>CM061747.1:240219136-241599780 GCA_030979885.1 Lolium multiflorum
TTATAACCACCCATTTATGCAGTGGCGTTTGATGTAATCAAAGTACCTTTCCGGTATAAGTGATTTACATGATCTCATGGTCATAAGGACTAGGTAACTATGTATCGAAAGCTTATAGCAAATAACTTAATGACATGATCTTATGCTACGCTTAATTGGGTGTGTCCATTACATCATTCATACAATGATATAACCTTGTTATTAATAACATCCAATGTTCATGATTATGAAACTAATCATCTATTAATCAACAAGCTAGTTAAGAGGCTTACTAGGGACTCTTTGTTGTTTATATATCACACATGTATCAATGTTTCAGTTAATACAATTATAGCATGGTATATAAACATTTATCATAAACATAAAGATATATAATAACCACTTTTATTATTGCCTCTTGGGCATATCTCCAACAGTCTCCCACTTGCACTAGAGTCAATAATCTAGATTACATTGTAATATACCTAACACCCATGGCATTCTGGTGTTGGTCATGCTTTGCCCTAGGGAGAGCTTTAGTCAACGGATCTGCTACATTCAGATCAGTGTGTACTTTGCAAATCTTTACTTCTCCATCTTCGATGTACTCGCGAATCGAGTGGTAACGCAGCTTGATATGCTTCAGCCTCTTGTGTGACCTTGGCTCTTGTGCATTGGCGATGGCACCCATATTATCACAGTAGATGACAAATGGGTCCAATGCACTAGGAACCACACCGAGCTCTACAATGAACCTCTTCATCCATACCGCTTCTGATGAAGCCTCTGAAGCCGCTATGTACTCCGATTCTGTTGAGGATTTCGCCACCGTGCACTGCTTTGAGCTTGCCCAGCTTACTGCAGCACCATTCAATATAAACACGTACCCAGACTGAGACTTAGAGTCATCAGGATCAGTGTTCCAACTTGCATCGGTGTAACTTGTTACAACGAGCTCTTGGTCACCTCCATAACAAAGAAACATATCCTTAGTTCTTTTCAAGTACTTCAGGATATTCTTGACCGTTGTCCAGTGTTCCATTCCTGGATCACTTTGATATCTGCTAGTCAAACTAACAGCATGTGCTATATCCGGTCTTGTACATAGCATGGCATACATGATAGAGCCTACTGCCGAGGCATAGGGGATCTGACTCATCCTTTCTCTTTCTTCTGCCGTAGCCGGTCCTTGAGTCTTACTCAAGACCTTGCCTGGTAACATAGGTAAGAATCCTTTCTTACTTTCGTCCATTCTAAACTTCTTCAGAATCTTGTCCAGGTATGTACTCTGTGATAGCCCTATTAGACGTCTTGATCTATCTCTATAAATCTTGATGCCTAATATGTATGATGCTTCACCAAGGTCTTTCATTGAAAAACTATTATTCAAATAACCCTTTACACTGCTTAATAGTTCTATATCATTCCCAATCAATAATATGTCATCTACATATAATATCAGGAATGCTACAGAGCTCCCACTCACTTTCTTGTAAATACAGGCCTCTCCATGACACTGTATAAACCCGAAGTCTTTGATCACCTTATCAAAACGTCGGTTCCAACTTCTCGATGCTTGCTTCAGTCCATAGATTGAACGCTGAAGTTTGCATACTTTGTCAGCATTTTTAGGATCGACAAAACCTTTGGGTTGTACCATATACAACTCTTCCTCAATGTCTCCATTAAGGAACGCCGTTTTGACATCCATCTGCCAAATCTCATAATCGAAAAATGCAGCTATTGCTAACAAAATCCTCACAGATTTTAGCTTCGCTACAGGTGAGAAAGTCTCATCGTAGTCAACACCTTGAATTTGTCGGAAACCCTTTGCGACAAGTCGAGCTTTATAGACAGTAATATTACCATCAGCATCTGTTTTTCTCTTGAAGATCCATTTATTCTCGACAGCCTTGCGGCTATCAGGTAAGTCTACCAAAGTCCATACTTTGTTATCATACATGGATCCCATTTCGGATTTCATGGCTTCTTGCCATTTGTTGGAATCTGGGCTCATCATCGCTTCTTCATACGTCGCAGGGTCTTCATCATTGTTATCCACAATCATGACATTTAGACAAGGATCATACCAATCTGGAGTGGCACGATCCCTTGTCGATCTGCGAGGTTCAGTAGCTGTCTCATATGAAGTTTCATGATCATTATCATTAGCTTCCTCTGTTGTCGGTGTAGGTGGTACAGGAACATTTTCCGGTACTGCGCTACTCTGATCAACGAGTAGAGATTCTTCAATCTCATCGAGTTCTACTTTTCTTCCAGTCACTTCTTTAGTGAGAAATTCTTTCTCAAGAAAGGTTCCGTTCTTAGCAACAAAGATCTTGCCTTCGGATCTGTGATAGAAAGTGTACCCTATAGTTTCCTTAGGGTATCCTATGAAGACGCATTTCTCCGCTTTGGGTTCTAGCTTGTCCGGTTGTAACTTTTTTACATAGGCTTCGCAACCCCAAACTTTTAGGAACGACAGCTTAGGTTTCTTATTAAACCATAATTCATACGGTGTCGTTTCAACGGATTTTGATGGTGCTCTATTTAAAGTGAATGCGGCTGTCTCTAATGCATAACTCCAAAATGATAACGGCAAATCAGTAAGAGACATCATAGAACGAACCATATCTAAGAGAGTTCGATTACGACGTTCGGACACACCGTTTCGTTGTGGTGTTCCCGGCGGTGTCAATTGTGAAAGTATTCCGCATTTCTTTAAATGCATGCCAAACTCATAACTCAGATATTCACCTCCGCGATCAGATCGTAGAAATTTAATCTTCTTGTTACGTTGATTTTCTACTTCACTTTGGAATTCCTTAAACTTCTCGAAAGTTTCGGATTTATGTTTCATTAAATAGATATACCCATATCTACTCAAATCATCTGTGAAGGTTAGAACATAACGATAACCACCGCGCGATGCTACACTCATTGGTCCACATACATCTGTATGTATGATTTCCAATAAGTCAGTAGCTCGCTCCATCATACCCGAGAATGGAGTCTTAGTCATTTTTCCCATCAGACATGCTTCGCATCTATCAAGTGACTCAAAGTCAAGTGATTCAAGTAATCCATCAGTATGGAGTTTCTTCATGCGTTTCACTCCAATATGACCAAGACGACAGTGCCACATATAAGTAGAATTATCATTCAATTTAATTCGCTTAGCATCAATGTTATGTATATGCGTATTACTACTATCGAGATCTAACAGAAATAAGCCATTCTTTTGTGGTGCTCGACCATAAAAGATATTATTCATAAAAATAGAACAACCATTATTCTCAGACTTGAATGAATAACCGTCTTGCATTAAACAAGATCCTGATATAATGTTCATGCTCAACGCAGGTACATAATAACAATTATTTAGGCTTAAAACTAATCCCGAAGGTAGATGTAGAGGAAGTGTTCCGACTGCGATCACATTGACCTTGGATCCGTTTCCAACGCGCATCGTCACTTCATCTTTCAGCAGTTGTCGTTTATTCTTTAGTTCCTGTTTCGAGTTACAAATATGAGCAACCGAACCAGTATCAAATACCCAGGTACTAGAACGAGAACTAGTGAGATAAACATCTATAACATGTATATCAGATATACCTTCTTTCTTTTTCTTGATAAGGCCGCTCTTCAGATCCGCCAAATACTTGGAGCAATTACGCTTCCAGTGTCCCTTCTCCTTGCAGTAATAGCACTCAGCATCAGGCTTAGGGCCAGACTTAGGTTTCACAGGAGGCGTGGCAGCTTTCTTGCCACTCTTCTTGTTCTTGCCTTTAGACTTGCCCTGTTTCTTGAAGCTGGTGGTCTTGTTGACCATCAACACTTGGTGCTCTTTCTTGATCTCAATCTCAGCAGCTTTTAGCATGCCAAAGAGTTCAGGAAACTCCTTGTTCATGTTCTGCATATTGTAGTTCATCACAAAGTTCTTATAACTTGGTGGCAGTGATTGAAGGACACGATTAATCCCCAGTCTGTTAGGAATCACTATTCCCAAGTCACTGAGTTTCTTCGCATGCCCGGTCATAACGAGCATGTGCTCACTGATGGAGCTGCCTTCTTCCATCATACAGCTGAAAAAGTGTTTCGATGCTTCATAGCATTCCACGGCCGCATGAGTCTCAAAAATAGTCTTCAACTCTTTTATCAACTCATGAGGATCGTGGTGCTCAAAACGTTTTTGAAGATCGGATTCCAGACTGCATAAGATGGCACACTGAACTTGAGAGTACCGAGTTTTCCGAGTTGCGTAAACATTCTTTACTTCATCGGTTTCAGTTTCTGCTGGAGGGTCACCTAGCGGTGCATCAAGCACATATTGCAGATTTCCGCCATTGAGGAAGATCCTCACATGACGGAACCAGTCGGTGAAGTTGCTACCGTTGCTCTTAAGTTTTTCTTTCTCTAGGAACTGGTTAAAATTGATTGGGGACGCCATATCTACAACATATTTGCAATAGTTTAGACTAAGTTTATGACAAATTGAGTTCAAATTTTAATTCTACATAATTAAAATCTAGGTGAACTCCCACTCAAAACAATATCCCTCGCATTGTCTTAGTGATCACACGAACCAAATCCATCACACCTATGCCCGATCATCACGAGACAAGATGTAATTTCAATGGCGAACACTCAAAGTGTTCATCATATCAATCATATGATTCATGCTCTACCTTTCGGTATCACGTGTTCCGAGACCATGTCTTTACATGCTAGGCTCGTCAAGGCCACCTTAGTATCCGCATGTGCAAACTGTCTTGCACCCGTCATATGTACTTATCGAATCTATCACACCCGATCATCACGAGATGCTTCGAAACGATAAGACTTGATAACGGTGCTACTAAGGATGAACACTTTATTATCTTGAGATTTTAGTGAGAGGGATCATCTTATAATGCTACCGTCGCGATCTAAGCAAAATAAGATGCATAAAAGGATTAACATCACATGCAGTTCATATGTGATATGATATGGCCCTTTTGTCTTTGCGCCTTTGATCTTCATCTCCAAAGCACGGACATGATCTCCATCATCAACGGGCATGATCTCCATCATCGTCGGCGAAGCACCAAGGTCAATGGCGCCGTCTTCATGATCGTCCTCCATGTAGCAACTATTACAACTACTTTGAAATACTACTCAACATGAAATTTAAAGACAACCATAAGGCTCCTGCCGGTTGCCACAATACAATAATGATCATCTCATACATATTCATCATCACATTATGGCCATATCACATCACCAAACCCTGCAAAAACAAGTTAGACGTTCTCTAATTTGGTTTGCATATTTTACGTGGTTTAGGGTTTTCGAGCAAGATCCAATCTACCTACGAACATGAACCACAACGGTGATACTAGTGTTGTCAATAGAAGAGTAAATTGAATCTTCACTATAGTAGGAGAGACAGACACCCGCAAAGCCACTTATGCAATACAAGTTGCATGTCAAGCGTGGAGCAAATCTCATGAACGCGGTCATGTAAAGTTAGCCCGAGCCGCTTCATCCCACTATGCCACAAAGATGCAAAGTACTCAACTAAAGATAACAAGAGCATCAACGCCCACAAACCATTGTGTTCTACTCGTGCAACCATCTATGCATAGACACGGCTCTGATACCACTGTAGGATAACGTAGCATAGAAAACAAAAATTTTCCTACGGCGAACACGCAATCCAAGCCAAGATGCAATCTAGAAGACGGTAGCAACGAGGGGATTGTCGAGACTAACCCTTGAAGAGATTCCAAAGCCTACAAGAGGAGGCTCTTGTTGCTGCGGTAGACGTTCACTTGCCGCTTGCAAAAGCGCGTAGAAGATCTTGATCACGATCGGTTCCGGCGCCACGAACGGGCAGCACCTCCGTACTCGGTCACACGTTCGGTTGTTGATGAAGACGACGTCCACCTCCCCGTTCCAGCGGGCAGCGGAAGTAGTAGCTCCTCTTGAATCCGACAGCACGACGGCGTGGTGTCGGTGGCGGTGGAGAAATCCGGCGGAGCTTCGCTAAGCGTGCGGGATATGGTGGAGGAGCGGGGCGCTAGGGTTTGGGGAGAGGGGGTGGCCGGCCACTATGGGGGGCGGCCAAGCTTGTGGCTTTGGTGTGGCCGGCCCCCTCCCCTTGGCCCTCTATATATAGGTGGATCCCAAGTGTTGGTGTCCAAGTCTTCGAATAAGACCCGAAACCAAAACCTTCCATAGGAGGGGGAAACCTAGCCCAACTAGGACTCCCACCCAAAGGTGGGATTCCCACCTCCCATGTGGGGGGTGGCCGGCCCCCTATGGTGGAGTCCACTTGGGACTCCACCCCCACTAGGGCTGGCCGGCCATGGAGGTGGAGTCCCTTGTGGACTCCACCTTCCTTGGTGGTTTCTTCCGGACTTTTCTAGAACCTTCTAGAAACTTCCATAGAACCTTCCGCATCATTTTATTCACATAAAATGACATCCTATATATGAATCTTATTCTCCGGACCATTCCGGAACTCCTCGTGATGTCCGGGATCACATCCGGGACTCCGAACAAATATTCGAACTCCATTCCATATTCAAGTTCTACCATTTCAACATCCAACTTTAAGTGTGTCACCCTACGGTTCGCGAACTATGCGGACATGGTTGAGTACTCACTCCGACCAATAACCAATAGCGGGATCTGGAGATCCATAATGGCTCCCACATATTCAACGATGACTTTAGTGATCGAATGAACCATTCACATACGATACCAATTCCCTTTGTCACGCGATATTTTACTTGTCCGAGGTTTGATCATCGGTATCACACTATACCTTGTTCAACCTCGTCTCCTGACAAGTACTCTTTACTCGTACCGTGGTATGTGGTCTCTTATGAACTTATTCATATGCTTGCAAGACATTAGACGACATTCCACCGAGAGGGCCCAGAGTATATCTATCCGTCATCGGGATGGACAAATCCCACTGTTGATCCATATGCCTCAACTCATACTTTCCGGATACTTAATCCCACCTTTATAACCACCCATTTACGCAGTGGCGTTTGATGTAATCAAAGTACCTTTCCGGTATAAGTGATTTACATGATCTCATGGTCATAAGGACTAGGTAACTATGTATTGAAAGCTTATAGCAAATAACTTAATGACGTGATCTTATGCTACGCTTAATTGGGTGTGTCCATTACATCATTCATACAATGATATAACCTTGTTATTAATAACATCCAATGTTCATGATTATGAAACTAATCATCTATTAATCAACAAGCTAGTTAAGAGGCTTACTAGGGACTCTTTGTTGTTTATATATCACACATGTATCAATGTTTCAGTTAATACAATTATAGCATGGTATATAAACATTTATCATAAACATAAAGATATATAATAACCACTTTTATTATTGCCTCTTGGGCATATCTCCAACATTGCGCCGCACTACATTCCTCCACCAACAACCTTCACGTGCTTCTTGGCTCCTACTGGTTCGATAACCTTGGTTTCATACTGAGGGAAACTTGCTGCTGTGCGCATCATACCTTCCTCTTGGGGTTTCCAACGGACGTGTACATCTACGCGCAACAAGCATCTCTTTTCTGGCGCCGTTGCCGGGGAGATCAAGACACGCTTCAAGGGGAGTCTCCACTTCCAATCTCTTTACTTTGTTTTTGTCTTGCTTTACTTTATTTTATTTACTATCTTGTTTGCTTCATATTAAAAACACAAAAAAATTAGTTACTTTACTTTCTGTCTTGTTTACTTGTTCTATATCAAAACACAAAAAAATTAGTTACTTGTCTTTACTTTATTTGCCTAGTTTACTTTATTACTGTTATAATGGGTACTCCTGAAAATACTAAGTTGTGTGATTTCACTAGCACAAATAATAATGATTTTATATGTACTCCTATTGCTCCACCTGCTACTACAGCAGAATTCTATGAAATTAAACCTGCTTTACTGAATCTTGTTATGAGAGAGCAATTTTCTGGTGTTAGTACTGATGATGCTGCTGCCCATCTTAATAATTTTGTTGAACTTTGTGAAATGCAAAAGTATAAGGATATAGATGGTGATATTATAAAACTGAAATTGTTTCCTTTCTCATTAAGAGGAAGAGCTAAAGATTGGTTGCTTTCTTTGCCTAAGAATAGTATTGATTCATGGACTAAATGTAAAGATGCTTTTATTAGTAAATATTATCCTCCTGCTAAGATTATATCTTTGAGAAGTAGCATAATGAACTTTAAACAATTTGATAATGAACATGTTGCTCAAGCATGGGAGAGAATGAAATCTTTGGTAAAGAATTGCCCAACCCATGGACTGACTACTTGGATGATCATCCAAACCTTTTATGCAGGATTGAATTTTTCCTCGAGGAACCTATTGGATTCAGCTGCTGGAGGTACTTTTATGTCCATCACCTTGGGCGCCGCGACAAAGCTTCTTGATGATATGATGATCAATTACTCTGAATGGCACACTGAAAGAACTCCTCAAGGTAAGAAGGTAAATTCTGTTGAAGAAACCTCTTCTTTGGGTGATAAGATTGATGCTATTATGTCTATGCTTGCAAATGGTAGATCTCATATTGATCCTAATAATGTTCCTTTAGCTTCATTGGTTGCTCAAGAAGAAAATGTTGATGTGAATTTCATTAAGAATAATAATTTCAACAACAATGCTTATAGGAATAATTATGGTAACAACAACTATAGGCCATATCCTTCTAATAATGGTAATGGTTATGGTAATTCTTATGGTAATTCTTACAACAATAATAAGAGTGTACCCTCTGGTCTTGAAGTGATGCTTAAAGAATTTATTAGTACACAAACTGCTTTCAATAAAACTGTTGAAGAAAAGCTTGGTAAAATTGATATTCTTGCTTCTAAGGTTGATAGTCTTGCTCTTGATGTTGATCTTTTAAAACTGAAAGTTATGCCTGAGGAAGTTAAAGATGCTAGGTTTGCTAAAACAAATGCCATCCAAGTTCAAATTAATGATAATATTAGATTGTTGGCTGAATTGCATGCTAGGTGGGATAGAGAAGAAAAAGAAAAACTTGCTAAAGAGAATAATGTAGCTAAAGTATGGACTATTACCACCACTAGTAATGTTGATTCTTCACATGTTGCTGCACCTCCTACTATTAATGGTAAAATAATTGGTGTTGGCAATGTTTCTACTCCTAGTGCAAAGCGTACAAAATTGCCTGAAACTGCTGAAACTGCTGTTTGTGATAAAACTGCTGAAATTTTTCAAAATATTGGTGACAATGATTCCATTGCTGTAGAACATAATGGTTTAGATTTTGATGATTGTCATATTACTGAAGTTATAAAGTTCTTACAAAAACTTGCTAGAAGTCCCAATGCTAGTGCTATAAATTTAGCCTTTACAAAACATATTACAAATGCTCTCATTAAAGCTAGGGAAGAGAAATTAAAACTTGAAGCTTCTATTCCTAGGAAGTTAGAAGATGGTTGGGAGCCCATCATTAAAATGAAATTCAATGACTTTGAATGTAATGCTTTATGTGATCTTGGTGCAAGTATTTCTGTTATGCCTAAGAAAATTTATGATATGCTTGACTTGCCACCATTGAAGAATTGTTATTTAGATGTTAATCTTGCCGATAATGTTAAAAAGAAACCTTTGGGGAGGATTGATAATGTGCGTATTACGGTTAACAATAACCTTGTCCCCGTTGATTTTGTTGTCTTGGATATCGAATGCAATGCATCTTGTCCTATTGTGTTGGGAAGACCTTTTCTTCGAACCGTTGGTGCTGTTATTGATATGAGGGAAGGTAATATTAAATATCAATTTCCTCTCAAGAAAGGTATGGAACACTTCCCTAGAAAGAGAATGAAGTTGCCTTTTGATTCTATTATTAGAACAAGCTATGATGTTGATGCTTCTTCTCTTGATGTTACTTGATTTGCACTTTCTGCGCCTAGCTGAAAGGCGTTAAAGAAAAGCACTTCTTGGGAGATAACCCATGTTTTATTTTATTTACTGTATTTTTGAGTCTTGGAAGTTGTTTACTACTGTAGCAACCTCTCTTTATCATGTTTTTGTGCCAAGTAAAGTTTCTATGTTAAAGTTGATGATAGATTTGGATCGCTGCGCAGAAACAGCATTGCTGTCTGTCACGAATTCTCGCAGAGCTCTCTGTAAAAAAATCGAAAAAATCTGCAAATTTACGAGCGTGATCCTCATATATGTACGCAACTTTCATTAGTTTTGAGTTTTTCCATTTGAGCAAGTTAAGTTCCCCTGCCAGATTCATCTTTACGGACTGTTCTGTTTTTGACAGATTCTGCCTTTTATTTCGCATTGCCGCTTTTGCTATGTTGAATGAGTTTCTTTGTTCCATTAACTTTCAGAAGCTTTGTGCAATGTCCAGAAGTGTTAAGAATGATTGTGTCACCTCTGAATGTGTGAATTTTGGTTATACACTAACCCTCTAATGAGTTTGCTTGAAGTTTGTGTGGAGGAAGTTTTCAAGGGTCAAGAGAAGATGATGATATACTATGATCAAGAAGAGTGAAAGGTCTAAGCTTGGGATGCCCCGGTGGTTCATCCCTGCATATTTTAAGAAGACTCAAGCATCTAAGCTTGGGGATGCCCAAGGCATCCCCTTCTTCATCGACAACATTATCAGGTCACTTCTAGTGAAACTATATTTTTATTCCATCACATCCTATGTTCTTTACTTGGAGCGTCGGTTTGTTTTTATTTTTGTTTTGTTTTGAATAAAGTTGGATCCCACCATTCTTATATTGGAGATATTACGCTCCGCTTTTTCATATGGAACACTTGTGTTCTTAGTTGTGCTTTAATGTTCATGGCGAAGGCTGAAATTGCTTCGTTAAATTGCTATTTGGTTGGAATCAGAAAATGCTGCATATGGTTTGGCAACTTGGCAATTGTTTGAGCTCTCATAGATCATGTTTAAGCTCTTGCATCATGTAGTTTAATCTATTAATGAAGAACTACCGTAGAGCTTGTTTAATTTGGTTTGCATGATTGGTCTCTCTAAGTCTAGATATTTTCGGGTAAAGTGTTTGAACAACAAGGAAGACAGTGTAGAGTCTTATAATGCTTGCAATATGTTCTTGTGTGAGTTTTGCTGTACCTGTTCATACTTGTGTTTGCTTCAAACAACCTTGCTAGCCCAAACCTTGTACTGAGAGGAAATGCTTCTCGTGCATCCAAACACCTTGAGCCAAAACCCATGCCATTTGTGTCCACCATATCTACCTACTATGTGGTATTTTTCTGCCATTCCAAAGTAAATTACTTGAGTGCTACCTTTAAAATTTCATTCCTTTATCTTTGCAATATATAGCTCATGGGACAAATAGCTTAAAAACTATTGTGGTGATGAATATGTTGTTATGTATCTTAGTTCTTATAAGTTGCTTGTTGAGCGGTAACCATGTTTCTGGGGACGCCATCAACTTTACCTTTGTTGGATATCATGTGAGATGCTATGCATGTTCGTCTTGTCTGAAGTAAGTGCGATTTCATGATCAAATGGTTTGAGTATGCATATGTTAGAGAAGAACATTGGGCAGCCAACTAAAGCCATGTATCATGGTGGAAGTTTCAGTTTGGACATACAACCTCAATCTCTTATGAGAATATTAACTGTTGTTGAATGCTTAAGCATTAAAAGAGGAGTCCATTATCTGTTGTCTATGTTGTCCCGGTATGGATGTCTAAGTTGAGAATAATCAAAAGCGAGAAATCCAATGCGTGCTTTCTCCTTAGACATTTGTACAGGCGGCATAGAGGTACCCCTTTGTGACACTTGGTTGAAACATATGTTATGCGATGATAATCCGTGTTTTCCGAGCTAAGTAGGACAAGGTGCGAGCACTATTAGTACTCTATGCATGAGACTTGCAACTTGTAGGAAGTATTATGCATAGCACATATGAATTATTACTACCGTTGACAAAATTGTTTCTATGTTTTCAAAACAAAAAGCTCTAGCACAAAAATAGTAATCCATGCTTCCCTCTGCGAAGGGCCATTCTTTTACTTTATGTTGAGTCAGTCTACCCACTTCTTTCTATCTTAGAAGCAAACACTTGTGTTAACTGTGTGCATTGATTCTTACATGTTTACTTATTGCACCTGTTATATTACTCTATGTTGACAAATATCCATGAGATATACATGTTACAAGTTGAAAGCAATTGCTGAAACTTAATCATCCTTTGTGTTGCTTCAATGCATTCTACTTTGAATTTATTGCTTATGAGTTAGCTCTTATGCAAGTCTTATTGATACTTGTTTGAAAGTACTATTCATGAAAAGTTTTGCTATATGATTCATTTGTTTAGTCATTATCTTTGTTAGCAATCTTTTGTTCAGATCACTCCATTCATCTCATATGCTTTACAATAATGTTGATCAAGATTATGTTGGTAGCATGTCACTTCAGAAATTATTTGTGTTATCGTTTACCTACTCGAGGGCGAGTAGGAACTAAGCTTGGGGATGCTTGATACGTCTCAAACGTATCTATAATTTCTTATGTTCCATGCTACTTTTATGACAATACTTGAATGTTTTATACATACTTTACAATTATTATACATTTTCCGGCACTAACCTATTAACAAGATGCCGAAGCGCCAGTTCTGTTTTCTGCTGTTTTGGTTTCAGAAATCCTAGTAAGGAAATATTCTCGGAATTGGACGAAATCAACGCCCGGGGTCCTATTTTTACACGAAGCTTCCGAAGACCGAAGGGACGGAGTGGGGCCACGAGGTGGCAGACACTAGGCGGCGCGCCCAAGCCCTGGCCGCCGGCCTAGTGTGTGGGCCCTCGTGACGCCCGACCTACCCTTCCGCCTACAAATAGCCTTCGTCGCGAAACCCCGTACCGAGAGCCACGATACGGAAAACCTTCCAGAGACGCCGCCGTCCGAATCCCATCTCGGGGGATTCAGGAGATCGCCTCCGGCACCCTGCCGGAGAGGGGAATCATCACCGGAGGGGCTCTACATCATCATGCCCGCCTCCGGATTGATGCGTGAGTAGTTCATCCTTGGACTATGGGTCCATAGCAGTAGCTAGATGGTTGTCTTCTCCGCTTGTGCTATCATTGTTTAGATCTTGTGAGCTGCCTAACATGATCAAGATCATCTATTTGTAATGCTACATGTTGTGTTTGGCGGGATCCGATGAATATAGAATATTATGTTAAGTTGATTATCAATCTATCATATATGTGTTGTTTATGTTCTTGCATGCTCTCCGTTGCTAGTAGAGGCTCTGGCCAAGTTGATACTTGTAACTCCAAGAGGGGGTAATTATGCTCGATAGTGGGTTCATGCCTCCATTTAATCTGGGACAGTGACAGAAAGTTCTAAGGTTGTGGATGTGTTGTTGCTACTAGGGATAAAACATCGATGCTTTGTCTAAGGATATTTGTGTTGATTACATTACGCACCATACTTAATGCAATTATATGTTGTTTACAACTTAATACGGAAGGGGTTCGGATGATAACCTGAAGGTGGATTATTTAGGCATAGATGCATGCTGGATAGCGGTCTATGTACTTTGTCGTAATGCCCTGATTAAATCACATAGTAATCATCATTGATATGTATTGAATCTTTATTTGTCAATTGCCCGCCTGTAATTTGTTCACCCAACATGTTAGTTATCTTATTGGAGAGACACCTCTAGTGAACTGTGGACCCCGGTCCATTCTTTTACATCTGAATACATTCTACTGTTTTTACTGTTCTTTGCAAACAAACACCATCTTCCACTCGATACGCTTAATCCTTTGTTTTCAGCAAGCCGGTGAGATTGACAACCTCACTGTTACGTTGGGGCAAAGTACTTTGATTGTGTTGTGCAGGTTCCACGTTGGCGTCGGTTTCACTGGTGTTGCGCCGCACTACATTCCTCCACCAACAACCTTCAAGTGCTTCTTGGCTCCTACTGGTTCGATAACCTTGGTTTCATACTGAGGGAAACTTGCTGCTGTGCGCATCATACCTTCCTCTTGGGGTTCCCAACGGACGTGTACATCTACGCGCAAGCATTGCCTTCGGGTGTTTATATTCTACTACTCATCATATTGCGTGCCGACTTATCCTTGGTCGGTCGTTAGTGCCCGCCTTGGACGCCATCGCAACCTCTGGGTCCGTATCGGAGTACGGCCGAACTTCGTCACGGGTAGCTTAGTTGGGTGGCTCCCATTAAACTTTCTCTTGCATTGGGAACGGTCTTGTTGTGAGACTCCACCTGTAGTAAGTGGGTTCGAGCATGCGTATGGTTACATTTGGGCAACCCCTGCAGGGTGTACATCTTATCGATAAGCCGTGTCCGCGGTTATGGACGACTTGGAATTGTATGGCTTGATCATAGAACAACTTACACCTTTATGTTGTTGATAATAATTTGCTAATAACTTGATTAGTAATATAGCATTACTACAACCGGGTTGGTGCCAAGTGCCATGTCATCTTAGCTGCTATAAAAGGTGTACTTTGCCTAATTGGAACGTGTAGAGCTGGCTCATAGAGCCCACTTAGTTGTTGATAATAATTTGCTAATAACTTGATTAGTAATATAGCATTACTACAACCGATACCTAATAAAACTTGTCCACCGTTGAGTGCCTTTTACATTGCCTCTTCGCTTTGTTGAAGGGGATATGTGTAATCGGCTGGGTTATGTTTGTGTAGTATTTATCTGTTACCTTGTGCGCTCTCTTATCTTCTCTGAGTAGACGGATGTTGTAGCGTGTCTCTATTGGTTATAGTTTTGCTGCCGCTAAACCTACCATATAGCCCCAGGCGATATATACCCTCGCCTTTTCTCTTTCTCTTCTGTTTCCTCCCTCTTGTCGGCAACCGATGGCCCGACTTTGACAGGTACGAGATGACGACGTTAGCAAGGTTACCCTTCCGGCTTGGCCTGGGCAGGGTTATGGACGCCGCTGGTTATCTTCAGGACTCTTAGTCCAATTTGTATCTTGTCCGTACTCGGATGTATTTGATCTTCTGTATGATTTGGATCTTTGTATTGTATATTTGTATCTTGACTCGTTGGAGTCGTTGTTGTAATATATGTTTCTTGTGGGCTCTATTGTAATCCTGTTGTAATGTTACTACTCGTGTTAATTCCTCTGGCATCACGTGTGTGATTCGTCGCGCACGTCGTGTCGGAGGGCGTCTCGAATCGATATCGTGCGGATTTTGGCGGGATCACTGTGGGTTCCGGGCGTCACAAGTTCACTTCATCATATTGCACACACGAACTATATATGTCCAATGGGTAGCGAGTGGTTACACCTCATGTCCAAAGGGATCAAACATTAGATTTGACGTTTTGTGTATCTTTGGTGGTATTTTTCCAATGGAAGGCAATGCTCCATTCAAGACTAGAAATGGTTGAACATATATAGTTCAAGCGCCTATATCCTCAAGGAAGGTTGATTTTTTCTGCGAGCCGCTTGCCCAAGAGGGACGAGAAGCTAGAAATGGTTGTTGGTTGGTTCTTGGGGATTTTAAAATTTAGAGAGCCGAAGACATGTCCGCCATTCGAGCTACTTACCCATGAAATATATTTGTCGGTGATACGTCTCCAACGTATCGATAATTTCTTATGTTCCATGTTACATTATTGATGATATCTACATGTTTTATGCACATTATATGTCGTATTTACGCATTTTTGGAACTAACCTATTAACAAGATGCCGAAGAGCCAGTTGCTGTTTTCTGCTGTTTTTGGTTTCAGAAATCCTAGTAACGAAATATTCTCGGAATTGGACGAAATCAACGCCCAGGGTACTATTTTTGCACGAAGCTTCCAGAAGACCGAAGGAGAGTCGAAGTGGGGCCACGAGGTGGCGACACCACAGGGCGGCGCGGCCCAGGCCCTGGCCGCGCCGACCTATGGTGTGGGCCCCTCGTGCCGCCTCTTGACCTGCCCTTCCGCCTACAAATAGCCTCCGTCGCGAAACCCCCAGTACCGAGAGCCACGATACGGAAAACCTTCCAGAGATGCCGCCGCCGCGAATCCCATCTCGGGGGATTCGAGGAGATCGCCTCCGGCACCCTGCCGGAGAGGGGATTCATCTCCCGGAGGACTCTACACCGCCATGGTCGCCTCCGGAGTGATGAGTGAGTAGTTCACCCCTGGACTATGGGTCCATAGCAGTAGCTAGATGGTCGTCTTCTCCTAATTGTGCTTCATTGTTGGATCTTGTGAGCTGCCTAACATGATCAAGATCATCTATCTGTAATACTATATGTTGTGTTTGTCGGGATCCGATGGATAGAGAATACTATGTTATGGTGATTATCAATCTATTGTTTATGTGTTGTTTATGATCTTGCATGCTCTCCGTTATTAGTAGAGGCTCTGGCCAAGTTTTTGCTCTTAACTCCAAGAGGGAGTATTTATGCTCGATAGTGGGTTCATGCCTTCATTGACACCTGGGACAGTGACAGAAAGTTCTAAGGTTGTGATGTGATGTTGCCACTAGGGATAAAACATTGATTCTATGTCTAAGGATGTAGTTGTCGATTACATTATGCACCATACTTAATGCAATTGTCTGTTGCTTTGCAACTTAATACTGAATGGGGTTCGGATGATAACCTGAAGGTGGACTTTTTAGGCATAGATGCAGTTGGATGGCGGTCTATGTACTTTGTCGTAATGCCCAATTAAATCTCACTATATTTATCATATCATGTATATGCATTGTTATGCCCTTCTCTATTTGTCAATTGCCCGACTGTAATTTGTTCACCCAACATGCTTTTATCTTATGGGAGAGACACCTCTAGTGAACTGTGGACCCCGGTCCTATTCTTTACATCGCATACAATCTACTGCAATACTTGTTTTACTGTTTTCTTGCAAACAATCATCTTCCACACAATACGGTTAATCCTTTGTTACAGCAAGCCGGTGAGATTGACAACCTCACTGTTTCGTTGGGGCAAAGTACTTTGGTTGTGTTGTGCAGGTTCCACGTTGGCGCCGGAATCCCTGTTGTTGCGCCGCATCACATTTCGCCACCATCAACCTTCAACGTGCTTCTTGACTCCTACTGGTCCGATTAAACCTTGGTTTCTTACTAAGGGAAACTTGCCACTGTGCGCATCATACCTTCCTCTTGGGGTTCCCAACGGACGTGTACATCTACGCGCATCAAGCAAATTTCTGGCGCCGTTGCCGGGGAGATCAAGACACGCTGCAAGGGGAGTCTCCACTTCTCAATCTCTTTACTTTGTTTTTGTCTTGCTTTATTTTATTTACTACTTTGTTTGCTGCACCTAAACAAAACACAAAAAAATTAGTTGCTAGTTTTACTTTATTTATTGTCTTGCTCTCTATATCAAAAACACACAAAAATTAGTTACTTGCATTTACTTTATCTAGTTTGTTTTATTTACCGTTGCTAAAATGAATACCCCTGAAAATACTAAGTTGTGTGACTTCACAAACGCAAATAATAATGATTTCCTATGCACACCTATTGCTCCACCTGCTACTACAGCAGAATTCTTTGAAATTAAACCTGCTTTACTGAACCTGGTTATGAGAGATCAATTTTCTGGTGTTAGTTCTGATGATGCTGCTGCCCATCTTAATAATTTTGTTGAACTTTGTGAAATGCAAAAGTATAAGGATGTAGATGGTGATATTATTAAATTGAAAGTGTTTCCTTTCTCATTAAGAGGAAGAGCTAAAGATTGGTTGCTATCTTTGCCTAAGAATAGTATTGATTCATGGACTAAATGTAAGGATGCTTTTATTGGTAGATATTATCCTCCCGCTAAAATTATATCTTTGAGAAGTAGCATAATGAATTTTAAGCAATTAGATACTGAACATGTTGCTCAAGCATGGGAGAGAATGAAAACTTTGGTAAAGAATTGCCCAACCCATGGACTGACTACTTGGATGATCATCCAAACCTTCTATGCAGGACTAAATTTTTCTTCGCGGAATTTATTGGATTCAGCTGCTGGAGGTACCTTTATGTCCATCACTTTGGGGGCGGCTACAAAACTTCTTGATGATATGATGATAAATTACTCTGAATGGCACACGGAAAGAGCTCCACAAGGTAAGAAGGTAAATTCTGTTGAAGAAACCTCTTCCTTGAGTGATAAGATTGATGTGATTATGTCTATGCTTGTGAATGGTAGATCTAATGTTGATCCAAATAATGTTCCTTTAGCTTCATTGGTTGCTCAAGAAGAAAATGTTGATGTGAATTTCATTAAAAATAATAATTTCAACAACAATGCTTATAGGAACAACTCTGGTAATAACTATAGGCCATATCCTTCTGCTAATGGTAATGGTTATGGTAATTCTTATGGGAATTCTTACAACAATAATAGGAGTGTACCCTCTGGTCTTGAAGCTATGCTTAAAGAATTTATTAGTACACAAACTGCTTTTAACAAATCTGTTGAGGAAAAGCTTGATAAAATTGATATTATTGCTTCTAGAGTTGATAGACTTGCCTCTGACGTTAATCTTTTAAAATTGAAAGTTATGCCTAATAATGATATTGATAATAAGATTACTACTACAGCAAATGCCATCCAAGTTAGAATTAATGAGAATATAAGATTAATGGCTGAATTGCGTGCTAGGTGGGATAGAGAAGAAAATGAAAAACTAGCTAAAGAGAATAATGTAGCTAAAGTTTGGACTATTACCACCATTAGTAATGATAATGATTCACATGTTGCTGCACCTCCTACTATCAATGGTAAAATAATTGGTGTTGGCAATGTTTCTACTCCTAGTGCAAAGCGTACAAAACTGCCTGAAATTGCTAAAACTGCTGAAACTGCTTGTGATAAAACTGCTGAAATTTTTTCCAACCTTGGGAACAATGATCCCATTGCTGTAGCTCATAATGATTTAGATTTTGATGATTGCCATATCTCTGAAGTTATAAAGTTCTTACAAAAACTTGCTAAAAGTCCTAATGCTAGTGCTATAAATTTAGCCTTTACAAAACATATTACAAATGCTCTCATAAAAGCTAGAGAAGAGAAACTAAAACTTGAAACTTCTATTCCTAGAAAGTTAGAAGATGGTTGGGAGCCCATCATTAAAATGAAATTCAATGACTTTGAATGTAATGCTTTATGTGATCTTGGTGCAAGTATTTCTGTTATGCCTAAAAAGATTTATGATATGCTTGACTTGCCACCATTGAAGAATTGTTATTTGGATGTTAATCTTGCCGATAATGTTAAAAAGAAACCTTTGGGGAGGATTGATAATGTGCACATTACGGTTAACAATAACCTTGTCCCCGTTGATTTTGTTGTCTTGGATATTGAATGCAATGCATCTTGTCCTATTGTGTTGGGAAGACCTTTTCTTCGAACCGTTGGTGCTGTTATTGATATGAGGGAAGGTAATATTAAATATCAATTTCCTCTCAAGAAAGGTATGGAACACTTCCCTAGAAAGAGAATGAAGTTGCCTTTTGATTCTATTATTAGAACAAGTTATGATGTTGATGCTTCTACTCTTGATGTTACTTGATTTGCACTTTCTGCGCCTAGCTGAAAGGCGTTAAAGAAAAGCGCTTATGGGAGACAACCCATGTTTTTACTACAGTACTTTGTTTTATATTTGAGTCTTGGAAGTTGTTTACTACTGTAGCAACCTCTCCTTATCATGTTTTTGTGCCAAGTAAAGTTTCTATGTTATAGTTGATGTTATATTTGGGATCGCTGCGCAGAAACAGCATTGCTGTCTGTCACGAATCTGGGCACAAGTCTCTGTAGAAAATTCGAAAAAATCTGCCAATTTACGAGCGTGATCCTCAGATATGTACGCAACTTTCATTAGTTTTGAGTTTTTCCATTTGAGCAAGTCTGGTGCCATTTTAAAATTCGTCTTTACGGACTGTTCTGTTTTTGACAGATTCTGCCTTTTATTTCGCATTGCCTCTTTTGCTATGTTGGATGAATTTCTTTGATCCATTAATGTCCAGTAGCTTTATGCAATGTCCAGAAGTGTAAAGAATGATTGTGTCACCTCTGAATGTGTGAATTATTAATTGTGCACTAACCCTCTAATGAGTTTGCTTGAAGTTTGGTGTGAAGGAAGTTTTCAAGGGTCAAGAGAGGAGTATGATATACTATGATCAAGAGGAGTGAAAGCTCTAAGCTTGGGGATGCCCCGTGGTTCATCCCTGCATATTTTAAGAAGACTCAAGCGTCTAAGCTTGGGGATGCCCAAGGCATCCCCTTCTTCATCGACAACATCATCAGGTTCCTCCCCTGAAACTATATTTTTATTCAGTCACATCTTGTGTTCTTTACTTGGAGCGTCGGTTTGTTTTTGTTTTTGTTTTTGTTTTTGTTTGAATAAAATGGATCCTAGCATTCACTTTGTGGGAGAGAGACACGCTCCGCTGTTGCATATGGACAAATATGTCCTTAGGCTTTACTCATAATGTTCATGGCGAAGTTTCTTCTTCGTTAAATTGTTATATGGTTGGAATTGGAAAATGCTACATGTAGTAATTCTAAAATGTCTTGGATAATGTGATACTTTGCAATTGTTGTGCTCATGTTTAAGCTCTTGCATCATATACTTTGCACCCATTAATGAAGAAATACATAGAGCTTGCTAAAATTTGATTTGCATATTTGGTCTCTCTAAGGTCTAGATAATTCTAGTATTGAGTTTTGAACAACAAGGAAGACGGTGTAGAGTCTTATAATGTTTACAATATGTCTTTTATGTGAGTTTTGCTGCACCGGTTCATCCTTGAGTTTGCTTCAAATAACCTTGCTAGCCTAAACCTTGTATCGAGAGGGAATACTTCTCATGCATCCAAAATCCTTGAGCCAACTACTATGCCATTTGTGTCCACCATACCTACCTACTACATGGTATTTCTCCGCCATTCCAAAGTAAATTGCTTGAGTGCTACCTTTAAAATTCCATCATTCACCTTTGCAATATATAGCTCATGGGACAAAATAGCCTTAAAAACTATCGTAGTATTGAATATGTACTTATGCACTTTATCTCTTATTAAGTTGCTTGTTGTGCGATAACCATGCTTCTGGGGACGCCATCAATTACTCTTTATTGAATATCATGTGAGTTGCTATGCATGTCCGTCTTGTCTGAAGTAAGAAGGATCTACCACCTTAATGGTTGGAGCATGCATATTGTTAGAGAAGAACATTGGGCCGCTAACTAAAGCCATGAATCATGGTTGAAGTTTCAGTTTTGGACATTGATGACCCACAAGTATAGGGGATCGCAACAGTCTTCGAGGGAAGTAAAACCCAAATTTATTGATTCGACACAAGGGGAGGTAAAGAATACTTATAAGCCTTAACAACTGAGTTGTCAATTCAGCTGCACCTGGAAAAGCACTAGTAACAGGGGTGATGTGAAAGTAGCAGTGATATGAGAGCAATAGTAACAGTAACACAGCAGCAGTAGTAGTAATATGAGAGCAATGGTACCAGAAAATAGTTGACATGTAGAACGAGTATATGATGATGAAAGATGGACCGGGGTTCCCAGCTATCTACACTAGTGGCAACTCTCCAATAACAAGTGACAAGTGTTGGGTGAACAAATTACAGTTGGGCAATTGATAGGATTGATAAGGCATTAAGAAAGAACATCAATTCATTAATCATGTAGGCATGTTTTCCATATTTAGTCGTACGTGCTCGCAATGAGAAACTTGCACAACATCTATTGTCCTACCAGCCGGTGGCAGCCGGGCCTCAAGGGAATCTACTGGATATTAAGGTACTCCTTTTAATAGAGCACCGGAGCAAAGCATTAACACTCCGTGAAAACATGTGTCCCTCACATCACCGCCATCCCCTCCGGTTGTCCCGATTTCTGTCACTTCGGGGCCTTTGGTTCCGGACAGTGACATGTGCATACAACTTGTAGATACAATCTAAGCAATAATTATAGAGCTCAAATCTAAGATCATGCCACTCGGGCCCTAGTGACAAGCATTAAGCATAACAAGATTGCAGCAACAATAACTTCACAAACTTTATAGATAGACTAATCATAATGTATCATCCATCGGATCCCAACAAACACAACACCGATTACATCAGATGAATCTCAATCATGTAAGGCAGCTCATGAGATCATTGTATTGAAGTACATGGGGGAGAGAATACCAACTAGCTACAGCTAGAACCCGTAGTCCATGGGGGAACTACTCACGGAGCATGATGGAGGCGATGGCGTTGATGGAGATGGCTTCCGGGGGCACTTCCCCGTCCCGGCAGGGTGCCGGGACAGAGACTTCTGTCCCCCGAATTGGAGTTTCGCGATGGTGGCGGCGCCCCTGGAGTCTTTCTGGAGTTTCGTCAAGTGGTACGGTGTTTTTAGGTCGAAAGGGATTTTATAGGCGAAGAGGCGGCGCAGGGGGGCACCTGGGGGCTCCCCACCACAGGCCGGCGCGGGCCCAGGCCAGGCCGCGCCGCCCTATGGTGTGGTGGCCCTCTGGCCCCTCTCCGACTCTTCTTCGGTGTTCTGGAGCCTTCCGGGAAAAATAGGAGGTTTGGACTTCGTTTCGTCGAATTCCGAGAATATTGCCCGAACAGCCTTTCTGGAACCAAAAACAGCAGAAAACAGGAACTGGCACTGTGGCATCTTGTTAATAGGTTAGTTCCGGAAAACGCATAAAAACATCATAAAGTGCAAGCAAAACATGTAAGTATTGTCATAAAACAAGCATGGAACGACAGAAATTATGGATACGTCGGGGACGTATCAGCATCCCCAAGCTTAGTTCTGCTCGTCCCGAGCAGGTAAACGATAAAAAGAATAATTTCTGTAGTGACATGCTACTTACATATCCTTGATCATACTATTACAAAGCATATGAAATGAATGAAGTGACTCAAGGCAATGATCTATAGTTGCTAACAAATAGATAACATATAGCAAAACTTTTCATGAAGAGTACTTTCAAGACAAGTATCAAAAGTTTTGCACAAGAGTTAACTCATAAAGCAATAAGTTCAAAGTAAAGGCATCGAAGCAACACAAGGGAAGATATAAGTTTCAGCGGTTGCTTTCAACTTGTAACATGCATATCTCATGGATAATTGTCAACACAAAGTAATATGATGAATGCAAATAAGCAAGTATGTAAGAATCAATGCACAGTTAACACAAGTGTTTGCTTCTAAGATGGAAGGAAGTAGGTAAACTGACTCAACATAAAGTAAAAGAATGGCCCTTCAAAGAGGAAAGCATCGATTGCTATATTTGTGCTAGAGCTTTGGTTTTGAAAACATAAAGAGAGCATAAAAGTAAAGTTTTGAGAGGTGTTTGTTGTTGTCAACGAATGGTAGTGGGCACTCTAACCCCCTTGCTAGACAAACCTTCAAGAGCGGCTCCCATGAATTATTTTTATTTTTGGGTGGCACTCCTTCCAACCTTTCTTTCACAAACCATGGCTAACCGAATCCTCGGGTGCCTGCCAACAATCTCATACCATGAAGGAGTGCCCTTTTATTTTAGTTTTATTATGATGACACTCCTCCCCACCTTTGCTTACACAAGCCATGGCTAACCGAATCCTCGGGTGCCATCCAACAATCACATACCATGGAGGAGTGTCTATTTTTGTTAATTAATTTGGGACTGGGAATCCCATTGCCAGCTCTTTTTGCAAAATTATTGGATAAGCGGATGAAGCCACTAGTCCATTGGTGAAAGTTGCCCAACAAGATTGAAAGATAAACACCACATACTTCCTCATGAGCTATAAAACATTGACACAAATCAGAGGTAATAAATTTTGAATTGTTTAAAGGTAGCACTCAAGCAATTTACTTTGGAATGGCAGAAAATACCACATAGTAGGTAGGTATGGTGGACACAGATGGCATAGGTTTTGGCTCAAGGTTTTGGATGCACGAGAAGTATTCCCTCTCGTACAAGGCTTAGGCTAGCAAGGTTGTTTGAAGCAAACACAAGTATGAACCGGTACAGCAAAACTTACATAAGAACATATCGCAAGCATTATAATACTCTACACTGTCTTCCTTGTTGCTCAAACACTTTTACCAGAAAATATCTAGACCTTAAGAGAGATCAATTATGCAAACCAATTTTAACAAGCTCTACGGTAGTTCTCCACTAATAGGTTTAAACTACATGAAAAAACTTAATCATGATCTACTTGAGAGCTCAAAACAATTGCCAAGTGTCAAATTATTCAAGACATTATGAGGCATTTTCTATTTCCAACCAAATACCAATAAGTATTGTAGCTTCCAACTTTTATCATTGAACATTAAAAGTAAAACGAAGAACAAGTGTTCATATGAAAAAGCGGAGCGTGTCTCTCTCCCAAACAAGGATTGCTAGGATCCATCTTTATTCAAACACAAACAAAAATAAAAACACACAGACGCTCCAAGTAAAGAACATAAGATGTGACCGAATAAAAATATAGTTTCAATAGAAGAAACCTGATAAGTTGATGAAGAAGGGGATGCCTTGGGCATCCCCAAGCTTAGACGCTTGAGTCTCCTTGAAATATGCAGGGATGAACCACGGGGGCATCCCCAAGCTTTGACTTTTCACTCTTCTTGATCATATATCATCCTCCTCTCTTGACCCTTGAAAACTTCCTTCACACCAAACTTCTCATAAACTTCATTAGAGGGGTTAGTACTCAAAAAACTTTAATCCACCTTGGTCCTGTAGTGACACATTGCAAGAACTCAATAAAACATTAGCTACAGCTCTCCACGTCTAGAAAGCCTCACTTAAAGTCCACAAGAGACAATGCAAAAAACAGAGACAGAATCTGCCAAAACAGAACAGCCAGTAAACACGAATTTTAAAATGGTACTTCCGTTGCTCAAATCAGAAAACTCAAAACTAATGAAAGTTGCGTACATATCTGAGGATCACGCACGTAAATTGGCAGATTTTTCTGAGTTTCCTACAGAGAAATATGCCCAGATTCGTGACAGATAGAAATCTGTTTCTGCGCAGAAATCCAAATCTAGTATCAACCTTCGATTAGAGGCTTCACTTGGCACAACAAAACACAAAACTAAGATAAGGAGAGGTTGCTACAGTAGTAAACAACTTCCAAAACACAAATATAAAACAAAGTACTGTAGCAAAATAACACATGGGTTATCTCCCAAGAAGTGTCTTAACGTAGCATAGAAAACAAAAATTTTCCTACGGCGAACACGCAATCCAAGCCAAGATGCAATCTAGAAGACGGTAGCAACGAGGGGATTGTCGAGACTAACCCTTGAAGAGATTCCAAAGCCTACAAGAGGAGGCTCTTGTTGCTGCGGTAGACGTTCACTTGCCGCTTGCAAAAGCGCGTAGAAGATCTTGATCACGATCGGTTCCGGCGCCACGAACGGGCAGCACCTCCGTACTCGGTCACACGTTCGGTTGTTGATGAAGACGACGTCCACCTCCCCGTTCCAGCGGGCAGCGGAAGTAGTAGCTCCTCTTGAATCCGACAGCACGACGGCGTGGTGTCGGTGGCGGTGGAGAAATCCGGCGGAGCTTCGCTAAGCGTGCGGGATATGGTGGAGGAGCGGGGCGCTAGGGTTTGGGGAGAGGGGGTGGCCGGCCACTATGGGGGGCGGCCAAGCTTGTGGCTTTGGTGTGGCCGGCCCCCTCCCCTTGGCCCTCTATATATAGGTGGATCCCAAGTGTTGGTGTCCAAGTCTTCGAATAAGACCCGAAACCAAAACCTTCCATAGGAGGGGGAAACCTAGCCCAACTAGGACTCCCACCCAAAGGTGGGATTCCCACCTCCCATGTGGGGGGTGGCCGGCCCCCTATGGTGGAGTCCACTTGGGACTCCACCCCCACTAGGGCTGGCCGGCCATGGAGGTGGAGTCCCTTGTGGACTCCACCTTCCTTGGTGGTTTCTTCCGGACTTTTCTAGAACCTTCTAGAACCTTCCATAGAACCTTCCGCATCATTTTATTCACATAAAATGACATCCTATATATGAATCTTATTCTCCGGACCATTCCGGAACTCCTCGTGATGTCCGGGATCACATCCGGGACTCCGAACAAATATTCGAACTCCATTCCATATTCAAGTTCTACCATTTCAACATCCAACTTTAAGTGTGTCACCCTACGGTTCGCGAACTATGCGGACATGGTTGAGTACTCACTCCGACCAATAACCAATAGCGGGATCTGGAGATCCATAATGGCTCCCACATATTCAACGATGACTTTAGTGATCGAATGAACCATTCACATACGATACCAATTCCCTTTGTCACGCGATATTTTACTTGTCCGAGGTTTGATCATCGGTATCACACTATACCTTGTTCAACCTCGTCTCCTGACAAGTACTCTTTACTCGTACCGTGGTATGTGGTCTCTTATGAACTTATTCATATGCTTGCAAGACATTAGACGACATTCCACCGAGAGGGCCCAGAGTATATCTATCCGTCATCGGGATGGACAAATCCCACTGTTGATCCATATGCCTCAACTCATACTTTCCGGATACTTAATCCCACCTTTATAACCACCCATTTACGCAGTGGCGTTTGATGTAATCAAAGTACCTTTCCGGTATAAGTGATTTACATGATCTCATGGTCATAAGGACTAGGTAACTATGTATTGAAAGCTTATAGCAAATAACTTAATGACGTGATCTTATGCTACGCTTAATTGGGTGTGTCCATTACATCATTCATACAATGATATAACCTTGTTATTAATAACATCCAATGTTCATGATTATGAAACTAATCATCTATTAATCAACAAGCTAGTTAAGAGGCTTACTAGGGACTCTTTGTTGTTTATATATCACACATGTATCAATGTTTCAGTTAATACAATTATAGCATGGTATATAAACATTTATCATAAACATAAAGATATATAATAACCACTTTTATTATTGCCTCTTGGGCATATCTCCAACAGTCTCCCACTTGCACTAGAGTCAATAATCTAGATTACATTGTAATATACCTAACACCCATGGCATTCTGGTGTTGGTCATGCTTTGCCCTAGGGAGAGCTTTAGTCAACGGATCTGCTACATTCAGATCAGTGTGTACTTTGCAAATCTTTACTTCTCCATCTTCGATGTATTCGCGAATCGAGTGGTAACGCAGCTTGATATGCTTCAGCCTCTTGTGTGACCTTGGCTCTTGTGCATTGGCGATGGCACCCATATTATCACAGTAGATGACAAATGGGTCCAATGCACTAGGAACCACACCGAGCTCTACAATGAACCTCTTCATCCATACCGCTTCTGATGAAGCCTCTGAAGCCGCTATGTACTCCGATTCTGTTGAGGATTTCGCCACCGTGCACTGCTTCGAGCTTGCCCAGCTTACTGCAGCACCATTCAATATAAACACGTACCCAGATTGTGACTTAGAGTCATCAGGATCAGTGTTCCAACTTGCATCGGTGTAACTTGTTACAACGAGCTCTTGGTCACCTCCATAACAAAGAAACATATCCTTAGTTCTTTTCAAGTACTTCAGGATATTCTTGACCGCTGTCCAGTGTTCCATTCCTGGATCACTTTGATATCTGCTAGTCAAACTAACAGCATGTGCTATATCCGGTCTTGTACATAGCATGGCATACATGATAGAGCCTACTGCCGAGGCATAGGGGATCTGACTCATCCTTTCTCTTTCTTCTGCCGTAGCCGGTCCTTGAGTCTTACTCAAGACCTTGCCTGGTAACATAGGTAAGAATCCTTTCTTACTTTCGTCCATTCTAAATTTCTTCAGAATCTTGTCCAGGTATGTACTCTGTGATAGCCCTATTAGACGTCTTGATCTATCTCTATAAATCTTGATGCCTAATATGTATGATGCTTCACCAAGGTCTTTCATTGAAAAACTATTATTCAAATAACCCTTTACACTGCTTAATAGTTCTATATCATTCCCAATCAATAATATGTCATCTACATATAATATCAGGAATGCTACAGAGCTCCCACTCACTTTCTTGTAAATACAGGCCTCTCCATGACACTGTATAAACCCGAAGTCTTTGATCACCTTATCAAAGCGTCGGTTCCAACTTCTCGATGCTTGCTTCAGTCCATAGATTGAACGCTGAAGTTTGCATACTTTGTCAGCATTTTTAGGATCGACAAAACCTTTGGGTTGTACCATATACAACTCTTCCTCAATGTCTCCATTAAGGAACGCCGTTTTGACATCCATCTGCCAAATCTCATAATCGAAAAATGCAGCTATTGCTAACAAAATCCTCACAGATTTTAGCTTCGCTACAGGTGAGAAAGTCTCATCGTAGTCAACACCTTGAATTTGTCGGAAACCCTTTGCGACAAGTCGAGCTTTATAGACAGTAATATTACCATCAGCATCTGTTTTTCTTTTGAAGATCCATTTATTCTCGACAGCCTTGCGGCTATCAGGTAAGTCTACCAAAGTCCATACTTTGTTATCATACATGGATCCCATTTCGGATTTCATGGCTTCTTGCCATTTGTTGGAATCTGGGCTCATCATCGCTTCTTCATACGTCGCAGGGTCTTCATCATTGTTATCCACAATCATGACATTTAGACAAGGATCATACCAATCTGGAGTGGCACGATCCCTTGTCGATCTGCGAGGTTCAGTAGCTGTCTCATATGAAGTTTCATGATCATTATCATTAGCTTCCTCTGTTGTCGGTGTAGGTGGTACAGGAACATTTTCCGGTACTGCGCTACTCTGATCAACGAGTAGAGATTCTTCAATCTCATCGAGTTCTACTTTTCTTCCAGTCACTTCTTTAGTGAGAAATTCTTTCTCAAGAAAGGTTCCGTTCTTAGCAACAAAGATCTTGCCTTCGGATCTGTGATAGAAAGTGTACCCTATAGTTTCCTTAGGGTATCCTATGAAGACGCATTTCTCCGCTTTGGGTTCTAGCTTGTCCGGTTGTAACTTTTTTACATAGGCTTCGCAACCCCAAACTTTTAGGAACGACAGCTTAGGTTTCTTATTAAACCATAATTCATACGGTGTCGTTTCAACGGATTTTGATGGTGCTCTATTTAAAGTGAATGCGGCTGTCTCTAATGCATAACTCCAAAATGATAACGGCAAATCAGTAAGAGACATCATAGAACGAACCATATCTAAGAGAGTTCGATTACGACGTTCGGACACACCGTTTCGTTGTGGTGTTCCCGGCGGTGTCAATTGTGAAAGTATTCCGCATTTCTTTAAATGCATGCTAAACTCATAACTCAGATATTCACCTCCGCGATCAGATCGTAGAAATTTAATCTTCTTGTTACGTTGATTTTCTACTTCACTTTGGAATTCCTTAAACTTCTCGAAAGTTTCGGATTTATGTTTCATTAAATAGATATACCCATATCTACTCAAATCATCTGTGAAGGTTAGAACATAACGATAACCACCGCGCGATGCTACACTCATTGGTCCACATACATCTGTGTGTATGATTTCCAATAAGTCAGTAGCTCGCTCCATCATACCCGAGAATGGAGTCTTAGTCATTTTTCCCATCAGACATGCTTCGCATCTATCAAGTGATTCAAAGTCAAGTGATTCAAGTAATCCATCGGTATGGAGTTTCTTCATGCGTTTCACTCCAATATGACCAAGACGACAGTGCCACATATAAGTAGAATTATCATTCAATTTAATTCGCTTAGCATCAATGTTATGTATATGCGTATTACTACTATCGAGATCTAACAGAAATAAGCCATTCTTTTGTGGTGCTCGACCATAAAAGATATTATTCATAAAAATAGAACAACCATTATTCTCAGACTTGAATGAATAACCGTCTTGCATTAAACAAGATCCTGATATAATGTTCATGCTCAACGCGGGTACATAATAACAATTATTTAGGCTTAAAACTAATCCCGAAGGTAGATGTAGAGGAAGTGTCCCGACTGCGATCACATTGACCTTGGATCCGTTTCCAACGCGCATCGTCACTTCATCTTTCAGTAGTTGTCGTTTATTCTTTAGTTCCTGTTTCGAGTTACAAATATGAGCAACCGAACCAGTATCAAATACCCAGGTACTAGAACGAGAACTAGTGAGATAAACATCTATAACATGTATATCAGATATACCTTCTTTCTTTTTCTTGATAAGGCCGCTCTTCAGATCCGCCAAATACTTGGAGCAATTACGCTTCCAGTGTCCCTTCTCCTTGCAGTAATAGCACTCAGCATCAGGCTTAGGGCCAGACTTAGGTTTCACAGGAGGCGTGGCAGCTTTCTTGCCACTCTTCTTGTTCTTGCCTTTAGACTTGCCCTGTTTCTTGAAGCTGGTGGTCTTGTTGACCATCAACACTTGGTGCTCTTTCTTGATCTCAATCTCAGCAGCTTTTAGCATGCCAAAGAGTTCAGGAAACTCCTTGTTCATGTTCTGCATATTGTAGTTCATCACAAAGTTCTTATAACTTGGTGGCAGTGATTGAAGGACACGATTAATCCCCAGTCTGTTAGGAATCACTATTCCCAAGTCACTGAGTTTCTTCGCATGCCCGGTCATAACGAGCATGTGCTCACTGATGGAGCTGCCTTCTTCCATCATACAGCTGAAAAAGTGTTTCGATGCTTCATAGCATTCCACGGCCGCATGAGTCTCAAAAATAGTCTTCAACTCTTTTATCAACTCATGAGGATCGTGGTGCTCAAAACGTTTTTGAAGATCGGATTCCAGACTGCATAAGATGGCACACTGAACTTGAGAGTACCGAGTTTTCCGAGTTGCGTAAACATTCTTTACTTCATCGGTTTCAGTTTCTGCTGGAGGGTCACCTAGCGGTGCATCAAGCACATATTGCAGATTTCCGCCATTGAGGAAGATCCTCACATGACGGAACCAGTCGGTGAAGTTGCTACCGTTGCTCTTAAGTTTTTCTTTCTCTAGGAACTGGTTAAAATTGATTGGGGACGCCATATCTACAACATATTTGCAATAGTTTAGACTAAGTTTATGACAAATTGAGTTCAAATTTTAATTCTACATAATTAAAATCTAGGTGAACTCCCACTCAAAACAATATCCCTCGCATTGTCTTAGTGATCACACGAACCAAATCCATCACACCTATGCCCGATCATCACGAGACAAGATGTAATTTCAATGGCGAACACTCAAAGTGTTCATCATATCAATCATATGATTCATGCTCTACCTTTCGGTATCACGTGTTCCGAGACCATGTCTTTACATGCTAGGCTCGTCAAGGCCACCTTAGTATCCGCATGTGCAAAACTGTCTTGCACCCGTCATATGTACTTATCGAATCTATCACACCCGATCATCACGAGATGCTTCGAAACGATAAGACTTGATAACGGTGCTACTAAGGATGAACACTTTATTATCTTGAGATTTTAGTGAGAGGGATCATCTTATAATGCTACCGTCGCGATCTAAGCAAAATAAGATGCATAAAAGGATTAACATCACATGCAGTTCATATGTGATATGATATGGCCCTTTTGTCTTTGCGCCTTTGATCTTGATCTCCAAAGCGTGGACATGATCTCCATCATCAACGGGCATGATCTCCATCATCGTCGGCGAAGCACCAAGGTCAATGGCGCCGTCTTCATGATCGTCCTCCATGTAGCAACTATTACAACTACTTTGAAATACTACTCAACATGAAATTTAAAGACAACCATAAGGCTCCTGCCGGTTGCCACAATACAATAATGATCATCTCATACATATTCATCATCACATTATGGCCATATCACATCACCAAACCCTGCAAAAACAAGTTAGACGTTCTCTAATTTGGTTTGCATATTTTACGTGGTTTAGGGTTTTCGAGCAAGATCCAATCTACCTACGAACATGAACCACAACGGTGATACTAGTGTTGTCAATAGAAGAGTAAATTGAATCTTCACTATAGTAGGAGAGACAGACACCCGCAAAGCCACTTATGCAATACAAGTTGCATGTCAAGCGTGGAGCAAATCTCATGAACGCGGTCATGTAAAGTTAGCCCGAGCCGCTTCATCCCACTATGCCACAAAGATGCAAAGTACTCAACTAAAGATAACAAGAGCATCAACGCCCACAAACCATTGTGTTCTACTCGTGCAACCATCTATGCATAGACACGGCTCTGATACCACTGTAGGATAACGTAGCATAGAAAACAAAAATTTTCCTACGGCGAACACGCAATCCAAGCCAAGATGCAATCTAGAAGACGGTAGCAACGAGGGGATTGTCGAGACTAACCCTTGAAGAGATTCCAAAGCCTACAAGAGGAGGCTCTTGTTGCTGCGGTAGACGTTCACTTGCCGCTTGCAAAAGCGCGTAGAAGATCTTGATCACGATCGGTTCCGGCGCCACGAACGGGCAGCACCTCCGTACTCGGTCACACGTTCGGTTGTTGATGAAGACGACGTCCACCTCCCCGTTCCAGCGGGCAGCGGAAGTAGTAGCTCCTCTTGAATCCGACAGCACGACGGCGTGGTGTCGGTGGCGGTGGAGAAATCCGGCGGAGCTTCGCTAAGCGTGCGGGATATGGTGGAGGAGCGGGGCGCTAGGGTTTGGGGAGAGGGGGTGGCCGGCCACTATGGGGGGCGGCCAAGCTTGTGGCTTTGGTGTGTCCGGCCCCCTCCCCTTGGCCCTCTATATATAGGTGGATCCCAAGTGTTGGTGTCCAAGTCTTCGAATAAGACCCGAAACCAAAACCTTCCATAGGAGGGGGAAACCTAGCCCAACTAGGACTCCCACCCAAAGGTGGGATTCCCACCTCCCATGTGGGGGGTGGCCGGCCCCCTATGGTGGAGTCCACTTGGGACTCCACCCCCACTAGGGCTGGCCGGCCATGGAGGTGGAGTCCCTTGTGGACTCCACCTTCCTTGGTGGTTTCTTCCGGACTTTTCTAGAACCTTCTAGAACCTTCCATAGAACCTTCCGCATCATTTTATTCACATAAAATGACATCCTATATATGAATCTTATTCTCCGGACCATTCCGGAACTCCTCGTGATGTCCGGGATCACATCCGGGACTCCGAACAAATATTCGAACTCCATTCCATATTCAAGTTCTACCATTTCAACATCCAACTTTAAGTGTGTCACCCTACGGTTCGCGAACTATGCGGACATGGTTGAGTACTCACTCCGACCAATAACCAATAGCGGGATCTGGAGATCCATAATGGCTCCCACATATTCAACGATGACTTTAGTGATCGAATGAACCATTCACATACGATACCAATTCCCTTTGTCACGCGATATTTTACTTGTCCGAGGTTTGATCATCGGTATCACACTATACCTTGTTCAACCTCGTCTCCTGACAAGTACTCTTTACTCGTACCGTGGTATGTGGTCTCTTATGAACTTATTCATATGCTTGCAAGACATTAGACGACATTCCACCGAGAGGGCCCAGAGTATATCTATCCGTCATCGGGATGGACAAATCCCACTGTTGATCCATATGCCTCAACTCATACTTTCCGGATACTTAATCCCACCTTTATAACCACCCATTTACGCAGTGGCGTTTGATGTAATCAAAGTACCTTTCCGGTATAAGTGATTTACATGATCTCATGGTCATAAGGACTAGGTAACTATGTATTGAAAGCTTATAGCAAATAACTTAATGACGTGATCTTATGCTACGCTTAATTGGGTGTGTCCATTACATCATTCATACAATGATATAACCTTGTTATTAATAACATCCAATGTTCATGATTATGAAACTAATCATCTATTAATCAACAAGCTAGTTAAGAGGCTTACTAGGGACTCTTTGTTGTTTATATATCACACATGTATCAATGTTTCAGTTAATACAATTATAGCATGGTATATAAACATTTATCATAAACATAAAGATATATAATAACCACTTTTATTATTGCCTCTTGGGCATATCTCCAACAAGAAGTTCTTTCTTTATAGCCATCAAGATGGGCTCAGCAGTTTTAATGATGCACTCGCAAGAAACAAGAGTAGAGGTAAAAGAGAGCATCAAAAAGCAAATCCAAAACACATTTAAGTCTAACATGCTTCCTATGTAAAGGAATCTTGTAAATAAACAAGTTCATGAAAAGCAAAGTAACAAGCATAGGAAGATAAAACAAGTGTAACTTCAAAATTTTAAGCATATAGAGAGGTGTTTTAGTACCATGCAAATTTCTACAACCATATTTTCCTCTCTCATAATAATTTTCAGTAGCTTCATGAATAAACTCAACAATATAACTATCACATGCAGCATACTTTTCATGATCCACAAACATATAATTTTTATCAAGCTCAAAAATAGTGGAATTAAAACTTTCGAACACACTTTTATCAATAATATAGCAAGATGAATGATCAATCTCAAGAGATATGGGACTCATAGATAAAGTCAATACTCTTCCAATCCCATTTTCATTAGTAGTACAATTAATATTATCAAGTAACATAGGACCATCATCTAGAGCTTTATCATAAACATTTGCCAAGCAAAATTCTTTAGTACCATGCATTTCGACATCAGGCACAAACAAAGCATTATCATAAGATTTATCAAAGTAGCATGGATTATCATATATAACAGTAGCATAATTATTCTCACAAGTTTTACTTATAGGAAATATTTCAAGAGAATCCACAGGAACATAACATTCAACCTCTTTCGGTAAGCATGGAGGACAATCAAATAGTGTAAGAGATGAAGAGTTACTCTCATTAGAAGGTTGGCATGGGTAGCTAATCCATTCTTCCTCCTTTTGTTCGTCGCTCTCTTCTTCTTTTTCATCCAATGAGCTTTCAAGTTCATCAATTTCCTCCTCTTTTTCATCCAATGAGCTTTCAGGTTCATCAATTTCTTCTTCCACCGGTTCCTGCAAATTGTGAGTGCATTCTTGTGCATTAATGTGTCTCTCTTTATAATCAAGGATATAAGGATTCCTACTGTAGCATTCTATGCAAGAATTAAGGATAGTAGAGACATAATCTTTAAGGCCCTTACAAACAACACAAGTTTCATAATTCTCAACCATGAAGGATTCTATCTCGGAGGCTCCCATAAATAAGACAAATTGTTCTACCTCTTCGAACCCATAATGAATATAGCAATTCCGATTATAGTTCTTAATTAAAAATTCCTCACTAAAGCCACATTGAAATTTAAGATGTTTAGTATCCTGTTGAGAGCAACAGTTTATATTATGGCGTTCAAGCAAGATTTCAGCAATTGTATTCAATTTTTCTATCATAGCACTCATTATTTTACCAGTTCTTGATTCTCTATAATTATTATAACATTCTATAAGCTCCAAGTAGGTTGTTGGTTCTCCCATAACAGCAGTTTTTAATTTTTAGGTTTTTCAAATTTTTATGGATTTTCGGGTATATAGGGAAAATAAAACAAGACAAAAATAAACTAGACAAAAGTAAACTAAGCAAAGTAAAACTAGACAGAAATAAACTAGCAAGACAAAATAAGATAAAAGCAGAGAGAGAGGTAGAGTGTACTCCCCAGGTGAACTTATGAGTAGAGCTATGCCTCCCCGGCAACGGCGGAAAATAGTCTTGATGACCCACAAGTATAGGGGATCGCAACAGTCTTCGAGGGAAGTAAAACCCAAATTTATTGATTCGACACAAGGGGAGGTAAAGAATACTTATAAGCCTTAACAACTGAGTTGTCAATTCAGCTGCACCTGGAAAAGCACTAGTAACAGGGGTGATGTGAAAGTAGCAGTGATATGAGAGCAATAGTAACAGTAACACAGCAGCAGTAGTAGTAATATGAGAGCAATGGTACCAGAAAATAGTTGACATGTAGAACGAGTATATGATGATGAAAGATGGACCGGGGTTCCCAGCTATCTACACTAGTGGCAACTCTCCAATAACAAGTGACAAGTGTTGGGTGAACAAATTACAGTTGGGCAATTGATAGGATTGATAAGGCATTAAGAAAGAACATCAATTCATTAATCATGTAGGCATGTTTTCCATATTTAGTCGTACGTGCTCGCAATGAGAAACTTGCACAACATCTATTGTCCTACCAGCCGGTGGCAGCCGGGCCTCAAGGGAATCTACTGGATATTAAGGTACTCCTTTTAATAGAGCACCGGAGCAAAGCATTAACACTCCGTGAAAACATGTGTCCCTCACATCACCGCCATCCCCTCCGGTTGTCCCGATTTCTGTCACTTCGGGGCCTTTGGTTCCGGACAGTGACATGTGCATACAACTTGTAGATACAATCTAAGCAATAATTATAGAGCTCAAATCTAAGATCATGCCACTCGGGCCCTAGTGACAAGCATTAAGCATAACAAGATTGCAGCAACAATAACTTCACAAACTTTATAGATAGACTAATCATAATGTATCATCCATCGGATCCCAACAAACACAACACCGATTACATCAGATGAATCTCAATCATGTAAGGCAGCTCATGAGATCATTGTATTGAAGTACATGGGGAGAGAATACCAACTAGCTACAGCTAGAACCCGTAGTCCATGGGGGAACTACTCACGGAGCATGATGGAGGCGATGGCGTTGATGGAGATGGCTTCCGGGGGCACTTCCCCGTCCCGGCAGGGTGCCGGGACAGAGACTTCTGTCCCCCGAATTGGAGTTTCGCGATGGTGGCGGCGCCCCTGGAGTCTTTCTGGAGTTTCGTCAAGTGGTACGGTGTTTTTAGGTCGAAAGGGATTTTATAGGCGAAGAGGCGGCGCAGGGGGGCACCTGGGGGCTCCCCACCACAGGCCGGCGCGGGCCCAGGCCAGGCCGCCGCCCTATGGTGTGGTGGCCCTCTGGCCCCTCTCCGACTCTTCTTCGGTGTTCTGGAGCCTTCCGGGAAAAATAGGAGGTTTGGACTTCGTTTCGTCGAATTCCGAGAATATTGCCCGAACAGCCTTTCTGGAACCAAAAACAGCAGAAACAGGAACTGGCACTGTGGCATCTTGTTAATAGGTTAGTTCCGGAAAACGCATAAAAACATCATAAAGTGCAAGCAAAACATGTAAGTATTGTCATAAAACAAGCATGGAACATCAGAAATTATGGATACGTTTTTTGGACATATATCCTCAATCTCATATGAGAATAATAATTGTTGCTACATGCTTATGCATTAAAGAGGAGTCCATTATCTGTTGTCCATGTTGTCCCGGTATGGATGTCTAAGTTGAGAATAATCAAAAGCGAGAAATCCAAAATGCGAGCTTTCTCCTTAGACCTTTGTACAGGCGGCATGGAGGTACCCCTTTGTGACACTTGGTTGAAACATGGCATTGCGAAGATCCGGTAGTCCAAGCTAAGTAGGACAAGGTGCGGGCACTATTAGTACACTATGCATGAGGCTTGCAACTTGTAAGATATAATTTACATAACTCATATGCTTTATTACTACCGTTGACAAAATTGTTTCATGTTTTCAAAATAAAAGCTCTAGCACAAATATAGCAATCGATGCTTTCCTCTTTGAAGGACCATTCTTTTACTTTTATTGTTGAGTCAGTTTACCTATCTCTCTCCACCTTAAGAAGCAAACACTTGTGTGAACTGTGCATTGATTCCTACATACTTGCATATTGCACTTGTTATATTACTTTATGTTGACAATATCCATGAGATATACATGTTATAAGTTGAAAGCAACCGCTGAAACTTAATCTTCCTTTGTGTTGCTTCAATACCTTTACTTTGATTTATTGCTTTATGAGTTAACTCTTATGCAAGACTTATTGATGCTTGTCTTGAAGTACTATTCATGAAAAGTCTTTGCTTTATGATTCAGTTGTTTACTCATGACATTACCATTGTTTTGATCGCTGCATTCATTACATATGTTTACAAATAGTATGATCAAGATTATGATGGCATGTCACTTCAGAAATTATCTTTGTTATCGTTTTACCTGCTCGGGACGAGCAGAACTAAGCTTGGGGATGCTGATACGTCTCCAACGTATCGATAATTTCTTATGTTCCATGCTACATTATTGATGATATCTACATGTTTTATGCACATTATATGTCGTATTTACGCATTTTCTAGAACTAACCTATTAACAAGATGCCGAAGAGCCAGTTCTTGTTTCTTGTTTTTGGTTTCAGAAATCCTAGTAACGAAATATTCTCGGAATTGGACGAAATCAACGCCCAGGTCCTATTTTTGCACGAAGCTTCCAGACCGAAGGAGAGTCGAAGTGGGGCCACGAGGTGGCGACACCACAGGGCGGCGCGGCCCTGGCCGCGCCGACCTATGGTGTGGGCCCTCGTGCCGCCTCTTGACCCTTCCGCCTACAAATAGCCTCCGTCGTGAAACCCCCCACGAGAGCCACGATACGGAAAACCTTCCGGAGACGCCGCCGCCGCGTCCCATCTCGGGGATTCAGGAGATCGCCTCCGGCACCCTGCCGGAGAGTTCATCTCCCGGAGGACTCTACACCGCCATGGTCGCCTCCGGAGTGATGAGTGAGTAGTTCACCCCTGGACTATGGGTCCATAGCGGTAGCTAGATGGTCGTCTTCTCCTAATTGTGCTTCATTGTTGGATCTTGTGAGCTGCCTAACATGATCAAGATCATCTATCTGTAATACTATATGTTGTGTTTGTCGGGATCCGATGGATAGAGAATACTATGTTATGGTGATTATCAATCTATTGTTTATGTGTTTGTTATCACCAGATTTTGGCCAAATCAGGAGATGGGCCGTAAGTGAAGATGGGCTTGAAGGACATATACGTGGAGCATCTTCGAAGCGGCCTTGCGCTAAGAGTTTGGGCTAAATTGCCCGTGTATCTGTAATATAGTAGATCATATCGTGTTTAGAATTAACAGATAGAGTCTGGCCCGTGCACGGTTAGGTGCACGCCTCAATTAGAAAGTCCCTTGGACTATAAATATGTATCTAGGGTTATCGGAAAAGGAGGACAATCACGTTCACAACAAACACAAATCAGGCGCATCGCCACCCCTTCCTTCGAGGGTCTCTTCCGGGTAAGCATCATGCTGCCTAGATCGCATCTCGCGATCTAGGCAGTACACGTTTATTCGTCTACCTTGTGCTGCTCGTGCTGAAGCGTTGTTGATGGCGAGCAGCACTACTTATCCTTAGGTGTTTAGGGGCTTGCATTGATGCTTTCTCGTGCATACATGCGTGGCAATGCCGTCCCTCGACACCTAGCTGCCCTTACACCTATCTGGGTGTAAGGGCAACATCTTGCTTGTTCGTTACTTAGTAGATCCGATCTGTTATAGTTGCTCCTTGCTCCGCAAGGATTAGTTTAATATCTGCATAGTTAGGCCTTATGCTGGGGTCGGACGATCCGGTAGTGCGTTAGGTGTTGTTTACCGTTCCTACAAGGGATGTTCCGGGAATTAACGTTATGTTGGTTTTTAGGCCTCTTGTAGGGGTAGTTTGCATCATCTTCCGTATCTGCTAGGCCCGATACACGTAGGACGTTCCGGTTATGCGGTGAAAACCCTAAACTGTCGTAGATCGGTTTAGCTTTGTTTTGATCAAGCAGGATCCCCATGTCATTGCAAATCTAACGTGAACCATGGGGCGATCGGCTCTTTGAGCCGATCCACAGGCAACCTGAGAGCCGATAGGGCTCGTATTTAATGTTTACGTGTCTACCATGCAGGAACAATCGAAGCAATCTAACACCTTCCTGATCGGGTCTAGGTCAGGTGGCACGCCCTAGCAACCGCCAGTGGCTGGAAGACTTGCGGGACGACGCGAGGTGCCAGGGTCCACTAAGCGGCCTTGGGAGCCTCCCGGCTCTTCGTGTTGCTTAACCATTGCCCGCCGGTGGGTTTTGGCAGGTAACACATTCTGGCACGCCCGGTGGGACAATCTTCTGCAACATCCACGTCAACACCGACATCCGAGATGGCAGAGGAACAGATCACATACGAGGATCTTCCTGCGGAACACAAGAAGAAATACGATGAGCTGAAGGCCATCGTTGAAGCCGAACTCATCGGCTCCTTTGAGAAGACCCGTTCGCACGGCATCAGGTTCAAAGGATTCACGCCACAAGGCGTCCTCGAAGGGTTGGATCTGTCTCTCCCTTCGGAGGAACGTACCAGAGCCCTGCGACAGGAAATCAACTACGTGGTGGCTCATTCGCTGCATCGGCATTCTGAGAGCCTGGTAAATGCTTTGGAGCGCGTTGCGCTCCGGTGGTGCAAGAGATCATGGAGCATCGTACTCCCCTTCAGGACCTGCTCTAGGGACTCACCAGGGAGAGGTGCAACTCCACACCAGGCCACCATTGCCGTACGCGATGGCAGCTCCACAGCAACAAGGTTCGCCGGCATACGTTGTCTACAAGGTTGGAGGTGATCCGGGCGACTATCAGTTCTTATATGAGCCGCCCAAGGAGATCCCGCACGGATACGTGTGCACGTTTGTGCCGGACTGCAACAACTGGACGCAGGCGATCCAGGCTCCGACAGGAGGGATTGCCGGAGCAGGAGCAATCGTTCTGGCAGGAGGAACGGCTGCAGCAACGGGGAGTTTGGGGGCAGACGCTGAGAAACAGGCGTGGCTAGCCAAGTATGCCACTTCACCAATTCATGAAAGCTCAGCTGCTACTTCCTCCACCGCGGATCAGATCAGTGCAGTCCTGAGAGATCAGTTCGGCATCCTGCCGAAGAAGAAGATAATCGGCTATTCCAAGCCGTACCCCAATGAGTTTGACCTGATCCCACTACCACCTAAGTACCGGCTCCGGACTTCACCAAGTTCAGTGGGTCAGAAGGGTCTAGCTCAATCGAGCACGTGAGCCGATACTTGGCCCAGTTGGGCATGGTTTCGGCATCGGATCAGCTACGGGTGAGGTTCTTTTCGCAATCCCTCACCGGTCCAGCTTTTGGATGGTACACCTCGTTGCAGCCAAATTCAGTGCGATCATGGAAGCAGCTAGAGGAACAGTTTCACACACAATATCATTCAGAAGCTACTGAAGCTGGCATTGCCGAACTAGCACAGGTTCGGCAAAGGCGAGGAGAGACAGTGTCTGAATACATTCAGCGTTTCAGAACTGTCAAGAACCGATGTTATTCGGTCCATTTAACTGAGAAAGAAGCAGTCGAGCTGGCCGTGGCAGGCCTTGCAGCGTCATTCAAGGATCTGACGTTCCAAGTGGAGTACAACTCGTTGGCGCACATGGTCCAGAGACTGACCTTATATGAACAGCGCCATCCAGAACTGTACCAAGACAAGTTCAAGCGCGCGATAAGCCTGGTCAATGCTGATGAGGATGAAGATTCTGCGGAAGATCAGGAAGTCGCAGTAGCCGAATGGACTCGGACGGCAGTACCTGTGTCCTGCAAATGGGTGAACCCACCAGGGCCTCCAAGAGGGTTTGACTTTGATGTGAGCAAAGCTGAACAGATCTTCGATCTGCTACTGAAAGAGAAACAGTTGAAGCTACCCGAAGGCCACAAGATCCCTACGGCACAAGAGATGAACAAAAGGCCATACTGCAAATGGCATCATACGTTCACGCACGCCACCAACGACTGCAAAGTATTGCGCGCACAAATTCAGATGGCGATAGAATCAGGCCGATTAACTTTCGGACAGTTTGCCATGAAGGTAGACATGCGTCCGTTTCCGGACGTCAACATGGTGGACCTAAGCCACTCCATAAGGGAACCAGGGTTCTCTTTTGATGTCAATATGGCAGGGCTTCGTGGGCCGCCATGGCGAAGATAAATCAGAGGGCAGCCACTCTCGTGGCAAAGATAAAGAGGAGGCCGTTCCACGCGACCGGCCCCAGGATGATGACAGACGGTACCTAACCGAGGAGGAGGTGAGAAGCATACGGTATCAACGCCCACTATCCGTGCATCTCCTCAACAAATATGAGCAGCAGTACGACCGACGTCGGCGCCACGATGAAGACGACGAAAGAAATCGTCGGTCGGATGCAGCGGACAGGGAGGTATCGTCGACGACAGAAACAACGACGGTACGAGCGTCACGCTAGAGGGAGGTCAAGGGAGCAAGACAACATGGATAAGCACTGGAACTGTCCTTTCTTCAAACATTGCTGGGACTCCGGAATGAGCCGATTGCCAACAATCGAGAACTGCCCAGAGTGCAAACATCAAAGGAGGAGGGCAAATGAAGTTTCAGTGTTCGAGCGTCTGGGGCCTCTCCCACCTCATAACAAGCAAGCTGGGTCATCTCAAGAAGAAGACTTTGAGGAGTCAGATGGAGAAGAAGATAGGTATCACCGACCAAGGTGGTGCCCTGATGGACTCAGCCATTCTCAGAAGCGTAGGGTGCAGCGGCTGCGAAACTTGGAAGAAGCCGAGGCACGTACCTGTACACGTTGCGAAAAGCGCGGCCCGATCTGGCCGCGAAAATTCAGCAAACATTGGAGACAGAGGCTCGCCCACCAAAGAAAGTGTGGCGACCCAAGCAGACAAAAGCCGATGCAGGGACATCGGCTGATACAAACATGGTATCCGTGATCCGGACAGAGTAGCAGGTCCAAGACATTGGACGTACGTGGCAAGGCCGATCCCTGCGATCGGCCCTCAAAAAATGGAAAGCAAAGGATCTTATCTCCAGCATGCCACGTAGCTACAGTGGGAAACCAAGAAGTGCTAAACCTTCACGAAGCATTGCAATGAAAAGGGAGGCCGATTCCCGCGATCGGCCAAAATTATCCTCGACATGCGTTTTGTCTGTGTTCAGCATTGATCCAACAGATGCCTGAAGAGCCGATACCATCAAATACTTGACAGAATCGGCTCGGGGGGCACATAGATGGATGAGACACGAGGATACAAAGCTTGGAGTGGATGTCAAATACCCAGCAGAGCAGCTCAAGTATGGGGGGCCGATGCAATCGGCCAATAATAATAATAAAATAGAAAATACAAAAAATTTCGGCTCAGCCGATGCTCGGACATCGACTTTAGGATTACAGAGTTTAAGCTGCCACTTGATCAGGCCTCGCGATTGGCCAGGGCTTCGGCTAGGTGTCATCATCAAGGATGGTGAGCTGATCTAAGAATCACAAGGATTGAGTCAGGAGGAGTTAAAGAGCCGTGGCATGAGAAGTTTCTTGGTTCGGAGAAGGGATTTTCTGGTCCTGCTGAGCCCTTGTGGTACATCAAACTTTCCTGTCTCGTTTGGATGGGAGTGGAGGACTGGCCCCTTTCGTAGAAGCCGATGGTAACATATCTGGCTAGCTCTACGTGATGATGTACCCGGAGGTGTCTAAGTTGGAGCTCCATCAGCTGGATTGCATGATATCATCTTCTGGGGAAGTCTGCAAGAGCAGGATTACTGGATTTAATAGGATAACCAAGGCCTAAGAGGGTTTGCCCTTCAAGGCTTTCCTGGCAGTTACCTTGTTTGCTGCTATTCTCGCCTTGACTGAGGCTCGGGGGGCAGTTGCCTATGAAAATCCTTTGCTCTTGGGAGCCGATTTTGGTAAAATCGGCTGGCTCTGCACCACAATTGTTGTAAAATAGTGGTGATTTATTGAAGAAGAAGAACCGGTGGAGTCGGTCTAAAGGGTTTGAAGGGGAGCCATTATCATTGATAGGCTCTGGACCAGTTTGTTGCTGCAAAGGAATAGAACATTACGAGGGAAGTTGTGAGCGAATGACACCTGTTATACAGGTGTATCAGCTTCAATGTCAAGTTGTTTCAGCTATGGTCCTAGAAGCTTTCCTGGAGGCGTTAATTCAGGAATTTTGCCGTCAGGTCAAACATCACGATCGGATGATTTTGAAGTCCGAAGATTTAGGGGTCTCAAGGCTGTGTGCTGGACCTGTTCGATTGGAAGTTTAGATCTGAATTTCAAGGATTGCAAGTTACCATCTGAGGGGATGACTGGATTGACCTGTCTTGCAACTCATTATAAAAAGAAAAAAAACTGATGCATTGCCATCGGCTCATTGAGCATCGACCAAGGTGATAATCGGCAAAATCAAGATAGGGGGAATCGGCTAAATTAGCATAAAAGGAATCGGCAAGATCAAGTTAGAGGAAATTCTTCATTGATAATAAGATTTCTTACATGAAAGAGCTGATTGCCCTCAAAAGGAAGAATTAGGGGTACATTGCCCTATCTACTACTGCTGGCCCTATGCTAAGATCCTATCTACGGGCCGTCGCTGCCCTCGTCATCGCCGTCGTCGCCACCATCGGCGTGGCTCTCGGCGGGCTCATCGTCGCTGCTGCCACGACCGCCCGGAGGACCCTCGTTGTCTTCGTCTTCCTCGTCAGCATCGTCGTCGCTGTCGAAGTCGCTGAAGTTGCCCGGCCAAGGGCGGGGCGCTTGGCAGGCGGCTCGTCGGAGGAGGTGTCGCCCTCCTCCTCTTCTTCCTCCTCCTTCTCCTCCTCCTCGATGGAGGTGGAGTCCCAGGAAAAGCGATCGTCATCGCTTTCCTCCTCTGTTTCCCCGTCGGCGAGGAAGCGGAGGTCACTCTCCCCGTCGGTCGAGGACTTGTCATCCTCAGACCAAACGGAGAAGTCGTGGTCCTCCTTGTCCCACGCTGTTGGGGCAAGGATGTCGTACGCCGCCTGCGTACCCCACTCTAGTGTCGATTCCCTAATGGGAGAGGACACGTAAGAAAGACCCGACGAAGTGGAGGAGGAAGAAGAGGAAGACATGGTGGCAGAGGAGGGCTTTTGGAAGTGCTGATGCGAGGGGATGAAGAAGGGAACTGCAAGAAGTGGCTAAATAAAAGGGGATATAGCGATTTAATGCTTAAGCAGTTTTCGAGGATGTGGTGCCAAAACCATCAAATCATGCAGGGAAGTTGAGAAGGCAAGTCGTCATGATGAGGAAATACTGCGACGGTTCTGCTCTGCCACGACATGACCCCTCGGAGGAAAAACAGATGGTTTTGAAATTATCATTGCCAAAACCAGGGGGGCATGTGTTATCACCAGATTTTGGCCAAATCAGGAGATGGGCCGTAAGTGAAGATGGGCTTGAAGGACATATACATGGAGCATCTTTGAAGCGGCCTTGCGCTAAGAGTTTGGGCTAAATTGCCCGTGTATCTGTAATATAGTAGATCATATCGTGTTTAGAATTAACAGATAGAGTCTGGCCCGTGCACGGTTAGGTGCACGCCTCAATTAGAAAGTCCCTTGGACTATAAATATGTATCTAGGGTTATCGGAAAAGGAGGACAATCACGTTCACAACAAACACAAATCAGGCGCATCGCCACCCCTTCCTTCGAGGGTCTCTTCCGGGTAAGCATCATGCTGCCTAGATCGCATCTCGCGATCTAGGCAGTACACGTTTATTCGTCTACCTTGTGCTGCTCGTGCTGAAGCGTTGTTGATGGCGAGCAGCACTACTTATCCTTAGGTGTTTAGGGGCTTGCATTGATGCTTTCTCGTGCATACATGCGTGGCAATGCCGTCCCTCGACACCTAGCTGCCCTTACACCTATCTGGGTGTAAGGGCAGCATCTTGCTTGTTCGTTACTTAGTAGATCCGATCCGTTATAGTTGCTCCTTGCTCCGCAAGGATTAGTTTAATATCTGCATAGTTAGGCCTTATGCTGGGGTCGGACGATCCGGTAGTGCGTTAGGTGTTGTTACCGTTCCTACAAGGGATGTTCCGGGAATTAACGTTATGTTGGTTTTTAGGCCTCTTGTAGGGGTAGTTTGCATCATCTTCCGTATCTGCTAGGCCGATTACACGTAGGACGTTCCGGTTATGCGGTGAAAACCCTAAACTGTCGTAGATCGGTTTAGCTTTGTTTTGATCAAGCAGGATCCCCATGTCATTGCAAATCCAACGTGAACCATGGGGCGATCGGCTCTTTGAGCCGATCCACAGGGCAACCTGAGAGCCGATAGGGCTCGTATTTAATGTTTACGTGTCTACCATGCAGGAACAATCGAAGCAATCTAACACCTTCCGATCGGGTCTAGGTCGGTGGCACGCCCTAGCACCGCCAGGACGTGGCTGGAAGACTTGCGGGACGACGCGAGGTGCCAGGGTCCACTAAGCGGCCTTGGGAGCCTCCCGGCTCTTCGTGTTGCTTAACCATTGCCCGCCGGTGGGTTTTTTGTTGTTTATGATCTTGCATGCTCTCCGTTATTAGTAGAGGCTCTGGCCAAGTTTTTGCTCTTAACTCCAAGAGGGAGTATTTATGCTCGATAGTGGGTTCATTCATTGACACTGGGCAGTGACAGAAAATTCTAAGGTTGTGATGTCTTGTTGCCACTAGGGATAAAACATTGATTCTATGTCTAAGGATGTAGTTGTCGATTACATTATGCACCATACTTAATGCAATTATCTGTTGCTTTGCAACTTAATACTGAATGGGGTTCGGATGATAACTGAAGGTGGACTTTTTAGGCATAGATGCAGTTGGATGGCGGTCTATGTACTTTGTCGTAATGCCCAATTAAATCTCACTATATTTATCATATCATGTATATGCATTGTTATGCCCTTCTCTATTTGTCAATTGGGAGAGACACCTCTAGTGAACTGTGGACCCCGGTCCTATTCTTTACATCGCATACAATCTACTGCAATACTTGTTTTACTGTTTTCTTGCAAACAATCATCTTCCACACAATACGGTTAATCCTTTGTTACAGCAAGCCGGTGAGATTGACAACCTCACTGTTTCGTTGGGGCAAAGTACTTTGGTTGTGTTGTGCAGGTTCCACGTTGGCGCCGGAATCCCTGTTGTTGCGCCGCATCACATTTCGCCACCATCAACCTTCAACGTGCTTATTGACTCCTACTGGTCCGATTAAACCTTGGTTTCTTACTGAGGGAAACTTGCCACTGTGCGCATCATACCTTCCTCTTGGGGTTCCCAACAGACGTGTACATCTACGCGCATCATCAGCCCCTCTCGTTGTGGTGTCTTAAGAGAGTGTATTCTAAGCCTTCACAAGATAAAATAGCGATGAAACTAGTCAGTTGGGAAGGCAAGAACATCACTTATGTCGGGCATGATCGCTGTAGTCAAATTAGTTAACAGTAAAATGGAATTGCTTAGGCCTCACCACTGCGATTCTAGGTCGTCAGCCGTCCGATCTTGCTACCAGAGGCCTCAGATCGTCGCTCTTCCCACTACGCTTCGCTAAAACTTTTTACCCGTCCAATTCTGCATTCCCCGTCCTGCTCCCCATTATCGGGCTTCTACTCCCGAGATGGACCTGGAGGTTTTCTCGTGAACTGGGCCGATTGAATCTGCTAATTTGCTTCATGGGCCACTGCTCCAATAAGTGGGTTTTAGACCTCCCGTTCACCTTCTTTTCCTGTTATTACGGCATCGTTGTCTCCTTCCCTGCATCTCTTCCTTCGTTTCAAAGCGACGAATGTTCTGATTGACAACGGCGGAGTAATAACGAGGAAGCTCAGCGTTCTCCCTTCCGTTACTGTTTCTCGAAGTTGAGGTACGTTACTTCCCGCTATCCTCCATATATTGTTCTGGCCGAAACCCTTCATCCCTTCAGCAGTCATGACTCTTGCCTAGGGTGAGTTTTGTGGTTGACCGTTTTCCCCTCCATTGGTGTTTTCTAATCTTTGCTGTCTAACTCAGGAACTCAGGAATTGTTGGGTTCACGAGTGTGAATTGCTATACTGGGGCTGGTCTGTGGCAGGCTGTAAGGTGATGCGTCCGCTTGATTTCTCTTGTGCGGTTCTTGACATAGATTTGTATCCAAAATCTAATTGATTTCGATCCGCTTTATTCTCTTTTTTCTCTCTAGGTATGCAAGCCTCCTTGAGAAGTTGATGCAGGCGAAGCGTCAAATCCAGTCTGCCATCTCGCCACAATGAAGGTAAATCAACACTACTAGGAAATGGCTTACCGCCGGCGACCTGAAATGGCTTACCGCCGGCGTTTTTGCATTCGCCGGCGATCACCTCGCCGGTGGTAATGCCTCATCGCCGGCGCCTTCCAATTCGCCGGTGGTAAGTGCCGTTACCGCCGGCGTTTTACCCAATTCGCCGGGGGTAAGTCTTACCGCCGGCGTCTTCCCATTTCGCCCAGTTTGCCAGCGGTAATACTTTTAGGATTTAAAAAAAAATCACATGGGCTCCATCCCATACATTTCCCACGTGATACTCCAAAACTTCTCACATTGTTCTGATTCCAAAACATGTCTAGGAGCACTGTATATTTGATTTTACAAGCACCGTATAATCACACGCAAGTGGCTACATAATGAAAATCAAAATAACACAAAATCTATCACAGAAAATGAAGACTGGTTAATGATGTCGTCTGCACTTTGAGATCCTATGACCATGACTGCAGAAGACAAGATTTATTGCAGTAGTAAGTACATATGACTTGAGAAGTTATTGCTGTAGAAATATATTACTGATTAGAGTAGTATAGTTTTTTTTTGAAATATAGAGTAGTATAGTATCATTGTAACAATTATATCTTGTGAATATATCATGCAAGACTAGGACCATGACTTGGTGTAGTACTGGTTAATGATGTTCATGTGAAGGATCAAATTTGCAAGAGAATAAGAACCAGGACATGCTGAACTGAATCAATAATTAAGAAAGCTTTGAGTCTACAGATTTACTTTCACAAGTACATCAAGCTAGATATAATGAAGTACATGGATTGTTTTTGCACAATACCACATGTTTTGCCGTAATGAACATGTTATATAATATAGCATTTCAGTCTAGTTTCCAGTATAGACTATGAATGGATATACTTTGTGCAATCTTTAGGACAAAATTAACACAAAACCATGTATATAATATATGAAGAACACACATACAATGTTATATTAGAGAGAAAGGATTCACCTTTCTTCACAGGTTTGTACATACACATACAAAGTGATGGATACAACTGCAGGCTGCAAAATCCATCATCTAGCCCTCGCCTTGATCTCCTTGCACAAGAAGAATAAACATAATTGTCAGCTCAAAACCAGATTTAGCAAAAACGAAATTGTAAAGAAAGGTTTCAACATGACCCACACGACATAGAAACACCGATGTAAAGGAAGGGCAGCATTAGCTCAATTCTCCAGGGTTGATGTACAGAGCAGCACTGACCTTGCAACAGCAGAAACCCCATAGGAGGAACAATATGACCTGGAAAAGGGACAGACTGATAAACAAGTCGAGAAGCAGAATGTAAATGAGGCAGATGAGGAACCAAGTGAGCTGGAATCAGTTTGTATGTGCGCACATAAATTGATTGGTTATGCTTAACGTGGAAAAGAGACGGAATGGTAAGCAATTTGAGAAGTTAAATGACGATCGGGCAGACGAGAAGCCAAGTAAACATGGTAGTTTCAGTATAACTGGACAGTTTGTTGGTAGTCACCGAATGTAGGAGCACTAAAAGATATAATTCCCACGCATACTAAGGAGTAAGGGACAGGTAAATGTCTTTTGGAGTATTTTTGAAAGTAAACCAATAAGATAGCAAGCAGCAGCTCCAACTAGAAATGGCTATGCTAAATGGCTGTTCAATCTTCAGTGACGGAATGGGAAGGCATTTCCCTACGCATATCATGTGAAAATATCAACAAATAAACATCACAGTGATGTACCGTTCTATCACCGAAAACAAATGCACGTTCTACACTAGCAGAGAGTTCTGGCATCCATGCAGAGGCATCAGAACTGAGAAGTGTGCGCTTATATCAGTTAATTCCCCACCAACTCTCAACTTCCATTGCTAACCATGATCAATACAACATAGCATATTGTTCACGGGGATACATCATGCTAGAACCGAAAGAGGCACTAATGTAATTCACTCGTTCATAGGAAGTCGTATACCAGCAAGATCAGCGCGCATACTGGGTGAGAAAGTACTGTACACTAAGCATGGGGCACTTCGAACGGATGCTCGTGCGCCGATATAACATACTTACAGTTGGAATTCTTTTTTCATTCCCCACAGCAACAGGGAGATACTATACAAGGGATGGTTTACCTTGACGCGCCGGCGAAGGTATGATGGCGACCGCCGCGGGGATGGACGAGGTGCCCTTCATCTCGGCGCCGGCCCGCACTCTCCGCGCCGTCGCAGAGCCTCCTGCGTCTCCGAGCGTACCCTGTGCACAGATGAGCCTTGCCGCATCAGGCGCCGGGATCTGCGCGGCGCAGGCCAGAAGCGCTCGAAGTGGGATGGATCTTGTCGCCGTGCACGAATCCGATCGAGCAAAGAGGCTCACCGAACACCGAATCGCGAGTCGAGATTCCGAGGGAATTCGCGGAGGGGGCGGCGCCGGGGTGGTCTCTCGTGCTGTCAGATGCGAATCTGGAGAGTCCTGATGGCCACTGAACCCCGCGACGCGGTGGCGGCGGCGTTACAGCGGGGAATCAGACGGTGTTGGCTCGATCGGCGCGGGGGTTCGCAGGGCTGTGTACGCGGCGCGGCTGTGTCGGCGGCGGCGGCTGGAGGGTGCGGAGGAGGAGGGGGCGAGCAGATGAGGAATGGAGGTGGACGGCGCAGGGGTTGAGAACTGGAGGGCGCAGGGGCCGCCGCGCCGCACAGGGAGAGAGGGAGGAAGCGCATGTGAGAGAAAGGGGATCGCGAGGAGACGAGCGTGTGTGGGGTTGTGTACTTGTGTTCGGTGTGGATGCCAAAACGGTGAAATACCCCCGGCGAAAATGAAACTGGGACGCCCACGGTAATTTCAGCCCAAATGGCACACAGCAGCCCACTCCATCCCTGGCAGGTGCAAATCGATTTCGCCGGCGGTAGTTAATTTACCCCCGGCATCTTCGAGACAAACTTGCCAGCGGTAGTGTTAGGCCCCCCTGGAAGGTATTACCGCCGGCATCTTGGATTCGTATTTGCTGGCGGTAAGGAGTGCGGCTATAAGCCTTTTTCTAGTAGTGCAACTGCCACAACTCTAATATTGCTCGCAAATTGTGAGTTTTTGGGTTTACTCTTATCTGATGGTGGATTGATTGCCGTTGGGGTTCGCTAGGAGGCCGCTATATAGGCAAGCATGAGAGATGTTCGAGCTCCGACGCAATGCCACGCAGAGGGCAATTGTACAACATGTGGAATTTCCTTTAGGTGATAAGATTACTCTTTAGACCATGTCAATGCTACTGGAAAAGTAGTGTTGCTAATTTCTTTCAATCAGGTTGATAACTTGTTATTAGTTAGATATTCAATCTACAGCTCATGTTGCGTATAGAGTTCAACTGACAACTTTGCACAGATCCTCGGATGTATAAGCATTAGATGGGCCACTTATTCATTCAAGGAATCCATAACTACGAGATCGAATTTCTTTTGTCCTATATAGCAAATTCCCACCGATTTTAGCTTGGATCATGCATAAGCATTTGGAACATCATATAACTGCTAGCTTGAACATATCACAAAGGTAGTCACGTTCAGATATACTCGATTTGGGATGGCGAAGTTTAAGTTAGGTGATTAATAAGACTTTTAAATGCATAAGCATTTGTTATTATTCATAGTCACTCTATGAAGATAGATGGGTCGTGCCACTTGGTATAAGGCCATAAGTTGATTATTTGATGGAGATTTATTAGCCTGATTCCTTCCAAGTAGTTGACTATGTTGCATGCATGTTACTTTGATCTAAGAACAAATCTCCTTTTGTCTTGATATCTTCTCGTTTTAAAACAGCAGAACGCTGGAAGAGATCGACTGTGGGTTAGGAGAGAATTTTCTGCAGTACAAAGTAATTAAGAAGGTTCATAACTTGCGAAACAGAGACATGTTGTCCCAGAAGATGACCAACTAATCCAATCAAAACGGTGTATAATATAAACCTCCTTTGAATAGGTTGGGTTTTTTCCTGTATTTGCTCTTGTTTTGTAAAAAGTTGGAAGAAGCCTTGCTAATATTTAAGATTTTTTGCTTGGTTCACTGAATTATGTGCTACCCCTGTAGTGAAGTTAAGTATTATTTTACTAAAGTTCTATGATTGATGGATAACAGTGATATGGTTATGAGTTCATGCACCCGTTTGCACCTGCACTGTACCGAAGATACTAAAGAGGAAACGGTTGGAGACAAGAACCGAGTGCATGAACATCAAACATACTGAAGAGGAAACGGTCCGAGAAAACAATTCAGATCATGTAGGTAGTAGGTCTTGAAGGCTGCTTTGTTGTTGCCTTGAGCAAAACTTGCATGGTCGGGTGCATCACGAGAGTTGTCGAAGTGTGTTGGTTGATCGCAAAGTTGGTTTACTTCGTTGCCTATGTTTCTTATGTTCATCGCTGCTAGCTATTAGAGCTTGTGACATGGTAAATTAGTTTCCTTGCTAAGTACCTCAAGCATAGAGCTGCAGTGATATTTACTCCTTTTAAAATGGCACAATGCATAAACCATAAGATGGAAGTTGAACAATCAAAATTGTACGTCAGAGCAAAATTTACATTTTTGTATGTTATATTTGTTTTACTTGTTTCCTCCTGTTTTGGGCTACTCCCTTTGCATATTTAAGAACTAACATAAGTAATGCTATTGGTGGTAATATTCCTAGATCTATGGTGGCTTCCCTAATTAATGTAGCCATTTTGCAGAGAGTGCATGTTGCGCTGTTATAAAGATACTACACGGGAAAAAGTCAACATCCAGTACCAAATCTGGCCAAGAAGAATTCAGTAGGAACCAACCCTTTGGTAGATAAGACAACCCTTTGGTGGATATCACAGTCAGCAAATCAATCCTCTATTCTTGTTAAGTACCACACAGTTTGAAGCAAGTGCCAAATGCAAAAGGGAACATACTGCAGTAACAACAGTGCTGTTCTTCGATTTTCCTGCTCAAGTATAGTTTTGATTTATCAATATAGTTCCCTATTGGTTTGTGATGTGATTAGTAGCATGAATATTTAACTTGTTAATAAATTTGTCGAGTTTCTGATAAGCTTAATGTGCACATGCTGGTGTTCACTTAAATTAAGAGGACACTCGATTTGCTACGGCCACTAAATTCTAAGCAATACTCTAGGTGTGTTTCTTATCCTTCTGTTGTGTTGTGCATAAGGATAAATATCATGATGCAACATTTCGGTCCCAAGAAAGACACAACTCTACAATTTTAAAATTTTAGCATTAGATTGCAGTGAAAATATTTCTAAATGAACTGAGGGAATCAATGGTTTGGAATATTAAGAAGCCATCTTAGAGAAGACTAATTGACTAGAAATACCCAAATTTATTTATTTTCCATTCAGGGAACCTAATCCAGATGCCAAGACCGTATTTAGTATTTTGTGATTACCCGTTTTCTTCTGAACAATAGTTATATATTGTCTTGCATCACATATCAAGTCAGTGGTTACCTTTTTAGCCTGTTTGAAAGATTGTTTCCCTTTTAAGAACTGGTGAAATACTAAAATTAGTGCACTTCAGCGCATATATATTTAAGTACTATAATCTGTAATATTAACTACTTCAGCACGCCCCAGGTATACTACCCATGATTCTACATAGAGAAGTAGTCTTAACCATTTTTGCAGCTCTGACCAGGTGTTATCTAGGTTTTGCTGGCAAACAAGGCAGAGGCTTGGGCCGAACTGTTTTCATGTAGAGGCGACATACAGTTTGTGTTGCTGATGAGTAGCTGTTTGCACCCTCATTGAGAACTTAAAGAATAGATTTGGGAAGCAGTTATGGAGCAATAGCTCTATTGCAGAACATCGATTGATTGTGTATGAGCATATTCAAAGTCACCAAGAACAAGCTTCTTAGGGATATTTTATTCGTTATTATGTAGTACTAGTGTGTTTTCAGGATGAACTTTGACTAGACCATTGTCTTCTTGAATTGATAAACATATAGCTCTACTCACTGTATGCATCATTGTCCATGTATGCCAGGTCCCATTAGAGTTAGGAAAAATATGCTTGCAAAGGAGTGCTCTGGTATTTTATTGAATGGGAGTTCACTTGGGTAGTTTAGATCTGATTTACATGTTACAATGGGTTTCCCTAAATATTGGATGCAACCAAGCCTCCTTTAAATTGTGAAGGCCGAGAACTACATTGCAAAGATATGCAGTCAAACGCCCAATGTAAGTATGTACGGTTGATTGGCTCATTTATTAGGTCGTGTGATCTAATTTACTTTGTTGTTTATTATGCACCCCTAAAAATTATTTGTACCAAGGTTTCGTGAGTTTGCTTAGAATCATTGATTCATTCATTCCATATGTTTAATTAAAGTGACATAACTGTGAGAAGTGAGGTGTTTCCAAATCTAGCACTCCTCTGTATAATTAGTGATATTAGAGTATTTATATTAGTGGATCAATTATAACTTATAAAAAATATGCCCTTTCACCTCTATCATGGCGTTATACCTAAGTTATTCAATTTTAATCAAATATCTTACCCGTTCAACATCTTCCGGCCATTTATCTTACGATGGACGGGCGCGGCAACGCGCGCTTTTATGGTCTAGTTTGTGTTAGTTGTGCACATCTTGGTATGGGCTGGCCTTGGTTTGAGTGGAATGACCCTGCTAAGATTTAGGTGGGTGGGAAATTAAAAGTGCTTGGAGCCCCCATGTGTGGTTTTGGTAGTTAATTACAATCCATGCGGCCTTATGTTTTTATTGAGTTATATTTCAAGGGAATTTCCATAGACGCAATGCTTGAAGACCATATGTTGGATTCAAGGTTGAAAGAAGAAAGTAAATTAGGATGGATTTATTGTGTGGAACTAAAAGGAATTCATGTTAGCTTCTGTGTTAAGCCATGTGGGTTCAAGATCTTTAGAGTTTGATTCCAAGTGAAGAATTCAAAATATGGTGCTAGGTCGAGATCATGTTGGACTTATGAGTTGAGCTATGGTCAAACCAAGACTTAGAGCAATCACTCAAATGAAGAATTATTGATGCATCTCAAGAGTTTGTTGTATATCATGAGGAGATACAAGTTTGAGTAAGATGAAGTGCAATGAGTGGATTCAATATTGGTCAACACACAAAACATAAAGGATTTGCCGCATTGGTTCATGTCATCTCGTGGTGTGGTAAGACTTTGCCATTCATGTTTTGTAAGGTAACCCATGATCTATGTGCTCTGTGTATCTCCGCTCATCTGGTAATAATGTACATGTAAATATGTGTTTTAATGAAGCTATCAAATAGTTATATATACACACACTGAGGAGCAAATTGTGAGTCTTCATCAAGAACTAATGCTCAAGTGGAGCATTCTGACTTCAAGGAAACAGAAAGCGTGGTCATCAAGATTAAGCATGATCCGCAAGGAAACGGTATAGCCTTGATAGGTATTCCTTTTACCAATCTCAAGGTGGTTGTTGTGGGAACAGATTATAATATAGATAGCCACACTATCAAGAGATGATTTTGGTTGAGTAGCTTGATCACATCGTCTTAGGAATCTCAATCTTTTGCATAGTTTCCATCTTCCTATTTTATTTCTTGGTGTTTCTCAACATGAGGTCCTTGACCTTGTTGCCAGCTTTCCAAAAAATCCAATTTTATAAAAAACAAAATTTATATGCACCTTCTACTGCGTTTTTGGTTTTGGAGGTTTTACATGTTCTTCGTATTGGGAAGCTCTCTTGCTAATTCTTGTTGTTTCTATGCATGACGAGCTATATCTTGTTGTTGGTTTAAAAACAAGCCCAAATTCATCGAAATGGGAGTCCGGATGCAAAAGATATTGCAATTTTAGTGTGAGGTGTTTTACGATTTGGAGGGTATGGGCTGGCCTTGGTTTGAGTGGAATGACCCTGCTAAGATTTAGGTGGGTGGGAAATTAAAAGTGCTTGGAGCCCCCATGTGTGGTTTTGGTAGTTAATTACAATCCATGCGGCCTTATGTTTTTATTGAGTTATATTTCAAGGGAATTTCCATAGACGCAATGCTTGAAGACCATATGTTGGATTCAAGATTGAAAGAAGAAAGTAAATTAGGATGGATTTATTGTGTGGAACTAAAAGGAATTCATGTTAGCTTCTGTGTTAAGCCATGTGGGTTCAAGATCTTTAGAGTTTGATTCCAAGTGAACAATTCAAAATATGGTGCTAGGTCGAGATCATGTTGGACTTATGAGTTGAGCTATGGTCAAACCAAGACTTAGAGCAATCACTCAAATGAAGAATTATTGATGCATCTCAAGAGTTTGTTGTATATCATGAGGAGATACAAGTTTGAGTAAGATGAAGTGCAATGAGTGGATTCAATATTGGTCAACACACAAAACATAAAGGATGTGCCGCATTGGTTCATGTCATCTCGTGGTGTGGTAAGACTTTGCCATTCATGTTTTGTAAGGTAACCCATGATCTATGTGCTCTTTGTATCTCCGCTCATCTGGTAATAATGTACATGTAAATATGTGTTTTAATGAAGCTATCAAATAGTTATATATACACACACTGAGGAGCAAATTGTGAGTCTTCATCAAGAACTAATGCTCAAGTGGAGCATTCTGACTTCAAGGAAACAGAAAGCGTGGTCATCAAGATTAAGCATGATCCGCAAGGAAACGGTATAGCCTTGCTAGGTATTCCTTTTACCAATCTCAAGGTGGTGGTTGTGGGAACAGATTATAATATAGATAGCCACACTATCAAGAGATGATTTTGGTTGAGTAGCTTGATCACATCGTCTTAGGAATCTCAATCTTTTGCATAGTTTCCATCTTCCTATTTTATTTCTTGGTGTTTCTCAACATGAGGTCCTTGACCTTGTTGCCAGCTTTCCAAAAAATCCAATTTTATAAAAAACAAAATTTATATGCACCTTCTACTGCGTTTTTGGTTTTGGAGGTTTTACATGTTCTTCGTATTGGGAAGCTCTCTTGCTAATTCTTGTTGTTTCTATGCATGACGAGCTATATCTTGTTGTTGGTTTAAAAACAAGCCCAAATTCATCGAAATGGGAGTCCGGATGCAAAAGATATTGCAATTTTAGTGTGAGGTGTTTTACGATTTGGTGGCCCAGTTTCCAGTCCGGAATTTTCCTGGTTTATACTATGATCCATACGAGGTAATTTGTGGGCGGATTCCAGACAAGTCCACTAGCCCTTTTTCTGGTCTGCTTTCTAGCCATGTTTTCTTTTCAGTTTGCCACCCGACTTTGCAAAAACTGCATCAAAGCTAGATTTCTCTTGCCCTATAAAAGGGGGTCTTCTTCCCTAATGGTTTTTAGGTTCTTGAGCACGGATTTTCCATCATTATTATTGAACTCCAAAAGTTTGAGTTCTCTCCGTTTCTCTGATATTTCTTGCATCTTTTTGAGGGGTTTGAGAGAGGAGATCCAGATTTATAACCCCTCCAATCAATTCCCCCTCGTAGTTAGGAGAACCCTTTGGATCTATATCTTGCATCATTAATTGACTTTGTCATTTGTTCTTTACCTCCAACTCCTCAATGGTATTTGTTGCTTTGGTCGGATTCGAGCATTGTTGGTGTTCTTCCTTTGCATACTTGCATAGTATTCCGCTCTCAATTACGACTGGTTTGCGTGAGAGACAGTGAGCTTGTTACTCTTGTATGGACGCATTTAGGAAGGTATTAGAGCACAAACACCACATTTTTATGGTCTAACCAGCATGGTCAGGTCTTGGGTTAATGGGTTTTTACCCTGGAGAAGGTCCAATCTATATACAATGCATGCCTTCAAGAAGGAAATGACTATGGAGTCACCATTGGCAGGTACAACCACCAAAGCTTAGACCTAGAGCTTTCATCCCAAAACCTAAGAGATGGAGCTCAAAAAACACCGCCAAGAATGAAGTCTTCTAGGGTCACTGCTAGGGTTGCAATGTTAGACGGGATGCGCGACATATTTTCTCATCCCTAGCCAGCCCCTTCGTGTGTGCTCCTCAATATCTGCAACGAGGGAAACTGCACAAAATCTGTTTTGCGGGACTATGCGTGGCCCTCATCTACAAAATCTGTTTTTGCGGGACTTTTTGATAACACTGCTGCAAAGCATCAATCGTATTTGATCTTCTCGACCCGACACAAGCATGCGAGATGGAACTGCTAGAGCCTATCTGGTCTTCTTCAAACACGGCTGCCATAATTCTCCCCTCACCTACATCTCGGTAATTGCGACAATAAAGATGCCAAGGCTGACCCAAGGTGGATGGAGACCGCCACGAGCCAAGGGAAAATGAATCTTCACATCGGACCTCACTTCCCCGTAGGGGTACAGGCGAAGAGCCCATCAAGCTGCCTACCACATATGTAGATCTGGCACATGAAGATTCAAGAACGCATGCACACCTCATGGGTGATTTGTTGTGTGCTTCCCTGATTGGAGTAGCTCGCGAGGGATCATAGGGTCTTCCAACTGGCGCCAAGAATCTGTGACCACGCCGGGATCACATGCCTCTCGATCCAATCCAGCACTACTGGAGGAGGGAGCACATGACGGCGACAGTAGAGCACGCTAGGACCATCGAGAGATCGACTTTAATGGGGGCACCACACCGTCGCCTTCCACCAACGGCCTCCTACGGTGGCGGCAGGGTAGAGGGGACTTTTGGGTGGCGGCGTGGGGGCCCTCCATAGTCGCCCGAATCAAGCCGAGAGGCTGGGTCCAGCTGTATCTTCTATAATCTTTTCTAGCAAAAATTATGCAAGTTTGACGTGAGTGTGTGATTCTAACAACACCTTAAGCAAACATTATATTTATGAAAAAAAAACTGTGTATCATAACTGAAGAAGAGTGGTAAGATTCTAATATTAGACATGCCAAGGCGTGATTAAGAATCTGTGCACCTTGGGTTAGGCAAAGTTCTCAGTGGAGCATAAAACAAACTCAAAGCTCTGAGTATATCATACCAGGTCACAGATTCACATGTTAATGAAACCGGCAACAGAGCGTAGCAGAATCAAATAGATATATTGAGATGATGTTGCTAAATTTAGGTATCCAAAAAGCTATACACGATGAAGGTATTATTAACTCTCACGAGATTCGCCTTCTCAAAGTCATATCTATCCCCTAGATATTTACGATTTGCAGAACGAAAAGAATGCAGTAGAGGAGTCTGATCGAGGTGTAACTATTGGAATAACACACTTTGTATGGATGGTTCTACAACTACAAGGGACCACATTTGAATATGTTGATCAAGATGTCTCCCCTGGCATTCCAAATGTTTACTGGCTCTTCCAAGTCAGAAAGGAAGCTTAATTCACAATGCTCGCATTGGTCTTCACATCCATTTATGTGCCTTCCCATAATACCTGTTGATGTAATTTTTCTGCAGGAACACAGCAGATACATACATTAAACCAAAGCTAGATTTTATGGTCCATTCTGAAATACCGAGTAGCGTTATTGCAAACCTTTTGTATTCTTAAATCAGGAGCGTCCAGGGCATTTACAGGATAAAATTTGTAGAATTGGATGTTTTCAAATGCATTCTTTAGCTTAGGGTCCATATTATCAATAGCTTCCTTTCTGGCTTCTTTAGCCTGCATAATTTTTTGCAGCAGCATAGTATTAGAACGCACTAAATTATCTAGGGAAAATACATATTATCTTGGTTGACGAACCTGTCTCAGCTCTGTCTTTCGTTCTTTAACCTTCTCCTTCAGGAATTTCTGTTGATGAAATGAGGCAAAGGTAGGAAGAAAACTCAGAGGTAATGGTCAATTAATTGATCATCGGGTGGTGTGCTAAGTATCCTTTATAATAGACCAAGCAGAAAAATCACTGGAATGTGCACCTTAAAATTTTCTTTCTCATCCTCTGGCAACACCTCACCTTCAACTAGGTCATCAATAAAATCCTGCATTGCAACACGAAGATTGAACACAGATGCTCTTCCAAGGGTAGAGTCGGAGAAAAAAATACTCTATACACACCTTATAATTATCCATTTCCCAGTCAAAGGATTGCACTATCTGCAACAGCCAACAGGCAGCACAAAGATTTATAACAATTAACAGCTACTTGAAATCGAAATCCTACAAATTTCATTTCTAAAAGTAGAACTGGGGTGATATTTCATTATCTCTCAATTAAGGTTTGGTAACAATAGGAGGGAATAACGTTTCATCGCCTACAAAAGATTTCATGCTCTCTTGTGAGATTTTTTTCTAATCGTAATTATGCTTTCTCTAATTAATAGTGAACAATTTGCTTTATGTAAAATAAAAAAGTAGCAACCAGGCAATACTTCTACCAAATGGACCTACTAAAAGAAGCTTACCGGGTGTTCTAGAGGATATATGATATCGACAGTTGTATCATGGTCATCTTCAGGAGAAAGTGGCATATAATCTGCAATATTATTACCAGATGCTCATAAGCATAAAATCTACTAGTATACTATTGTGAGGATGTGTGCAAGTACGTTCTTTTACCACATGGTGTGCTTTTTAATGGTTTGGGTGAATGTAATGTCTTCATGACCTTGGGCTTTGGCATGTTTTTGACTCTGTAAGACTATTGCAGAATGTTCATGCTTGCATCACAAATGTGGATTTGACTTTGACCAGTGAACTATGCAATACACAATTAAAAAAGAAATACCTTACAGAAAAACACCGTAGGGGGCTCCCCAACGGTTTTACGGTAAAAAAAAGTATGTCATTTATAATTTTTAAATGAAATGTGGACATCCAACAATAGCAAATCAACCAACTAAAAGTCTGTTGGAGGTCCAAAGGCCATTAGACTTGTCAGTCGCATGTAGATTGAGTGCTACTCAGTATGATCAACAATCAATTAGGAAAGGGCTACTGGTTCCATGGCTTTACATGCGTTAATGCGTGGGGTTAGTCACAGTATACCAGAATATCGTACGCAACTTCAGACAGTGTAGTTTACATATTAGACTGGACCAAGGCAGAGATAGGTGACGAAACAGATCCTCTGAAAGGGGATCCAAACAGAATGACAACTATTTTCTTACACACGCAACTATACAGATTGACCCTATGAAAAATAATCACAAGGCATCTTACATGGCATGCAGTAGTCGAACTTCTTGACTCGCTCAGTTTTCAGGTGCTTCAGAGCAGACCTGTAAAATATACAAAATTGGGATGATATATCCAGTCACAGAAAAGGTACAGGTTCAAGATGATACATAACTGTATGCCTCCAAGCACACATTTTCAGCGAGGAATGAAAATGGCATAAAAAAAACTGACCTTCGCTGGGTGCAACAAAGAGTGAATATTTTGGTTTCCAAACTCTCAATCCTGCTGAGCCTATAGAACAAGCAAGACTAAAGTGAACAAAATTGCAATACTGCGATGATGAGAAAATAAATGTAGGAATACAATCAAAACTTAAATAAAGAAATGTAGCATGGAAATACCGGTCCTCTAGTGGAACATAGGGCACCCAGTCCATCTTCATTGCCTTCATTGGTACTATTTCTTCATTTTCCCTTTGGACAGATATTATACCAACCTTATCTGATGGTGGGTAAGGACAATCAACCTGCACCACAAACATGATTGCAAAAGCTAAATCAGATCTACCATCAGCGAATAACAGAAACTTTCTAGTCTCAGTCGATGAAACAACCATAAGCTACAAATATGCCAAGAAAATTTTCCCACAGCAAGCTTACTTTCAGCAGAAGAGGAAAAATCATTTGACGCTGTTGGTTAGAGTCAATAACTCATACCAATGAAACATTGTCGAGTAAAATAATGTGCCACAAACATTGAGAGTTACTCATTTAGGGTTTTAGGTATTATAGAAGACAAAAAGGGACCCAGGCCAGATAAACATAAGGGGTATACCAGGAACGAAAGGCCGGAAGCTTTGAGACTGGCATTATTACAGGATATAGAGGTAAAAACTAGTAAAGGTTCATAGCAGAATCAAGACTACCAAAGGTTTTACTTCACAGTGCCATTGTCACAAAAGTAACATCACTGCCAAGAACAAGGGAGTTCCTCGCAAAAAATGATATGCAATTGCAAAGTTGGTTCTTATAATTCCTAATTGATTTTAAAAAAAAATCTACATAAGCATTTCCGATTTTGCACTGCAAGTCAAATTATCTTTACCTACAAATGATGAAACGGGTGTGCATTTTCTGTAATGCAAGGTATAAACAGAATTAGTCCGCTAGTGTAATCGTGAGAAAGTGCAACTGAAGATATAGTGTATGGAGATGTAATGCATTTTTTTTAACCAATGCAGTGCAGAACTTAGATAAGATAGAAAACATTCCTTTGCGAGGGAGATAAGGTGTCAAATGTTTAAATCAAGAGAATGGATGAGAACCAACCGCAACTACAATAGGAACAAATACCATCTTTTCGCTCTTTTGTTCACCTTTAGCAACATTCAACAGCTGAGCTGCAGACCAAAAGAAATGAGATAATCGTACAAATTGCATGAAGTAACCATTCAACATGCTGGTACAAATTAAACATACAACAAAGGTGCTGCATCATATAACCAGTTTTAGTATTCCATATATCTATGATATGCATGGTGAAAACATACCGACCTCAAAATTTCTCATCACATGGAAGCACCAAAATTAATTTTAATGTTGAAAATGTGCAAAAGGATTATTTACTTGCATGCTGCGTAGAGGGATAATTTCAGCATCAGTAAGCTTTGAAAAAGTACCTTTACCGCATCATCAGTACTAAAATTTTCTAAAGCACAAACTTATTCTTAGTATATCAGTGCTATACTGTAAATTACTTCACAGCCCAGAAGAATCAAACAAGAAATGATAATCTAAACAACACCAGTTTATGTTAGAAAAATTCCATGAAAGTTAACACGTAGATATGCATCAGATATTGGATATTAACTTCAGTGTCAAGAGGGGGCATACTTACGTTCAGTGCTTCCAAATAAGTAAACCGTCTTGCCATAAAGCTCTCCCCCTTCTTCTAGAGCTTTCTGCTCACCAACAATAAACCATGTATGATACAGTAGAGAAGCATAGTATTCAAAGAGAAGCCTAGCAGATTATCTGTCGTAAGCGCACCTCTATATTTTGGAAGTTCCAGTTGAACTCCTCTATCTTATCAATGTGTTCCCACTGCAGGACCAGATAATGGACAGTTATGACAAGTAAGCAGAAATAAATAGCTGTAGGCATGTACTAAAAAAGAAGTGCATCAGTAGATGGTGATGTGCACAAACCTCGGTCCCGATGGGGAAGGCCGACAGCCAAAGGTCCTCCTGGACACAGCAATGCACCATTAGTCATAATGCACGCACGGAAGCAATACAGCGGACGACTGACAATGCATATACTCGTGAATAATCAAACACCTTATAAATCATGTGAATTCTGACTCTTTATTGCTAAAATAAAACCATCGACACATTGACTTGCAAGTGTTACAGTGCAGACATGTGTTGATAATCGTCATGCCCCAAGCAGTCATAATCCAAATTATTCCAACCAATGCAGGCGGCAGGCCTCGCAGAAAGATATCATCATGCGCGCAATGCAGATATTACCAATCATCGAGACCAATCAAGCTACAGATCCTAGCAAACGGAACGGAAGCACGCATCTTTGAGAGGAGGTATCGGGGGCTCCTTACCAGATTCCGCTTCTCGCGGGAATACTCCGCCTCGGGCCTGGGCGTCGCCCTGGCGCGCTTCCCCGGCCTCAATGTCGCCGGCGCCGCCGCCGCCGTATCGGTCGAGCCGTCGGCCGCCGCAGCCGTGCGTTTCTTGCTCCTGGGACGCGCCATTGATCGCGAATGCTACAGGGGCTAGGATTTTGTTTTTGGGTCTGGACTGGAGTCGGCCGCTCTTAAATTGGCGCGCGTGGCGTAGAATTCACGCGGTCCGCGGCGATGTGGGCAAAACCAACGAGAATCTGTATCGGATCCTGAAGCCCTGAACTTCCCATTTTTCTGTTCTTCCTTTTGCGCAAACCTAGCCAACGGCCCGGCGTACCGGCCCACGTGCCCCGACCCCAGGCCCCGGCACGGCACAGAAGGTAGACGGGCCGGCACGGCGGCCCGTTTGGCACGCGGGGCCGAAAAACAGCCTGTTTTGTTTGTTTTTTTTCCTGTTTTTCCGTTTCTAACTTGAGACTGTCCGAAAAATTTTGGAAATGATTGAAAAAATTCAGAAAAAAGGTAATAATATGAGGCAATATTTCATATGGGATAAAAAATATATTTATTAGATGATGCCTTGTTAAAATACCTTACATCACAAGATAAGGAAAAAGAATACAACGGCTCTAAAAATCTAAACTACATTGACCCTAGTTCATGCATCTTGTGGGGATAGAGATCCAGTGCCCTGTCTATTTCAGGGCATAGCGTGCCCCGAGCCTTGCATCCACCGTCCAAAATGATCATACGGCCAAGGCACGGGTCAACCAAGTCCAACTGTCACGCACGAGCCGCCGCCGCTACGCCCACCTTCAAAGACAGAGATCTAGAGGTGACGCACGCTGGTTCTCTCCGCCCACCTCCGGCCGCGACGGAGCCGAAAACGCGCGACGGCACCAGAGAAAACGGCGAGAAAATGCCTTCCGCCCAGAGCACCTGCAGGAGTGGTCTTAGAGGGGAGTCGGCGGCGCCGAGCGGAGGTCGCCGTCACATCATGGCGGAGGAGGTCGTCGGCCCCGAGCGGAGGTCGCCGTCGCAGCGTATACATGGAGTCATCGGGGCGGAAGAGCCTGTTGCAGCGTATACATGGAGTCATCGAAGCGGAAGAGCCTGTTGCGGCGTGGTGGGGAGGAGGATCTCGTCAGGTGTGGGCGGAGGGTGCCCACGGCAAGTGTGTGCTCGCCTCCCCTTCCGACGGTGAAGCCGACGGCAGCGGCGCATCTCTGCCCAAGAACGCCCGTACAGTTTCTCCTTTTCCCACTTGATGTCTCTCCTTGGCTAGACGAAGGTAAGTGATGTCTTGGGCCGTTGGATTATTTTGGACGGTGTGCCCCCAATAGACAGGACACTAGGTCTTTGTCCATCTTGTGATGCCTCACCAAGTGGCCGCCATCCTACCCGAGAACCGATTGAATTGGTGTTCGCATCTATTATACATAAATCTACACATGTTGACACCATCCTCCACATAATAATGTCTGGTGAAGTGCTTCCATATGGGGGGGGGGGGCTCTTCTTCTTCTAGCTTCAACTTCAAATAATGTTTCAGCATCTTCCTCATCCATCTGGTATGTCGTAAGGGTTTTACCTCACCACGAGGGTCCTGAACCAGGTAACATCGTGTCACCTCTCTGAAGTGTCACCAGCTTTGCTCCGTGGTCGCCATGGCCGTGAATAGCATGTAGCATTGCTTGCCACCCCAGTGGTTCGATAACCACAAGGGTCTTGCCGAGGTACGTATTCCTTTGCGATACCAAAGCCCCGACATTGTTTGACATGGATAATATGGATTCAATCTCAACAGGAAGCAAAGCATTCCCACCTAATTTTTATTTTTGAAACTTACAAATATGATTATCAAAAATTTAAAAATAAACAAATTATTATAGCTCCAGAGAAAGAAAAAAGGTTGTCCGACTCCGTAGATCCTTTTACGGGAGACAAGATCTTGTTTAACACCCGAAAGAGCATGCCACTTGGGAAGAGGAAGAGGCGGAAAGCCGGTGTGAAGTTGATAAAGGGCCTCGGTTCCCCATTCGGGGGTTGATGACCCACAAGTATAGGGGTGTATCGTAGTACTTTCTATAAATAAGAGTGTCGAACCCAACGAGGAGCAGAAGGTGTTGACAAGCAGTTTCGATGAAGGATTCACTGTAAATGCTCACAGACAAGTATTCAGGGGGTTTTGATATAGCAGATAAATAAAATACAAGTAAATAAAATGTGAGAGAAATAATTGCAGCGAGTGGCCCAATCCTTTTTAGCACAAAGGACAAGCCGGTTTGTTTACTTATAATGACCAAACGTTCTTGAGGACACACGGGGATTTTAGTCTAGTGCTTTCGCTTCATATGGCTGATTAATCTTCATTATTTTGATAAGTGTTGTGTGGGTGAACCTATGCTAATGCACCGCCCTTCCTAGGACTAATACATACTTGTGATTATACCCCTTGCAAGCATCCGCAAATACAAGAAAGTAATTAAGATAAATCTAACCACAGCCTTAAACTCTGAGATCCTGCTATCCCTCCTGCACCGATATACTAACGGGGGTTTAGGTTTCTGTCACTCCGGCAACCCCACAATTAGCAAACGAATACAAGATGTACTCCCCTAGGCCCATAAAGGTGAAGTATCATGTAGTCGACGTTCACATGACACCACTAGAAGAGTAACACCACAACTTAAATATCATAACATTGAATACTACTCAACAATAATTCACTACTAACATTTAGACTTCACCCATGTCCTCAAGAACTAAACGAACTACTCACGAGACATCATATGGAACATGATCAGAGGTGATATAATGATGAATAACAATCTGAACATAAACCTTGGTTCAATGGTTTCACTCAATAGCATCAATAACAAGTAGTAATTGATACGTCTCAAACGTATCTATAATTTCTTATGTTCCATGCTACTTTTATTACAATACTTGAATGTTTTATACATACTTTACAGCATTATTTTACATTTTCCGGCACTAACCTATTAACAAGATGCCGAAGTGCCGATTCTTGTTTCTGCTGTTTTTGGTTTCAGAAATCCTAGTAAGGAAATATTCTCGGAATTGGACGAAATCAACGCCCGGGGTCCTATTTTTGCACGAAGCTTCCAGAAGTCCGAAGAGGAGACGAAGTGGGGCCACGAGGTGGCGACACACCAGGCGGCGCGGCGGCCTGGCCGCGCGGCCCGTAGTGTGGGCCCCTCGTGGCGCCCTGACCTACCCTTCCGCGTACTTAAAGCCTCCGTCGCGAAACCCCCGACCGAGAGACACGATACGGAAAACATTACGAGAGACCGCCGCCAATCCCATCTCGGGTTCAGGAAATCGCCTCGGCACCCTGCCGGAGAGGGAATCATCACCGGAGGGGCTCTACATCATCATGCCCGCCTCCGGATTGATGCGTGAGTAGTTCATCCTTGGACTATGGGTCCATAGCAGTAGCTAGATGGTTGTCTTCTCCGCTTGTGCTTTCATTGTTATAGATCTTGTGAGCTGCCTAACATGATCAAGATCATCTATTTGTAATGCTACATGTTGTGTTTGGCGAGATCCGATGAATATAGAATATTATGTTAAGTTGATTATCAATCTATCATATATGTGTTGTTTATGTTCTTGCATGCTCTCCGTTGCTAGTAGAGGCTCTGGCCAAGTTGATACTTGTAACTCCAAGAGGGAGTAATTATGCTCGATAGTGGGTTCATGCCTCCATTAAATCTGGGACAGTGACAGAAAGTTCTAAGGTTGTGGATGTGCTGTTGCTACTAGGGATAAAACATTGATGCTTTGTCTAAGGATATTTGTGTTGATTACATTACGCACCATACTTAATGCAATTATCTGTTGTTCGCAACTTAATACTGGAAGGGGTTCGGATGATAACCTGAAGGTGGATTATTTAGGCATAGATGCATGCTGGATAGCGGTCTATGTACTTTGTCGTAATGCCCTGATTAAATCACATAGTAATCATCGTTGATATGTATTGAATCTTTATTTGTCAATTGCTCACTGTAATTTGTTCACCCAGCATGTTAGTTATCTTATTGGAGAGACACCACTAGTGAACTGTGGACCCCGGTCCATTTTTTTACATCTGAATACATTCTACACTGTTCTTTGCAAACAAACACCATCTTCCACTTGATACGTTTAATCCTTTGTTTTCAGCAAGCCGGTGAGATTGACAACCTCACTGTTACGTTGGGGCAAAGTACATTGATTGTGTTGTGCAGGTTCCACGTTGGCGCCGGTTTCACTGGTGTTGCGCACTACATTCCTCCACCAACAACCTTCACGTGCTTCTTGGCTCCTACTGGTTCGATAACCTTGGTTTCTTTCTGAGGGAAAACTTGCTGTGCGCATCATACCTTCCTCTTGGGGTTCCCAACGGACGTGTACATTTACGCGCATCAAGCTATTTTTTCTGGCGCCGTTGCCGGGAGATCAAGACACGCTGCAAGGGGAGTCTCCACTTCCAATCTCTTTACTTTGTTTTTGTCTTGCTTTATTTTATTTACTACTTTGTTTGCTGCACTTAAACAAAACACACAAAAATTAGTTGCTAGCTTTACTTTATTTACTGTCTTGTTCTCTATATCAAAAACACAAAAAAATTAGTTACTTGTCTTTACTTTATTTGCTTAGTTTATTTTACTACTGTTATAATGGGTACTCCTGAAAATACTAAGTTGTGTGACTTCACTAGCACAAATAATAATGATTTTATATGTACTCCTATTGCTCCACCTGCTACTACAGCAGAATTCTATGAAATTAAACCTGCTTTACTGAATCTTGTTATGAGAGAGCAATTTTCTGGTGTTAGTACTGATGATGCTGCTGCCCATCTTAATAATTTTGTTGAACTTTGTGAAATGCAAAAGTATAAGGATATATATGGTGATATTATAAAACTGAAATTGTTTCCTTTCTCATTAAGAGGAAGAGCTAAAGATTGGTTGCTATCTTTGCCTAAGAATAGTATTGATTCATGGACTAAATGTAAAGATGCTTTTATTAGTAAATATTATCCTCCTGCTAAGATCATATCTTTGAGAAGTAGCATAATGAATTTTAAACAATTTGATAATGAACATGTTGCTCAAGCATGGGAGAGAATGAAATCTTTGGTAAAGAATTGCCCAACCCATGGACTGACTACTTGGATGATCATCCAAACCTTTTATGCAGGATTGAATTTTTCCTCGAGGAACCTATTGGATTCAGCTGCTGGAGGTACTTTTATGTCCATCACCCTGGGCGCCGCAACTAAATTACTTGATGATATGATGATCAATTACTCTGAATGGCACACTGAAAGAACTCCTCAAGGTAAGAAGGTAAATTCTGTTGAAGAAACCTCTTCTTTGGGTGATAAGATTGATGCTATTATGTCTATGCTTGCAAATGGTAGATCTCATATTGATCCTAATAATGTTCCTTTAGCTTCATTGGTTGCTCAAGAAGAAAATGTTGATGTGAATTTCATTAAGAGCAATAATTTCAACAACAATGCTTATAGGAATAATTATGGTAACAACAACTATAGGCCATATCCTTCTAATAATGGTAATGGTTATGGTAATTCTTACAACAATAATAAGAGTGTACCCTCTGGTCTTGAAGTGATGCTTAAAGAATTTATTAGTACACAAACTGCTTTCAATAAAACTGTTGAAGAAAAGCTTGGTAAAATTGATATTCTTGCTTCTAAGGTTGATAGTCTTGCTCTTGATGTTGATCTTTTAAAATTGAAAGTTATGCCTGAGAAAGTTGAAGATGCTAGGTTTGCTAAAACAAATGCCATCCAAGTTCGAATTAATGATAATATTAGATTGTTGGCTGAATTGCATGCTAGGTGGGATAGAGAAGAAAAGGAAAAACTTGCTAAAGAAAATAATGTAGCTAAAGTATGGACTATTACCACCACTAGTAATGTTAATTCTTCACATGTTGCTGCACCTCCTACTATTAATGGTAAAATAATTGGTGTTGGCAATGTTTCTACTCCTAGTGCAAAGCGTACAAAATTGCCTGAAATTGCTGAAACTGCTTGTGATAAAATTGCTGAAATTTTTCAAAATATTGGTGACAATGATTCCATTGCTGTAGAACATAATGGTTTAGATTTTTATGATTGTCATATTACTGAAGTTATAAAGTTCTTACAAAAACTTGCTAGAAGTCCCAATGCTAGTGCTATAAATTTAGCCTTTACAAAACACATTACAAATGCTCTCATTAAAGCTAGGGAAGAGAAATTAAAACTTGAAGCTTCTATTCCTAGGAAGTTAGAAGATGGTTGGGAGCCCATCATTAAAATGAAATTCAATGACTTTGAGTGTAATGCTTTATGTGATCTTGGTGCAAGTATTTCTGTTATGCCTAAAAAGATTTATGATATGCTTGACTTGCCACCATTGAAGAATTGTTATTTGGATGTTAATCTTGCCGATAATGTTAAAAAGAAACCTTTGGGGAGGATTGATAATGTGCATATTACGGTTAACAATAACCTTGTCCCCGTTGATTTTGTTGTCTTGGATATCGAATGCAATGCATCTTGTCCTATTGTGTTGGGAAGACCTTTTCTTCGAACCGTTGGTGCTATTATTGATATGAAGGAAGGTAATATTAAATATCAATTTCCTCTCAAGAAAGGTATGGAACACTTCCCTAGAAAGAGAATGAAGTTGCCTTTTGATTCTATTATTAGAACAAGCTATGATGTTGATGCTCCATCTCTTGATGTTACTTGATTTGCACTTTCTGCGCCTAGCTGAAAGGCGTTAAAGAAAAGCACTTCTTGGGAGATAACCCATGTGTTTATTTTACTACAGCAATTTTTGTTTTGTTGAGTCTTGGAAGTTGCTTACTACTGTAGCAACCTCTCCTTATCATGTTTTTGTGCCAAGTAAAGTTTCTATGCTAAAGTTGATGATATATTTGGGATCGCTGCGCAGAAACAGCATTGCTGTCTGTCACGAATTCTGGCATAAGTCTCTGTAAAAAATTCGAAAAAATGCAAATTTACGAGCGTGATCCTCAGATATGTACGCAACTTTCATTAGTTTTGAGTTTTTCCATTTGAGCAAGTTAAGTGCCCAGTCCAGATGCATCTTTACGGACTGTTCTGTTTTTGACAGATTCTGTCTTTTATTTCGCATTGCCGCTTTTGCTATGTTGAATGAGTTTCTTTGTTCCATTAACTTTCAGAAGCTTTGTGCAATGTCCAGAAGTGTTAAGAATGATTGTGTCACCTCTGAATATGTGAATTTGTGGTTATGCACTAACCCTCTCATGAGTTTGCTTGAAGTTTGTGTGAAGGAAGTTTTCAAGGGTCAAGAGAAGAGGATGATATACTATGATCAAGAAGAGTGAAAGGTCTAAGCTTGGGGATGCCCCGGTGGTTCATCCCTGCATATTTTAAGAAGACTCAAGCATCTAAGCTTGGGGATGCCCAAGGCATCCCCTTCTTCATCGACAACATTATCAGGTCACTTCTAGTGAAACTATATTTTTATTCCGTCACATTCTTATGTTCTTTACTTGGAGCGTCGGTTTGTTTTTATTTTTGTTTTGTTTTGAATAAAGTTGGATCTCGCCATCCTTATATTGGAGATATTACGCTCCGCTTTTTCTTATGGAACACTTGTGTTCTTAATTGTGCTTTAATGTTCATGGCGAAAGCTCATTGCTTCGTTAAATTGCTATTTGGTTGGAATTGGAAAATGCTGCATATGGTTTGGCAATTTGGCAATTGTTTGAGCTCTCATAGATCATGTTTAAGCTCTTGCATCATGTAGTTTAATCTATTAATGAAGAACTACTGTAGAGCTTGTTTAATTTGGTTTGCATGATTGATCTCTCTAAGTCTAGATATTTTCGGGTAAAGTGTTTGAACAACGAGGAAGACAGTGTAGAGCCTTATAATGCTTGCAATATGTTCTTGTGTGAGTTTTGCTGTACCTGTTCATACTTGTGTTTGCTTCAAACAACCTTGCTAGCCCAAACCTTGTTGCATCCAAACACCTTGAGCCAAAACCCATGCCATTTGTGTCCACCATATCTACCTATTATGTGGTATTTTTCTGCCATTCCAAAGTAAATTACTTGAGTGCTACCTTTAAATTTCATTCCTCTACCTTTACAATATATAGCTCATGGGACAAATAGCTTAAAAACTATTGTGGTGATGAATATGTAGTTATGTGTCTTAATTCTTATAAGTTGCTTGTTGAGCGGTAACCATGTTTTCTGGGGACGCCATCAACTTTACCTTTGTTGGATATCATGTGAGATGCTATGCATGTTCGTCTTGTCCGAAGTAAGTGGACTTCATGATCAAATGGTTTGAGTATGCATATGTTAGAGAAGAACATTGGGCCGCTAACTAAAGCCATGTATCATGGTGGAAGTTTCAGTTTGGACATACAACCTCAATATCTTATGAGAATATTAACTATTGTTGAATGCTTAAGCATTAAAAGAGGAGTCCATTATCTGTTGTCTATGTTGTCCCGGTATGGATGTCTAAGTTGAGAATAATCAAAAGCGAGAAATCCAATGCGTGCTTTCTCCTTAGACACTTGTACAGGCGGCATAGAGGTACCCCTTTGTGACACTTGGTTGAAGCATATGTTATGCGATGAGAATCCGTGTTTCCGAGCTAAGTAGGACAAGGTGCGAGCACTATTAGTACTCTATGCATGAGACATGCAACTTGTAGGAAGTATTATGCATAGCACATATGAATTATTACTACCGTTGACAAAATTGTTTCTATGTTTTCAAAACAAAAGCTCTAGCACAAAAATAGTAATCCATGCTTCCCTCTGCGAAGGGCCATTCTTTTACTTTATGTTGAGTCAGTTTACCCACTTCTTTCTATCTTAGAAGCAAACACTTGTGTTAACTGTGTGCATTGATTCTTACATGTTTACTTATTGCACCTGTTATATTACTCTATGTTGACAAATATCCATGAGATATACATGTTACAAGTTGAAAGCAATTGCTGAAACTTAATCATCCTTTGTGTTGCTTCAATGCATTCTACTATGAATTTATTGCTTATGAGTTAGCTCTTATGCAAGTCTTATTGATACTTGTTTGAAAGTACTATTCATGAAAAGTTTTGCTATATGATTCATTTGCTTAGTCATTATCTTTGTTAGCAATCTTTTGTTCAGATCACTCCATTCATCTCATATGCTTTACAATAATGTTGATCAAGATTATGTTGGTAGCATGTCACTTCAGAAATTATTTGTGTTATCGTTTACCTACTCGAGGACGAGTAGGAACTAAGCTTGGGGATGCTTGATACGTCTCAAACGTATCTATAATTTCTTATGTTCCATGCTACTTTTATTACAATACTTGAATGTTTTATACATACTTTACAGCATTATTTTACATTTTCCGGCACTAACCTATTAACAAGATGCGAAGTGCCAGTTGCTGTTTTCTGCTATTTTTGGTTTCAGAAATCCTAGCAAGGAAATATTCTCGGAATTGGACGAAATCAACGCCCGGGGTCCTATTTTTGCACGAAGCTTCCAGAAGTCCGAAGAGGAGGAGTGGGGCCACGAGGTGGCGACACACCAGGGCGGCGCGGCCTGGCCCCTGGCCGCACGGCCTGTAGTGTGGGCCCCTCGTGACGCCCTTTGACCTACCCTTCCGCCTACTTAAAGCCTCCGTCGCGAAACCCCCTGACCGAGAGCCACGATACGGAAAACATTACTGAGAGGCCGCCGCCGCCAATCCCATCTCGGGGATTCAGGAGATCGCCTCCGGCACCGCCGGAGAGGGGAATCATCACCGGAGGGGCTCTACATCATCATGCCCGCCTCCGGATTGATGCGTGAGTAGTTCATCCTTGGACTATGGGTCCATAGCAGTAGCTAGATGGTTGTCTTCTCCGCTTGTGCTTTCATTGTTATAGATCTTGTGAGCTGCCTAACATGATCAAGATCATCTATTTGTAATGCTACATGTTGTGTTTGGCGAGATCCGATGAATATAGAATATTATGTTAAGTTGATTATCAATCTATCATATATGTGTTGTTTATGTTCTTGCATGCTCTCCGTTGCTAGTAGAGGCTCTGGCCAAGTTGATACTTGTAACTCCAAGAGGGAGTAATTATGCTCGATAGTGGGTTCATGCCTCCATTAAATCTGGGACAGTGACAGAAAGTTCTAAGGTTGTGGATGTGCTGTTGCTACTAGGGATAAAACATTGATGCTTTGTCTAAGGATATTTGTGTTGATTACATTACGCACCATACTTAATGCAATTATCTGTTGTTTACAACTTAATACTGGAAGGGGTTCGGATGATAACCTGAAGGTGGATTATTTAGGCATAGATGCATGCTGGATAGCGGTCTATGTACTTTGTCGTAATGCCCTGATTAAATCACATAGTAATCATCGTTGATATGTATTGAATCTTTATTTGTCAATTGCTCGCCTGTAATTTGTTCACCCAACATGTTAGTTATCTTATTGGAGAGACACCACTAGTGAACTGTGGACCCCGGTCCATTCTTTTACATCCGAATACATTCTACTGCTTTTAATGTTCTTTGCAAACAAACACCATCTTCCACTCGATACGTTTAATCCTTTGTTTTCAGCAATCCGGTGAGATTGACAACCTCACTGTTACGTTGGGGCAAAGTACTTTGATTGTGTTGTGCAGGTTCCACGTTGGCGCCGGTTTCACTGGTGTTGCGCCGCACTACATTCCTCCACCAACAACCTTCACGTGCTTCTTGGCTCCTACTGGTTCGATAACCTTGGTTTCTTTCTGAGGGAAAACTTGCTGATGTGCGCATCATACCTTCCTCTTGGGGTTCCCAACGGACGTGTACATTTACGCGCATCAGTAATCAACACCGGGAGAGTTTCCCCTATCAAACAATCAAGATCCAACCCAAATCGTTACAGCGGTGACGAGATGCAGCGGTGGAGATGGCGGTGTAGATGATGGAGATGATGGTGATGATGATGGCGATGATGTCCAGCTCGATGACGATGGCGATGGCGTCGATTTCCCCCTCCGGGAGGGAATTTCCCCGGCGGATTCCTGCCCGCCGGAGAGCTCTTTTCTCTCTGGTGTTTCTCCGCCCCGCAGAGGCGGCTCTGTCAATTCTCCGTAACTCCCTGGGGCTTAGGTTTTCGGGACGAAGAAGTACGCGAAGGAGAGGCGGCCAGAGGGGGCTGTGGGCCCCCTCCCCACATGGCGGCGTGGCCAGGCCTGGGCCCGCGCCGGCCTATGGGGGCCATGGTGGCCCCTCTCGGCCCCTCCTTTTGGCTCCCTTCGTCTTCTGGAAAAATAGGATTTTTCGTATAACTTCCGTCAATTGTTGATCTTCAGAAATATGGTGTCCTGACGGTGCTTTTTCCAGCAGAATCCTGACTCCGGTGAATAATTCTCCAATGATCATGAAACATGCAAAATAGATGAAATAACATAAGTATCATCTCTAAATATGAAATATATCAATGAATAACAGCAAATTATGATATAAAATAGTGATGCAAAATGGACGTATCAACTCCCCCAAGCTTAGACCTCGCTTGTCCCCAAGCGAAACTGAGCTCAATAAACAAGACCACATGTTTATGGAGTGAAGAGTCGATAAATAAAATACGGACAAGAAGCATCATATTAATTCACACAAGATATTCTAGTAAACATTCTCCTCATATAACTCATCTTGAAATAAGTAAAGAGAAATCACAAATAGAGGTGCATAGGAAATCATGATTGGTTATGGCAAACTTTGTTCTTGGTCAGAGAACTATTAACATATTGTACTTATCTTCTAAACAAAGCTTTCATATTAGAATTTATATAGCAGGGCTTTCATCCTCAATCATAACAATCTTCTCATAATCATTGATAACTTTCAAAGTCATATTCATTCAGATAAAATTTGTACTAAACAAGAAAGCATAAAAGACATGATTAACTGAATCATAGCATAAATGGTTGGTTCACAACAACTCAATTGCTTGCTTAAGATAGAGGGAAATAGGTTTACTGACTCAACATAAAAGTAAAAGATAGGCCCTTCGCAGAGGGAAGCAGGGATTAAATCATGTGCTAGAGCTTTTCAAGTTTTGAAATCATATAAAGAGCATAAAAGTAAGATTTTGAGTGGTGTTTGTTGTTGTCAACGAATGGTAGTGGGTACTCTAACCCCCTTGCCAAACAGACCTTCCAAGAGCGGCTCCCATGAAGGACGTTATCTCTACCAGCAAGGTAGATCATCCCCCTTCTCTTTTGTTTACACATGTATTTTAGTTTTATTATGGATGACACTCCCCCAACCTTTGCTTTCACAAGCCATGGCTAACCGAATCCTCGGGTGCCTTCCAACATTTCTCAAACCATGGAGGAGTGTCTATTGCAAAATTAAGTTGCTTACTGATAAATCAGGGCAAAACATGTGAAGAGAATTATTAATGAAAGTTATTAATTGGGGCTGGGAACCCCGTTGCCAGCTCTTATTGCAAAATTATTGGATAAGCGGATGTGCCACTAGTCCATTGGTGAAAGTCCGCCCAACAAGATTGAAAGATAAAACACCACATACTTCCTCATGAGCTATAAAACATTGACACAAATAAGGAGTAATATAGTTTGAATTATTTAAAGGTAGCACATGAAGTATTTACTTGGAGTGGCGCAAAATACCACATAGTAGGTAGTTATGGTGGACACAAATGGCATGGGTTTGGTCTAAGGTTATGGATGCATGAGAAGTATTCCCTCTCAATACAAGTCTTTGGCTAGCAAGGTTTGATAGCAAGCATAAAGGTTGAGGGAAACAAACAAATATACATGTGATAGAAACAATCATGCATCTTTCTCATAAGCACAAGCAATTTTAACTTCAGAATACTAACTCATTAGCATAAAGATAATAGAGTAATATATCTACATGTATTTCCCTTTTCTATTCAAACATCAAGGTGTTGTTGCTATTGACCAATGCTAAGTTTGCCAAAACCAAATAGATTTACTTGATGCTCCCAAAGTGATATCAATACTAATGTCAAGAGTAATCATATAATAGAGATTGCAAACTAAAATAAGGTGTGCAAAAAGTAAATGATAAGACTTCTCATTAATATTCCATAACGATAACTCACACCAACGGATACATAGATAACCAACTAAGAGAGAGATACTTCCACACTGCAAACTATTCTATATGATAACTTCCCTACTCATGATATGACACTACTTGATAGTAAAAGATAAAGATAGTGATGATGTGATACCGCGGCACTCCCCCAAGCTTGGAACAAACCAAGGGGATGCCAATACCGATGATGAATTACTCCTTCGGCGGTGATGGTGGTGGATTCTTCTCACGCTTCTTAAGGATATCCTTCAGCTTCAGCTTCTCAGTTTGGCAATTCTGCACTAAGGCTCGAAGAGATTCATTGTTATCCAAATGTGGCGGTGGCGGCCTTGTGATGGGAATAGAGTAATATTCCAGCATTCTGCGAAGTCGCTGGTTCTCCTCCTGAAGTATCTCCACTTCCCTTCTTAGAGCACGATATTGATCACAAAACTCATCGGTAACCCGTATTGCTTCCTCCACACAAGGGAAAGAGTCGAGGCTAAGAGCAGGCGGAAGAAGTCCCTGCAAGTTATGAGAAAAAGAACGCCCAGTGTTAACCGATCCCACCAAGATTGGCTTACTCTCCATAGCTTCCCGCTCTCTTTTTGCTGATGCTATCTTCTTCACTCCCTTATTGACCCCTTCATCCATCTCCTCTTCCCAAGGTTCCTTGTCTTTGTTGTTGGAGACCATGGTGCTTCTAGATCAAAACAGATCCTGGCAGAAAACAGCTCGAAACAAAACACGACGAGAAAACGATATACGGACCTCTGGAGATCCGGGGGATTATATAGCAAATATTTTTACGACAAAAGGAAGGTTCCAGGCCGAGTGGAAACGGGACGTTGATACGTCCAATTTGCATCACTATTTTGTATCATAATTTGCTGTTATTCATTGATATATTTCATATTGGGACACAATACTTATGTTATTTCATCTATTTTGCATGTTTCATCATTATTGGAGGATCAAGCACCGGAGCCAGGATTCTGCTGGAAAAAGCACCGTCAGAACGCAATATTTCGGAAGATCAACTGTGGAAGGAAATTACACGTAAATTCCTATTTTTCCAGATGACGAAGGAAGCCAGAAGGGGGAGCCAGCTGGACCCAAGGTGGGCCCAGACAACAGGGCGGCGCGGCCCATGGCCTGGCCGCGCCACCTTGTTGTGTGGGGGCCCCACAACCCCTTTCGCCTCCTTTTCTTAGCGTACTCCTTCGTCCCGAAAACCTAAGCCACAGAGGGTACCTCACGAAGAGTTACAGCCGCCTCTGCGGGGCGGAGAACACCAGAGAGAAAAGAGCTCTCCGGCGGGCAGGAATCCGCGGGGAAATTCCCTCCCGGAGGGGGAAATCGACGCCATCGCCATCGTCATCGAGCTGGACATCATCTCCATCATCATCATCATCATCTCCACCATCTACACCGCCATCATCACCGCTGCACCTCGTCACCGCTGTAACGATTTGGGTTGGATCTTGATTGTTTGATAGGGGAAACTCTCCCGGTGTTGATTTCTACTTGTTATTGATGCTATTGAGTGAAACCGTTGAACCAAGGTTTATGTTCAGATTGTTATTCATCATCATATCACCTCTGATTGTATTCCATATGATGTCTCGTGAGTAGTTCGTTTAGTTCTTGAGGACATGGGTGAAGTCTAAATGTTAGTAGTGAACTATGGTTGAGTAATATTCAATGTTATGATATTTAAGTTGTGGTGTCATTCTTCTAGTGGTGTCGTGTGAACGTCGACTACACGATACTTCACCATTTATGGGCCTAGGGGAGTGCATCTTGTATTCGGTTGCTAATTGCGGGGTTGCCGGAGTGACAGAAACCTGAGCCCCCGTTGGTATATCGATGCAAGAGGGATCGCAGGATCTCAGAGTTTAAGGCTGTGGTTAGATTTATCTTAATTACTTTCTTGTAGTTGCGGATGCTTGCAAGGGGTATAATCACAAGTATGTATTAGTCCTAGGAAGGGCGGTGCATTAGCATAGGTTCACCCACACAACACTTATCAAAACAATGAAGATTAATTAGCTGTATGAAGCGAAAGCACTAGACTAAATTCCCGTGTGTCCTCAAGAACGTTTGGTCATTATAAGTAAACAAACCGGCTTGTCCTTTGTGCTAAAAAGGATTGGGCCACTCGCTGCAATTATTTCTCTCGCACTTTACTTACTCGTACTTTATTCATCTGTTACATCAAAACCCCTTGAATACTTGTCTGTGAGCATTTACAGTGAATCCTTCATCGAAACTGCTTGTCAACACCTTCTGCTCCTCGTTGGGATCGACATTCTTACTTATCGAAGATACTACGATACACCCCCTATACTTGTGGGTCATCAAGACTATTTTCTGGCGCCGTTGCCGGGGAGTGAAGCGCTATTGGTAAGTGGAATTGGTAAGGAAAACCTTTACTGTTTGTGCTGATTTTATTTCTGCCTGCTGCTATAAGTCATTATGGAGAGATCTTCTCTTCAATTTCTATTTGGGAAATCTACTACTACTGCAACGGTAGTGGATGAGGCGCCAGGTGAGGAAGTGATACCATATAAAATACCTATGAAAATTATTGAACGTGTTATGGATAACCGCTATGAAGGGGATGGAACTGTCCATCCTGATCATTTACTGTTTTTGCATGAATTATGCGGGTTATTCAAATGTGCAGGTATTGCTATGAATGAAGTTAGAAAGAAACTATTCTCTATATCGCTGTCTGGTAAAGCGGCGCATTGGTATAAATTGCTGAAGAATGGTGATTCTCTTGATTGGGAGGACATTGTGCCTTTATTTTATTCCAAATTTTATCCTCCAAGTGAAATTCACAAGGATCGGAACCGCATATATACGTCTCCAACGTATCGATAATTTCTTATGTTCCATGCCACTTTATTGATGATATCTACATGTTTTATACACATTATATGTCATTATTATGCGTTTTCGGAACTAACCTATTGACGAGATGCCGAAAGGCCATTCTTTGTTTCTGCTGTTTTTGGTTTCAGAAATCCTAGTAAAGAAATATTTTCGGAATCGGACGAAATAAAGACCGAAGACCTTATAATTCCCGGAAGCTTCCAGAGCACCGGAGAGGACGAGAGGGGAGCCGGGGGCCCGACCACACCCGGCGCGGGCCGGGGGGGCGCGCCCCCGTGGGCACCCCGTGGCCCCTCCGACTCCCTCTCTTCGCCTATTTATTCGTCCCTGACCTAAAAACACCGATACGAAAGACGAGACGAGAAAACCTTCCAGAGCCGCCCATCGCGAAATCAAGATTCGGGGGACAGAAGTCTCTGTTCCGGCACCTGCCGGACGGGGAATTGCCCCGGAAGCCGTCTCCACCGCCATCTTCACCGCCATCGCTGTTCCCATGATGAGGAGGGAGTAGTTCTCCCCCGGGCTGAGGGCTCTACCGTAGCTATGTGGTTAATCTCTCTCTCTGTACTCCAATACAATGATCTCATGAGCTGCCTTACATGATTGAGATCCATATGATGAGCTTTGTATCGCTACTAGTTGTGTGCTACTCATGTGATGTTATTAAAGTAGTTCTATTCCTCCTACTTGGTGTAAAGGTGATTAGTGTGTGCACCCTGTGGTTCTTGTCGTAGGCTATGATCACGATCTCTTGTAGATTGTGGAGTTAATTATCATTATGATAGTATTGATGTGATCTATTCCTCCTTCATAGTGTGCACTATGTTAGTTCTTGGTTTATTTTGCAATGATCTATTATGCTCTAAGGTTACTTAAATATGAACATGGAATTGTGGAGCTTGTTAACTCCGGCATTGAGGGTTCGTGTAATCCTACGCAATGATGTTCATTATCAAACAAGAGTGTATGTAGCACATTTGAGAAGAAGTATTTATTATGCGATCAATGTTGAGAGTGTCCACTAGTGAAAGTATGATCCCTAGGCCTTGTTTCCAATACTGAAAACACCGTTTACTTACTGTTCTGTTGCATGTTTACTCGCTGCCATATTTTATTCAGATTGCTATTACCACTCATATACATCCATATTACTTGTATTTCACTATCTCTTCGCCGAACTAGTGCACCTATACACCTGACAAGTGTATTTGGTGTGTTGGGGACACAAGAGACTTCTTGCTTTGTGATTACAGGGTTGCTTGAGAGGGATATCTTTGACCTCTTCCTCCCTGAGTTCGATAAACCTTGGGTAATCCACTTAAGGGAAACTTGCTGCTGTTCTACAAACCTCTGCACTTGGAGGCCCAACACTGTCTACAAGAATAGAAGCACCCGTAGACATCAAGCACTTTTCTGGCGCCGTTGCCGGGGAGGAAAGGTAAAAGGCACTCATACTTCGGTTCCAGGTAACAGTACTTTTCTGGCGCCATTGTGTGTGTGCTCGAAGCTATTTCCTTTAGACTCTGCAATTGCATCTTTTTGTTTCTTGTTTACACTAGTTAGGCATAATGGACAACAAAGAGCTTCTTATTCTATTTCCTGATTTAAGACATGGATGGTTTGATGCGAAAATTAAAAAACCTATGGAACCTTATTTACATGATAGTAGCAATGTTATTAGTATGAATGCAATTACTGCTAATGCTATGAAGAAGTCTAAGCTTGGGGAAGCTAGTTTACATAAAAATAATCTTTTTAGCTCCTCCGCTTTGGAAGAAATATTTTGCTCTGATAATGCTTTATCTCCCATATGCGATAACTTTAATGATGCTTCTGATATTTTAAATCCACCTGCTGAAAGTATTCCGTATAAAATACCTATGAAAATTATTGAACGTGTTATGGATAACCGCTATGAAGGGGATGGAACTGTCCATCCTAGTAATCATTTACTGTTTTTGCATGAATTATGCGGGTTATTCAAGTGTGCAGGTATTTCTATGGATGAAGTGAAGAAGAAACTATTCTCTATATCGCTATCTGGTGAAGCGGCGCATTGGTATAAACTATTGAAGGACGGGCGCTCTCTTGATTGGAAGGATATTGTGCCTCTATTTTATTCCAAGTTCTATCCTCCAAGTGAAATTCACAAAGATCGAAACCATATATATAATTTTTGGCCTCATGATGGAGAGAGTATTGCCCAAGCATGGGAGAGATTGAAGACTTTAATGCTCAAATGCCCCAATCATGAGCTTCCAGGTAATATCATCATTGATAATTTCTATGCAAGACTTTCTTTTCAAGATAAGACCTTGCTGGATACTACTTGTTCTGGATCATTCACGAGCAATAAAGAAGAGTTTAAAAGGGACCTTCTTGATCGGATTAAGGAGAACACTGAAGATTGGGAGAACGACAAAGGTAAAGAGTCAGGTATAAACTATGATTATGAATGCATTGAAACTTTTATGAATACTGATAAATTTCGAAATATGAGTGCTACTTATGGTCTTGACTCTCAAGTTGCTGCAAATCTTTATAAAGCCTTTGCTTCTCATTTAGAATTGCCTAAAAAGAATTTTGATAAGTATCATGAACCTTTTAAAGAGGCTTGCATGAAGAATGACATTGTTGTTAATGATTGCAATAAGCATGCTCAAACTCCTAAGAATGCTATTTCCTATAAGCATGTTAATTTTTGTGGAATACATAGACCTTGTGGAATTAATCAAATAGAAGATGAATATTGTATCCATCACAGAAATGAAAAAACTAGAAAGTGGTCTAGAGCTCTAGATGATCTTGGAGAAAAAGTGTGTGCCCTCTATCCTTTTATTTGTGAACTTTGCCATAGAGTTGGTCATTTTAATTTTCAATGCTCCTCCAATGATAATTCGAACCCCATGAGTGCTGCAAATTTGTATTGTGATGATGAAATTATTCCTAATCAGCATGATGAACTTACCTTATTTTTGAAGTGTGAAGAGTTATCAAGAAAAATTTCTTTGTTAAATATTAACGATCTTGATATTGATGATGTCCTGCATGGTTGTCTTTCTTATTGCATTAATAATTGCCATACAAATACTTACATACAGAATATTTTAGAAGATGACACCTTGCCAAAATATGATAGGACCGCTGTGTGTTTTCAATTAATTAATGAAAAGGAGGGATCCTCCCAAGTTTCTTCTATTGTTTCTAAAAGTAAATCAGGTTATGCGGACAAGCCACCCTTCAAGCCTCTTCCTCCTAAAGAAGGGAATGAGGAGAAGGAAGAAGAAGAAGAAGAAGAAGAAGAAGAAGAAGAAGAAGAAGAAGGAGAATAAAAAGAAAGAGGTAACGGCGTATCCCCGCGTGAATGAGATAACGCTAGGTAACCGTAAGTATGTTGCTCCTAATGATTATTGTGATAATGAATCTGAATACGATGATCTTCCTATGCCCTTTACATACATTAGCGATCATGATTTGAATGAGCACACTACCTTTGATATTGGAAATCTCTTTGGTACTGATTATGAAAGTAATGATGATAGCATTATTCATGTCCCCTTAAACGATGATATTGAAAGCCCTAAGCTTGGGGATGCTGTGCTTGAAGATCCTATATTTGAGACTTCTACTTTTAGTGAAAATGATGATATTACATATTCTGGTTTAGATAATTGCTATAGAGATGTATATGACACATGTTACAATTATCCTTATGAAACTTGTCATAGTTATGATGGGCTTGCCAAAAACAATTCTTTTAATATGCAACTTGTTTACCATGTTCAAATTCTTGATAATAATCTTGCTCCAATTACTATTAATGAGAATAACTCTTCTTATGCCAAAATTAATGATACTTCTATGCATATGAACCATGATAAGAATGTTTTAAGTGACGGGTATATTGTGGATTTCATCAATGATGCTACTGAAAGTTATTATGAGAGAGGGAAATATGGTTATATGCATCTTAATAATATTAAGTTTCCCCTCTTTATGTTGAGAATCTTTAAGTTACTCGTGTTTTATCCTCTTATGCTTGCCACTTTGCTCTTCATGAATTCATTTGTGTATAAGATTCTTTTGCATAGGAAGCATGTTAGGCTCAAATGTGTTTTGAATTGCCTCTTGAAGCTCTCTTTTGCTTCAAATACTATTTCTTGCGGGTGCATCACCAAAATTGCTGAGCCCATCTTAATGGCTATAAAGAAAGAACTTCTTGGGAGATAACCCATGTGTTATTTTGCTACAGCAATTTTTTGTTTTGTTGAGTCTTGGAAGTTGTTTACTACTGTAGCAACCTCTCCTTATCATGTTTTTGTGCCAAGTAAAGTTTCTATGTCAAAGTTGATGTTATATTTGGGATCGCTGCGCAGAAACAGCATTGCTGTCTGTCACGAATCTGGGCACAATTCTCTGTAGAAAATTCGAAAAAATCTGCCAATTTACGAGCGTGATCCTCAGATATGTACGCAACTTTCATTAGTTTTGAGTTTTTCCATTTGAGCAAGTCTGGTGCCATTTCTAAATTCGTCTTTACGGACTGTTCTGTTTTTGACAGATTCTGCCTTTTATTTCGCATTGCCTCTTTTGCTATGTTGGATTTATTTCTTTGATCCACTAATGTCCAGTAGCATTATGCAATGTCCAGAAGTGAAAATAATGATTGTGTCACCTCTGAATGAGTGAATTATTAATGATGCACTAACCCTCTAATGAGTTTGCTTGAAGTTTGGTGTGAAGGAAGTTTTCAAGGGTCAAGAGAGGAGGATGATATACTACGATCAAGAAGAACGAAAAGTCTAAGCTTGGGGATGCCCCGGTGGTTCATCCCTGCATATTTCAAGAAGACTCAAGCATCTAAGCTTGGGGATGCCCAAGGCATCCCCTTCTTCATCGACAAAGTATCAGGTTCCTTCTCTTGAAACTATATTTTTATTCAGTCACATCTTGTGTTCTTTACTTGGAGCGTCTGTATGTTTTTGTTTTTGTTTTTGTTTGAATAAATGATTGTTTGGGAGAGAGACACGCTCCGCTGGTTCGTATGAACACATGTGTTCTTAGCTTTTAATTTTCATGGCGAAGGTTGAAACTGCTTCGTTAATTGTTATATGGTTGGAAACGGGAAATGCTACATGTAGTAATTGGTGTAATGTCTTGAATAATGTGATACTTGGCAATTGTTGTGCTCATATAGATCTTGTTTAAGCTCTTGCATCATGTACCTTGTACTCATTAATGAATAATTACATAGAGCTTGTTAAAATTTGGTTTGCATGATTGGTCTCTCTAAGTCTAGATATTTTCTGGTTGAGGTGTTTGAACAACAAGGAGACGATGTAAAGTCTTATAATGCTTACAATATGTTTATATGTGAGTCTTGCTGCACCATTTTATACTTGAGTTTGCTTCAAATAACCTTGCTAGCCTAAACCTTGTATCGAGAGGGAATACTTCTCATGCATCCAAATACTTGAGCCAATATTCATGCCATTTGTGTCCACCATACCTACCTACTACATGGTATTTCTCCGCCATTCCAAAGTAAATTGCTTGAGTGCTACCTTTAAACAATTCAAAAGTTATTACCTCTTATTTGTGTCAATGTTTTATAGCTCATGAGGAAGTATGTGGTGTTTATCTTTCAATCTTGTTGGGCAACTTTCACCAATGGACTAGTGGCTTCATCCGCTTATCCAATAATTTTGCAAAAAGAGCTGGCAATGGGATTCCCAGTCCCAAATTAATTAACAAAAATAGACACTCCTCCATGGTATGTGATTGTTGGACGGCACCCGAAGGATTCGGTTAGCCATGGCTTGAGAAAGCAAAGGTGGGGAGGAGTGTCATCATAATAAAACTAAAATAAAAAGGCACTCCTTCATGGTATGAGATTGTTGGCAGGCACCCGAGGATTCGGTTAGCCATGGTTTGTGAAAGAAAGGTTGGAAGGAGTGCCACCCAAAAATAAATAAAATGGGAGCCGCTCTTTGAAGGTTTGCCTGGCAAGGGGGTTAGAGTACCCGCTACCATTCGTTGACAACAACAAACACCTCTCAAAACTTTACTTTTATGCTCTCTATATGTTTTCAAAATCAAAGCTCTAGCACAAATATAGCAATCGATGCTTTCCTCTTTGAAGGACCATTCTTTTACTTTATTGTTGAGTCAGTTTACCTATTCTTTCTATCTTAGAAGCAAACACTTGTGTGAACTGTGTGCATTGATTCTTACATGTTTACCTATTGCACTTGTTATATTACTTTGTGTTGACAATTATCCATGAGATATACATGTTAAAGTTGAAAGCAACCGCTGAAACTTATATCTTCCTTTGTGTTGTTTCAAAGCTTTCTACTAAGAATTTATTGCTTATGAGTTAACTCTTATGCAAGACTCATTGATGCTTGTCTTGAAAGTATTATTCATGAAAAGTCTTTGTTATATGATTCATTTGTTTACTCATTATCTTCATCATTGCTTCGAATCTCTGCATTCATCTCATGTGCTTTACAATAGTATGATCAAGGTTATGATGGCATGTCACTTAAATTATCTTTGTTATCGTTTTACCTGCTCGGGACGAGCAGAACTAAGCTTGGGGATGCTGATACGTCTCCAACGTATCGATAATTTCTTATGTTCCATGCCACTTTATTGATGATATCTACATGTTTTATACACATTATATGTCATTATTATGCGTTTTCCGGAACTAACCTATTGACGAGATGCCGAAAGGCCAGTTGCTATTTTCTGCTGTTTTTGGTTTCAGAAATCCTAGTAAAGAAATATTTTCGGAATCGGACGAAATAAAGACCGAAGACCTTATAATTCCCGGAAGCTTCCAGAGCACCGGAGAGGGACGAGAGGGGAGCCAGGGGGGCCCCACACCACACCCCGGCGCGGGCCGGCGCGCCCCTATGGTCTGGGCACCCCGTGGCCCCTCCGACTCCCTCTCTTCGCCTATTTATTCGTCCCTGACCTAAAAACACCGACGAAAGACGAGACGAGAAAACCTTCCAGAGCCGCCGCCATCGCGAAATCAAGATTCGGGGACAGAAGTCTCTGTTCCGGCACCCTGGGACGGGGAATTGCCCCCGGAAGCCGTCTCCACCGCCATCTTCACCGCCATCGCTGTTCCCATGATGAGGAGGGAGTAGTTCTCCCCTGGGGCTGAGGGCTCTACCGTAGCTATGTGGTTAATCTCTCTCTCTGTACTCCAATACAATGATCTCATGAGCTGCCTTACATGATTGAGATCCATATGATGAGCTTTGTATCGCTACTAGTTGTGTGCTACTCATGTGATGTTATTAAAGTAGTTCTATTCCTCCTACTTGGTGTAAAGGTGATTAGTGTGTGCACCCTGTGGTTCTTGTCGTAGGCTATGATCACGATCTCTTGTAGATTGTGGAGTTAATTATCATTATGATAGTATTGATGTGATCTATTCCTCCTTCATAGTGTGCACTATGTTAGTTCTTGGTTTATTTTGCAATGATCTATTATGCTCTAAGGTTACTTAAATATGAACATGGAATTGTGGAGCTTGTTAACTCCGGCATTGAGGGTTCGTGTAATCCTACGCAATGATGTTCATTATCAAACAAGAGTGTATGTAGCACATTTGAGAAGAAGTATTTATTATGCGATCAATGTTGAGAGTGTCCACTAGTGAAAGTATGATCCCTAGGCCTTGTTTCCAATACTGAAAACACCGTTTACTTACTGTTCTGTTGCATGTTTACTCGCTGCCATATTTTATTCAGATTGCTATTACCACTCATATACATCCATATTACTTGTATTTCACTATCTCTTCGCCGAACTAGTGCACCTATACACCTGACAAGTGTATTTGGTGTGTTGGGGACACAAGAGACTTCTTGCTTTGTGATTACAGGGTTGCTTGAGAGGGATATCTTTGACCTCTTCCTCCCTGAGTTCGATAAACCTTGGGTAATCCACTTAAGGGAAACTTGCTGCTGTTCTACAAACCTCTAAGGCCCAATTCTATCCTCCAAGTGAAATTCACAAAGACCGGAACCGCATATATAATTTCTGGCCTCATGATGGAGAGAGTATTGCCCAAGCTTGGGGGAGATTGAAGTCTTTAATGCTCAAATGCCCCATTCATGAGCTTCCTGGTAATGTTATTATTGATAATTTCTATGCAAGACTTTCTTTTCAAGACAAGACCTTGCTGGATACTTCTTGTTCTGGATCATTTACACGCAACAAAGAAGAGTTTAAAAGGGACCTTCTTGATCGGATCCAAGAAAATACTGAAGGATGGGAGAACGACAAAGATAGAGAATCAGGTATAATTTATGATTATAAATGCATTGAAGCTTTTATGGATACTGATAAATTTCGTAATATGAGTGCTACATATGGTCTTGATTCCCAAGTTGTTGCAAATCTTTACAAAGCTTTTGCCTCTCATTATGAATTGCCTAAGAAGAATTTTGATAAGTATCATGAACCGTATAAAGATAAAATTGATTCATCTGTAAACAAATGTGTAGTGATTGAAACTGTTGATCATGTTATTCCTGAAGCTTATATTGAAAAAACTCCTTTCCCTGCTAAAATGAAGGAGTACTCTGTCATATCTAGTGCGGTTAATAAAAGTGAAAAGAAACCTATAGAACCTGAAGAACAAATTAAGGTTGAACCTGTTGTTGCAATAGTTAAAGATCTTGTGACTGAAAATGTGGAGGATGGTCATATTATTTTCTGTGAAGATGCTTCTAATATTGTTTCACATCCTAATAAACCCAAACAAGTTAGTGTTCCTATGCTATCTGTTAGAATTGGTGATCATTGCTATTATGGTTTATGTGATATTGGTGCAAGTGTTAGTGCTATTCCTTATGAGCTTTATACGGAGATTATGCACGAAATTGATTCTTGTGAACTTGAAGATATTGATGTGGTTATTCAGCTGGCTAATAGAGAAACTATTTCTCCAATTGGTATTGTTCGAGATGTGGAAGTTCTATGTGGTAAGATTAAATATCCTGCTGACTTTTTGGTACTTGGTTCTGCTGCTAGTGATTATTGTCCTATCATTTTTGGTAGACCTTTTCTAAATACTTGTGGAGCTATTATAGATTGCAAGAAAGAGAAAATTTTGACTAAATTTGCTGGTGAATCTTATGAGTTTAACTTCTCTAAATTTACCAAAACTCCTTATAAAGTTGATTTGCCTAGTGATGATTTTAAAATGGAGCAGTGTGCATCTATTGTTCTTGTTCCTAATAATCCTTTGCAGCAACATTTGGAGAATAGCGAGAGTGAAGTTTTTAGGAAAGAAAGAGATGAGCTTGAGGAAATTTTTCTTCGCCAACCTATTCTCAAGCATGATTTACCGGTGGAAGATTTGGGTACAACACCGCCACCAAAGGAAGATCCTGTTTTTGATTTAAAGCCTTTACCTGATAATCTTAAATATGCTCATATTGATGATAAGAAAATATATCCTGTTATTATTAGTTCTAAGCTTTCAGAGATTGAGGAAGAAAGGTTATTGGAAATATTGAAGAAACACCGAGGAGCTATTGGCTACACTCTTGATGATTTGAAAGGGATTTCTCCTTCTATTTGCCAACATGCTATCAATATGGAAGATGATGCAAAGCCTGTTGTTGAACATCAACGTCGTCTAATTCCGAAGATGAAGGAGGTGGTAAGGAATGAGGTATTAAAACTTCTTGAAGCTGGTATTATATATCCTATTGCTGATAGTAGATGGGTTAGTCTTGTGCATTGTGTTCCTAAGAAAGGAGGAATGACTGTTGTGCCTAATGATAATGATGAGCTCATCCCTCAAAGAGTAGTTGTAGGGTATAGAATGTGCATTGATTTTCGAAAAGTTAATAAAGTTACTAAGAAAGATCATTACCCTTTACCATTTATTGATCAAATGCTAGAAAGGTTGTCTAAAAATACTCATTTTTGCTTTCTTGATGGTTATTCTGGGTTTTCACAAATTGCTGTTAAAGCTAAAGATCAAGAGAAAACCACTTTCACTTGTCCTTATGGAACTTATGCTTATAGGCGTATGCCTTTTGGTTTATGTAATGCTCCTGCTACTTTTCAAAGATGCATGTCTGCTATTTTTCATGGCTTTTGCGAGAGTATTGTAGAGGTGTTCATGGATGATTTTTCTGTCTATGGGAATTCTTTTGATAATTGCTTGCGAAACCTCGATAAAGTTTTGCAGAGATGTGAAGAAACTAACCTTGTTCTTAATTGGGAGAAATGCCACTTTATGGTTAATGAAGGAATTGTATTGGGACATAAAATTTCCGAGAGAGGTATTGAAGTTGATAGAGCTAAAGTTGAAGCAATTGAGAAGATGCCCTATCCGAGGGATGTTAAAGGTATTCGTAGTGTTCTTGGTCATGCTGGGTTTTATAGGAGATTTATTAAAGATTTCTCCAAGATTTCAAAGCCTCTTACTAATCTTCTTCAAAAAGATGTACCTTTTGTTTTTGATGATGATTGTAAGGAAGCTTTTGAAACTCTAAAGAAAGCCTTAACAACTGCTCCTGTAGTTGAACCTCCTGATTGGAATTTGCCTTTTGAAATTATGTGTGATGCTAGTGATTTTGCTGTAGGCGCTGTCCTTGGACAGCGAGTAGATAAAAAATTAAATGTTATTCATTATGCTAGTAAGACTCTTGATGCTGCTCAAAGAAATTATGCTACAACTGAAAAGGAATTGTTAGCTGTAGTCTTTGCTTGTGACAAGTTTAGACCCTATATTGTTGATTCAAAAGTCACGATTCATACTGATCATGCTGCAATTAGATACCTTATGACAAAGAAAGATGCTAAGCCAAGGCTTATTAGATGGGTACTTCTTTTGCAAGAATTTGATTTACATATTATAGATAGGAAAGGTGCTGATAATCCTGTTGCTGATAATTTGTCTAGATTGGAAAATATTGCTTATGATCCTGTTCCTGTTAATGATAGTTTTCCAAATGAACAATTGGCTGTAATAAAGGTGAGCTCGCGAGAGAGCCCTTGGTATGCAGATTATGCTAACTTTATTGTTTCGAAGTATTTGCCTCCAACCTTTTCAGCTCAGCAAAGGAGGAAATTCTTTTATGACTTGAGGCATTATTTTTGGGATGACCCACACTTATATAAAGAAGGAGTAGACGGTATTATGCGAAGATGTGTTCCTGAATATGAACAACAAGAGATATTGAGTAAATGTCATGGTAGTGTTTATGGAGGACATCACGCTGGAGATAGAACCGCACAAAAGGTTCTACAATCAGGTTTTTATTGGCCAACACTTTTCAAAGATGCAAGGAAGTTTATCTTATCTTGTGATGAATGCCAAAGAGTTGGTAATATCTCTAGACGCAATGAAATGCCTATGAATTATACTCTTGTTATTGAACCATTCGATTGTTGGGGATTCGACTTCATGGGTCCTTTCCCTTCTTCAGAAGGTAACACTCATATACTTGTCGCTGTTGATTATGTTACTAAATGGGTAGAAGCTATACCCACAAAAAGTGCTGATGGTGAGACTTCTTTAAAAATGCTTTTAGATATTATTTTTCCTAGATTTGGAGTACCTAGATATATTATGACTGATGGAGGTTCTCATTTTATTCATGGAGGTTTTAGAAAAACTCTTGCTAAGTATGGTATTAATCATAGAATTGCTTCCGCTTATCACCCTCAAACTAGTGGTCAAGTAGAATTATCAAATAGAGAGATTAAATCTATTTTGGGAAAGACCGTTAATAAATCTAGAAAGAATTGGGCTAGCAAATTGAAGGAAGCACTATGGGCTTATAGAACTGCTTATAAAAATCCCATGGGTATGTCACCGTATAAAATGGTTTATGGAAAAGCTTGTCATTTACCTCTAGAACTAGAGCACAAAGCTTATTGGGCTGTTAGAGAACTAAATAAAGATCCGAAACTAGCCGGTAATAAGAGGTTGCTGCAATTAAGTTCTCTAGATGAATGGAGAAGTGAAGCTTATGAAAATGCTAAACTCTTTAAAGAAAAAGTTAAGAAATGGCATGATAGAAGGATCATCAAAAGAGAGTTTAATATTGGGGATAAAGTCCTATTGTATCGGTCTCGTCTCAGATTCTTTGCAGGGAAATTACTCTCGAAATGGGAAGGACCATATGTTGTTGAGGAGGTGTATCGTTCAGGAGCAATTAAAATTAGCTCTCTCCAAGGCAATGCTACGCAAGTGGTGAATGGACAAAGACTCAAGCATTATATCTCGGGTGATTCTTATAATGTTGATGTTGATATTATTCAAGTGGAAACACCGGAGGCTTTCATCAAAGGACAAATTGACAGTCCGCCAGAACTCGACTTTGAATAGGTAACAGTACAGGTAATAAAAGTCCGCGTTTAGCTTTCCGAACAATATTTCTGCTGTTTTTGGAAAATATGAAAAATTACGAGATCGAAACGGAGTGGAGGAGACGCACGAGGGCGTGCCCCCATAGGCCGGCGCGGGCCCCAGCCTGGCCGCGCCGCCCTATGAGGACACCGCCTCGTTGTCCCCCTCCGACTCTTGTTCGACCTGGAACCTTCCTTTTGTTGTAAAAATATTTGCTATATAATCCCCCGGACCCCTGGAGGTCCGTATATCGTTTTCTCGTCGTGTTTTGTTTCGAGCTGTTTTCTGCCAGGATCTGCTTCGGATCTAGATCCACCATGTCTTCGTCGGGAACTCAGAAGGACAGCTTCTTTGAGGACGTCGTCAACCCGTACATGAACGAGCTGAAGATGCACCCCAAAGAATTGCTGCTCGTAGATGGAGAGTTGCAGATCAAAGATGTCCAGGGTCCTAAGGGAGAAGGGAGTTTGGAAGACAGGATGGAGAAACTGGAACAAGAGGTCTTCAACTACAAGAAGATGGCTGAGCGTGAAGTGGACATCTTTCACAAGATTGTGTCTGAACTCATTGATGGGCACAAGAAGGAGACTGCAAAGTTGTGGGACGATATCTTCTCACTTCACGACACCACCAACAAACTCCAAGCTCAACTCTATGATGTTCATAATCAAAACTGTGAGTATGAAAACAGGTTTAAACGCATAAGTCATGCTGCTAGTTTCAGGTTTCCGGAGACCAAGATGTCTTTTGTTGATGGAGAGCCTCTTCCTTGGAAGTCTGATGATGGCAAGGATTCGCCATCATCACCGAAGGAGTAATTCATCATCGGTATTGGCATCCCCTTGGTTTGTTCCAAGCTTGGGGGAGTGCCGCGGTATCACATCATCACTACCTTTATCTTTTACTATCAAGTAGTGTCATATCATGAGTAGGGAAGTTATCATATGGAATAGTATGCAATGTGGAAGTATCTCTCTTAGTTGGTTATCTATGTATCCGTTGGTGTGAGTTATCGTTATGGAATATTAATGAGAAGTCTTATCATTTACTTTTTGCACACCTTATTTTAGTTTGCAATCTCCATTATATGATTACTCTTGACATTAGTATTGATATCACTTTGGGAGCATCAAGTAAATCTATTTGGTTTTGGCAAACTTAGCATTGGTCAATAGCAACAACACCCTGATGTTTAAATAGAAGAGAGAAATACACTTAGATATATTACTCTATTATCTCTATGCTAATGAGTTTAGTATTCTGAAGTTAAAATTGCTTGTGCTTATGAGAAAGATGCATGATTGTTTCTATCATATGTATATTTGTTTGTTTCCTTCAACCTTTATGCTTGCTATCAAACCTTGCTAGCCAAAGACCTGTATTGAGAGGGAATGCTTCTCATACATCCATAACCTTAGACCAAACCTATGCCATTTGTGTCCACCATACCTACCTACTACATGGTATTTTCTGCCATTCCAAGTAAATACTTCATGTGCTACCTTTAAATAATTCAAACTATACTACTCCTTATTTGTGTCAATGTTTTATAGCTCATGAGGAAGTATGTGGTGTTTTATCTTTCAATCTTGTTGGGCGGACTTTCACCAATGGACTAGTGGCACATCCGCTTATCCAATAATTTTCCAATAATAACTTTCATTAATAATTCTCTTCACATGTTTTGCCCTGATTTATCAGTAAGCAACTTAATTTTGCAATAGACACTCCTCCATGGTATGTGAATGTTGGAAGGCACCCGAGGATTCGGTTAGCCATGGATTGAGAAAGCCAAGGTTGGGGGAGTGTCATCCTTAATGAAACTAAAATACATGTGTAAACAAAAGAGAAGGGGGATGATCTACCTTGCTGGTAGAGATGCCGTCCCTCATGGGAGCCGCTCTTGGAAGGTTCGTTTGGCAAGGGGGTTAGAGTGCCCGCTACCATTCGTTGACAACAACAAACACCGCTCAAAATCTTACTTTTATGCTCTTTATATGATTTCAAAACTTGAAAAGCTCTAGCACATGATTTAATCCCTGCTTCCCTCTGCGAAGGGCCTATCTTTTACTTTTATGTTGAGTCAGTAAACCTATTTCCCTCTGTCTTAAGCAAGCAATTGAGTTGTTGTGAACCAACCATTTATGCTATGATTCAGTTAATCATGTCTTTTATACTTTCTTGTTTAGTACGAATTTTATCTGAATGAATATGACTTTGAAGTTATCAATGATTATGAGGAGATTGTTATGATTGAATATGAAAGCCCTGCTATATAAGTTCTAATATGAAAGCTTTGCTTATTAAATAAGAACAATCCGTTAGTAGTTCTCTGACCAAGAACAAAGTTTGCCATCACCAACTATGATTTCTTATGCACCTTTACTTGTGATTTCTCTTTACTTATTTCAAGTTGAGTTATATGAGGAAGTTGTTTACTAGAATGTCTTGTGTGAATCAATATGATGCTTCTTGTCCGTATTTTATTTATCGACTCTTCACTCCATAAACATGTGGTCTTGTTTATCGAGCTCAGTTTCGCTTGGGGACAAGCGAGGTCTAAGCTTGGGGGAGTTGATACGTCCAATTTGCATCACTATTTTGTATCATAATTTGCTGTTATTCATTGATATATTTCATATTGGGACACAATACTTATGTTATTTCATCTATTTTGCATGTTTCATCATTATTGGAGGATCAAGCACCGGAGCCAGGATTCTGCTGGAAAAAGCACCGTCAGAACGCAATATTTCGGAAGATCAACTGTGGAAGGAAATTACACGTAAATTCCTATTTTTCCAGATGACGAAGGAAGCCAGAAGGGGGAGCCAGCTGGACCCAAGGTGGGCCCAGACAATAGGGCGGCGCGGCCCATGGCCTGGCCGCGCCACCTTGTTGTGTGGGGGCCCCACAGCCCCTTTCGCCTCCTTTTCTTCGCGTACTCCTTCGTCCCGAAAACCTATGCCACAGAGGCTACCTCACGAAGAGTTACAGCCGCCTCTGCGGGGCGGAGAACACCAGAGAGAAAAGAGCTCTCCGGCGGGCAGGAATCCGCCGGGGAAATTCCCTCCCGGAGGGGGAAATCGACGCCATCGCCATCGTCATCGAGCTGGACATCATCTCCATCATCATCATCATCATCTCCACCATCTACACCGCCATCATCACCGCTGCACCTCGTCACCGCTGTAACGATTTGGGTTGGATCTTGATTGTTTGATAGGGGAAACTCTCCCGGTGTTGATTTCTACTTGTTATTGATGCTATTGAGTGAAACCGTTGAACCAAGGTTTATGTTCAGATTGTTATTCATCATCATATCACCTCTGATTGTATTCCATATGATGTCTCGTGAGTAGTTCGTTTAGTTCTTGAGGACATGGGTGAAGTCTAAATGTTAGTAGTGAACTATGGTTGAGTAATATTCAATGTTATGATATTTAAGTTGTGGTGTCATTCTTCTAGTGGTGTCGTGTGAACGTCGACTACACGATACTTCACCATTTATGGGCCTAGGGGAGTGCATCTTGTATTCGGTTGCTAATTGCGGGGTTGCCGGAGTGACAGAAACCTGAGCCCCCGTTGGTATATCGATGCAAGAGGGATCGCAGGATCTCAGAGTTTAAGGCTGTGGTTAGATTTATCTTAATTACTTTCTTGTAGTTGTGGATGCTTGCAAGGGGTATAATCACAAGTATGTATTAGTCCTAGGAAGGGCGGTGCATTAGCATAGGTTCACCCACACAACACTTATCAAAACAATGAAGATTAATTAGCTGTATGAAGCGAAAGCACTAGACTAAATTCCCGTGTGTCCTCAAGAACGTTTGGTCATTATAAGTAAACAAACCGGCTTGTCCTTTGTGCTAAAAAGGATTGGGCCACTCGCTGCAATTATTTCTCTCGCACTTTACTTACTCGTACTTTATTCATCTGTTACATCAAAACCCCTTGAATACTTGTCTGTGAGCATTTACAGTGAATCCTTCATCGAAACTGCTTGTCAACACCTTCTGCTCCTCGTTGGGATCGACATTCTTACTTATCGAAGATACTACGATACACCCCCTATACTTGTGGGTCATCGACGCCGAGGGGCTCACCATAGGCGGCGGCGGTGGGGCCAAGCCTATGGTGACGGGCCCTCGCGCGTTGATACGTCCAAAACGTATCTACTTTCCCGAACACTTTTGCTATTGTTTTGCCTCTAATTTGTGTATTTTGGATACAACTAACACGGACTAACGCTGTTTTCAGCATAATTGCTCTGGTGTCTCGTTTTTGTGCAGAAATCCAACTTTCGAAAAACCTCGGAATTTATACAGAAGGCCCTATTTTCCCAGAATATTGGAGGAGCCAGAAGGGCAAGCCAGGAGGGGGCACGAGGGCCCCACACACTAGGCCGCGCGGCCCGGGAGGCCCGCGCGGCCCTAGTGTGTGGCCCTCGGCTGCCCGACGCCCTCCTTCGGACTACTTATCGCCCTCGACCTAAAAACGCACGGAGGGAAGTCGAAGTCGCCAGAAACCCTCCAGAGAGCCGCCACATCGCGAAACTCCGTCTCGGGAGCCAGAAGTCTCCGTTCTGGCACTCCGCCGGGACGGGGAATTGGAGGAGATCTTCACCGCCATCACCGCCAACGCCTCTCCATCGACCAGCCATGTTTCCCCCATCCATGTGTGAGTAATTCCCCCGCTGTAGGCTGAAGGGGATGGTAGGGATTGGATGAGATTGGTCATGTAATAGTCATAAGATTGTTAGGGCATAGTGCCTAGTATCCGTAGATGTCACTTTTATGATATTGTTGCAACTTGTTATGCTTAATGCTTGTCACTAGGGCCCGAGTGCCATGATCTCAGATCTGAACATGTTATTGATTCATGAAGATATTCGTTGTTTATGATCTTACCTGCAAGTTGTATACACACGTCGCTGTCCGGAACCAATGGCCCCGAAGTGACAGAAATCGGGACAACCGGAGGGGATGGTAGTGATGTGAGGATCACATGTGTTCACGGAGTGTTAATGCTTTGCTCCGGTACTCTATTAAAAGGAGTACCTTAATTTCCAGTAGTTTCCCTAGAGGCCCGGCTGCCACCGGCTGGTAGGACAAAAGATGTTGTGCAAGTTTCTCATTGCGAGCACGTACGACTAAATATGGAACACATGCCTATTGATTGATTAGTACTTGGATACCGTTTTATTATTATCTGCAAATGCCCCTGCTTTGATTGTTATATGAGTTTCTCTCATCCATGCAACGCCCATTAATCCGTCCCTGTGCCTACAGTATTTTAATCCTGCTGTTTACTATAATCACTACTGCTGTCTTTATTTCACTCTGCTGTTATTTCACTATTCCTACTGCTATAAAACTGTTGCTACTGATAAACTCTTGCGAGCAAGTCTGTTTCCAGGTGCAGCTGAATTGACAACTCCGCTGTTAAGGCTTACAAGTATTCTTTGTCTCCCCTTGTGTCGAATCAATAAATTGGGTAATACTTCCCTCGAAGACTGTTGCGATCCCCTATACTTGTGGGTCATCAAGACTATTTTCTGGCGCCGTTGCCGGGGAGCATAGCTTTATTTGGAAGTTCACTTGGATTGATATTGTTCGCTGCAAAGTCTCCATCATGGGTAAACCTCGCGATACTAAGATCGCCATATTACCATCCACTACAAGAAAAGGTACAACTCTTAGTACCTCTGCTGCTCTTGATTCACCATCTGTGATAAGTAAACTTGTTTCACCACCACAAGCTTCAAATGCTGGTACTTCTGCTGAATCTGAAAATTCCTCTTATAATTGTGATGATGCTTCTGCTGTGCTTGATAATGATGGTTCGTTAGGATCTTTTCTAGATGCTACAATTGCTAGGTCTAGGCAAATTGAAAATACTGAAACTCCTAATGAAAATGCTGCTACACCTGTTAATTCACCTGAGTCTGTTGAATATTCTAGTGATGATCTTGATGAAGATTATGTGGAGCTTGATGATGATTTTATTGAAAAATGCAATGCTACTACTGATGCAAGAAAAATTAAAAAGTTGCTTGCAGAACATGCTGTTAGATATAAACTGTCTCCTGATCCTAAATTTGCCACATCTCCTATAAACATTAAGGATAAAGATTATGATTTTTCTCTTGATCTATCTCATATAGCTATTGTTGAGAAAACACCCTTTTGTGGTACTGAAAAAGAAAGTGATGTTGAACACATGATTGAGTTATCTACTCTGAGTAGCTTGTTTTCTGATGATGTCAAGATGCGTACTTATTTTGTCGCTAAAATTTTTCCTTTCTCATTAAAGGATGATGCTAAAACTTGGTATAATAATTTGCCTCCTGGTTCTATTAAAAGTCCAATTGACTTGCGTGATGTTTTCTTTCGAAAATACTTTCCTGCTAGCGCTCAACATATTGCTTTGCAGAGAATTTATAATTTTGACCAGGAAGATGGAGAGAAATTGCCTGAGGCTTGGGCGAGATTTTGCTCTCTTATTAGAGCTCAGCCTGATCATGATTTGGAAAAGCATGATTTACTTGATATATTTTATAGTGGACTAACCATTGAGTCTAGGGCATACCTGGATAGTTGTGCTGGTTGTGTTTTCAGGAAAAGAACTCCAGACGACGCTGAAGAATTATTGGCTAAAATAAGCCGGAATCATGATGATTGGTCTACACCTGAACCAACCCCGACACCGATATTGAAGAAGAGGGGTATGATTAAATTAAATGATGAAGATATGAGGGAAGCCAAGAAGTCTCTTAAAGAGAAGGGTATTAAACCTGAAGATGTGAAGAATTTACCTCCTATAGAAGATTTATGTAAGATAACTCCCCCTTCATCCATGATTGAGGTACACTCTCTTCAACGCTTTACTAGGGAAGATATTCCGTATTCAAAACCTCCTGCTCAATGCTTAGATGAGTTTGATAATTATATTGTTAAGCAAGAAAACTTTAATATGAGAGTAGAGAATCATTTAATGGAAAATTCTCGAGCTATTAGTGAATTGCATGATATTGTGGAGAGAACCTCCAATGATGTTAAGATACTTGTTAAACATTTTCAAATGGTTCAAACTCAAATTGATCAACTCACTAAAGTGCAAAATGACTTGTTGGGAAATAATTCTAAAGAAAAACATGCTTATGAAGTAACAACTAGAGGTGGTGTTTCTACCCAGGATCCTCTATATCCTGAAGGGCATCCCAAAAGAGTTGAACAAGATTCTCAATTAACTAAAACTAGTGCTCCATCTAAGAAAAAGAAAAAGAAACATAAGAATGTTGTAGAATCCTCTGAACCTGTTAATGATCCTAATAGTATTTCTATTTCTGATGCTGAAACTGAAAGTGGTAATGAACATGATAAAGATAATGATAAGGATGATACTCCTGATAAAGAAGAGGTTGAAGAAGAACCTGAAAAGCATGCTAAAAATAAAAAGTACACTAAAGAAGATTTTATTGCTGAGAAACATGGTAATGAAAGAGAACCTTGGGTTCAAAAGCAAATGCCTTTTCCTGCTAAGAAACTAAAATCAAAGGAGGAGGAACATTATAATAAATTTTGTGATTGGATGAAACCTTTATTTTTGCAAATCCCTTTGACTGATGCTATTAAATTGCCTCCTTATTCAAAGTATATGAAAGATATTGTCTCTAACAAAAGGAAAATTCCCAATGAGGAGATTTCCACTATGCTCGCTAATTACTCCTTCAGTGGTAAGGTTCCAAAGAAGCTTGGCGACCCAGGTATATGATACGTCCAAAACGTATCTACTTTCCCAAACATTTTTGCTATTGTTTTGCCTCTAATTTGTGTATTTTGGATACAACTAACACGGACTAACGCTGTTTTCAGCAGAGCTGCTCTGGTGTCTCGTTTTTGTGCAGAAATCCAACTTTCGGGAAAATCCTCGGAATTTATGCAGAAGGCCCTATTTTACCAGAATATTGACGGAGCCAGAAGGGCAAGAGAGGTGGAGGCCCGAGGGCCCCACACCATAGGGCGGCGCGGCCCAGGGGGGGCCCGCGCGGCCATGTGGTGTGGCCCCCTCGGCTGGCCTCCGACGCCCCCCTTCGGACTACTTATCGGGTTCGACCTAAAAACGCACGGAGAGAAGTCGAAGTCGCCAGAAACCCTCCAGAGAGCCGCCACATCGCGAAACTCCGTCTCGGGAGCCAGAAGTCTCCGTTCGGCACTCCGCCGGGACGGGGAATTGGAGGAGATCTTCACCGCCATCACCGCCAACGCCTCTCCATCGACCAGCCATGTTTCCCCCATCCATGTGTGAGTAATTCCCCCGCTGTAGGCTGAAGGGGATGGTAGGGATTGGATGAGATTGGTCATGTAATAGTCATAAGATTGTTAGGGCATAGTGCCTAGTATCCGTAGATGTCACTTTTATGATATTGTTGCAACTTGTTATGCTTAATGCTTGTCACTAGGGCCCGAGTGCCATGATCTCAGATCTGAACATGTTATTGATTCATGAAGATATTCGTTGTTTATGATCTTACCTGCAAGTTGTATACACATGTCGCTGTCCGGAACCAATGGCCCCGAAGTGACAGAAATCGGGACAACCGGAGGGAATGGTAGCGATGTGAGGATCACATGTGTTCACGGAGTGTTAATGCTTTGCTCCGGTACTCTATTAAAAGGAGTACCTTAATATCCAGTAGTTTCCCTAGAGGCCCGGCTGCCACCGGCTGGTAGGACAAAAGATGTTGTGCAAGTTTCTCATTGCGAGCACGTACGACTAAATATGGAACACATGCCTATTGATTGATTAGTACTTGGATACCGTTTTATTATTATCTGCAAATGCCCCTGCTTTGATTGTTACATGAGTTTCTCTCATCCATGCAACGCCCGTTAAATCCGTCCCTGTGCCTACAGTATTTTAATCCTGCTGTTTACTATAATCACTACTGCTACTGCTATAAAACTGTTACTACTGATAAACTCTTGCGAGCAAGTCTGTTTCCAGGTGCAGCTGAATTGACAACTCCGCTGTTAAGGCTTACAAGTATTCTTTGTCTCCCCTTGTGTCGAATCAATAAATTGGGTAATACTTCCCTCGAAGACTGTTGCGATCCCCTATACTTGTGGGTCATCAAGGGCGCCGTTGCCGGGGAGCATAGCTTTATTTGGAAGTTCACTTGGATTGATATTGTTCGCTGCAAATTCTCCATCATGGGTAAACCTCGCGATACTAAGATCGCCATATTACCATCCACTACAAGAAAAGGTACAACTCTTAGTACCTCTGCTGCTCTTGATTCACCATCTGTGATAAGTAAACTTGTTTCACCACCACAAACTTCAAATGCTGGTACTTCTGCTGAATCTGAAAATTCCTCTCATAATTGTGATGATGCTTCTGCTGTGCTTGATAATGATGGTTCGTTAGGATCTTTTCTAGATGCTACAATTGCTAAGTCTAGACAAATTGAAAATACTGAAACTCCTAATGAAAATGCTGCTACACCTGTTAATTCACCTGAGTCTGTTGAATATTCTAGTGATGATCTTGATGAAGATTATGTAGAGCTTGATGATGATTTTATTGAAAAATGCAATGCTACTACTGATGCAAGAAAAATTAAAAAGTTGCTTGCAGAACATGCTGTTAGATATAAACTATCTCCTGATCCTAAATTTGCCACATCTCCTATAAACATTAGGGATAAAGATTATGATTTTTCTCTTGATTTATCTCATATAGCTATTGTTGAGAAAACACCCTTTTGTGGTACTGAAAAAGAAAGTGCTGTTGAACACATGACTGAGTTATCTACTCTTAGTGGCTTGTTTTCTGATGATATTAAGATGCGTACTTATTTTGTCGCTAAATTTTTTCCTTTCTCATTAAAGGATGATGCTAAAACTTGGTATAATAATTTGCCTCCTGGTTCTATTAAAAGTCCAAAAGAATTGCTTGATGTTTTCTTCCGTAAATACTTTCCTGCTAGTGCTCAACATGCTGCTTTGCAGAGAATTTATAATTTTGACCAGGAAGATGGAGAGAAATTGCCTGAGGCTTGGGCTAGATTTTGCTCTCTTATTAGAGCTCAGCCTGACCATGATTTGGAAAAGCATGATTTACTTGATATATTTTATAGTGGACTAACCATTGAGTCTAGGGCATACCTGGATAGTTGTGCTGGTTGTGTTTTCAGGAAAAGAACTCCAGACGACGCTGAAGAATTATTGGCTAAAATAGGCCGGAATCATGATGATTGGTCTACACCTGAACCAACCCCGACACCGATAGTGAAGAAGAGGGGTATGATTAAATTAAATGATGAAGATATGAGGGAAGCCAAGAAGTCTCTTAAAGAGAAGGGTATTAAACCTGAAGATGTGAAGAATTTACCTCCTATAGAAGATTTATGTGAGATAACTCCCCCTTCATCCATGATTGAGGTACACTCTCTTCAACGCTTTACTAGGGAAGATATTCCGTATTCAAAACCTCCTGCTCAATGCTTAGATGAGTTTGATAATTATATTGTTAAGCAAGAAAACTTTAATATGAGAGTAGAGAATCATTTAATGGAAAATTCTCGAGCTATTAGTGAATTGCATGGTATTGTGGAGAGAACCTCCAATGATGTTAAGATACTTGTTAAACATTTTCAAATGGTTCAAACTCAAATTGATCAACTTACTAAAGTGCAAAATGACTTGTTGGGAAATAATTCTAAAGAAAAACATGCTTATGAAGTAACAACTAGAGGTGGTGTTTCTACCCAGGATCCTCTATATCCTGAAGGGCATCCCAAAAGAGTTGAACAAGATTCTCAACTAATTAAAACTAGTGCTCCATCTAAGAAAAAGAAAAAGAAACATAAGAATGTTGTAGAATCCTCTGAACCTGTTAATGATCCTAATAGTATTTCTATTTCTGATGCTGAAACTGAAAGTGGTAATGAACATGAGGAAGATAATGATAAGAATGATACTCCTGATAAAGAAGAAATTGAAAAAGAACCTGAAAAGCATGCTAAAAATAAAAAGTACACTAAAGAAGATTTTATTGCTGAGAAACATGGTAATGAAAGAGAACCTTGGGTTCAAAAGCAAATGCCTTTTCCTGCTAAGAAACTAAAATCAAAGGAGGAGGAACATTATAATAAATTTTGTGATTGGATGAAACCTTTATTTTTGCAAATCCCGTTGACTGATGCTATTAAATTGCCTCCTTATTCAAAGTATATGAAAGATATTGTTACTAACAAAAGGAAAGTCCCCAATGAGGAAATTTCCACTATGCTCGCTAATTACTCCTTCAATGGTAAGATTCCAAAGAAGCTTGGAGACCCAGGTATACCGACTATTCCTTGTTCCATCAAGAATAATTATGTTAGAACTGCTCTATGTGATTTGGGAGCAGGTGTTAGTGTGATGCCTTTTTCTCTTTATAAGAGACTTGATTTAGATAAGTTGATACCAACTGATATATCTTTGCAAATGGCTGATAAATCTACTGCTATTCCTGTTGGTTTATGTGAAAATGTTCCTGTTCAAGTTACTCAACATTGCTTGATATTAACTGATTTTGTTGTGTTGGAAATGCCTGAAGATGATAATATGTCCATTATTCTTGGAAGACCCTTTCTTAATACTGCAGGGGCTGTTATTGATTGCAATAAAGGCATGGTTACTTTCAATGTTGATGATAAGGAACACACTGTCTATTTTCCCAAGAGGATTGATAAAGTATGTGGAGTCAATACAATTTTTAATGTGAAAACTATCAAAGTGGGATCCATTGATTGTCCTATATATGAGCCTAAAGAAGAATATCAAACTCTTGTGATTGGATCCATATCAATTCAATATAAGGTAACATGATTGATTTGAGGTTTATTTCTTCTTATGTCATATAAAATTTATTTGGTAGCAAGACTTGATCAACCTTGTTAACAAGTATATTTTATTGCATAAAAGAGCTAAACAACATTTCTTTCTTTCTTTCTCCCTCCACCTATTTTACTTGCTGTAGCACTTTTGTTTTGCAATATGCTTTAGCTATTTAAGATTTTAGAAATCATTTTCCTGCGCAGTAATCATTAATTTAATACCCAGAAATGTGCATTTTTCGAAGTTCTCTAAAAATTACAAAAATTACACCGTTGGTCCTATTTTTCGACGAGGCACCTGGGAGCACCAGAGGATGACCTGTGGGGCACCAGGAGGTGCCACACCACAGGCCGGCGCGGCCAAGGAGGTGGGCGCGCCACCTTGTGGTGTGGGCCCCTCCTTGCCCCACTACATCATCTCTTCCTCCCAGCATCTTCTCTCTCCCGAAAAAACTCGTACCAAGTTCCTCTCACTCGTGTTTCTGCTCAAGAACTCGCGATTTTTCGATCTCCTTGCTCAGCCCAGATTTCTGTTTGAAATTTGGCACATTTACTCCTTGGTATGTGACTCCTTTGATTGTCCAATTAGGAGTATATCTTGAATATTTTGCTGCTGTAGATAACATGTTTAGTGAGCTTGCATGCTTGTTCTAAGAGGAAGAAACTAGTTTTGATGCATGTTTAGTACTCTAGCAAGTTCCTATAGTAGTTCCCTTCAATTACATACCTTGAAATCAAATTTTATAATGATTGTTGAAAAATTTCAGAAAATGGAAGGGAGTATGCACCAACTTAACCAAGAAGAGTTGGAGGTACAGCAAGTCATGAGAGTTCATCGTGAAGAGGGAGTATACCCCTCTTATTACCCATGCACGGATTTTATGCGGAATGCAGGAATCCTGCAAGACGTTCAAACACTAATTTCCAATGCAGGATTGGAAGGTTTTACTGTTGGTGAACCTCACCAATATGCTAAACTAACGGTGTCGGTTGTGCAGGATTTCGAATTTCACCGGTCTCAAACTAACCCCATGGTCCGGTACAAGATTTATAACAAAACTATCGACTTGCCTTTCAGTGATTTTTGTACAGCAATTAGAGTGCCGCGGTGGGGATCCTGCGAGAAGATCAGGGGAACACCGCGGGAGCTCTCAAATCTTTATACAAGGATTTGTAATGGGAGGAGCTTCTCCAATGATAGTGGTAAGATTAGTAGCATTCAACAGCCAGCCATCCGCTACTTTGCCTATTTCATTACAAAGTGCGTTCTTGCGAGAAGGACTGGAGGTAAATTATCTGTCCAAGATTTGGCTTTCTTAGCTGCTGCTTTGCAACAGGATAGGACTTATAATTTGGGTGCTTTAATAGCTTGTAGACTTGCTACTAACCGTGAGAAAGGAGGAATTTGTGGAGGTCTTATCGCCTCTCGCTTATTAGCTATGCATGGTGTAGGACCCCACCATTTAGATATTCCGCTTTCTATAGAGAAGCTTGATGTTGTTTCCATGATTAAACATGAATTTATTTCAGATGCATCTAATTTGAACAACCTGCATTATAGGATAACTTTGTATAAGAAAAATTGGAGTATAACCAAGAAAATTGAAAAACTAGTACGCTTGCCTGCACCTGCTTTGTTTAACCTTGATGCCAGGAACGGGTGGTCGATCACAGAAAATGAGCTAAACGCATACATAGAAAGGGAAAGCCGTCGTGCAAGGGAAGATGTGGAGGAGGCCGAGGAGCACCCCGACTCTTCATCCGATGCAGCGAGCTCCTCATATCAACATCATGGGCATGTGGAACCTCCACGATATTCTTCTGCACAGGGGCCCTATTACCACTCCATGTATGATCCACCGGCGTGGAACTCCGACCCTCGTTGGGAATGAACTCCACTTAGGCCAAAAGCCTAAGCTTGGGGGGAGGTATACCGGCATCACTCATTCTTTGCATATTATGGTTGCTGGATACTTGTACATACTTGTTTAGTCTCTTAGAGTGGTTTTCTAATGAGAGGGAGATGATATTTGGGGAAGTGCTGTCCAAAAACAGATTCTGGGCTGTTACCAAAAAAATTCGTACGCACAGCCAGAACGTTATTTTGAGTTGCCAATTTTTGAGCATGTTCCCCAGGTTGTTATCTAACTTTCATTAGTTGAACACTTTTTGGTCTGAGCAATGGAAGATTTTTGTTAATTTCGATTTCTGTACTGCTGTCAGGATTTGGCAGATTTCTGTCATCCTGCTTTTCTGTGTTTCTGTTAGTTTGCATTCTTTTGTTTTCGCTTTGTTTCTTTCCTAAAACACAAAAAGACCAAAAATATTTCTGTTGTTTCTCTTCACCATTTGGTTATTTGGTTCCTTGCTCTTAGTTTGCTTTATTTGCTATCATTGGTTTGCTACAAGAAAACCCAAAAAGATTTTGCTTTGTTTGCTTGTTTTCTTTCGTTCTTGTTTCTAATTCGAAAACACCAAAAATATTTGCTGTTCTTCTTTGGTTTGTAAAGTTCATCATGAGTTCAATGGTCTTCGGTGGCTGGAGCGTGGTTTTCATTTCATATTATCCAAGCTACACAAGTGAAAAGGCAATAATGACGATCTACGACAATCTGATTGTGGTGAGAGGCTGGTATGAACTCTATTTGCTTTCATTTTTGTACATATACTCATCCATATGAGCATGCTTAGTTGGTTCATGTGAGGTATATGTTATTTGAGAAAATCTAGTAGTTCATGATCTCTCATGTTTAGTTCCAATTTATTAATATGAGTAGCATGTCATGGATGTTTGCTTGCATTGTTTTATTCATAAGTAAGTATGGCATTGTGGTATCCTCCTCTGAATAATTCATTTATATCGACTTGGCACATGCTCACGCATGCATATGACTGAACAAAAATTCAATTAAGCCTCGATGATTTATATTGCTTCAGAGTTCTTGTATCACTTTTATGCCTCCGTTAATTTATTTTGCCGCAAGCATGATTATGACAGTTACTGCTCTCTTGATTTGTCGCTCCCTAGTCTTTTGCTAGCCTTCACTTGTACTGAGCGGGAACGCTGCTCGTGCTTCCAAACACCTGAAAACCAAGTTGTTCCAAAAGTGTCCACCATAAATACCTATGCATGGCATTTCAAACCATTCCAAGTAAATTCTCATGTGCTACCTTTAAAACTTTCAAAATGCTTCTCAATTTGTGTTAATGTTTCATAGCTCATGAGGAAGTATGTGGTGTTTAGCTTTCAACCTTGTCATTTACTTTTGACGGACTCTCATATGAACTAGTGGCACATCCGCTTATCCAATAATTTTGCAAAAGAGCTGGCAATGGGATTCCCAGTCCCAAATTAATTAACTTAAATAGACACTCCTCCATGGTTTGTGATTGTTGGACGGCACCCGAAGGATTCGGTTAGCCATGGCTTGTGTAAGCAAAGGTTGGGGGAGTGTCATCATCATAATAAAACTTAAATAAAAAGGCACTCCTTCATGGTATGTGATTGTTGGCAGGCACCCGAGGATTCGGTTAGCCATGGTTTGTGAAAGAAAGGTTGGAAGGAGTGCCAACCAAAAATAAATAAAATGGGAGCCGCTCTTGTGAGTCCGGTTGATGAGGTAGTTAGTGTACCCATTACCATTCGTTGACAACAACAAACACCTCTCAAAATAATTTTACTCCTGCTTTACAAATGAAAAGCTCTAGCGCATGTTAATCCCTGCTTCCCTCTGCGAAGGGTCAATCTTTTACTTTTATGTTGTGTCTCCATTCTTTCTTTGAGCACTATCTTGAGAGCACAACTGTCATTCTTAGTATAATATGCTTGTCTCAAAATATGATTGATTGTGGTATAACTTTGATGCTTTTATCTTTGACAATCACTACTTCTAGTCTTTCTATGAACTCCAGAGGTGCCTCGGCATTTATGTTTTGCCGATCAAATACGGGCAAGCGAGATACCACTTTATCATATTCTCTTATGAACATTGCAATCCTGCTTACATACATGATTCATGATGCTTATTATTAATTGTTGGTACTTCTCCATGATTGACATAGCTGTTGGATGATCTTATTTGCATGTATCTCATTATGAACTGCTTAAGTATTAGCCATAGCATGAGAATATATACATCATATGAGCAAATGTGTTCGTGAAAGTTCTTTTATCGCTCAGTTGTTAACTGAATTGCTTGAGGACAAGCAATAAGCTAAGCTTGGGGGGATACGTCCAAAACGTATCTACCCCGAACATTTTTGCTATTGTTTTGCCTCTAATTTGTGTATTTTGGATACAACTAACACGGACTAACGCTGTTTTCAGAAGCTCTGGTGTCTCGTTTTTGTGCAGAAATCCAACTTTCGGGAAAATCCTCGGAATTTATGCGAAGGCCCTATTTTACCAGAATATTGACGGAGCCAGAAGGGCAAGAGAGGTGGAGGCCCGAGGGCCCCACACCATAGGGCGGCGCGGCCCAGGGGGGCCGCGCGGCCATGTGGTGTGGCCCCCTCGGCTGGCCTCCGACGCCCCCCTTCGGACTACTTATCGGGTTCGACCTAAAAACGCACGGAGAGAAGTCGAAGTCGCCAGAAACCCTCCAGAGAGCCGCCACATCGCGAAACTCCGTCTCGGGAGCCAGAAGTCTCCGTTCGGCACTCCGCCGGGACGGGGAATTGGAGGAGATCTTCACCGCCATCACCGCCAACGCCTCTCCATCGACCAGCCATGTTTCCCCCATCCATGTGTGAGTAATTCCCCCGCTGTAGGCTGATGCGCGTAGATGTACACGTCCGTTGGGAACCCCAAGAGGAAGGTATGATGCGCACAGTGGCAAGTTTTCCCTCAGAAAGAAACCAAGGTTGAATCGAACCAGGAGGAGCCAAGAAGCACGTTGAAGGTTGATGGTGGCGAAATGTGATGCGGCGCAACAACAGGGATTCCGGCGCCAACGTGGAACCTGCACAACACAAAGTACTTTGCCCCAACGAAACAGTGAGGTTGTCAATCTCACCGGCTTGCTGTAACAAAGGATTAAGCGTATCGAGTGGAAGATGATTGTTTGCAAGAAAATAGTAAAACACAATTGCAGTAGATTGTATGCTATGTAAAGAATAGGACCGGGGTCCACAGTTCACTAGAGGTGTCTCTCCCATAAGATAAAAGCATGTTGGGTGAACAAATTACAGTCGGGCAATTGACAAATAGAGAAGGGCATAACAATGCATATACATGATATGATAAATATAGTGAGATTTAATTGGGCATTACGACAAAGTACATAGACCGCCATCCAACTGCATCTATGCCTAAAAAGTCCACCTTCAGGTTATCATCCGAACCCCATTCAGTATTAAGTTGCTAAGCAACAGACAATTGCATTAAGTATGGTGCGTAATGTAATCGACAACTACATCCTTAGACATAGCATCAATGTTTTATCCCTAGTGGCAACAGCACATCACAACCTTAGAACCTACTGTCACGATCCCAGGTGTCAATGAAGGCATGAACCCACTATCGAGCATAAATACTCCCTCTTGGAGTTAAGAGCAAAAACTTGGCCAGAGCCTCTACTAATAACGGAGAGCATGCAAGATCATAAACAACACATAAACAATAGATTGATAATCACCATAACATAGTATTCTCTATCCATCGGATCCCGACAAACACAACATATAGTATTACAGATAGATGATCTTGATCATGTTAGGCAGCTCACAAGATCCAAAAATGAAGCACAACAAGGAGAAGACGACCATCTAGCTACTGCTATGGACCCATGGTCCAGGGGTGAACTACTCACTCATCACTCCGGAGGCGACCATGGCGGTGTAGAGTCCTCCGGGAGATGAATCCCCTCTCCGGCAGGGTGCGGAGGCGATCTCCTGAATCCCCGAGATGGGATTCGCGGCGGCGGCGTCTCTGGAAGGTTTTCCGTATCGTGGCTCTCGGTGCGGGGTTTCGCGACAGAGACTTTAAATAGGCGGAAGGGCAACGCGGGGGGCCACACGAGGTGCCCAGGGGGTAGGGCCGCGCGGCCAGGGGCCAGGCCGCGCCGCCCTGTGGTCTGGCCGCCTCGTGGCCCCACTTCGTTATCTCTTCGGTCTTCTGGAAGCTTCGTGCAAAAATAGGACGAAGATTTCGTCCAATTCCGAGAATATTTCCTTACTAGGATTTCTGAAACCAAAAACAGCAAACAGCTGGCTCTTCGGCATCTTGTTAATAGGTTAGTTCCAGAAAATGCATAAATATGACATATAATGTGCATAAAACATGTAGGTATCATCAATAAAGTAGCATGGAACATAAGAAATTATCGATACGTTGGAGACGTATCATAGGCTGAAGGGGATGGTAGGGATTGGATGAGATTGGTCATGTAATAGTCATAAGATTGTTAGGGCATAGTGCCTAGTATCCGTAGATGTCACTTTTATGATATTGTTGCAACTTGTTATGCTTAATGCTTGTCACTAGGGCCCGAGTGCCATGATCTCAGATCTGAACATGTTATTGATTCATGAAGATATTCGTTGTTTATGATCTTACCTGCAAGTTGTATACACATGTCGCTGTCCGGAACCAATGGCCCCGAAGTGATCGGGACAACCGGAGGGAATGGTAGCGATGTGAGGATCACATGTGTTCACGGAGTGTTAATGCTTTGCTCCGGTACTCTATTAAAAGGAGTACCTTAATATCCAGTAGTTTCCCTAGAGGCCCGGCTGCCACCGGCTGGTAGGACAAAAGATGTTGTGCAAGTTTCTCATTGCGAGCACGTACGACTAAATATGGAACACATGCCTATTGATTGATTAGTACTTGGATACCGTTTTATTATTATCTGCAAATGCCCCTGCTTTGATTGTTACATGAGTTTCTCTCATCCATGCAACGCCCGTTAAATCCGTCCATGTGCCTACAGTATTTTAATCCTGCTGTTTACTATTTCACCTGCTGTTTTATTTCACTATTCCTACTGCCATAAAACTGTTACTACTGATAAACTCTTGCGAGCAAGTCTGTTTCCAGGTGCAGCTGAATTGACAACTCCGCTGTTAAGGCTTACAAGTATTCTTTGTCTCCCTTGTGTCGAATCAATAAATTGGGTAATACTTCCCTCGAAGACTGTTGCGATCCCCTATACTTGTGGGTCATCAGGTATACCAACTATTCCTTGTTCTATTAAGAATAATTATGTTAGAACTGCTCTATGTGATTTGGGAGCGGGAGTTAGTGTGATGCCTTTTTCTCTTTATAAGAGACTTGATTTAGATAAGTTAATACCAACTGATATATCTTTGCAAATGGCTGATAAATCTACTGCTATTCCTGTTGGTGTATGTGAAAATGTTCCTGTTCAAGTTACTCAGCATTGCTTGATATTAACTGATTTTGTTGTGTTGGAAATGCCTGAAGATGATAATATGTCCATTATTCTTGGGAGACCCTTTCTTAATACTGCAGGGGCTGTTATTGATTGCAATAAAGGCAAGGTTACTTTCAATGTTGATGATAAGGAACATACCGTCTATTTTCCCAAGAGGATTGATAAAGTATATGGAGTTAATACAATTTTTAATGTGAAAACTATCAAAGTGGGATCCATTGATTGTCCTATATATGAGTCTAAAGAAGAATATCAAACTCTTGTGATTGGATCCATATCAATTCAATATAAGGTAACATGATTGATTTGAGGTTTATTTCTTCTTATGTCATATAAAATTTATTTGGTAGCAAGACTTGATCAACCTTGTTAACAAGTATATTTTAATGCATAAGAGAGCTAAACAACATTTCTTTCTTTCTCCCTCCATTTGTTTTACTTGCTGTAGCACTTTTTGTTTTGCAATATGCTTTAGTTGTTAAGATTTTGGAAATCATTTTCCTGCGCAGTAATAATTAATTTAACACCCAGAAATGTGCATTTTTCGAAGTTCTCAAAAATTTACAAAAATTATACTGGTAGTCCTATTTTTCGAAGAGGCACCTGGGAGCACCTGGGGCTGACCAGTGGGGCACCCCAGGGTGGCACCCCACAGGCCGGCGCGGCCAGCAAGGGGGGCGCGCCACCCTGGTGTGTGGGCCCCCCTTTGCCCCACTTCAGCATCTCTTCTCTCTCCCGAAAAAACTCGCACCAGGTTCCTCTCACTCGCGTTTCTGCTCAAGAACTCGCGATTTCTCGATCTCTTTGCTCAGCCCAGATTTCTGTCTGAAATTTGGCACATTTGCTCCTTGGTATGTGACTCCTTTGATTGTCCAATTAGAATTTTGTTTGGTTGAGTATATCTTGAATATTTTGCTGCTGTAGATAACATGTTTAGTGAGCTTGCATGCTTGTTCTAAGTGGTAGAAACTAGTTTTGATGCATGTTTAGTACTCTAGCAAGTTCCTATAGTAGTTCCCCTCAATTATATACCTTGAAATCAAATTTTATAATGGTTGTTGAAAATTTCAGAAGAGGAAGATGAAGAAATTCAACTTTGGAGAATTATTCAAGAGAGGAACAACCAGCACCGGGAGGCCCTCGAGGGCGTCCACTCAGATTAGGCGATCCTACAATGAGGATATCATCGCGCCTAGCTTCGCGCCCGAAGAGGACAATGGGGCTCCTAATGCTTCATCCTTCCCATGTTATGATTTTCTGACAAATGCAGGGATATTGGATGATTTCTTCACCCTTGTCAACAGGGCGGGCTTAGCCACCTACGTGGGAGATGAAAGGGAGCAATACTACATGCTCACCAAAATTTTCGTTGAGAGCTTCAAGTTCCACAACACGCAATATGAGCCGACAGTTGCATTCAAGATCTATGGTAATCCTGTTACTATGGAATTGGAAGAATTTTGTCGTGCATTGGATATTGCCCCTGTAGGTACAGCAAGGAGGATTGATGACAACCCCCGGGACTTGTTGGAGCTCTATCGAGGGATCACCGATGATGATTGCCGCACCATTCAGCGTGGCAAGATAAGAAACATTCAACTCCCCGCCATTAAATATTTTGCATATTACATTGCTACTAGCATTCTTGGTAGGGAAAACACTAGCAATATCTCTAGCTATCATCTTGCTTTCTTGAATGCTGCACTTACTGGACAGACACCTTATCATCTTGGTTCTCTTATTGCTCGCCGCCTGTCTAGCAGGGGGCCTATTTTTGGAGGAACTATTGCACTGCGCATTTTAACACATTTAAGACTCCCTCTTGATCCTAATGATGTGCCATTAACCCCTAGGAGACTTGATATTGCTGCTATGAAGAGTCATCATTTTGTTACCACTGATTCCACTGTAGATAATATGGTCTATAGAATGTTGTTTGCTGACGGGGATGAGAAGGAAATCCCTCTTCCCCAGCCAGGTTTGTTCAATATTGACAGGCAATCATGGTCGCGCACTAAGGAGGAGGTGGAGGAACATATGAAGATACAAGACTTCCACCAGCAGCATGACTCCGAGGACGCCGAGCCCTCCTACGACTACACCGTCACGTATCCGGGTGCTTCTTCTAGCACATACCCGGAATATGATCCATCTTCGTCGTACTACGGAGATACTACCTCATGGCCTCGATGGGATTGAACTCCACTTAGGCCAAAAGCCTAAGCTTGGGGGAGGTATACCGGCATCACTCATTCTTTGCATATTATGGTTGCTGGATACTTGTACATACTTGTTTAGTTTCTTAGAGTGGTTTTCTAATGAGAGGGAGATGATATTTGGGGAAGTGCTGTCCAAAAACAGATTCTGGGCTGTTACCAAAAAAATTCGTACGCACAGCCAGAACGTTATTTTGAGTTGCCAATTTTTGAGCATGTGCCCCAGGTTGTTATCTAACTTTCATTAGTTGAACACTTTTTGAGCTGAGCAATGGAAGATTTTTGTTAATTTCGATTTCTGTACTGCTGTCAGGTTTTGGCAGATTTCTGTCATCCTGCTTTTCTGTGTTTCTGTTAGTTTGCATTCTTTTGTTTTCGCTTTGTTTCTTTCCTAAAACACAAAAAGACCAAAAATATTTCTGTTGTTTCTCTTCACCATTTGTTTATTTGGTTCTTTGCTCTTAGTTTACTTTATTTGCTATCGTTGGTTTGCTATGAGAAAACCCAAAAAGATTTTGCTTTGTTTTCTTGTTTCTTTTGTTCTTGTTTCTAATTCGAAAACACCAAAAATATTTGATGTTCTTCTTTGGTTTGTAAAGTTCATCATGAGTTCAATGGTCTTCGGTGGCTGGAGCGTGGTTTTCATTTCATATTATCCAAGCTACACAAGTGAAAGGCAATAATGACGATCTACAACAATTGGATTGTGGTGAGAGGCTGGTATGAACTCTATTTGTTTTCATTTTTGTACATATACTCATCCATGTGAGCATGCTTAGTTGGTTCATGTGAGGTATATGTTATTTGAGAAAGTCTAGTAGTTAATGATCTCTCATGTTTAGCTCCAATTTATTAATATGAGTAGCATGTCATGGATGTTCGCTTGCATTGTTTTATTCATAAGTAAGTATGGCATTGTGGTATCCTCCTCTGAATAATTCATTTATATCGACTTGGAACATGCTCACGCATGCATATGACTGAACAAAAAGTCAATTAAGCCTCGATGATTTATATTGCTTCAGAGTTCTTGCATCACTTTTATGCCTCCGTTAATTTATTTTGCCGCAAGCATGATTATGACAGTTACTGCTCTCTTGATTTGTCGCTCCCTAGTCTTTTGCTAGCCTCCACTTGTACTGAGCGGGAACGCCGCTCGTGCTTCCAAACACCTGAAAACCAAGTTGTTCCAAAGTGTCCACCATAAATACCTATGCATGGCATTTCAAACCATTCCAAGTAAATTCTCATGCGCTACCTTTAAAACTTTCAAAATGTTTCTCAATTTGTGTTAATGTTTCATAGCTCATGAGGAAGTATGTGGTGTTTAGCTTTCAACCTTGTCATTTACTTTTGACGGACTCTCATATGGACTAGTGGCACATCCGCTTATCCAATAATTTTGCAAAAAGAGCTGGCAATGGGATTCCCAGTCCCAAATTAATTAACTTAAATAGACACTCCTCCATGGTTTGTGATTGTTGGACGGCACCCGAAGGATTCGGTTAGCCATGGCTTGTGTAAGCAAAGGTTGGGGGGAGTGTCATCATCATAATAAAACTTAAATAAAAAGGCACTCCTTCATGGTATGTGATTGTTGGCAGGCACCCGAGGATTCGGTTAGCCATGGTTTGTGTAAGAAAGGTTGGAAGGAGTGCCACATAAACATACAAATAATTCATGGGAGCCGCTCTTGGGAGTCCGGTTGACGAGGTAGTTAGTGTACCCATTACCATTCGTTGACAACAACAAGCACTTCTCAAAATAATTTTACTCCTGTTTTAAAAATGAAAAGCTCTAGCGCATGTTAATCCCTGCTTCCCTCTGCGAAGGGTCAATCTTTTACTTTTATGTTGTGTCTCCATTCTTTCTTTGAGCACTATCTTGAGAGCACAACTGTCATTCTTAGTATAATATGCTTGTCTCAAAATATGATTGATTGTGGTATAACTTTGATGCTTTTATCTTTGACAATCACTACTTCTAGTCTTTCTATGAACTCCAGAGGTGCCTCGGCATTTATGTTTTGCCGATCAAATACGGGCAAGCGAGATACCACTTTATCATACTCTCTTATGAACATTGCAATCCTGCTTATATACATGATTCATGATGCTTATTATTAATTGTTGGTACCTCTCCATGATTGACATAGCTGTTGGATGATCTTATTTGCATGTATCTCATTATGAACTGCTTAAGTATTAGCCATAGCATGAGAATATATACATCATATGAGCAAATGTGTTCGTGAAAGTTCTTTTATCGCTCAGTTGTTAACTGAATTGCTTGAGGACAAGCAATAAGCTAAGCTTGGGGGAGTTGATACGTCCAAAACGTATCTACTTTCCCGAACACTTTTGCTATTGTTTTGCCTCTAATTTGTGTATTTTGGATACAACTAACACGGACTAACGCTGTTTTCAGCAGAATTGCTCTGGTGTCTCGTTTTTGTGCAGAAATCCAACTTTCAGGAAAAACCTCGGAATTTATACAGAAGGCCCTATTTTCCCAGAATATTGGCGGAGCCAGAAGGGCAAGCCAGGAGGGGGCACGAGGGCCCCACACACTAGGCCGGCGCGGCCCAAGTGTGTGGCCCCCTCGGCTGGCCCCCGACACCCTCCTTCGGACTACTTATCGCCCTCGACCTAAAAACGCACAGAGGGAAGTCGAAGTCGCCAAAAACCCTCCAGAGAGCCGCCAAATCGCGAAACTCCGTCTCGGGAGCCAGAAGTCTCCGTTCTGGCACTCCGCCGGGACGGGGAGGAGATCTTCACCGCCATCACCGCCAACGCCTCTCCATCGACCAGCCATGTTTCCCCCATCCATGTGTGAGTAATTCCCCCGCTGTAGGCTGAAGGGGATGGTAGGGATTGGATGAGATTGGTCATGTAATAATCATAAGATTGTTAGGGCATAGTGCCTAGTATCCGTAGATGTCACTTTTATGATATTGTTGCAACTTGTTATGCTTAATGCTTGTCACTAGGGCCCGAGTGCCATGATCTCAGATCTGAACATGTTATTGATTCATGAAGATATTCGTTGTTTATGATCTTACCTGCAAGTTGTATACACACGTCGCTGTCCGGAACCAATGGCCCCGAAGTGACAGAAATCGGGACAACCGGAGGGGATGGTAGTGATGTGAGGATCACATGTGTTCACGGAGTGTTAATGCTTTGCTCCGGTACTCTATTAAAAGGAGTACCTTAATTTCCAGTAGTTTCCCTAGAGGCCCGGCTGCCACCGGCTGGTAGGACAAAAGATGTTGTGCAAGTTTCTCATTGCGAGCACGTACGACTAAATATGGAACACATGCCTATTGATTGATTAGTACTTGGATACCGTTTTATTATTATCTGCAAATGCCCCTGCTTTGATTGTTATATGAGTTTCTCTCATCCATGCAACGCCCGTTAATCCGTCCCTGTGCCTACAGTATTTTAATCATGTTGTTTACTATAATCACTACTGCTGTCTTTATTTCACTACTGCTGTTATTTCACTATTCCTACTGCTATAAAACTGTTGCTACTGATAAACTCTTGCGAGCAAGTCTGTTTCCAGGTGCAGCTGAATTGACAACTCCGATGTTAAGGCTTACAAGTATTCTTTGTCTCCCCTTGTGTCGAATCAATAAATTGGGTAATACTTCCCTCGAAGACTGTTGCGATCCCCTATACTTGTGGGTCATCACGCGTCTCCTCCACTCCGTTTCGATCCCGTAATTTTTCATATTTTCCAAAAACAGCAGAAATATTGTTCGGAAAGCTAAACGCGGACTTTTTATTATTAAAACTGTTACCTATTCAAAGTCGGACTCTGCAGAACTGTCAATTTGATCTTTGATGAAAGCTTCCGGAGTTATCACTTGAATAATATCAATATCTTCATTATAAGAATCTCCAGAAATATAATGCTTGAGTCTTTGTCCATTCACTACTTGTGTGGCGTTACCTTCCAAAGAGCTAATTTTTATTGCTCCTGAACGATATACCTCCTCAATAACATATGGTCCTTCCCATTTTGAGAGTAATTTCCCTGCAAAAAATCTGAGACGAGACCGATACAATAGGACTTTATCTCCAACATTAAATTCTCTTTTAATAATTCTTCTATCATGCCACTTCTTAACTTTCTCCTTAAAAAGTTTAGCATTTTCATAAGCTTCACTTCTCCATTCATCTAAAGAACTCAATTGTAGCAACCTCTTCTTACCGGCAAGTTTAAAATCTTTATTAAGTTCTCTTACAGCCCAATAAGCTTTGTGCTCTAGTTCTAAAGGTAAATGACAAGCTTTTCCATAAACCATTTTATAAGGAGACATTCCCATAGGATTTTTATAAGCAGTTCTATAAGCCCACAATGCTTCCTTTAACTTACTAGCCCAATTCTTTCTAGATTTATTAACAGTCTTTCCCAAAATAGCTTTAATTTCTCTATTCGATAATTCTACTTGCCCACTAGTTTGAGGATGATAAGCTGAAGCAATTCTATGATTAATACCATATTTGGCAAGAGTTTTTCTAAAACCACCATGAATAAAATGAGAACCTCCATCAGTCATAATATATCTAGGTACTCCAAATCTAGGAAATATAACATCTACAAGCATTTTTATAGAGGTCTCACCATCAGCACTCTTTGTAGGTATAGCTTCTACCCATTTAGTAACATAATCAACATCGACAAGTATATGAGTGTTACCTTCTGAAGAAGGGAAAGGACCCATGAAGTCGAATCCCCAACAATCAAATGGTTCAATAACAAGAGTATAATTCATAGGCATTTCATTGCGTCTAGAGATATTACCAACTCTTTGACATTCATCACAAGATAAGATAAACTTCCTTGCATCCTTGAAAAGTGTTGGCCAATAAAAACCTGATTGTAGAACCTTTTGTGCGGTTCTATCTCCGGCGTGATGTCCTCCATAAACACTACCATGGCATTTACTCAATATCTCTTGTTGTTCATATTCTGGGACACATCTTCGCATAATACCATCCACTCCTTCTTTATATAAATGTGGGTCATCCCAAAAATAATGCCTCAAATCATAAAAGAATTTCCTCCTTTGCTGAGCTGAAAAGGTTGGAGGCAAGTACTTCGAAACAATAAAGTTAGCATAATCAGCATACCAAGGGCTCTCTCGCGAGCTCACCTTTATTGCAGCCAATTGTTCATTTGGAAAACTATCATTAACAGGAACAGGATCATAAGTAATATTTTCCAATCTAGACAAATTATCAGCAACAGGATTATCAGCACCTTTCCTATCTACAATATGTAAATCAAATTCTTGCAAAAGAAGAACCCATCTAATAAGCCTTGGCTTAGCATCTTTCTTTTCCATAAGGTACCTAATTGCAGCATGATCAGTATGAATTGTGACTTTTGAATCAACAATATAGGGTCTAAACTTGTCACATGCAAAAACTACTGCTAATAACTCTTTCTCAGTTGTAGCATAATTTCTTTGAGCAGCATCTAGGGTTTTACTAGCATAATGAATAACATTCAATTTTTTATCTACTCGCTGTCCAAGAACAGCACCTACAGCAAAATCACTAGCATCACACATAATTTCAAAAGGTAAATTCCAATCAGGCGGTTCAACTATAGGAGCAGTTGTTAAGGCTTTCTTTAGAGTTTCAAAAGCTTCCTTACAATCATCATCAAAAACGAAAGGTACATCTTTTTGAAGAAGATTAGTAAGAGGCTTTGAAATTTTAGATAAATCTTTAATAAACCTCCTATAAAAACCAGCATGACCAAGAATACTACGAATACCTTTAACATCCCTAGGATAGGGCATCTTCTCAATTGCTTCAACTTTAGCTCTATCAACTTCAATACCTCTCTCAGAAATTTTATGTCCCAATACAATTCCTTCATTAACCATAAAGTGGCATTTCTCCCAATTAAGAACAAGGTTAGTTTCTTCACATCTCTGCAAAACTTTATCAAGGTTTCGCAAGCAATTATCAAAAGAATTCCCATAGACAGAAAAATCATCCATGAATACCTCAACAATCTTTTCACAAAAGCCATGAAAAATAGCAGACATGCATCTTTGAAAAGTAGCAGGAGCATTACATAAACCAAAAGGCATACGCCTATAAGCATAAGTTCCATAGGGACAAGTGAAAGTGGTTTTCTCTTGATCTTTAGCTCTAACAGCAATTTGTGAAAACCTAGAATATCCATCAAGAAAACAGAAATGAGTATTTTTAGACAACCTTTCTAACATTTGATCAATAAAAGGTAAAGGGTAATGATCTTTCTTAGTAACTTTATTAACTTTTTGAAAATCAATGCACATTCTATACCCTACAACTACTCTTTGAGGAATAAGCTCATCATTATCATTAGGCACAACAGTTATACCTCCTTTCTTAGGAACACAATGCACATGACTAACCCATCTACTATCAGCAATAGGATATATAATACCTGCTTCAAGAAGTTTTAATACCTCATTTCTTACCACATCCTTCATCTTGGGAATTAGACGACGCTGATGTTCAACAACAGGTTTTGCACCATCTTCTATATTAATAGCATGTTGGCAAATAGCGGGAGAAATCCCCTTCAAGTCATCAAGAGTATAGCCAATAGCTCCTCGGTGTTTCTTCAATATTTTCAATAACCTTTCTTCCTCGATATCTGAAAGCTTAGCACTAATAATAACATGATATGTTTTCTTATCATCAATATAAGCATACTTAAGATTATCAGGTAATGGTTTCAAATCAAATACAAGATCTTCTTTTGGTGGTGGTGTTACGCCTAAATCTTCAACCGGTAAGTCATGTTTAAGAATAGGTTGACGAAGGAAAATTTCATCAAGCTCATCCCTTTCTTCCCTAAAAACTTCACTCTCACTATTCTCCAAATGCTGCTGCAAAGGATTACTAGGAGCAAGAGCAATAGATGCACACTGTTCAACTCTAAAATCATCATTAGGCAAATCAGCTTTATAAGGAGTTTTGGCAAATTTAGAGAAGTTAAACTCATAAGATTCACCAGCAAATTTAGTAACAATTTTCTCTTTCTTGCAATCTATAATAGCTCCACATGTATTTAGAAAAGGTCTACCAAAAATAATAGGACAAGACTTACTAGCAGCAGAACCAAGTACCAAAAAGTCAGCAGGATATTTAATCTTACCACATAGAACTTCAACATCTCGAACAATACCAATGGGAGAGATAGTTTCTCTATTAGCTAGCCGAATAACCACATCAATATCTTCAAGTTCACAAGAACCAATTTCATGCATAATTTCCGTGTAGAGCTCATAAGGAATGGCACTAATACTTGCACCAATGTCGCATAAACCATAATAGCAATGATCACCAATTCGAACAGAGAGCACAGGAACACTGGCTTTCATAGACTTATTAGGATGCGAAACAATATTAGAAGCATCTTCACAAAAAATAATATGACCATCTTCCACATTTTCAGTAACAAGATCTTTAACTATTGCAACAACAGGTTCAACCTTTATTTGTTCTTCAGGTTCTATGGGTTTCTTTGCACTTTTATTAACTACACTAGTTATAACAGAATACTCCTTCATTTTAGCAGGGAAAGGAGTTTTTTCAATATAAGCTTCAGGAAGAACATGATCAACAGTTTTAATTTCAATACATTTGCCTTTAGGCGAATCAACTTTATCTTTATATGGTTCATGATACTTATCAAAATTCTTCCTAGGCAATTCAAAATGAGAGGCAAAGGCTTTATAAATATTTGCAACAACTTGAGAGTCAAGACCATATGTAGCACTTATATTACGATATTCATCAGTATCCATAAAAGTTTCAATGCATTCATAATTATAATTTATACCTGACACTCTACCTTTGTCGTTCTCCCATCCTTCAGTATTTTCTTGGATTCGATCAAGAAGGTCCCATTTAAACTCTTCTTTATTGCGCGTGAATGATCCAGAACAAGCAGTATCCAGCAAGGTTTTATCTTGAAAAGACAGTCTTGCATAGAAATTATCAATAATAATATTACCAGGAAGCTCATGAATGAGGCATTTGAGCATTAAAGACTTCAATCTCCCCCATGCTTGGGCAATACTCTCTCCATCATGAGGCCAAAAATTATATATACGGTTGCGGTCTTTGTGAATTTCACTTGGAGGATAAAATTTAGAGTAAAATAGAGGCACAATATCCTTCCAATCAAGAGAACGCCCATCCTTCAGCAGTTTATACCAATGCGCCGCTTTACCAGATAGCGACATAACAAATAATTTCTTCCTAACTTCATCCATTGAAATACCTGCACATTTGAATAACCCGCATAATTCATGTAAAAACAGTAAATGATCTCCAGGATGAACAGTTCCATCCCCTTCATAGCGGTTATCCACAACACGTTCAATAATTTTCATAGGTATTTTATATGGTATTACTTCCTCACCTGGCGCCTCATCCACTACCGTTGCAGTAGTAGTAGATTTCCCAAATAGAAATTCAAGGGAGGATCTCTCCATAATGAATTATAGCAGCAAGCAGAAACAAAATCAGCACGTACAGTAAAAGTTTCCTTACCAATTCCACTTACCAATAGCGCTTCACTCCCCGGCAACGGCGCCAGAAAATAGTCTTGATGACCCACAAGTATAGGGGTGTATCGTAGTACTTTCGATAAATAAGAGTATCGAACCCAACGAGGAGCAGAAGGTGTTGACAAGCAGTTTCGATGAAGGATTCACTGTAAATGCTCACAGACAAGTATTCAGGGGGTTTTGATATAGCAGATAAATAAAGTACACGTAAATAAAATGCGAGAGAAATAATTGCAGCGAGTGGCCCAATCCTTTTTAGCACAAAGGACAAGCCGGTTTGTTTACTTATAATGACCAAACGTTCTTGAGGACACACGGGGATTTTAGTCTAGTGCTTTCGCTTCATACGGCTGATTAATCTTCATTGTTTTGATAAGTGTTGTGTGGGTGAACCTATGCTAATGCACCGCCCTTCCTAGGACTAATACATACTTGTGATTATACCCCTTGCAAGCATCCGCAAATACAAGAAAGTAATTAAGATAAATCTAACCACAGCCTTAAACTCTGAGATCCTGCTATCCCTCCTGCACCGATATACTAACGGGGGTTTAGGTTGCTGTCACTCCGGCAACCCCACAATTAGCAAACGAATACAAGATGTACTCCCCTAGGCCCATAAAGGTGAAGTATCATGTAGTCGACGTTCACATGACACCACTAGAAGAGTAACACCACAACTTAAATATCATAACATTGAATACTACTCAACAATAATTCACTACTAACATTTAGACTTCACCCATGTCCTCAAGAACTAAACGAACTACTCACGAGACATCATATGGAACATGATCAGAGGTGATATAATGATGAATAACAATCTGAACATAAACCTTGGTTCAATGGTTTCACTCAATAGCATCAATAACAAGTAGTAATCAACACCGGGAGAGTTTCCCCTATCAAACAATCAAGATCCAACCCAAATCGTTACAGCGGTGACGAGATGCAGCGGTGGAGATGGCGGTGTAGATGATGGAGATGATGGTGATGATGATGGCGATGATGTCCAGCTCGATGACGACGGCGATGATGTCCAGCTCGATGACGATGGCGATGGCGTCGATTTCCCCCTCCGGGAGGGAATTTCCCCGGCGGATTCCTGCCCGCCGGAGAGCTCTTTTCTCTCTGGTGTTTCTCCGCCCCGCAGAGGCGGCTCTGTCAAATCTCCGTAACTCCTGGGGCTTAGGTTTTCGGGACGAAGAAGTACGCGAAGGAGAGGCGGCCAGAGGGGGCTGTGGCCCCCCTCCCCACATGGCGGTGCGGCCAGGCCTAGGCCCGCGCCGGCCTATGGGGGGCCCATGGTGGCCCCTCTCAGCCCCTCCTTTTGGCTCCCTTCGCCTTCTGGAAAAATAGGATTTTTCGTATAACTTCCGTCAATTGTTGATCTTCAGAAATATGGTGTCCTGACGGTGCTTTTTCCAGCAGAATCCTGACTCCGGTGAATAATTCTCCAATGATCATGAAACATGCAAAATAGATGAAATAACATAAGTATCATCTCTGAATATGAAATATATCAATGAATAACAGCAAATTATGATATAAAATAGTGATGCAAAATGGACGTATCAGGGGTTACACATACGCCTCCATGGAGTCACGTAATGATCTTCAAGAGGTCGAAGAGGGTCGTCATTCGACCATAAGGAGCATGAGCGGGGTGGATGTCGCTGACTCTATAAGATAGCTCACATCAGCAACATGAGGATTTCCCCAACATTGATTAGATCTAGCTTGCACCTAGTCGTCCCCGCCTCCAAGGGTAGCCAAAACTAAGATACCAACATCGACACGAGATGGAGATGAACACACTTATTGAGGAAGCTCATGCGAATGGCCTCCCATATGTACACTACTAATGTTGGTGCCTCGCCCTCGGCCTTCCAGACAACATCGCTATCGGGCAAGCCTCGGTTTGGCCCGCAAGAAGAGGGGCCACACTCTGTTAAAATATGTTGACTAGTTTTTTTTCATCAGTTCAAAATTTTGGTTGAGTTAGCTAGTGCATACGAGATCAAATTCCATCCAAAGCACTATTAATATAAATTAGTTGCAATCCGACATAAGGTCTCGGGATCGAATCCGGCCAAGCACACTAATAGTATAAAATAGTTGTGATCTAACCTCGATTCGTCTTAGCCTAGACGTGATTATTGGAGTATTACAAATACCTCGTTGCATAGCTTTTTTCATCAATTCAAACTTTTAAAATAGTTGGTTATCGCATACGTTAGTACCTAATAATTAATTATTCAAGGCAAGAGGAAATACCAATTTGTACATTGCATTTTGATATTTTTTTGAACTACAACCAACACTAGAATCGAGAAGTGGGGACAAGCGTAGAACAGCAGAGAATGGATGGAGCACAGTAGAGTGAACTTGAGAGTGAAGTAAAGCTTGGGCTGATTCGAGCGTGTCATGGCAAAGCAGGGACGCACGTATACCGGCGAGCACGCCACGTACGGCCTGGGAGCTGAGCACGGGAAGCCGCTGGAATCGTCGTGGCAGTCTAGCACAGCTACTCGAAACAGCTCGCCGAGTAAAGCCCACTCCCGCTGTAGGGCACGTGTCCCACTCACATCACACCTGTCCTCTTCCTCACTCCCTATACATATCGCACTACCAGCCACTCATCAAACCATCATCCAAATTCTATTCGATCATCATCATCTTGTAGCTTTCAGTTCGATTTTCTTGCACCCGAACCTCGTACTCCTCTCAAGTAGCTAGCTAATCAAGCAAAGGCAGCTCGATCAAGAAGAAAGAAGGAAGCAATGGCGGGCGTGGGGCGGAACATGGTGGCGCCACTGCTGGTCCTGAACCTGATCATGTACCTCATCGTCATCGGCTTCGCGAGCTGGAACCTGAACCACTTCATCAACGGCACCACCAACTACCCAGGAGTCGCCGGTAACGGCGCCACCTTCTACTTCCTCGTCTTTGCCATCCTGGCCGGCGTGGTGGGCGCCGCCTCCAAGCTCGCCGGCGTACACCACGTGCGCGCCTGGCACGGGGGCAGCCTCGCGAACACCGCCGCGTCGGCGCTGGTGGCCTGGGCCATCACGGCGCTGGCCTTCGGGCTGGCGTGCAAGGAGATCCACATCGGCGGGTACCGCGGGTGGCGGCTCCGCGTGCTGGAGGCGTTCGTGATTATCTTGATGTTTACCCAGCTGCTGTACGTGATGATGCTGCATATGGGCTTGTTCGGGAACCAGTTCGGTGCTGGTTCCGGCGGCTATGGCGCCGGAGACCACGGGTATGGCGACCACCATAACAAGGGCATGGGCACTGGCGCCGCCGCCACGAGGGTCTGATCAGCTTTGCTTTGCTTTGCTTTGCTTAGACGGATTGATGATAAGATATGTACTGTGTGTTTGTGTCGAGTGGAGTGTGTATGTGTTTGTGTCGAGTGGAGTGTGAGTTGAGTGTAGATGTATGTATGCATACATGGTGTGTTCTATGCGTTCATCGACTGTTCCCTTCTTTAAGGAGGGAGAAGTGCATGTACGAGATCTACTTGGGTGTGTGTAATTTTATCAAGCTTCTCATGCATGTTAAAGTTAAAATCAGATTGCATCGGTCCATGTGCTGATTTGCATACTTTTTCTGCTTTGTCACCGTCAATATCTGAAATGTGAGGGAAATGAGTCAACTCTTCTAAAAGAAGGGAAAAAAGGTGTTGCAGTTCTGAACAGGCCGCCCCACGTATACACGAGCTTGGTCTATTTTAAATCAAATTAGCAGCCGGGCGAGCATTACCGACTCATGGCCTGTTTCCACAGCATGCTCTCGCCATTTGAGCTGGGCGATTTGCTACGCAGCAGCTTGGTATTTAAACAGCTCAGATTGTATACAAACTGAACACGTGCATATCTATAGAGCTACCAATTTCATCGATCCATCCAACAAGACCAACATAGTATCATTTACATAAGCCAGTGCACTAACAACAGTGCATATATATACGACTTGGCGGTATAAGGGCATCTTTAGACATCTTTAGAGCGTCTCCAACAGGCACATCTTTAGAGCATCTCCAACAGGCGCGCTAAAACGCGGCGCGGTAAACCTCAGTTTCGCCGCGCGGTAAACAGATAGCGCGATGGGCCGGTTTTTCTCCCGCCGGACGCGCCAATATGCAGCGCGTGTGCGGTAAAAATGGTCTTCCACCGGGCGCGGCGCGCGGGCGCGGAAAACAGTTTTCTACACTACTTTGCATCTCACAAGATCAAATACTCACACATAAATTATGAAACAAATGATGTACCATAATTTAAATGGAAACGAAGTGCAACACACATCACATAATTCAAGACACATCACATAATTCAAGACGACACATAAAATGACGTAGTTCAACAGTGACACACGACATATGGTTCAAATGGACAAAGTGGAACACACAATTTGCATATCACAAATGCATATCACATTTCCGCATTTTCCAAGTCAACACATTCTTCTTCCTCATCATCTTGGGTTGAAGGAGGAATAGTAGCATTCATGGAAGACACTAAGCCTCCCGGTGGTGGTCCCATACTCCCATACACACCACTCACCGAGCCTCCCATAGTCCCTCCAAACACTCCTCCATAGGTTGGTCCTCCCTTGCCGGCCATGCCTCCATAGCCTCCCATGCCGGGCATGTGCATGCTTCCCATGCCGGCCATGCCTCCCATGGTAGGCATGGGCATGCTTCCCATGCCGGCCATGCCTTCCATGCCTCCTCCAAACGTCGGCATGCCTCCTCCAAACATGCCGATCATGGAAGTGTTCATGTTGGCTACCAACAATCTCTTCTTGGCCAACACTTCACCGCGAAGAAGGTTGATGTACTCCTTTTGCCTCTCATCTATTTGGGAAGTTGTTGCCTGCCGAAACCCACCGGCGGGCAGCGGTTAAGCAACACGAAGAGCCGGGAGGCTCCCAAGACTGCTCGTGGGCCTTGGCACCTCGATCAACGGCCCGCAGTGCTCCGGCACACGTCCTGGCGGATGCGAGGGCGTGCCACCTGACCTATACCTGGTCAGGAAGGTGTTGGATCGCTTCGATTAGTTTCCTGGATGGTAGACACGTAAACATTAAATGAGCCTCGATCGGCTCTCAGGTTACCCTGTAGATCGGCTCAAGGAGCCGATCAACCCATGGTTCATGTTAGAGATGCAATAACATGGGTTTCTTGCTTTATCCATACTAAGCTAATCAGATCTACGACAGTTTAGGGTTTTCACCGCATAACCGGAACATCCTACACGTGATTGAGCCTGGCAGCCACGTAAGGTAACGGAAAACTAACCCTAGATGAGGCCTAAAAACCAACATGGTGTCGATTCCCGGAACGTCCCTTCTAGGATCAGCAAACCGTACCCTACGCGCTACTGGATCGTTCAACCCGTTTGCAAGGCCTAACTATGCAGATATTAAACTAATCCTTGAAGAGCAAGGAGCAACCGTAACAGATCGAATCCACTAAATAAAGACAAAGCAAGGTGCTGCCCTTACACCTAAGATAGGTGTAAGGGCAGCTAGATATCGTGGGGCAGCATAGCTAATTAAGCAAATCATAAGAGCATCAATGCAAACCCCAAAACACCCAAGCTAAACAGTATCGCTCGCCATCAACAACGCTTCAGCACGAGCAATACCAGATAACGAATAAACGTATACTGCCTAGATCGCAAGATGCGGTCTAGGCAGCATGATGCTTACCCGGAAGAAACCCTCGAAACAAGGGGTGGCGATGCGCCTGGTTTGTGTTTGTTGTGAACGTGATCGTCCTCCTTTCTCAATAACCCTAGGTACATATTTATAGTCCGGAGACTTTCTATCTTTGGAAGTACACCTAACCGTGTACGGGCTAAACTCTATCTTTTAATTCTAAACTAAGATGCAATCTACTATAATGTACAGATACACGGGCAATTCAGCCCAAATTCACGTACAAGGCCGATTCAGAGACATTTCACGTGTATATCCTTCAAGCCCATCTTCATCACGGCCCATCTCCTGAGCTGGCCAAATTCTGGTGATAACACATGCCCCCTGGTTTTGGCAATAATAATTCGAAAACCACTCTGTTTTTCTTCACCATGATTTGACATAACAGAGCAAAACTGCGTTGCAGAGCCGAACCGCTCCAGTGCCCTTTCATTATGATGCCTTGCCTTCTCAACTTCTCCATACTGCACGATCTGTCAGTTTTAGCAGCGCATCCTCGAAACTGCCATAGCATTGAACCGTTTTTCATTATATCCCTTTATCTAAACTCGTCCAGGCAGCTTGCTTCTTCATCCCCTTGCTCCACAGTAGCCATCGGCAAACAAAAAACCCTCCTCGGCCGCCATGGACTCCTCTTCCTCCTCCGTCTCCTCCGGCCTGTCCTTCCAGTCTTCCTCCTCCAGAGATCTCGAGCCGGAGGTCGACCTGATGGCCATCTACGAGGCCCGCGCCCCAGAGTATTGGGACGCGCGGGACCGCGATTCCTCCGTCGAATCGGAGGACGACGAACCCCTCACCGACGGGGAGGAAGACCTCCAGTTCCTCGTCGACGGGGAGCTGGTGGCAGCAAGCGACGACGACCTCTTCTCCTGGGACGGGGGCTTCTCCTCCGACAAGGAGGAAGAGGAGGCGGAGGAGTCGGAGGAGGAGCACTCCTCCTCTGCGGGGTACCCACCGGCCAAGCGCTTCCGCGCTGGGTCGGATGACGACGATGACGACGACGACGAGGAGGATGAAGCCACTACCGGCGGCTTCATCAACGACGAGACGCCGCCGCAGCGGGTAGCTATGACGGCGACGATGAGGACAGCGATGGTCCATAGATTAGGGGTTAGAACAGGGCTAGTAACAGTGCATTAGGCACTAGATGATCCCTTTTGAGAGCAATTAGCTCTTCGTTGTAAAATCCCCTTCTAAATCAATGAAAATGTTCTTCCAATTTGGCTTTCAATTGTCCGATTTCGAATTTTCCAATGGTCAAAGTAGGTCAACGCCCCCAAGAACCGATAGCAGCGTATCGGTCTTTTACCATCACACGCTCATAAGGTCAACCCGAAAACCAAATTGGACAGGTTTAAGCAGACATTTCCAAAATTCAGACAATAACTTGATGCCTGCTCATAATCTTTTGTTCCTCTGTAGTCGATGGCTGCGCATCGGCTATTTTTATTCTAAAGTCGATGTCTGTGCATCGGCTGTTTTTAATCTGAAGTCGATGTCTAAGCATCGGCTGTTTCCCAAAAAAATTTAAAATTTTTACTGGCCGATTTCATGAATCGGCCCCCCTATTTTACTGTCCATCATCCCACATACTTGGGAAATATTTCTTGAGATGCTGGCCATTGACAGCCACTGGGAATTTCACACCATCTAGCTGCTCGAGCATGTATGCATTACCCTTTAAAACTTGGTCGACTCTGTACGGCCCGTGCCAATTTGGAGACCATTTACCATACGCTGCGTCCTTAGTCCCTAATGGCAATACAGCTTCCCATACCAGATCACCAACTTGGAACTCCTTTGGCCTCACCTTCCTATTATATGCACGAGCCACCTTGGCTTTATTCTCCTTGATTTTCTCAAGTGACCATAGTCTGAGTTCCGTTACATCCTCAATGCGGTCACTCATCAGGGCTGCATATTCTTCAGTGGTTAAGTCATTCTGAAACGCAACCCGTCTTGAGCCAGCCGTGATTTCCCAGGGTAGCACAGCTTCCTGTCCATAGACCAGATGATATGGCGAGGTTTTGATCGCTCCATGACATGACATACGGTAAGCCCACAAAGCTTCTGACAATACCTCGTGCCAACATCTAGGGTGCTCGTCGATTTTCCTCTTAATCAGCTTGATCAGGCTCTTGTTGGATGCTTCAGCTTGTCCATTTGCTTGAGCATAGTATGGAGACGATCGGATCAGCTTGATTCCCATATCCTCGCAGAACTTTCTAAATTCCTTAGAAACGAAAACCGAACCTCCATCGGTCGTGATAGTCTGGGGCATCCCGAATCTGTGAATGACATGTTCCTTCATGAAATCGATAACATCCGATGATGCCACTGCTTTCATAGGGACGGCCTCCACCCATTTAGTGAAGTAATCTGTAATGGCCAGAACCCACACATGGCCTTTGCTCGAAGGAGGATGTATCTTGCCGATCATATCCATGCCCCACCCTCGGAACGGCCACGGCTTGATAATGGGATTCATCGCTGATGCAGGTACCATCTGAATGGTTCCAAACTTCTGACATGCTTGACACCCTTTATAATAATTAAAACAGTCCTCAAGCATGGTGGGACAATAAAACCCTGATCTCCTAATCAGCCATCTCATCTTATGAGCCGATTGGTGAGTTCCACAAGCACCTTCATGTACCTCATGTAAGAGCCGATTCGACTCGGCTGGTCCCAAACATTTGAGAAGTAAGCCTTCCAAAGTCCTATAGAACATGTCATCTCCAATAAGGACGTACTTCATGGCCTTATATCTTATCCGTTTAGGTGCCCCCGAGCCGAATCCTTCAAGTAGTTGAAGATATCGGCTCTCCAATCATCCGGTTCCAAGGCCTGTACCTGGACATCGGCTCCATCTGCTACGTCCTTGTAGCCTGACGCCATCTGTGCTAGATCATTGGCCTCGGCATTCTGCAACCTTGGGATCCAATTGAAATTTATATACTTAAATTGCGCCATCAGCTCACGGCATTGCATCCATAACGGGAAGAGCGACTCGCTCTCACACTTGTATTCCTCCGTGAGCTGGGAAATCACCAATTTGGATTCTCCAAAAAGTTCCACCGCTTCTGCCCCGGCTTCTAATAGCAACTCCATTCCCTTGCGTATGGCTTCATACTCGGCAACATTGTTGGTGCAAGGGGTAGGTAACCTGATGGAGAAGGAATATGTTGCCCCCCGGGGCGACATGATTAAAATGCCGATGCCGCTACCTCCATCACAAACCGATCCATCGAAAAACATAGCCCATGCACGTACAGACAGTGCAGCTATATCAGTATTGATCCGTTCAGCAATAAGATCGGCCAGTGCTTGTCCCTTCACTGCTTTCGCAGGCTGATACCGGATGTCAAATTCCGATAATGGAAACATCCATTTACCGAGTCGGCCTTTCAAAACAGGAGCCGACAGCATATGCTTGATGACATCAGATTTGCAGATGACAACAATCTCCGCAGTCCACAGGATGTGGTGAAGTTTGGTGCAGGTAAAAAATAAGCAAAGGCACAACTTCTCGATTTCGGGGTACCTTGTTTCTGCATCCAACATCCTTCTGCTGAGATAGAAGACGACTTTTTCTAGGCCATCGTAAACTTGCACCACCACTGAAGCAATGGAAGTGTCAGCTACTGACAAGTAAATGTAGAATGGCCTGTCTTGCTGGGGTGACACTAACACAGGTGGCTTCGAGATACTCCTTGATCTCGTCAAACGCTTGCTTTGTGCCCCAGTGAAACTCATCATCAGATTTAATCTTCACCAGCCCCATGAACGGCTCAATTCGTCCTGACAGGTTGGAGATGAACCTTCTGACGAAGTTGATTTTGCCGATGAGGCACTAGAGTTCTTTCTTCGTGGTAGGCGGCTTCATTGTTCGCACTGCCTCTTGACTTTTCAGGCCGATCTCAATTCCGCGTTCGTGAACCAAGAACCCCAAGAATTGACCGGCCGAGACACCAAAGGCACACTTCTTTGGATTCATCCTCAATCCGAATTTTCTAGTTCGGTCTAAGACGTGTCGCAGATCCTCTAAGTGTCCTTCCACTGAGACAGACTTAACTACCACGTCATCGATGTAAATCTCCACCAATTTGCCGATTAGATCATGAAAGATATAATTCATGGCTCTTTGGTATGTTGCACCAGCATTTTTCAGGCCAAACGTCATGACTACATATTCAAACAAGCCCACTGATCCTGGCACTCTAAATGCAGTCTTGTGTATATCTTCTGGAGCCATGAAAATCTGGTTGTAACCAGCATTGCCATCCATCAAACTTAAGATCTTATAACCAGCAGCTGCATTGATCAACGTCTCTGCTACTGGCATTGGATACTCATCCTTTGGAGTGGCACTATTGAGATTCCGAAAATCTATGGCGATGCGCCATCGGCCATCCTTTTTCTCCACAGGCACGACATTAGAAATCCATTCAGCATACCTGCATGGCCTGATGAACCCCGCGTTTAACATTTTCTCGATCTCTTTCTTGACCTCTTCTAAAATTTCGGCCTTCATCTGTCGTGCTCGCTGCTGGAACGGCCGAAATCCTTTCTTGAGAGGGAGCCGATGCTCAATGATGCTCCTGTCTAGCCCAGGCATCTCTGTATAATCCCATGCAAAACAATCTGGGTACTCCTTCAATAAAGCTATCATCGGGCCCCTCAGATGCGGTTCTAACTTTTGCTGATAAATGTTGGTCGTGGCTTATCCCCAGGACCAATGTCAATCTCTTCCAGTTCATCAGCCGATGTAAACCCATATCCCAGCTTTCCGTCGCCTGCTAGATCAATGTTGAACACAGGCAAAACGTATGGAGGGGATAATTTTGGCCGATTGCTGGAATCGGCCTCCTTTGCAACTGCGTCACACCATGAAGGTTTACACCTTATCTGTACTCCATGACTACGTGACATGCTTGAGGTGAGATCCTTGCTTTTTATTTTTTGGGGCCGATCGCAGGATCGGCCTTGCCACGTACGTCCAATGACTTGGATCTTGTTACTCTGTCAGGCCGGTGGATAAGACCAGCCTCACCCCGTTTTTTGAAGCTTCGATGCGCTCACAGCCGTCCAAATTGACTCCAGAGAGCGGCTCTTGGTCGTCTGCATCCCAAATGTTCATGCCAGCTAATGAGATCTCAATCGAGTCATCTGCATGAACAACCTCCACTTCATCTCCATCCCACTGTATCAAGCATTGGAGCATTGTGGATGGAACGCAGCAATTGGCGTGGATCCAATCTCTCCCTAGCAGGACAGCGTAAGTGCTCTTGATGTCGACGATAGAGAACGATGTAGGGATGGTTTTCCGGCCCACAGTTAGCTCCACGTTCAGAACGCCTTGTGCTTCTGACGCTTGGCCGTTGAAATCGCTTAGTGTGACGTTGGTCTTGATCAGATCTTCGTTGGAACGTCCCAAACGTCGTAACATGGAGTACGGCATTATATTGACTGCCGCTCCTGTGTCGACCAACATCTTGCCGATAGGCTGCCCATTGATATAACCTCGTAGCTACAGGGCTTTCAAATGCCTGTAGCTCCTCTCCTGTGGCTTTTCAAAGATAACTGGCCGTGGACCGCAGTCAAGTTGTGCTACGGCACTTCTTCGGTCCCTGGAGTACGAAACTCGACGGCAGTATGAACACCATGTTTGTGCCAGCCGATGCCTCCGCATCGGCTTTTGTCTGTTTGGGGCGCCATACTTTCTTCTTGGCCGTGCCTCCGTCTCCAACGTTTGCTGAATTTTTACGGCCAGATCAGGCCGAGCTTTCCTCAGTGTGTGCAGGTACTGCGCCTCGGCTTCCTCCAAGTTACGTAGCCGTTGCACTCTACGCTTTTGGGAGTGGCTGAGTCCATCAGGGCACCACCTTGGCCGGTGATATCTATCTTTTTCTTCATCTTCTAATTCCTCGAAATCTCCATCTCGAGATGACTCAGCTCGTCGGTCCTGAGGTGGGAGGGGTCCTAGACGTCTGAACACTGATACCTCACTTGCGCCCTTCCTTGGTCGACTACACTCCGGGCAGTTGCCGATTGTAGGCAATCGACTCATTCCTGAGTCCGAACAGTGCATAAAGAAAGGACAATCCCAGTGTTTGTCCAGGTCTTCCTGCTCTCTCGACTGTCCCCTAGCGCGGCGCTCATATCCTGCGTCGCCTCTATCATATCGACGATATTTCCTGTTGCATCAGACCGACGATATCTCTCATCGCCCGTCGTAGCGCCGCGTCGGTCAACTGATGCTCATATTTGTTCAGGAGATGCGCGGATAGTGGTCGTTGATACCACACGCTTCTCACTTCTTCCTCGGTCAGGTACCGTCTGTCATCATATCGGGGCCGGTCGCGTGGATCGGCCTCCTCCTTATCCTTGCCACGGGAGTGACTGCTTTCTCCTATATCCTTGCCATGGCGGTTTACAAGCCCTGCCATGTTAACATCGAAAGAGAAACCTGACCCGCACCTCATGGAGTGATCGAGTTCCACCATGTTGACGCCAGGAAACGGATGTGTGTCCACCTTCATGGCAAATTGACTGAAGATCAATCGGCCTGACTCTATTGCCATTTGAATCTGCCGACGCAACTCTTTGCAGTCGTTGGTGACGTGGGTGAATGAGTGGTGCCATTTGCAGTACGGTCTCCCGTTTATTTCTTGCACCGTAGGAAATTTATGGCCTTCGGGGAACTTCAGTTTTCCTTCAGCAAATCGAAAATCTGCTCAGCTTTGCTTATGTCAAAGTCAAACCCTTTTGCAGGCCCTGGTTGTTTCACCCATTTGCAGGACACGGGTGTTGCCCCCCGAGCCCATTCAGCCACGGCGACTTCCTGATCTTCTGCAGAGTCTTCATCTTCTTCCGCCTCGACCAGGGCTACCGGGCGCTTGAACTTGTCTTGGTACAATTGGTGGTTGTTCATACAATGTCGGTTTGAACCAGATGCGCTGAATTGTAGTCCGCTTGAAAGTCAGATCCTTGAGCGGTGTTGAGAGGCCTGCTGCGGAGATCGGCTTCCTTCTCAGATAAACGAACCGAATAACATCGGTTCTTGATAGTCTGAAACGCTGAATGTATTCGACACCGTCTCTCCCGCCTTTGCCGCACGTGTGATCGGCAATGCCAGCTTCAGTAGCTTCGGAGTGATATTGTATGTGAAACTGCTCTTCCAGTTGCTTCCATGACCGAACTGAATCTTGTGGCAACGAGGTATACCACCCAAAAGTTGGACCCGTGAGAGATTGCGCAAAGAACCTTACACGTAGCGGGTCGGATGCTGAAACCATGCCCAACTGCGCCAAATATCGGCTCACATGCTCAATCGAGCTAGATCCTTCTGATCCACTGAATTTTGTGAAGTCAGGGAGCCGATACTTGGGCGGTAGCGGGATCAGGTCATACTCGTTGGGGTACAGCTTGGAATAGCCGATTGTCCTTCTCTTTGGCAGGATGCCAAATTGGTCTCTCAAGATTGTGCTGATCTGTTCCACTATTTGTGATGCCGGTGCCGAACTTTCATGACTAGTTCCGGTGGCATACTTAGCTAGCCACGCCTGTTTTTCGGCGTCTGCCCCAAAATCACTCCTACTCCAGGAATCCCTCCTGCTGAAATCCCGGCCGCTGCCATCTGGTTCGTGCGCGCGAAGTTGTTGCAGTCAGGCACGTATGTGCACACATATCCATGCGGGATCTCTTTGGGCGGCTCAGACAGGAATTGGTAATCTCCAGGATCACCTCCAACCTTGTAGACAACATATGCCGGTGAAGCTTGTTGCTCTGAGGCGGCAAGCGTGAACGGCAGCTGCGGTCTGGTGTAGAGCGGTATCTCTCCCTGGTGAGTCCCTAGAGTAGGTCCTGAAGGAGAGTACTGATGCTTCATGATTTCCTGAACCACACGCACCGCAATGCGCTCCAAAGAGTTCAGCAAGCTCTCAGAAAAACGGTGCATGGAATGAGCCACCATGTAGTTGACTTCTTGGCGCAGAGCTCTGGTGCGTTCCTCTGAAGGGAGAGATAGGTCTATCCCGTCAAGAAGGCCTTCGGTGAGAATCCCTTCCACCTGATGCCGTGCGAACGGGTTCTCTCGAAAGAGCCGATGAGATCGGCTTCGAGAGACTTGATCGTATCATAATTCTTCTTGTGATCATCAGTCAGCTCGTCGTACGTGACTGGCTTATCCGCCATCTCAGCTGCAGATGCTGACGCCGTTGTTGTAGAGTGTCCCACCGGGCGTGCCAGAATGTGTTGCCTGCCGAAACCCACCGGCGGGCAGCGGTTAAGCAACACGAAGAGCCGGGAGGCTCCCAAGACTGCTCGTGGGCCTTGGCACCTCGATCAACGGCCCGCAGTGCTCCGGCACACGTCCTGGCGGATGCGAGGGCGTGCCACCTGACCTATACCTGGTCAGGAAGGTGTTTGATCGCTTCGATTAGTTTCCTGCATGGTAGACACGTAAACATTAAATGAGCCTCGATCGGCTCTCAGGTTACCCTGTAGATCGGCTCAAGGAGCCGATCAACCCATGGTTCATGTTAGAGATGCAATAACATGGGTTTCTTGCTTTATCCATACTAAGCTAATCAGATCTACACAGTTTAGGGTTTTCACCGCATAACCGGAACATCCTACACGTGATTGAGCCTGGCAGCCACGTAAGGTAACGGAAAACTAACCCTAGATGAGGCCTAAAAACCAACATGGTGTCGATTCCCGGAACGTCCCTTCTAGGATCAGCAAACCGTACCCTACGCTCTGGATCGTTCAACCCGTTTGCAAGGCCTAACTATGCAGATATTAAACTAATCCTTGAAGAACAAGGAGCAACCGTAACAGATCGAATCCACTAAATAAAGACAAAGCAAGGTGCTGCCCTTACACCTAAGATAGGTGTAAGGGCAGCTAGATGGGGCAGCATAGCTAATTAAGCAAATCATAAGAGCATCAATGCAAACCCCAAAACACCCAAGATAAACAGTATCGCTCGCCATCAACAACGCTTCAGCACGAGTAATACCAGATAACGAATAAACGTATACTGCCTAGATCGCAAGATGCGGTCTAGGCATGATGCTTCCCGGAAGAAACCCTCGAAACAAGGGGTGGCGATGCGCCTGGTTTGTGTTTGTTGTGAACGCGATCGTCCTCCTTTCTCAATAACCCTAGGTACATATTTATAGTCCGGAGACTTTCTATCTTTGGAAGTACACCTAACCGTGTACGGGCTAAACTCTATCTTTTAATTCTAAACTAAGATGCAATCTACTATAATGTATAGATACACGGGCAATTCAGCCCAAATTCACGTACAAGGCCGATTCAGAGACATTTCACGTGTATATCCTTCAAGCCCATCTTCATCACGGCCCATCTCCTGAGCTGGCCAAATTCTGGTGATAACAGAAGTATCCATCAAGAAAAGCTTCCTCTCCTCCTCCGCTAGGCGTAGATGCTCCTCGGTGGCTTGCCTCTTCTCCTCCAAAGCTAGCTTTCTCTCCTCGTTGGCGGCAATCATCTCCTCCAAAGCGGCTCTCCTAGCTTCAATAGCATCCATAGCCTCGTTCTCCAAGTTTCTTTGCATCTTTCTATCTTCATTTGCTTGCAACCGTGCATTTGCAATCCTTTCCATAGTCATTGCAATGCCGTCATCTCCGGCCTTCTTTCCCTTCATATCTTTGGCGGTCTTCCTACCATGCACATTCCTCCTCCCATTGATGACCGAGTGAGGAGTGGAGCTTCTCTTCTTGCCTTCATCACTTGAATCATCATCATCGATGATTGTTGCATCACCGGTAGCATTGGCCACCATAGTTGCCGCATCCAACTTGCCGCGGGTCTTCTACTTTTCTTCATTCCCTAGAACATCATAGCAACGATGCAAGGTGAATGGCTTGCCAAGAATCTTGTTGCCTTTCTTCTTTCCCACATCCCTAAACAATCCTTGAGCCATAGAGTTCTACACATATGCGGAAAAGAAAATAGGTGAGCTTTATGAACTAGAATCGTATTCTTCACATATGAGCCATATGGTGAACATAGTAGTAGAATGGCTTACCCTATCATTCTCATTTGTGCCACTTGGATTAAGAACATCGACGTTGGCTTGCACGCCCGCCCATTTTTGGCAATCGGTGTTGATGCCGGACCAACGGGACCGAAGTGAGCGCATGGTTCGCTCGTTCCCACTTGTGTTGTGTGTGTTGAAGTACTCCGTCATCCTCATCCAATATGTTTGTCTTGTTTTATCTGTGGTTGTTGGATCCATTCCAATTGTCAACCACGTCTTGCAAAGCAACTTGTCCTCCGCTATGGTGTAGTTGGCTGACCGACCGGGATGGCGAGGTTCAATCAACCCTTCTCCTTCCTCATCTACATCCTCATATTCCTCCTCTCCATCGGCGACTTCATCATGCATGAACAAAGATCCAACATTCATTGTCCCCATGAATGTGTCATCATCGACTCTACATTGCAATTAAATTCATTATTATCCGGCTAGGTATGCATCTAAACTACAATTTGGACGAAAAGTAGTGTTTTTACCTCTCGCGCATTTCATCATGCACCGTATATGTGCCCGCGCGGTTGCCGGACGGAGGCGCCGGCTGGTTCGTCGGAGGAGGAGGAGGAGGCGTCTGGCTCGTCGGAGGAGGAGGAGGCTGCGGCCGGCGGGAGGCGGGCGCCTTCTTTCTTCGGCGGCGTGACGGAGGCGGCATCGATGTACGGCCGTTTGGTCGACGGCGCCTTCCCCCTCGGCGCGGGCCGCGGTCCGGCGCCCTGCGCGGCTGCCATCGCGCGGCGGCGCACTGCGTGCGCGTCCCCGCGTGGGACGAAGAGCGCGCGCGGCGTCGTTGTGTTGCCGCCGTCGGCGCCGCCGCTAGGGTTTGGCGGCGGCGCGGCGGCGGCGCGGCGGAGGGTGGGACGGAGTAGGGAGGGGTCGGTGGGTTGCCAGAGGGGCCGTCCATCGTCGGGATTGCGCCGGCGGCCGCGCGGAGACGATGGATTGGGCGCTCGGGCGGCGACGCGGAAGGGGAAGTTTCAGCACGGGGTTTTTCGCGCGTGGACGAGCGATGCCGCGCGCTGTAGCCGACGCGTCACATATGGCGCTCCGGATTGTGCAAAACGCTGCGCGCCCTAAAAAATTTGCAGCGCCGCGCCGTTTACCGCGCCTGCTTCCCTCCCGCGCGCAGTATAACGGCCGTTTTTTTGCAGCGCGGCCTATATAGCGTGCCTGTTTAAGATGTTCTTAGCTGCGGCTCAATTTAATTTTTGACATCGGTATAAGGGCATCTTCAGCTGCGGCTCAATTTAATTTTTGACATCGATTCATTTTTGTCAGACCGCTTGCCATTTTATCTTATTTTTTCTATTTAATCTAAAACAGCTTGTCGAAGATTCGTGGAAAAAATCAAAATGATCGAAAGTTCTTCTATTTGAAATTGTCTTAAACTTAACACCTACTGCATATTTGTAATATAGGGGTGGAGATCAGTTGGATCTCTGATTGAGTAGTTTATATTTTTGTTGACCTTCTCTAGACGGAGGAGGTCAAATTAAATTGTTTTACTTTGGATATAAGATAGATGGAATCACGCTCCATAGAATTTGGAAACATGACATCAGGTTTTGGAGACCCACGTGATCACTTTCGTAGATAGAATCACGCTACACACGATTTGAACCACGCGTCGAGTTTTGGAGACCGGTGTCTCTACCGAACTGAGCTAAGAGCATTTTCATTTATTTGTAACGAAGTAATTTTTCTATTTCTAACATATCTTGCATACGTATAGCCTCTACAATTTGGAAACAACAATATTGCAACCAAATTAATTAAATTAATTTATTGTCAAATAAATAATCTTTACTATTAAATTGCAATGCAACCGTGGTAAGTCATTGCGGTTTGATCGATTTGTCCCTAAACTTAGAGAGAAATTACCCACCATTGCCATCCGCAAGTGAAAAAACGTTTCGTTTTTTTTTTCTCCGCCACCACACGAGCGAGTTCCTCTTCCTCTCATCCGCTCTATCGGCCGCCCCCCCCGCCGATCTCCCCGCATCTGAGCTCTGGGCCACCTTGCGCGCGAGCCTCCTATCTACGACATTGCTTCCCAGCCCTGGTCCCGGATTATGTACAGATCGAGCCAAATACCAGGGCCGCTGGCGACGGACCATGAACTGGACTCCGCTGCTCGCTCTCATGGTGTCCGTGGAGCTGGGCACCGTGCCCGCCGTGCCCGTGGGCTGCTCCAGTCCGGTGCGTTTGCCTTCTTCTGCGGCAGAACGTCGGCGACGCAATTAGGATGCCGAGCTGGAGCAGGTCGCGCACCGTCACTACTCTGACCTCGATGGATGGGACTGGGAGGCACCGGTGGGAGGGGAGAGATGGAGCGATGGCCTGTTGCTGCTGATTGCTTGGAGCAGGGAGGAAGAGATGTGGAGGGGAGGCCGGCTGCCGAAATTTGGAGCAAGGAAGAGAGAAATCGAGAGATCTCAGAGAGAGCAACGAGAGACAAAACTTGATGCATATCCGTCGTCGCCTTGTGCTCTTGTTCGCCACGACCCTGCTGCCTCTCCCCGGAACCTCCGTGCACCGCTGCACGCCCTCTCCACTCCACCGAGGCACCGCTCGCCGGCTCCGCACCAATACTCTCCCATCCAGTGCAGCTTCCAGCCCAGGCTAGCTCCCCTGTTCTTCTAAATCCCGCGCGGCACACTCTGGCTCGACTTAAAGCTCTGCCGCTTCTCGTGGCTGGGGAGCGGGAGGATAGAACAAGCACTAGAAGATTGAGCAGGAAATAGCTAGGTGATTCTGCTGCTGGATAATGATTAGAAGTACAAAAAAGGCAGGGGATTTTGGTACTGAACGGTGAAGAACGAGAAGAAGAGAGAGAGATGAGGAATTGTCTACAGTAGCACCTTTCTCGAAAGCTTGTTGGAGATAAGCAAGAACAAGCAATTTTTTATGTGCACGATTCAGTAACAACACGCTGCTGGTATTTTACTCAAGCAACCCGTCTCATGTGACATTGTAGTAGGCACACCAAAACTGAATTACAGTAGAATGCTACGCATGCTCCAACCAAATTTGTTTTGTCATATAAAACCAGAATGCGATGTTTCTAAAAAGTTCAGCAGAGAAGTAAATACACCGGCCACTTCACCACGTTCAGAATTTTTCTGACGTGATTGTTATAGCTGCTAAAATTATATAATTGTTATGTTCAAGAGCTAACTATTCATATGAACAAAATTACGAGGTGAATTATATTATTCAGCCTGTTGTGATAGATGAACCATGCATGGTTGACGCAAAAAAAAACTGAAGTGCCATTACAAATTTGCTAATTCAGGTTTGTTCGGTTAATCTACGTATAGGCTCCTCTCTAAAGATATATCCGTCCTTATTGGCGCTCTGCTCTCCGATTTGCAGCGTCAAAAAGGCCTTCGCGAAGCGAGATGAGGTGGGGATGGAAACATATGATCCTGAGTGGCATGGCTTAGTAGACCCTATGGTGGCACACCTGACCGTGATGTGATAAATTTGGCTATCACATACCTACAAAACTTGCTTTTCATGTCCTCGTGTTAAAAAGATTTTTCCCGTTGCAACGTATAGGCATGTTTCCTATTTTTACTAATACATGGTATAATAGATAGGTTAATTGAAGACTTTATTGTATTTGTATTTGAATGATACACTCTGGTATAAACTTATGAAATAATATCCTTTTAATTTAACTAGTACAAATGCTCGTGCGTTGCCACGGGTACTTAAATTTTATTTCTCAATGTATATATAATTTACAGCTTACTGTAAAAATTTAAAACTAATCAGAGATATCATAATGTACTACAACATGATAATACCAAACACAATACCAAGATAACATTGTAAATCCAACGATGATAAATTTAGCATGTTCCTTTCTAAATCCAAAGACACAGCTGATGTAATCAAGCCTTTTTAAGAAAGGCAATCATCATTGACATGAGATCAAACACATCTACCTAACTTTGGCCACTTCAGATGCAAGAAGTTTGTATCAATGGTGACACAAACATCAATGTATCAAATCAACACCACACTAACCTAACTCAAACAGTACGCTAGGCACAACTCTAAAAGAACTCAAAAGTCAAGGTATTTCCCTATGGATTTCGTGTTCCTACCACTCTCCTATTGTTGTTGGCGATGGCTTCTGACATCCCGTGCTTCATGGGTAGCTTTGCTTCCACGGGCCTTGGTACCTCGAGAGGCGTGCTGCATCGGATGAGAGCCCAGTTCACGCCCTCGAAGAATGGATGTTGTTTTATCTCCGTCGCACCCCTCTTCACACCAAGACACTGCTGCGGTTCCTTAGAGCATCTCTAGTAGAGCCCGAAAAAGTTGGGACGTGGTATTCAGTCTCCCGAAAACATGAGTTCGCTCGATTTTGGCAGTGGCGCAGAACATAAACCATAAAATACGAACTGAAAACACGAAATTAAAATTCTCGCGGTAGAATTCATCGATGAACACATATAGATGATAGTTCTAGCTCCGATTGAGCACGAAAGTTTACATAATACGAACTAATAAGTTAAATTCCGCAGCGGCGCGAGCTAATTTTGACCAAAATTAGGCCCCGGCGGCCTCTACGCGGGGCGGCGGAGGTGGTGGCGGTGGAAGGCGAGACGGCGGACGCGTGGAGCTCCTACTCCTCGTCGAGCTCGACGATCTCCAGCTTCACGTGGCGGACGCGTTCTTCTCGACACGCCGCCTCGTATTCCCGGACTTGCCGGCCGCCCTCGCCATCCATGCTTCCTCCTCCCCTAGTGGAGCTACCGCGGCTTGCCATGCGGACCTCTACGGGCGGCGATGCGGCGGAAGGGAGACGGCAATTGCTCGTCGGAGCTGGGCGGCGGAGCGGCGGAAGGGAGACGGCAATTGCTCGTCGGAGCTGGGCGGCGGAGCGGCGGAAGGGAGTAGGGTTTGCGAACCGAACTCCCTTCCGCGAACCCTTTTAATACGGGGCGTCCGCTCGGTTTCTCGGGCCCCTAAACTACGTTTACGGGCCGGCCCATGTTTTCGGGCTCTGTTCTGCGCACGTTTTGGCCCAAACCCGTAAATCCGCCGGAAAAGTTTAGTTCCAGCGGGATTTACGGGCTCTGTTAGAGATGCTCTTCGTCAGAACCCCCTGATGAGGTCCCTGCTAGCGTAGCTCGTGGATGGTGATTCAGGAAATTTTAGCTGCTGAGTGCTAGCATTGCCGCTGGGAGGCAGGGAGCGAGGCATCCCAGACACAGTCCTTCTCCGAATCCGGCGGCAAGAACACAACCTCCGTAGCCTGCGACGAGCGCACCGTGGCCAATGACGCGACTGCAACACCACCAGACAACTTCCTATCTTCAGCCAATACTTCATGCCCGTAACACGGAGCGAAAGATCATCCAGGAATGGCCCTTTCACCACAGCCCTCGCACCAGGCACACCGGTGGCTCGGGCTTCTCCTCATCGATCGCGACGTATACCGTCTTCATGAGGTCCATGTCGATCGGCTCCACTGGCCCCTTAGAAAGAACTCCGGCCACCCTCATCCCCGGAGATGATATTGTTCACCCGTGCAGATGGATTGCCTAATCTATCTCCTTCGCCTTCCTTCTATCTTACTGCATATATGATATGAAAGGGAAACCCCTCATTTGTGAGATAACATGAATTTTATTTTCCAAGAGGATAATGAATAGTTGCATTCTAATTTTACATATAGGAATGTGGAAAGAACATTATTCAGAACATAAATAAATAGAAGAAAACTTGTTGGAAAGACTAAAAGGCGGAAGAACCAAAAGTGGCTAGAAAACAGCAAGCAACCCGAAATTCCAGACAAAGACAGAGACGATATGATACAGTAAGGTTGGCGATGTCAAGAATCCATGCCATACCTGCCGCAGAAATTTGGCAGGGCAATGCAAGCCTCGACACTTTAAATGCCAGGAAAATTAGTTAAGCCTATAAAACAAAAGGAAAACTGTCAGTATGCCTTCAGGCTCTTGTGGGGGGATTAGGAAATACTTTGTACCAATCAAAGATATACAAAAAATAAGATGTGAGGAATAAATATAGGGAAACACATGGCTCAATTGATAATGAGTCACTTCAGACACGCATAAATTCAGGTTTAGATGAACAGCTCAATGCTTTAGTACTAACCTGAAGTGAAAATCAGTACAGAGCTATATTCAAGTTTCAAAATATTAGTACTCCAAAGTGGCAGTTCTACTTATATATGGAAAACTAATTAACTGGACAGATTCATACTGCTTTTATTTGCATGCTGGACTGTGTGAATGGAAAAACTGCAGGATTCACCTATATCCGTTTATTTGTTATTTGAAGACACAAATGCATAGCGAATTCAGAAGCTATCCATTAACATCTTATTTCATTCAACTCGTGTAATTAGAGATACATCGGATCTAATTTCCAAAAAAAAAATCCAAGCCAGGAGTATAAACACACAAGCATGACAATACATATTTATATTACTTCCAACTGATGTCATTTATCCATGATTCTATTCATGTTTTTTCGCATCATAGGGAAGATTCAAAATAGGAAGCATGTAGGCCAAAATATGATGAGGAATGCATCTAGGGCGATAGCAAGACTGAGTTGAGAATGAATCTTTTTAGACACACATAAATTCAATAGTTTTGTTTGGAAGTGAATTCACCTTCTAAGTTAATAGAAATATTCAGATTTCTTTTCTGTACCTAAAATTTGTTGGATCAAGCTCAGCACTGAAGATAATATATATCTTACCTTCCAGTGAAGCGTTTAAACCCGAAATGACAGGGATGCAGAGATATGTTCTTATCCCTGCAAGGCATTTGCAAAAATAACATTTAATTTATAGCTATGATACTGAATATATAGTTCGCAGGTATGGGTGATTTACCACTTTCCAACTTCGCTCTTCTCTTACTCCTGTCACATGCAGTGGTTAAAACGATTTTATTTCCATCTCCACCTCTGAAAAGTATAGAATACGCAGATTTTCATTATGTTGACAAAGTTGATCTTATTAATCATAGGGAAGTGCTAAAATATCTAGTTCAACCAAAATATTCAAGCAGTGGGCTGCATGCAAGATTACATGAGCACACACCACAATAGTGACGATAAGCAGAAGATTATAACGTATTGCTAGGACAATTAAGGAAAGAAAACCTATAAAAAAAAGGAACGACAACGGTAATTCTTCATGAGTGATTGCTTTTACTGCACAATAATAAAATGTTCAGCAATCACTGAACAACGCAACATCAGCGAGACTACAAAAAAGTCAACTAAACACACAACATGTGTGTAACCAAACCCACCTCAACCACGGCGAATCTCATGACATTCGTCCCAACCAAGTGGGAAAGGACGGCTGCATCGGCAAGATGAGGCCAGTGGTCACAGGCAAGGGAAAAGAAGATACAACCCAACCTGTATATCCATGATTTTCAGTGAGTGAGCAGGCAGTTTTGATCTCAATAGAACATGGCGAACAATATATAGAGACATCCAGAGCTGCCAATAGAACATGGACATATATTACAAATAGTGAGCATAGTGCAATTACATACATAATAGGTCTCGATCAGCCACAACTCTACCTATAAATTTAAACAACCTCCAGCCAAAAAGGACCAAGAGTAAAAAAGACCAAATATTAAAAACGGTAACTATTCATTCAGTGTATATATCATTTCAAACAAATATTGGCATGGGCAGTATCTATAATTGCTGCAGTATCATTGACAACATCAACCATAGAAACAACAATCTAATCTAAAACTGCCTAAACTATTATTCAGAGCTATGATGAACAAAAAGGAAATTCAAAACTCATAATGTTAGGTATAAGGTATAACAAATAAACATTGGCACATAAATAAATTCAATAATTGATTCAAATTTTCCAAGTATAATTCAATTTTAATTTTCATTTTCCAGCTTTGGAGCAAACAATAAAATTTACCAAATATATAATTTAATTGGGACATTACAATTTGAAAAGAATAAAAAAATTGCAAATATCATCAGCTAGCAGCAAACGACCTCAGCTAGCTAGCAAATTGCAAAGAGAACAAAGCAGTAGCCCGACTGAGCTTCGTGGGCGTGCACACACACAGCATGGCTGCGGCGACGTTGTAGGCGAGCGTCTTGGGGTGCTCGGCATGCATCCAGAGAGCGGCGGCATAGAAGCCCTCCTTGTCGGACTTGCCGGTGCCACGGACGCCGCAGAGGTTGCACACGAGCTTGAGGGTGGTGAGCGGGTCGTGGGCCCAGGCGGTGGCTAGGAGCTCGTGCACACGCCCAGGCGGCGTGTTGGGAACAACCTGGAAGAAGAAGTCGAGGATGGGGTTGCCGGAGCCGGAGTACGTGGCGGCACAAGCTTGTAAAGAAAAAAATCTACAGATAAAATGGTAAATAATAAGAACACTTAAGTGAAACAAGCTTAATTATTTTGAGGTCACAATTATATACTTCTGAAGCATCTATAAGAACACAAATGTATCAAAATCATTTCAGAAACAAATTAGCTGTTCTTCAAACCCAAAATATAAAAAGGAACAAAATGCAACAATATTTCTATACCCTGTAGACACATCTGGTGAAAAGAATTACATACCAAAATAGCATAAAAGTAAAGCTCAAAACCTATACCAGATGCCCATTGATCGCAGGAAAGAACCCCACAACAAAAGGATGGTATCATACTTTCCAGTCATTGCAAGCCACGAACCAAAATCACACATCAGCCCATGGCAATTGCAAAATTTGCAACAGCTAGTGGACAACAGTGTGGACATCAGAAAACATTCAGCAGGAGCTAAACTGCAGCTCGGCTAAGAAATTCGGAGCTGATCAATAGGCCAGCGATTTGAATTAGGTTGCAAAACCACTGAACTGCGTCTCGGACAATACAGGCATTCCTCTATTGTACCAGCTGCAGTCAGAAGCTACGAATTAGGAAGCAAGGGGAATTGTGGACCTCGACGATGTACTGGGCGGCGGCGACACGGTTGTTGAGGGCGGCCCACTGGAGCGCGTGGTAGCCGAGGCCGTCGGGCTCCTTGACCGCCCGGCCCTCCCGCTCGACGAGGCGGTGCAACTTCTCAAGGTCCCCGTACGCGGCGCCCGTGTACACGTCGTCCTTGAGGGACTCCTCCGCCGCGTCCGCCTGCCCCATGGCGGCCACTCCGACTCCGGTGGCGGCGGTCGTGTCCTCAAGCACCTTGATCTCCGAGGCCATGGCGGGAGCAGTTCTCCGTGAGCGCCTGCTGCCGCTTGAGCGCGGCCTTTATCTCTGCGGCGGAGGGCGCGTTGAAGGCGGCGTAGAGGAGGTCGAGGAATGGGGTGCAACGCCGGTGCGCCGTCGTCGGCGACTTCGGCCAAAGGGGCGCGCGCTGCGGATCACGGGAGGGCCGAGGAGGAGGTGCTCCGCAGCGGAGTACTCCGTCTCCATCGCCATGGCTCCGGCTGCGCTAGGGTTTGTTGACTTGGGGATTTGTTGATTTGGTTTCGGCTCGATGGGATTCGTTCTGATTTGAACAGGTGCGGTGGGGGGGCAAAATAGTCATATCAAAATTATGTAGGACGAAACCTGGCCGGAGGAAACAGAACAAGTTCTTTCTTTTTATATAGTAGAGATAGAGATTTAATTTGACGCCGTAGCAACGCACGGGTTTTGTGCTAGTATAGTTTATAATCATTATAGACCAATAATTAAATAACATAGTTCACAAGAAACAGAGTTTAGATGCTCAATCGCGATCAAGGATCTTACGATGCACATGAAGAAACTCCTCAAATTTTGCTGGCTAAGTTCAACTAATTCACCCTGAAATTGAGACCCTTGGTCAAGAAGGCTATCATCATGATCACCATCAACAATTATGTTGGCATAATCACACAAGCGGTCACCACCTTCCAGATGGTTTCAACGCTTCATGTTGTAGCAATGTGTTGAACAATAGCCCATAGAGATTGGAGCATGAGAAATACCCGCTCGACATCCTTCCTGCATGCCTCTTATTGCTTAGAAAACCTCCTCTTCTATTCTTCAAGACCATGCGCATTGTCTTCACAAGGGTGGACTGGTCAGCATAGATATCATCTGCTAAGTAATAGGTCTTATCACTGGTAGAAAAAGAGGCTTCCGTCCAGCCCCATTAGTCGCCAAAATATAGGAACCGCGACCAATGGGGTCTTTAGTCGCGGTTCGGGAGGCGAACCGCGATTAAAGACCTGGGCCCAGCGCGCTCGGTGGCCAGCTGGTGGACGGGAGGGACTTTAGTCGCGGTTGGCCAACCGCGACTAAATGTCCTCAGGCCTGGCCCAAAGGCCTTTAGTCGCGGTTGGCCAGGCCAACCGCGGCCCAAACCTCCAAAAGGGCCTCAGCTCACTGCACTTAGCCATTTGGTGCCACTTCTCTTCACAAACTTCACAAGGGGGTGTTAGGTTTGCTTTTGGTTCCTCTTATGCACACAAGGTGTTTGATGAAATGCCCCAAGAGCATGAAACAAACATGATATGAAGTGTCGGAGCCACACTTGAGCTTCCTCATTTATTTTTTCCTCCTCGATCGCGGTTAGCAACTTGAACCTTTCATGTGTCATTGATAAAATATGCATGTGTGTAGTTCATTGTTTAATTTCTATTTAGTTTAACAAATGCATGATGGTTAATTATATATTTTATATTATAATAATGCAGATGAATCGGCAATGGATGTACGCTAACCGACTCTCCGGCGAATTCACTACGGGTTTGAAAGATTTCCTCGTAGTGGCTAATGCGAACAAGCAGGGGGGTTTTGTTATCTGTCCATGTGTTGGCTGTAAGAATCAGAAGGGTTACTCTTCTTCAAGAGAAGTTCACCTGCACCTAATTCGGCATGGTTTCATGCCAAGCTATAATTGTTGGACCAAGCATGGAGAAAGAGGGGTTATAATGGAAGAAGATGAAGAAGGGGATGATATCATCGATGACAGCTATCTTGATCATTTCGGTGATACTTTCATGGAGGATGCTGAAGGTGGGGAAGGTGAAGGGGAAGGTGATCAAGAAGAGGCACGTGATGAGCCCGCCGATGATCTTGGTCGGACCATTGCTCATGCACGGAGACGCTGCTGAAAAGGAGAGGGAGAATTTGGATCGCATGTTAGAGGATCACAAAAAGTCGCTGTACCCAGGATGCGATAATGGTCTGAAAAAGCTGGGCTGCACACTAGATTTGCTGAGATGGAAGGCACAGGAAGGTGTAGCTGACTCGGGATTTGAAAACTTGCTGAAAATGTTGAAGAATATGTTTCCAAAGAATAACGAGTTGCCTCGCCATATGTGAAGCAAAGAAGGTTGTCTGCCCTCTAGGTTTAGAGGTTCTGAAGATACATGCATGCATTAACGACTGCATCCTCTACCGCGGTGAATACGAGAATTTGAATGAATGCCCGGTATGCACTGCATTGCGTTATAAGATCAGATGCGATGACCCTGGTGACGATGTTGAGGGCGAGAAACCCAGGAAGAGGGTGTTGGAGATATGCCCAAGAGGCAATAATAAAATGGTTATTATAATATATCTTTGCGTTTATGATAATGTTTGCATAACATGCTATAATTGTATTAACCGGAACATTGATACATGTGTGTTATGTAAACAACAAGGAGTCCCTAGTAAGCCTCTTGTATAACTAGCTTGTTGATTAATAGATGATCATGGTTTCGTGATCATGAATATGTTACCACCCGATTCTGGCCAAATCAGGAGATGGGCCGCAAGTGAAGATGGGCTTGAAGGACGTACACATGAAGCATCTTTGAAGCGGCATTGCGCTGAGAGTTCGGGCTTAATTGCCCATGTAAACATATTAGATCGTATTGTAATTTAGATAGAGTCCGGCCCGTGCACGGTTAGATGCACGCCTCGATTAGAAAGTCCCTTGGACTATAAATATGTATCTAGGGTTATCGGAAAAGGAGGACAATCATCGTTCAAACAAACACAAAATACGGCGCATCGCCACCCCTTCTCTTCGAGGGTTTCTCCCGGGTAAGCACCATGCTGCCTAGATCGCATCTAGCGATCTAGGCAGCGTAAGTTTATTCGTTATCCTTGTACTCGTGCTGAAGCCTTGTTGATGGCGAGCGGTACTATTTATCCTTAGGTGTTTAGGGGCTTGCATTGGTGCTTTCACGTGCATATCTGCGTGGCAATGCCGTCCCTAGACACCTTGCTGCCCTTACGTCGATCTAGACGTAAGGGCAGCATCTTGCTTGATCATGCTTAGTAGATCCGATCCGTTATAGTTGCTCCGTGCAGGATTAGTTTAATATCTGCATAGTTAGGCCTTATGGGGTCGGAGGATCCGGTGGTGCGTTAGATGTTGTTTACCGTCCCTGCGAGGGATGTTCCGGGATCAACGTTATGTTGGTTTTTAGGCCTCTCGTAGGGGTAGTTTGCATCGTCTCTCGTAGCTGCTAGGCCCGATCGCACGTAGGACGTTCCGATTATGCGGTGAAAACCCTAAACTGTCGTGGATCGTTTTAGCTTTGTCCTGATCAAGCAGGATCCCCATGCCATTGCTAATCCATCAAGGACCATGGGGCGATCGGCTCTTTGAGCCGATCCACAGGGAAACCCGAGAGCCGATAAGGCTCGTATTTAATGTGCACGTGTCTACCATGCAGGAACAATCGAAGCACTAACACCTTCCCGACCAGGTCTAGGTCAGGTGGCACGCCAGTGCAACCGCCAGGACGCGCGCCGAAGATTTGCGGGACGACGCGAGGTGCCAGGGATCCACTAAGCGGCCCTAGGAGCTTCCCGGCTCTTCGTGTTGCTCAGCCAAAGCCCGTCGGGGGGTTTTGGAGGGTAACACATTCTGGCACGCCCGGTGGGACACTTCTTCAACATCTACGTCAACATCGGCATCCGAGATGGCAGAGGAACAGATCACGTACGAGGAACTCCCTCCGGATCACAAGAAAAAGTACGACGAGTTGAAAGCCATCTGTGAAGCCGAACTCATCGGCTCCTTTGAGAAGACCCGGTCGCACGGCGTCAGGTTCGAAGGATTCACGCCACAAGGCGTCCTTGAAGGGGTGGATCTGTCCCTCCCTTCACAGGAACGTACCCAAGCCCTGCGACAGGGATCAACTATGTGGTGGCCCATTCACTGCATCGGCACTCGAGACGGTGAACACTTTGGAGCGCGTTGCGCTCCGGGTGGTGCAAGAGATCATGGAGCGTCGTTACTCCCCTTCAGGACCTGTTCTAGGGACTCACCAGGGAGAGATGCAACTCCACACCAGGCCGCCTCTGCCGTACACAATGGCGGCTCCACAGCAACAAGGCTCACCGGCATACGTCGTCTACAAGGATGGGGGTAACCCGGGCGACTACCAGTTCTTACGACCCGCCCAAGGAAATCCCACACGGATACTTGTGTGCGTATGTGCCGGACTGCAACAACTGGACGCAGCGATCCAGGCTCCACCAGGAGGGATTGCCGGAGCAGGAGCAATTGTTCCGGCAGGAAGAACAACAGCAGCGGCGTCTAGGAGCAGAAGTGAGAAACAAGCGTGGCTAGTCAAATACGCCACGCACCATCCATGAAAGCTCAGCTACTACCTCCACCGCAGATCAGATCAGCGCAGTCTGAGAGATCAATTCGGCATCTTGCCGAAGAAGAAGATAATCGGCTATTCCAAGCCGTACCCCAATGAGTTCGACCTGATCCCACTACCGCCTAAGTACCGGCTTCCGGACTTCAATAAATTCAGTGGGACAGAAGGGGCGAGCTCCATCGAGCACGTGAGCCGATACCTGGCCCAGCTGGGCATGGCTTCGGCATCAGATCAGTTACGGGTGAGGTGCTTCTCGCTCCTCACCGGTCCAGCTTTTGGGTGGTACACCTCTTTGCAGCCAAATTCAGTGCAATCATGGAAGCAGCTGGAGGAACTGTTCCACACCCAATACCATTCGAGACTACTGAAGCTGGTATTGCCGAACTAGCACAGGTTCGGCAAGCGAGGAGAGACAGTGGCTGAGTACATTCAGCGTTTCAGAACTGTCAAGAACCGATGCTATTCGGTTCATATAATGAGAAAGAGCAGTCGAGCTGGCCGTGGCAGGCCTGCAGCGTCGTTCAAGGATCGACGTTCCAAGTTGAGTACAACTCGCTGACGCACCTGGTCAACAGACTGACCTTATATGAGCAGCGCCATCCAGAACTGTACCAAGACATGTTCAAGCGCGCGATCAGCCTGGTCAATGCCGATGAAGATGAAGATTCCGCGGAAGATCAGGAAGTTGCGGTAGCCGAGTGGACTCGGACGCCGGTACCTGTGTCCTGCCAATGGGTGAATCCACCAGGGCCTCCAAGAGGGTTGGACTTTGACGTGACCAAAACCGAACAGATCTTCGATCTGTTCTGAAAAAGAAACATTGAAGCTACCCGAAGGCCACAAGATCCCTACGGCACAAGAGATGAACAAGAGGCCATACTGCAAGTGGCATCATACGTTCACGCACACCACCAGCGACTGCAAAGTACTGCGCGCACAAATTCAGATGGCGATAGAAGCAGGCCGATTAACTTTCGGACAGTTTGCCATGAAGGTAGACAGGCGTCCGTTTCCAAACGTCAACATGGTGGACCTAAGCCACTCCATAAGAGAACCAGGGTTCTCTTTCGATGTCAATATGGCAGGGTTCGTGATTCGCCATGGCGCGGACAAAGCAGAGAGCAGCCATTCTCGTGGCAAGGATAAAGAAGAGGCCGTTCCACGCGACCGGCCCCAAGACGACGATAGACGGTACCGACCGAGGAGGAGGTGAGAAGCATACGGTATCAGCGCCCATTATCCGTGCATCTCCTCAACAAATATGAGCAGCAGTACGACCGACGTCGCGCTACGACGAAGACGATGAAAGATATCGTCGTCTGATGCGGAGGACAGGAGGTATCGTCGGAACAGCGGCAACAACGACGGGTACGAACGTCGCGCCAGCGAGAGTCAAGGGAGCAAGACAACATGGACAGGCAGGGACTGTCCCTTCTTCAAACATTGCTGGGACTCGGGAATGAGCCGATTGCCAACAATCGAGAACTGCCCGCATGCACACAGCAAAGGAGAAGGACGAACGGTTTCGGTGTTCAAACGTCTAGGACCTCTCCCACCTCGTAGTAAACGAGCTGAGTCATCTCAAGAAGAAGACTTCGGGAGTCGATGGAGAAGAAGATAGGTATCACCGACCAAGGTGGTGCCCTGATGGACTCAGCCATTCTCGGAAGCGCCGGGTGCGGCGGGCTGCGAAACTTGGAAGAAGCCGAGGCAGTACCTGTACACGTTGAGAAGAGTGCGGCCGGCCGCGAAAATCCAGCAAATAGTGGAGACGAAGGCGCGCCCGCCAAGAAAGTATGGCGCCCCAAACGAAAAGCCGATGCACATGTGATGCCGATGCAGACGCATCGGCAGACACAAACATGGTATCCGTGGGCTGGACAGAGTAGCACGTCCAATACATTGGACATACGTGGCAAGGCCGATCCCTGCGATCGGCCCTCAAAAAAAATGAAAAAATAAAGGATCTTATCTCCAACATGCCACGTAGCTACAGTGGAAATCCAAGAAGTTGCAAACCATCGTCAAGCATTGCAACAAAGAAGGAGGCCGATTCCGGTAATCGGCCGAAACTATCCTCAACATTCTTTTGTCTGTGTTTAGCATTGATCCAACAGACGCCTGAAGAGCCGATGCCATCAATTACTTGACAGAATCGGCTCGGGGGGCACATAGATGGATGAGATACGAGGATACGGAGCTGGGAACGGATGTCAAATTTCCAGCAGAGTAGCTCAAGGGCCGATACGTAAGCAAATCGGCGCAAAAAATCGAAAATACAGAAATTTTGAGCACAGCCGCGCGACATCGACTTAAGAGTTCAAAGCCGATGCACGGCCATCGACTCAAGGGGTACAACTGTTACAGGACGAGGCTCTGCGAGGACCTCCAACTGATTGGTGACCAGGTCTTCTCTGTGAGGGCCTCCAACTTCGTTTGCAAGCCTTCAAGTATAGCGGTGCTAGCAGAAGCGTCAGTTTGGACGCCCTAAATTGCCCATAGGCTTGACCAAGGTGACGATCTCAATATTCTCACCGGAAGCTGCATTGTTGAATTGAAGGAGCTCGGGGGGCATATACAGAGGAGGTGCAAGGCGCACAGGACCGCGAGAATGCACCCAGGATCGACCAGCTGCATGTTCAAGATGCGAATTCGGCAGTACTGTCAGAAGGATCAGTTAAGATGTTGGTGATTCATCTACAACATCAGCTTCAGCGAAGAGAAGGTAGTCGATGGGGGCGAGTTTGACTGGTTCTTCATAGTAACTGCATCGAATTACCTGCAGAGCCCTTTCTTCGATCTGCGTATTCTTACCGCTAGCCTCGCCTTGACTGAGGCTCGGGCAGCTGTCTGATGAATATTCTGTTTTCGAAGCCGATTGTGGTATCATCGGCTGATCCTGTGCGGCAACTTCCTTCAACGAATGGTGAGTTCTTGAAGATTACCATTCGTTCTCGAAGTCGACAGTTGAGGAGTGGAAGGATAAATTACGTAGGGCCGATGCGTTAACATCGGCTTATGAAGCATTGGTTAAGGAGAGTCGGCTAATCGGTTTGGGGAAAAATCGACAAAGTTAACTTAAGAGGAATTTCTTCATTGATAAAGGGATATCTTACAAGGAAGAGCTGATTACTCAAACAGAAGGGGGAACAGGTTGCTACTGATAATCTCATGCTAGTGGATCCCTACTCTAAAGGCTGTTCTCATCTTCGTCGTCGCCGGGGTAGCCGCCCTCGTCGCTACTATCAACGAGTTCCCCGTCGCTGCTACTGTGACCTTCAGCGGAGGCCTCCTCCTCGTCATCATCGTCATCCTCATCGGACCAGGCCCAGCCACGGATGCGCTTCGACGGCGGTTCCTCGGAGGAGGTGTCTTCCTCTGGTTCCTTCTTCGTGTCGGGGGAGACATCTTCGTCTTCATCATCCTCTTCTTCTTCATCTACCTCTTTGGTGGAGGAAGTGAATTTACCTCGGAAGAGGGGGTCGTCGCTGTCGCTCTCCGCCTCTAGTTCTCCATCGATCAAGAACCGAAGATCCTCTTCCCGTCAGTCAGGGGCATGTTACCATCCGAGGACGAGATCTTCGGGGCGACCTTCGGGCACGAAGTCGAAATCAAATTCTTGCTCATCCCAATGCTCGGGAGCACGCCGGTTGTATGCTTCCGTCTGATTGACCTCCGGCTCTCCCTCGCTTGCGGAAGAAGATTGGGAAGAGGAGGGAGAAGACATATTGGCCGAGGAGGGCTTTTGGAAGTGCTAGTGCGAGGAGGATGAAGAAGGGAACTGTTCGATGTGGCCAAATAAAAGGGAGAATACATGGTTTAATGCCTAAGCAGTTCCCGAGGACGTGGTGCCAGAACCGTCAAGTCGTGCAGAGAAGGCGAGGAGGCAAGACGTTATCATGAAGGAAACTGCGACGGATCTGCCACGACATGACCCTCCAAAGGAGACAGATGGTTTTGCAATTATCATTACCAAAACCAGGGGGCATGTGTTACCACCCGATTCTGGCCAAATCAGGAGATGGGCCGCAAGTGAAGATGGGCTTGAAGGACGTACACATGAAGCATCTTTGAAGCGGCATTGCGCTGAGAGTTCGGGCTTAATTGCCCATGTATCTGTAACATATTAGATCGTATTGTAATTTAGATAGAGTCCGGCCCGTGCACGGTTAGATGCACGCCTCGATTAGAAAGTCCCTTGGACTATAAATATGTATCTAGGGTTATCGGAAAAGGAGGACAATCATCGTTCAAACAAACACAAAATACGGCGCATCGCCACCCCTTCTCTTCGAGGGTTTCTCCCGGGTAAGCACCATGCTGCCTAGATCGCATCTAGCGATCTAGGCAGCGTAAGTTTATTCGTTATCCTTGTACTGCTCGTGCTGAAGCCTTGTTGATGGCGAGCGGTACTATTTATCCTTAGGTGTTTAGGGGCTTGCATTGGTGCTTTCACGTGCATATCTGTCCCTAGACACCTTGCTGCCCTTACGTCGATCTAGACGTAAGGGCAGCATCTTGCTTGATCATGCTTAGTAGATCCGATCCGTTATAGTTGCTCCTGTTTCCGCAGGGATTAGTTTAATATCTGCATAGTTAGGCCTTATGCTGGGTCGGAGGATCCGGTGGTGCGTTAGATGTTGTTCGTCCCTGCGAGGGATGTTCCGGGGATCAACGTTATGTTGGTTTTTAGGCCTCTCGTAGGGGTAGTTTGCATCGTCTCTCGTAGCTGCTAGGCCCGATCGCACGTAGGACGTTCCGATTATGCGGTGAAAACCCTAAACTGTCGTGGATCGTTTTAGCTTTGTCTGATCAAGCGGGATCCCCATGCCATTGCTAATCCATCAAGGACCATGGGGTGATCGGCTCTTTGAGCCGATCCACAGAAACTGAGAGCCGATAAGGCTCGTATTTAATGTGCACGTGTCTACCATGCAGGAACAATCGAAGCACTAACACCTTCGACCAGGTCTAGGTCAGTGGCACGCCCGAGCAACCGCCAGACGCGCCAGAAGATTTGCGGGACGACGCGAGCTGCCAGGGATCCACTAAGCGGCCCTAGGAGCTTCCCGGCTCTTCGTGTTGCTCAGCCAAAGCCCGTCGGGGGGTTTTGGAGGGTAACAGAATATTGGATGTTATTAATGACAAGGTTATATCATTATATGAATGATGTAATGGACACACCCAAATAAGCGTAGCATAAGATCACGTCATTAAGTTCATTTGCTATAAGCTTTCGATACATAGTTACCAAGTCCTTTCGACCATGAGATCATGTAAATCACTTATGCCGGAAGGGTTTGATTACATCAAACGCCACTGCGTAAATGGGTGGTTATAAAGGTGGGATTAGGTATCCGGAAAGTATGAGTTGAGGCATATGGATCAACAGTGGGATTTGTCCATCCCGATGACGGATAGATATACTGGGCCCTCTCGGTGGAATGTCGTCTAATTAGCTTGCAAGCATATGAATGGTTCATAAGAGACCACATACCACGGTACGAGTAAAGAGTACTTGTCAGGAGACGAGGTTGAACAAGGTATCGTGATACCGATGATCAAACCTCGGACAAGTAAAATATCGCGTGACAAAGGGAATCGGTATCGTATGTAAATGGTTCAATCGATCACTAAAGTCATCGTTGAATATGTGGGAGCCATTATGGATCTCCAGATCCCGCTATTGGTTATTGGTCGGAGAGAGTCTCAACCATGTACATAGTTCACGAACCGTAGGGTGACACACTTAAGGTTTGATGTCGTTTAAGTAGATATGGAATATGGAATGGAGTTCGAAGTTTTGTTCGGAGTCTCGGATGGGATCCAGGACATCACGAGGAGTTCCGGAATGGTCCGGAGAATAAGATTCATATATAGGAAGTTATATTCCTAGTTTGGAAATGATCCGGTGCATTTATGGAAGGTTCTAGAAGGTTCTAGAAAGTCCGGAAGAAACGCACTATGGAAGGTGGAGTCCCGGAGGGACTCCACAACCATGGCCGGCCAAACCCTAGAGGAGGAGTCCCGTGGACTCCACCGGTGGCCGGCCACCCCCCACCAAGGAAAGGTGGGAGTCCCACCTTGAGTAGGACTCCCTCCTTGGGTAGGTTTCCCACCAAAGGTAGGTTTGCTTTTGGGGTCTTATTCGAAGACTTGGGATCCAACTCTTGGGGCTTCCACCTATATAATGAGGAGCATAGGGGAGGGGCCGGCCACACCAAGCCACCCTTGGCCGCAGCCCTAGTTGGCCGGCGCCCAAGCCCTCTCTCCCCAAACCCTAGCCTCTCCTCCTCCACAACCTCTCCCGCATACGCTTAGGCGAAGCCCTGCCGGAGATCTCCACCACCACCGTCACCACGCCGTCGTGCTGATGGGATTCCGAGGAGGATCTACTACATCCGCTGCCCGCTGGAACGGGGAGGAGGACGTCGTCTTCATCAACACCGTACGTGTGACCGAGTACGGAGGTGCTGCCCGATTGTGGCACCGTCAAGTTCTTCTACGCGCTTTTGCAAGCGGTCAAGATCTTCTACGCGCTTTTGCAAGCGGCAAGTGATCGACTACATCCACCACGAGATCTAATCTCGTTAGGATTTGGAAATCTTCGAGGGTTAGTCTCATGATCTTCTCGTTGCTACCATCTACTAGATTAGATCTTGGCTTGTGTTTCGTTCTTGCGGTAGGAAATTTTTTGTTTTCTATGCTACGAATCCCATCAGTGGTATCAGAGCCGTGTCTATGCATAGATTGGTTGCACGAGTAGAACACAATTGTTTTGTGGGCGTTGATGTTTTTGTTTTCTTTAGTTCGTGTACTTTGCATCTTGCGGCATAGTGGGATGAAGCGGCCCGGGCTAACTTTACATGACCGCGTTCATGAGACTTGCTCCACGTTCGACATGCAACTTGTATTGCATAAGTGGCTTTGTGGGTGTCTGTCTCTCCCACTATAGTGAAGATCCAATTTACTCTTTCTATTGACAACACTAGTATCACCGTTGTGGTTCATGTTCGTAGGTAGATTGGATCTTGCTCGAAAACCCTAAACCACGTAAAATATGCAAACCAAATTAGTGGCGTCTAACTTGTTTTTGCAGGGTTTGGTGATGTGATATGGCCATGATGTGATGATGAATATGTATGGGATGATCATTATTGTATTGTGGCAACCGGCAGGAGCCTTATGGTTGTCTTTATATTTCATGTTGTACTATTATTTCAAAGTAGTTGTAATAGTTGCTACACACGGTGAACAACCATGAAGACGGCGCCATGGACCTTGACGCTACGCCGACGATGATGGAGATCATGCCCGTTGATGATGGAGATCATGTCCGTGCTTTGGAGATGAAGATCAAAGGCGCAAAGACTAAATGGCCATATCATATCACATATGAATTGCATGTGATGTTAATCCTTTATGCATCTTATTTTGCTTAGATCGCGACGGTAGCATTATAAGATGATCCCTCACATTAATATCAAGATAATAAAGTGTTCTCCCCTCGTATGCACCGTTGCTACAGTTCGTCGTTTCGAAGCATCTCGTGATGATCGGATGTGATAGACTCAACGTTCACATACAACGGGTGTAAGCCATGTTTGCACACGCGGAATACTTGGGTTTGCTTGACGAGCTTAGCATGTACAGACATGGCCTCGGGACAACGGAAACCGAAAGGTTGAACACGAGTCATATGGATGATATGATCAACATGTTGATGTTCACCATTGAAGCTACATCATCTCACGTGATGATCGGTTTTGGTGTAGTGGATGTGGATCGTGTGCCACTTAACAACTATGAGGGATGTTGTATTAAGTGGGAGTTCATTAGTAATTAGATTAAAACTTGAACTAATTATCATGAACATAGTCTGAATAGTATTTTGAATTAAATTTGTAGAATTGGCATCCGTTTTCTACCACGCGTTAGTCTTGTAATTTAGTTTGAAATACTGTTAAATCTGATTAATAACTTTACGGGCTGGTACCGTATTGTTAAAGAATCAAGAAATGATTAAGTCCTATTGCAAACTTTTAGTAAACCTCACATTGTTGATTCAAAGAGCTATGGTTTCAATTAGTACCTACAATTATCTTGTCTCTGTGAAACTTGATGTTCAAATTTATTTGAAAAGTAAGGAGCTGAAAAGTTTTGTTTTCAGAAAGAAGCGAGTGTGAGATATATGCGATATATCTAAGACCTTACTGCAAGATGATAGAATATAATCTAGTGAGACTACATAAACTCATAAGTTTTATGGGAATGTACGAAGGTTGAAGACGCCAGGCGTCCCAATCCTCCAACTATTGGGGCACTAACAATATTCGCATATCCATGAAGTGATCGTTCTTAGTATGCACCGTTGCTAAGACTCGTCGTTTCGAAGCATCTCGTGATGATCGGGTGTTATTGATTCCACGAGTGCATACAACGGGTGCAAGCCAGATTTGCACATGCGAATACTAAGGTTAAACTTTACGAGCCTAGCATGTACAGACATGGTCTCGGAAAGTCGTCATGATGGATAAAATTATGAGTGACATTGTTCATCATATTACAAAGTTACTAATAGTGAAATCTGGAACACTTGTCATATGATGATCAACTTCAAAGTAAGAACCTCAAGATTATTGGTATTTGACCAACAAACCTAGAAGTTTTTGAAGGTGAAGTATTTTCTGAGAATGAGGAAAGCTAAAAGAGAAACTACATAAGATATTTTGGCAGAAAGAAAGAAAAGACTAGAAAGTCTAGCTCAGGTGTATATACAAGATATACATGTTATGGTTGTATTTCTTGTTTGGTCACACAATGAAATTCTTGGGTATTTTGTACCAGATTGGTTGGTATGAGATGTCATACAGTACAACGCAATACAAGAATACGATGGCCTAAGTGACTGACAAGGAATATGATAGGAATACACTTCTGGAACAAAAATAAAGTGTTATTATGTTCGTCGTTGGTATTCTATCTAGCCCTTAGAATTTATAATAAAGAACTTAATAATTGTTATTTTGCTCTGGTCAAATGAAAAACAATGAGTTGTTCAAATTATGACATTACTCCATGTACGATGGATAAGTTATTATAAATCTTAATGGTGAAACACACATACATACCACTGACGCTAAAATTCCATAAGGCAAATGATTTCAATTCCACTTATTTGTGGAACCGCCATTTAGTTCATGTTAGAGAGGAACGCATGAAGGAACTCCATGCAAATGGATTTTTGGAGTCGTTTGATTTTTGAATCGTTTGGCGCTTGCAAATCTTTTCTAAAAAGAATGACTGAAATACCGTTCATAGGCCAAGAGTTGAACGGGCAACTAAGTGGTAACACATGATGATGTATGTGGTTCACTGGGCATAGTTGTGTGCGGGAGATTCTTCTACTTCATGAAAACTTCCAACAATGAATTGAGTATATATATGTGGATATATTCGATAAGAAAGAAGTTTGAAACATTTGAATGGATTCAAATAAATTTCAGCATGAAGTGGAAATCATCGTAATAGAAAAGTCAAATATCTATGATTGGATCATAGTGGAAATATTTGAATTACGAGTTTTAGCGAACATCTGAGAGAGTTATGAAATTGTTCTATAACTCACGTTTCTTGGAGTATCATGATGATGATGGAGTATCCAAGAGATGTATCCAAACCTTGTTGGATTAATGATGAGATAATATAATTTGACGCCATTATATTTTTTGTGGATTATGCTTTAGAGACTACCGCTTTTACACTAAATAGAGCATCATCATGATCCGTTGAAATGACACCATACGAGATATGGCATGGGTATGAACCCTAATAGTCTTTTTCTTAAATTTTGGTATGCATAGCATAAGTAAATGAGTTTACAACCAAAATCAGATGAATGTCTTTGTTGGTTATCCCAGAGAATTGATTGGGAATTCTTTCCACTATGAAGTAAAGGACAAAAATGTTTGTTAATGTTACTTGCTTATTTCCAAGAAATTGTTTTCTAGCGAAATATTTGAGTGGGAGGACAATAGAACTTGATAAGATTTATGAACCTGAGCATAATGATCAGAGTAGCGCAACATCGGAAATGGTTCCGGAAGCGGATACGACGATCATAGCTCTCATGACTACAAAAAAGTTTTAGCCATGGAGATCGAAGTACCTATTGAACCTTGTAGGTTTGGTTTACTTTGTGATCAAATAAATGATTTGTGGACAAAGGATTGATTTTGAACAATGATAAACCAACTAAAGACAAAGAAGTTATGATGGGCCCTGACTCCGTTAAAATGGCTATGCGCCATGAAATCCAAGATAGGTGAATACTTTTTGAAAGTAAATGAATCTATGAATTTAATAGACTTGGATGAAATATCCTTAAATAAGCACGACTTGTCAAAAAGTTGTTTATGACAAAGTTGAAAGAGTTGACTACGATAAGATCAGATCTTCCGTAGCAATGCTTATAGTCTATGTGGATTATTCTAGTAATCGCTACATATTTATTTATGAGATATGTTAGTAGGATGGCAAAATATATTACTTAACAGAAGTATGTATTAAAGGTGTATACAAGATACAACCTAGAGTTTTGCTAGTCCGTAGAATACTAGATAGGAATACGAACTTCAATTGGATGAAGTGAGTATTGCGGAGTTGGAATCTTCACCGGATGAAATAGTCAAAGAGTTTTTGATTTCATCAGAAACGATGAAGATTCTTGCATTTGCAAGAAATTAAGTGGGAGCGCTGAGACATATTTGTAATACTTTATGTAGCTGACATATCGTTGATTATAAATATTGTAATTGTGTAGTTGATTAAAAGGTTTCATTGAGAATTAGCTTCAATGAGAAGATATGGACTGAAACATATTTAGTGTCAAGATCTATGAAGATAGATTGAAACACATAATAAGTTTAAGTCAAAGTACATAGAATGAATATTGAAGTAGTTCAATATAAAAGGAAGGTGTTCTTTTCATGAGAAGGATTAACAAGACTTGAGTGTATATGACACTCAATGAGTTAAAACACATGAGTGATTATAGATCACGTATAATATGTACATAATCAGATGTCCTATGCTCTAAAGTGTTATGAGCATATACCAGAATGATTCATGTGATGATCATTGGACGACAGTAAGATTATCCTTGAGTACTTTGGAAGAACCAAGGATATATAAATATATTTTTGTATGGGGTAATGACAAACAAATCGCTGTAAAGTGTTGCACCGATATTAGTTTGGTCACATATAAAAATGAATTTCAAATCTCAATTAGGCTAAGTGTTGTTTAAAAGGTAGCACAATGCTAGATTTAGAAGAGTTCTAAATATTGTGACAGATTCTACAAGCGAAGGCAGAGTATGTCATCGTTTTAACAATGACTAAGGATGTTAAGTCGAAAGGTTCTTTGAGAACTTGGTAGTTCCGATAGTGTCAGAACTTAGAAGCTATATTGTGTGTGACAATATTAGTGACATATTTCAGACCGCGGAATTAAGGTTCCACCAGAGGACTAAGCATATATGCCGACTCATTTGGAAAATGAGTGATGCATTGAGACGCAAATGAATTGCAAAATACATGCGTTTCTGAGCGTGTCAGATCCGTTGACTAAAACCTCTCCCGTAAGCAAAACATGATAAAACACCAGAAAGGCCAAGGTGTTATATCTTTACAAATGTAAACTAGATTATTGACTCTAGTGCAAGTGGGAGACTGTTGGAGATATGCCCAAGAGGCAATAATAAAATGGTTATTATAATATATCTTTGTGTTTATGATAATGTTTGCATAACATGCTATAATTGTATTAACCGGAACATTGATACATGTGTGTTATGTAAACAACAAGGAGTCCCTAGTAAGCCTCTTGTATAACTAGCTTGTTGATTAATAGATGATCATGGTTTCGTGATCATGAACATTGGATGTTATTAATGACAAGGTTATATCATTATATGAATGATGTAATGGACACACCCAAATAAGCGTAGCATAAGATCGCGTCATTAAGTTCATTTGCTATAAGCTTTCGATACATAGTTACCAAGTCCTTTCGACCATGAGATCATGTAAATCACTTATGGAAGGGTACCTTGATTACATCAAACGCCTGCGTAAATGGGTGGTTATAAAGGTGGGATTAGGTATCCGGAAAGTATGAGTTGAGGCATATGGATCAACGGTGGGATTTGTCCATCCCGATGACAGATATACTCTGGGCTCTCGGTGGAATGTCGTCTAATTAGCTTGCAAGCATATGAATGGTTCATAAGAGACCACATACCACGGTACGAGTAAAGAGTACTTGTCAGAGACGAGGTTGAACAAGGTATCGTGATACCGATGATCAAACCTCGGACAAGTAAAATATCGCGTGACAAAGGGAATCGGTATCGTATGTAAATGGTTCAATCGATCACTAAAGTCATCGTTGAATATGTGGGAGCCATTATGGATCTCCAGATCCCGCTATTGGTTATTGGTCGGAGAGAGTCTCAACCATGTCTGCATAGTTCACGAACCGTAGGGTGACACACTTAAGGTTTGATGTCGTTTAAGTAGATATGGAATATGGAATGGAGTTCGAAGTTTTGTTCGAGTCTCGGATGGGATCCGGGACATCACGAGTTCCGGAATGGTCCGGAGAATAAGATTCATATATAGGAAGTTATATTCCAAGTTTGGAAATGATCCGGTGCATTTATGGAAGGTTCTAGAAGGTTCTAGAAAAGTCCGGAAGAAACGCACTATGGAAGGTGGAGTCCCGGAGGGACTCCACAACCCTGGCCGGCCAAACCCTAGTGGGGGAGTCCCAGGTGGACTCCACCAAGGGTGGCCGGCCAAACCCCCACCAAGGAAAGGTGGGAGTCCCACCTTGAGTAGGACTCCCTCCTTGGGTAGGTTTCCCACCAAAGGTAGGTTTGCTTTTGGGGTCTTATTCGAAGACTTGGGATCCAACTCTTGGGGCTTCCACCTATATAATGAGGAGCATAGGAGGGGGCCGGCCACACCAAGCCACCCTTGGCCGCAGCCCTAGTTGGCCGGCGCCCAAGCCCTCTCTCCCCAAACCCTAGCCTCTCCTCCTCCACAACCTCTCCCGCATACGCTTAGGCGAAGCCCTGCCGGAGATCTCCACCACCACCGTCACCACGTCGTCTGGCGGGATTCCGAGGAGGATCTACTACATCCGCTGCCCGCTGGAACGGGAGGAGGACGTCGTCTTCATCAACACCGTACGTGTGACCGAGTACGGAGGTGCTGCCCGATTGTGGCACCGTCAAGTTCTTCTACGCGCTTTTGCAAGCGGTCAAGATCTTCTACGCGCTTTTGCAAGCGGCAAGTGATCGACTACATCCACCACGAGATCTAATCTCGTTAGGCTTTGGAAATCTTCGAGGGTTAGTCTCATGATCTTCTCGTTGCTACCATCTACTAGATTAGATCTTGGCTTGTGTTTTCGTTCTTGCGGTAGGAAAATTTTTGTTTTCTATGCTACGAATCCCATCAGAGGGTTCCCGCCAAGGTGATGTGGTATGCTCCTATAATACCACGGTTGAAACGTCTGTTCAGGAACAAAGAGCATGCCAAGTTGTTGCGATGGCACAAAGAGGACCGTAAGTCGGACGGGGAGTTGAGACACCCCGCAGATGGAACGCAATGGAGAAAGATCGACAAAGAGTTTAAAGATTTTGCAGCTGACGCAAGGAACATAAGATTTGGTCTAAGTACAGATGGCATGAATCCTTTTGGCGAGCAGAGCTCCAGCCATAGCACCTGGCCCGTGACTCTATGCATCTACAACCTTCCTCCTTGATTGTGCATGAAGCGGAAGTTCATTATGATGCCAGTGCTCATCCAAGGTCCGAAGCAACCCGGCAACGACATCGATGTGTACCTAAGGCCATTAGTTGATGAACTTTTACAGTTGTGGGGCAGACCTGGTGTCCGTGTGTGGGATGAGCACAAAGAAGAGGAATTTGACCTACGAGCGTTGCTTTTCGTAACCATCAATGATTGGCCAGCTCTTAGTAACCTTTCGGGCAGACAAATGAGGGATACAATGCATGCACGCACTGCTTACATGAGACTGAAAGTGTGCATTTGCCAAATTGTAAGAAGAACGTGTACCTGGGGCATCGTCGATTTCTTCCCAAAAATCATAACGTAAGAAAGAAAGGCAAGCATTACAACGACAAGGCAGATCACCGGCCGAAGCCTGCGGAACACTGGTGCTGAGGTATTTGACATGGTCAAGGATTTGAAAGTCATCTTTGGAAAGGGTCCTGCCGGACAATCAGTTCCGAAGGGAGCTGACGGGCACGCACCCATGTGGAAGAAGAAATCTATATTTTGGGAGCTAGAATATTGGAAAGTCCTAGATGTCCGCTCTGCAATCGACGTGATGCATGTTACGAAGAATATTTGCGTGAACTTGGGCGTGTATGGGAAGACAAATGATACAAAGGAAGCACGGCAGGACCAGCAACGTTTGAAAGACCATGATGACCGGCATCCGGAATGGTTTCAAGGTCGTGCCAACTACGCTCTTACCAAAGAAGAGAAGGTCATCTTTTTTGAATGCCTGAGCAGTATGAAGGTCCCGTCTGGATTCTCGTCCAATATAAAGGGAATAATAAACATGGCGGAGAAAAAGTTCCAAAACCTGAAGTCTCACGACTGCCACGTGATTATGACGCAATTGCTTCCGATTGCTTTGAGGGGGCTCCTGACAGAAAATCTTCGAGTAGCCATTCTGAAGCTATGTGCATTCCTCAATGCAATCTCTCAGAAGGTAATCAATCCAGAAGTTCTACCACGGTTACAGAACGATGTGGTCCAATGTCTTGTCAGTTTCGAGTTGGTGGTCCCGCCATCCTTCTTCAATATTATGACGCACCTCCTGGTTCACCTAGTCGAAGAGATTTCCATTCTCGGTCCTGTATTTCTACTCAATATGTTCCCCTTCGAGAGGTTCATGGGAGTATTAAAGAAATATGTTCGTAACCGTGCTAGGCCAGAAGGAAGCATCGCCAAGGGCTATGGAAATGAGGAGGTAATTGAGTTTTGTGTTGACTTTGTTCCTGACCTTAAGCCGATTGGTCTTCCTCGATCGCGGCACGAGGGGAGACTAAGTGGAAAAGGCACGATCGGAAGGAAATCAACGATATGTATGGACGGCCATTCTCTGACTGAAGCACACCACACAGTTCTGACCAATTCCAGCTTGGTGGCTCCGTACTTTGAGAAACACAAGAATATTTTACGCTCGGACAACCCGGGGAAGCCTGAATCCTGGATTAGGAAGGCCCACATGGAGACTTTCGGCAGTTGGTTGAGAAAACATTTAATGAATGACAATGATGTTGTAGATCAGCTGTACATGTTGGCCAAGACACCATCTTCGACTATAACGACTTTCCAAGGGTACGAGATAAATGGGAATACATTTTACACGATCGCCCAAGATAAAAAGAGCACCAACCAAAACAGTGGTGTCCGCTTTGATGCAGCAACCGAGAATGGGCAAAAGGTCACATATTATGGTTACATAGAAGAGATATGGGAACTTGACTATGGACCCTCCTTTAAGGTCCCTTTGTTCCGGTGCAAATGGTTCAAGCTAACAGGAGGTGGGGTAAAGGTGGACCAGCAATACGGAATGACAATGGTGGATTTCAACAATCTTGGTTACCTTGACGAACCATTCGTCCTAGCGAAAGATGTCGCTCAGGTTTTCTATGTGAAGGACATGAGTAGCAAACCGAGGAAACGGAAAGATAAGAAAACGATCAGTACATCATGCGATGATCCAAAGCGCCACATTGTTCTTTCAGGGAAAAGAAACATCGTGGGAGTGGAGGACAAGACAGACATGTCAGAAGATTATAATATGTTTGGTGAAATTCCGCCCTTCAAAGTGAACACCGACCCAAGCATTAAGTTAAATGATGAGGATGCTCCATGGATACGGCCCAATCGTAAGCAAGCAGGGACACAAGGGAAGAAATGATGTGTAATAATTTATTGTACCAAACTTTGTTGAATGGATCATGCGAATTATATTGCCCGTGATGTGTTTGGTGTCCATTTTCGAATGATTCGATTGATTCGAGATACCACTGATGATACATGAAATTTGGAGTGATTTAGTCATACTCCTGCCTAGGCGTATAATATGCATACTCGTAGTCTTCATAGCCGCCGCCGTTATACTGGTAGTTGTCGCCTTCTAAGTTGCCGCCGTCGTCGTCGCTGCTGTTGTCGCTGTCGTCGGGCGGCGCTCGTGGCTCGAACTGAGGGTAGCGCAGGCGGGGGATATCGCCGGCCGTGATGTAGTCCATGACGCTCTGCAGAGTCCGGCCGTACCACCATAGCCGACGGCGGCCTCGTGGAAGTTCCCAGGAGGCAGACCGTCCTCCTCATACCGCGAGCGCCCTCTCACGCGCGATTGATGAAGAAGGCGTCCCAAGTATGCTGGTTATCGGGATGCCAGCGGATTCATCCGCTGCTCGGCGTGAGGTCGAGGTAGTAGTGGTTCGTGATGGCCGCCCGGCGCGCAGTACCCTGAGGGATGGGAGGGATCGGCACGCCTCCGGCGCTTAGGCTCCAGCCGGCGGGGACGCGGTAGCCCGGTGGGCAAGGGTAGTTCGAGGCGCAAAGCTCCTCCACCTGCTGGTAGGTTAGAGTGGGTGCGGTGGAAGCCATGAGAGAGTGATGAGAGATTGTAGAGATGTGATAATGCTGGCCAAGCCGGGCTACATATATGTAGTGAGAAATGGCGGGAAAAATGGGAGCGGGAAGACGGGGCGGGAAGAAAGTGGCGGGAAGAAAGAGGCGGGAAGAAATGGCGGGAAGAAAGAGGCGGGAAGAAAGAGGCGGGAAGATAGGGAAGAAATGGCGGGAAGAAGAGGAATCCAGAGCTGGTCATCTAATCTTTAGTCCCAGCTGGTGGGTGCAACCGGGACTAAGGTGTTTTTGTATCATCTAATAAAGCTGTCGGTGGGATAAGGACGTGCGGGTAAGCTTTAGTCTCGGTGGTGGGTGCAACCGGGACTAAAGGTGGTTTTTGTGTCATCTATGAAAACTGTCGGTGGGATAAGGATGTTTGGGTAAGCTTTAGTCCCGGCTGGAGGGTGCAGTGACTAAAGTCGGCGGGATAAGAACGCGTGGGTGGACGCACTGCTCGATGAGATAAAGCATGTAGCGCACGACGCCTTGTCGGAGGAACAAGCCAAAGCCGAAGCGGCGTCGTGCCTATAAAAGGAGCATCGATACGCCTTGGCAAGCAGACTAACAAGCCAACCTAGCAGGTAGGGAGAGTTTTCATCACCATGGATGAAGTAAAGGGTTGGAAAATCTCCCGTGGCGCAACTTCTCGAAGATGTCGTCGGTGCACCCGCCACATCTTCGGAAGTTGCTCCTCGGAATTTTTCTTTGTGAAAGGGCGGGAAAACAGAGGCGGCCGGAAGAAGCGGCGGGAAGAGGGGCGGAAAGATAGAGGCGGGAAGAGGGGGCGGAAAGACAGAGGCGGGAAGAGGGGGCCGGCGGAAAGACAGAGGCGGGAAGAGGGGCCGGCGGAAAGACAGAGGCGGGAAGAGGGGGCCGGCGGAAAGACAGAGGCGGCCGGGAAGAACTGGTGGGAAGAGGGAGGCGGAAAGATTTTTAAATGAATTAGTTTTATTTTTCTGAATTTTTTGATATATTATTTGTATTTTTAAGATTTCTAAATGAATTAGTTTTATTTTTCTGAATTTTTTGATATATTATTTGTATTTTTAAGATTTTTAAATGAATTAGATTTATTTTTCTGAATTTTTTGATATATTATTTGTATTTTTAAGATTTTTAAATGAACTAGTTTTATTTTTCTTTATGTTTTGATATATTATTTGTATTTTTCAGATTTTGAAATGAATTAGTTTTATTTTCTGAATTTATTGATATATTATATGTATTTTTAACATTTTGAAAAAGAAAAGTAATTTGAAAAAGCCGCGACTAAAGGATATTTTTCCGCGGGAAACGAAAACCCGGCGAAAAATGCCCTTTAGTCGCGACCTTTAGTCGCGGTTGGGTCCCCAACCGCGACCAAAGGTCAACCAGTATAAAATGCCGCGCCCGAACCGCCGCTGCCCCCATTCTTCTTCTCCGATCGATCCGCGCGCGAAGGAACTCTCTACAGGACGCCGTCAGGCTGCCCGGCCCCTCGCCGACCGCCGCCGCCCCTCGACGCCGTCGCCACGCACGCTGCCCCTCGCCGACCGCCGCCGCCGCGCGCGCCGCCCCTCGACGCCGACGCCACGCACGCGCGCCACCGTGTACGTGCTGCCGTCGACGCTCCCCGCCGGCGTGCTCGATCTTTTCCCCGCCGGCGCCGGCGCCGGCGCTGCGCGCCGGCGCTGCGCGCCACACACGGGGAGAGGAGGCGGCGGCCGGCCGGGCGCGCGAACGGCACACAGCCGGGGCGGCGCCGGCCCGGCCCTCCATCTCCCATTTTAATTTTTTTTATTTAATTAACAAAAAATTTAACTTCACAAAAACTTTAACTTAACAAAAAAATTGAACTTCACAAAAACTGTAACTTAACAAAATTTGAACTTCACAAAAACTTTAACATATATAACAAAATTTTAAATTAACAAGAAATAACTTAACAAGAATAACTTAACAAAATAACTTAACAAAAGTTTGTCAAAAAATGAACTAAAATTTCACTTTTAAAAGAACTCAAAATTTGACTTAAAAATTTTGTCTTAATTTTTTTGACTTAACCACCGCGTGTATACGGAGGGGGTAGCGAGCCCCTCGTCGCCCCCTCCGTATACGCTGTGATGTTTGGGATCGAGAGGGCGGGAGTTATGTGTCTCGCACAACCGCCCGCCCAGCCCTTTTGCCACCGGTCTCTCGGTCGGGCGGTCAGCTGAGATCGATCGTCTGCATATACACATCTAATACGCGTCCCCCTCTCGCCTCCTCGTCGCCCTCTCTCTTTATATGTAGAAGAGATGTGATAATGCTGGCATATACACAATTAATTAGTTTTTACTACATGTTTTCAGGACTGATATATGGCGGACGATAGAGCTGACCCGATTATGGCCAACTATGATCCAGAAGCTGAAGAACATTTATTTGGCATCATAAAAGGCGATATTCTTTATGTGCCGACCGAACAAGATGAAGAAGAGGATATTTCTTCTTATCTGAACCTTGACGGTCAAGATGAAGGCCGTCAGCAAGATGATGGGGAAGAAACATCGATAAACGACGATCTTCAATTGCAAGTAGCAACCAGCTCCGACGCCGAGGTATATATATACATTTTGCCTCTGGTGATACAAACTTACTGATTTGAATAAATATGTGTGTACTAATGCGCGCGACTCTCTTTCTTATTTTAGCTCTCGGCCGAATCGTCGAAACAATCGAGTACGTCGTCAAAGCGTGGCGCAACCAAGACGCTGAAACAAGGAGAAACATATACCATCGAGGTTGTCGACAGTGCAACCGGCCTGGAGCCCGAACTCCACCAAGTTTATCAACCAATGCGGAGCCGTTGTTAGAGACAACGTCTCGATCACCCTCCAGGAGTGGAATGAGCCAAAGAAGACACGTCTTGGTTTCAGTTTTGTCAAGAAGAGAACAAAAAAAGATTGCTTCAAAAAGCGTATGGAACATTTCATCCTACCTCCGGAATACCACAAATTCGATGAATTGGGTAACAAGATTGAGGAAAACAAGGAGAGGAGGAGGCTAGTCAAACAGTTCGCTCTTCATAAGATGGCCGAAGCATTCCGAAAATTCAAGCAAAATCTAGCCCGTGACTATGTCAACCAGAACAAGACTCCGGATTTCAAAGGACAATATGAGAGAAACATGATTGGCCAGAATGTGAGGCGAAGAAATCGGAGCAGTTCATTGAAATATCGAAAAATAAGGAAAATGCGGCTAAGAAGGAGTACAATCATATTATGGGGCCAGGAGGGTATCGCCTTTGGAAGCCTAGGTGGGAGAAGATGGAGAACGAGCTGAGGGCGCGAGGAATCCGTCCAGGTACGGAGGGATGGGACCCAAGGGCCAAAAGCTAGTGGTACGGGCATGGGGGAACGCTAGACCCGGAGACAGGGGCGTGTGTTCACCGGAACAAAACGTTTAAACCCACCCAAGCCCTTATTGACGCAATGAGGGATGCTCAACAGGGGAAGATCAAGTTCAACAGAGAGAACGACGCGCTGACAAAAGCCCTCGGGAATCCTGAACACGGAGGACGTGTATGAGGCATGGGGAACATTTCGTGGAAAATAGGGTTCTCCCGGGACGATGACCCTGTTCTGAAGCCGTAAGAAAGTCGGATCGGGATGCGAGATGTTGTGGCGCGGTTGGCATCGGAAGTCGATGAGATGAAGAAAACCCTGAATATACTAGTACAAGATAGATCGGCAGCTGGGACGCATGAAGATCATCGGCGGATCTCGGAAGCCAGCAGCGGAGAAGCGGCGTGGCTTCCACGGAGCCCCGCCGGGCGATGCACCGCGATCGATATTACGCACGGAGCCTCCTCGCTACCCGTGGACGATGTAAAGGAGATGAAAGAATGTCATCTGCATTATCCAGTGGGAACATGTCCATGAAGGTAGCCATCGGCAGTGCTTTACCATGTTTACAGGAGCACTCCACCACAACAACCCCATTCAAGATGGCTATGCTCGTGTCACGGTGGAGGACAAAGTCCCAGGGGTTTGAGGACCTGGAGATTGACTATGCTACACCCGAAGGGGAGAGAAGACTTGTCAAGCGCCGGTTCATTCTATGGAAAAAGAAGTTTATCAAGTTTCCGGGCGAGGCACCAAGGCAACAAGTCCACCCCCTCTGGAGGTGGCGGTGGCGGTGGCGTGGTGGTGGTGGTGGTGGTTCACCTACACCTCCTTCACGTCAGTGACGCCGCCCCCCATCCACAACGTCCGGCTGGTGATCAGCCGCTGCCCCCGGTCCTCGTCGGCGGGTGAGCGACGCCGCCCCCGTCGCCTCGGCGGGGCAGCAGCCCTCCAATCCACCTCCGGCAAAGAAGCAGAAGCAAGTCCTGGACTATTAACCCGGAGCCTTATGTACCTAAGACCACAAAGGTACCGGAGCCATCACTGAAGCCTCTCATCCCGAGACCTTGGGAAATTAGTGTCGAGGAAAATGCGTGGTCGTGGCTGCTCAGCATGAGAAATGGAAGGCGGACTGCAAGAAGAAAAGAGAGCCCGAGCCCAAGCCAGAATTTTCTGAGAAGGAAAAGAAGTGGGCTAAGTCATTTTGAGCACACCGTCCCAAGCGCGAGAGAATCTGACGACTATGCACGTGAACTTCGTAGGCAAGCGGTCATGTTCAAGAGGAACAAAGAGTTGGCGGAGAAGCGGGAGAAGAAAGCCTTGGAGGAGGCTAGAAAGTAAAGAAAGCGGGAAACGAGTTGTTGCCCAGCTCGGGGAACAAAGTAAACAATCGATCCCCCCGCTCATAGTGAAAGCCACCGGTCCGGATGCTGAACTAATGGACCCCACAATCATAGCAGCTGCGGCAACTGAATTGACTGTAACGGGTGCCAGAGAACAAGCGACCAACTTAGGTATGACTCTTCGTGCAGTGTTAGGCCTCGAGGAGGCGCCAATTAGTGAGGTAGCAATTACATATGTGCAGAATGGGCCTCTCATCGACCCTGCGCAGGAAGAGGAACTACCTCCACAAATGCAAAATCTGCTACGTTGGTACAAGGGTTACATAAAAAATAACGCCGCCAAAGAATATATTTATGCGGAAGTTAGACATGAGCATCACTTCAAACATTACTATGTAACAGTTCATATGAGTGAATTGTTCCAGCTGTTCAATCTGCGCGAGCTCGACAAATCTATCATCAGTTGCTACGTTCTGTAAGTGATTTATTTCTACCCCATCTCGTTCATTGCCTGCACTATATATACATATTGTCCTAACTATATTGTTGTGTACGCTATTATGCAGAATGAAGATTAGGGAATGCAGAATAAGGAACATCCATGATGTTGGGTTCATTGACCCACAAATAGTTAATGCATATGTGTTAGAAAAATTCCCCGCCGATGTGGAGAAAGACCTGTGGATGTTTCTTACAAAGCAGCAACTCAAAAGTGAAATTCTATTTCCTTTCCATTTTGGGTGAGTGTTTCTGTCTTGAGCACATTATCTTTTGTTTATTCCATGCATGGTATGTCTAGTCGATGAGTTATGCATGACTGTGCATGTATCGTGTCCGCATGTTCCACTGGATTCTGCTATAATTCAATTTCACACCTCCACAGTTCTCATCATCGAGTCTCTGAATATGGATCCAAAGCGTTTGGTCGACATGAGAAAAATGCAGCAAAAGTAATTATTTTCATTCATTTGCGCTCTATATCGATCTGCCTATTTCGTTCATTTCCTAATATCAAGTAACTAATAACTCTCTTGTTCATTTAATTTTCTTTGCCTCGTAGGGTTTGGAGACGGTTCGCAGATGAAAGGTCGGTGAATTCAAAAAAGAGCTAGAATTTAAAAGGGCAGTGTCATATTCAGCCAGAGGGGACCAATCTATGTGGATACTATGTTTGTGAGATGATCCGGAGATACACCACTGAGCGGCAGTCGTCTGAAAACAACATCAAGAGGAATAACCTCCGGAGGACGCTTAGTCCAGAAGCTCGCTCCCGACCACTTCAAGAGGAACTAGCAGGATGGTTCATGAGGGAAGTCATCAATCCTAAAGGAGAACACTATTACGAGGACGTAGAACTGTGGATGAAGTAAATTATGTATGGAAACTTGTTCAAAATTGTATATGGTCATCCGATATTGAATGTTTATATATTGTATTCCTCTTGAATTTTCTTGGTTCTAATTTCAAATTTGTTTGAAATTGTACATTCATATGCATGTATATAGTACCATAGAATATGTGTACTGAAACTTCTTCAAAATTAAAATAAAACACAAAATTAAATATAAAAGAAATAAAACAATTACAAACTAAAAAGAAACCAGATTTAGGGGGTGGGGGCTAAAACCCTAAACCTGCGGAGGCCTTTAGTCGCGGTTTGCCAGGAGAACCGCGACTAAAGGTCCTCCGCCCGACGGACTGCTGGCGGCCACGTGGACGCGCCTTTAGTCGCGGTTCGTAAGCAACCGCGACTAAAGGGGGGGGGCCTTTAGTCGCGCTTCATTGGTCGCGGTTGCGCAACTGCGACCAATGGCAGTTGCGAACCGCGACCAAAGCCCTTTTTTCTACCAGTGTATCGTATGCATGGTCGTTGATCTTATAGTTTACTACTGATGTGTTGCCTTCAGCAAACCTAGAGAATATAAAGGAACGCTGGAGGACGTTGATGCCATTGCAGGAACCTTCCATGTTGAACAAAGAGTGCCAAATTTATAGACCATGTGAAGCAATAGCCATAAGAATGATAGTGCATCCCTCCGCATGCCCAATATATTGTCCATGCCAAGCAAAATGGCACTTATTTCACTCCTAGTGCACGCAATATATTCTTTCAATCATCCCCAGAAATCCCCTTGCCTTGTTGATAGAAAACAACCGGGCAGTGTCAGTAACATTTGGCTCTCTCAAGTAAACATCGCAGAACACTGCAATCACGGCTTTGCAAAACTTGTACATCGAGTCCAGACACGTAGTCTCGCGAGGACCAGGCATGTGGTCTCTCTCGTTGTAAGCTCATCAAAAAGATCACCTACAACTCCATACGCAAGCATGCGAATAACTACAAAACATTTTTGGTATGTAGTGAAGCCAAGCTTACCGACAACATCTGGGTTGCATCTGAAGTACGAGTCATAGTCCCTCGTACTGTCTAGAATAGGCAAGAAGAACTTTCTTGACATCCAAAAGCGGTGACCGAATTTGTGCTCTAGGTAGGTGGGATTGGTAGAATGGAAGTAGTCCTTGTTCACCCTAGGCATAAAACCAGAAACCGAAGGCCGAACCCGAAATAATCAAGACCAAACATGAAGTAACCTCAAATTCAGTCTTCGGTTAGCAACTTAGTCCTGGACATCAGATGACCAAAATAATCTTGTGTGTCATTCGGCCCCGTGCGGTCCACCTAGGTGCCTCAGTCCCCAGCCAGCCCATGCAGACCTACTCACTTCACTTGTCTATTTGTTGCCTGCCAAAACCCACCGGCGAGCAGTGGTTAAGCAACACGAAGAGCCGGGAGGCTTCCAAGGCGGCAGCGGGCCCTGGTCCCTCGACGTCGTCCCGCAAATGCTCGGCACACGACACGGCGGTTGCAGGCGTGCCACTGACCTATACGGCCAGGAAGGTGTTGGATTGCTTCGATTAGTTCTGCATGGCAGACACGTAAACATTAAATACGAGCCCTATCGGCTCTCGGGTTGCCTGCGGATCGGCTCAAAGAGCCGATCGCCCATGGTTCACGTTGGATTTTCAATGACATGGGGATCTTTGATCATAATAAAGCTAACCCAATCTACGACAGTTTAGGGTTTTCACCATATGATCGGAACATCCTACGCGTAGTTGAGCCTAATAGACACGAAAGATAATGGAAAACTAACCCTAAAAGAGGCCTAAAAACCAACATTAAGTTAATTCCCGGAACATCCCTCTTAGGACTAACAAACCATACCTAACGCACTACCGGATCGTTCAACCCGTTTGTAGGGCCTAACCATACGGATATCAAACTAATCCTTGAAGAATCAAGGAACAACTATAACGGATCGGATCTACTAAACAACGAACAAGAAGGATGCTGCCCTTACACCTGGATAGGTGTAAGGGCAGCTAGATATTGAGGGACGGCATAGCTAAGCAGATATGCGTAAGAAAAGCATCCATGCAAGCCCCAAAACATCCATGATAAGTAGTGCTACTCGCCATCAACAACGCTTCACAAGCGGCACAAGGTAAACGAATAAACGTGTCTGCCTAGATCGCAAGATGCGATCTAGGCAGCATGATGCTTACAGGAGAAACCCTTAAAGAAGGGGTGGCGATGCGCCTGATTTGTGTTTGTTGTGAACGTGATTGTCCTCCTTTCCGATAACCCTAGATACATATTTATAGTCCAAGGGACTTTCTAATCTGGACGTGCACCTAACCGTGCACGAGTTAAACTCTATCTTTCAATCTAAACTAAGATACGATCTACTAAATTACAGATACACGGGCAATTAAGCCCAAACTCTTCGTGCAAGGCCGCTTCAAAGATGCTCCACGCGTGTATCTTTCCAGCCCATCTTCACTTACGGCCCATCTCCTGATTTGGCCAAAATCTGGTGATAACACATGCCCCCTGGTTTTGGTAATGATAATTCCAAAACCACTCTGTTTTTCCTTCGAGGGGTCATGTCGTGGCAGAGCAGAACCGTCGCAGTATTCTTCATCATGACGTCTTGCCTTCTCAACTTCTCTGCACGATCTGACACCTTTGGCACCACATCCTCGAAAACTGTTCGAGCATTGAATCTCCAATATATCCCCTTTTATTTAACCGCATCGAACAGTTCACCTCTTCATCCCCTTGCTCCAAACCAGAAATCAGCCAAAAAACCCTCTTCCTCCGTAGCCATGTCTTCATCTTCCTCTTCCCGATCCTCTTCCTCGAGCGAAGCGGAGCCGGAGGTCAGTCAGATGGAAGCGTACAATCGGCGCGCTCCCGAACACTGGGATGAGCAGGAGTTTGACTTCGACTTCGTGCCAGAGGGTCGACCCGAGGACCTCGTGGTCAGATGGTGACATGCCCCGACTGACGGGGAAGATGACCTTCGGTTCTTGATCGACGGAGAACTGGAGGCGGAGAACGACAGCAACGACCCCCCCTTCCGAGGCAAATTCACCTCCTCTACCAAAGAAGTAGAAGAGGACGATGAAGACGAAGACGTCTCCTCCAACACGAAGCAAGAACAGGAGGATGACACCTCCTCCGACGAACCGCCGCCAAAGCGCATCCGTGGCTGGGCTTGGTCAGATGAGGACAACGATGACGAAGAGGAAGAAACCTCCGCTGAAGGTTACAGTAGCAGCGACGAGGAAATCGTCGACAGCGGCGATGACGGCAGCTACCCCAGCGACGGCGAAGACGGCAACAGCCCTTAGAGTAGGGACTTACTAGCATAAGATTAGTAATAGCAATCTGTCCCTTTGAGCAATCGGCTTCTCTTTGTAAGAAATCACCTTTTTTAACCAATGAAGATGAAGATGTTCTTCCAATTCGATTTCCAATCATCCGATGTCACCTCTTGCCACTTTCTGATTGTCAAAGGTGGTCAACGCATTAATGAGACAATGGCAACGCAGCAGTCCTTCTGGATGAACTGCGAGACAGGTTAATCCAGTCATCCCTCAAATAATAGCCTGCGACCCTTGTCCCAATTCCGATCCTTAAACGGCAATCCTTAACCACTCCAAATTACCAGGGCAGCCTTGCACAACCTTCCAGGCATCAAACCGAACCCAAGGAAGTATCAGAATGGTTCAGAACTTTCCTTATCAGGAGCCTGAAAATTTAAAAATATGGTCTCCCTTAGGTTAGACCACCCTGCCGATGACGACAGCACCTGGCATTTTTACTCACGATCCGTCCTTGCTTCCTCCCTGCCGGTTTGACTACTTCAAACAGGACCATGAAACCTGGTCATGGATTTTCAAGGCCAGTGCCCCCCGAGCCTCAGTCAAGGTGAGAATAGTAGTGAAGAAGGTGGCCGCCAAGAACTTTGAAGGGAAACAACCCTGTGCCGGCTCGAAAAGGGATACTGAAGATGATATCAGCGAGAACATGAAATCCAGCCAACAAAGCTCTAGCTTGGGCACCTCTGGGGACGTCACAACATAAAACTAGCCAGATGTGTCACCATCGGCTTCCAAGACAAGGGTCAGCCCTCAACTCCCATCAAAACAAGATAGGAAAGCTTATGCACAAGGAGTCGATGCACCACGAGGGCTCGGCAGGACCAGCAAATCCCTTCTTTGAACCAAGAAGCTTCTCATGCAATGGCTCTCTAACTCCTCCTGGCTCAATTCTTGTGCTTTGCTGCTAGATCGGCTCACCATCCTTGTGAAATTCAGCCCCACGTCCCGATGACGCAATGAAGCCCGGCCGATCGTGATGTTGCTGTCTTCAGGTCGAGGATACAGAAGTGGGTCACGTCCGTACTGGTGTACTCTGTGCCTTAGAAATTTTCCTTCAACGAGGCCTGATCAAGTGGCAGCTTAAACTCTGTAATTCTAAAGTCGATGTCCGAGCATCGGCTGTGCCGAAATTTTTTGTACTTTCGATTTTTTATTAGCCGATCGATTCATGAATCGGCTTCCCTGGGTACATACTTCATGGCTTTGTACCTTCTCCGTGTGTATGCCCCCCGAGCCGAATCCTTCAAGTGATTGAAGATATCGGCTTTTCAGCGAATTCGAAGCCTGTCATGCAACTCACCATGCTAAATAACACGGCGACTAGCAAATGTGGTGAGACTGATTTTAGCCGATTCTTGGAATCGGCTTCCTGCGTTCTTGATCCAACTATTTGCTGATAAATGTTGGCCATGGCTTATCCCCAGGACCAATTTCGATCTCTTCTAGTCCATCAGCTGCTGTAAACCCCAGCTTTCCATCGCCTGCTAAATCAAAATCAATGATGAACACAGGCAGAATGCATGTTGAGACTATTTGTGGCCGATTGCTAGAATCGGCCTCCTTTTCCATTGTAGTGTGTAATGAGGGTTTACAACTTCTTGGTCCTCTGCTACGACGACGTGGCACGCTTGAAGTGAGATCCTTGTTTCTTATTTTTCGGGGCCGATCGCAGGGATCGGCCTTGCCACGTACGTCCATAGACTTGGATCTTGCTACTCGTCGGCCGGTGGATAAGACTAGCCTCACCCCGTTTTTTGTAGCTTCGATGCGCTCACAGCCGTCAGATTGATTCCAGAGCGGCTCTTGGTCATTTGCTTCCCAGATGTTCATGGCAGCCAAAGAGATATCTTGAATCATCTGCATGAACAACCTCCACTTCATCTCCATCCCATTGTATGATGCACTGATGCATTGTGGATGGAATACAACATTAGCGTGGATCCAATCCCTTCCTAGCGAACAGCATAAGTGCTCTTGCTGTCGACGATGAAGAAGGATGTAGGGATGGTCTTTCGGAAAGTTAAGTCCACGTTCAGAACACCCTTGGCTTCCGACGGTTGGCCGTTGAAATCGCTTAGCGTGACGTTGGTCTTGATCGGATCTTCTAGAAACGTCCCAAACGTCGTAACATGGAGTATGGCATTATGTTGACTCTGCTCCCGTGTCAACCAGCATCTTGCGATAGGCTTCCCGTTGATATAACCCTTCGGGTATAGGGCCTTCAGATGCCTATAGCTCCTTTCGTGGCTTCTCAAAGATAACGGCCGTGGCCCGCCATCCGTGCCACGATACTTCCTCATCTCTTTGAGCACAAAACTCTGATGGGAGAACGAACACCATGTTTGTATCAGCCGATGTCCTGCATCGGCTTTTGTCTTGGGTCGCCACACTTTCTTTGGTGGGCGAGCCTCTGTCTCCGTGTTTGCTGAATTTTCACGGCCAGATCGGGTGCTTTCCTCAACGTGTACAGTGCGCGCCTCGGCTTCCTCCAAGTTTCGTAGCCGTTGCACTCGCTTTTGGGAGTGGCTGAGTCCATCGGGACACCACCTTGGTCGGTGATATCTATCTTCTTCCTCTGAATCCTCGAAGTCTTCATCTTGGGATGACTCGGCTCGTTTGTTTGAGGTGGGAGAGGTCCTAGACGCTTGAACACGAAACTTCATTCGTTCCCTTCCTCTTTTGTTTACATTGGCAGTTCTCGATTGTAGGCAATCGGCTCATTCTGAGTCCCAGCAGTGTTTGAAGAAAGGACAGTTCCAATGCCTATCCATGTCCTCTTGCTCTCTTGACCTCCCTCTAGTGTGACGCTCATACCCTTCGTGTGACGGTATTTCATGTTGTCTGCATCAGAGCGATATCTATCATCATCTACGTCGTAGCGCGACGTCGGTCGTATTGATGTTCATATTTGTTAAGGAGGTGCGCGGAAAGTGGTCGTTGATACCGCACGCTGATCACCTCTTCCTTAGTCAAATATTGTCATCATCATGGGCCGGTCGCGTGGATCGGCCTCCTTTATCTTTGCCACGGGAGCATTGCTCTCGGCCTCGCCATGGCGATCTGCAAGCCCTGCCATATTGATATCAAACGAGAAACCTTGCTCGCGTCCTATGCAGTGACTGAGATCGACCATGTTGACTTCGGAAACGGTGCGTGTCAACTCTCATGGCAACTGAAAAGTAATCGGCCTTGTTCTATCGCCATTTGAATCTGTCCGCGCAAGACTTTGCAGTCGTTGGTGGCATGGGTGAACGTGTGATGCCATTTGCGGTATGGCATTGTTCATCTCTTGTACCGTGGGGATTTTGTGGCCTTCGGGTAACTTGTTTCTCCTTCAAGACAAATCAAAAATTTGCTCCGTTTGCTCAAATCGAAGTCAAACCCTTTCACAGGCCCTAGTTGCTTCACCCACTTGCGGACACGGGTTTTGCCCCCGAGTCCACTCAGCTACGCGACCTCGATCTCTGCAGAATCTTCATCTTCGTCCGTCTCGATCGGGCGACGCGCTGTCTGGTACAATTCGGGATGGCGTTCATATGTCAACTTACCATGTGCGCCATGAATTGTCTGCTTGGAAGGTCACATCTTTGAGCGGCGACAGGCATACGCCGCTCGCATGCTTCCTTCTCAGATAGCGGAACCGATAACATCGGTTCTGACGGTCTGAACCTCTGGATGTACTCGGATACCGTCTCTCTCGTCTAACTTGGGTCGATCGGCAAGGCTAGCTTCAGTAGCTTCTGAATGGTATTGTACGTGGAATTGCTCTTCCAGTGCTTCCACGTCCTCTGGTAGCAACGAGGTGTACCACCCAAAGGCTGGACCGTGAGAGACGTGAGAAGAACCTCACAGCTCGTCTCGCTGCGACCATGCCCACCCTCACGTGCTCAATTGAGCTGGTTCCTTCGATCCACTGAATTTTGTGAAGTCGGGGAGCCGATACTTAGGTGGCGGCGGGATCGGTCGTAGTCGTTGGGATACGGCTTGGAATAGCCGATCATTCTCTTCTTCGGCAGGATGCCGAACTTTCTCTCATGATTGCGGTGATCTCATCCACCGTAGGAGCTGCAGAAGTTGATCGTTCATGACTTGTACGGTGGCATATTTAGTTAGCCACGTTTCTCAGCATCTCTGCTCAGTTCTGCTCGGCGACTCCTCTGCCGTGGCGTCCTTCCTCTGTAACCTGGGTCATCCAGTTGTTGCGATGCGGCACGTATGTGCACACGTATCCATGTGGAATCTCCTTGGGCGGATCATACAGGAATTGGTAGTCGCCAGGATCACCTCCAACCTTGTAGACGACGTACGCCGGTGAACCTTGTTGCTGTGGAGCCGCAAACGTGTGTTGCAGTGGTGGCCTTGTGTAGAGCGGTATCTCCCTTGGTGAGTTCCTAGAGCAGGACCTGACGGAGAGTACTTGTGCTTCATGACTTCTTGCACCACATTGAGCGCGACACGCTCCAGTGTTCACCAAGCTCTCACATGCCGATGAAGAGTGAGCAACGACATAGTTGACTTCCTGTCGCAGGGCTGGTACGTTCGTCCGAAGGGAGAGATAGATCTAGTCCATCTAGCGTGCCTTCGGGTTGAAACCCTTTGAACTTGATCCCATGCGAACGGGTTTTCTGCGCCGATGAGATCGGCTTCCAAGATGGCCTTGAGCTCATCATATCTCTTCTTATGCTCGGGAGGCAGATCTTCGTACTTGGGTTCTTCCGCCATCGAGACGAGATGTCGACGTGGTTGCTGCGGAAGATTGTCCCGAGGTCCCACCGGGCGTGCCGAATGTGTTGCTGCCAAAACCCACCGGCGAGCGGTGGTTAAGCAACAGAGCCAGGCTTCCAAGGCGGCAGCGGGCCCTGTCCCTCGACGTCGTCCCGCAAATGCTCCGGCACACGACCTGCGGTTGCAAGGGCGTGCCACCTATCCAGAAGGTGTTGGATTGCTTCGATTAGTTCTGCATGGCGACACACGTAAACATTAAATACGAGCCCTATCGGCTCTCAGGTTGCCTGCGGATCGGCTCAAAGAGCCGATCGCTATGGTTCACGTTGGATTTTCAATGACATGGGGATCTTGATCATAATAAAGCTAACCCAATCTACGACAGTTTAGGGTTTTCACCGTATGATCGGAACATCGTAGTTGAGCCTAATAGACACGAAAGATAATGGAAAACTAACCCTAAAGAGGCCTAAAAACCAACATTAAGTTAATTCCGGAACATCCCTCTTAGGACTAACAAACCATACCTAACGCACTACCGGATCGTTCAACCCGTTTGTAGGGCCTAACCATACGGATATCAAACTAATCCTTGAAGAATCAAGGAACAACTATAACGGATCGGATCTACTAAACAACGAAGAAGCAGGATGCTGCCCTTACACCTGGATAGGTGTAAGGGCAGATATTGAGGGACGGCATAGCTAAGCAGATATGCGTAAGAAAAGCATCCATGCAAGCCCCAAAACATCCATGATAAGTAGTGCTACTCGCCATCAACAACGCTTCAGTACGAGCAGCACAAGGTAAACGAATAAACGTGTGCTGCCTAGATCGCAAGATGCGATCTAGGCAGATGCTTACCGGGAGAAACCCTCGAAAGAAGGGGTGGCGATGCGCCTGATTTGTGTTTGTTGTGAACGTGATTGTCCTCCTTTTCCGATAACCCTAGATACATATTTATAGTCCAGGGGACTTTCTAACTGACGTGCACCTAACCGTGCACGAGTTAAACTCTATCTTTCAATCTAAACTAAGATACGATCTACTAAATTACAGATACACGGGCAATGAAGCCCAAACTCTTCGTGCAAGGCCGCTTCAAAGATGCTCCACGCGTGTATCTTTCCAGCCCATCTTCACTTACGGCCCATCTCCTGATTTGGCCAAAATCTGGTGATAACACTATTCCCCTCCTCAGTTCTCCCCTTCTTGACCTAACCGATAGTGGAGGGGAGGGTCGTGTCAGCGCGTGAGTGCGGCCAGACGGGAAGGAGGCACCGGCGATGTCCTCTAGCCTGGTGACGCGAGATCCAGGGCGGCGTCCTAGCTCTGTGTTGCTGCGTCTAGCCCTCGTGACATCAGCGTGGGCCTCTGCGCCTGATCCGGGCCCAAGTTCTAGTTCGTGCGCCTCTGTCTAGCGGCCACACATTGGCCCTTTCGGCATCCCGACAACTCGCCCCTCCTCGAATCTCGGTTGATGGCGTGGGGGCTACTGGCGTGGCTTTTGAGTAAAGTTGGTTGTCCTAGGATTCCAAATCGCGCCAAGATGATGAACTGCCGGATGCGTGTGTCCATCGACCTGGTCAGAGTATCGTGTTCCGCAAGGCTCCACCAGCGAACTCCATTGGGCAATTCATGCCTGGAGATTGTTGGACCGGAGGGGATTCGGTCGTGTGCACCCGTGTTTTTCTTTGGCCGTTTTGTTTTAGAGGAAGTGCTACGAAGCTCTACTGGTTGCTACCATCATGGAGCACGCTTTCTCGTTCCATGGTGAAGTCAGCCGACGGAGAATGTCATTGAAGCGGGGATTTGTGGACTAGCAATTGTGGTTCTATTCTGTGTGGCGATGAGGAATTGGTTTAGTATTTCGTGACTTGAAGCATCAGCATCATTAGTGGGGGCGTCATCACATGAGAAGTTCAAAGTCTTACCATGCGAAAGGCACTGTTTTGCAAGTGAGGACTTTCTCCAGGGTGAAATTCTAAGATCTTTGATCGGGCGACCACAACGCGTGTGCACTGTTTTCTTCTTGAAGACGTTGTTTTTAGTACGAATGGATCAGTGTAGTGGGGCTTTTATTTATTTTTTAATTCTTCTTTCTTTGTTTGCCGTTAGGGTAATATGTTGTTGCAGAAGCTAGATGTAATTAGTATCTCCGCGATATAAATATATGTTTTTTGTAAAAAAAAAAAGCCGAAACACCTAAATCTTACCCCCATATCACATCACATCACATCACATTGCAAATTCACAAATACTAGTACAATACACATCTATTACATATCGGGCGCCTAATCAGGCCACTGCAACAACAATCACGCAACACTAGCATGGCCTCACAAGGATCGGGCGAGCACCGATTCTCTTATTTATTAAGATGAACTGAAGCCGCTCTGCTTCCGGATCATCAGGTGACATGGTGTCGCTGTCGGCGGCCAGATCACTTGGTCGCGATGAACAGCCCCCACTTCTGCTCGCCTGCAGAGCTCCGCTTCAGCTTCGCGCTCCAGCCGTTCACAATGTCGTCATAGTCCTCCTGATCATACATGGATGGAGTGAGAAACCAGAGATGATGAAGAAAATGCACAAATGGAACGGGGTTCAGAAAGTCACCTGGGTGAAGTCTGCCAGGAAAGCCTCTTTGGTCTTCTCAGTTTCAGCTAGCTCCCTCTCCAGAACCCTCAGGAACTGAACCCCAGCGCAGGAAAGTAATCATCATGTTAACGGATTGCTACAATTAGAAATTTACAAGAATATGACCAGAAAGTGCATAACCTGGTCAGTGCGGTCTTCGGCAATAACATCGTGGAAACCAGCATCCTCAAGCATCTGGGATCGTGTGTAAAAGGAGGTCAGAATAGTTAACCCGTTTGAAACAACTCTGCCTGACTGTCAGACAATAGAAACAAACCTTTCCATAGGTCTTCACATCATGGAGGTCATAGCCTCTCTGCTGGATGTATGCAGCAAAATCCTCTGATGGCTTCCCAGCGTTTCTGCAGTAGTCACTGATCAGGACTTTGCCGCCTGGTTTCAGCCACTTGAAGAAGTTTCTGAACAGAGCAGGTTTGTCCTGAAAAACACGTGCACCACTTGTCAGAAATATTTGGGCTACATCTGGAATGATTACCAGTTATCTACATGCACAAAAAATTTGAGTTGGAACAGTATAGTCTATGCAGTGAAACATACCTGAATGTGAAGGATGGTGTCACGGCTGTAGATGACATCGAACGTGTTCTCTGCATATTCCTTCGTGGTGCAGTCAGCAACCTCAAACTCAACCGAGCACGAGCGCCCAATTGCGCGCTCAATCGCGAACGAAACCATGTTGATGGAAAGGTCGATGCCGAGAACATGGACATCATAAGTTTCAGCCATGTAGAAGTCGCCTCCTCCGATGCCACATCCGACATCGAGCACCTTTTGGCCAGGTTTCAGGTCCAGCTTGTCCACAAATTCCTTGGTGGTCTCTGTTGTTTAAGACAGAAGCTTTGGTTATAAATTATAGCAGTGCAAGGTATAAGTCACTGGATTTTAGTGTTTTCTCTAAGAAGAAAATCACAGGGGAATTTGGTGGTGAGGAAATGAAATTAGTTAGCTCACCGAATCCACCGGTGCTAACATAACCCTCTCCAAACACACGCTCGTAACGCAAGATCCCAGTGGATTTGTACTGCACATTGTCCAGGAATCTCTGAAAGCCCTTGTCTTCTGTGGACTTGACCTTCTCCCATAGCCAACATATCTATGATGCAGACACAAGGTTTTGTCAGTAATTCTCTCTGAACAGCACCGATGCGATAGTCGTATAAAGGAATGGGAAGTACCTGGTTTTGGTTTTTCTTGCTTTTGACATAAGCTCCAATGCACTTGGAAGTTACCAGAGAAAGCTCAAACGAATTCCCTTCTTGGTCATAGGAGTGGCATTCCTTAAAAATCTATTTGTCATAAATAGAAAACAGTTAGCTACTAAAGATATAAGCGAAAGCAGTATCTATTTGTCACCACGATGGATATGACAATTACAATTTTGCACCAGTAAATTATGAATCAGTTATCTAAAAAAATGATAAGTGGGTTCAAAAAGCTGCAGCACAATAGACTTCAGGTGGAAGTGCAGAGGAAAAAAAAATGTTCAGAGTTTTTTTTTTTTTTTTGCGAGAATGTTCAGAGTTAGACTGCCAACCTTTGTGTAAAACCTTGGCTCCCGGTAGTGCGTTGGGTTCACTTTCCTCTTGGAATCTCCAGACTGGTGAAAGCACGATTCCCTGATGAAAATATGCCCACCAACCTTCAGCCATTTCACTATTCTGCCTATCAGCTTCTCAACCTACAGCACAAGGTAATACCGGTTATAAGTTATGAAAGTTGTAAGAGTATCACAAGACGAAGTAACAAAAAAGTTACATCTTTTTTTTACTGAAGTAATCAACTCTTTCTCTCTTTTATCAAACACAAACATTAGCATGATTGAAGTACGGCCTGATCTTGCATACCTCCTCGTCGTTGAGGTACATGAGCAGCCAGTTGGAAAAGACCAGGTCGATGGAGTTGTCCTCGATCTTGAGCTCCGGCGACGTGACGTCGGCACACTTGAAGGTGATGTTCTTGTAGATTTGCCCATTGATCTCCTCGTTCTGCAGCAAATCACAGATCAGAGAAGTGAAGAGAACTCCCTGACCCGGACTCATCTCTGAATTCCAGCTACGAAGCATGGATCGTTACAGACAAGAAAGGTAGCTCACCTTCTTGATCACACTGTCGATGAAGTCCAGCGCCAGGACGTGGCCGGCCTCCTTGGCCAGCTCCCCCGTGAAGCGGCCAATGCCGGCACCTAGCTCCAGCACCGATTTGCCCTCGTAGGACGGGAGTATGGACAGCACCTGCAGCAGTTCAGATCAACACTGTAAGTCACACCTTGGTACTGTAAAATATAATGGCGGAACAGTGTCCCTGTCCGATCTTGGGGGCTAGTCCCACCCACCGACCCACCGCTTCATGATCCGTTTCGAGCTCGAGCTCTGCCAGTGTCTCCTCTCGCGTCGGCTCTGCCTCGGCCATGATCACTCTACGTCTGTCTCTTGGAGACGATTGGTCCGCGTGTGGGTGTGTGCAATGGAGACTGCAACTGCAAGGTCCTCCCTTTTATCGGGGGCTCGATCGCGATGATGCGCAATAGCAACGTGCTCAATGATGATGATGACGCTATGCGACAAGAGAATCAAAGAGTTTTATTTTTTTTTGCGGGCAAGAGAATCAAAGAGTTAAAGAACACTCTCACGAGCGGCCATTAGGGAGCTGAAAGAGCAGAGAATCGTGGTGGGCAGGCAGAGAGAGACTGCAGGGGAGGGGGGAAATAAAGAGACATAGGCCTGTAGCCCGTAGGTGGCCAAGATTAGGTAGAAGGTGACATAATTTATCAGGGAATCCATCGTGTGCTTGTCTTTTTTTATAAAAAAAACATTATAATTTGTAAGCCACACTATCTAAAATATGCGGTTGCTGTACTATACTATGTTGCATCCATCCCAATGTATTTTTCTGCAAGATTCTCAGTGCAATTGATCATATTTCACTGGACACATCTATTTTTTTTTTCAGGAAGTGTCAGTTGCTCTCGGTCTTGAATTGACCATTTTGCACCTCCACTCCTCTTCTCAACTCGGGAATGAAGCTATGATTCTCCCATATACTTCTTCTTTAGCTTCGGTGAGACCCAGAGGCGTCCAACCCGCAACCTGCGAGATCAGATGAGCCCAACAAACCTGGTTCTGTCGTAGTTGGTTGCAAGTTGTAAGGCAAGTGGCTTACTGGTAATGAACATGTCCCCACACCAAATTTTGCTTTCCCGCAAGCAAATATTTTCACCATCTGTTGTGCTTGAGTACTGTTGTTTTTAATCTTGAAATATTGGTCTGACGGGCTGAAACTTTAGCAGTATTGTCTGGTGTTGTTTTAGTTTTTTGCAATTTTTTCAGTACAACTAGAATTTCCTGCCAAATTTTGAAGCAACAATTGTGAGAAGTGTGTTTCCCCTAAATATTGCTAACCTTGGAATATTTACAGTAGATTTTTTCTATGCAGTTTGAAATCTCAGGCAATATTTGAAGAAAAAGAATTCAGAACCATTTTCTTCCTAAAACATTGCCCAATTTGGACTGACAGCTGTTTCCTGTATTTTTCAGATTTTTATAGAAAGTTTCGGTGTTAAAACAAAGATTGTGAAACAATAATTTCAGAACTTTGAACTGAACTGGACATATAGGTGAGGGGTGATCCCGATCTTTCGATCCAGCGTGGCACTGAATCTACCATGTCAGCAAAACAATCTACCTCAAACCCGTTAATCTGAATATGATCCAGAGCGTAGCAGTAATTGATCAAGTTGTGACCTCCAACAGAACTCTATGTTCTTTGACTTCAAACTCTGTGGTGGCTGGTTGCAAATTGTAAGCCAAGTGGCTTAGTGGTTGTGAACAAGTCCCCACACAAAATCTTGCTTTCCGGCATGAATATATTTTCATTACATAATTTGTTGTGCTTGAGTACTGTTTTTTTTATCTTGAAATATTGGTCTGACGGGCTGAAACTTTAGCAGCATCATCCGGTGTTGCTTTAGTTTTTTGAAGCAACAATTTGTCCTGCCAAATTTTGAAGCAATAAATCTGAGAACAGTTTTTCACCTAAATATTGCTAACCTTGAAATGCTTTTAGATTTTCTGTGCAGTTTGAAATATCAGCCAATATTTGAAGAAAGAAAATTCAGAAACATTTTCCTCCTAAAACATTTCCCGATTAGGACCAATAGTTGTTTACTGTATTTTTAGACATTTCTAGAAAGTTTCGGTCTTAAAACAAATTGTGAAACAATAAATTTCAGAACTTTTCAGATATCTGTAGAAAGTTTAGGTCTTAAAAAAAATTGTGAAACAATAAATTCCAGAACTTTCCAGATTTTTGTAGAAAGTTTAAATTTCAGAACTTGGAACTGGACATATAGGCGAGGGGTTATCCGGATCTTTCGAACCAGCGTGGCACTGAATCCACCATAGCAATAGCATGCCATGTCAGCAAAACAATCTTCCTCAAACAGTTAATCTGAATATGATCGAGAGCATAGCAAGTAATCAGTTTGTGACCTCCAACAGAACTCTCGGTTGTTTTGACTTGAAACCAAAATTAGCAAATTTCCATTAGCACATCCTACATACTTTGGGCTTTGCAATCTTGCCTGCTTGGGATTGACACAGACGTACGGTTTTGCGCGCGCACACACTCACACACAGACGAATCCTCGCATATTTACGCTATTGTCTGCGCGCGTGTCAACATGATTTCAGTATTTTACCCTGCTTTCAGAGATCCGACAGATAAGTGCCTGCCATCATTTCGGGAGGCTAAGTCAAGGTTTGCGCTAATAACCGGCCGGGGAAATGGTTAAGTGAAGTGGTAGTAGAGAAGAAGACTAAATCTCGCATCGCCGTCAGGCTCTCGGCGTCTGGTCCGAGACACTTGACGTGAGGATGTATGATTTTTTTCCCCACACCTGTCTGCCCCGAAACGAATTGGTGCCAATCGTGTCTATGTCGAGCAGTTGCTATCTCGGCTTTCTCGGTGGCAGAAGGCCAGACTACAGGCCGCAAGCAGTGCCAGGACAATGGATAAAAAAAAATTGTACGACGACGATCGAACAGCATTTCTGTGCAAGCCACATGTAGGAGAGGAAGAGATACTACAACCGTTATCGCAAGATTAGTTTGGCATGGACGAAATGACATGAGGGGGAGAGAGGATTATCCATGCATGCATATAGAATGGGTTACCTCGGGCCGTTCCTCCTTGTCGAGGTCCTTGGCGCGGGAGTCGAGCATCATGGACTCGACGGTGAGGTCCCTGGAGTGCTCCTCCCAGTAGCTCTTCTGCACCTTGCGCTCCACCTCCACGAACCCTGCAACACCGATCAACCATATATATATTGTTGGCAACCACAGGATCACCCAAGATCACAAACAAAAAAGCATTCATGATCCGGCTCACCATTCTCGACGACGGCGATGGTCTCCATCTTCTTTGAAAGGTTTTCTTCTTAGAGAAAGGAGAGGATTGTTTACTGCAGGTTCGGAAGTGTTGTTTGAGAGAGAGAGTGTGGTTAAGGTTTAGATGGGTTGGTTGTTCAGGCGCCCTCGACGGCGAGGCGGGATCGGGAGAAGCCGCGCGAGCGGCGGTTGTTGGAGAGGCCCCTCTGTTGCATATATCAACGGCTAGCCCGGAGTCAGTCGCCCCGACGCCTGCGCGAGAGGTGCCACGAACCAAGAAGAACCTGTGGGATGCAGTGGGAGTGCCAAGCGTGTGTTGTGGATCTCCGGCGAACGGGTCGCCGCTTTTATAGCCGAGCGCCGCGGCGGAGCCTGGGTGTGTGTGCCACGGTGGCGGAAACGAATCCCGTGGTAGATCTGGGTGGGGCCGCGGAGGTTCTCCCGGGCCCAGGTGGCAGGGATCGCCCTTGGCCAGTTGGTGGTGCGCGTCACTCTCCCGTCTAGCCGTCTCCATCCATGAATCAAGCGCGGCCGCGGCGAGCGGGGAGGGGAAGGGAACGGCCCCCGGAATCTCTTCGGCTCGCCAATGGCCGGACCCTGGCGGGGGATGCGGGCCAGCGGGTGACGACAAGAACGAGAGCAGTAGTGCTATGCCGGGCCAGGACGAGGGGAGGCGATTCCCAATCCCACACCACACGCATCGCTCTCTCTCGCGCTGCCCCGCCTCTCTCGCGCCGTACGGGGTGAAAGTTCCCCGGCCTAAAGATTTACCGCCGGCAGGGGCCGACTCGTGTTCGACGATACCACAGCATACCTTCGTTTCCGCCAGCCGCTGAGCTGGTGGGGGATTCCGGTGTCAACGAGGCACAAAGAGCGTGGAACATTTTTCGGAAGTGCAAAGAGTGTGAGACACGAGAGAAAATTCAGGGTGGTGCAATCCTACAAACCACCCGCGCCGTGTTTGGCAGCTCTCATGCTATCTACCTAGGTCAGGTGGAGCATACAATGGGCCGATTGGATGCCTGGCCTGCCTCCACGTTGTCGTCCGCACGGGTCTTAAAACACAGGACAGGGTGTCATTTCCTCTAGCCGCACTTATTTCACGCTCGGCCGATATGAAAAAGTCATCTCTACACAAAGTCGCCCGACCATGGAGATGACGGAAGCAAGCACCCTGCAACAAAAAAGGGAAAGGAGCGCGAAGGATTCCGTCACCTCCTACCATAACCACTCCTATTTCCAAATCCTCCACCCCCGTCCCTTTTGAGCTCCGCTGACGGGTCACCGAGCAGGCAAGTGGCACACACTTCTCCCACTGGCGACGGCGGGAAGGACGCTTCTTCTTCTTTGCCGAGTTCTCCTTCGCCTCAACTGATGCTTGTAAGTAACCACACCTCCGTCTTTGTATCATAGGGTTAGACCTCGGTACACCTTTGGTAGATCGGCTGAAATTGCGTGTATCTGATCTAGGTATGGTAGGGGTAGAAGTGGTAGGGTCTACATGTACTTTTTGTCTGGATGTTCATGGAATATATCACTGTCATGTGCCATGTATTGTTTGTAGCTATGTAGAATCACCTCTTGTGTATCGGATCAGTGGTTCTGCTTCTCGTGTCATGTTAGATCGGTGTGTTGTAACATTTATCTGTGGTGCATGGTGAATGTACGACTCGATGTGCGAAATTTTTAGCAACGCTATGATCTACGTTAAGGGCTCGCATATCCCCTCCTTTGTGGCCGATTCACAGCCCATTGTTGAGACCCAAGTGGTGGACGTGCCGGTGGAGGAGGGACATGTGGCTAGTCTCGTGGCCAAGGTTGTTGCATAGGTAGTGGCAAGGATTGCCACCACGGAGAAGTACGAAGTCCAAGAATCAAAATGGCGTTGAGAGGGCTTAGAAGAGGCTGCATACAAAGGGACCATGAAATGGCTCCCCTACATGTCGATCTTCGGCCTAAGAAGATGTGAGAACAGATCAAGAGCAGCGTCCAAACTGACATGGGCTTCAACAAACTGCATCTGGCAGCCGTGGCCAAGGCTCTCCTGGAGCATTGTAGAGCTGATGTTGGCTCCACTCAGATGTACAACCACCTCAGGAAGTGGAGGGTGAGGTGGCTCACCATTAGAAGGCTTCGAGATCTTAGTAGAGCATGGTGGTGTCAAGACACTAAATGCATCATCATGGAGAGCAATCACTACCATGGGCACATCCTAGTTAGCACTGTCTTCCACCATTGTTGCACTTCTTCATGGGTCACTAACGTGCACAACTAACACGTTGGACGCAGAGTTCCTGAACACGCCCATCGCCAACTACGATAAGATGCATACCATCTTTCGTTCGACCTCTCCACCCGCAAGTACACCATGGGCTCCAGTGAGCCTCCCGGTACACCTCCACTTGCCCCTCTCACATGAGGATGTTGAGATGCATGAGTCCGAGACGGTGATCCTCGATGGCGCCCCTCACAAGCCAGCTGACCTTCCTCACAAGGGACCTTCATGTAAGAGGAAGAGGGGTGCCCTTGCAGACGATGATATTGTGTCCTTCACGAACAAGACCGACACCGTTAAGGATTTCGCACATGTCATCAGGGATAACAATCCCACCGACATGTACCCTAACCTATACAAGGTAGTCATGGACATCATTGGCTTCATTGAGGAGTCTCTCATGGTGGTTCTCGTCCACCTCGTCAGCAACAAGGCCTAGGGTACCAGCTTTGTCAGCATGTGGTACCGCCACACATGACCCCCTAGCTCAGGACCTACCTGGCCAAGTACTACTACACTTTTTAGACCCGCGGTAGCCATGAGGCATTGGGGGTAGGGATGCATGCATGGAGGTGATACTTACCATGATACATGATGATGATGACATACATTTTTTTTGTAGCTAGGGCTCAAAAACTTCTGATGGCATGTATGTTTTGATGATGTGGTATATACTAACCCCTCATTTGATGGTGACCTTACGGTGTTAGGATGACACCCACTTTTGTTGTGGTGATAGGCTGGTACCATAGTTGTAGTGGTAGGACGAACTTGTGATCCACTTTTGGTAATGATCATGCATGTTTCTCTTAGGTTATGATGTGGTGTGATCTTTGACATGATTTCATTGATGCTTCTAATGCTGCTCCTTACTTGTTCTTCCTGTGCCATCTTAGTTGTATGTGATGCTTTGATACGATTCATGGAGGATTTACCAAGATCAAGCCAATGGCTTCTCCAACTATATCTTAAGAGGATATGATACTTTGGAAGAGGCACAAGAGAAGTGGGAGAGTTTATTGGGTGATCAGGCAATGGCTAATCAACCATTTGCTATTGTAGGGGTTCCTATATATAGGGTCATCGTCAAGATCTTGTTTTTCTCATTCCTCTATGATCGGATGCAATACATGTAATGGTATGGTAACTCACATTAGTCTGTAACAATATGTAGCATCATGTGTGCAACCAAACAACAAAATTTTTTTTTGCATCATCCAAGCCAAAAACGAGAAAAGCTCGGGCTACCGCACACGCCCCTATGGACCCCTCCAAAAAACAAGTCAGTCGCCGTTGCAAGTGGCAACGACCACTTCACTGCCTTCCTAAGTTTCCAGTGCTCACCTGGTGAAGGTTTTTCGGAGCCATGGTGAATGAGATCATGAGGTTCCCTCACGACCTTGGCTTGGAGGGCCACTATTGATGGCATTCTCCGTCTCAAATAGACAAGCATCGATGGCATTGTCGCTGCGGGGTGCATACTACGTATGCACGTGGCGTCGATGCCGCGGCCAAGCTTTGGTGTCTAGCTATAGCAGCGGCAGGGACCGGGAGATATTATGCAGCTGGGTGGTGCCCGGTGGCGTGGCCTGACGCAGGTACGTACGTGGAGCTAAATAATGGGGTGGTGGATCCCCCGGGTCCCACGTGATTGATACCTTTGCTTGGTTGCCTCAGCCATGATTGTACTGGCTAGTGTACTATCGCAGCAGCACAATAGTGAGGCTTGCAATTGCAAGCAAAAGTTTACTGGTGCTGAATTACTCTTCAGCGTAGCTCGATATCTGCTACTAAATTCAGCCACAGAAGCTTCGTGCTCAACCAGAGACGTAGATCGTAATATTGCTTCAAGCGAGCGGGGGAGCATCAACGTTGATTTGATGGTGTTGCCACGATTCTTGGCAGATGCAGCGGCCTTGTCAGTGGGGATCAGCTCAGTTTCCTTTGCTCCATTCATGCAGATAACCTGCTATCTTCTCAGGTAAAAGAAGCGTATCATAGTTACCATAATCAGCATTGCTTCCAGGGAGAGGGAGAGAGCATCGATGTTGATGGCATCGACAGATACAGGCATACAGCGACCTTATCGCTTATCGGTAGTCCGTTTCGAGGGTGCGAGGATCAGACCAAGCCAAGGACGGATGTGGCTCCTGATAAAAATTTGGGTAGCTGCTGGCTTATGACCATGTAGCCAGCTCCATAATGTTACCGGCTGTTTCAGTAAGAAGTTTCACTTGCAGAACTGTTCTTGGGATCTGCCATCCTGCTACAACCTACAGATATCAGAAAACTTTAGGGTAGTTGGTGCACGTAGCCCCTCGTGGGTGAGGAAGCAACTACTGCAACGTAGTACAAGGATCAGCAAAATGTAGGGCAGTTCGTGCGCGTAGCCATTTAGGTGGGGAAGCAGCTACACAGGGGGGTCTTCTCACTGAGGCCAAAAGCCAGATCACTGATTAAGATTCTTCTGTGTGCAACTACTATTCTTTAACCCAACAGTAGGGGACAAGTATGTTAAGTAGATATGCAGTGAGACATATTGTAACTAGCGATGCAGCGTCATTGTCATCGCCTTGATTTAATTTTCTGCCGAAAGGAGACAGTTAGATCCGACCGATCTATGCGAAAATGAGGAGGACAATGATATCAGGCAAACAATAGTCCGTGGTCCTGACAAATGATCGGGACGACTCTATGTCTTGCCTACGGAGTACTTTCTTTTGACATCTTACCTACCCTAAATATTGAGAACCGAGTTTAGCATAATGAACCTGGACATTTCATCTCTCATGATTCAGATGAAGAAACGTAAAGTATAATAAATAACGGGACATGGAGTATAGCACCAACAAAAAAAATTACGATACACTAAATGTGCGATGGCAAGTGAACAGAGTGCGGACTGCTCAACCATCAATTGCATTTCCACATAGTTTTCATATAACCACGTCCTACTATTTATTGACATATAGCTGATGTTACACAGGTCACTACTTTCTTTACAACAAGGGTCACTAGGCAGTCCCGTGTGGTGATGAGCCAATACACATATCATTACACGAGTGGCATACAGGAATGGCCAGGCGCAATGCATATTACAGTCACACGAAAAATCGCATTTCCTCCGGATACTATTAGCTCCAGCTCTATACAGCCTATAGAAGGCTGCCACCAAATGGGTTGGCTTGCTGTTGTGAGTTGTTGGCCGCCGGGAACGCCCCGAAGCCATTATCCAGGAAAGGGTTAAATGCAGGGGCAGCGCCCGGATGCTGCGGCTGAACTGCTGGTCCGAAGGGGTTCTGATGGATCATCGGCGGCATCTGCTGCTGTTGAGACATGGCAGCCATTTGAACTGAAGGCGGGGCAGCGACATGATTCGACATTGCGAAAGGATCATTTGCCATGAATGGGTTCGGAGCTGATGAACCATACAACTGCTGCTGTTGTGTCTGCCTGTATGCCCCCTCGTCATAAAGGCTGTCCAAGATGAGCTTGTCAAGTCCACCACCCTGCATATAGAGTGATGAAATTTAACTATTTTCGCAGGTGAAAGGAGCTTCATAGATAAAGTAGAAATTCATTCTACTGTTTAGTGAAAGCAACTGATTAACTTGTGACCACAAGAGAAGGGTTTGAGCAGACAAAACACCAAATCACATAAAACGAATACAATCAACACCCAGTGTACCCATTAGATTTTTATAAGTAACGAATCAAAACAGACAGATTTTATGGTCAAGAATACTGTGTTGAAAACTATCAAGGCATATTAACACAAATAGGTACAAACCTAACAGCAAACACTTTCAACTACAAGCCAGAGTAAACATTAAATTCACTTCACACCCTATGAGATAACAAGGTGGAAAAATGAAACGATGCTATCAAAGAGTGCAAATGACTATTTATTTGACGGTGTATGAGACACACATCAGAAGAATTAGACATCAACAAAAGACAAAAGGGAAGATGCACATATCATACTACCACGCGTATGCCCCTTCTTATATTTTGCACAACTCTGGTACTGTTGACAAGGTATAGGAGGTTGTACAACAAATTGTACTCTTCAATGTCACTCAGGGAGCAAGTGGCATACACGGGTGGATACGGACTCTGAAACTAGTAGAGCCCTCGAACACTTGGACATTGAAGATGCAGGACGAGAACATGGATTAGATACTTACACTTACGATCAATGACTAGAGTTTAATCCAGTTGCCTAATAACTTCTACTTTAAGATCAAAGAAAGTACACAAGAACAAGATTAACTCCACATTTTGATTAAGAGCTGCTAGCCTAAATTACTTGTATAATGCAGGTATGCATGACCATCTTTCTAATTCAGCCTACTAGGTAACTCAAAATGGCAGTAATTACAGAGAAAAACATCATCATAAATAAATGTCTGTAGTGACCAACTGCACAACCTAACATTCCTACGTCACTACATGAGAAGATCAAGCAGAGCATAAGCGCTGTCCTCATAAATATATGCCTACTTCTCGGTGATAGCTTGCAACTGTTATTTAACTTGTTATACTTCCACTCAGTAGGAGTCGGTGTCATGGTAACAAACAATTACGGTGTCAATAATATGGGTCTTGCAACGGTTATTTAACTTGTTATACTTCCATTCAGTAGAAGGAGTTCGGTGTCATGGTAACAAACAAAATACGGTGGCAATAATAAGTACAAGTGGTACATTGATTCTGCCAAAAGCATAGTTGAACAACTGAGCTGGTTCTCTAAATGTGATTCAAATTTTACAAAAACTTAGAACTCCAAGTAACAAACCATGACTAATACTGCCCAAAGCAATCAAAAAACTCCTCAAAACAGCATGTGGGATTATGGATATCCACAAGGACTTTTAACCATTGCAACAAGCAACGATGGCCAACAGCCCAACAGTATCAACAGGATAAAAATCCTCAGAAAAGAAAAGAATAACAAGAGCGGAGAAACTAACCAATTGACTATCTGCAGCAGACGAATTTGTGTTACTTGGAGCAGTAACAAGGGCAAGTTCCCATCCTGTTGGATCAAATCCTTTGTCTTGCCATCCGGTGGTGCTAGTTGTTGAAGTACTCGCATCTAATACATGGAGATACAAAATATCTCTCAGTTAGTTGATTAGGAGGCAACGTCGTTAAAAGTCACTAAGAATTCAATCATGACTCGTTACCTGATGAAACAATGGCTAATGCAAGAGCATTGCTCTCCTCTATTGCTGATACACCAGGGCTTGGATCATTTAAGCCCTATCAACAGAGGATATTTAGATTGCCAAAATCAAAGCAGATTTAAATATAGGTGTTCTTTTTCTTACCAGTAAATCACCAGTATCGGCCACAACAGTCTTGGAAGGAGGTGAAACAACTTCTGCAACAGGCTGTTCTGGAACAGGTTCTTCAACTGGTGGTCTTTCCTCTTCAACAGGATCTTGTACAGAAACTTCCTCTGATTCTTCGGGTTTATATGTAAGAAGAAGCCTCTCGGGAAATTCCTGAAGGAAAGACAATGCAAATATTATGAAATGACTTCATGCCAGTATAACCAACTGAATAGCCTAGATGGGGAACATAACTAACAGAGTTGTACTCCAAAGCTAGCTTACATGGATAAAAGAAAGTTAAGTATGTTGATGTGCCTAAACTTGTTACGTAGTAGTTAAAATAACAAGCTAATGCAATAGGCATGTTATATTTACCACATAAAAGGTATGCCTCAAGGATGCAAACAGCTATAAATAATATAACAAGGTTTAGGCTAAGGCATGGTTGGAATTGTGGTGGATTATGATAACCTCATTTGATTGAGCCGGTTTTAGATACTAGGGTGATTGGCTAGCCTTTTTAATCATGTAGCTAATAAATCGTAGGGATGTTAAAAATGGGTTTACTCAAACCGTGCAAAACCCACCACGGTTCCCTATTCCAGTTTTTGAACTAGCTGAACAGCTCTACTGGACTATATAGATACTTATGATTGTACTAGCATCTGGAGCTGCCAGGCTTGACGGCTTTGTTCCAACCTTTCTTCCCTGATGGATATTATTGAGTTCAACATATATGACTAAATAAGAGAACAAACATTGGATAACAGAGTCAAGATATTTTACAACTTGTTCAAAGCAGATATAAAATCACAGCAACCGCAAATAGAACCTATGGAAATTTGCATGCTGACATTATAGTAGCCATAAGCCATTTCCTGTACATCCACTAAAACTATTAACAAAACCAAAGAAAAATGGTGCACGCTATTCCTTTAAACACATGAGAACAGGCTAATCTTTTATGTAATATTTTGGAGATCAATTTAGTATCACCTTTTCCCCCCATATATTTGTATCACACCTATACTATGTTATCAACTGCAGATTGGATCATGCTGGGTGCATCTAACATTTCAATGAAACAGGATCTTCACTAAAAAATATCTAACAATAACAAATACAATGCTCCTTGCCTCATTTCCAAGCAACTAACAATATACAGTTGATACCTAATTACAAGAAGCAAATAACACAATTGGTAGGATAAGAACATGCAAATACCCGAAAACAGAAACAATAATTTCAAATGTATCATCTAAGTACTGACCAGTGGATCTCGAACTGGAACCATCCGCGGAGCGTCCCTCACGTACTCCTCCATGGTCACAAGAAATGTTTGCGGTGGCTGAGAAAAATTACTTAAATGAGACGATTTGCCTAAAAGCTGATATAAATAATTAAAAAATAGAGAGCTGGCACAAAACCTCACCTCCCTCAGAGTGGGAAACTGAAAGTTCCTCGCGAGTTCTAGACCCCTGCAATTTTCATAGAAGTCAGATAGACTCCCTGCCTGCATCAAAACCAGACCGGGTAAGAATCAGAAGATACACTATAATTTTGATCTTCAAAATCCAGATACACTCCACCATATCCTCTTCTCAGCAATTACCTGCTGGCCAGCCCTTCTGTAAATTTCGAGGGCCTTAAGTGCTTCATGTCTTGCCATCTCAAAAAACTACACCCATAAACAGGAAATTAATATACGTGCAGATTGTTGATCACACACAGTAGTACAAATAGTAACTTGAAGATGTCTTTTACCTTATCGACAAGGTTAATAATTCCATCATTTATCGCGCAATAAATTTTGAAACTCTCTTTTAGCACCTGTAGAAAACAGAGTGAGTCATTAGTCATTCACTCCATCAGCAAAATCAACATATTGTAAGTGGTGCTCAAGTTGAGAAAATTACATAATTTTATTTGATTATCTGGCAGAAAAATATAGGAATATCAAAGCAAAGATGAATAACTTCTAATTCAAATACAATCACAACAAAGACATTAATCAGGTGTACAACTGAATAATTCTACACAAGGTGTCTCTGTAAATTCAACACAGTTATGATTAAGAATACGCAGCATCAGCCGATACAGAGCACTGGAGAAATATTTGTCATTGGCCATGATATGAATCATTTACAGAGAAGGAAGAACCAACATCTGTTCCCTAGACTTGTTATGAGACAAGAAGCAGATAACTATCTCCTATTATAAGGCAAGAACAAAACTCTAACTGCGACATCTATTCCCTATACTTGCCAAAAAAATCCACGTGCAGCTTATTATGAGACAGTTCCGTTGGTTGCAGCTCCTCCAAGGTCCAACCAACTTTATCCATAACAAGTAACAGAGAAATCTTTTTTCCCCAGTTCCTCAAATAAGTTTATGATGGATATGCATCACGTGAAATCAAATATTGCTTTAAAGTAGTGAGCTTAGAACAAAAACACAGTAGAGGCTAGAACACAAACAATTAGAGCTTACCAAAGCTAGAGCATACTGTACCAAATAGTTGTTATTTGCGGCTCCTTCAGGCTGCAGCACCAAAATGTAAATTTGTGTTATGTTACATACAGAGATAAAAAAATGGCAGCAACTGAGAAATTCTCGGATCCAAGATTTTTAGCCTAGAGTAAAGAGATAATCACCCGGCATCCAACAAGTCGATATAGTAACTGCTGCAAAGCTGGCAACTGCTCTAATAGATCTTGGGACTCTAGTTCACGAGTTCTACTGTGGCCCTGATGAAATAATAGCATCAGTTAAAGTAGTGATTAGTAAGTGAGAATCCATACTCAGATTTAGTATGTGTGGTCAAACTAGTGACTGGTGTAAAAAATTGATATGATTCTTCAGACCTTTTCAGGACCTTGACCTTGTTTGGATAAACGCTCAGCCTCTACATCATATTTCAGTATCCTGAAGCATTCCAATCTTTCCTCCAAAAACTGACCATATGTGCGAACCCATGCAGAACAGTCCCAAGCTGGACAACAGTCAATCTTAGTATAAAGGATGATAAGCACCTCAGCGCTATTTCCTACCAAATGAAGGGATACTAACCAACTGGGCTGGAGTCATCCTTGAAGTTTGAGAGCTGCAGAATCCGCCCCCTTTGTGAAAAGTTAAGAAGCTCTTCCCGGAATGTAGGATCCCCCTCTCGTAGAAGTCTATGAACCACTACAAGCGCCTTCAGTGCTACCTGTATGTTGCAGAAAAGGCATGGAGTAAATAAATTGACTGCTTTATAAGATTCTGAAAGATTTCTGGATTGAGTCGTTTTTAAAAGGTGTAAACTCTAGTTGATATTACTAACGTAAGTGCTGAACTGGATGATAGAGTTGAAAGCAACCAGCAAAACAGAGAAATATCGGATGCAGAATCAACAGCTCTAGCATTGTAACATAGCGTATTTTGCACATCTGGCTCCAGCATTTGGTGTGGTTTTTCATCTGTTTTGATTTAGTTAACAGTACTAACATTTTCACGTAGTCCAACGTCTAATTCGAAATTGCGACAACCAATCTAGGTTACATCTAAACACGGAAGTTACAGATTGGCAACATAATAAAGCAATTGCAACTTCCTAGTTCCTACCAAGTGTCTTCTATGATGGTGCCAGTAGAACCAGTCCCATCATAGGGGCCAGAGGGATATCATTTGACAGTCCAAAATGCATGTAATCAAGCTATCATCCAAGGCAACATCAACACAAGACCATAAATGGAGAGGAAATGAAGCTTACAATCCAATTGCGGGTCTTGGAGAGGCGGCGAGAGAGCGCGTGGATGCAGTAAGCGATGTCCGCCCGGGGCCTCGCGATGGACGTCGCCGCAGCAATCTCTGCACCACCACCACACACACAGAGAAAGACAACCAATCAAACAACCAACAAAAGAAGCACGCCTTATTCCCTCCCTTTCCCAACTCCCCTTGGAGCCAGGCACCTAGAGGCACGATCTAATTATGAACCCCAGGGAACTCTAAATTAGGCGAAGCAAAAAACCGCGCAGGTATAGGGGCGCGCGTGTGGGGAGGAATCTTATCGAACGCACTTCGGAGGTGGCGCTCCTTGGGCGGGCACTCGACGTGGTTAGTCGCCTTCACGATCGCCACATCCAGATCCTACAAAACAAACAGAATCCCCAATCAAAACCAGCGCAGATCCGGGGCTCTCGCGCGCCGCCAGCCCACACAGCGTACAGAAAAAACTAGGGTTCCGACGGATTCGGCGCAGATAATAGGTCGGGAAAATCAGGGGGTAGGGGATAGGGGGAGGAGGGATCCGGCGCACCTTGAAGTCGGAGTTGATGTTGGCGAGGCTGACGGTGGTGGTGTCCTTGATGGCGCCGTAGGCCTTGCGCCAGCTCTGCATCGACGCCATTTCCGCCGCCGGCCGCCGGCCGCCGCCCGCGATGTTCCTGGGCCGCTGTTGCTCGCTCGCGACGGTTTCCTTTTTTTTTTCCCTCTCCGCGTTGGCGTTGCCGTGTCCAAGTTTCGTGTGGTGTGTGACAGTGTGTGTGAGTTGTGGGAGGCTGTTTTTGTGGGTGTGATAATGGGGAAATAGCGGGTGTTTTCTGTGAAGTCGACGGCGTCTCGCTCGCGGTCGGCGGCTGCGCGCGGAAGGTTCCAGACTTGCGGTCTATTTTCTAGTGACACCCTTGGGAACTCGTGAATTTGCTGCTGCTGCGGCGTTCTAGACTAGAAGAATGAACTGCTCTTCACTTCATATGTTCACATGAGAGTTAATTCGGGGACATATCCAGTGAAAATGGACAGATTCTGCAAATCTGAAAATTTCCAATGTGAACGGTTGGATTGTATACCAACAGCTGGATGAAGCAGGGCATCCCACCACGTCACTTTGAAGATGTTTTTGCATAAACCGCCTGTGCCAACTGACATTTCACAAAATAACCCTCACTTGACTCAATCCGTAAGTTCATGTTGGAATCGCACTTCAGACTACAGATTACGAGCAGTCCATGAACGAGTTTCCCCAGTGAACTCGTTTCGCATGATAATATCCTACAAATATCAGATTCTATTTTATGAAACTGACACACTTGGATTATCAAACAAAATTTATCATTCAAGAAAAGTTCTCTCTTAACCGAATCTGTCGTACTTCGATCTGCGATTCATTTGTCGAAAACTCAGGAAAAAAGAGATCCAGGTTCGAGATCTGAAACTGAAGTATTTACACTATATGAATCTGGCGCAGATGTGTTGCAAAGGAATTCAGATCTGGAACAATTTCGCCACAAGAAAAGAACGAATGTAGGATACGCAAATGCTTTTGTCAGTCTACAAGGGAAAACATGGTAGTGACGGGGATGACCAGATCCACAGGCGCAGCTGCCGAAGAAGAAGAAGGCGCTGCTATGGAGAGAAAAAATCAGCGCCGGCCGCATCTACGATGGAACACGGACCTGACGACTTCGACAACGCGGACTAAGAATGGAACTGGTTCTGCATCGCCGGGCATGGGTGAGACAGACGGGTGGAGTACAAGGTAGCCGCCGAGGATGGCCGGAGTTGTGTGGTGGTAGAGATCGAGATCGAGATTGGAATATGCAAAGCGATGAAAGCTACTAACTAGTATTATTCAGAGGGCTATTTTGGCAAATGAGCAGCGTGGAAGGGCATATGGTAATCTGTCCGTTGGTACAGAATCCAATGGCTCATGTGCATATTTTCAGATTTTCAGAACATAGCACGTTTTCACCTGATACGTTCCCGAGTTAATTCTTCTAGCTGACGTTAACGTTTATATTCTGCTCTCGATCTTTGTTGATCGATCACAGAACAAGAAATCTTAGTTCTCATCCTCTACCATCAGTTGCCCCCCCATCGCAAGTGATGACCATTTCGATGATGTGGGGGCGGAGGGACTCGATTATCTTCTCTCTTCGGTGTCATGCCACGGCAAATGTCGGTATAACGGTGATGGCGATATTGATTTCAATTAAGGTTTTCTTGCTACAATCCCATCTTGAGGATGTTTGGTCCAGTGTTGCTCAGAAGCTTGACACATGTTGTCTCTATGGGACTTTTATGGATGAAAGAGTTTGTTCTTCTTGCTAACGTGCTTTCGTGTGTCCACTGTGGGGATCGTTAGCGACATCGTCGTCATATTGTTCAACAACTCCTCCTTCAAGTCTTTCGGAGCAAGGTCGCCGTTCTTGTCTGGTGACTTCTAGCATATATCGGGGTGGTATCCCCACTGATAGGCTTGTCATGACTGCTAATCCCCTTCGTACCCGACATCCTACTATTCGGGCAATTCAACGAGGTACTTAAATGTGAAAAAAATTATTGATGTTATCTATGGTCATTGAGGGTGTGATGACAAACTTAGTGAGAATTTTTTTCTATAGTTGTTTCTTTACCTTTGTTTACGGCTTTTCTTTGTCCGTGAGTTTAATTGTCCAATTATCCCGTTGTATTTCAATTACTTTTATTTCAGGTTTTTCTTCATCGGAAGGTTTAGTTGTCCCATTATCATGTTGTATCCACTATTGCTCGCGACGGTTCCTGGGCCGCTGTTGCTCGCGACGGTTTCCTTTTTTTTTTCTCTCCGCGTTGGTGTTGCCGTGTCCAAGTTTCGTGTGGTGTGTGACAGTGTGTGGGAGGCTGTTTTTGTGCGCGTGATAATGGGGAAGTAGCGGGTGTTTTCTATGAAGTTGACGGCGTCTCTCTCGCGGTCGGCGGCTGCGCCCGGAAGGTTCCAGACTTGCGGTCCATTTTCTAGGTGCACCCCTGGGAACTCGTGATTTTGCTGCCACTGAACATGCATTGGTGTTCTAGAAGAATGAACTGCTCTTCGCTTCATATGTTCATGAGAGTTAATTCTTCTAGCTGACGTCAACAGTCATATTTTGCTCTCCATCTTTGTTGATCTATCAAAGAAATTAATAATCAAGAAACCTTAGTTGCTATCCTCTACCTCTAGAGCCATGAGTCGCTCCCCCTCCGCCAGTGATGGCCATTTTGATGATGTGGGGGCGGAGGGACTCGATTATCTTCTCTATTCGGTGTCATGCCACGGCAAATGTCGGTCTAACGGTGATGGTTTTCCTTGCTACAATCCCATCTCGAGGATGTTTGGTTCAATGTTGCTAAGAAGCTTGACACATGTTGTCTCTATGAGACTTTTATGGATGAAAGAGTTTGTTCTTCTTGCAAACGTGCTTTTGGTGTGGCCATTGTGGGCATCGTTAGCGACATCGTCGTCGTGTTGTTCAACAACTACTTCAAGTTTTTCGGAGCAAGGTTGTCGTTCTAGTCTGGTGACTGGTAGCATATATCGGGTGGTATCCCCACCAATATGCTTGTCATGACTGCCAATCCCCTCCGTACCCGACATCCTACTATTCGGGCAATTCAACGAGGTACTTAAATGTCAAACTTTTTATTGATGTTATCTATCGTCATTGAGGGTGTAATGACAAACTTAGTGAGATTTTCTTTTCTAGAGTTGTTTCTTTACCTTTGTTTACGGCTTTTCTTCGTCTGTGAGTTTAGTTGTCCAACTATATATCCTGTTGTAATCCAATTACTTATATTTTAGGTTTTTCTTCATCTGTAGGTTTGGTTGTCCCATTATCATGTTGTATCCACTATTCTCTTCATTTAATAGTATAAGCCACAACTAAATTCTAAGATTGTTTTTGCTGCTCATTAATCTGCACACTACTTGGTGTACTAATTTTTTCTCCATGACTCTATTGCTTTTCCTGAAGAAAAGAGAAAATATTTTGCTTTAGTTTGAGCACGAATTTACTAGAACTGCAAGGTGTTTTGTGTGATTTGCTACCAAGAATGCCCAGACCGATTCGCCGTCGGAATCTTCTTTTATACTAGTTAGCCGTCTCTGGCATAAACAAATGACGTTGATTAGTTAGGACTTAGTAGGGTCACCTGAAGAATTGAAAACTAAACAAACAAAAAGTAGGCACTGACTTCTCCGCCTTTCGGTTGCTCCCTTCTGCATACAGTATTGTGAACCCTTTGACGAAAAAATGAGACCGACACCGGCGTTCACGAGAGGTTGCTGGACTCGTGCTACCATATGGACCAAAAATAGTGTCAGACGAAATGTCATGCGATAACTTATGACGACGATTCGGTAACACAATCGGCTTGCTGATAACACAAATTGTACCCAACGAGCAATATAAGAAGTTAAACTAAGACAAATTATGGTTGTTTGTCGGTCGAAGCATTTGGACTTTTGGGGCAGACTATTAATCATTTGCCCAGTACCATATCCAAGTTCCTAAGCAACCATATAATCATTATAGAGTTTTATTAGATGTTAATTGAGCATTTTTTTATGCAGATGATTGTGTACGAAAACTTAAGTAACCCAACTTGCACGCGTTGACGTGATGTGGAGCGTGGACACAGTCCAGCCTGGTCCAGTCGCGCGTTCCGACAGTACCAAGAGGGTCCCTGTGCTCTTCTGGCCAAGGCTTTCGCTGTCCATCGCTCCATGCAGCACATCAGCTTATATTTAAAAAAAGATATACAGCACAGCAGCACCAGCACTCTTTGTTGTTTTTGGCTTGCTAATTGACACGGGACTATAGGTCATCTCTAACGACTAATCGCAAACGGACATGTTAGTTAGATAGGTACAATCATAATATTTCAGACAGTCCTTAACTAATCCTGGCCATAGAGTGACTAGTGGTTGGCACCTGGCAGTCACATGGAGCAGAATGACCAAGAACTGAACCATCGGGGACACTCAGATAAATGCAACAAAAGATAGGGACCAAATGATACAGCTGAGTCATAAACTTCACTCATTACTTCATCACTCATCAGTCAGACAGTCAGCACAAAGGTGCAGTCCACCGACATATAGTTGCGATGCCAATGATAGTATCAAAGCACAACTGACCTGTCATGGAATCTTGCACCCCATGATAGGGGTACTTCCAGATCAGCAAGCCATCAAACATCAACACCCAAGCACATTGGAGTGGCCATGAACATATAATAATGATCATGTATAAGGCCATCAGGGTCTCAAAAACTTTGCTTCCATGTGAAACATATATGTACATCTATCTTCGTATCCGTATACGTATATTTATCGTAGTGTTTCCCATGGACAAATATATATCATGACCATAGCTACAGAAGAACTGGACAATGTACATAGCTGTGCCTGCCTACTCCTCCCTGGGGATCCACCGGCTCCACCAGATGCTTTTGCTCTGGCTGGTAAGCTCACCCATGCTCTCGTTGATCGTTCTAACGACTTTTCTCTGCACGCGCAGCATGGACGCGAGCACATTGCGCTGAGCACTGTCTTTCTTCGGTTTGATCTCCTGCACAAGAAAAAAATAACACAAATGGTCAGTGTTCTCAAGCCAAATCATCTTATGTTTACCCCACTTACATCAAACTGCTTCAACAACTCATATTGTTAATCAGTAATCACTGGCATGTTCTTCTCACTATGTCATACATACCCTGAGGTCTTGAAGCTGTGCTTCTGTGAACCCTCCTGCTGCTTCTGTTCCTGATCTTGCCATGAGGCTGACGACCCATCGAGCTGCCTCACTATAGTCCTTCTGAGTCGCACGAAACAGTTGCAGGCTCAAGTTCTGCATCACTGAGAGGCCGAGGAGCCCTTCACTGTTAAAATACGGATGCGCCAATGCAGCCTTGGCGCTGGTCCTTTGTCGCGCTTTGTACCGGACCATCGACGTCAGGAGTTCCCATCCGATACCACCATCTAAATCCAAGATGTCAAAACCCCTCCGAAGATCTGGAGTAGCTCGTGGTTCTACCAAATTCCTCCAAGCTTCCAAGTCATAGTTACATCTCTTCAGTTGGCGGTTAAATTGTATCAGGCTGCTGTCAGTTCTCAGTGCTGGAAATGCCTGCAAAAGAATGATTTGTTCAAAGTAATTAAAAAGTACAAGAATTCTAACTCTGACTCTATTGGATCTAAGATGAAGTCATGTGATGTATTGAGAGCAAAAGTTATTGTAATATGTTGTCAATGAACTTCCCAGTTGTTTAATGCAACTCCACCCAATCGGGAGTTGACAATGACAGTTCGAATGTGTTAAATATGGCGCCCCTGTCGTGTGGAGATGCATAAATGCTACCTGGAGCAAAGTGTGGAGATGCAGCTAACAGCACAACATGTTTCACATATATACTAACAAGACACTCGGCATGTAATATAACAGAACTATTTCTGAGGTTATGCAAGTACAGATTAACACGCACTCAAATATGTAACCTCATGTAGCAGTCACAAGGACCAGACAAGCAAATTATTAGTTTCCCTTGCAAGTTAAAGCAGTCACTACAAGCTTGAGCAAGAAATAGAAAGGTGTTTCAACGGGACATGAACAGACTGGACGAGTCTGTCGATAGCAATATAGGTAGAAGGGAGAATGGTAATATGCCTTTCAAACCATTGGATAAGTTTCGTGCAGGACAGTTTGAGAATTCGGAGTTCCATAGCACTGTGTCCTAAATTTAGGACCGATGGAACAAAGAGGTTTTCACAGGAGACAGTTCAATTATTGCAGTAATAAGGAAAGGCATACATTAGAATGCAGGAATTTCAAAGTAAAATGTCTATTCCCGCATGAAATCAGGAAACAATAATAGTTTGATGCTACTTTTAGAAGTATAAAAGCTAACCCTACCTTCCTCTGGTTTTACTAAAACAAAAGGACATAAATCTGGCAAACACATAAACACAGATACTGTGATGACATACCATCTGCAAGTATATGATGCCCAAGCTGTATATGTCAAATCTGTCAGGAAGGTTCAGCTGCCAAGGAAAAAATGGTTTGCATTAGCTGAAGATATTATCTTGATTGGAACAACATTTTGACCTGAGAGAAATAACACAGTTCCATCACGGATTCAAGCTTTTAATAAATACCTGCCACAGAACTGGAGATAGAGCAGTTGCAACTGGAGCAGAGGGAGCGGATGGTGTTTGTGTGCTCATGATATATTGCTCTGGAGCAGCATACCTGCAAATTATTGGTAAAGTTTCAAGCAAATCCCTAGCAAGCAGTTATCTTGGAATCTTTTTCATGGTAATACAGTTCCTAATCATAAAGGTAGCTTGGTTACCTTGGATCCAAAAGAAACTCCTTAGGAATATAGTTGATGCCGACTCGTAAATCAGCTGCTGCTCCAAGATCAATAATTTTGAAAGTACGGGAATCTTCCGGTGGGCAAAAAGTGAAAGATCAGTACAGAAGATTTTTTAATGAAATTGCAAGCAATATATGTGGTGGTTATTACCTTCTGAAAATATCACATTTTGGGGTTTTATGTCCCTGTGCACAATCCCTGTAGAATGAAGCCCATCAAGAGCAAACAAGAGTTGTCTCATCACCGTTTGAACAATCTTATTCTCTCTCGCTATTCCCTTTGGCAAATCTTGAACATTTCCGAGAATCTTAGTCTCAACCTGATCAAGCGCAAACAGATTTGCACTGTCAAAAATGCAGCAATCTCACTTTTTCTATCAAAACTGTCGAGTTAAGGGTACATTAGAAAGATTAATCGTGTTCCTACAAATAGGTGAGAAGAAAAAATTTCGGGAAGGGGAGTACAACCCTGGCCTCTGCATCAATCGATGCACACAGCCTTTTACTAAGAAGTTCAGGCTTTTATTAAGGTGAGAAGAATAAATGGTTTTCATGTAATGACAAGATAACGTTCACAAAACATACCTATCAACCTGTTCTCACTAACCATTCCTACATTCTATCTAGCAAAGTGCCTAGTACAATTTATTCCAACAATGAAATAGCATGCTACAGCTAAGAACTGGTAGTCAATTTGAAAATGCAACTTGACTGATTAAAAAGGGCCCTTCAAGTCTGATGTGCTTACATTGTAGGGGAACTCCTTGCTTTGCATGAGAGCAGAAAGTGTGTCCTCACCTTCATAGCGCCAAATAAGCCAGTATTCATCTCCCTTACCTTTGGCTTTTTTCTAGGAAAACATTACATATAGTGAGTTCAGGAATCAATCAACAAAACAGCTAAGAACTCCAGCACTCAAGCTAGAGCATATACCTCACGAAAGCCGTAAAGAAAATCCGCGCAGCTGCTAGCACATGCCCTCCTGACACGCTCATTCATCCATATCTCTACTGCGCCGTATTCTGTTGCCTTCTTCACCACCACAGCACCTTGCTTCAAGATTGACAAAACAAGTCGTGTGCATTAGTAAGCCAGGTTTTGCCCACTTAACTGACACATAAAGTGGATATAGGCTGCACTTCAGAAGCTTTGTTTTGCAAAATTTTGACAGGGTTTTAGACCTTATAGCTACCATCCTGATACCTTTGGTTTCTGCTTCGGCAGCAACTACTCAAATTGATTTATAAATCAGGACAAGCAATATTGAATGATCTGTCAGAATTTGCAGAGAGACAGATGTTCAGTTCCTTCAGGAGCAACTTCAGTCCAAGTCATAACATTTCAATTTACCCGGTTGCCCAATGTTCTAAGGCAAGGAGCAACAACCACCAGCTACCCAAATTCTACACACACACACAAAAATAACTGAAGCGAAACATGCATATGCAAGTACCTCGGCTTTCACCTTCTCCGCTGCTTTGGGGTCAGATAGCGACGCCTTGTACACGACCCCGAACGCGCCCTCGCCAAGCTTCTTCCCAGGCACGAAATCGTCCTGCCCAAGCACACCATATTAGCACGAATCGAATAAGGACGAACGAATCGGAGCTCAGACCAGTGGAGTGTGTGCTACCTTGCGGAAAGTGGGGCGGTAGAGGCGCTCGGCGAAGGCGAGGACGAACATGTCGAAGAAGCCCGGGGCGACGCCGGGGGTGGCCCAGAGGTAGGACGCGGCGGCGAGCGCGAGGGCGGTTCCGCCCGCGGTGATGGTGAGGCCGTCGTTGTGGGGCAGCGTGCTGCGGTAGATGACGTCGCCGCAGGCCATGACGGTGCAGGGGAGCCCCACGCCCACCGCCTCCACCAGCTGCCGCCCCACCTCGGCCCCGAGCTCCGCCGCCGGACGGACCGACGCGGCGGGGGTCCCCGCCGGCCGGCGCCGGCGGCGGAGGCGCGTGTCGTGGCCGGGGAGGAAGGATGTGGAGAGGCCAAGGCTGCTGCTCGTCGCCATTTTTGTTTCTTATTTTTTTCTTGCTTTTCAGTGGCTCGAAAATGCGGTTACACTACTTATTCGTGCGCCATTTTTGTTTTTTGAATTATCGTTTGGATAAAATCGAACTTGTGGGAGCAGATGCGTGTGTCACGTGGCTCCTGGCCCACCTGTCACTCGCTGAAGATAGCAGTGGCGCCACGCGCGGGCTCCATTTGTGGGAATTTGTTTCTTCAGAAAAATACAGGCTAAAATACACAAGTGACTGTAGAAGTAGGGTTGATGATTTTATTTGAACAAAAAAGAGTTTATGTATTCTTCATGCTTTATTTGTTAGTATTATTAATTTTAGGGTTAATGAACAGTTTCTCAGTCAGCAATATCAGGTTAATTTTGAGTGAATTGTATTTGTGCACAGAATACAAGAACGGAGATGATAATTGTGGCTGTGGGGAGATGGACAAGGAGAGAAGCATCACCTTGAACGAGCTAGTGGCTAGGATTAGCCCTCACGTTGGTACAATGCCAGGCCGGTAACCATTGTGTGATTGACTCGTCGGGACTACTACTGGTTGAATTTCGTGATCAAAATATCTGGGATGTAATGACACGCTACTGTGTATAGGAATTACAATGGCTATAAAAAATTTGGCAAAGTTTTCTTTACGAAAATTTCACCAGTCCATTAATAATTATCAACAACGGTACAAACAATCTAAAAAATAATAAATATTAGAGTGAATTCCACTTTTTACCGTGTAGTTTTGCATTTGTGACAATAATTACCCGTCGAGTGAATATTTATGTAGATTACCCATCTTAAAGACTTTGTGTTAGATGTAGATGGTGACCAGTAAGCGGTAATTCACGAAATCGCCCATCACGTTGGCGGAACGACAGGGAAAGTTTAGTCGCATTCTAGTTGGGAGTGAGTTGGAGTGGTATATAAGGGCTGCTGTTCTAGTCCTTACAAGTGAGTAAGAATAGAAGGAGCCCTCGCCCTCCTCCTCCGCCCCGCCTCGCCTCGTGCACGCGCACACGTCGCGTTTCGTGACTCGAGTTCGAGTTCGAGACACACTCAAGGAAGCCTAAATTTTTCGCCGCGTGGCAGCGTGGTCGGCTTCCCAGCTATAGAGACGGATCGGATCGAAGTCGATACACTACGGTTCATCTCTCTCGCGAAGTTCCTTTTCTGCGCTACTCTTCCCCATCCCGGCGATTCGTGCACAACCGTCCGGGAGCAGCCTCGAAACTCCGTCCGTTGAGATCCCGCGGAGACGGCGATAAGGTTTTGGGAGCGTCTCGCGACGCTGCTCGTGCTCTTCTTCGACGGAGGGCTTCATCGACGATCACTACACCATGGACGACATCAACAATACCCATGGTGGTGGTGGTGCTGCTGTGCGACCTTCCCGGTCGCGATGTACGTGCTTTTCCTCTCCTACCTTGCACTGTTCCATGTTCAGATCTGATGCATGTGCTTAGTCGATGTGCGTGGTTAAGTATGCTTGTGCATCGTAATGTTTTTGGTAATTAATCTCATACGGAAATTGCCTAATAATCCAACAATCCAAAAACCTTATATGCATAGGCAATTTTCACCGTCTGGTTTTGCGCTTAAACCGAGCCCGTTTACGGTTCTCATTTCAAGAGATGGCGAATAAGACCCTCTTGTGCTGCTATGGGCGTGCACCGAGTTGCGGAAGGTATTCCCAGGGTCCGCTTACTCCTGAAGAGGATAAAGCGTTCGGGGATGCCACCGTAATCTTTGTGGGTGCCATCCTAAGTGTGCTTGGAGACAAGTTGGTTGATGCTTATCTGCACATACGAAATGGGAAGGAACGTGGGATGCACTGGACGCTAAGTTTGGTGTTGCCGATGGAGGTGTATGCTATGGAGCAGTTCAATGACTACATAATGGTTGAGAACCGATCTGTAGTAGAACAGGCTCATGAGATACAGATCATGGCAAAGGAACTTGAGCTCCTCAAGTGTGTGCTGGACAAGTTTGTCGCGGGATGCATTGTCGCTAAGCTTCCCCTTCATGGAGGAACTTTGCCACTTCTCTGTCGAGGCATGAGTTTGTTGAGAATATCATGGGCTCTCTGGATGTTGAGGAGAAGCGAGGGCAAACAAACACACTGGAGGAGAGGGACGTTCTGCTGCCAATATGGTGCGAAAAATGCCCACAAGTCCAAGGAAAGAACAAGGGAGTCTCCCAGACTACCAACTTCAAGAAGAAGGAAACGGAGAAGAAAGATCCTTGGGTGTGTGGCGAGATGGGCCATTGGGCTAATCGCTGTCCACAACAAAGGAAAGAAATGTCGGCTGAGAACTCAAATTGTCACATGGTCATTGGTAACACGGAGGAAGGAACTACAGGGTATGGTAATATTTTACCTACTGTTCTTTCGGTGTTTCAGCCCACAGAATGGTGGGTTGATACGGTGCCAATGTTCATGTGTGTGCTGACATCTCCATGTTTACCTCTTATCGGGCCGAGGTTCCTCGGTAATGATGGGGAATGGGTTACATGCTACTTCGTGTGGTGGCACGGTAGATGAAGTTTACTTCGGGAAAGATCGTGCAACTGAAGAACGTGCTGCATGTCCCTTCTATCAAGAAGAATCTCGTTAGTGGCTCCCGTCTTATGAAAGATGGGTTTAAGTTGGTGTTTGAGTCCAATAAAGTTGTATTGTCTAAGTATGGAACTTTTGTTGGAAAGGGATATGAATGTGAGGGAATGTTTCGCTTCTCTCTAGAAGACTTCTGTGATAATGTTGTGAATCATGTAAGCACTAGCGCTAATGAGACTAATGTTTGGCATTCACGACTTTGTCATGTTAATTTCGGTTGTATGAAGCGGCTTGCTGATATGAGTTTGATTCCGAAATTCACCTTTGTCAAAGGCTCTAAGTGCCATGCTTGTGTGCAAGCAAAGCAGCCTCGCAAGCCTCACAAGCCTGCGAAGGAAAGAAACTTGGCACCACTAGAGCTCATACATTCAGATCTATGTGAGATGAATGGTGAGTTGACAAGAGGCGGAAAGAAATATTTCATGACTTTGATTGATGATTCCACTAGGTACTGTTATGTGTATCTCTGAAAACTAAAGATGAGGCTCTTGATTTCTTTAAAATCTATAAGGCTGAAGTTGAGAATCAACTTGAAAGAAAGATAAAAAGGGTTCGGTCTGATCGTGGTGGAGAGTACTTTTCTAATGAGTTCAATTTATTATGTGCGGAACATGGTATAATTCATGAGAGGACGCCTCCCAATTCCCCACAATCCAATGGGATTGCGGAAAGGAAAAATCGTACTCTAACAGATTTGGTTAATGCCATGTTAGATGTTTCGGGTTTATCCAAGGAATGGTGGGGGAGGCTATATTGACTTCGTGTCATGTCCTAAACCGTGTTCCAACCAATAATAAAGAGATTACCCCTTATGAGGAGTGGGAAAAGAAAAGACCAACACTCTCCTACCTACGAACTTGGGGTTGTTTGGCTAAAGTGAATTTGCCAATCACTAAAAAGCGAAAGCTTGGACCAAAAACCGTGGACTGTGTCTTTCTTGGCTATGCTTCCCATAGCATTGCTTATAGATTTCTTGTGGTGAAATCTGGAGTGGACGACATGAATGTTGGCACCATCTTTGAATCAAGAGATGCTACATTCTTTGAGGATATATTTCCTATGAGAGATATGCATGGCATGTCTAGTTGGGAATCTGATCTAATACATGAAACTCCTATGGAGTCTGATGAGGAATCTGATGATAAGAGTTCAGATTCTGATGAAGATGACAATGAAGCTCCCACAAGGAGTAAGAGACAAAGGACTGCAAAGTCTTTTGGTAATGATTTCATTGTGTATCTTGTGGATGATACTCCCACTACCATTTCAGAAGCTCTCGCATCTCCTGATGCAGACTACTGGAAGGAAGCGGTTCAAAGCGAGATGGATTCCATCTTGGCTAATGGAACGTGGGAGTTAACTGAGCATCCTTATGGGTGCAAACCTGTAGGATGTAAATGGGTATTTAAGAAGAAGCTTCGAGCTGATGGTACTATTGAGAAGTACAAAGCTCGGCTTGTAGCCAAAGGCTATACCCAAAAGGAAGGCGAAGATTTCTTCGATACCTACTCACCTGTGGCGAGATTGACCACCATTCGTGTACTACTGTCATTGGCTGCCTCACACGATCTTCTCGTTCATCAAATGGACGTTAAGACGGCTTTCCTAAATGGAGAGTTGGACGAGGAAATTTACGTGGAACAGCCCGATGGTTTCGTACTAGAAGGTCAAGAAAGAAAGGTGTGTAAATTAAAGAAATCTCTGTATGGCCTCAAACAAGCGCCCAAACAATGGCATGAGAAGTTTGAAAGAACTTTAACATCTGTGGGCTTTGTTGTTAATGAAGCCGACAAATGTGTGTACTACCGCCATGGTGGGGGTGAGGGAGTTGTCCTATGTTTGTATGTGGATGACATACTAATTTTTGGGACAAGTCTCAAAGTGATTGAGGAGGTCAAAACCTTCTTATCTCAGTGTTTCGAGATGAAAGATCTTGGAGAAGCTGATGTTATACTAAACATCAAGTTACTGAGAGATGGGAATAATGGGATTACACTTGTGCAATCTCATTATGTCGAGAAGGTGTTGAGCAGATTTGGCTATGCTGATTGCAAATCTTCTCTCACACCTTATGATCCTAGTGTCTTGCTTCGAAAGAATGAAAAGGCAACTAAAGATCAATTGAGATACTCTCAAATCATTGGTTCACTCATGTATTTAGCTTGCGCTACGAGGCTGATATCTCGTTTGCTGTGTGCAAACTTAGCCGGTTTGTGGCCAACCCGGGAGATGATCATTGGCATGCTCTTGAGAGAGTGATGCGCTATCTAAAGGGAACCATGAGTTATGGAATTCATTATACCGGGTATCCAAGAGGACTTGAAGGGTATAGTGATTCCAATTGGATTTGATGCTAAAATGAAAGCCACAAGTGGATATGTTTTCACTCTTGGTGGTGGCGCTGTTTCCTGGAAGTCTTGCAAGCAGACCATCTTAACGAGGTCAACTATGGAAGCAGAACTCACGGCATTAGATACACTCGAGTGGAATGGCTTCGTGAGCTCTTGATGGACTTGCCTATGGTTGAAAAACCAATACCGGCTATCCTCATGAACTGTGATAATCAAACTGTGATTGTCAAAGTGAAAAGTTCTAAGGATAATTGATACGTCTCCAACGTATCGATAATTTCTTATGTTCCATGCTACTTTATTGATGATACCTACATGTTTTATGCACATTATATGTCATATTTATGCATTTTCTGGAACTAACCTATTAACAAGATGCCGAAGAGCCAGTTCTTGTTTTTGCTTTTGGTTTCAAATCGTAAAAATATTCTCGGAATTGGACGAAACTTTCGCCCGGGGTCCTATTTTGCACGAAGCTTCCGAAGACCGAAGACCTAACGAAGTGGGGCCACGAGGCGGCCAGAGGGTGGCCGCGCGGCCCAGGCCCTGGCCGCGCCGACCTGCCCCTGGGCCCCTCGTGTGGCCCCGCGTTGACCTTCCGCCTACTTAAAGCTCCGTCGCGAAACCCCGTCGAGAGCCACGATACGGAAAACCTTACGGAGACGCCGCCGCCGAATCCCATCTCGGGATTGGAGATCGCCTCCGGCACCTGGGAGAGGGATTCATCTCCCGGAGGACTCTTCATCGCCATGATCGCCTCCGGAGTGATGAGTGAGTAGTTCACCCCTGGACCATGGGTCCATAGCAGTAGCTAGATGGTCGTCTTCTCCTTGTTGTGCTTCATTGTTGGATCTTGTGAGCTGCCTAACATGATCAAGATCATCTATCTGTAATACTATATGTTGTGTTTGTCGGGATCCGATGGATAGAGAGTACTATGATTATGGTGATTATCAATCTATTGTTCATGTGTTGTTTATGATCTTGCATGCTCTCCGTTATTAGTAGAGGCTCTGGCCAAGTTTTTACTCTTAACTCCAAGAGGGAGTAATTATGCTCGATAGTGGGTTCATGCCTTCATTGATACAGGGACAGTGAGAAAGTTCTAAGGTTGTGATGTGCTGTTGCCACTAGGGATAAAACATTGATGCTATGTCTAAGGATGTAGTTATTGATTACATTACGCACAATACTTAATGCAATTGTCTGTTGCTTTGCAACTTAATACTGGAGGGGGTTCGGACGATAACTGAAGGTGGACTTTTTAGGCATAGATGCGGTTGGATGGCGGTCTATGTACTTTGTCGTAATGCCCAATTAAATCTCACTATATTTACCATGTCATGTATATGCATTGTTATGCCTTTCTCTATTTGTCAATTGCCCGTAATTTGTTCACCCAACATGCTTTTATCTTATGGGAGAGACACCTCTAGTGAACTGTGGACCCCGGTCCTATTCTTTACATAGCATACAATCTACTTGTTTCTTGTTTTCTTTGCAAACATCTTCCACTCGATACGTTTAATCCTTTGTTACAAGCCGGTGAGATTGACAACCTCACTGTTTCGTTGGGACAAAGTACTTGGGTTGTGTTGTGCAGGTTCCTAGTTGGCGGGAATCCCGTGTTGCGCCGCATCACATTTCGCGACCATCAACCTTCAACGTGCTTCTTGGCTCCTACTGGTTCGATTAAACCTTGGTTTCTTTCTGAGGGAAAACTTGCTACTGTGCGCATCATACCTTCCTCTTGGGGTTCCCAACGAACGTGTGAGTTACACGCCATCAAGCTCTTTTTCGCGGGGAGATCAAGACACGCTGCAAGGGAGTCTCCACTTCTCAATCTCTTTACTTTGTTTTTGTCTTGCTTTATTTTATTTACTACTTTGTTTGCTGCACCTAAACAAAATACAAAAAATTAGTTGCTAGTTTTACTTTATTTTTGTCTTGCTCTCTATATCAAAAACACAAAAAAATTAGTTACTCGTCTTTACCTTATTTGCCTAGTTTACTTTTTGCTTATTGCATCATGTTTCCTTTTAATTTCACCACAAAGGACATACCGGTAGGACGTGGGTCCATAGTTGGGAGAAATAATATAGAAGAATTTTTCAATCATGTTAGTATTACTGAAGATTTTGAAGATAGACACTTGGTAGAACTTGCACCTACCTATGAAATTGCTGCTGCTGCTTTAGTTCGCTTGTTGGAAACTAAATTTGTTAATCTCAATCCTATAATCCAACACATGTTTCTTACACTTGGTGATATGGAAGAAGGGGAAAAGAAAGATTTTGTTTTAGAAACCCTTCTTAGAGAATTTGGTGGTCTAGCAAGAGAGGCTAGAAAGGTTTTTGCTAAATTTAATATGCTAGGTTCTCATACCAATTTTATTGGTCTCCTTGAAAAAATGGACATGGATAGAATAATGTACACTAATAACATTAATGATGGAGGGGAAATCAAAGCACCAATACCATGTAAACTTCTAGCTATGAATGACGCACTAGAAAATAACTATGCTTGGCTTGTTCCGGAAAATTTGTTCGATGAGAGTAGCAAGCCTAAGACTAATGAAAAGGAGACGCTAAAACTTATATATCAAATATACTATGCTTGGTTGAGAAAACTCCCAACACCCCTGGTAATGATGTTGATGCTTCTACTCTCGATGTTACTTGATTTGCACTTTCTGCGCCTAGCTGAAAGGCGTTAAAGAAAAGCGCTTATGGGAGACAACCCATGTTTTTACCTACAGCAATTTTTTGTCTTATTGAGTCTTGGAAGTTGTTTACTACTGTAGCAACCTCTCCTTATCATGTTTTTGTGCCAAGTAAAGTTTCTATGTCAAAGTTGATGTTATATTTGGGATCGCTGCGCAGAAACAGCATTGCTGTCTGTCACGAATCTGGGCATAATTCTCTGTAGAAAATTCGAAAAAATCTGCCAATTTACGAGCGTGATCCTCAGATATGTACGCAACTTTCATTAGTTTTGAGTTTTTCCATTTGAGCAAGTCTGGTGCCATTTATAAATTCGTCTTTACGGACTGTTCTGTTTTTGACAGATTCTGCCTTTTATTTCGCATTGCCTCTTTTGCTATGTTGGATTTATTTCTTTGATCCATTAATGTCCAGTAGCATTATGCAATGTCCAGAAGTGAAAAGAATGATTGTGTCACCTCTGAATGTGTGAATTATTAATGATGCACTAACCCTCTAATGAGTTTGCTTGAAGTTTGGTGTGAAGGAAGTTTTCAAGGGTCAAGAGAGGAGAATGATATACTAAGATCAAGAGGAGTGAAAGCTCTAAGCTTGGGGATGCCCCGTGGTTCATCCCTGCATATTTTAAGAAGACTCAAGCATCTAAGCTTGGGGATGCCCAAGGCATCCCCTTCTTCATCGACAACATCATCAGGTTCCTCCCCGAAACTATATTTTTATTCAGTCACATCTGGTGTTCTTTACTTGGAGCGTCGGTTTGTTTTCGTTTTTGTTTTTGTTTGAATAAGATGGATCCTAGCATTCACTTTGTGGGAGAGACACGCTCCGTTGCATATGGACACATGTGTCCTTAGGCTTTACTCATAATGTTCAAGGCGAAGTTTCTTCTTCGTTAATTTGTTATATGGTTGGAATTGGAAAATGCTACATGTAGTAATTCTAAAAATGTCTTGGATAATGTGATACTTGGCAATTGTTGTGCTCATGTTTAAGCTCTTGCATCATATGCTTTGCACCCATTAATGAAGAAATACATAGAGCTTGCTAAAATTTGATTTGCATATTTGGTTTCTCTAAGGTCTAGATAATATCTAGTATTGAGTTTTGAACAACAAGGAAGACAGTGTAGAGTCTTATAATGTTTACAATATGTCTTTTATGTGAGTCTTGCTGCACTTGTTCATCCTTGAGTTTGCTTCAAATAACCTTGCTAGCCTAAACCTTGTATCGAGAGGGAATACTTCTCATGCATCCAAAATCCTTGAGCCAACCACTATGCCATTTGTGTCCACCATACCTACCTACTACATGGTATTTACCCGCCATTCCAAAGTAAATTGCTTGAGTGCTACCTTTAAAATTCCATCATTCACCTTTGCAATATATAGCTCATGGGACAAAATAGCCTTAAAAACTATCGTAGTATTGAATATGTACTTATGCACTTTATATTTTATTAAGTTGCTTGTTGTGCGATAACCATGTTTGGGAACGCCATCAACTATTGTTGAATATCATGTGAGTTGCTATGCATGTCCGTCTTGTCTGAAGGTCTATCATTTTAGTGGTTGGAGCATGCAAAATTGTTAGAGAAGAACATTGGGCCGCTAACTAAAGCCATGAATCATGGTGGAAGTTTCAGTTTTGGACATATATCCTCAATCTCATATGAGAATAATAACTTTGCTACATGCTTATGCATTTAAGAGGAGTCCATTATCTGTTGTCCATGTTGTCCCGGTATGGATGTCTAAGTTGAGAATAATCAAAAGCGAGAAATCCGAAATGCGAGCATTCTCCTTGGACCTTTGTACAGGCGGCATGGTGACACTTGGTTGAAACATGGCATGCGAAGACCCGGTAGTCCAAGTTAAGTAGGACGAGGTGCGGGCACTATTAGTATACTATGCGTGAGGCTTGCAACTTGTAAGATATAATTTTCATAACTCATATGCTTTATTACTACCGTTGACAAAATTGTTTCATGTTTTCAAAATAAAAGCTCTAGCACAAATACGCAATCGATGCTTTCCTCTGCGAAGGACCATTCTTTTACTTTTATTGTTGAGTCGGTTTACCTATCTCCTTCCACCTTAAGAAGCAAACATTTGTGTGAACTGCATTGATTCCTACATACTTGCATATTGCACTTGTTATATTACTTTATGTTGACAATATCCATGAGATATACATGTTACAAGTTGAAAGCAACCGCTGAAACTTAATCTTCTTATGTGTTGCTTCAACACCTTTACTTTGATTTATTGCTTTACGAGTTAACTCTTATGCAAGACTTATTGATGCTTGTCTTGAAGTACTATTCATGAAAAGTCTTTGCTATATGATTCAGTTGTTTACTCATGTCATTACCATTGCTTTGATCGTGCATTCATTACATATGTTTACAAATAGTATGATCAAGATTATGATGGCATGTCACTTCGAAATTATCTTTGTTATCGTTTTACCTGCTCGGGACGAGCAGAACTAAGCTTGGGGATGCGATACGTCTCCAACGTATCGATAATTTCTTATGTTCCATGCTACTTTATTGATGATACCTACATGTTTTATGCACATTATATGTCATATTTATGCATTTTGGAACTAACCTATTAACAAGATGCCGAAGAGCCAGTTGCTGTTTTCTGCTGTTTTTGGTTTCAAATCCTAGTAAAGAAATATTCTCGGAATTGGACGAAACTTTCGCCGGGGTCCTTTTTGCACGAAGCTTCCAGAAGACCGAAGACCTAACGAGTGGGGCCACGAGGCGGCCAGGAGGGTGGCGGCGCGGCCAGCCCTGGCCGCGCCGACCTGCCCCCTGGGCCCTCGTGTGGCCCCGCCTTCCGCCTACTTAAAGCTCCGTCGCGAAACCCCCGACCGAGAGCCACGATACGGAAAACCGGAGACGCCGCCGCCGCGATCCCATCTCGGGGGATTCGGAGATCGCCTCCGGCACTGGAGGGGATTCATCTCCCGGAGGACTCTTCATCGCCATGATCGCCTCCGGAGTGATGAGTGAGTAGTTCACCCCTGGACCATGGGTCCATAGCAGTAGCTAGATGGTCGTCTTCTCCTTGTTGTGCTTCATTGTTGGATCTTGTGAGCTGCCTAACATGATCAAGATCATCTATCGTAATACTATATGTTGTGTTTGTCGGGATCCGATGGATAGAGAGTACTATGATTATGGTGATTATCAATCTATTGTTCATGTGTTGTTTATGATCTTGCATGCTCTCCGTTATTAGTAGAGGCTGGCCAAGTTTTTACTCTTAACTCCAGAGGGAGTAATTATGCTCGATAGTGGGTTCATGCCTTCATTGATACTGGGACAGTGTGAAAGTTCTAAGGTTGTGATGTCTTGTGCCACTAGGGATAAAACATTGATGCTATGTCTAAGGATGTAGTTATTGATTACATTACGCACAATACTTAATGCAATTGTCTTTGCTGCAACTTAATACTGGAGGGGTTCGGACGATAACTGAAGGTGGACTTTTTAGGCATAGATGCGGTTGGATGGCGGTCTATGTACTTTGTCGTAATGCCCAATTAAATCTCACTATATTTACCATGTCATGTATATGCATTGTTATGCCTTTCTCTATTTGTCAATTGCCTGTAATTTGTTCACCCAACATGCTTTTATCTTATGGGAGAGACACCTCTAGTGAACTGTGGACCCCGGTCCTATTCTTTACATAGCATACAATCTACTTGTTTTTTGTTTTCTTTGCAAACATCTTCCACTCGATACGTTTAATCCTTTGTTCAACAAGCCGGTGAGATTGACAACCTCAGCTTTCGTTGGGACAAAGTACTTGGGTGTGTTGTAGTTTCCTTGTTGGAATCCTGGTGTTGCGCGCATCACATTTCGCGACCATCAACCTTCAACGTGCTTCTTGGCTCCCTGGTTCGATTAAACCTTGGTTTCTTTCTGAGGGAAAACTTGCTACTGTGCGCATCATACCTTCCTCTTGGGGTTCCCAACGAACGTGTGAGTTACACGCCATCAATAATATGAAAAGTTCCAAACATATCAAGAGGAGATTGAAGTCTGTCAGAAAACTGAAGAACTCCGGAGTGATAGCATTGGATTATGTCCAAAGTGCTAAGAATCTGGCAGATCCTTTCACAAAAGGACTATCAAGAAATACGATAGACCTTGCATCGAGGGAGATGGGTTTGAGACCCACTTGAGTTGCCGAGGGGTAACCCAACCTATGTAATCGGAAATTCCGTGAAGTAGGACCTGGGAAAACAAACCGGAAACGAGTTGAGAGAAAATTTAATACTCCCACTCCGCTGCAGATGCAATTCTCTCATAGCTACTGTAAGGCAGGTTGACAATGTCTTAATGTGTTCTAAGCGGCTCTTGATGAGCGAAGACGCTGGCCTACAGGGCGATCTTTTGAAGAACACACCTATATGAGTGACACTACTGGTCATAGTGTGGGAGATTTGGGTGAATCTCTAGTAAGCTCATGAAAGGCCGAGGAGTATGACTTATAAGCTCCACCCGAGGGGAAGGCTATGGTAGCCTAGTACCGTGCCGGCATTGAGCGAAACTTGCACAAAGACCGACAATTCAAGGCATAGTCCATTGTTCGGTTGTAGTCAAGCGTAGCACCTTGCCTAAGTGGAAGTTCAACTTAACAGTCTCCACCGAAGTGCAGGTATATTAAACAGTGAATGGAACTATTGTGTCATCTGATGTGCATATGAGATCTGGTGGGGGATTGTTAGATGTAGATGGGCTGCAGCCCAGTAAGGCAGCCCATGTAGTCTACAATTCCTGAAATCTCAAGGCCCATCACGTTGGCAGCTTGGGACAACCTTGGGGGACAAAGTTTAGTCCCACATTGCTAGTTGGGAGTGAGTTGGAGTGGTATATAAGGGCTGCTGTTCTAGTCCTTACAAGTGAGTAAGAATAGAAGGAGCCCTCGCGCACTCCTCCTCCCCGCGCCCCGCCTCGCCTCGTCTCGTCACGCACGCACGTCGCGTTTCGTGACTCGAGTTCGAGTTCGAGACACACTCAAGGAAGCCTAAATTTTTGCTTGGTGCACCAAGTGTACGTGTCGGCTGCATGTGCATGCTCGCCGCGTGTCCCCTTCCTACGCGTGGCAACGCGGTCGGCTTCCTGCTATACCAAGAGACGGATCAGATCTGAAGTCTGATACACTACAGTTCATCTCTCTCGCGAAGGTCCTTTTGCTGCGCTACTCTCTAGTCTTCCCCATCCCGGCGATTGCGTGCACTGTCGGAGAGCAGCCTCGAAACTCCGTCCGTTGAGATCTGCCAGGAGGCAGGCGATAAGGTTTTGGGGAACGTCGGCCCCTTTCTGTTCGTGCTCTTCTTCGACGGATCGGCTGCTTCATCGACAGATCCGACTACACCATGGACGACATCAACAATACCCATGGTGGTGGTGGTGCTTCTTCTGGTGCGACCTTCCCGGTCGCGATGTACGTGCTTTTCCTCTCCTACCTTGCACTGCTACTAGTTCCATGTTCAGATCTGATGCATGTGCTTAGTCTGATGTGCGTGGTTAAGTATGCTTGTGCATCTGTAATGTTGTTTTCGGTAATTAATCTCATACGGAAATTGCCTAATAATCCAACACTTTGTACCCTTATTTTTGGTGTATGTCCACTGGGCAAGGTGTTAAGTGATGATCAGGGTCAAAAATATCAGAACGTTAGTGATGAAGGGAACATGTGAATTAAACAAGTTTGGGCATAAATCGTCCATGAGGCCCTTTTATATTTACATATTTTATCGCTGCACATCAACGGATCATACCTATTTTATGTTACAATAACAAGAAAAGTAATAAATTGGGTCTAAACCGTGTTTAAAGTCTCCTAAATGGGATATTTTGGTAGAAGTTAACTAAATGGGGTAATATGTGTCACAAATGCGCAACTACACGCTAAAAAGTGGAATTCACTCTAAATATTATAAAATATGTACTTTGACCACCTAGCTAGTACTACAAACCAAGGTTTTAGCTACCGGTTTGATTTTTTTTTCGGAGGGGACTGGAATTGCCGGTAACCATAACCGGACAAATAACGCTAGAGAATTACAGATAAACTTTAAATTTAATTCTTACAAATATATGAATATTCTTGGATACCATCCGCCGTGATACTTTGGTCTGTTTCGCGATGAGGGAGGAGTGAGACGGAGCTGAGCGATTCGGTGACATGGATAGAGTTGTAGGGTTGGATGGGCGCCTAGGCTCAACCCGAAGCTAAACTGGCTCTGTAATCATGGTAATTCAACCGGTAACCAAATTCTGCTACAGACACTAGCGCTAGCCGAAGACGTGCTGTCATCCTCACCCATCTATCACTTGTAGGGTTGGATGGGCGCCTATGCTCAACCGGAAGCCAAACTGGGGAGAGACCCTGTAATCGTGGTAATTCAGCCGGTAACCAAATTTCTATTACATACACTAGTGCTAGCTGAAGATGCACCGTCATCCTCACCCATATCACCAGAGGTGACAAAACTTTTAATAGTAGAGTTTGTTATAGTAGAACATGCGAAAACATGCTCTAATATTTTTAGTAAATAGCATTAAATTTCTGATAGAGGGAGAAGCGTGATCTCAAGTTCTTTCTTATTATGAGAGTAGTTCTTCATTGTTTTTAGGCGACGAGACAAGTTGTCTATGGGCACCATTGCCAACTCAATTTGCTGACATGAACAGAATAGGCTATAGTATCATGAACAATTCTGCGATTCTAACCGAGCTCATGTCTAGCCTTTTAAACGCGTGCATTTTTTATTTAAGCCTAGTGCGGCGCAAATCACGAATCCTATTTACCGCCCGTTGCGGGTGCTATCTCAGGTGCCGCCCCAGCGGGCGCTAGCTAGGCCTGGCACATTCTATCGATTTTCCTTGTTTTTATTCGTTTTACCTTTATCGGTTTGCTAGCTAGGTGGTTCTTCAGGTTTTTCTTCTAGGTTTTTCGGTTTTCACCGAATTTTAATTTTTTTTGCCATTTTTTGAAAATTTTATTTTCAAACATTTTTTTTATTTTTTTATCAAGATTGATCTTTTTCAGTTTTGAACATTATTTATTTTTTAACCTTTTCAAGTTTGAACAATGTTTTAATTTTGATTTTTAATTTTTTTTGAACATTTTCCAATTATATTTGTTTCTTGTTTGAACTTTTTCGTGATTTGAACATTTCGAAATTTTAACATCTTAGAAATCTGAACAATTTTTAATTTCAACAATTTTCAAGTATGAAATTTTCAAATTTGAATATTTTCTTATGTGAACAATTTTAAAATATGAACAACTTTTATATTTGACCATTTTTTAAAGAATATAAATTATTAGGAACCTCCTATAAAACCGAAACCGAAACCATAAACCAGGTCCAGTGGTGCATGGGAACGAAGGTAGCGAGGGTAAATGGGCTGGCCCAACTTGACTTTTCCTTCATGCGGTGCTTCACTTCGGGGCCACAATAAGCCATATATAGGAGCCTCCGGCGCCAACGCACTCACGGGAGCGCCTATTGCGCGCCTTAAGCGTAGCGGAAGGTTGCCTCCGCTTAGGTGATGGAAAAGCACGTATGGGCTCGGCCCGTTTAAGCCTTTCCTTTTTTTTTGGTTCAGTTCAGATTTCAAAATCTGAATAAAATTCAAAACGGAACAAAATTCAAAATCGAACAAATTAAAAACCGAACAATTTAAAAACAAATAATTTTATATCGAACAAAAAATATATTTGAACAAAATTCATATTTGAATTTTTTGAATTTGAACAAATTTCAAATTCAAACAAATTTCAAAAATAAACAATTCTAAATCTGAAAAAAACAAATCTGAACAAATTTCGGAATCAGTAAACCAAAACAGCAAAAAACCAAAAAGAAACCATCCAAAACCGAAAAAACATGATAAACCCTGAAAAAATGAAAAATAAAACAAAGAGAAAACCGTACGTCCTAAGAGCTAATGGGCCGGCCCACCCAATCCATCGCTTCGGGAGCAAATCGCTCCCGCAACAAGCGGCGAATAGGGATTGCGCACACTCACGGTGCATACAACATACCCCTCCTTGTGCTAATATCGTAAGTGGGCCAGCCCACGGTCCCTTTATCCGATTTTGTGAAGGTTTAGTTAGTTTTCTCTCTTTTATTCTTCACTTCATTAAGATTTTATTATTATTTGTTAGTTTTCACATGTTCATTTTTCTTTTTGCTTGTTTTCCTTTTTCTAAAAAAAATTAATGGGCATTTCCCAATTTTTTGAACATTTTTAAATTCATGAAAGTTTATTAAATTTCATCGATATTTATTTCAAACCCATGAACTTTTTAAATTCTTGAACATCTTTTGAAATTCACGCATATTTTTAAAATTCATGAAAATTTCTTAAATTTGTGATTTTTTTATTTTTATTATTTCTAAACTCATGAACATTTTTTTAATTCGTGCATATTTTATAAATTAGTAAACCTTTTTTTATCTGTGGACATTTTTTCAATTCCGTGATTTTTTATTATTATTTTTTAAAACCCTTTTTAAAAATCCGTGAATATTTTTTTGGGTTCGCCAAAATTTTCACTATGTCTAAGCAGCGCAAACAACCGGTTTCACATTCTTTTCCCCTGATAACTACTACCTCCGTCCGGATTTAATCGACGCGGGCACTCTGTATCGTATAGGCTAGCGCTTTGTAGCCTCCGCGTCAATCTAATCAGACCGGAGGGAGTAACAATCAGTTTCACGCCATCGAAGCAGTCTAATGAAGCAGCACAAAAAAGAGGCCTTATCTTCAAATAATAGGTTCATTAGGGCAAGTGATATAAGGGACCTCTTTGTAATTTTGTACCTGCCACGTGGTTGAATATAAGCTCCCCTGGGGTGTTCCAGACCCCGGTACTGTTCAAAAAAAAACCGAATGGAAGCTAATGTTAGAACTTATGGGCCGATCCCATTTTTGGATAGCATAAGCGGTAACCAGAGACTTGCCGCTAGATGCGGCATATAGCACCTCTTATGAAAGACTTGTCCATTGCAATTATGGACCAAACCCTGATAATCCCGTGGGCCGTGGCCCATGGATCACTTAAGCCTGTATATACATATTGCAGATGGTTATATTGTTCCATCAATAGTTTGAAGCATAAGTTTTTGAAACACTCCCTCCATCAAAAAATAATTGACTCAACATGATGTATCTACGCATTAAAAATGGGTCTAGATACAACCATTCTAGATAATGTTGACTCACTTATTTATTAATGGAGAGAGCATACCAAATGACCAAAAAAATTCATATTTTTTTCGAAGTTTTTTTCATAGTCTTTCCTAAGTTTTGGGAAAATGCAGTGAGCCATGCCCGGGTATTAAAACTTTGTCACACATGCTCAACCATTCATCAATGGTACTTTTCATGTCTTAAAAGAAAAAAAGGTACTCCTGCCCATGTGAGTTCGGTGCTAACGGTAATTATTCTGTTGCTTAGGATAAACTAATTTTTCCTGTACCTACGTGCCGGTCGGTCGAATGAAAACCCGGTCTTTGGTCATAACGCCAATTAAGCTAACATGCCAGAAATACAGTCGTGTGCAAGTACAGTAGTACTTGTTTATCGTGGTCAAACGTAAGTGAGTTGTACATGCAATATTCCAGCAGGAGCTAAAAGAAAGACGATTCTTGAAAAGTCATGGCATATATATGTCCTTCATGCTCGCCAATGTAAAAATGGCATGTACATATGAAATGAGATCTTCTTTGGAATTTTCTGTATCGGAAGGCCACGATCTGCAAAATAGAATAATATCTTGCAACGTACTCAAAATATATACAAGTGCCTGCAAATTGGTGCGAATTGTGTCGCCGTCGATAACTCATTTGCAGGGTCATTGTTGGCAAGGGTCTCCTAAATGTTACTTATGTGAGAAAAAAGAGGGCAAATCATCTTTTTTTTTCTCTTGTTCTTCTACTAAGTGTTGAAGTATAAATGCATTGCCTAATCTCTTTCATCAGATCGGTCTTTTGGTTGCATTGGTTAGAGCATGCAGTTCTACATGGTATCAGAGCCAAGAGGTCTTGAGTTCAAGACAATATAAAATAAAAATATTGCAGCCCACTTTCGGTCCACGTTTAGGCCTGAGGGAGCCACACGTGAGGGGGAGTGTTGAAGTATAAATGCATTGCCTAATCTCTTTCATCAGATCGGTCTTTTGGTTGCATTGGTTAGAGCATGCAGTTCTACACTAAGATTGTGTGGGCATTATTGGTTCCACTTTTGGGATCAAGTTGGTTCCAATGTCCATTTGGCAATGCCTTACTTGGTTTCATGCCTTTTGGTCTTTGGGGGGAAAGTTCCATACGTTGCTCATTGCTGATGTTTGCCGGTCTGTTTGGAACTTTGGATAACCAGAAACAATTAGGTTACTTTTGAAAATTACAGGCTGAAGTCCCCTATTATACCATTATCTTTACAACTGGATCTTCTTAAATTACTGGCAGGTTTACAATGATAAGGATGCTGGATTGCTGGAGCCATTTGAGCTAGAGCAAAGCAAATGATAAAATTAAACCGCGTCAGAGCTGACTCGCAAGGAGCCTGGTGATGGGATGAGGGTGAAGAAGGTGTTGAGGATCACCGGAAGTTGATCTTTGTAGTTTTCATGGTTGTGTTTGGAAAGTGGTTACCTGGGAGTAGAAGTTTGCTTTGTCGTGGTTTCTAGTTTGCTGAAACTGGTTGTTCTTTTCCTGTTGTTTGTGTTGAATTTTGTTGTTGTGGTGGCTATAGGTTTTTGCGCCGTAGTGAATGTTTCAATGTCGAACATTCACAATGGATTTTGCATTTGATGGCCAGCTCATTTCTCCTAGTCTTTCTTTTTGTTTTTTGTATGGTTGTAAGATACTTTACATTTCCTTTGAGCTATTAATGGAAATAGGGGCGAGAGCCGATTGAAAATAAATTAGGCCATCATTAATTCTCACAAATCCACGTACCCAAAACTTATGTACCGTGGCGATTGGCGAGTTCAACATTAGAACCTTTGGTTAACAGAAACACATATAATTTAAGAAAAGCTTTGATCATCAATTGATTTAACAAACTATGTCTTATACACCATAAAAGGCATACCATAAGATTCATATTTAAAATAAGTTTTCAGTGGTATAATTTTTGTGACTTATAATTCATATTCTATTGACCAAGTTCCAATAGTCAATTTTTTAAAAACTACATGCCCACCGGAGTTAGTAACATGTAAGAGTCGGTGGTTATCCATTATATAAGGAACAAAACCTCATATTTTTGAGTGGCAAGTAATATACCATAGAGAAGTGTTTGTCGTGATTTAGTAACTTTCAGAGTTATGTGACTCATGTTGCCGCCATCATTTCATACAATAGAGTATATCTACTTTGCATTGTTCTTAATTTCCATTCTTGGCTGGCCCCCCGCGTTGCTCTGTTCCAGGGCGACACGGGAGGTGAGAAAACCCTATCCCACCGCAAGCCCCCTTCCACCACGTCCCTCACCTCACCACCACTAGAGACAACTCCAGGGCAAGCCCACGAGCTCGCCGGCGATGGTGGAGGCGAGGATTTTTCTGCTTCTTCATGAATGGACCTGGATCTCCGAGGCGGCAACCTCGTCTGGAGGGGCGATATCGGCTCGGCGGCTGGCTATCATCGGGCCTCTGCAGCCGTGTGGATGGCACGGAGCCAGCGGGTGATGGACATGGCATGGCCCCCCTCAATGGTCACTGGCATCCGATCTAAAGAATCCAACCCCTCCTCACCTCAAACGCATCCGACCCCGCCACATCTGTTGCCGGTGTACCTGCTCTTGGACCGACAGAGGTGTTGGTGGTGGCATTCCGCGGCCGAGAGAACTCCATTACCGGTGATGCCTGTCTCGACGGTGACACCGTCTAAGGGGTCCACCTTCCTCAATGTGGCACCGCCGAGGTATTGTCCCTCCCTTTTCCCTAGTTCCTCAGGTGAAAACGCAATATTCGATTGGGGCGAGGTGGTGCCATGGCGTCGCATCCCTTGCTGAAGGCACGGTCTTGGGGAGCTTGGGGTGGCAGTTTGAATGTGTGTTGTGTGTGGAGGCATGCTAGTGACCAGTGGGTGGTGGTGTGAGCGTCGTTCTTCAAATCGGTGGCGGACCTCGGCGATCTTGGGTGCTCTGACTGCCTCGTGCGTCTCTGTGTATGTCGCCGACATGTCCGTTTGGTTGGGGAAGGGTCCCCCGCTATTGTTGGCGGCATAGTTGCAGTGGTGGTTTAAGGGACATCCCCATCTATGGCCTCCGACCAGTCCTTGTGGCATTGGGTGCTTCCCCTGGATCCCACTTCTTACCTTCTTCTCCGGCCTCCCCAACATTTTTGTCTCCAATGTGATCGATCTCCGGTATGGTGTTGTTCTCCTCATGGTGTGTGTGTGTAGCAGCGTGCTGGACTTGCTTGGAAGTGTCTTTCTCGGTCCTCAACTTAGTGTCCATCCAAGTTCAGTGGAGCGCCTCCATTGGCTGACGGCATGATGTCCTTCGAGCCAGGACGAGGAGGTAGGGTGCCTTCTTTGGCGATGGATAGGGTAAGGATACGACTCAGTTCCCAGGTGTTTTCCAAGTCAAGTCACTCCTGCCAGCTCCCTCTCGAGTGGCTTCGGTTTGCTGATCGCGGAAGAGGGCCATGGTGTTTCAAGCTGTTTTCGATGTTTATATATTATTTGCTTGTATTTTCGTTGTGTTCTAAATTGTTCTCAGCTCCTTGTAACAAATCTGGCCGTAAGTGGCTTTATTTATTTAGGGGGGGGGGGCACTGGAGTGCATATTACCTTTTTATTCTTCCATTTTCCGGCAATCAGTGTTACCTCAAACCTGATGCCGACGTGGCAAAGTGCAGAAACACATAGGCATGGAAAAGCGCACCAACAGCGTGACAAGATTAAATATAGGTCTCTGGTCTCCTAAATATGATTTCCTGTCTGCAGAATGATCGACTAGGATTAGATAGCATAATCACCAATCACACATATCTTACACCTATTCAAAGTCATCATGTAGTTAGTTCAGCTGTTCAGGTGTTATACAAAGATATCCTCTTCTGTGTAAACTCTGGAGCACGAAGGGAGAGCTGCCCTTGAGCCCATGAGGCCATGATTAAGCTATCGCTATGATCATCGTCATATGAGCTAGTGCATGCGCTAGTGTAGCAGCTGCAGCTTTGTTCAGAAGCAATGAAGCATCCCCTTGCAAAGCTGCAATGCCATGTGATACCTTGCGATTTTTCCAAGATCGTCATACCTTCGCTGACCCGTGAATTAACAACGGCCGCGGTAGGTTAATGCGTCCTCTCCGTCGTACGAAAGCACAACTTAAGCACGGAATATTTGCATGTGCATTTCACGTGACACGAAGCAGTGGCCGGAAGGAGCACAGTTGCTACGTGTATTCTACGTGCAACCCAGATAGGTTGGACGCGGGATATTTTTCTTTGTACTCCCTCTAGTCTTGTTTAATCGACACGACGTTAGTACCTACTGTACGTAGCTGTTTACTTGTGTGAGCTCGCGTCAATTTAATTTGTCTGGAGGGAGTATTTTATAAAGTGTTTCATTAGAGAAAAGTGCACTATGCCTCTCACGTGGTGCCGCTTTAGCTGGCCGATCCGAACAGAGCAAGCATGTTTATTTTGGTTCACACGCACAGAAGGGGCAGAGAACACCTCACCTAGCGGCCCGACGTAAAGCATTAAGAGCACGAACCTAATTAGGGCCAGGCATGGAGACAAGGGGGGACGAGGGAGGGGGGGGGGGGTGCTCAGCCACTCCCATGATTGAGATTTTATGAAAAATACTAGTCATTAGAACCCCAATTTCTCACTGATTTAGTCAAATCTGCCCCCTCATCAAGTTTACATCACTAATTCAGTCCATTCTGCCCCCCTCAACATGACAAGGCTGGCTCCACCCCTGATTACGGTTAATGCGTTGATGTGGACACACCACAGACGGCTTGCGGTTCATCCCGGACCCGCAAGTCAGTGACTAAAAAAATAATTAAGGAGTTTTTAATTACATTTTGTCGAAATTAATCATATTTATCAAGAGGGTCTAACCTAAACTAAATTGGTCGTATCTACTCGTCATCACGTGCCCCTACTGGCTGCCGTCCTCCGCCCCCGGCATAGCCAGATGTGCTGGCATTGTCGCGCCTCCCGCGTGCACCCCAGAGCACCACCTCGCCGCTCAAAGGCGTAACGACAACGCCGAACCCTGTTCATGACCATGAAAGGCCGACCACTCAGCGGGTTCTCTCACTTTGTCGCGTCCATGTCGGTGAACCAGTAGGCTTTGTTCCTCACCACAACCTTCTCTGTATCTATCGTCGCTGCCACAACCTCCTCCATTTTGCGGTTCTTCGTGTCCACCTCCACTTGGGTCAGCCTCGCCTCCACCACCGAGGCCACCCGCAAGCTCATGGACCCCGTAGCTCAAAGTCATTAGTCCGCAAGTAATTATTCCGTTTACGAATTTCTCCTATTTTCCTACCTCCGTGCAACGCTCCCAATATATTGGAAGTTGCTGAAAAGAGTATTATCCATTTTCGTGTGTGCAATGTTTGCATGTACGGCCTCGTACCAGCTTGGTCCCACTGAACATTATTATCATAAACATTATGCATTATAGAACTCAAAAGTGCAGTTGGAGAACTAAAAAGTGCCATTAGAAAACTGAAAAGTGGCATTATAAAACTCAAAAGTACCAGCTTGGATCTGCAGGCTAACAACATTATCTCTATAAAATGATGGATTATAAAATGATGATCACCCCAACTTGGTGAGATAAACAACCAAACAGGAGCTAGCAACTAGCATACATGATGTCACGATACATGCATCCGAGATCCGACCGGGAGGAGGATCTCCAACTCATGTGTCCCTCAATGGAAGCCTGCCTGGCCTCCAGCTGCACTTTTCCATCCACCGATTGCGCTTTTCCATCCACGTCGATCGAGAAATATCTCCACCAGCTGCCCGTGTTTTTCCATCCATCCACACCACATACATTTTCCGCTACAAGAAAAACATGTCGAGTTCCGGCCGGATAGCATGTGAGACTATCTTGATTGAATCCTGATCATGGAGCCGATCACCGGCTCCAATGGTGGGTTTCCCATGGATCGTGCGTGAACTGAGACTTCTAGAGTAACCAGTACAGGATGACATTACGACTTCTCAGATGGTTATTTACCCGGCACCTTTTGTTCTTATTTATTGTGAAAAGTCATCTGATATTTAGCATCTCTACATCAGTTTGAATGTATGAAATGATTGTAGCCAAATCTTGAAAAACAGTGTAGTTTTTGGTTGTTGGAACGTGATACGAGGAAACCAAAAGCATTGTGGTCCAGGATCGTCATGAAAAACTATAGTTTTCAACAATTTTCTACGTTCATCTATACAATGTCACGCATTGAGATCTATGCTCCTATGTAGCTATGTCTAAATAATACATGAAGGATATATAGTCCTATATTTTACAAGTAATTGATCGATGTCGTTTCCATTTTTTTATCCCAACATGTGAATAATGCTCTTGTACTGTGTGGACTTCGATGTACGCCAGGAAAGTAATGTTCAAAATGTCAAACAAAATTCTACTCGATCCCTCCGTTTTTTAAAAAAGTTGCTCAACTTTTTTCTAGATACGAAAGTAGATACATCCGCATCAAGAAAAAGTTGAGCAGCTTTTTTAGGAACAGAGGAGTACATAAATTTCGAGGCAAAAGGACAATTTTTGCTCCCTATGCGGAAACTCTTTTTTTATTGTTAATACTTTGCTTTCTACAGAGGAATGAGATTTGGTTTTAGCCTCAAGACGTAACCATATTTATTTTTATGCAAAAATAGTTCTCATTTTTTCTGTTTATAGAGATGAATTTATATATTTACTATTCTCATGACACCTCAATGTTCTTCCGTTTATAAAATATATGCGAGAAAATAGGAGAAAATGAATATTTATTTGCATAAATGTTTCAAGAAAATATAAACATTTTATGTACGTTTGTCAAGAATTTAGTATTCATCCTAGGAGCAAACTATTGGAAGCCATTGGGTCTCTCGCTCTCTCTCAAGATATTCTATGCACAAGTAGGCAGAGATGTGAGAGTCTGTGTCTTTGTGTCATTTGTCCATTTCCCTATACTATAAAAGCGTGGGAAATGGTCCACACTAACCACAGCCAAAGCAAACCCAGATCCACTAGAGAAGAGAGGTTCCCTTTCCTGCCCGCGTGGCTCTCTGGCCCTCGAGTTCAGCTCGGATGAACGATGTGAGGAACCAAGAGAAGCAAAAGGGAAGAGGAGGTGGAGGAGGAGGAGGAGGAGGAGGAGAAGGAGGAGGAAGAGCATGGCGCCTGAGCCGAATGCTGCGTGAGCACAAGGCCAGGCTCTACATCATCCGCCGATGCGTCGTCATGCTGCTCTGCCACCATGACTGACGCTCCCCTGCGACTCTGCCCCTGCTACATCGCCTCTGCTCTTCTGTCCGGCCAAATGTATCTAGGTTTTGTTCCTGTTTCGATCTTTTGCTTCCGTATGTTTGTTCATATAGAGTGTGCAGGCTTGACAGATTAACTCTCCGGTGTACATATAGGCAGGGGCACTTAGTTGCTGACAGTTACTTTGGGTTCCGAGTTTTGCTTGTGTGGTGTGGTGCTTCCTAAGTCCTGCAAATGGCAAGGATGCGCATGTATCGATCTGTGCTGGGTACGTTGTTGGCATCTTGGTTGTGTTTTTGATCTATGGGAAACGAAATGCCTCAAAAAAAAGTGAGAAAGAAATATGAAAGATCTCAGAAATGGCTGTCTGTCTCTTGGTGTTCCATTTTGTGAATTCTTGGAGGCACGGGTTTTTGCAGAATGTTCTTGCTTCGTTCAAAGATCATTCGTTTGAGCATGGCCATGTGAAATATGTGCATTTTTCTGAGATTAATTTTGGGCCGTGATACCGAAATGAAACCGACAAGAGTTCTAGAGTAAGATTTGTCCTTGGTCCAAAGTCAATTAATTATATATGATTTGTGAAGATATTCAAAAAATTGAGAGGATTGCCAGTTGTACCTTTTGGGGTGACTATTTAATGCTTGCATTTTTATTTTGCTACTTTGGAATAAAAATGTGTTACCATCCAATTTAAGCTACACTAAGCTATTGTACGACTAAGACTACTTCTTCATGGGACTATTGTGAGTATGCATTTCATCACCCAAGTAGATGGATTTCCATTTTTTCTCATAGAAAATTTTAGCACTGAAGAAACTTGCTTGAGAGTTTTCTAGTTTTAACTAGCTAGATGGCTGGCGTACATGCGTGGGTAAATTTATTAAAATTATAGTTATCATATCGTGTGGTTTACATATTTCTTATGCGGTCAAATTTAGAAATGACATGTCATTCATAACATATAAAAAAATATAGCCAAAATTGTATCTTTTTTACATGATAAAATAGTACTTCATCCGATCCAAAATAGTACTTCATCCGATCCATAATATTTTATCTGTCTCCAAAAAAAGCTGCTCAGTCTAAATATGGATGTATACAGACATATTTTAGTTATAGATACATATGTATCTATAAACTTAAGCAATTGTTTTTTTGACTGAGGAAGTAACTGTCGGAGTTTTAGTTCAAATTTGTCCAAATTTAAACTAAAACGCCAACATCTATTATGGATCGGAGGGACTAGTATCTCTATCTTCTCTGCTACATAAAAAAGGAAGAACTAGTTCCGTTTCCTGCCACTACATCGCCCCTTTTGTCAAACACTCGCTCCGATGGATGCCCCGTCCAATAGGTGCCCAATCGGGCTAGGCCCAACGACCTCATCAAGAAAGAACGAAACCCCAAACCACAAACACTTGCCCCCGATTTGGTCATCCTCCTCCCCACAGTGCAGATTCCATCCTCCTCCCCATATCGATTCTACAAGAGCCACTCCTTTTTGTGCCTAAGAACTGCGTAACATCATTTAGTTAAAGATGGAATGGAGCATGGGGCTGCTAGGTGTTGCTATTGCACCGAGAGCGCCACATCTCGGATCTTTCCCAAAATGCATCTATTGAGAAGGAAGTTTCATGGGATGCACAATGGAGAAGCAATGCTGTCGAGGCGTGAGGAGGAAGCCATGTATGTTCCTTGATGACGGCGAGGGGTTCATGCCTGCCGGTGGTCGCAGGAGATCGAGAGCAGCGGTGTCGGTAGCCAAAGGAGAGGAAAGGCATCAAGTTCATGGTGAGATCAGCTAAACACGTCTTCAACTATGAGGGTAACAAACTGAACTTTTAATGTTTTATTTCCAAGCTATGCAAATTGAGATGGATTTCTTGAACCTTTGACGATGGATATATTGAGCTGTTGACTCCTAATGATGTTTGCTATTTTTCCAATTGTTTATGGATCCTAATGGTTTGACTTTTATTGTTGTTTCAGCTAGGTTCTTACAGATCTCGGATCTGCAGTTGCATAACAGTCCCAGTATGTACATTTTCAGTGAAATGTAATTATGCCCATAACAGAAGAGCCATACTATTCTTATGTTTGCCCAAAATTGGCAATGCACATTCTTTGTTGTCCACTTTCTCTCAAGGTGATGTGGAATATCCAAGCATCCCATATTCTTGTCTCAGGCAGTCATCTACCTTACTATTATTTCGGGTAATCTGAATACTTCACATATCTATTATTGCTGCACATTAAGGTATGTAGATTTACATATATTGTATAGCAATGACTGATACACGTGATCTGATAAATTGGTGTTTAGCTGTGCAGTTCTCTGTTAAGCAATATTTGATGGATGTGGGTCAGGTTTATAGTTGAACATTGGGTTATACTTTATTCACATTTTAGATGGTGAAAATTTCATGTTGTTCATCTCTTGTGCTTTTTTTTCAAGATTCGGTGCAACCTCTAAATCAGGATAAAGGATATTGAATAGGATATATTTACAAACTCAAGATAGAATGCTGGACTGCTGAAGTAAATCTCGGTCCATTTTTTTGTATCTGATTCTTTCCCGTATGGCAATTTCGAGAAAGCTTTTTCTCATTTCTGGATTTCGTTTTATTTCCTGCATTTTGTTTGCTTTCATTAATTATTCTGGCCTGGTTATCATTTCAAAGGTTGCTGTATTTTTAGTACATTATCCTCATTTTATGAATTACTGTATATTTCTGTTTAGCCTCATAAATTATGCATACGGCTATAAATTGTACATCTAGTGAGGTTTACTTCACAACTTTTACATCTATGTTATTGTATATGCCTATGGGAAGTCTATATGGTGGGGGCTGCGTTTACTACTTACAGTTCTATGTGGCCTTTCAGAATTATTTAACAAAAGCATTTGTGCCCCATCTTAAGAGATGCACCAAAATAAAGCCCTCGATCTTATTGTTTTGTTTGATTTCATTATTTTGACTTGGTTATCATTTCCTGAAGTTTGAGGAAGGAAACATCAATTTTAAGACATGGCAACGCACAGACATTTAACTAGTCTTAATAAACAATGATTGTGTATTATAAAAGTTAATTATACTTTAGGAATGCACTTGGTGTTTGCTGATTGCATTGAGATATGTTTTACAGCATGGAAAACCATAGAGTTTCATTTTGATCTTCTCCACATTTCCCCTCTTCCACTACATACAATTGTTGTCTATAAGTCCTTTTTTTTCACATAACCATCACCACTTGAGGGCCAGGTGCTCAGGTGCGGCTAGCGGCTTTATCACAGCGTATTGATGTATCACTGTTGTTTCCTTTTGCTTTGTATTTTAGTATGGTTAATATATGTATCGATCCACTATGAATTTTGAGCTGCAACTCTTTAAGAACAAACTTTCAATAAAAAGTAAAACGGTTGTATGCATCTTTTTAGTGGTGAGGCTATGGTATGCCCCCATTTCAAAAAAAAATGAGAGACATGTTGCATTAGGAAGCCCAATTCGCACAATTGGTGACTTTTTGTTGAAGTGAGACATGGGACCAGGTCACCAGGACAGACCGGCAGAGCCACAAGTAAACAAGGGTGTACAAATGTACACGGTACACCCATTACCCGGCATATCTCTCTCCTAATAAATCTAGCTCACTCGGTTTTAACTAAAAAAATTCATAGTAATCTTTTAATCTTTACACCCCATTATAGTAAATTTGGCTCCCCCAATGCGGCTGACCTACTTAAAAGTGTATTTGTGGTCTTGTGGAAAAAAGTGCATGCAAAGTTGACATGGAGAAAATAGCTATGTACCTTTTTTGAGGGAAAGCTAATATGGCCTGCTTCATTAATTCGCCATCACTCATACATCATTTGCTAGTACAGAGGTAATGAAATCAGGAGGGTCTTCGACGCAAACTATCAATTGACTACCCTCTGATCGACTGACTAATATATGTGTCGCCACATTTTATTTCCTATGACAATGGTCAAGAACTATCTCAGTATAATTAGAGCTAAGGAGAGTACATTCATCGGATATCGCCGCCGCTGGACCAAGAGAATTTCCACCATTTCTCATGACTTCGATTACATCCGATCAGTCAAAGTTTACCTCTATTCCGTTGCATCTCATTCTGTTAGCTAGCAGTAGTCCATCATGCAATGCTATCGCTTCAGCCGTCGATGGATCATATTATCTTCTTCTTCGTCAAGCGGACACACAATGCCCACCTACACATGCCTTGTCATCTGGAGAAGGGTTACAACTGCCTTTGGAAAACCCCGAATGAGGTTGTCATCACACATGCCCTCCACAACAAACATGATATCACACATTGTATTCTTCTCTTGATGTCTTCATGAACCCCAATGAGCTTTGAAGTTACCGGCTTAGAGGTGAATCAAAGTTGCCTGGTGATACGTCTCAAACGTATCTATAACTTCTGATGTTCCATGCTAGTTTTATGACAATACCTACATGTTTTGTTCACACTTTATATCGTTTGATGCATTTTCCGGAACTAACCTATTGACGAGATGCCGAAGGCCAGTTTCTGTTTTTGGTTTCAGAAATCCTAGTAAGGAAATATTCTCGGAATTGGACGAAATCAAGGCCCATGATCTTATATTTCCACGAAGCTTCGAACACCGGAGAGAGAGAGGAGAGCACAGGGGCCCACACGCGGCGGCGCGGCCTAGGGCTGGGCGCGCCCCCTAATGTGGTGGCCCCAGGTCCTCTCGACTCACTCTTCCCTAAGCTCCCTAACCTAAATCTTCGATACGAAAAAGCCACGGTACGAGAAACCTTCCGAGCCGCCGCCATCGCGAAGCCAAGATCTGGGGACATGAGTCTGTTCCCGCCGCCGGGACGGGGAAGTGCCCCGGAAGGCTTCTCCATCGACACCACCGCCATCTCCATCAACGCTGCTGCTCCCATGATGAGGAGGGAGTAGTTCTCCCCGAGGCTAAGGGCTGTACCGGTAGCTATGTGGTTAATATCTCTCTCTGCTCCAATACAATGATCTCATGAATTGCTTTGCATGATTGAGATCCATATGATGAGCTTTGTATCGCTACTAGTTTATGTGCTACTCATGTGATGTTATTAAAGTAGTCTATTCCTCCTGCATGGTGTAATGGTGACAGTGTGTGCATCGTGTGGTTCTTGTCGTAGGCTATGATCATAATCTCTTGTAGGTTATGGAGTTAATTATCACTTTGATAGTATTGATGTGATCTATTCCCCCTTTCATAGTGTAATGGTGACAGTGTGTATGCTATGTTAGTACTCGGTTTATTTTGCAAAGATCTATTATGCTCTAAGGTTATTTAAATATGAATGTTGAATGTTGTGGCGCTTGTTAACTCCGGCTTGAGGGAGCACTTGTAGCCCTACACAATGAATGGTGTTTGTCATCCAACAAAAAAGTGTATGTAGCACAAATGAGAAGAAGTTATTAATTTATTATGTGATCAATGTTGAGAGTGTCCACTAGTGAAAGTATGATCCCTAGGCCTTGTTTTCAATACTGCAAACACCGCTTACTTACTGTTCTACTGCATGTTTACTCGCTGCCGTATTTATTTCAGATTGTTATTACCACTCATATTCATCTATACCACCTGTGTTTTACTATCTCTTCGCCGAACTAGTGCGCCTATACATCTGACAAGTGTATTAGGTGTGTTGGGGACACAAGAGACTTCTTGTATCTTAATTGCGGGTTGCTTGAGAGGGATATCTTTGACCTCTTCCTCCCTGAGTTCGATAAACCTTGGGTGATTCACTTAAGGGAAACTTGCTGCTATTCTACAAACCTCTGCTCTTGGAGGCCCAACACTGTCTACAAGAATAGAAGTACCCGTAGACATCAAGCTATTTTACGCCGTTGCCGGGGAGGTAAGGTAAAAGGCATTCATACTCCGGTCCTAGGTAACTAAGTTATTTTCTGTGCCGTTGTAAGTGCTCGAAGGTATCTCCTTTAGATTCTGCAATTACGTCTTTTTGTTTCTTGTTCACTAGTCAGGCATAATGGAAAATAACAGTGAGCTTCTTAATCTATTTCCTGAGTTAAGACATGGATTGTTTGCTGCGAAAATTAAAAAACCTATGGAATCTTATTTGCATGCTAGTAGCAATGATATTAGTATGAACGCTTTGAACACCATTGTTGCTAATGATATGGAAAATTCTAAGCTTGGGGAAGCTGGTTTTGATGAGTATGACATTTTTAGTCCCCCAAGCATTGAGGAGAAAATTTTCTTTGATGATATTTTGCCTCCTATTTATGATGATTATAATGATAGTGGTCTTTTGGTGCCGCCTACTATGGAGAGTAAATTTTATTATGATTATACTATGCCTCCTACACTTGATGAGAATGATAATGATAGCTACTTTGTTGAATTTGCTCCCACTACAACTAATAAAATTGATTATGCTTATGTGGAGAGTAATAATTTTATGCATGTGAATAAGAATGCTTCATGTGATAGTTATATTGTTGAGTTTGTTCATGATGCTACTGAAATTATTATGAGGGAGGAAAATATGGTGGTAGAAATTTTCATGTTATTAAAACACCTCTCTACATGCTGAAAATCTTGAAGTTACTCGTGTTTTATCTTCCTATGCTTGTCACTTTGTTCTTCATGAATTTATTTGTGTACAAGATTCCTTTTCATAGGAAGTGGGTTAGGCTTAAGTGTGTTTTGAATTTTCTTCTTGATGTTCTCTTTTGCTTCAACTCTTATTTCTTGCGAGAGCATCATTAAAATTACTGAGCCCATCTTAATGGCTATAAAGAAAAAACTTCTTGGGAGATAACCCATGTGTTTATTTTGCTACTGTTTTGTTGTGTCTTGGAAGTTGTTACTACTGTAGCAACCTCTCCTTATTATGTTTTTGTTCCAAGTAAAGTCTCTATGGTAAGGTTGATACTAGATTTGGATTACTGCGCAGAAACAGATTTGCTGTCTGTCACGAATTTGCGCAGAACTCTCTGTAGTTAACTCAGAAAAATCTACCAATTTACGTGCGTGATCCTCAGATATGTACGCAACTTTCATTAGTTTTGAGTTTTTCCATTTGAGCAAGTTAAGTTCCCCTGCAAAATTCGTCTTTACGGACTGTTCTGTTTTGACAGATTCTGCCTTTTATTTCGCATTGCCGCTTTTGCTATGTTGAATGAGTTTATTTGTTCCATTAACTTTCAGAAGCTTTGTGCAATGTCCAGAAGAGTTAAGAATGATTGTGTCACCTCTGAACATGTGAATTTTTATTATGCACTAACCCTCTAATGAGTTTGCTTTAAGTTTGGTGTGGAGGAAGTTTTCAAGGGTCAAGAGAAGAGGATGATATACTATGATCAAGAAGAGTGAAAGGTCTAAGCTTGGGGATGCCCCGGTGGTTCATCCCTACATATTTTAAGAAGACTCAAGCACCTAAGCTTGGGGATGCCCAAGGCATCCCCTTCTTCATCGACAACTTATCAGGTCACTTCTAGTGAAACTATATTTTTATTCCGTCACATCTTATGTACTTTAGGTCTGTGTGCTTTTATTTTCATTTTGTTATTTTCATTCTCTGAATAAATTCATGCTCATGTGGGAGAGAGACACGCTCCGCTTTTTCATATGGAACACTTGTGTTCTTAGTTGTGCTTTTAATGTTCAATGGCGAAAGTTGATCGCTTCACTTGTTGTTATTTGGTTGGAATCAGAAAATGCTTCATATGGTTTGGAATAACTTGAAATTTGGCAATTGTATTGAGCTCTCATTATATCATGTTTAAGCTCTTGCATCATGTAGTTTAATCTATTAATGGAGAACTACCGTAGAGCTTGTTAAAATTTGGTTTGCATGATTGGTCTCTCTAAGTCTAGATATTTTCTGGTAAAGTGTTTGAACAACAAGGAAGACAGTGTAGAGTCTTATAATGCTTGCAATTAATATGTTCTTGTGTAAGTCTTGCTGTACCTGTTCATACTTGTGTTTGCTTCAAACAACCTTGCTAGCCCAAACCTTGTACTGAGAGGAAATGCTTCTCGTGCATCCAAACACCTTGAGCCAAAACCCATGCCATTTGAGTCCACCATATCTACCTACTATGTGGTATTTTTCTGCCATTCCAAAGTAATTACTTGAGTGCTACCTTTAAAATTTCATTCCTTTATCTTTGCAATACATAGCTCATGGGAAAATAGCTTAAAAACTATTGTGGTGATGAATATGTAGTTATATGTCTTAGTTCTTATAAGTTGCTTGTTGAGCGGTAACCATGTTTCTGGGGACGCCATCAACTTTTACCTTTGTTGGATATCATGTGAGATGTTATGCATGTTCGTCTTGTCTGAAGTAAGGGAGATTTTCATGATCAAATGGTTTGAGTATGCATATTGTTAGAGAAGAACATTGGGCCGCTAACTAAAGCCATGTATCATGGTGGAAGTTTCAGTTTGGACATACAACCTCAATCTCTTATGAGAATATTATCTGTTGTTGAATGCTTAAGCATTAAAAGAGGAGTCCATTATCTGTTTCTATGTTGTCCCGGTATGGATGTCTAAGTTGAGAATAATCAAAAGCGAGAAATCCAATGCGTGCTTTCTCCTTAGACCTTTGTACAGGCGGCATAGAGGTACCCCTTTGTGACACTTGGTTGAAACATATGTCATGCAATGATAATCCGTGTTATCCGAGCTGATTAGGACAAGGTGCGAGCACTATTAGTACTCTATGCATGAGGCTTGCAACTTGTAGGAAGTATTATGCATAGCACATATGAATTATTACTACCGTTGACAAAATTGTTTCTATGTTTTCAAAACAAAAGCTCAAGCACAAAAATAGTAATCCATGCTTCCCTCCGCGAAGGGCTGATACGCGTAGATGCACACGTCCGTTGGGAACCCCAAGTGGAAGGTATGATGCGTATAGAAGCAAGTTTCCCTCAACATGAAACCAAGGTTTAATCGAACCAGTAGGAGCCAAGAAGCACGTTGAAGGTTGATGGTCGCGAAATGTGATGCGGCGCAACACCGATTCCGGCGCCAACGTGGAATCTGCACAACAAAACCAAAGTACTTTGCCCCAACGAAACAGTGAGGTTGTCAATCTCACCGGCTTGCTGTAACAAAGGATTAAACGTATCGAGTGGAAGATGTTTGCAAAGAAAACAGTAAAACACAATTGCAGTAGATTGTATGCTATGTAAAGAATAGGACCGGGGTCCACAGTTCACTAGAGGTGTCTCTCCCATAAGATAAAAGCATGTTGGGTAAACAAATAACAGTCGGGCAATTGACAAATAGAGAAGGGCATAACAATGCATGTACATGATATGATAAATATAGTGAGATTTAATCCGGGCATTACGACAAAGTACATAGACCGCCATCCAACTGCATCTATGCCTAAAAAGTCCACCTTCAGGTTATCATCCGAACCCCATTCAGTATTAAGTTGCTAAGCAACAGACAATTGCATTAAGTATGGTGCGTAATGTAATCGACAACTACATCCTTAGACATAGAATCAATGTTTTATCCCTAGTGGCAACAGCACATCCACAACCTTAAAACTTTCATCACTTGATTCAATGGAGGCATGAACCCACTATCGAGCATAAATACTCCCTCTTGGAGTTAAGAGTACAAACTTGGCCAGAGCCTCTACTAATAACGGAGAGCATGCAAGATCATAAACAACACATAAACAATAGATTGATAATCACCATAATCATAGTACTCTCTATCCATCGGATCCCGACAAACACAACATATAGAATTACATATAGATGATCTTGATCATGTTAGGCAGCTCACAAGATCCAACAATGAAGCACAACAAGGAGAAGACGACCATCTAGCTACTGCTATGGACCCATGGTCCAGGGGTGAACTACTCACTCATCTCCGGAGGCGACCATGGCGGTGTAGAGTCCTCCGGGAGATGAATCCCCTCTCGGCAGGGTGCCGGAGGCGATCTCCTGAATCCCCGAGATGGGATTCGCGGCGGCGGCGTCTCTGGATGGTTTTCGTATCGTGCTCTCGGCTGGGGTTTCGCGACGGAGGCTTTAAGTAGGCGGAAGGTCAACGCGGGGCCACACGAGGGGCCCGGGGGGTAGGTCGGCGCGGCCGGGCTTGGCCGCTGCCTCTGGCTGCCTCGTGGCCCCACTTCGTTATCTCTTCGGTCTTCTGGAAGCTTCGTGCAAAAATAGGACCCTGGCGAAAGTTTCGTCCAATTCCGAGAATATTTCCTTACTAGGATTTCTGAAACCAAAAACAGAAAACAACAAGGCTCTTCGGCATCTTGTTAATAGGTTAGTTCCAGAAAATGCATAAATATGACATATAATGTGCATAAAACATGTAGATATCATCAATAAAGTAGCATGGAACATAAGAAATTATAAATACGTTGGAGACGTATCAGCATCCCCAAGCTTAGTTCTGCTCGTCCCGAGCAGGTAAAACGATAACAAAGATAATTTCTGAAGTGACATGCCATCATAATCTTGATCATACTATTTGTAAACATATGTAATGAATGCAGCGATCAAAACAATGGTAATGACATGAGTAAACAACTGAATCATAAAGCAAAGACTTTTCATGAATAGTACTTCAAGACAAGCATCAATAAGTCTTGCATAAGAGTTAACTCATAAAGCAATAAATCAAAGTAAAGGTGTTGAAGCAACACATAGGAAGATTAAGTTTTAGCGGTTGCTTTCAACTTATAACATGTATATCTCATGGATATTGTCAACATAAAGTAATATAACAAGTGCAATATGCAAGTATGTAGGAATCAATGCACAGTTCACACAAGTGTTTGCTTCTTAAGGTGGAAGGAGATAGGTAAATTGACTCAACAATAAAAGTAAAAGAATGGTCCTTCAAAGAGGAAAGCATCGATTGTTGTATTTGTGCTAGAGCTTTTATTTTGAAAACATGAAACAATTTTGTCAACGGTAGTAATAAAGCATATGAGTTATGAAAATTATATCTTACAAGTTGCAAGCCTCATGCATAGTATACTAATAGTGTCCGCACCTCGTCCTACTTAGCTTGGACTACCGGATCTTTGCATGCCATGTTTCAACCAAGTGTCACAAAGGGGTACCTCCATGCCGCCTGTACAAAGGTCTAAGGAGAATGCTCGCATTTTGGATTTCGCTTTTGATTATTCTCAACTTAGACATCCATACCGGGACAACATGGACAATAGATAATGGACTCCTCTTAAATGCATAAGCATGTAGCAACAATTATTATTCTCATATGAGATTGAGGATATATGTCCAAAACTGAAACTTCAACCATGGTTCATGGCTTTAGTTAGCGGCCCAATGTTCTTCTCTAACAATTTTGCATGCTCCAACCACTAAAATGATAGATCCTTCAGACAAGACGGACATGCATAGCAACTCACATGATATTCAACAATAGTTGATGGCGTTCCCCAGAAGCATGGTTATCGCACAACAAGCAACTTAATAAAATATAAAGTGCATAAGTACATATTCAATACTACGATAGTTTTTAAGGCTATTTTGTCCCATGAGCTATATATTGCAAAGGTGAATGATGGAATTTTAAAGGTAGCACTCAAGCAATTTACTTTGGAATGGCGGAGAAATACCATGTAGTAGGTAGGTATGGTGGACACAAATGGCATAGTAGTTGGCTCAAGGATTTTGGATGCATGAGAAGTATTCCCTCTCGATACAAGGTTTAGGCTAGCAAGGTTATTTGAAGCAAACTCAAGGATGAACAAGTGCAGCAAAACTCACATAAAAGACATATTGTAAACATTATAAGACTCTACACCGTCTTCCTTGTTGTTCAAAACTCAATACTAGATATTATCTAGACCTTAGAGAGACCAAATATGCAAATCAAATTTTAGCAAGCTCTATGTATTTCTTCATTAATGGGTGCAAAGCATATGATGCAAGAGCTTAAACATGAGCACGACAATTGCCAAGTATCACATTATCCAAGACATTTTAGAATTACTACATGTAGCATTTTCCCATTCCAACCATATAACAATTTAACGAAGAAGAAACTTCGCCATGAACATTATGAGTAAAGCCTAAGGACACATGTGTCCATATGCAACAGCGGAGCGTGTCTCTCTCCCACAAAGTGAATGCTAGGATCCATTTTATTCAAACAAAGACAAAAACAAAAACAAACCGACGCTCCAAGTAAAGAACACAAGATGTGATTGAATAAAAATATAGTTTCAGGGGAGGAACCTGATGATGTTGTCGATGAAGAAGGGGATGCCTTGGGCATCCCCAAGCTTAGCTTGAGTCTTCTTAGAATATGCAGGGGTGAACCACGGGGCATCCCCAAGCTTAGAGCTTTCACTCCTCTTGATCATAGTATATCATTCTCCTCTCTTGACCCTTGAAAACTTCCTTCACACCAAACTTCAAGCAAACTCATTAGAGGGTTAGTGCACAATTAATAATTCACTCATTCAGAGGTGACACAATCATTATTTTCACTTCTGGACATTGCATAATGCTACTGGACATTAGTGGATCAAAGAAATAAATCCAACATAGCAAAAGAGGCAATGCGAAATAAAAGGCAGAATCTGTCAAAAACAGAACAGTCCGTAAAGACGAATTTAAAGCTGGCACCAGACTTGCTCAAATGGAAAAACTCAAAACTAATGAAAGTTGCGTACATATCTGAGGATCACGCTCGTAAATTGGCAGATTTTTTCGAATTTTCTACAGAGAACTGTGCCCAGATTCGTGACAGACAGCAATGCTGTTTCTGCGCAGCGATCCCAAATATAACATCAACTTTAACATAGAAACTTTATTTGGCACAAAAACATGATAAGGAGAGGTTGCTACAGTAGTAAACAACTTCCAAGACTCAACAAAACAAAAAATTGCTGTAGGTAAAAACATGGGTTGTCTCCCATAAGCGCTTTTCTTTAACGCCTTTCAGCTAGGCGCAGAAAGTGCAAATCAAGTAACATCGAGAGTAGAAGCATTAACATTATTATTTTTCATGCAGACACAACTTGTTGCAGAGGGTGCTTTAGATGCTCCATTATCTAAATTTTCTATGGTGGTGCTAGGGGTTTTAGCAATTTTAGGCCTATAGTAATTCTTTTGTTTAGGCACTTTAGAGGCGTACATGAATTTTTGCTCTTTACCCACATAGGCTTTCTCATTATACTTGAGAGAAGAAAAGGTTGAACCCAAGGTTCCCATAGCTTTTTCAAGTTCATCAATCCTATTGGTTTGATTATCATGGACAACACAAGTTCCTAGGACACTAATTCTTTCATCAATTCCTCCTAAGGATTTATCAAGTTCATAAGTTTTGTCAAATAACATTCCCAATTTAGTTTCAACACTTGAAATTTTTTTTCTATGGTTTCCAATTTTTTCATAACATCTTCAATAGAGATTTCAATTTTAACTTCATTAACAGGTGGTATTCCAACTAGACTCTCAATGATGCAACTAGCTTCTAAAGCGGGAGTACCTAGGAAATTACCTCCCGAAAGAGTATCAAGAACATAACTATTCCAACTAGATAAACCAACATAAAAGTTTCTAAGAAGGATAGTGGTGGAGTGTTTCTTAATGCACCTTTGATGAGCATTACTAATTCTATACCAAGCATCTTTAAAACTTTCTCCACCTTGTTGCTTAAAAGAACGAACTTCAACTTCAGGATTACTCATTTTAGTAGCAATAAAACAAACTAGATAAAGTAAATGCAAGTAACTAATTTTTTTGTGTTTTCGATATAGAGAGCAAGACAGTAAATAAAGTAAAACTAGCAACTAATTTTTTTGTGTTTTGTTTAGGTGCAGCAAACAAAGTAGTAAATAAAATAAAGCAAGACAAAAACAAAGTAAAGAGATTGAGAAGTGGAGACTCCCCTTGCAGTGTGTCTTGATCTCCCCGGCAACGGCGCCAGAAATTTAGCTTGATATGCGTAGATGCACACGTCCGTTGGGAACCCCAAGTGGAAAGTATGATGCGTATAGAAGCAAGTTTCCCTCAGTATGAAACCAAGGTTTAATCGAACCAGTAGGAGCCAGAAGCACGTTGAAGGTTGATGGTGGCGAAATGTGATGCGACGCAACACCAGGGATTCGGCGCCAACGTGGAATCTGCACAACAAAACCAAAGTACTTTGCCCCAACGAAACAGTGAGGTTGTCAATCTCACCGGCTTGCTGTAACAAAGGATTAAACGTATCGAGTGGAAGATGTTTGCAAAGAAAACAGTAAAACACAATTGCAGTAGATTGTATGCTATGTAAAGAATAGGACCGGGGTCCACAGTTCACTAGAGGTGTCTCTCCCATAAGATAAAAGCATGTTGGGTAAACAAATTACAGTCGGGCAATTGACAAATAGAGAAGGGCATAACAATGCATGTACATGATATGATAAATATAGTGAGATTTAATCCGGGCATTACGACAAAGTACATAGACCGCCATCCAACTGCATCTATGCCTAAAAAGTCCACCTTCAGTTATCATCCGAACCCCATTCAGTATTAAGTTGCTAAGCAACAGACAATTGCATTAAGTATGGTGCGTAATGTAATCGACAACTACATCCTTAGACATAGAATCAATGTTTTATCCCTAGTGGCAACAGCACATCCACAACCTTAGAACTTTCCACTGTCCCAGATTCAATGGAGGCATGAACCCACTATCGAGCATAAATACTCCCTCTTGGAGTTAAGAGTACAAACTTGGCCGAGCCTCTACTAATAACGGAGAGCATGCAAGATCATAAACAACACATAAACAATAGATTGATAATCACCATAATCATAGTACTCTCTATCCATCGGATCCCGACAAACACAACATATAAAATTACATATAGATGATCTTGATCATGTTAGGCAGCTCACAAGATCCAACAATGAAGCATAACAAGGAGAAGACGACCATCTAGCTACTGCTATGGACCCATGGTCCAGGGGGACTACTCACTCATCACTCCGAGAGGCGACCATGGCGGTGTAGAGTCCTCCGGGAGATGAATCCCTCTCCCGCGGGGTGCGGAGGCGATCTCTGAATCCCCGAGATGGGATTCGCGGCGGCGCGTCTCTGGAAGGTTTTCCGTATCGTGGCTCTCGGTGGGGGGTTTCGCGACGGAGGCTTTAAGTAGGCGGAAGGTCAACGCGGGGGGCCACACGAGGGGCCCGGGTAGGTCGGCGCGGCCAGGGCTTGGGCCGCGCCGCCCTAGCCTCTGGCTGCCTCGTGGCCCCACTTCGTTATCTCTTCGGTCTTCTGGAAGCTTCGTGCAAAAATAGGACCCTGGGCGAAAGTTTCGTCCAATTCCGAGAATTCCTTACTAGGATTTCAAAAACAAAACAACAAGCGGCTCTTGGCATCTTGTTAATAGGTTAGTTCCAGAAAATGCATAAATATGACATATAATGTGCATAAAACATGTAGGTATCATCAATAAAGTAGCATGGAACATAAGAAATTATCGATACGTTGGAGACGTATCAAGGGCCATTCTTTTACTTTATGTTGAGTCAGTCTACCCACTTCTTTCTATCTTAGAAGCAAACACTTGTGTTAACTGTGTGCATTGATTCTTACATGTTTACTTATTGCACTTGTTATATTACTCTATGTTGACAAATATCCATGAGATATACATGTTACAAGTTGAAAGCAACCGCTGAAACTTAATCATCCTTTGTGTTGCTTCAATGCATTCTACTTTGAATTTATTGCTTATGAGTTAGCTCTTATGCAAGACTTATTGATGCTTGTCTTGAAAGTACTATTCATGAAAAGTTTTGCTATATGATCCATTTGTTTAGTCATCATCTTTTGTTAGCAATCTTTTGCTTCAGATCACTCCATCCATCTCATATGCTTTACAATAATGTTGATCAAGGTTATGTTGATAGCATGTCACTTCAGAAATTATTTGTGTTATCGTTTACCTACTCGAGGGCGAGTAGGAACTAAGCTTGGGGATGCTTGATACGTCTCAAACGTATCTATCATTTGATGTTCCATGCTAGTTTTATGACAATACCTACATGTTTTGTTCACACTTTATATCGTTTTGATGCATTTTCGGGCTAACCTATTGACGAGATGCCGAAGTGTCAGTTCATTTTCTGCTGTTTTTGGTTTCGAAATCCTAGTAAGGAAATATTCTCGGAATTGGACGAAATCAAGGCCCATGATCTTATATTTCCACGAAGCTTCGAACAGGAGAGAGACCGAGGAGCACAGGGGGCCCACACGCCGGGCGGTGCGGCCTAAGGCACAGGCGCGCCCTAGTGTCTGTGGCCCAGTCCCTCCGACTCGACTCTTCGCCTATAAGAAGCTCCACGACCTAAATCTTCGATACGAAAAAGCCACGGTACGAGAAACCTTCCAGAGCCGCCGCCATCGAAGCCATGATTTGGGGATACGTCTCCAACGTATCGATAATTTCTTATGTTCCATGCTACTTTATTGATGATACCTACATGTTTTATGCACATTATATGTCGTATTTACGCATTTTGGAACTAACCTATTAACAAGATGCCGAAGAGCCGATTCTTTTTCTCTTTTTTTTGGTTTGAAATCCTAGTAACACTACAAGAAAAGTTCTGATAGACAACGTCTCAAAATCGTCCGCTAAGGGGTATTTTTCGTCGCCTATGGGCCTAACCGACGATATGGGTTCCGTTGTGGAAGCTGCGTCGGGCAAAGTCCAACGACGATTTTTTCGGTCCGTCGCGCTTGGGCGCCCGCCACGGAAAATCGGACCGTTGCGGAAGTGTTTTCGGGAGCCCGTTGACTGCGACGTCATGCAAACTGACACGTGGCGACGCCGTTGCGCGATTAACGGCGTTAACCGCTGAAACCCCGTGGTAGATGGTAGGCCCACACGAGGCCTGCCACGTCTTAAGCGGGCCGGGCCAGATGACATAGTTTGACCGGTCAACTATATAGCTGGGCTGGTCCATTAGTTACGTGGGCCGGGCCTAACCTCTAAGGTTGACTGGTCAAAACTTAAATGGGCCGCCCATTTAACATGTGGGGTCCACCTTACAGCTGGGCCCCAAAAGCAAGTGGGCCGGGCCAAAAACACAGTGGGTCCCACTTTCTGTTAAAAGGCCGGCCCATTTAGTGTGTGGGGTCCACCATAGAGCAAGTGGGCGGCCAAGCTAGTGGGCGGGCCAAAAACACATGGTGGGTCCCACTATCTGTTAAAGGGCGGCCCATTTAGTACGTGGGGTCCACCATATAGCAAGTGGGCGGCCCAACAAAATAGTGGGCGGGCCAAAAACACGGCGGGTCCTTTCGATAAAGGGCCCATTTAGTGTGTGGGCCCACCATATAGCCGGTGGGCGCCCAAGATTGTGGGCGGGCCAAAACAGTGGGTCCCACATTCCTGTTAATGGGCGGCCCATTTGGTATGTGGGGTCCACCATATAGAAAGTGGGCCGGCCCAACAAGATAGTGGGCGGGCCAAACAGGTGGGTCCCGCCTTCCACTTAAAGGGGCCCATTTACCATGTGGGACCACCATAGAGCAAGTGGGCGGCCCAACAAGATAGTGGGCCGGCCCAATAAGCAGGTGGGCCCCACTTTCTGTTGGCCGGCCCATCTAGTATGTGGGGTCCACAATATAGCAAGTGGGCCGGCCCAACAAGATATTGGGCGGGCCAAAAACACAGGTGGGTCCCACTTTCCTCTTAGAGGGCCGGCCCATTTATTATGTGGGGTCCTCAAAAAAGCAAATGGGCTGGCCCAACTAATTAGTGGGCCGGCCCAGTAGTTAGTGGGGTCCACCTTAAAGCAAGTGGGCCAGCCCAATTAGTGTGTGGGGTCCACCGTAAATCAAATGGGCTGGCCCAAGAAGTAAGTGGGCCAGCCCGTTTAGTTGCTGTTTATATGCCGGCATAATATGCGCTTTAGGATTTTGCGGGCAGGCACATATGTGATTTCGCTTGATTGGGCCGTTTAAGGGATGGGAATTCGTGATTTAGATACTGAGAATATTTACGCAGCATTGATTTCTGTCGGATAGCCTCACTTACCACAAGCACCAAAGAAAAAATGCGCGAAAGAACTATAAAAACTAACTAAATATTACATCAGCTGCAAGGCATTGAAAAAAATATTACAGAACCCAGAGAAATTGAATGGTAATTAAACCTAGCAATACAATGAAGCGATCCGGCAATCTTTTAAGTTGTCCATGCAGCACCTATATCTGAAACAAAGACATTACAAGTTAAGACAGCAACAATGGAAAGGCAAAGACACTACAATATTGTTTGGCAAAGAATTTGGAACTCATCATTTCGTCGTTATAACAAGATCATTGTAATGCGCACAATAAGCAAACAAAGAGTGCATGCCGCATACCAACAGCCAATATAACAGAGCATGTTAGAATGAAACAGCAGACTTACTACTGTCGAGTCCCATGCAAACCAACATGTTCAGGGAGTACAAAATTGGCATGAACAACATAGTAGCAGGCTATAAATTTTGTAACAACGACTGAGCAAGATGAAGTTATGATGGCTACATCTACAGAGCAGGGAATGTAAACCAAAAATAGAAGTTACGATGGCAAAAGCTAAAGAGGAGGGAATGTGAACCAACATGTGCCAAGTGCAATTACTTCACTTTGGCCGTGAACTAAATAATACTCCTGAACTTATAGTGAAGGGGATGCAAATCAAGATGTTTCGGGATATAAACTTGTAATGAGCAACACATGGAGGATAGTTAATGCTGGAGCTTAGGATGGACCAGATACAGAATATAGTGGGATCACCTGTGAACTTGTATAAGAGGGAATGCAAACCAATATGTTCAGCTTTCCATATGTGAGCGTCATGCCAAGTCAGAGAAACAAGTCAATAATGCAGCTTTTGAAGAACAAGATGGCACGCAAAATTATTATCTAGTAGTATGACAAGTTTATTTGTACTACAGGCTAGATAGCAGAGTGATAGCATGCCAAACTAAGTCCTTACTTTGTTAGCTTACAATGAACTAGATACAAAACAATGGCATCACCTGTAGTACAGGGAATGCAAGCCAACATGTTCATGGAGTAAAAAATTGGCACAAACAACATAGTAGCAGGCCATAATTTTTGTAACAACGACTGAGCAAGATAAAGTTATGATGGCTAGATCTACAGAGCAGGGAATGTAAACCAAATATAGAAGTTACGATGCCAAAAGCTATAGAGCAGGGAATGCGAACCAACATGTGCAATTACTTAAAATTGGCCATGAACTAAATAATAGCAGGATGTTACTATAATACCTACAGTATAATTTTTGTAACAACGACTGAGCAAGATAGAAGTTATGATGGCTACATCTACAGAGCAGGGAATGCAAACCAAAATGTTCAATCGCTTAAAGTTAGCAATGAAGTAGAAAATAGCAACGTGTTACGGTCATAGCTAGGAATGAACTAAAAGAGCTTCAGACAAACAAGCATCTGAACCCAGAACATGGCGCTAAAACAAGGGACTTACATTAGGAGAAGCACTCTGTGGGAGTCACAGCAGATCTTCCTGGGGTTGATAGATCCGGTGATGAAGTACGCTACATGTGCTACTTGGGGTTGGAGAGACGGCCATTACACTTCATGGTTACTCATCTCATCTGCAAAAACGTAACGGCGCGTCGTTAGCACAAACAGGTTCCCCCAAGATTAAACAAGAACTTGCAGGCAAGCAATAGAAAAGCGACAGTAGAAGAGTTTAGATCATGCACTGCGCCGGTGAAGCAGATCCGGTTCATGCACAGCGGTGTCGGTGAGCAAGATCCGATGCGGTGGACGACGGATCCGGCGAAGCGGCTCCGGCGGGGTGGACGATACCGCAGCTGAAGCGACTGCGGTAGACTGCTGGATGAGCATATGGTTTCGAGGTTCGGCGGGGATGATCCGGTCCGGTTGATGACGGCGTCGATGAAGCGGCTCCGGCAGGCAGCCGGATGACGAGGATCGCGAGGGCTCGGGTAGGCCAGGGAAGTCCGGCGGGGATGTTCCGGTGCGGTGGTCGTGGAGGTGGTAGAGAGAGGGACTTGAGAAGTTCCGGTGGGTGGTCTCAGATGAGAGACTGAAGGAAATGTATTTTTTTTGGGAGGGTTTCCGGGCTAGGGAGGTGGTGATCGAAAAAATGACGGGCAAACCCCTCACCAACCGACTTTGCTGTCATCTCCACAGGGGTAGAATGGGAATTTGGAAGCGTGTGAAATTTTTGTATTTTGTGGGCGGGAAGTTTTGCCGCTATGAGATTTTGAATTTCGCTAAGGTACAAGTATAATGATAAAAAATTGTGACACCGTACTAGTACCTCTGTTCATGGCCGAGTGCAAAATCAAATCATCATCACGTTGAATATAGGTCACTACCATGATCATGATCTATCTTCTTAATCCCATTCAAAAATGCGTTTGAAATATTTCAGGATTGGTGGGAGATTTTGCCGCCCGACAGAGATTAAATTAAACCACACGTTCGACAATTCAAACTTGAGACCTTGGCTATGATACCATTTAAGTTCGAACTGATTCAAAAAAGGCTAGGCAATTAATTTATATAACATCCACAGGAACAACTACCAAGTTGATCCCAACCGCAGATAAATGCATCCACCAACAAAAGTCTGAACGGTGCCTTAATCTAAGGAAACATTTCACAAGACCAATGTACTCACTATGTTAGTGTTCATCTCCAATTATCTATGGCATTTTCTTAGTCTTTGGGAGATTATAACGAACTTGATTGGCCTCGTGCAGTAGGGCATCACATGCTTCTAATCTCGATCTCAACATGTCAACTTTTGTTCTTAGCATAGCTGTTGCAACTCGTTCTACTTGGAGTTGTTCCTCCAAAACTTGAGCAGAGAAAGACTTGGACTTGGGCTTCAAAACCCAGCATTTCGCAGGAAAGAGTTTTTGGTGATATCTTTATCTTTCCCGGGTTTTGCCATCTCAAATTTCATATTAGCCAGACAAGTTTTGAGTTGTGTAAAAAGAAAAGTTATTACAGAGAAAAATGCAGATGGTAGATTTAATGTGTACGAACTACTTTTAATCATACAAGTTGACATGCCTGACTATAATAAGGACCATCTATCTTGCTAGCAGGCATAATTATTAATGGGCTACCATGTACGGGAACCGTATCCTCTAACGTGAAGGAGCTAAGTCAGGAAAAATAAAGAAGCAAAGTCAGGCTTCTGTAGCATAAGTACAAGGTTATGCACTGTCTTTAACTAATAAAGGTGATTACTGTAGATGTTTAAAAACTAAACTAAATTTTATTACACCATAATTTTCTCTGCATGTAATTACTTCAAATGCAAGACACAAGTTTGTATTGTGCAAATTAATTTAAATTATTTGGATTTTAGACATATGGTTTGGGGGAAGGAAAGTTAGAGTACTGTAGCTTCTCTAACTTTTCACCTTCAAGTTAGAGTACTGTAGCTTCTCTAACTTTTCACCCATGTACGTAGTCCTTCCAAGAAACAGCCGTTATTGCATTACGAGCAGAAAACAGTTCACACGTGCGCTCAGATTCAAATTTTCAGCATGCAGTCGATTTATGGTTTAATTGAAGTACACATCAGGATATTATTTCACACAAAATACAGCAGCCACATGGAACATATCTAATTTTAGTACAACAACAAAATTTGCAATTATTACAGACCACGAAATTTTGAACGAAATTTTGAGCAGTAATTAATTACAGCATTGGCATCAGCAGTCCACTTGACTGAACAACAGAATCAAAGTTTATTTAGACACCTTCAATTCCCAGACACATCACAACTGGCTTACCATGACAAGTGCATAGGAGATTCTTTAGAACATTTTCTGTCAAAGTTTGCCTATTTTTCAATTCATGTATCTCTTGGCGTGTCTTGGCAATTAATTCATCAGCATCTTTGTTTTCCCGCCCAAATATATCAACTGCCTCTTGGAGTGCATCCCCGAAATCTCTTTGTGCCGGATTAAGTTGACCAATAGATACCATGGGCCTATGCGAGCAATATGCACTCTCACTGCTGCTTTGTGAAACATCAATACTTGAGGCATTGGCCCTTGCTTCTGGCATTGTAGCTTTATTTGAAGCCTGAAATTTAGATAAAACAAGTTACAACATCATATGATGCAATAAAAGACCTCCAATTTCAAGAACATCATTGAGCTGATATAACACAACAAGCAATCAAAAATAGAGCCTCGTACATCTATTTCTTCTGGAATGGTTGGTGTACCGGACTCAGTGGACCAATGAGAGCACGTGCCACTGTCACTGTTGCTCTGTGAAATGACCGCAACACTTGATAAATGGGTTGTCCCTACTGACATTACAGCTTTGTTTGCAGGCTGAAACTAAGACAAAACAAGTTAAAATGCAATACAATACAAGGCAAACAAACAGCATTGTTGACATAATTTTGAAAGAACCATGGGCAGATACAACAAAGAAACCAGTTAAGCCACATGCCTCTTAGAACAAACCAAACTAGATCATGGCGATGATGTATACAATGAACCAAGCAACTAGACATCATGTGCCCAATAACGAAGCCAGGTCACTGCACAGAAGAAATCTAGCAAATAGCCAAATACAGTCAAAAGATGTGCATGTTGGATTTGATACTATTAGGAAAATAATGTATGATTGATTTAAGCATGACTCAGATAGTGCCTTCGACATCGCAGAAGGTCAATGCAACAATTAATTGTATGGCTTGTATGAAGTGCCATAACATTTAAATTAAGCATAACGAGGCATTGCTTAATCTGAGAACTGAGTGCTAGCTCAGTGGCAAGGCTTGCGAGTGCGCAGCCAGCCCACCCGGGTTCGAGTCCCAACAGGACCGAATTAAACGGGGTGTTATCTAGCGCGTATAAATTCGCTGCTAGAGAGGTCTCATCATCTATCTCACAACGTATAGACAAGGGAGGGAATCTTCCTACGTTGGTCAACGTTTAGGCAATGCTTAATCTTGAATTCATGATCAAACTCAAACAAAAAAGGGCATATAACAAGTAGCACCATGTGCATCATGTATAATAGATTACTAGAAACTGAATGAAGCAATTGAACATGGAGCGTATTATACGTCTCCAACGTATCGATAATTTCTTATGTTCCATGCTACTTTATTGATGATACCTACATGTTTTATGCACATTATATGTCATATTTATGCATTTTGGAACTAACCTATTAACAAGATGCCGAAGAGCCGTTGCTGTTTTCTGCTGTTTTTGGTTTCAGAAATCCTAGTAAAGAAATATTCTCGGAATTGGACGAAACTTTCGCCCAGGGTCCTATTTTTGCACGAAGCTTCCAGAAGACCGAAGACCTAACGAAGTGGGGCCACGAGGTGGCCAGAGGCTAGGCCGGCGCGGCCCAGGCCCGGGCCGCGCCGACCTGCCCCCTGGGCCCCTCGTGTGGCCCCTCGCGTTGACCTTCCGCCTACTTAAAGCTCCGTCGCGAAACCCCGAGTAGAGAGCCACGATACGGAAAACCTTACGAGACGCCGCCGCCAATCCCATCTCGGGGATTCGGAGATCGCCTCCGGCACCTGCCGGAGAGGGGATTCATCTCCCGGAGGACTCTTCATCGCCATGATCGCCTCCGGAGTGATGAGTGAGTAGTTCACCCCTGGACCATGGGTCCATAGCAGTAGCTAGATGGTCGTCTTCTCCTTGTTGTGCTTCATTGTTAGATCTTGTGAGCTGCCTAACATGATCAAGATCATCTATATGTAATTCTATATGTTGTGTTTGTCGGGATCCGATGGATAGAGAGTACTATGATTATGGTGATTATCAATCTATTGTTCATGTGTTGTTTATGATCTTGCATGCTCTCCGTTATTAGTAGAGGCTCTGGCCAAGTTTTTACTCTTAACTCCAAGAGGGAGTAATTATGCTCGATAGTGGGTTCATGCCTTCATTGATACCTGGGACAGTGACAGAAAGTTCTAAGGTTGTGATGTGCTGTTGCCACTAGGGATAAAACATTGATGCTATGTCTAAGGATGTAGTTGTTGATTACATTACGCACAATACTTAATGCAATTGTCTGTTGCTTTGCAACTTAATACTGGAGGGGGTTCGGACGATAACCTGAAGGTGGACTTTTTAGGCATAGATGCAGTTGGATGGCGGTCTATGTTCTTTGTCGTAATGCCCGGATTAAATCTCACTATATTTACCATGTCATGTATATGCATTATTATGCCTTTCTCTATTTGTCAATTGCCCGACTGTAATTTGTTCACCCAACATGCTTTTATCTTATGGGAGAGACACCTCTAGTGAACTGTGGACCCCGGTCCTATTCTTTACATAGCATACAATCTACTTGTTTTACTGTTTTCTTTGCAAACATCTTCCACTCGATACGTTTAATCCTTTGTTACAGCAAGCCGGTGAGATTGACAACCTCACTGTTTCGTTGGGACAAAGTACTTGGGTTGTGTTGTGCAGGTTCCTAGTTGGCGCCGGAATCCCTGGTGTTGCGCCGCATCACATTTCGCGACCATCAACCTTCAACGTGCTTCTTGGCTCCTACTGGTTCGATTAAACCTTGGTTTCTTTCTGAGGGAAAACTTGCTACTGTGCGCATCATACCTTCCTCTTGGGGTTCCCAACGAACGTGTGAGTTACACGCCATCAAGCTCTTTTTCTGGCGCCGTTGCCGGGTTGAAGAAAAGCTACACCACAGAGATTTCTAACTCCCACGTCAACTACGCGACTCTTTTAGCGCCGTTGCGGGGAGATCAAGACACGCTGCAAGGGGAGTCTCCACTTCTCAATCTCTTTACTTTGTTTTTGTCTTGCTTTATTTTATTTACTACTTTGTTTGCTGCACTAAATCAAAATACAAAAAAATTAGTTGCTAGTTTTACTTTATTTGCTATCTTGTTTGCTATATCAAAAACACAAAAAAATTAGTTACTCGCATTTACTCTATCTAGTTTGCTTTATTGTCCTGCACTCTATATTTAAAATACAAAATTTTTTTTTAGTTACTTTTATTACCATGTCTAGCTCTGAACCTGTTACTTCTTCACCTGAAGACTTAGTTTTCACTTTCAAGCAAGGGGATGAGGAGAGTTTTAAGGATGCTTGGTCTAGAATTTTTACTTCTTATCGTAAAACTGAACCTCAAATGACTCTAAGTTTGCTCCTTAGTAATTTTTATTTTGGTCTTATGGTTCGCTATAGATATGCTTTGGACACTTTAGTAGGAGGAGATTTCCTTCATTGTAATGGGGATCAAGCTTTTAATGCCATAAAGAAATTGGTTGCATCACATGATTCAGCTAATAACTTTGATTCAGCCCTTATTAGCATTCATAATAGATTGAACAATCTCGAGATAAGTACATCTCGCTTAAATGATAATTATCACTGTGTTCGTAATCGTCTTGAACAAGTCTTAGAGAATCCTAAACCTTCATCATGGGACCCTTCTGTTAAAATTGTCATCGGTGATCGAACTCTTCATGCCTATTGTGATATTATGTATGAATTTTGCCTTATGCCTGAAAACATTTATAAATCTTTGAAACTTTGGGGAGTCGATAAAGGGGGAGAAGAAATAGCTCTTATTGATAACTCTATCATAATTCCTAAGGGAATAGCTGCAGGTGTGCATACAACCATTCGTGGAAGAACAGTATCCATTGATTATCTTATTATTGAAACAGGAAAAATCATATTCGGAAGATCCTTGCTGAAATTATTGGGAGCAGTCATTGATGTGGGAGAAGGCACTCTGAAATTCACCTCTATACCAGGGGGGAATCATATATTTCCTAAACCAAAAGGAAAGAAAAACATTAAGAAAGGTAAAGATGAAGCCCAAGGTAAGGTTGACACACCATCTCTCGATAATACTTGATTTGCACTTTCTGCGCCTAGCTGAAAGGCGTTAAAGAAAAGCGCTTATGGGAGACAACCCATGTTTTTACCTACAGCAATTTTTTGTTTTATTGAGTCTTGGAAGTTGTTTACTACTGTAGCAACCTCTCCTTATCATGTTTTTGTGCCAAGTAAAGTTTCTATGTCAAAGTTGATGTTATATTTGGGATCGCTGCACAGAAACAGCATTGCTGTCTGTCACGAATCTGGGCATAATTCTCTGTAGAAAATTCGAAAAAATCTGCCAATTTACGAGCGTGATCCTCAGATATGTACGCAACTTTCATTAGTTTTGAGTTTTTCCATTTGAGCAAGTCTGGTGCCATTTATAAATTCGTCTTTACGGACTGTTCTGTTTTTGACAGATTCTGCCTTTTATTTCGCATTGCCTCTTTTGCTATGTTGGATTTATTTCTTTGATCCATTAATGTCCAGTAGCATTATGCAATGTCCAGAAGTGAAAAGAATGATTGTGTCACCTCTGAATGTGTGAATTATTAATGATGCACTAACCCTCTAATGAGTTTGCTTGAAGTTTGGTGTGAAGGAAGTTTTCAAGGGTCAAGAGAGGAGAATGATATACTAAGATCAAGAGGAGTGAAAGCTCTAAGCTTGGGGATGCCCCCGTGGTTCATCCCTGCATATTTTAAGAAGACTCAAGCGTCTAAGCTTGGGGATGCCCAAGGCATCCCCTTCTTCATCGACAACATCATCAGGTTCCTCCCCTGAAACTATATTTTTATTCAGTCACATCTGGTGTTCTTTACTTGGAGCGTCGGTTTGTTTTCGTTTTTGTTTTTGTTTGAATAAGATGGATCCTAGCATTCACTTTGTGGGAGAGAGACACGCTCCGCTGTTGCATATGGACACATGTGTCCTTAGGCTTTACTCATAATGTTCAAGGCGAAGTTTCTTCTTCGTTAATTTGTTATATGGTTGGAATTGGAAAATGCTACATGTAGTAATTCTAAAAATGTCTTGGATAATGTGATACTTGGCAATTGTTGTGCTCATGTTTAAGCTCTTGCATCATATGCTTTGCACCCATTAATGAAGAAATACATAGAGCTTGCTAAAATTTGATTTGCATATTTGGTTTCTCTAAGGTCTAGATAATATCTAGTATTGAGTTTTGAACAACAAGGAAGACAGTGTAGAGTCTTATAATGTTTACAATATGTCTTTTATGTGAGTTTTGCTGCACTTGTTCATCCTTGAGTTTGCTTCAAATAACCTTGCTAGCCTAAACCTTGTATCGAGAGGGAATACTTCTCATGCATCCAAAATCCTTGAGCCAACTACTATGCCATTTGTGTCCACCATACCTACCTACTACATGGTATTTCTCCGCCATTCCAAAGTAAATTGCTTGAGTGCTACCTTTAAAATTCCATCATTCACCTTTGCAATATATAGCTCATGGGACAAAATAGCCTTAAAAACTATCGTAGTATTGAATATGTACTTATGCACTTTATATTTTATTAAGTTGCTTGTTGTGCGATAACCATGTTTCTGGGGAACGCCATCAACTATTGTTGAATATCATGTGAGTTGCTATGCATGTCCGTCTTGTCTGAAGGTCTATCATTTTAGTGGTTGGAGCATGCAAAATTGTTAGAGAAGAACATTGGGCCGCTAACTAAAGCCATGAATCATGGTGGAAGTTTCAGTTTTGGACATATATCCTCAATCTCATATGAGAATAATAACTTTGCTACATGCTTATGCATTAAAGAGGAGTCCATTATCTGTTGTCCATGTTGTCCCGGTATGGATGTCTAAGTTGAGAATAATCAAAAGCGAGAAATCCGAAATGCGAGCATTCTCCTTGGACCTTTGTACAGGCGGCATGGAGGTACCCCTTTGTGACACTTGGTTGAAACATGGCATGCAAAGATCCGGTAGTCCAAGTTAAGTAGGACGAGGTGCGGGCACTATTAGTATACTATGCGTGAGGCTTGCAACTTGTAAGATATAATTTACATAACTCATATGCTTTATTACTACCGTTGACAAAATTGTTTCATGTTTTCAAAATAAAAGCTCTAGCACAAATACAGCAATCGATGCTTTCCTCTGCGAAGGACCATTCTTTTACTTTTATTGTTGAGTCAGTTTACCTATCTCCTTCCACCTTAAGAAGCAAACACTTGTGTGAACTGTGCATTGATTCCTACATACTTGCATATTGCACTTGTTATATTACTTTATGTTGACAATATCCATGAGATATACATGTTACAAGTTGAAAGCAACCGCTGAAACTTAATCTTCTTATGTGTTGCTTCAACACCTTTACTTTGATTTATTGCTTTACGAGTTAACTCTTATGCAAGACTTATTGATGCTTGTCTTGAAGTACTATTCATGAAAAGTCTTTGCTATATGATTCAGTTGTTTACTCATGTCATTACCTTTGCTTTGATCGCTGCATTCATTACATATGTTTACAAATAGTATGATCAAGATTTTGATGGCATGTCACTTCAGAAATTATCTTTGTTATCGTTTTACCTGCTCGGGACGAGCAAACTAAGCTTGGGGATGCTGATACGTCTCCAACGTATCGATAATTTCTTATGTTCCATGCTACTTTATTGATGATACCTACATGTTTTATGCACATTATATGTCATATTTATGCATTTTCTGGAACTAACCTATTAACAAGATGCCGAAGAGCCAGTTCTGTTTTCTGCTGTTTTTGGTTTCAGAAATCCTAGTAAAGAAATATTCTCGGAATTGGACGAAACTTTCGCCCAGGGTCCTATTTTTGCACGAAGCTTCCAGAAGACCGAAGACCTAACGAAGTGGGGCCACAAGGTGGCCAGAGGCTAGGCCGACGCGGCCCAGGCCCTGGCCGCGCCGACCTGCCCCCTGGGCCCCTCGTGTGGCCCCTCGCGTTGACCTTCCGCCTACTTAAAGCTCCGTCGCGAAACCCCCAGTACCGAGAGCCACGATACGGAAAACCTTACAGAGACGCCGCCGCCGCGAATCCCATCTCGGGGGATTCGGAGATCGCCTCCGGCACCCTGCCGGAGAGGGGATTCATCTCCCGGAGGACTCTTCATCGCCATGATCGCCTCCGGAGTGATGAGTGAGTAGTTCACCCCTGGACCATGGGTCCATAGCAGTAGCTAGATGGTCGTCTTCTCCTTGTTGTGCTTCATTGTTAGATCTTGTGAGCTGCCTAACATGATCAAGATCATCTATATGTAATTCTATATGTTGTGTTTGTCGGGATCCGATGGATAGAGAGTACTATGATTATGGTGATTATCAATCTATTGTTCATGTGTTGTTTATGATCTTGCATGCTCTCCGTTATTAGTAGAGGCTCTGGCCAAGTTTTTACTCTTAACTCCAAGAGGGAGTAATTATGCTCGATAGTGGGTTCATGCCTTCATTGATACCTGGGACAGTGACAGAAAGTTCTAAGGTTGTGATGTGCTGTTGCCACTAGGGATAAAACATTGATGCTATGTCTAAGGATGTAGTTGTTGATTACATTACGCACAATACTTAATGCAATTGTCTGTTGCTTTGCAACTTAATACTGGAGGGGGTTCGGACGATAACCTGAAGGTGGACTTTTTAGGCATAGATGCAGTTGGATGGCGGTCTATGTTCTTTGTCGTAATGCCCGGATTAAATCTCACTATATTTACCATGTCATGTATATGCATTATTATGCCTTTCTCTATTTGTCAATTGCCCGACTGTAATTTGTTCACCCAACATGCTTTTATCTTATGGGAGAGACACCTCTAGTGAACTGTGGACCCCGGTCCTATTCTTTACATAGCATACAATCTACTTGTTTTACTGTTTTCTTTGCAAACATCTTCCACTCGATACGTTTAATCCTTTGTTACAAAGCCGGTGAGATTGACAACCTCACTGTTTCGTTGGGACAAAGTACTTGGGTTGTGTTGTGCAGGTTCCTAGTTGGCGCCGGAATCCCTGGTGTTGCGCCGCATCACATTTCGCGACCATCAACCTTCAACGTGCTTCTTGGCTCCTACTGGTTCGATTAAACCTTGGTTTCTTTCTGAGGGAAAACTTGCTACTGTGCGCATCATACCTTCCTCTTGGGGTTCCCAACGAACGTGTGAGTTACACGCCATCAGCGTATTATATAAACAGCCAGATCATTTGAATATGGATATACCACATCATGTCAATGGGACTCAGAAAAACAAAGCTAGACATTTAAACAAGTAATATAACTATTTTTTCACCATGTTTCAAGTAGAATAGGAAGCTAGGTTAGGAATAAAGCAATCATGTTTCAAGTAGAATAGGAAGCTAGGTTAGGAATAAAGCAATAAAAAAACACAAAGTGCATCATTTCAGCTAGGATCATTTCTATCAAACTTCATGCACTAGCCATGGAACAACAGGCAAACTCAATGAAGCAACAGGCAAAAAATTAACATAATAGAATTTCAGGACTTGTATTAACATAGCCAAATCATGTAACTTATACCCAGGCATGCCGGATGCCAGATGGGTCAAAGGCAGTGTGCAATGTTCCATATGGTCATTGTTTATATTTTATTAGATTCCATTAGGCAACTTAGGTAGTGCAACATACAGAAAATGATGCAATTGAACTATGCACAGGAGGTAAATTAACATTCCAAAAAAAACAGGGAACTTACGTGAGCTTTTTTTTGAGTCACACGGACCTCATCGGGTACTTGGACAGAAGAACCTGGTGCCTCACTGTTTCTCCTCTGCATGAAGGAGAGGCCAATTGTAAACAGAAACAGGTCCAAGATATAGAAGTTTGCATTAAGCAATATACAAAAAACAGCAGGTACTTACATGATTATAGGCGAGCTTTACTCTACGTTTATGAGTGTAAGATGTGCCTGCTGCACGTGTAATAATAACAAACAGTTACGAGTCACGGCTTTGCTATAATTAAATTGACACCAAATAGTAGTAGAAGCATTATGACGTGCATAAACATGTAATACAGGATCGCAGAAAGATATCAAACATGATGTAACTAGAGCAGTAGCCTACGGCCAAATAGTGAGAAATTGTAATCGTGTCAATTGTGGACTTGTATAGCCTACCCCAACTTGTTTGGGAATAAAGGCTTTGTTGTTGTTGTTGTCAATCGTGGACATGTAGAGCATTCAACGGCTCATGATTGGTGGCTCATATTTTGTAGAGTTTCAGCGAATGGGTGGGTTAGGTTACTCAGACCACCACACTGTGTATTTATATCATCTGAGTTAGGGTTACAATACTACTGGACATGGGCCTCTATGGGCCTCACACTGGATACAATATTACTACAGCGCTACTACTAAACTCACTCATGGTCCAACACACCCCCTCAAGATGATCATGGGTAAACAACCATGGCCATCTTGCAACAACAACATGACACATATGACAACTACCAGTAATGAACATTCAGCATAACTCCTAGGATACATGACAGCATTGCACTTTCCATCATCTTGTCATCTCGATTCATCTCTTCATCAGCAGCGAAGATATCCAGCTTCAACCATCTGGGATACGCACAACTCCTAACCATACACGTCCTCAACAACCCCGGCTGCCTCACCACACAAGTTCCGCAGAACCATCCACACTCGCCTCAATGTCCTCAGCCTCTCTTCTCCACTCTGCCCGGCCACCTCTTCCGTCTCTCCCACAAACCCCCAGCCAACTCCTGCCTCAACCATCCACTCCTCAAGCACCCATGCCTATCCCCCGGTCAGGCCTCAACCAGTCTCACCTCAGGCACGCATGCCTTTCCCCTGGACATATCCACAACCATCACCATCACCACTAAACCGCAGCCTCATCAACTCCATCACGACTCAACCGCAGCCTCATCAACTCCATCACCACATATCCTCACAGCCTCACATCTCCATTTTCTCCTCACTTCCACTCGGATGGCGCCTCGTCTGCGCGCCCTGGCCAACCTGGCGTACGGCACCTGGCCACATCGACCGGCTCGCGCTGGTCAACGTCCAGCACCAACCTCCGGCTCCGCCCTGCGCTCAAAGGCTCGCCCCACTCCGCACGCCTCCAACTTCTGCCCCTCACACGGATCCAGATCTCTCTGCCACGGATTCACTTCCTCTTCTCTCCTTTCTAAACCAAAACGATCTTCACCCTCTTCTTTCTCCCCGCGCGAGCAGCCGCCGATCTCACACAGCTCACATCGCTGTGTGTGATAGCCGCAACCGACGCAGAGCACCTGATGCGGCCTCCCGCCGCCTGGATTTCTACATCTCAACGGTGGGTTTTGTGATCAAAGGAAGAACTTGTTTGGTACTGTTTGTGGCGGCTAGCAGGAAGGAAACCTAGGCTCTGATACCATGTAGAGTTTCAGCGAATGGGTGGGTTTGGTCACGGAAAAACATACTTATGCGTCGTGTTTAAACCTAAAGGATGAGGTGGTTATCAACGAAAGCACTTGTAAGTTAGAAATATAGCACGAATTCAGAAATACAGTCAGCTGCAATACTCCTAACAGAACAAAACGCGCAGGGATGTCTGGTTACCTATTTCTGGGCGGCGTTTAGACGTGTTCCGCGTTCTTACGGGTGACGTGGAGGTCGGCGAGGGGACTGCTGTTGCGGTGGGTGCCGGGGAAGCAGATCTTGGGGGGTCGGAGAAGGACATGCTGGGCGGTCGATGAAGTGTTCAGCGCGCCGGCCGAACTAGAAGGTCGGTGAAGCAGATGATGTGCAGTGCACGGTGGCGTCGGTGTCGGCGAAGCTGGTCAGGTGCGGTGGTCGATAGAGTCGGCGAACGAGATACGGTGCGGTGGACGCCGGAGTAGGTGCGGATAGGGCAGCCTCGGGGTTTGAAGCCGTGGCAGCTTGAACGGCGAAGTGCGGCGGCCGGGAAGATCTGGAGGTAGGCAAGAGGGGCGGTTTCTCTGAGGGCTTGCGGGCGAAACTAGGGCGAAGCTGGGCGATAGAGGAGTAGAAGGGAATTTCGCAGTCCTTCTTTTGAGGAAAAAAATATTCGCAGATCTGAAACTTTGCGGCGCGAGATATTTGGGCGTTGGCGGGGAATTTTACCGCTCGATGATATTAAATTTTGGCTGCAGTAGGTTTTTTTTTAGAGTATGTAATAATAATAAATAGTAGGCCCTACTAGTACTGTACGTCTGTTCAGGAATCCAAGGGGGTAGAGGTAGAGGTATAGATATATAGACAATATAGAGATATAAGAAATGGCGGGGGCTAGCGGAAATGCACTTTGCCTCATAGGAGCATATGCTCCCATTATGTGAATCCATATTTCAAAGTGTCAAAAAATTCTAAACTAAAATTTTACATGTATATCTAGACATTTTATGTTGGTACACAAGTTTTCTCACAAAAAAATTATGTGGCTCCTATAAAAAAGACAAATTTTGATGTTGTAACACGACTACGTACAGTATATTTTTTGCCTTTTTTTACACGCCACACAAAATGTCGTTTTTCCACGAAAACTTGTGAACGAACATATGATGTCACAATGTATACCAAAAAAATTAACATTTATATAATTTTTTTAATCATTTTCTATAATTGGTGCATATGCACGCGTGTGCCAAAACGCCACCTCCGCAGGCTAGGAGTTTCTAAACTTCTTATGGCACATCAAATAAAATGTTGTTCAAACAATAATAATAATGTGCTTATGATTGTTACTCCCTTCCACCATGAATAAAGTCCACATCGGTTTCGTGTCAAACTTTGACTCGAGATTTAGGTACCCACATGATAGTGCTAGTATCATAGCTAGTATCATACACATTGGTCCCACAAAAATGTTGATGTGGCAGCTAATTAAGTAGGAGAGAGGAGATTAGTGTAACATAGGTAGATACTGTATCATAGCGCAAACAACGAGAAAACTTAATGCTAAACAAATCTTGTACACAAATTTGCATTGAGATTCTAAAAAATAATAAATGTAGCATTACTATGATACTACTCCATGATACTACCCACTATAGAAATAGTATGACCAGCCTAATTTTATGACATCCGCAAAATATACCATTGGAAAGTTCATCGAAACAAGCATCCGATGATATAGTTTTGAATGACATGCAACTCATAATTGGCGGGCCCAAGTATTAGTCTAAGTTTGCCTCTGAAAACAAATTGGCATTGTACTCTAGGACAAAGGGAGACTACTCGCAATGGCAATATCATAAGTAGTATCATGCACTACATGCATGCAAAATGTTGATGTGTCATATCAGTTAATGATGAAAGAGACGATAGTGGTATCATAGGTAGATATCGTATCATATCATGTAGAACTAGAAAAATTACTGCCAAACAAATCTTGTACACACTTTTGTATTGAGATTCTACAAATCCCTAAATACATGTAACATATTATACTACTACATGATGATACTATGGACTGTGAAAATAATATCGTACATTAGTATCATATGTATGATACTATTATATGATACTCCCCATTGTGACTAGTCTAATAATAACAATAGTACTCAAATTTGTCTTGTCCCTCGGGTGTTTAGAAGTATATGTTCGGTCCCTCACGTATTTAAGAATTATGTTTGGCCCCTCAACTCTAATGTGGTCAAAATTGAGCACTTGAACACTTAGTTAGGTCTAGCAATGATAAAAACTTGATTGGTCTGTTTATTATTTGTTATGTGGCACGGCGGCAAAGCATTTTGCTAAATCTCAAGCACACATAGTTGGGGTCCATTAGAGGGACTAATTAAATCAAAGTACAATGGATTATAAAAGCAGGTTTTATCATTGATTAGCTTTGCAACGGCCTATCAACTGTAAGTGTTGCATGTGTTCTAAAGAACTATGTTCATCGTCACAGATCAAGAGGAGTACGCAGTGGAGGACGCACAAAACAACCGTAGGCCAGGTGGGCACACCTTACTAATTTTCTTTTTTCCACTTTATATGTGATAATTTTTTACATAATTAATTAACTAAAACATTTTAAAATAGGGTGGGCCATTCAACCCAAACACCATGTTGCGTACGTCGCTGAGGGTAAGGGGTTTCATCTTCGTTCTATGGTATGAGTATGTAATGCGCGTGATACTCATCGAAGACAATATATATAGCAGACATCACATCAGATGAGCCTATGGATAAAAATGGGCCAAATCATATCTACTAGTGCACAAATGAAGTTAAAAATAGGTCAACCTTCATTAAACCGATACTACTTAAAAGACCATTGTTTGACCTAAGTAAGCGTATATATGAGGTCAGTAATACTAGTCACAATGCATAGTATCATATATAAAAGTATGGTGTGTATGATACAATTAATACTACATGTTACTATGTCAACGATGCATGGTATCATGTACTAGTATCATAATCTTCTTATATTAATTGATTTGTAGAATCTCAATGCAGATCTATGTACAAGATTATTTAACATTAAATTTTCTAGTACTACGTGCTATGATACGGTATCTACCTATGATATTATAATCCTCTCTCTCATCTTTAATTGCAGTGCCACATCAGCTTTTTTGCAAGCATGAGATGCATGATAGTGTACTACCTATGATACTCCCATTGTGGGTAGTCTAAGGGGGCAATGTTAGACCTAATTAAGTGTTTGAGGTTAGTTATGGACCGCTGTTATACCTAATTGTGTTTGAGGTCAGTTAGGGACCTTATTATACATAATTAAGTGTTAGAGGTGAGTTCAAATAATAATATATAGTTGGGGTCTAAAGTTCACCAACGTATGCAACACACGAGCTGCCAAATGTGTACTTAATTAACCCTATTAGGAAAACACAAGATTATCTCATTCAACAAAATATTAGGAAAGTGTATCACAATTGTATTTATCCCTTATCTCTCTCATGTTAACCGAGACAAGAGTTCGTTCTAGGTCAGCTCTACGACAATTAGCGTCGCAAGGGTGGTAACATAGGTGTGCAGTTGCGAAAGTTTTTTCCCAAGTTATCGACTTCCTCAATCCACACTTAATATTTGTGCATGCGGGCCTAAGTATATGGTACTACTTAGTTCTATTCCTAGTATATATGTTGGGTGACTTAGAAAAATCATACTTCGTACATGATTCCTTCGAAAATCCTTTAGGGCTTCTTTGATTCATATTAGGTTGGTATAAGATAATAGGATTTAGATCTTATAGGAATATTTCCTACACTAGTAGTTTGATTCATATGAACATATCCAATAGGAAATAATCCTATAGGAATCATCAAGTAGTGCAAATCCTAGTATAGGATTAAATATTTGGTCCTACCTCATGGAAAAATTCATTTGGCGCAATCAAACGCAACTCATCTTATTATAGGATTTAACTACACATGTCATCCCAAATCCCAATCCTACATTCCTACTCCTATGATTTCCCTATCCTGTGAATGAAAGGAGCCCTTAAAATCAAACTATCCCGCACCTCGTCGATTCGTATAAAACCGACTCTAGCCAACAACTCTTCGCCCGACCTTTCTTCTTCACCATCAGGCCACCACACACTGTCATTTTCCATTGCAACGCATTTAGGGTGTGTTCGGTTCCAGAACCAAGTGGAATGGAATGGAACCGTTCCGCACCTAGAGCCCATTCTTGTGTTCGGTTGTGGAATGGAACGGAACCGAGTGGTTCCTCGAAAGGGAATATTCTCCCCATATGCAGAATGCACCCATTCCACCGAATCGGTGGAATGTGGTGGAACGGCTGTTACTTAGCCGCTATTAATTACAAAGCACTTCACTAATCCAACCAAAAAAATTATTAGTTGTTGTTAATTATGATTTTGAGATTAAAAAGGCCACTATTAATTACGATATTTAGACAAAAGATTAAACTTTAACTTCATTCCGTTCTACTCTCCAAATTCCCCGACCATACAAAAAATAACATTAATTACGATTTTAAGATTAAAAAGGCCATTAGGCGTTGTTAATTACGATTTTAAGATTTAAAAGGCTATTTGCCATTGTTAATTACGATTCTTAGACAAAAGTTTAGTTTAACCACATTCCGTTCTGCTCTCCAATTCCTCCAACCGAACAAAAAACAGTACCATTCTGTACCTCCTTTTTGTCCAAACCGAACGCGGGGATGGAACCATTCCATTCCTCTGGAAAGGAACCATTCCTTACTAAAATCTTCTTGTGCCACCTCCCAGTTTAAAGGCCTACTCGCATAACCCTACAGCTCTGCACTCGCGTGGGCAACCGAACACACCTACATCATCAATGCCCCGCGTACTTATCCGCACCGCCTACAGCTCTGCACTCCTATGACCTATCCATGGCTGGGCAGTCAAAAAAAGCTGCGTCACCTGGGAAATCAACAAGCCACGCAAGCAAGTCGCAAGCATCATAAATTCCGAATCAATGCCTAGCTACAGTCTACCTGGCCTCCTCCCAACTCATTGTCCTTGAGGCCTTAACAAAGCCTTCTAAAAGGGTTTTATCAAAATATTCCATATGGATTAGTAAAAAAACGCACCTGCTAAAGATTCATATATGCCCATTTGAATCTTGGTCAAATCCTAGGTTTGACCATGATTTAAACAAGTTTAAAACATGAATATGAAAATTAAGCATGTATCCTTCGTAGTCACTCCAAAATGAAGCTCTTGAGAGGGTTTTTGAAATTTCCATGTTTGAAACCAAAAACCACATATCTTCATGCTTGACTTCATGAGATAGAGTTTAGGGTTAGGGGTAGATACATGATTTCTCTGGTTTGAATATATCTAGACCTTGTTTATCAACTTAATTGAATGCTTACTAATGTGACATAAGAAGACTATGTGCCTTGATTTTCCATTTTTTTGTTTTTTTGAATTTTTATGCCCATTTGAATCTTGGTCAAATCCTAGGTTTGACCATGATTTAAACAAGTTTAATAAAACATGAATAGGAAAAATTAAGCATATATCCTTCTTAGTCACTCCAAAATGTAGATCTTGGTAGGGTTTTTAAAATTTCCATGTTTGAAACCAAAAACCACGACTTCTCTTCATGCATGCTTGACTTCATAAGACAGAGTTTAGGGCTAGGGTAGCTAGATACATGATGTTTCTGGTTTGAATATGTCTAGACCTTGTTTATCAACTTAATTGAATGCTTACTATATGACATAAGAAGACTACGTGCCTTGGTTTTTCATTTATTTTCATTTATTTTGAATTTTTATGCCCATTTGAATCTTGGTCAAATCCTAGGTTTGACCATGATTTAAACTAGTTTAAAACATAAATATGAAAAATTAAGTATCTATCCTTCTTAGCCACTCCAAAATGAAGCTCTTGGGAGGGTTTTTGAAATTTCCATGATTGAAACCAAAAACCACTTCTCTTCATGCTTGACTTCATAAGTCAGGGTTTAGGGATATATATATAGGGGGTACATACATGATTTTTCTGGTTGGAATATGTCTAGAACTTGTTTTTCAACTTGAGCTTATCTAGAGCTTGTTTTTAAATTTTTTATACCCATTTGATTCTTCGTCAAATCCTAGGTTTGTTGACCTAGATTTGAACAAGTTTAAAACATGAATATGAAAAGGTAAGCATGTATGCTTCTTAATTAGTCACTCCAAAATGAAGCTCTTGGGAGGGTTTTTGAAATTTCCATGATTTAAACCAAAAACCACTTCTCTTCGTGCTTGACTTCATAAGTTAGGGTTTAGGGATATATAGGGGGTAGATACATCATGATTTTTCTGGTTTGAATATGTCTAGAGCTTGTTTATCAACTTAATTGAATGCTTACTATATGACATAAGAAGACTATGTGCCTTGATATTTCATTTTTTAAAAATTATGCCCTTTTGAATATTGGTCAAAACCTAGGTTTGACAAAGATTTAAAAAAGATTAAAACATGAAAATGAAAAAGTAAGCCTTGATCCTTCTTATTAACTCCAAAATGAAGGTTTTTGGGAGGGTTTTTGAAATATCCATGTTTGAAACCCAAAACCACTTCTCTTCGTGCAGAGTTTAGGGTTAGGGGTAGCTAGACACATGAATTTTCTGGTTTGATATGTCTAGACCTTGTTTATCAACTTAATTGAATGCTTACTATATGACATAAGAAGACTATGTGCCTTGATTTTACATTTTTTTTAAATTATGCCCATTTGAATCTTGGTAAAATCCTAGGTTTGACCATGATTTAAACAAGTTTGTTTATCAACTTGAATGCTTGCTATATGACATCAGAAGACTATGTGTTTGGTTTTTGTTTTTTGAATTTGTTATGCCCATTTGAATCTTAGTCAAATCCTAGGTTTGAATATATATGTCTAGACCTTGTATATCAACTTGAATGCTTACTATACATATGACATAAGAATGTTATGTGCTTTGGTTTTTCATTCTTTTCATTTTTTCTGAATTTTTAGGGCCATTTGAATCTTGGTCAAATCCTTGGTTTGACCAAGATTTAAACAAATTTAAAACATGAAAATGAAAAGGGAAGTCTGTATCCTTCTTAGTCACTCTAAAATGAAGCTTTTGGGATGTTCTTTAAATTTCAATGTTTGAAACCCAAAACGACTTCCCTTCATGCTAGACTTCATAAGATCGACAGGGGGTAGATACATGATTTGTCTGGTTTGGATATATCTAGACCTTGTTTATCAACTTGATTGCTTACGATATGACATAAGAAGACTATGTGATTTGGTTTTTCATTTTTCTGATTTTTTTGAATTTTGTGCCCACCCATTTGTATCTTCGTCAAATCCTAGGTTTGACCAAGATAATTTAAACAAGTTTAAAACATGAAAATGTAAAGGGAAGCATGTATCCTTCTTAGTCACTCTAAAATGAAGCTTTTGGGAGGTTTTTGAAATTTCGATGTTTGAAACCCAAAACCACTTCTCTTCACATGCTTGACTTCATAAGACAGAGTTTAGGGGTTAGGGGTATAGATACATGATTTGTCTGGTTTGAATATGTCTAGACCTTGTTTATCAACTTGAATGCTTACTATATGACATAAGAAGACTATGTGATTTGGTTTTTCATTTTTCTGTTTTTTAATTATTTTTCTGCCCATTTGAATCTTGGTCAAATCCTAGGTTTGAACAAGATTTAGACAAGTTTAACACGTGAAATTAAACGAATAAGTAAGCATTGATCCTTCTTAGTCACTCCAAAATGTACCAATTGATAGTGTTAACTTTGCTTCATGGAAAAAATAATGTCATGTAAATGAGTTAACTTGGATTTCCTACCCTTGAATCCATAGGAAACTTTGTTCTAATGCACTATTATAATCAACCGAGTTTTTACACCAACAGGTCTGTCACTTACGTGTGGTGCCCACGCGTGAGGTCCCACACTTGAGTGAGCACAAGTCACGTGCAATAGGTACGCCAACTCCCAGCCATCTTCTTTGTCAAGAGAAGACGCATCAGGATGCGTATTGGAAGTCCGTGGGTCCTTCTGGATCCTTCGGTTGTCCCTCTCACAAAAAAAAACAAATCTATCTCATTCTCGGCCTCGCTCGACTCGCTCGCTCGCTCGCTCGCACGTCCTGCGCACTGACAAACCCTGCACAACAGTCAACATCATCATCATCACCCGAAAAAGGGGAGACACCATAATGCTCTGCCTTTTTTCTCTCCTTCCGAGTGATCCCTCTTCCTCCGAGTTTCACTCGACGGGCAAACGCACATCTGCAGCATAGTAATAATAAAAAGGTAGAAAAATCGATATACTAATCTATAATTAAATAGGTTAAACTAGGGTTTTGCCCTGTACTACAGATCAAGGTTCAAAAAAATCCAACTACGGGGTTCGAACAACACGATTCTAATCCAAGAACTTTTTCGACCTCATCCAAGTGGCCTCAAACTATAGGGTTAGCATCTAGTGCAGTATGTGTGAAAATGTATGCACTATGTGTGCTATAACTTGTATGTCTTTCAAATTTGAACCAACTTTGAATAAGTTTGAAATATTTGAAATGGGGCTTTTGGCTTAAACGTTTGAAACTCAAAACGATTCTCTTCATGCTAGACTTCATAAGACCGAGTTTAGGGTTAGGGGTAGATACATGATTTGTCTGGTTTGAATATGTCTAAACCTTGTTTATCAACTTTAATGCTAACTTCTCAGTCACTCTAAAATGAAGTTTTTGGAGGTTTTTGAAATTTCCATCTTTGAAACCCAAAACCACTTCTCTTCATGCTTGACTTCATAAGAAAAAGTTTAGGGTTAGGGGGTATAGATACATGATTTGTATGGTTTGAATATGTCCAAACCTTGTTTATCAACTTGAATATGCTTACTATATGACATAAGAAGACTATGTACTTTGGTTTTTAATTTTTCTGACTTTTTTAATTTTCTGCGCATTTGAATCATATCTTGGTCAAATCCTAGGTTTCACCAAGATTTAGACAAGTTTAACACGTGAAAACGAGTAAGTAAGCATGGATCCTTCTTAGTCACTCTAAAATGAAGCTTTTGGGATGTTCTTGAAATTTCCATGTTTGAAACCCAAAACCACTTCTCTTCATGATTGACTTCCATAAGATCGACAGATCAGTTTAGGGTTAGGGGTAGATATATACATGATTTTTTGGTTTGAATATGTCTAGACCTTGTTTATCAACTTGAATGCTTACTATACATATGACATAAGAATGCTATGTGCTTTGGTTTTTCATTCTCTTTTTGATTTTTTTCTAAATTTTTAGGCCCATTTGAATCTTGGTCAAATCCTTGGTTTGACCAAGATTTAAACAAGTTTAAAACATGAAAATGAAAAGGGAAGTCAGTATCCTTCGTAGTCACTCTAAAATGGAGAAGCTTTTGGGATGTTCTTGTAATTTCTATGTTTGAAACCGAAAACGAGTTCCCTTCACATGCTAGTAGACTAGCTTCATAAGATCGACAGGCCGGGGGTAGATACATGATTTGTCTGGTTTGGATATATCTAGACCTTGTTTATCAACTTTAATGCTTACTATATGACATATATAAGAAAACTATTGCTTTGGTTTTTCCTTTTTCTGTTTTTTTTTATTTTGATGCCCATTTGAATCATGTCGAATCCTAGGTTTGACCAAGATAATTTAAACAAGTTTAAAACATGAAAATGAAAAGGGAAGCATGTATCCTTCTTAGTCACTCTAAAATGAAGCTTTTGGGAGGTTTTTGAAATTTCGATGTTTGAAACCCAAAACCACTTCTCTTCACATGCTTGACTTCATAAGACAGAGTTTAGGGGTTAGGGGTATATATAGATACATGATTTGTCTGGTTGAATATGTCTAGACCTTGTTTATCAACTTTAATGCTTACTATATGACATAAGAAAACTATTGCTTTGGTTTTTCTTTTTCTGATTTTTTTGAATTTTGATGCCCATTTGAATCTTGTCAAATTCTAGGTTTGACCAAGATTTAAACAAGTTTAAAACATGAAAATGAAAAGGGAAGCATGTAACCTTCTCAGTCACTCTAAAATGAAGTTTTTGGGAGGTTTTTGATATTTCCATGTTTGAAACCCGAAACCACTTCTCTTCATGCTTGACTTCATAAGACAGAGTTTAGGGTTAGGGGTAGATACATGATTTGTGTATGGGTTGAATATGTCCAAACCTTGTTTATCAACTTGAATATGCTTATGTGCTTTGGTTTTTTATTTTTCTGATTTTTTTGAATTTTATGCCCATAAATCTTGGTCAAATCCTAGGTTTGACCAGGATTTAAACAAGTTTAAAACATGAAATGAAAAGATAAGCCTGGATCCTTCTTAGTCACTCTAAAATGAAGCTTTTGGGAGGTTCTTGAAATTTCCATATTTGAAACCCAAAACCACTTCTCTACATGATTGACTTCATAAGACATAGTTTAATTAGAGTTTTAGGGGTAGATATATACATGATTTTTCTGGTTTGAATATATATGTCTAGACCTTGTTTATCAACTTGAATGCATTACTATACATATGACATAAGAATGCTATATATGTGCTTTGGTTTTTCATTCTTTTGATTTTTTTCTGAATTTTTAGGGCCATTTGAATCTTGCATGGTTAAACTTGGGTTTTGCCCAGTTCTAAAGATCAAGGGTTCAAAAAAATCCAACTACGGGGTTCGAACAACACGATTCTAATCCAAGAATTTTTTCGACCTCATCCAAATGGCCTCAAACTATAGGGTTAGCATCTAGTGCAGTATGTGTGAAAATGTATGCACTATGTGTGCTATAACTTGTATGTCTTTCAAATTAAGTTGATAAACAAGGTCTAGACATATTCAAACCAGAATATTATACTGCATTAGTACAAAAAGTTTCCTATGGATTCATCAAGGGTAGTAAAGCCAAGTTAACTCATTGTCATGACTAAGAAGGATCCATGCTTACTTTTTCATTTTCATGTTTTAAACTTGTTTAAATCTTGGTCAAACCTAGGATTTGACCAAGATTCAAATGGTCATAAAAAATCAAACAAAATCAAGAAAATCAAAAACCAAACCACATAGTCTTCTTATGTAATATACTAAGCATTCAAGTTGATCAACGAAGTCTAGACATATTCAAACCAGAAAAATCATGTATCTACCCCCTAACCCTAAACGTTGTCTTATGAAGTCAAGCATGAAGAGAAGAAGTGGTTTTGGGTTTCAAACATGGAAATTTCAAAAACCCACCCAAAAGCTTCATTTTGGAGTGACTAAGAAGGATCCAAGCTTACTTTTTCATTTTCATGTTTCAAACTTGTTTAAATCTTTGTCAAACCTAGGATTTGACCAAGATTCAAATGGGCATAAAAATTCAAAAAAGAAATCAAAAAAATGAAACACCAAAGCACATAAACTTCTTATGTCATATAGTAATTAAGCATTCATGTTGATCAACAAAGTCTATATATATTTAAACAATAAAAATCATGTATATATACCCCCAAACCCAAAACCACTTCTCTTCACATGCTTGACTTCATAAGACAGAGTTTAGGGGTTAGGGGTATAGATACATGATTTGTCTGGTTTGAATATGTCTAGACCTTGTTTATCAACTTGAATGCTTACTATGTGATTTGGTTTTTCATTTTTCTGTTTTTTAATTATTTTTCTGCCCATTTGAATCTTGGTCAAATCCTAGGTTTGAACAAGATTTAGACAAGTTTAACACGTGAAATTAAACGAATAAGTAAGCATTGATCCTTCTTAGTCACTCCAAAATGTACCAATTGATAGTGTTAACTTTGCTTCATGGAAAAAATAATGTCATGTAAATGAGTTAACTTGGATTTCCTACCCTTGAATCCATAGGAAACTTTGTTCTAATGCACTATAATAATCAACCGAGTTTTTACACCAACAGGTCTGTCACTTACGTGTGGTGCCCACGCGTGTGGTCCCACACTTGAGTGAGCACAAGTCACGTGCAATAGGTACGCCAACTCCCAGCCATCTTCTTTGTCAAGAGAAGACGCATCAGGATGCGTATTGGAAGTCTGTGGGTCCTTCTGGATCCTTCGGTTGTCCCTCTCACAAAAAAAAACAAATCTCTCTCATTCTCGGCCTCGCTCGACTCGCTCGCTCGCTCGCTCGCTCGCACCTCCTGCGCACTGACAAACCCTGCACAACAGTCAACATCACCAGAAAAAGAATATACACCATCAATAAGAGGGGCCCCGTGACTGCTCTCCCTTCTTCTCCTTCCGAGTGATTCCTCTTCCTCCGAGTTTCACTCGACGGGCAAACACACATGTGCTGCATAGTAATAATAAAAAAGTAAAAGAATCGACTACGAATCTATTATTAAATAGGTTATAAACTAGGGTTTTCCCCAGTACTACAGATCAAGTTGAAAAAAAAATCCAACTACGGGGTTTGATTTTGGCCTACAAATAAAAAATTAAATAAGTTGAACTAGTATTCCTCTAAAAAATCATTTTGGTTTGCATTGTTTGATAATTTTCATAGCTAGAGTGCATCACAATTTTTTGATTTCATGCTTTGCTTTGCCAATTTTGATTTTTTCTAACCACCTTCTCTTTGATTTCAAATTTAGGTCAAACTATCGGTGCCTACTATGTGTTCTACTTGAATTGGATGCAGCATGCGCACATGATATGTTTTGCCATTGTTTTGGGCTTCCACACATCTTGGGGCATCCAAGTATTTAAGTTACCTTGTTTTTTAATTGTAATTCATGTACCCTTTCCTCCCAATTAAATTTTGGTTTTACATTTTTAATTTTTTTAAATTTTTATGCCCATTCTGATGTCATATAGTTAGCATTTAAGTTGATAAACAAGGTCTGGACATATTCAAACCAAAAAATCATGTATCTACCCCCTAACGCTAAACTCTGTCATATGAAGTCAAGCATATGAAGAGAAGTGGTTTTGGGTTTCAAACATGGAAATTTCCATGCTTGAAACCAAAAACCACTTCTCTTCATGCATGCTTGACTTCATAAGACAGAGTTTAGGGTTAGGTGGTAGATACATGATTTTCCTGGTTTGAATATGTTTAGACCTTGTTTATCAAATTAATTGAATGCTTACTATATAACATAAGAGAAGACCTTGTTTTTTTTGAATTTTTATACCCATTCGAATCTTTGTCAAATCCTTGGTTCCACCAAGATTTGAATAAGTTAAAAACATGAATATGAAAAAGTAAGCATGTATGCTTCTTAGTCACTTCAAAATGAAGCTCTTGGGAGGGTTTTTGAATTTCCATGTTCGAAACCAAAAACCACATATCTTCATGCTTGACTTCATGAAACAAAGTTTAGGGTTATGGGTAGATACATGCATGATTTTTCTTGTTTGAATATGTCTAGAACTTGTTTATCAACTTAATTGAATGCCTACTATATAACATAAGAAGACCTTTTTTGTATTTTTTAAATTTTTATACCCATTTGAATCTTGGTCAAATCCTAGGTTTCACCAAGATTTGAATAAGTTTAAAACATGAATATGAAAAAGTAAGCATGCATGTATGCTTCTTAATTAATCACTTCGAAATGAAGCTCTTGGGAGGGTTTTTGAAATTTCCATGTTTGAAACCAAAAACCACATATCTTCATGCATGCGCTTGACTTCATGAGACAGAGTTTAGTGTTAGGGGGTAGATACATGATTTCTCTCGTTTGAATATGTTTGAAACCAAAAACCACATATCTCTGGTTTGCCCGCACTTAGAAATGATATTTGCATCACTTATCATATGTTTGCCCATTTGAATCTTGTCAAATCCTAGATTTGACCAAGATAATTTAAACAAGTTTAAAACATGAAAATGAAAAGGCAAGCTTGTATCCTTCTTAGTCACTCTAAAATGAAGTTTGGGGAGGTTTTTGAAATTTCCATGCTTGAAACCAAAAAACCACTTCTCTTCATGCTTGACTTCATAAAGACAGAGTTTGGGGATATATAGGGGTAGATACATGATTTTTCTGGTTTGATATGTCTAGACCTTGTTTATCAACTTAATTGAATGCTTACTATATGACATAAGAAGACTATGTGCCTTGATTTTACATTTTTTTAAATTATGCCCATTTGAATCTTGGTCAAATCCTAGGTTTGACCATGATTTAAACAAGTTTAAAACATGAATATGAAAATTAAGCATGTATCCTTCGTAGTCACTCCAAAATGAAGCTCTTGAGAGGGTTTTTGAAATTTCCATGTTTGAAACCAAAAAACCACGTACTTCTCTTCATGCTTGACTTCATAAGACAGAGTTTGGGGTTAGGGGTAGCTTGATACATGATTTTTCTGGTTTGAATATGTCTAGACCTTGTTTATCAACTTAATTGAATGCTTACTATATGACATAAGAAGACTATGTGCCTTGATATTTCATTTTTTAAAAATTATGCCCTTTTGAATATTGGTCAAAACCTAGGTTTGACAAAGATTTAAAAAAGATTAAAACATGAAAATGAAAAAGTAAGCCTTGATCCTTCTTATTAACTCCAAAATGAAGGTTTTTGGGAGGGTTTTTGAAATATCCATGTTTGAAACCCAAAACCACTTCTCTTCGTGCAGAGTTTAGGGTTAGGGGTAGCTAGACACATGAATTTTCTGGTTTGATATGTCTAGACCTTGTTTATCAACTTAATTGAATGCTTACTATATGACATAAGAAGACTATGTGCCTTGATTTTACATTTTTTTTAAATTATGCCCATTTGAATCTTGGTCAAATCCTAGGTTTGACCATGATTTAAACAAGTTTGTTTATCAACTTGAATGCTTGCTATATGACATCAGAAGACTATGTGTTTGGTTTTTGTTTTTTGAATTTGTTATGCCCATTTGAATCTTAGTCAAATCCTAGGTTTGAATATATATGTCTAGACCTTGTATATCAACTTGAATGCTTACTATACATATGACATAAGAATGTTATGTGCTTTGGTTTTTCATTCTTTTCATTTTTTCTGAATTTTTAGGGCCATTTGAATCTTGGTCAAATCCTTGGTTTGACCAAGATTTAAACAAATTTAAAACATGAAAATGAAAAGGGAAGTCTGTATCCTTCTTAGTCACTCTAAAATGAAGCTTTTGGGATGTTCTTTAAATTTCAATGTTTGAAACCCAAAACGACTTCCCTTCATGCTAGACTTCATAAGATCGACAGGGGGTAGATACATGATTTGTCTGGTTTGGATATATCTAGACCTTGTTTATCAACTTGATTGCTTACGATATGACATAAGAAGACTATGTGATTTGGTTTTTCATTTTTCTGATTTTTTTGAATTTTGTGCCCACCCATTTGTATCTTCGTCAAATCCTAGGTTTGACCAAGATAATTTAAACAAGTTTAAAACATGAAAATGTAAAGGGAAGCATGTATCCTTCTTAGTCACTCTAAAATGAAGCTTTTGGGAGGTTTTTGAAATTTCGATGTTTGAAACCCAAAACCACTTCTCTTCATGCTTGACTTCATAAGACAGAGTTTAGGGTTAGGGGTATAGATACATGATTTGTCTGGTTTGAATATGTCTAGACCTTGTTTATCAACTTGAATGCTTACTATATGACATAAGAAGACTATGTGATTTGGTTTTTCATTTTTCTGTTTTTTAATTATTTTTCTGCCCATTTGAATCTTGGTCAAATCCTAGGTTTGAACAAGATTTAGACAAGTTTAACACGTGAAATTAAACGAATAAGTAAGCATTGATCCTTCTTAGTCACTCCAAAATGTACCAATTGATAGTGTTAACTTTGCTTCATGGAAAAAATAATGTCATGTAAATGAGTTAACTTGGATTTCCTACCCTTGAATCCATAGGAAACTTTGTTCTAATGCACTATTATAATCAACCGAGTTTTTACACCAACAGGTCTGTCACTTACGTGTGGTGCCCACGCGTGAGGTCCCACACTTGAGTGAGCACAAGTCACGTGCAATAGGTACGCCAACTCCCAGCCATCTTCTTTGTCAAGAGAAGACGCATCAGGATGCGTATTGGAAGTCCGTGGGTCCTTCTGGATCCTTCGGTTGTCCCTCTCACAAAAAAAAACAAATCTATCTCATTCTCGGCCTCGCTCGACTCGCTCGCTCGCTCGCTCGCACGTCCTGCGCACTGACAAACCCTGCACAACAGTCAACATCATCATCATCACCCGAAAAAGGGAAGACACCATAATGCTCTGCCTTTTTTCTCTCCTTCCGAGTGATCCCTCTTCCTCCGAGTTTCACTCGACGGGCAAACGCACATCTGCAGCATAGTAATAATAAAAAGGTAGAAAAATCGATATACTAATCTATAATTAAATAGGTTAAACTAGGGTTTTGCCCTGTACTACAGATCAAGGTTCAAAAAAATCCAACTACGGGGTTCGAACAACACGATTCTAATCCAAGAACTTTTTCGACCTCATCCAAGTGGCCTCAAACTATAGGGTTAGCATCTAGTGCAGTATGTGTGAAAATGTATGCACTATGTGTGCTATAACTTGTATGTCTTTCAAATTTGAACCAACTTTGAATAAGTTTGAAATATTTGAAATGGGGCTTTTGGCTTAAACGTTTGAAACTCAAAACGATTCTCTTCATGCTAGACTTCATAAGACCGAGTTTAGGGTTAGGGGTAGATACATGATTTGTCTGGTTTGAATATGTCTAAACCTTGTTTATCAACTTTAATGCTAACTTCTCAGTCACTCTAAAATGAAGTTTTTGGAGGTTTTTGAAATTTCCATCTTTGAAACCCAAAACCACTTCTCTTCATGCTTGACTTCATAAGAAAAAGTTTAGGGTTAGGGGGTATAGATACATGATTTGTATGGTTTGAATATGTCCAAACCTTGTTTATCAACTTGAATATGCTTACTATATGACATAAGAAGACTATGTACTTTGGTTTTTAATTTTTCTGACTTTTTTAATTTTCTGCGCATTTGAATCATATCTTGGTCAAATCCTAGGTTTCACCAAGATTTAGACAAGTTTAACACGTGAAAACGAGTAAGTAAGCATGGATCCTTCTTAGTCACTCTAAAATGAAGCTTTTGGGATGTTCTTGAAATTTCCATGTTTGAAACCCAAAACCACTTCTCTTCATGATTGACTTCCATAAGATCGACAGATCAGTTTAGGGTTAGGGGTAGATATATACATGATTTTTTGGTTTGAATATGTCTAGACCTTGTTTATCAACTTGAATGCTTACTATATATATGACATAAGAAGACTATGTGCATTGGTTTTTCATTTTATTGTTTTTTTAATTTTATGCCCATTTGAATCTTGGTCAAATCCTAAGTTTGACCATGATTTAAACAAGTTGAAAACATGAATATGAAAAATTAAGCATATATCCTTCTTAGTCACTCCAAAATGAAGCTCTTGGGAGGGTTTTTGAAATTTCCATGTTTTAAACCAAAAACCACATATCTTCATGCTTGACTTCATGAGATAGAGTTTAGGGTTAGGGGGTAGATACATGATTTCTCTGGTTTGAATATATCTAGACCTTGTTTATCAACTTAATTGAATGCTTACTAATGTGACATAAGAAGACTATGTGCCTTGATTTTCCATTTTTTGTTTTTTCTGAATTTTTATGCCCATTTGAATCTTGGTCAAATCCTAGGTTTGACCATGATTTAAACAAGTTTAATAAAACATGAATAGGAAAAATTAAGCATATATCCTTCTTAGTCACTCCAAAATGTAGATCTTGGTAGGGTTTTTAAAATTTCCATGTTTGAAACCAAAAACCACGACTTCTCTTCATGCATGCTTGACTTCATAAGACAGAGTTTAGGGCTAGGGTAGCTAGATACATGATGTTTCTGGTTTGAATATGTCTAGACCTTGTTTATCAACTTAATTGAATGCTTACTATATGACATAAGAAGACTACGTGCCTTGGTTTTTCATTTATTTTCATTTATTTTGAATTTTTATGCCCATTTGAATCTTGGTCAAATCCTAGGTTTGACCATGATTTAAACTAGTTTAAAACATAAATATGAAAAATTAAGTATCTATCCTTCTTAGCCACTCCAAAATGAAGCTCTTGGGAGGGTTTTTGAAATTTCCATGATTGAAACCAAAAACCACTTCTCTTCATGCTTGACTTCATAAGTCAGGGTTTAGGGATATATATATAGGGGGTACATACATGATTTTTCTGGTTGGAATATGTCTAGAACTTGTTTTTCAACTTGAGCTTATCTAGAGCTTGTTTTTAAATTTTTTATACCCATTTGATTCTTCGTCAAATCCTAGGTTTGTTGACCTAGATTTGAACAAGTTTAAAACATGAATATGAAAAGGTAAGCATGTATGCTTCTTAATTAGTCACTCCAAAATGAAGCTCTTGGGAGGGTTTTTGAAATTTCCATGATTTAAACCAAAAACCACTTCTCTTCATGCTTGACTTCATAAGTTAGGGTTTAGGGATATATAGGGGGTAGATACATCATGATTTTTCTGGTTTGAATATGTCTAGAGCTTGTTTATCAACTTAATTGAATGCTTACTATATGACATAAGAAGACTATGTGCCTTGATATTTCATTTTTTAAATTATGCCCTTTTGAATATTGGTCAAAACCTAGGTTTGACAAAGATTTAAAAAAGATTAAAACATGAAAATGAAAAAGTAAGCCTTGATCCTTCTTATTAACTCCAAAATGAAGGTTTTTGGGAGGGTTTTTGAAATATCCATGTTTGAAACCCAAAACCACTTCTCTTCGTGCAGAGTTTAGGGTTAGGGGTAGCTAGACACATGAATTTTCTGGTTTGATATGTCTAGACCTTGTTTATCAACTTAATTGAATGCTTACTATATGACATAAGAAGACTATGTGCCTTGATTTTACATTTTTTAAAATTATGCCCATTTGAATCTTGGTCAAATCCTAGGTTTGACCATGATTTAAACAAGTTTGTTTATCAACTTGAATGCTTGCTATATGACATCAGAAGACTATGTGTTTGGTTTTTGTTTTTTGAATTTGTTATGCCCATTTGAATCTTAGTCAAATCCTAGGTTTGAATATATATGTCTAGACCTTGTATATCAACTTGAATGCTTACTATACATATGACATAAGAATGTTATGTGCTTTGGTTTTTCATTCTTTTCATTTTTTCTGAATTTTTAGGGCCATTTGAATCTTGGTCAAATCCTTGGTTTGACCAAGATTTAAACAAATTTAAAACATGAAAATGAAAAGGGAAGTCTGTATCCTTCTTAGTCACTCTAAAATGAAGCTTTTGGGATGTTCTTTAAATTTCAATGTTTGAAACCCAAAACGACTTCCCTTCATGCTAGACTTCATAAGATCGACAGGGGGTAGATACATGATTTGTCTGGTTTGGATATATCTAGACCTTGTTTATCAACTTGATTGCTTACGATATGACATAAGAAGACTATGTGATTTGGTTTTTCATTTTTCTGATTTTTTTGAATTTTGTGCCCACCCATTTGTATCTTCGTCAAATCCTAGGTTTGACCAAGATAATTTAAACAAGTTTAAAACATGAAAATGTAAAGGGAAGCATGTATCCTTCTTAGTCACTCTAAAATGAAGCTTTTGGGAGGTTTTTGAAATTTCGATGTTTGAAACCCAAAACCACTTCTCTTCACATGCTTGACTTCATAAGACAGAGTTTAGGGGTTAGGGGTATAGATACATGATTTGTCTGGTTTGAATATGTCTAGACCTTGTTTAAACCTAGGTTTGAACAAGATTTAGACAAGTTTAACACGTGAAATTAAACGAATAAGTAAGCATTGATCCTTCTTAGTCACTCCAAAATGTACCAATTGATAGTGTTAACTTTGCTTCATGGAAAAAATAATGTCATGTAAATGAGTTAACTTGGATTTCCTACCCTTGAATCCATAGGAAACTTTATTCTAATGCACTATTATAATCAACCGAGTTTTTACACCAACAGGTCTGTCACTTACGTGTGGTGCCCACGCGTGAGGTCCCACACTTGAGTGAGCACAAGTCACGTGCAATAGGTACGCCAACTCCCAGCCATCTTCTTTGTCAAGAGAAGACGCATCAGGATGCGTATTGGAAGTCTGTGGGTCCTTCTGGATCCTTCGGTTGTCCCTCTCACAAAAAAAAACAAATCTCTCTCATTCTCGGCCTCGCTCGACTCGCTCGCTCGCTCGCTCGCTCGCACCTCCTGCGCACTGACAAACCCTGCACAACAGTCAACATCACCAGAAAAAGAATATACACCATCAATAAGAGGGGCCCCGTGACTGCTCTCCCTTCTTCTCCTTCCGAGTGATTCCTCTTCCTCCGAGTTTCACTCGACGGGCAAACACACATGTGCTGCATAGTAATAATAAAAAAGTAAAAGAATCGACTACGAATCTATTATTAAATAGGTTATAAACTAGGGTTTTCCCCAGTACTACAGATCAAGTTGAAAAAAAAATCCAACTACGGGGTTTGATTTTGGCCTACAAATAAAAAATTAAATAAGTTGAACTAGTATTCCTCTAAAAAATCATTTTGGTTTGCATTGTTTGATAATTTTCATAGCTAGAGTGCATCACAATTTTTTGATTTCATGCTTTGCTTTGCCAATTTTGATTTTTTCTAACCACCTTCTCTTTGATTTCAAATTTAGGTCAAACTATCGGTGCCTACTATGTGTTCTACTTGAATTGGATGCAGCATGCGCACATGATATGTTTTGCCATTGTTTTGGGCTTCCACACATCTTGGGGCATCCAAGTATTTAAGTTACCTTGTTTTTTAATTGTAATTCATGTACCCTTTCCTCCCAATTAAATTTTGGTTTTACATTTTTAATTTTCATGTTTTAAACATGTTTAAATCTTGGTCAAACCTATTATTTGACAAAGAATCAGATGGGCTTAAAATTTCAAAAAAATCAAAAAATGAAAAACCAAAGCATGCAGTCTTCTTATGTCATATATATATTACACATTCAAGTTGATAAACAAGGTTTGGACATATTCAAACCAAAAAATCATGTATCTACCCCCTAACGCTAAACTCTGTCATATGAAGTCAAGCATATGAAGAGAAGTGGTTTTGGGTTTCAAACATGGAAATTTCCATGCTTGAAACCAAAAACCACTTCTCTTCATGCATGCTTGACTTCATAAGACAGAGTTTAGGGTTAGGTAGATACATGATTTTCCTGGTTTGAATATGTGTAGACCTTGTTTATCAAATTAATTGAATGCTTACTATATAACATAAGAGAAGACCTTGTTTTTTTTGAATTTTTATACCCATTTGAATCTTTGTCAAATCCTTGGTTCCACCAAGATTTGAATAAGTTAAAAACATGAATATGAAAAAGTAAGCATGTATGCTTCTTAGTCACTTCAAAATGAAGCTCTTGGGAGGGTTTTTGAATTTCCATGTTCGAAACCAAAAACCACATATCTTCATGCTTGACTTCATGAAACAAAGTTTAGGGTTAGGGGTAGATACATGCATGATTTTTCTTGTTTGAATATGTCTAGAACTTGTTTATCAACTTAATTGAATGCCTACTATATAACATAAGAAGACCTTTTTTGTTTTTTTTAAATTTTTATACCCATTTGAATCTTGGTCAAATCCTAGGTTTCACCAAGATTTGAATAAGTTTAAAACATGAATATGAAAAAGTAAGCATGCATGTATGCTTCTTAATTAATCACTTCGAAATGAAGCTAGCTCTTGGGAGGGTTTTTGAAATTTCCATGTTTGAAACCAAAAACCACATATCTTCATGCATGCGCTTGACTTCATGAGACAGAGTTTAGTGTTAGGGGGTAGATACATGATTTCTCTCGTTTGAATATGTTTGAAACCAAAAACCACATATCTCTGGTTTGCCCGCACTTAGAAATGATATTTGCATCACTTATCATATGTTTGCCCATTTGAATCTTGTCAAATCCTAGATTTGACCAAGATAATTTAAACAAGTTTAAAACATGAAAATGAAAAGGCAAGCTTGTATCCTTCTTAGTCACTCTAAAATGAAGTTTGGGGAGGTTTTTGAAATTTCCATGCTTGAAACCAAAAACCACTTCTCTTCATGCTTGACTTCATAAGACAGAGTTTGGGGATATATAGGGGTAGATACATGATTTTTCTGGTTTGATATGTCTAGACCTTGTTTATCAACTTAATTGAATGCTTACTATATGACATAAGAAGACTATATGCCTTGATTTTACATTTTTTTTAAATTATGCCCATTTGAATCTTGGTCAAATCCTAGGTTTGACCATGATTTAAACAAGTTTAAAACATGAATATGAAAATTAAGCATGTATCCTTCGTAGTCACTCCAAAATAAAGCTCTTGAGAGGGTTTTTGAAATTTCCATGTTTGAAACCAAAAAACCACGTACTTCTCTTCATGCTTGACTTCATAAGACAGAGTTTGGGGTTAGGGGTAGCTTGATACATGATTTTTCTCGTTTGAATATGTCTAGACCTTGTTATCAACTTAATTGAATGCTTACTATATATATGACATAAGAAGACTATGTGCCTTGATTTTCCATTTTTTGTTTTTTCTGAATATTTATGCCCATTTGAATCTTGGTCAAATCCTAGGTTTGACCATGATTTAAACAAGTTTAATAAACATGAATATGAAATTTCCATGATTTATACCAAAAACCACTTCTCTTCATGCTTGACTTCATAAGTTAGGGTTTAGGGATATATAGGGGGTAGATTCATCATGATTTTTCTGGTTTGAATATGTCCAGAGCTTGTTTATCAACTTAATTGAATGCTTACTATATGACATAAGAAGACTATGTGCCTTGATTTTTCATTTTTTTAAATTATGCCCATTTGAATCTTGGTCAAATCCTAGGTTTGAGCAAGATTTAAACAAGATTAAAACATGAAAATGAAAAATTAAGCCTTGATCCTTCTTATTCACTCCAAAATGAAGCTTTTGGGAGGGTTTTTGAGATATCCAGGTTTGAAACCCAAAACCACTTCTCTTCATGCATAGTTTAGGGTTAGGTGTAGATACATGAATTTTTGGTTTATAGTAAGCATTCAAGTTGATAAACAAGGTTTAGACATATTCAAACTAGAAAAATCATGTATATACCCCCTAAGGCTAAACTCTGTGATATATATGAAGTCAAGCATATAAGAGGAATGGTTTTGGGTTTCAAACATGGAAAATTCAAAAACCCTCCCAAAAGCTTCATTTTTTGAGTGAATAAGAAGGATCCAGGCTTACTTTTTCATTTTCATGTTACTGACTTGTTTAATTCTTGGTCAAACCTAGGATTTGACCAAGATTCAAATAGGCATAAAAATTCAATAAAGAATTCAAAAAATGAAAAACCAAAGCACATAATTAAGCTTCTTAAGTTATAGTAAGCATTCATGTTGATCAACGGAGTCTATACATATTTAAACATTAAAAATCATGTATATACCCCAACCCTAAACTCTGTCTAATGAAGTCAAGGACGAAGAGAAGTGGTTTTCGGTTTTTTTGAATTTTTATGCCCATTTGAATCTTGGTCAAATCCTTGCAGGTTTGACCAATATTTAAACAAGTTTAAAACATGAAAATGAAAAGTAAGTGTGGATCCTTCTTATTCACTCCAAAATGAAGCTTTTGGGAGGTTTTTTTAAATTTTCCATGTTCGAAACCCAAAATGATATCTCTCCGTGCTTTACTTCATAAGACAAAGTTTAGGGGTAGGGGGTAGATACATGATTTTTCTGGTTTGAATATGTCTAGACCTTGTTTATCAACTTGAATGCTTATTATGTGACATCAAAAGACTATGTGTTTAGTTTTTTTTTGAATTTGTTATGCCCATTTGAATCTTGGTCAAATCCTAGGTTTGACCAAGATTTAAACCAGTTTAAAACATGAAAATGAAAAGTAAGCCTGGATTCTTCTTAGTCACTCCAAAATGAAGCTTTTGGGAGGTTTTTTAAATTTCCATGTTTGAAACCCAAAACCACTCCTCTTAATGCTTGACTTCATAAGACAGAGTTTAGGGTTAGGGGCCAAGTATATACATGATTTTTCTTGTTTAAATATGTCTAGACTTTGTTTATCAACTTGAATGCTTACTATATGACATCAAAAGACTATGTGTTTGGTTTTGATTTTTTTGAATTTGTTATGTCCATTTGAATCTTGGTCAAATCCTAGGTTTGACCAAGATTTAAACCAATTTAAAACATGAAAATGAAAGCCTGGATTCTTCTTAGTCACTCCAAAATGAAGCTTTTGGGAGTTTTTTCAATTTCCAATGTTTGAAACCCAAAACCACTTTTCTTCATGCTTGACTTCATAAGACAGAGTTTAGGGTTAGGGGGTATATACAATATTTTTCTGGTTTGAATATGTCTAGACTTCGTTGATCAACTGTAATGCTTACTATATGACATAAGAAGCTTATGTGCTTTGGTTTTTTTTTTGATTTCTTTTTTGAATTTTTATGCCCACTTGAATCCTGGTCAGATCCTTTGTTTGACCAAGATTTAAACAAGTTAAAACATGAAAATGAAAAAGTAAGCCTGGCTCCTTCTTAGTCATGAAAATGAGTTAACTTGGCTTTCCAACCCTTGAATCCATAGGAAACTTTGTACTAATGCAGTATAATAATCACCCGAGTTTTTACACCAACAGGTCTGTCACTTACGTGTGGTGCCCATGCGTGAGGTCCCAAACTTCAGTGAGCACAAGTCACATGCGGTAGGCAGGCAAAATACCCGATCAATCCGGGCGGTGGCTGTTAAGGACCCGATCGCATTTCTTGCTTTCAGACTGGGGTCTACCATGTAAGAAGTTTGTTCCTTTTGGATGCATCACTCGTATTTGCAAGTTTTTTGGGGGTCCCGCAAATTCAGGGTAGCATCATGCCCCCCTTCCCACGCCAACACAAACAGAGTTCAACACAACCTAATTAAGCAAGGTTCAACACAGACATAGTTCAACAACCCCTAATTAAGCTAATAGGTTCACCACAAACGCTGCTGAGCAGCAAACATAAACAGAGTTCAACAAAAGATGCTGCTTTTGAAGCAGTAGGAGAGACAAACATGCACAACAGTTACGGAGTATATTTACCATCTTCTTCCTGGTCCCGCTTCTTCTGCTTCTTGCTGCCCATACCTTTAATCTTTGGTGGCTTGGGCTTGGGAGGAGGCACACGACCGGTCTCGATAGCTTGGTTCAATTTCTTCCTTAGGAATAGCCCATAGGCCATGTGGTTGGCTATGAAGCCGGATCGGTTAACAGTTTCCCCAACTTTGAGACAGCCGGACCCACCGGCTTCGGCATGCTGCAGGACGCTTCGAAAGTCAACCTTTATGCTCTTTGTGCAGAAGGGGCAGCTGTTCCTGGCACCAGTCCAGGGTTCACTCCAATACTTGTCGAACTTCCCCGCCTTAAGCTTGTTGAGAGTGGCCCTGGCCTTCCTATGACGCGACTCGACATCGCTGTCAACCTCATCAGTAGCAACCTGATACATGCCAAATAAACAGGTGAAGCAAATATGTAGCAGTTGCAACTAATAATGAATATGAATCTAAAAAGATTCTGACGCTAATTCAAAACCCTATAGCGCAAAAAAAAGAGGGAGAGACCATAGAGCAAATCGATACAGGGCTATGTTAAATAAGGGAGAGAGGTGAATCGGATGTGAAGCAAATATGTAGCAGTTGCAACTAATACTGAATATGAATCTAAAAAGATTCTGACGCTAATTCAAAACGCTATAGCGCAAAAAAAGAGGGAGAGACCATAGCGCAAATCGATACAGGGCTATGTTGAATAAGGGAGAGAGGTGAATCGGAACATACTTCCTCCCCCTCGTCGACGATATTCTCGTCGAAGGTCGGCGGCGGCGGTTCAAAGATGAGTTCAACCTCGTCCTCGTCATCTAGGGGATGCTTCCCAAGAGAGTGGACCCATCTACCAACAGCATCAGATGCCGATGAGCGACCGATGGCCCGACCTTCGGCAATGGCCTCCGCTTCGTCTTTGGCATCCGCTGCGGCAATGATCGCCGCCGTTGCGGCCATGCGTGCTGCGGTCGCGGCTCTGCACGCCTCCTCTGCGGCTAAGGCCAGCCGCGCGGCTTTCGCTTTCGCTGCGTTGACGGCGTCGGTTGGGCTCTCCATCGGTGGAATGGGAAGGGGAAGTGAAGAGAGGGTTTTTTCCTAGTCCGTGGAGAGAGGGAGAAGTGTGGACGTGAAATGGATAACTGACGATATTTCAAGATTTGGGAGACATAGCACGAACCGGCAGATGACAGCGCGTGGGTGCATTACCTCATACTGCCTCTGTCCTAGAAAGAGCGTACGTGTGGGTTTTCAAGGCATATTAAGGATTTTATTATTACATTGGGAAACTGTCATCGACCATCACTTTCCTCTTCAACTTTTCCACCTCCAATGATCTAAATGCATGTAGTAAATAAGAAAACCATATTATGCTAAATACTACTACCTCCATCCCAAAGCGTAAGGCTTATATTATTTTTAGAAGCTCAAACTATGTCAAGGTAAACTAAGATTTTACCAAAAATCATTATCATGCAAAATACAAAATTAATATCAATACATAGACAACGATTTTTTTTGGTATGGTATCTACAAAATATTATATTAGTTGATAGATTGTTCTAAATTTTCGTCAACCTTTACTTGCTTTGACTCTTAAAAAAAGACTTAAGCTTTGTGATGGAGGTAGTACGTACTAGTCGTGAAGAAACTATATCCCTCGTGATGAGAAAGAAATATTTTTTACTACCACTCTTTTGTGGACAAATTTTGAAGTGCATTGCAAAACGAGAAGTACACTCTTTTATGGACAAATTTTAACTCTACACCCATTATTTCAGGATGGAGGGAGTATAACCCAACTTGTTTTTTTCTTCTGGGCACTACACTGCTTTTTCCCTGTGCAATGCTTGGTTCTACCCTTTTTCTCAATGTAATGGTCACTTTAAGTCATTTTTTCCCACACACATTTATTTTGTACTTCTCTACAGTGTTGACCGTGCTACTACTATTTGTGTTAGTGCGCCAAAAACAAAATGTTATTTTTTAAGTGCCAAATTAATCTAGGGCGTTGGTTGTGAATCGGTGAACAAAAAAGAGATAGCCCAAAAGAGGAACACACCAAGGTACAAAAACTAGTATATATGCATGTTTCTATGTACATATATATGACCCTGGGTTTGTAGATAAAAAACATTCATATATGCGCTTACTATTAATATACATAAGTTTATGCTGATTCTCTTGGTTTAGGTATATATATGGTTAGGCATCACTACTAATTCAGAAAAAAACAAAAATGTAACTCTTCAAGTGAAGTCATTTTAAGTGACCTAACAACTAAAATTCATATATAGGATTTGTATAGGAATTATGTAGGATTTAGATCACATGTGAATTTTCCCCACACTAGTTGTTTGATTCATAGGAACATATCCTATAGGAATCTTGCAGTGCAAATCCTATAAGAATAAAACATTAGGTCATACCTCATGGAAAATTTCCTTTGGCACAATCAAACACAACTCATCTTCCTATATGATTCAACTAGCCATTAAATCTCAATCCTATGTTTTCCATATTTCTATGGTTTTCCCATCCTATGAATCAAAGGAGCCTTAGGGCTTATATCTTTTTTTAGAAAGGCAAACTATGTTAAGATTGGCCAAGTTTTACGAAAAACCTTTAACATGCAAAATACAAAGTTGAGTCATTTCGTTTGAATCGGAGGGAGTACATTTGACGTTATGGTACTATTTGACAGCTGCTTGGCACTGTATTTTTTTCGAACCAAACTTCCCCCTTCATGAAGCTTTTATTTTAGCTTCAGTGACTTGATACATCCATATATCTAGACAAAGTTGAGTCAATTCATTTGAATCAGAGGGAGTACATTTGACTATATGGGTATTGTTTGACAACTGCTTGGCACTGTCTTCTTTTTTGAACCAAACTGCCCCCTTCACGAAGCTTTTATTTTGGGATAGAGCTTCACTGACTTGATACTTCCAAGTTTCACAGTGACTTGGTGCCACCATCCACCATCCATCTCAGATCCAATGTATGCGATCGACTTAGAATTTAAACTAAATAATTATTATAATTGCTCAGAAATATTTCAAGAACTTCCAGTTAATCGTGCATATTTCGATTTATATTTTGGTGAAGTTTCATTCGATTTGAATCAAAGGTTTGTGAGCAAATATATACTCCCTCCGGTTCATATTAATTGACTCTAATATGGATGTACTAGACACATTTTAGTTCTAGATACATCCATATTGAAGTCAATTAATATGAATCAGAGGGAGTATTTAGTTTAAACTAGTGCTCGTATACGTAAAAAGCTCTTTAATCACAAGCTAATCGTCCGAGTGGGATGAAATATTCACAGATTTTAGAACAAGGCATCTACATTTTACTGGATTTTTTTCATAATTTTTGTTTTTAGGTTCGAAATAAGAGATTAGTTTGGAACGTTGGATCTCAAATGGTTGGTAGATGGTGGCACCAAGTCACAATGAGATTTGGAGACTTCAAGTCACTGCAGCTCTGTCCTTTTATTTTGACAAACTGCAGAGCCGCTGGTGCATCTATGCTTGCGTACGGCCGACGCCGATTCTTAGCAAGGAAGTTCTTCCTATAAGTAGTAGTAGTATCCATACTCCACTCCAAGGCATGTATAAAAAAAAGAACCCATCCCGTTCTCGTTTTCCCGATCACTCTTCTCTGAAGATGGAGGAGGCCCTCTTCTTGTGCCCCCTCTGCCTGCTGCCCTTCAAACCCCCCATATCCAAGGTCGCTCCCTTCCGATTTCATTCTTAGGTTCACCTGTGAGAAATGTCAATGACAACTGATGCCACGTACGTTGTTCCGTGCAGTGCAAGGGCGGTCATATGGGCTGTCGGCGCTGCGTCGGCGAGCTTGCGCCGAACCCGTGCAAGAAGTGCGAGCAGCCGGCGTGGTTGCCGCCGTCGAATCGATCTGGGCCAAGATTGCCGCCGTCGAATCGATCTGGGGCAATGGTCAAGTGCGTCGGCTGCCAGAGCTTGGTCGCCTCCACGGAGTCCTACAAGCACTATATCGCGTGCCCGCATGGTCCGTGCGGCTGCACAGAGGCCATCAATACCGGCTGCAGCTTCACCGGCCCGCCGCGGGAGCTCCTGGTACACCTCCAAGCATCCCACTCCATCCCAGTGTTTACGTTCCAGTATGGCATACCCGCCTGGTGCATAGTTCGTCTTCCGGTACAACCGCGGGGACACCTGTTCATCGGCAGTGGGGAAGAAGACGGTAGCGTGTTCGCCATCACCGTTGGAGCGCTCGGCCCGACCACCATTGTGTCCTGTGTGTGCATCAGGTCGGCCGCGTGCTTGTTTCCGATGTACAAGGCGCAGCTGTTGGTGATTGGTCCGCCGGCGCCGGCGACGGCTGGGACCAGTGACCTCTCGACGGACACCTTGATGGCGGTAATCGAGCCGACGAGCTCCCCGACGCCTAGCTCGATCATGTTGCAGCAGCTCACTTCTTTCCTGGCGGTGCCGCCCCGTTACGCGAAGCAGAATGGAGGGCAGCGTGTGTTGCCTATCTGCGTTTGCATCAACAAGAAGGTTATACAATAATCTTCGTTTAGTCATACTGCAATGTAGTTACTCGAAGATCGGAGGGAGTAGTTTAGTTCGAAGTAGGGTTCGTTCGGATGTATTTTGGACTTGTATAGTAGTAGTACTACTACTCCAGAACTATTACTAGCTAGTTGGAGTGCTAGAATGCAGCTCGGAGTATTATAGTATTTTGGCAGTACTACTAGTTATGTATGTGACTGCAAATTCAAACTAAAATGGACTATTTCTTGCTAATGTTGTTCTTTTGGAGTCATCATTTTTTTCTGAACGTGTTAACTATGCTATTGTCTAAGGATTCGTTTAGATTTCTTTGGTTGAATTCATATTTCGTCTCTTCCTAATTTGGCAAAACTGCACTGTCATGGGCATTCTTACAAGGTCGCTGAAGTTTCAAAGTTTCTTAATGTATATTGCGTAGGGTGTACCCCCTTAACATGGATCTGTTGCATTTTTGGGTTGTATTTTTTTTGGCAATTTTCAGGACCATAAAATAGCACGCCTTCAGTTGAAATTTGAATTAGTGGCCGATACTAGCATGGAGTAGTGAAGTTTTTTTGTACTCCCTCGGTCCCACCAAAAGTGTCTCACCTTTGTTAAAATTTAGATGGATAGATGTATTTTTTTTACAAAGTTGAGACAACTTTGGTGGGACGGAGCCACGGAGTCGTAGTTGATGGCGAGAAGGTTGATGCCTTGCTAGGTTGGTGTACGTTGCAAAAAGAACAAGGTTGGTGTGTATTTGTTTTATTTGTTCACCATAATACTGACATGGCCATCGATTTGATTAGACAACACAAGCCTGGGATGTTTCACTTATTTATTGTAGGAAGCACGATTAATGTTCTGTAATGATGGGGCTACTCCTATAGTCCGTCTGCTCGGCTCCTACTCGGGTGTCGGGTCACATTCACACTCTCCTCTTTTTTTGAACACATTCACACTCTCCTCTTTTTTTGAACACATTCACACTCTCCTCGAAACTGCAGTAGGCAGTATATGAGCGTCTCGGTTCACCTCCGTCGTCTATCCCCACTCCGCCCATCTTCCATAGCACGCGCCTGCGTCTCCGCCATGGCGCTTTCGCATCCTATCCAGCAGTGCCCAGTTTGAGAGCCTCTGTTCTCCAACTCAAACCCCCACCTGCCGCCATTGATCGCCATCTCTCTCCCAAAGTTCGAATCAGTAGATCGCCCAAGAAAATACCAACCCCATTGTACCACCTGCCTCATTGCGATGGCGAAATCGAGCAGGGTCTGTGGATCTGGGCTGTTTCACAAGGTGTTTACGGAAGGCCCCCTTGAAGTGCTCATCAGCCAGTGCGACGCCATCACCGCCGCGTCCCTAGTCGGTTCCTCCAAAAGTATTCTTCAGTCAGCCAAATACAGTGCCACTCTGCCTGCTTCTCAGCCGTTTGGCCTTCCGTGTGTTCTCTGTTGTGACCCGGCGGATAAACCATGGGCGGTGTTCAAGGAGGATTTGCCGGTGCACAGCAAGTGCAAACTACTGCCGCTGGACAGGTTCTCCTATGATGGCCTAATGCCACACGGTAAGGATGAGGAGCGGGCAGGCGCCAATGGAGATTGGATCGCCATGGTTGGCCCCGAAGGCAAGTGGAACCTCCTCAATGTCTACACTCATCGCAAGATTAAGCTTCCATCTTTGAGGAACAAGTTGGAAACCACACACAATCCACTTATATTCGAGTATCAGCGTTCTGCTATTCAACTGCAGAAGATAGCTATTTGCCAAGTTCCTACAGCTGCTAGGGGGTATCAAGATTTCTCCCTTGTCGCAATCTTCGACTTTGCAATTGCCTACCTCCATGGCGAATATCCTCGTGAATGGATATTTCTTGAAAACCAGTTTCAGTACGGCGCCATATACTGCGATGCAATTATACATAACGGACTTGTGTTCGCCGTTACTGAGCTTGGAAATGTTTATGCATGGGATCCTAATCAATTTGGTAACATTTCCTCCCTATCTTTTTTATATACGTAACTTATATAGTATTTCACCTCTTATTTGTTGAACTGTCTTGGCATCTTTTGGCTTAAAGGAATTCCATAGGCGCACACCATAACCCTCTTGTGGTATGGACATATATAGAATTTAACATCTATAGGAATTTTAGTATGGTCTAATGTGCATGTTGTTCCTTAGGAAAAAGGCCCCCTAGTAATTAAGTTTCTTTATTATTACTCCCTAGAAAATTTAAGGTAGAGTAGAAATAGAATCAATAAAGGTGCCATGCAATATTGATAAAGACTTTCATTTGTTTATATTCAAACCATCTAAAATTTGGACCAATATTTTCGGGAACATGTTTTAAATCCACATGAAGTTTTACCAAGATGTTCGAAATATATTTCAAACCATCTTATGTTCGACCATGATTTTATAAAGTACTAGTATTGGCATCCCAATATCAAATCAATATCACTAGTAGATAAATCATGAAATATATTTTCATGTGACGTGCTCTTTCCTTTATCAAGGTCCTATAGTGCTCCCTGCTCCATTCATTCCGCGGACGGCTGGATTTGATGGCGATGATGATTTTGACTCTAATAGTCGTACGTGGTGGCTGGCAAGATCTCAAGATCGTTCTAGACTTCTCCTGGTCTATGCACGTGGCGTAATGGATTTTGACGCTGACGGTGCTCCAATGTATTATTATGATAGTACCCCTTCTGTCCATTGCGGTCGCGCTGTTCACAGCTATTCGGGGTATACCTGCATTGTATTCTCGAATGACACTAGTCGGTTACTTCCAGCCAACCCGTGGGAAAGGGTTACTAATCTTGGAGACTATTCTATGTTCCTTGGGTTGAACTATCCGATTTTCATGCCAGTGGGTGGTGCAACATTTCCCCCAGGATATTTGACAAGAAGAAACTGCATCTACACCACGCCTCAGACCATTGGCTCTCAGTTTGACACATCACATCAAGAAATTTTCCGCTTCAGTCTAAATGGCGAAGACCACCAAAGCATATCTTTCTCAAGCAGCGGTCCAGGGGCCAACTGGCATACGGGGTTTTGGTTCATCCCAAGCTACACCAACGCGCTGGACTGGAACAAAGACAATCAGAGTTAGGGATATTTATGTAATAGTAGGATCATACTACTAGCTAGCTCAGTTGGTCTTGACTCCTATTTAACTATTTATAGCTAATGTACTTAGGTGATAAATTTATGCTATTTGCATGAACCCAGGTGCTTCTTTTAATTTGATCAAATACGGTCTATACACATGCATGGTTGTTTGGCTGTTTCAGTGTCCCTAGAGGCATACATATATACTGTTATTTAGCAATCTTTATTACAGTACAAAGGTCTTAACCTCATGGTTCACAGAAAGTATAAACGTAGATCAACCATCTAAACATAGAAGACATTCTAGTGTATGATTCTTACATATACACATCAACATCCTATCAGAAAATCTTAATGTGAATTGTACTGGCTGTACAAACCCGTGCATCATTCTCTAGCCGGTTGCACCCAAAAACCAAATCGTGGTACTTCATAGTTGACTGTATGTAGGACAACATACAGATCCAATGCGAAGCCATGGGTATCACCTGCATGACAGAACCATATTTCACATGGTTGGAGGTACTCCATATGGCATTTAAAATCATTCCTTGTCTTTCATATGGTCCTAAAAATAGTACAGTTGGATTTGTGGGTTTTAATTTTTTATTAACACACTCAATTGATTGCCCAAACATTGATTAATAATATTATTAAGGGGTGTGATGTTGAAAGCCATAAGAACAATGTGCCAAACAATCTTTGCTAGCGGACGGTAAATGTATACCCATCAGAAATAATCAGCAGACGTGCATGTTTCTTTGGTCAGAATAACTGCTGCACCATCTTAAAAGTAAATGGCATGACCATTTATTTGATTTGATAGCGTGCAGCTAGATGGCGTACATTACTATCTCTACTTCCTTGGGTCGCCCAAATCTGGAGTACTAAAAGCAAATCCTGGTGATTCATTTGACAAGACAACACAGATGCGACCAAATTTCTCCGTCCATATTATTATAATAATCTGGAGTGCGTTGCCTCGTTGCCTTCCAAGAGAAGCTGCATTCCTTGCCAAAAAAGAGAGAGAGGCTGTATTTATAACTATCTCACCGGCCGCCACTAGTACAAACCATCACTCCCTCTCCACCTCCACCTCCATCTCTTCCCTAGTAGCTCCACCTCCATATCGGCGACGGACCACAATCGCGCGGCTTCGACTTCCTCTTCGACGGCGGCGGCGACAGAGGCGTGAGGCACCTTCTCCGCGGCGCATCACTCATCCTCGTCCCGCGGCAACAATGGCTGTATGTGAAATCACCATACCCTTTTGTATGGTAGAGATGATGATGTGCGGATAAAATTTTATTGGCGGTTGCTCATCCTTGTTTGAATATTTGGTGTAGATTCACATCTAGGGCAGGGTGTCAAGCGGGGTGGGTAGCGGGCTAGCTAGTTTCAGTGCGAGTGCTTTAAATCTGCTCTAATCTCAACCACTATTTGCTCTAATTTTCTGCTTTGCGGGACGATTCGCGGACGCCGCTTGCAACCCTAATCTAGGGTATTGATCCTAGTTTAGTAGACTACTAGGATTTACATGCCAATTTGTTTTTAGACTAGATCCGGATATTTGTCAATACTACTACGTACTTCTTCCGTTCGTATTTAATTGACTCTAGTTGAAAGCATCGACAGTTCATTTTCTTCTCTCCCTCTCGTCGACTAATTAAAACCGAACAGAGGGAGTATTAGGAATCCATGTGCATCCGTACTACCAGTAAGGTATTGCGTTGTTGCAGAGGCTCAGTGTAATCAATATCTTTCGATATTAATATACTCACTTTATCAGAAAATAAATTAGTAATCCATGTTCAAACTTGCTAGTTTGATCGACGTTTGATGATGATTTGTGAGGCCATGTATGGGCCTAGTTTGTTTTGCCTGGTGGTCAGTAGGCTGATGATTTATTTTTTTGCTTGGTCGATCTGTGGTCGTTCCATGGCCACTGCTGATTAAGCATTACTAGAATCAACAATTTTTTGCTTGTCTGGTGATTGGAAGTGTATGCGCTAGCACCATCGCACGATGATTAGTCTTAATGGAGATGCAGATGTCGATCAAGAGGGAGAAACATATCTTGATCATGCATTTCTCACGAGATTACTTGGTGATTGGAAGTAGAATCCACAATTTGTTGTGCAAACTTCTCAACATATGCATATATTCGTTGAATTGGCTTTATGTGATCAATATTACTTCTTATTGCAGATGGATGGAGGGGAAAGAGCGAAAAAACCGATACTTAGTGAAATGACTTCTCATTCTGTGACTTCTGATATCCTAGATGACAAGGTAAATATATAGAACGATGATTCGTAGGTGATGAAAGCAGAATCCACAATTTGCCGTGCAAACTTCTCAACATATGCATTTATTTGATTAATTAGTTTTATGTGATCAATAGTATTACTTATTCCAGATGGACGTAGGGGAAGGAACGAAAAAGCGGATGCTATGTGAAATGACTTCTAAATCTGTGTGTTCTGATATCCCAGATGACAAGGTAAACATATGGACCGACGCTTGTTTTGCTGCTGCCCCCGTTAGATGGCTAGATGCTCTGGTCTAATTTCTGTTCATGTGCTTATTATTGCAGAAACATAGAGTTGAAGAAAACTCTATATTGTCTGATGACAAAGGTGAAATGGCATGCCAGTCTTTTAAACCTCCGACGCCACCTTGTTTACTGTCTATGGAGACTGATGCAGCTGGACCTGGTACTGATGAGCCTATACGTGGCATCATCGTGCCACATGAAGAAGGTTGTGGATTGGGTTTACCCCCTGCTGAAGAAACTGGTGGTGCAGCTGGAGCTGCTAGTGTAGAGCCTCTAGTGAACGGTGTCGTGCCACGGGAATTCTCTGAACTAGAGCAAGACGGTTTACCTATTGTCAAGACCGATGTAACTGGTGCTGATGCTGGAGTTGCTACTGATGATCCTGCACCCGAAGTTGCCACGCCACCCGAAGGAGGTTTTGTATTGGTAGAACCCGTCATGACTATGCCCACAGTACTGACTGGTGGTGGACCTGGAGCTGGTATGGTAGAGCCTCTAGCGAAAGGTGTCGTGCCACGAGAATCCTCTGAAGTGGATATTGGTGGTTTACCCTCTGTAGATACTGGTGGTCTACCTGGAGCTGGTATTGTAGAGATTTCAGCAAACAGTGCTGTCCCACCCAACTCCTATGAACTTGAGCATGTACCTGATGTGCCTTCTGTAGAACCTGATGCACCTGTAAGTAGTGGTGATGATTCCGCTGAATCTGATCAAGAAGGATCTGCATCTCGAGGACAAGATGTCAGCTGTCATTCACCTGAACCCGAGCTGAAGTCAGCAACGGTAGCTTATATGGCACGGACTGTCCTTCAAGCTCTAAAGATCCAGTTGGGTGGTTCACAGGACCAGCTACTCCAAGCCATTGTCACTACAAAAGACCAGCCAGCATGCTTCGTTATCTCCTGCATACTGTTTGACAAGCTGAAGCACTGCAACTGGCGCATTGTTCAATCCCATCAGCATGGAGAGAGGAGCTATGTTTATGTCAAGATGATTCATGCTGATTTGGTAAGGTTCCATGATAAGATGTATGGGTGGGGTGAGGCAAGAGCCACATTTTGCAGCATTCACACAGTCTTCGCTCTTGAGCCAGACCCCATGGATGCTTACCCAGTGGTGCAGCTGTCCTGACTTGATATATGTTTTATGATCAGTATGCTGCTGTCGTGGAACTGTGATGTGGAGCTACCTTTCTTATGGTTTCTAGGCTTTTGGTTTCAACATGTATTATGGAGCTTACCTTAGGACTTTCGCATGCGTTTGGCTGTTGACCTGTAATGTTTGTGGTTGGTTGTCTAATCTACTTGGCACAATCACATTGCAAAGGCAAATGTTCCTTTTCTCTTTAATTGTTATTATGACTTATGTGTTATAACCAGGCAAGAATATGCAATCTTGGTTCTCTGACCGATATATATGTACATACAACTTTTGTTCACATAATAACACTTACACGGGAAAAGAGTAGCTTTCTCTGTTGGACAAACACCAAACCACAAAAGGGTAACAACACAATATCCAAACTAGGTACGGCACCTGTTGAGCATACATGACTTTTGTCGTAAAATCACGTTAACCAACACTAGCAGCATCTTGTTCTTTGCAAGGTGCTATGCTTATCAGTCTAATCCCAATACACAACCTACTTCAGGTGGCACGATGATGTCAGGTGCAGGTTCACCAGTACCAACTCTCTTGCATCAGTCTCCATTGAAGGTACGCCACTGCTGCAGTAGACACCATTAGCAATGCAACCTGAAGGTGTTCTTATCCTCATATCAGGATCACATAATACAGGTGTCAAGCTTCATGCACTAGCCAACACAATGAAAAGTCCGAACTAGGATAGCTAGGAAAAAAACATGAAGATCTTTTTTTCGAATCCCACGCTGAACATCTTTTTTTTAACTAATTAGGTAAGCTCCTGCTGACAAACATATTACAGCAACTCCAGCAGTGGCTCTATATTTAGGCGCTGTGGGCTGAATGGCTGATGCTGCGCATGGAGCCGGCAATAGCTTCACCGGAAGCTGCAAACTGTGGCGGCCAAATGCAGGGCTGAAACAGCGTATTTTCAGAGGCGCTATAAATGCAGCGCCAAAAACAGAATATAATGAAAAATAGAGTGCAGTAAAACAGAAGATCAAACAAAGACTAGAAATAGACATAAAATAGGATAAAATTAGCTTGATAGATACTCCGTAGTTCATATTTGTACAAAGTAGTGCGATAAAACTAAACTAAAACTCGACATCTGACGAGTCCGGTGTCGTGCCCGACACCGGATCCGACGAGAAGAGGTCAATCCAACGGGGGTCGTCCTCGCCAATGGTGGTCGGCCCGGCGAGCTGCGCTTCGATGAAGGCCCGCTTCGTCGCCTTCTCCGCCCTCCGTCGTGCGCGGTCCTCCTTCTTCGCTGCCCGCCTCGTCGCCTTCTCCGCCCTCCGTCTGCGGAAGTGCTCGTTCTCGGCGGCAACGTCCTCGGGGAAGCGGGCCGCCCACTCGCGCGCCGCGCGCTCGTCCCGCTCGGCGATGCGCAAACGGCGCTCCGTCTCGCGGCGGCGGTGCTGTTCCTCCTGTCTAACGATGTACGGCGGCGGCGCGAGATCCTCGGCCTGCTGGCGCGTCCACACGTCATGGAAATTCATCGACGATCGCGGGCGCCCGAGCCGCCACGCCACGGCGTCGTACGCGCGCGCGGCCTCGTGCGCGGTCTCGTAGGTGCCGAGGCCGATGCGCTCGCCGCCGTCACGTATCTCCGCGTAATACGTACCTTTGGGGCGCGCGCGGACGCCGCGGTACCCCGTGCCCGAGACGCGGCAGTACCGCGAGCTCGACGCGAGACGAGGCATGGCGGCGGCGGCGGCGGCGGAAGCGGAGCCGCGGCGGCGATATTAGGCGCAGATGGGCAAATTTCAGCAACCCGTGTCCATCTTTTTTTTTGGCAGGATTACGCCATGTACCACCTTCCAATTAGAAAATAGTACTGTTCAGCATTCCCCTGTTGGGCCCAATATTTCACTTTGGGTTGCCAACGGCCATCTACATGGTAATTGCTCTCGGCCTACTTGCTCCGGCCGTCGAAGCCCAATAACTACAAATGGGCCTTTCTGCTCATGCAATTTCGGCCCTTTTCTAATGAAACACAGATCCTATGAATGGCAAAAGAAAAAAACGCGGAGATTCTACATAAAAGTTGTTTTTAGTTATTTTGAATTATTGGGTTCCAATTTTTGAAACTGCTCATGCCCAATATGAAAATCCTTGTTCGCTCCATACCCACATGGATAACGGTATTTTTAATAATTCATAAAGTGGATTTGAAATTTAAAACATATCCTAATAATTCCATGATTTAATCTATCAACTTGCAAGATCTTGGAGAGAAAAAGCTTGTATTAGTCTGCAGAATCCGCACCGTTTCAAAGGCGGCAGTGGATCAAAAGAAAAAAGGAAGTAGCCAGAAATTAGGGGTCAAAAATAACTCCAAGAAATGAAACTTTTATTGTTCGTAGAGGATGACATGCGGGACCCATGAGCCAGCAGCTTACTCAACGTTTCAAAGGCGGCATGAGATCGGAAGAAAAAGGCAAGTGACCAAATATCAGGTGCCAAAAATAATCCAAGAAATGAAACTTATTGTACATAGAGGATGACATGCGGGTCCCATTTTGCAGCAGCGGTTTCAGCGTTTCAAATGCGGTTTGAGATCAAAAGAAAAAGAAAGTAGCCAGAAATTAGGGGGTAAAAAAACTCCAAAAAAAGAAAGTTGATTGTACATAGAGGATGACATGCGGGTCCCATGAGTCAGCAGCTTACTCAACGTTTCCAAGGCGGCAGGGGATCAAAAGAAAAAGGAAATAGCCAAAAATCAGAGGTGAAAAAAAACCAAGAAAAGAAATTTTATAGTACATAGAGGATGACATGCGGGTCCCATGAGCCAGCAGGTTCCTCAACGTTTTCAAAGGCCGGTGGGGATCAAAAGAAAAAGGCAAATAGCCAGAAATTAGGGGTAAACAATAAATCCAACAAAGGAAAGGTTTATTGTTCATAGATGCTGACATGTGGGACCCATGAGCCAGCAGCGTCAAGGCAAGTGACCAAAAATCAGGGGTAAAAAAAATCCAAGAACAGAAACTTTATTGTACATAGAGGATGACATGTGGGTCCCATGAGCCAGCACCTTACTCAACGTTTCAGAGGCGGCTTGAGATCGAAAGAAAAAGGAAAGTGACCGAATATCAGGAGCTAAAAATAATCCAAGAAAGGAAACTTTTATTGTACATAGAGGTTGACATATGGGTCCCACTAATACAAGCTCTTTCGCTCGAAGATCTTGCAAGTTGATTGTACATAGAGGATGACATGCGGGCCCCATGTGTCAGCAGCTTACTCAATGTTTCCAAGGCGGCAGTGGATCAAAAGAAAAAGGAAATAGCCAAAATCAGAGGGTGAAAAATAAATCCAACAAAGGAGAGGTTTATTGTCCATGGAGGCTGACATCTGGGACCCGCGAGCCAGCCGCGTCCTCTACGTTTAGAAGGCGACTGGGGATCGAAAGAAAAAAGGCAAATAGCCAGAAATTAGGGGTACAGAATAACTCCAAGAAAGGAAGTGTTTATTGTTCATAGAGGCTGACATGTGGGACCCATGAGCCAGCAAAGTCTTCAACGTTTCAAAGGCGGCAGGGGATCAAAAGAAAAAGGAAGTAGCCAGAAATTAGGGGTAAAAAATAACTCCAAGAAAGGAAACTTTTATTGTTCATAGAGGATGACATGCGGGACCCATGCTCCAGCAGCTTCCTCAACGTTTCAAAGGCGGCATGAGATCGAAAGAAAAAGGCAAGTGACCAAATATCAGGACCCGAAAATAATCGAAGAAAGAAATTTTATTGTACATAGATGATGACATGCGGGACCCATTTAGCAGCAGCGGTCTCAACGTTTCCAAGGCGGCACGGGATCAAAAGAAAAAGGAAGTAGCCAGAAATTAGGGTTCAAAAATAACTCCAAGAAAGGAAACTTTTATTGTTCGTAGAGGATGACATGAGGGACCCATGAGCCAGCAGCTTACTCAACGTTTCAAAGGCGGCATGAGATCGAAAGAAAAAGGCAAGTGACAAAATATCAGGAGACAAAGATAATCCAAGAAAAGAAAACTTTATTGTACATAGAGGATGACATGCGGGTCCCATTTAGCAGCAGCGGTCTCAACGTTTCAAATGCGGCTTGAGATCAAAAGAAAAAGAAAGTAGCCAGAAATTAGGGGGTAAAAAATCTCCAATAAAGGAAAGTTTTATCGATGAGCCAGCAGAGTCCTCAACGTTTCAAAGGCGGCAGGGGATCAAAAGAAAAAGGAAATAGCCGAAAATCAGAGGGTGAAAAAAAACCAAGAAAATGAACTTTTATAGTACATAGAGGATGACATGCGGGTCCCATGAGCCAGCAGGTTTTTCAACGTTTCAAACGTGGCATGAGATCGAAAGAAAAAGGCAAGTGACCAAATATCAGGAGCCAAAAATAATTCAAGAAAAGAAACTTGATTGTACATAGAGGATGGCATGCGGGTCCCATTTAGCAGCAGCGGTATCACCGTTTGAGAGGCTGCACGGGATCAAAAGAAAAAGCCAAGTGACCAAATATCAGGAGCCAAAAATAATCTAAGAAAAGAAATTTTACTGTACATTGAGGATGACATGCGGGTCCCATTTTGCAGCAGCGGTCTCAACGTTTCCAAGGCGGCACAGGACCAAAAGAAAAATGAAGTAGCCAGAAATCAGGGGGTGAAAAAAATCCAAAAAAAGAACGATTTCAATTGGGCTGCATGTGGACATCTGGGCATTCGAACTATCCTGCTGGCCCTTTTGACTCGTACAATTTCAGCCCACTCCAAAACAGGATAGTTCGGATTTTTCTAAAAAAACAGGAAAGTCCTATGCTTCGCAAAAACAAAAAACAAGGAGATTCAGCATATAAATTTGTTTATGTAAAAATAAAGATTTAATTTATCCGTTGAAATAGCTCAGAGCGCAATACACTGTTTATTGTCTGCAAAATAATCAAGATATCACATGTTTCTTGTACGGGGAGGCTGACATCGTGGACCCATGAGCCAGCAGCGTCGTTTTAAAGGCGGCAGGGGATGGAAAGAAAAAATAAACCAAAAATCTGTTGGTAAAAAATCCAAGAAAAGAAACATTTTCGTTCTGAGAGGATGACATGCGGGACCCATGAGGCAGCAGCGTCCTCAGCGCTTATTGTTCATAGAGGCTGACATGTGGGACCCGTGAGCCAGCAGCGTCCTCAACGTTTTAAAGGCGGCAGGATATCGAAAGAAAAAATAAGCCAAAAATCATTTGGTAAACAATATCCAAGAAAAGAAACATTTACCGTTCTGAGAGGATGACATGCGGGACCCATGAGGCAGCAGCATCCTCAACGATTCCAAGGCGGCAGGGGATCAAAGAAAAAAGGAAATATCCAGAAATTAATTAGGGGTTCAAAAAAATCCATCAAAGGAAACTTTTATTGTTCATAGAGGATGACTTGTGGGACCGACCTGCCAACAGCGTCCTCATCGTTTCAAAGGGGCAGGAGATCCAAAGAAAAAGGCAAATAGCCAGAAATTAGGGGTCAAAAATAACTCCAAGAAAGGAAACTTTTATTGTTCGTAGAGGATGACATGCGGGACCCATGAGCCAGCAGCTTACTCAACGTTTCAAAGGCGGCATGAGATCGAAAGAAAAAGGCAAGTGACAAAATATCAGGAGCAAAAGATAATCCAAGAAAAGAAACTTTATTGTACATAGAGGATGACATGTGGGTCCCATTTTGCAGCAGCGGTCTCAATGTTTGTAATGCGGCTTGAGATCAAAAGAAAAAGAAAGTAGCTAGTAATTAGGGGGTGAAAAAAAATCCAAGAAAGGAAAGTTGATGGACATAGAGGATGACATGCGGGTCCCTTGAGCCAACAGCTTACTCAACGTTTCAAAGGGGGCAGGGGATCAAAAGAAAAAGGCAAGCCAAAAATCAGAGGGTGAAAAAAATCCAACAAAGGAAACTTTTATAGCACATAGAGAATGACATGCGGGTCCCATGAGCCAGCAGGTTCCTCAACGTTTCAAACTTGGCATGAGATCGAAAGAAAAAGGCAAGTGACCAAATATGAGGAGCCAAAAATAATTCAAGAAAAGAAAGTTTTATAGTACATAGAGGATGACATGCGGGTCCCATTTAGCAGCAGCGGTATCAGCGTTTGAGAGGTGGCAGGGGATCAAAAGAAAAAAGAAATTGCCAAAAATCAGATGGTGAAAAAAAACCAAGAAAATGAACTTTTATAGTACATAGAGGATGACATGCGGGTCCCATGAGCCAGCAGGTTCCTCAACGTTTCAAACGTGGCATGAGATCGAAAGAAAAAGGCAAGTGAAAAAATATCAGGAGCCAAAAATAATTCAAGAAAAGAAAGTTTTATAGTACATAGAGGATGACATGCGGGTCCCATTTAGCAGCAGCGGTATCACCGTTTGAGAGGCGGCAGGGGATCAAAAGAAAAAAGAAATTGCCAAAAATCAGATGGTGAAAAAAAACCTAGAAAAAGAACTTTTATAGTACATAGAGGATGACATGCGGGTCCCATGAGCCAGCAGGTTCCTCAACGTTTCAAACGTGGCATGAGATCGAAAGAAAAAGGCAAGTGAAAAAATATCAGGAGCCAAAAATAATTCAAGAAAAGAAAGTTTTATAGTACATAGAGGATGACATGCGGGTCCCATTTAGCAGCATCGGTATCACGTTTGAGAGGCAGCAGGTGATCGAAAGAAAAAGTCAAGTGACCAAATATGAGGTGCCAAAAAAATCCAAGAAAAGAAAGTTTTATAGTACATAGAGGATGACATGCGGGTCCCATTTAGCAGCAGCGGTATCACCGTTTGAGAGGCGGCAGGGGATCGAAAGAAAAAGGTAAGTGACCAAATATGAGGTGCCAAAAATAATTCAAGAAAAGAAAGTTTTATAGTACATAGAGGATGACATGCGGGTCCCATTTAGCAGCAGCGGTATCACCGTTTGAGAGGCGGCAGGGATCGAAAGAAAAAGGCAAGTGACCAAATTTGAGGTGCCAAAAATAATCCAGGAAAAGAAAGTTTTATAGTACATTGAGGATGACATGCGGGTCCCAGTTAGCAGCAGCGGTATCACCGTTTGAGAGGCGGCATCGAAAGAAAAAGGCAAGTGACCAAATCTGAGGTGTCAAAAATAATCCAGGAAAAGAAAGTTTTATAGTACATTGAGGATGACATGCGGGTCCCAGTTTAGCAGCGGTATCACCGTTTGAGAGGCGGGGGATCGAAAGAAAAAGGTAAGTGACCAAATATGAGGTGCCAAAAATAATTCAAGAAAAGAAAGTTTTATAGTACATAGAGGATGACATGCGGGTCCCATTAGCAGCAGCGGTATCACCGTTTGAGAGCGGCAAGGGATCGAAAGAAAAAGGCAAGTGACCAAATTTGAGGTGCCAAAAAAAACTCCAAGAAAAGAAAGTTGATTGCACATAGAGGATGACATGCGGGTCCCATTTAGCAGCAGCGGTCTCAACGTTTCCAAGGCGGCAAGGGATCAAAAGAAAAAGGAAGTAGCCAGAAATCAGGGGGTCAAAAAAATCCAAGAATAGAAAGAATTTTGGTTCATAGAGGATGACATGCGGGACCCATGATCCTGCATCGTAAACGGCTCGATCGGAGAACGTTGAACGAGATGGCGCGATGTAGAAAAAAAACAATGCCAGAGAGGCTGCCATCTGGGCCCTACATCCCTCGGCGGTGCGGATTTGCGTTGACTCGGCCGGCGAACCCGAGATTTCGAGATGCACCACGTCCCGGGCCACCATACGCCACGTTTTGGCCGCTTTCGTCGGGCTAGGTGGCCTCAAAAACGAGAAAAAAAAGTTTTGACATGCACCACGGAGGGACCAAAATCGTCGGCCATGGTACACCAGCAACCACGGCGCGACTTCAACTTCGTCGGCCATGGCAACTTTTCTTGTAGTGTAAGGAAATATTCTCGGAATTGGACGAAATCACCGCCCAGGGTCCTATTTTTGCACGGAGCTTCCAGAAGACCGAAGGAGAGTCGAAGTGGGGCCACGAGGTGGCCAGGGGATAGGGCGGCGCGGCCCAGGCCCTGGCCGCGGCCTGCCCCCTGGCCCCTCGTGCCGCCTCTTGACCTGCCCTTTCGCCTACTTATAGCCTCCGTCGCGAAACCCCAGTACCGAGCCACGATACGGAAAACCTTCCAGAGACGCCGCCGCGCGCGTCTCATCTCGGGGGATTCGGAGATCGCCTCCGGCACCCTGGGAGAGGGGATTCATCTCCGGAGGACTCTACACCGCCATGGTCGCCTCCGGAGTGATGAGTGAGTAGTTCACCCCTGGACTATGGGTCCATAGCAGTAGCTAGATGGTCGTCTTCTCCTAATTGTGCTTCATTGTTGGATCTTGTGAGCTGCCTAACATGATCAAGATCATCTATCTGTAATACTATATGTTGTGTTTGTCGGGATCCGATGGATAGAGAATACTATGTTATGGTGATTATCAATCTATTGTTTATGTGTTGTTTATGATCTTGCATGCTCTCCGTTATTAGTAGAGGCTCTGGCCAAGTTTTTTCTCTTAACTCCAAGAGGGAGTATTTATGCTCGATAGTGTGTTCATGCCTTCATTGACACCTGGGATCGTGACAGTAGGTTCTAAGGTTGTGTTGTGCTGTTGCCACTAGGGATAAAACATTGATTCTATGTCTAAGGATGTAGTTGTTGATTACATTACGCACCATACTTAATGCAATTGTCTGTTGCTTTGCAACTTAATACTGAATGGGGTTCGGATGATAACCTGAAGGTGGACTTTTTAGGCATAGATGCAGTTGGATGGCGGTCTATGTACTTTGTCGTAATGCCCGGATTAAATCTCACTATATTTATCATATCATGTATATGCATTGTTATGCCCTTCTCTATTTGTCAATTGCCCGACTGTAATTTGTTCACCCAACATGCTTTTATTTTATGGGAGAGACACCTCTAGTGAACTGTGGACCCCGGTCCTATTCTTTACATCGCATACAATCTACTGCAATACTTGTTTTTACTATTTTCTTGCAAACAATCGTCTTCCACACAATACGGTTAATCCTTTGTTACAGCAAGCCGGTGAGATTGACAACCTCACTGTTTCGTTGGGGCAAAGTACTTGGGTTGTGTTGTGCAGGTTCCACGTTGGCGCCGGAATCCCTGTTGTTGCGCCGCATCACATTTCGCCACCATCAACCTTCAACGTGCTTCTTGGCTCCTACTGGTTCGATTAAACCTTGGTTTCTTTCTGAGGGAAAACTTGCCACTGTGCGCATCATACCTTCCTCTTGGGGTTCCCAACGGACGTGTACATCTACGCGCATCAAGCACTTTTTCTGGCGCCGTTGCCGGGGAGATCAAGACACGCTGCAAGGGGAGTCTCCACTTCTCAATCTCTTTACTTTGTTTTTGTCTTGCTTTATTTTATTTACTACTTTGTTTGCTGCACTTAAACAAAACACAAAAAAATTAGTTGCTAGCTTTACTTTATTTACTGTCTTGCTCTCTATATCAAAAACACAAAAAAATTAGTTACTTGCATTTATTTTATTATCATGACTAGTCCTGTAGTTGTTGCTCTATCACCTGAGGAATCGATCTTTACCTTTAAACAAGGGGGTGAGGAGAGTTTTGAGAAAGCTTGGTCTAGAATTTTTGATTCTTATAGTAGAACTGAACCTAAAATGCCTCTAAGTTTGCTTCTTAGTAACTTTTATTTTGGTCTTACTCTTCGTTATAGATACGCCTTAGATGCTGTAGTAGGAGGAGATTTCCTCCATTGTGATGGAGATCAAGCTTTTAATGCCATAAAAAAATTAGTCACATCATCTAGCTCTGCTAGTAACTTTGATTTATCTCTTGCTAGCATTCTTAATAGATTGAACACTCTCGAAACAAATATATCTTGTTTAAAAGAAGGGTACAACCATATTCGCGAATTTTATGATTATGTTCCATTAAGCTTTGAACCTTCAATGTGGGTGCCTACTATAAAAGTTACCATTTGTGATGAAATTTTTTATGCCCGCTGTGATATTATGTCTGAGTTCTGCCTTATGCCTAAAAGCATTTATGAATCTTTGCCACTTTGGGAACTTACTGAAGGAGGAGAAGGAATAACTCTTACTGATAATTCTGTTATAATTCCTAAGGGAATAGCTGAAGGTGTTTTCACAACCTTTCTTGGAAGAACGGTATCCACTGATTATCTTGTTGTTGAATGTGTAGGGACAGGACAAATTACGCTTGGAAGATCCCTGCTGAAACTCATGGGAGCAATCATAGATATGGGGAAGGGCACTCTAAATTTTACCTCTACACCAGGATGCGGTCATGTATTCCCTAAACCAAAAAGTAAGAAGAGTAGGCTCAAAGCCTCTGGTAAGAATGTTGATGCTCCATCTCTTGATGTTACTTGATTTGCACTTTCTGCGCCTAGCTGAAAGGCGTTAAAGAAAAGCGCTTATGGGAGACAACCCATGTTTTTACTACAGCAATTTTTTGTTTTGTTGAGTCTTGGAAGTTGTTTACTACTGTAGCAACCTCTTCTTATCATGTTTTTGTGCCAAGTAAAGTTTCTATGTTAAAGTTGATGTTATATTTGGGATCGCTGCGCAGAAACAGCATTGCTGTCTGTCACGAATCTGGGCACAAGTCTCTGTAGAAAATTCGAAAAAATCTGCCAATTTACGAGCGTGATCCTCAGATATGTACGCAACTTTCATTAGTTTTGAGTTTTTCCATTTGAGCAAGTCTGGTGTCATTTTAAAATTCGTCTTTACCAACTGTTCTGTTTTTGACAGATTCCGCCTTTTATTTCGCATTGCCTCTTTTGCTATGTTGGATGAATTTGTTTGATCCATTAATGTCCAGTAGCTTTATGCAATATCCAGAAGTGAAAAGAATGATTATGTCACCTCTGAATGTGTGAATTATTAATTGTGCACTAACCCTCTAATGAGTTTGCTTGAAGTTTGGTGTGAAGGAAGTTTTCAAGGGTCAAGAGAGGAGTATGATATACTATGATCAAGAGGAGTGAAAGCTCTAAGCTTGGGGATGCCCCGTGGTTCATCCCTGCATATTTTAAGAAGACTCAAGCGTCTAAGCTTGGGGATGCCCAAGGCATCCCCTTCTTCATCGACAACATCATCAGGTTCCTCCCCTGAAACTATATTTTTATTCAGTCACATCTTGTGTTCTTTACTTGGAGCGTCTGTTTGTTTTTGTTTTTGTTTGAATAAAATGGATCCTAGCATTCACTTTGTGGGAGAGAGACACGCTCCGCTGTTGCATATGGACAAATATGTCCTTAGGCTTTACTCATAATGTTCAAGGCGAAGTTTCTTCTTCGTTAAATTGTTATATGGTTGGAATTGAAAAATGCTACATGTAGTAATTCTAAAATGTCTTGGATAATGTGATACTTGGCAATTGTTGTGCTCATGTTTAAGCTCTTGCATCATATGCTTTGCACCCATTAATGAAGAAATACATAGAGCTTGCTAAAATTTGATTTGCATATTTGGTCTCTCTAAGGTCTAGATAATATCTAGTATTGAGTTTTGAACAACAAGGAAGACGGTGTAGAGTCTTATAATGTTTACAATATGTCTTTTATGTGAGTTTTGCTGCACCGGTTCATCCTTGAGTTTGCTTCAAATAACCTTGCTAGCCTAAACCTTGTATCGAGAGGGAATACTTCTCATGCATCCAAAATCCTTGAGCCAACCACTATGCCATTTGTGTCCACCATACCTACCTACTACATGGTATTTCTCCGCCATTCCAAAGTAAATTGCTTGAGTGCTACCTTTAAAATTCCATCATTTACCTTTGCAATATATAGCTCATGGGACAAAATAGCCTTAAAAACTATCGTAGTATTGAATATGTACTTATGCACTTTATCTTTTATTAAGTTGCTTGTTGTGCGATAACCATGCTTCTGGGGAACGCCATCAACTATTCATTGTTGAATATCATGTGAGTTGCTATGCATGTCCGTCTTGTCTGAAGGATCTATCACCTTAATGATTGGAGCATGCAAATTGTTAGAGAAGAACATTGGGCCGCTAACTAAAGCCATGAATCATGGTTGAAGTTTCAGTTTTTGACATATATCCTCAATCTCATATGAGAATAATAATTGTTGCTACATGCTTATGCATTTAAGAGGAGTTCATTATCTGTTGTCCATGTTGTCCCGGTATGGATGTCTAAGTTGAGAATAATCAAAAGCGAGAAATCCAAAATGCGAGCTTTCTCCTTAGACCTTTGTACAGGCGGCATGGAGGTACCCCTTTGTGACACTTGGTTGAAACATGGAATGCGAAGATCCGGTAGTCCAAGCTAAGTAGGACAAGGTGCGGGCACTATTAGTATACTATGCATGAGGCTTTCAACTTGTAAGATATAATTTACATAACTCATATGCTTTATTACTACCGTTGACAAAATTGTTTCATGTTTTCAAAATAAAAGCTCTAGCACAAATACAGCAATCGATGCTTTCCTCTTTGAAGGACCATTCTTTTACTTTTATTGTTGAGTCAGTTTACCTATCTCCCTCCACCTTAAGAAGCAAACACTTGTGTGAACTGTGCATTGATTCCTACATACTTGCATATTGCACTTGTTATACTACTTTATGTTGACAATATCCATGAGATATACATGTTATAAGTTGAAAGCAACCGCTGAAACTTAATCTTCCTTTGTGTTGCTTCAACACCTTTACTTTGATTTATTGCTTTATGAGTTAACTCTTATGCAAGACTTATTGATGCTTGTCTTGAAGTACTATTCATGAAAAGTCTTTGCTTTATGATTCAGTTGTTTACTCATGTCATTACCTTTGTTTTGATCGCTGCATTCATTACATATGTTTACAAATAGTATGATCAAGATTATGATGGCATGTCACTTCAGAAATTATCTTTGTTATCGTTTTACCTGCTCGGGACGAGCAGAACTAAGCTTGGGGATGCTGATACGTCTCCAACGTATCGATAATTTCTTATGTTCCATGCTACTTTATTGATGATACCTACATGTTTTATGCACATTATATGTCGTATTTACGCATTTTCGGAACTAACCTATTAACAAGATGCCGAAGAGCCAGTTGCTGTTTTCTGCTGTTTTTGGTTTCAGAAATCCTAGTAAGGAAATATTCTCGGAATTGGACGAAATCACCGCCCAGGGTCCTATTTTTGCACGGAGCTTCCAGAAGACCGAAGGAGAGTCGAAGTGGGGCCACGAGGTGGCCGGGGGATAGGCGGCGCGGCCCAGGCCCGGCCGCGGCCCTGCCCCCTGGGCCCCTCGTGCCGCCTCTTGACCTGCCCTTTCGCCTACTTATAGCCTCCGTCGCGAAACCCCCAGTACCGAGAGCCACGATACGGAAAACCTTCCAGAGACGCCGCCGCCGCGAATCCCATCTCGGGGGATTCAGGAGATCGCCTCCGGCACCCTGCCGGAGAGGGGATTCATCTCCCGGAGGACTCTACACCGCCATGGTCGCCTCCGGAGTGATGAGTGAGTAGTTCACCCCTGGACTATGGGTCCATAGCAGTAGCTAGATGGTCGTCTTCTCCTAATTGTGCTTCATTGTTGGATCTTGTGAGCTGCCTAACATGATCAAGATCATCTATCTGTAATACTATATGTTGTGTTTGTCGGGATCCGATGGATAGAGAATACTATGTTATGGTGATTATCAATCTATTGTTTATGTGTTGTTTATGATCTTGCATGCTCTCCGTTATTAGTAGAGGCTCTGGCCAAGTTTTTGCTCTTAACTCCAAGAGGGAGTATTTATGCTCGATAGTGGGTTCATGCCTTCATTGACACCTGGGATCGTGACAGTAGGTTCTAAGGTTGTGTTGTGCTGTTGCCACTAGGGATAAAACATTGATTCTATGTCTAAGGATGTAGTTGTTGATTACATTACGCACCATACTTAATGCAATTGTCTGTTGCTTTGCAACTTAATACTGAATGGGGTTTGGATGATAACCTGAAGGTGGACTTTTTAGGCATAGATGCAGTTGGATGGCGGTCTATGTACTTTGTCGTAATGCCCGGATTAAATCTCACTATATTTATCATATCATGTATATGCATTGTTATGCCCTTCTCTATTTGTCAATTGCCCGACTGTAATTTGTTCACCCAACATGCTTTTATCTTATGGGAGAGACACCTCTAGTGAACTGTGGACCCCGGTCCTATTCTTTACATCGCATACAATCTACTGCAATACTTGTTTTTTGTTTTCTTGCAAACAATCATCTTCCACACAATACGGTTAATCCTTTGTTACAGCAAGCCGGTGAGATTGACAACCTCACTGTTTCGTTGGGGCAAAGTACTTGGGTTGTGTTGTGCAGGTTCCACGTTGGCGCCGGAATCCCTGTTGTTGCGCCGCATCACATTTCGCCACCATCAACCTTCAACGTGCTTCTTGGCTCCTACTGGTTCGATTAAACCTTGGTTTCTTTCTGAGGGAAAACTTGCCACTGTGCGCATCATACCTTCCTCTTGGGGTTCCCAACGGACGTGTACATCTACGCGCATCAAGACTCTTTCTGGCACGCCGCCGGGATGGGGAAGTGCCCCCGGAAGGCTTCTCCATCGACACCACCGCCATCTCCATCAACGCTACTGCTCCCATGATAAGGAGGGAGTAGTTCTCCCTCGAGGCTAAGGGCTGTACCGGTAGCTATGTGGTTAATCTCTCTCTGTACTCCAATACAATGATCTGATGAATTGCTTTGCATGATTGAGATCCATATGATGAGCTTTGTATCGCTACTAGTTTATGTGCTACTCATGTGATGTTATTAAAGTAGTCTATTCCTCCTGCATGGTGTAATGGTGATAGTGTGTGCATCGTGTGGTTCTTGTCGTAGGCTATGATCATAATCTCTTGTAGGTTATGGAGTTAATTATCACTATGATAGTATTGATGTGATCTATTCCCCCTTTCATAGTGTAATGGTGACAGTGTGTATGCTATGTTAGTACTCGGTTTATTTTGCAAAGATCTATTATGCTCTAAGGTTACTTAAATATGAATGATGAATGTTGTGGCGCTTGTTAACTCCGGCTTGAGGGAGCTCTTGTAGCCCTACACAATGAATGGTGTTTGTCATCCAACAAAAGAGTGTATGTAGCACAAATGAGAAGAAGTTATTATTTATTATGCGATCAATGTTGAGAGTGACAGCAACAGAGCCCGAGGCTCCACTGCTGGTGGGTCCTGGTCCCTCGGGCGACGGCCCGCAAAACTCCGGCACACGTCCTGGCTATGCCACCTGACCTATACCTGGTCAGGAAGGTGATGGATTGCTTCAATTAGTTTCCTGCATGGCAGACACGTAAACATTAAATGAGCCTCGATCGGCTCTCAGGTTACCCTGTGAATCGGCTCAAAGAGCCGATTAACCCATGGTTCATATTGGATCTACGATAACATGGGGATCCTGCTTTATCAATACCAAGTTAAATCGATCTACGACAGTTTAGGGCTTTCACCGCATAACTGGAACGTCCTACACGTAGTTGAGCCTGGCAGATACGAAAGATAACAGAAAACTAGTCCTAGAAGGGGCCTAAAAACCAACACAGAGTCGATTCCCGGAACATCCCTTCTTGGATCGGCAAACCATACCTTACGCACTACTGGATCATTCAACCCGTTTGCAAGGCCTAACCATGCGGATATCAAACTAATCCTTGAAGAACAAGGAACAACCATAACAGATCAGATCTACTAAATAAAGACCAAGCAAGATGCTGCCCTTACACCTAAGATAGGTGCAAAGGCAGCTAGATATTTAGGGGCAGCATAACTAAGCAAACATATCAGAAAAGTATCGATGTAAGCCCTAAAACATCTATGATAATGGTATTACTCGCCATCAACAAGGCTTCAGTACGAGCAACACCAAAACAACGAATAAACTGATACTGCCTAGATCGCAAGATGCGATCTAGGCAGCATGACGCTTACCCGGAAGAAACCCTCGAAACAAGGGGTGGCGATGCGCCTAGATTGTGTTTGTTGTGAACGTGATCGTCCTCCTTTCTCAATAACCCTAGGTACATATTTATAGTCCGTGGACTTTCTATCTTTGGAATAAACCTAACTGTGTACGAACCAAACTCTATCTCTTAATTCTAAACTAAAATGCGATCTACCATAATGTACAAATATACGGGCAATCTAGCCCAAATTCTCGCACGAGGCCGATTCAGAAACACTTTATGTGCATATCCTCCAAGCCCATCTCAATCACGGCCCATCTTCTGATTTGGCTAAAATCTGGTGATAACACATGCCCCCTGGTTTTGGCAATAATAATTCCAAAACCACTCTGTTTTCCTTCATCGTGATTTGCATTGCGTTGCAGAGCAGAACCGCTACAGTGCCCTTTCATCATGATGCCTTGCCTTCTCAACTTCTCCGTACTGCACGATTTGACAGTTTTGGCACCGCATCCTCGAAACTGCCACAACATTGAATCATCTTCCACTATATCCCCTTTATTTAAACTCATCCGAGCAGTTCGCCCCTTCATCCTCTTGCTCTCCATTAGCAATCGAATCTCCCTTCCTCTGCCATGGACTCCTCCTCCTCCTGCTCCTCGGGTCTCTCCTCCCTCTCTTCCTCCTCCCGTGAGCCGACGGCGGAGTACGACCCGATTGCGGCGTACGAGGCCCTCGCCCCACTGTGGTGGGACGAGGCGGACTGGGACTTCCCCGTCGGGTCAGAGGATGATGAATCCTTGAACGACGGGGAGGACAACCTCCATTTCCTCATCGACGGGGATTTGGAGGAGGAGAGCGACGACGACGCTCTCTGGGGCGAGGACATCTCCTCCGACGACGAGGAGGAAACGGAGGACTCCTCCTCCTCTGATGAATACCCGCCGGCGAAGCGCTTCCGCGCCGGGTTGGAGGACGACGACGACGACGAAGACGAAGAAGCCCCTGCCGACGGCTTCAACACGCGACGAAGACGTCGCCGGCAGCAGCGCCGACAGCAGCTATGACGGCGACGACGAGGGCAGCGACAGCGAGGGCAGCGCCGACCCCTAGATTAGGGACTACTAGTATAGGGCTAGTAGTAGCAATTTAGGTAGTAGATCATCTTTTTGAGAGCAATCGGCTCTTACTTGTAAAAAACCCTCTTATCAATGAAGAATGCTTCCCAATTTGATTTTTCCGATTGTCCAATTTGATTTTTCCGATTGTCAAAGTAGGTCAACGCACAAAGAGCCGATGGCAACGCATCGGTCTTTTACCATAAAACGCCGTAGCCAGATTCGATTCCCCAAATTCAAACGGTCGTGACCCTTGTAACGATTACCTCTAGAGTCGATGGCTGCGCATCGGCTTTTTAGTCTAAAGTCGATGTCTGTGCATCGGCTGTGCTTTGCGTCCTGTTGCTTTGTATTATTTTTTTACTGGCCGATTTCATGCATCGGCCCCACCATGTTTCACTGTCCCTCATCCCACATACTTGGGAAATATTTCTTGAGATGCTGGCCATTGACAGCCACTGGGAACTTCACACCGCTCAGCTCCTCGAGCGTGGTGGGCCAATAAAACCCCGATCGCCTGATCAACCATTTCATCTTATGAGCCGATTGGTGAGTTCCACAGGCGCCTTCGTGTACCTCGTGTAAGAGCCGATTTGACTCGGCTGGTCCCAAACACCTGTAGAACATGTCATCCCCAATAAGGACATACTTCATGGCCTTGTATCTTATCCATTTAGGTGCCCCCCAAGCCGAATCTTTCAAGTAATTGAAGATATCGGCTCTCCAATCATCCTGTTCCATGAACTGCACCTGAAATCGCCTTCGTCCTTGTTGAAGTTTATGTACCTAAATTGTGCCATCAGCTCACGGCATTGCATCCATAATGGGAAGAGCGACTCGCTCTCACATTTGTATTTTTTGGGGCCGATCGCAGGGATCGGCCTTGCCACGTACGTCCATTGACTTTGGTCTTGCTACTCTGTCAGGCCGGTGGATAAGACCAGCCTCACCCCGTTTTTTGTAGCTTCGATGCGCTCACAGCCGTCCAAACTGACTCCAGAGATCGGCTCTTGGTCGTCTGCGTCCCAAATATTCATGCCAGCTATCGAGATCTCGATCGAGTCATCTGCATGAACGACCTCCACTTCATCTCCATCCCACTGTATCAGGCATTGGTGCATTGTGGATGGAATGCAGCAGTTGGCGTGAATCCAATCCCTCCCTAGCAGGACAGCGTAGGTGCTTTTGCTGTCGACGATGAAGAATGATGTAGGGATGGTTTTTCGGCCCACGGTTAGATCCACGTTCAGAACGCCTTGCGTTTCTGATGCTTGGCCGTTGAAGTCGCTTAGTGTGACGTTAGTTTTGATCAGATCTGCGTTGGAGCGTCCCAAACGCCGTAGCATGGAGTATGGCATTATATTGACTGCCGCTCCCGTGTCAACCAACATCTTGCCGACAGGCTGCCCGTTGATATAACCTTTTAGGTACAGGGCCTTCAAATGTTTGTAGCTCCTCTCTCGTGGCTTTTCAAAGATAACTGGCCGTGGGCCGCAGTCAAACTGAGCTACTGGCACTTCTTCGGTTCTTGGAGCACAAAACTCCGACGGAAGTATGAACACCATATTTGTGCCAGCCGATGCCTTCGCATCGGCTTTTGTTTGTTTGGGGCGCCATTCTTTCTTCTGTGGATGGACCTCCGCCTCCAAAGTTTGCTGAATTTTCACGGCCAGATCGGGCCGCGCTTTCCTCAACGTGTATAGGTACTGCGCCTCGGCTTCCTCCAAGCTACGTAGCCGCTGCACCCTACGCTTTTGGGAATGCTGAGTCCATCAGGGCACCACCTTGGTCGGTGGTATCTATCTTCTTCTTCATCCTCTGACTCCTCGAAATCTTCCACTCGAGATGACTCAGCTCGTCTGTTCGAGAGAGGCCCTAGACGCTTGAACACTGAAACGTCTCCCGTGTCTTTCTTCTGCTGTCTACATTCCGGGCAGTTGTCGATTGTAGGCAATCGGCTCATTCCTGAATCCCAGCAGTGCTTAAAGAAAGGACAATCCCAGTGTCTGTCCATGTCTTCCTGCTCTCTTGACTTCCCCTTAGCGCGGTGCTCATATCCTTCGTCGTTTCTATCATACCGACGATATTTTCCATCGTCTACATCAGACCGACGATATCTTTCGTCATCCATATCGTACCGCCGGCGTCGGTCGTACTGACGCTCATATTTGTTAAGGAGATGCGCGGAGAGCGGTCGTTGATACCGCACGTTTCTCACTTGTTCCTCGGTGATGTACCGTCTGTCATCATATCGGGGCCGGTCGCGTGGGCCGGCCTCCTCCTTTTCCTTGCCACGGGAGTGACCGATTTCTTCTTTATCGCTGCCATGGTGGTGTACAGGCCCTGCCATGTTAACACCGAATGAGAAATCTAGCTGACGCCTCATGGAGTGATCGAGGTCCACCATGTTGACGCCAGGAAACGGTTGCGTGTCCACTTTCATGGCAAACTGACCAAGGATCAAACGGCCTTGTTCTATCGCCGTTTGGATCTGCCGACGCAGCTCTTTGCAGTCATTGGTGATATGGGTGAACGAGTGATGCCACTTGCAGTACGGTCTCCCGTTCATTTCTTGCGCCGTAGGGATTTTATGGCCTTCGGGTAACTTCAGCTGTTTTTCCTTAAGCAATAAATCGAATATCTGCTCAGCTTTGCTTATATCGAAGTCAAACCCTTTTGCAGGCCCTTGTTGTTTCACCCATTTGCAGGACACGGGAGCTGCCCCCCGAGCCCATTCAGCTACGGCTACTTCCTGGTCTGCAGAGTCCTCAACGTCTTCTGTCTCGACCAGGCCAATCGGGCGTTTGAACTTATCTTGGTACAATTCTGGGTGGCGCTGCTCATATAATGTTAATTTCTGGACCATGTGCGCCAGTGAATTGTATTCTACTTGGAAATCCAGATCCTTGATCGGCGCTGCGAGGCCCACCACTGCCAAATCGACTGCTTCTTTCTCAGTTAAACGAGCCGAATAACATCGGTTCTTGACAGTCCTGAAACGATGAATGTATTCCGACACCGTTTCTCCCCGCTTCTGCCGCACCTGCGCCAGATCGGCAATGCCAGCCTGAAAGCTCTTCCGAGTTCCACGTCCGGACTGAATCTGGTGGCAACGAGGTGTACCACCCAAAAGCTGGTCCTGTGAGAGATTGCGCAAAAAACCTTACACGTAACGGGTCTGATGCTGAAATCATGCCCAACTGTGCCAAATATCGGCTCACATGCTCAATTGAGCTGGACCCTTCTGATCCATTGAACTTTGAGAACTCAGGGAGCCGATACTTGGGTGGCAGCGGAATCAAATCATATTCGTTGGGGTACGGCTTGGAATAGCCGATTGTTCTCCTCTTTGGCAGGATGCCGAACTGGTCTCTCAAGATTGTACTGATTTGTTCCACGGTATGAGCTGCAGGGGCTGAGCTTTCATGACTCGTTCCGGTGGCCTATTTAGCTAGCCACGCCTGTTTATTGATGTCTACTCACGCTTCTTTTCCTGTAGACAGTGTTGGGCCTCCAAGAGCAGAGGTTTGTAGAACAGCAGCAAGTTTTCCCTTAAGTGGATCACCCAAGGTTTATCGAACTCAGGGAGGAAGAGGTCAAAGATATCCCTCTCAAGCAACCCTGCAATCACAAAGCAAGAAGTCTCTTGTGTCCCCAACACACCAAATACACTTGTCAGATGTATAGGTGCACTAGTTCGGCGAAGAGATAGTAAAACACAGGTGGTATAGATGGTGGTAATATTGCAGAAAGTAAAGATGCAGTAAAACAGTAAACAAGCGGCGCCAGAAAATAGCTTGCTGGCGTAGGAAGCAATTCTTTGTGGTGGAAACAAGGCCTAGGGATCATACTTTCACTAGTGGACACTCTCAACATTGATCACATAATAAATAAGTTCTCTTTCCTTTGTGCTACATATACTCTTGTTTGATAATGAACACCACTAATTGTGTAGGATTACACGAACCCTCAATGCCGGAGTTAACAAGCGCCACAACATTCGATATTCATGTTTAAGTAACCTTAGAGTATAATAGATCTTTGCAAAATAGACCAAGTACTAACATAGCATGCACACTGTCACCATCACACTATGAAGGAGGCATAAATCACATCAATACTATCATAGCGATAATCAACTCCATAACCTACAAGAGATTATGATCATAATCTACGACAAGAACTACACGATGCACACACTGTCACCATTACACCATGCAGGAGGAATAGACTACTTTAATAACATCACATGAGTAGCACATAGATAAATAGTGATACAAAACACATTGCAATCATAAAGGGATATAAATAAGCACTTCACTACGCCATTCATAACAGTGAATAAGTATTCTATGAAATATAGCCTAAGAGACCCACACGGTGCACACACTGTCACCTTTACACACGTGGGACAAGGAGTCTCCGGAGATCACATAAGTAAAACCCACTTGACTAGCATAATGACATCTAGATTACAAGCATCATCATATGAATCTCAATCATGTAAGGCAGCTCATGAGATTATTGTATTGAAGTACATAGAGAGAGATGAACCACATAGCTACCGGTACAGCCCCGAGCCTCGATGGAGAACTACTCCCTCCTCATGGGAGCAGCAGCGGTGATGAAGATGGCGGTGGAGATGGCAGCGGTGTCGATGGAGAAGCCTTCCGGGGGCACTTCCCCGTCCGGCGGCGTGCCGGAACAGAGACTCCTGTCCCCCAGATCTTGGCTTCACGATGGCGGCGCGTACCGTGGCTTATTCCTCTCGGGGTTTTAGGTCAGGGACCTTATATAGGCGAAAGGGCAAGGTCAGAGGGGGTCTGGGGCCACCAGACACTAGGGCGGCGCGCCCCCTCCTGGGCCGCGCCGCCACCATGTGTGGGCCCCCTGTGGCCCCTCTCTGACGGTTCTCGGGTGTTCTGGAAGCTCCCGGGGATTCTAAGATCTTCGGTGTTGATTTCGTCCGATTCCGAGAATATTTCCTTACTAGGATTTCTGAAACCAAAAACAGCAGAAAACAGGAAGTGGCACTTCGGCATCTCGTCAATAGGTTAGTTCCGGAAAACGCATAAATATGACATAAAGTATGCATAAAACATGTAGATATCATCAATAAAGTAGCATGGAACATAAGAAATTATAGATACGTTGGAGACGTATCAGCATCCCCAAGCTTAGTTCCTACTCGTCCTCGAGTAGGTAAACGATAACAATGATAATTTCTTAAGTGACATGCCATCATAACCTTGATCATACTATTGTAAGCATATGTAATGAATGCAGCGATCAAAACAATGGTAATGACATGAGTAAACAAATGAATCATAAAGCAAAGACTTTTCATGAATAGTACTTCAAGACAAGCATCAATAAGTCTTGCATAAGAGTTAACTCATAAAGCAATAAATCAAAGTAAAGGTATTGAAGCAACACAAAGGAAGATTAAGTTTCAGTGGTTGCTTTCAACTTATAACATGTATATCTCATGGATAGTGTCAATATAAAGTAATATAACAAGTGCAATATGCAAGTATGTAGGAATCAATGCACAGTTCACACAAGTGTTTGCTTCTTGAGGTGGAGAGAGATAGGTGAACTGACTCAACATAAAAAGTAAAAGAATGGCCCTTCGCAGAGGGAAGCATTGATTGCTATATTTGTGCTAGAGCTTTGATTTTGAAAACATCAAGAGAGTATAAAAGTAAAGTTTTGAGAGGTGTTTGTTGTTGTCAACGAATGGTAGTGGGCACTCTAACCCCCTTGCCAGACAAACCTTCAAAGAGCGGCTCCCATTTTATTTTATTTTTGGGTGGCACTCCTTCCAACCTTTCTTTCACAAACCATGGCTAACCGAATCCTCGGGTGCCTGCCAACAATCTCATACCATGAAGGAGTGCCTTTTTATTTTAGTTTTATTATGATGACACTCCTCCCCACCTTTGCTTTCTCAAGCCATGGCTAACCGAATCCTTCGGGTGCCGTCCAACAATCACATACCATGGAGGAGTGTCTATTTTTGTTAATTAATTTGGGACTGGGAATCCCATTGCTAGCTCTTTTTGCAAAGTTATTGGATAACCGGATGAAGCCACTAGTCCATTGGTTAAAGTTGCCCAACAAGATTGAAAGATAAACACCACATACTCATGAGCTATAAAACATTGACACAAATCAGAGGTGATAACTTTTGAAATGTTTAAAGGTAGCACTCAAGCAATTTACTTTGGAATGGCGGAGAAATACCATGTAGTAGGTAGGTGACAAAGGATTAATTTGTCAATGCCTACATATTGTAGACTAGGGTTTTGCTAGAAGTAGAGGGCAAGTAGATCTCGAAGGTTTCAGGCGAAAAGTACTCGACGATTGTGAAAACTAGGGTTATGTTGACAGTAGATTCGATCCTTTCTTTGTCCCTCGACTCCCCCTTATATAGAGAGTCGAGGGTTTCGTAATACACAAGTTACAGAGTTCGGGAGGGTTTCGTATCCAACCCGTAAGATTACAAGTTTCTATATTTCCTAATACAATCTATCTTTCCTTAACTAAATGGGCTTCCAAGTCTTCTTATTCTTCGAGTCATGGGCCTTCAGTAAATCCCGGGTACCATCTTTGGCAGGCCCATTGGGGATGCCTATGTCAGTGATGCGCGTAGATGTACACGTCCGTTGGGAACCCCAAGAGGAAGGTATGATGCGCACAGTGGCAAGTTTTCCCTCAGAAAGAAACCAAGGTTGAATCGAACCAGGAGGAGCCAAGAAGCACGTTGAAGGTTGATGGTCGCGAAATGTGATGCGGCGCAACACCAGGGATTCCGGCGCGGAACCTGCACAACACAACCCAAGTACTTTGCCCCAACGAAACAGTGAGGTTGTCAATCTCACCGGCTTGCTGTAACAAAGGATTAAACGTATCGAGTGGAAGATGTTTGCAAAGAAAACAGTAAACACAATTGCAGTAGATTGTATGCTATGTAAAGAATAGGACCGGGGTCCACAGTTCACTAGAGGTGTCTCTCCCATAAGATAAAAGCATGTTGGGTGAACAAATTACAGTCGGGCAATTGACAAATAGAGAAAGGCATAACAATGCATATACATGATATGATAAATATAGTGAGATTTAATTGGGCATTACGACAAAGTACATAGACCGCCATTGATATGGATATCCAGGCCTGGTACACTAGGACAGCCATTGATACGAGGATTAAGTCTAAGGTTGTACCATTATTATTGTATCGTAGCATTGTTATTAGGAAATAATGTAGCCAGGTCATGTGGTGGGCCAAATTAGGGTTTTAATAGAGTCTATTTGACTTGGCTGTCCTAGTGTACCAGGCCTGGATATCCATATCAGCCATCCAACTGCATCTATGCCTAAAAAGTCCACCTTCAGGTTATCATCCGAACCCCATTCAGTATTAAGTTGCTAAGCAACAGACAATTGCATTAAGTATGGTGCGTAATGTAATCGACAACTACATCCTTAGACATAGAATCAATGTTTTATCCCTAGTGGCAACAACACATCACAACCTTAGAACTTTCTGTCACTGTCCCAGGTGTCAATGAAGGCATGAACCCACTATCGAGCATAAATACTCCCTCTTGGAGTTAAGAGTAAAAACTTGGCCAGAGCCTCTACTAGTAACGGAGAGCATGCAAGATCATAAACAACACATAAACAATAGATTGATAATCACCATAATCATAGTACTCTCTATCCATCGGATCCCGACAAACACAACATATAGAATTACATATAGATGATCTTGATCATGTTAGGCAGCTCACAAGATCCAACAATGAAGCACAACAAGGAGAAGACGACCATCTAGCTACTGCTATGGACCCATGGTCCAGGGATGAACTACTCACTCATCACTCCGGAGGCGATCATGGCGATGAAGAGTCCTCCGGGAGATGAATCCCCTCTCCGGCAGGGTGCCGGAGGCGATCTCCTGAATCCCCCGAGATGGGATTCGCGGCGGCGGCGTCTCTGGAAGGTTTTCCGTATCGTGGCTCTCGGTACTGGGGGTTTCGCGACGGAGGCTTTAAGTAGGCGAAAGGGCAACGCGGGGGCCACACGAGGTGCCCGGGGGCAGGCCGGCGCGGCCAGGGCCTGGGCCGCGCCGCTATCCCCTGGCTGCCTCGTGGCCCCACTTCGTTATCTCTTCGGTCTTCTGGAAGCTTCGTGCAAAAATAGGACCCTGGCGAAAGTTTCGTCCAATTCCGAGAATATTTCCTTACTAGGATTTCTGAAACCAAAAACAAAAACACATGGCTCTTCGGCATCTTGTTAATAGGTTAGTTCCAGAAAATGCATAAATATGACATATAATGTGCATAAAACATGTAGGTATCATCAATAAAGTAGCATGGAACATAAGAAATTATCGATACGTTGGAGACGTATCAGCATCCCCAAGCTTAGTTCTGCTCGTCCCGAGCAGGTAAAACGATAACAAAGATAATTTCTGAAGTGACATGCCATCATAATCTTGATCATACTATTTGTAAACATATGTAATGAATGCAGCGATCAAAACAAAGGTAATGACATGAGTAAACAACTGAATCATATAGCAAAGACTTTTCATGAATAGTACTTCAAGACAAGCATCAATAAGTCTTGCATAAGAGTTAACTCATAAAGCAATAAATCAAAGTAAAGGTGTTGAAGCAACACATAGGAAGATTAAGTTTCAGCGGTTGCTTTCAACTTATAACATGTATATCTCATGGATATTGTCAACATAAAGTAATATAACAAGTGCAATATGCAAGTATGTGGGAATCAATGCACAGTTCACACAAGTGTTTGCTTCTTAAGGTGGAGGGAGATAGGTAAACTGACTCAACAATAAAAGTAAAAGAATGGTCCTTCAAAGAGGAAAGCATCGATTGCTGTATTTGTGCTAGAGCTTTTATTTTGAAAAACATGAAACAATTTTGTCAACGGTAGTAATAAAGCATATGAGTTATGTAAATTATATCTTACAAGTTGCAAGCCTCATGCATAGTATACTAATAGTGTCCGCACCTCGTCCTACTTAGCTTGGACTACCGGATCTTTGCATGCCATGTTTCAACCAAGTGTCACAAAGGGGTACCTCCATGCCGCCTGTACAAAGGTCTAAGGAGAATGCTCGCATTTTGGATTTCTCGCTTTTGATTATTCTCAACTTAGACATCCATACCGGGACAACATGGACAACAGATAATGGACTCCTCTTAAATGCATAAGCATGTAGCAATGATTATTATTCTCATATGAGATTGAGGATATATGTCCAAAACTGAAACTTCCACCATGATTCATGGCTTTAGTTAGCGGCCCAATGTTCTTCTCTAACAATTTTGCATGCTCCAACCACTAAAATGATAGATCCTTCAGACAAGACGGACATGCATAGCAACTCACATGATATTCAACAATAGTTGATGGCGTTCCCCAGAAGCATGGTTATCGCACAACAAGCAACTTAATAAAATATAAAGTGCATAAGTACATATTCAATACTACGATAGTTTTTAAGGCTATTTTGTCCCATGAGCTATATATTGCAAAGGTGAATGATGGAATTTTAAAGGTAGCACTCAAGCAATTTACTTTGGAATGGCGGAGAAATACCATGTAGTAGGTAGGTATGGTGGACACAAATGGCATAGTAGTTGGCTCAAGGATTTTGGATGCATGAGAAGTATTCCCTCTCGATACAAGGTTTAGGCTAGCAAGGTTATTTGAAGCAAACTCAAGGATGAACAGGTGCAGCAAAACTCACATAAAAGACATATTGTAAACATTATAAGACTCTACACCGTCTTCCTTGTTGTTCAAAACTCAATACTAGATATTATCTAGACCTTAGAGAGACCAAATATGCAAATCAAATTTTAGCAAGCTCTATGTATTTCTTCATTAATGGGTGCAAAGCATATGATGCAAGAGCTTAAACATGAGCACAACAATTGCAAAGTATCACATTATCCAAGACATTTTAGAATTACTACATGTAGCATTTTCCAATTCCAACCATATAACAATTTAACGAAGAAGAAACTTCGCCTTGAACATTATGAGTAAAGCCTAAGGACACATGTGTCCATATGCAACAGCGGAGCGTGTCTCTCTCCCACAAAATGAATGCTAGGATCCATTTTATTCAAACAAAAACAAAAACAAAAACAAACCGACGCTCCAAGTAAAGAACACAAGATGTGACTGAATAAAAATATAGTTTCAGGGAGGAACCTGATGATGTTGTCGATGAAGAAGGGGATGCCTTGGGCATCCCCAAGCTTAGACGCTTGAGTCTTCTTAAAATATGCAGGGGTGAACCACGGGGCATCCCCAAGCTTAGAGCTTTCACTCCTCTTGATCATAGTATATCATACTCCTCCCTTGACCCTTGAAAACTTCCTTCACACCAAACTTCAAGCAAACTCATTAGAGGGTTAGTGCACAATTAATAATTCACACATTCAGAGGTGACACAATCATTCTTTTCACTTCTGGACATTGCATAATGCTACTGGACATTAGTGGATCAAAGAAATAAATCCAACATAGCAAAAGAGGCAATGTGAAATAAAAGGCAGAATCTGTCAAAAACAGAACAGTCCGTAAAGACGAATTTAAAGCTGGCACCAGACTTGCTCAAATGGAAAAACTCAAAACTAATGAAAGTTGCGTCCATATCTGAGGATCACGCTCGTAAATTGGCAGATTTTTTCGAATTTTCTACAGAGAACTGTGCCCAGATTCGTGACAGACAGCAATGCTGTTTCTGCGCAGCGATCCCAAATATAACATCAACTTTGACATAGAAACTTTACTTGGCACAAAAACATGATAAGGAGAGGTTGCTACAGTAGTAAACAACTTCCAAGACTCAACAAAAAAAAAATTGCTGTAGTAAAAACATGGGTTGTCTCCCATAAGCGCTTTTCTTTAACGCCTTTCAGCTAGGCGCAGAAAGTGCAAATCAAGTAACATCGAGAGATGAAGCATCAACATCATTACCTTGGGAGCTGGGAGTTTTCTCAACAATGCATTGTATCTGGTCTATATAAGTAACTCCTCTCTCATTGCTCCTAGGCTTACTATTCTCATCAAACAAATTTTCAGGAACAAGCCAAGCATAGTTATTTTCCAAAGCTTCATGCATCCCTAGTAGTTTACTAGGTATTGGCGCTTTAATTTCCCTACCATCATTAACATTATTAGTATACTTAATTCTATCCATATCCATCTTTTCAAGTATTTGTTTAAAATTAGGAAAGAAACCAAGCCTCTTATGCTTAATAAAAACTTTTCTAGCTTCTTTAACTATATCCTCAAATTCTCTAACAAGGACTTTTAAAACAAAATTTCTCTTTTCCCCCATCTCCATATCCGAAAGTGTAAGAAACATATGTTGTATTATGGGATTGAGATTAACAAATCTAGTTTCTAACATGTGTATCAAACAGGCAGAAGCACTTTCATAAGTAGGAGCAGTTTTTAATAATGGTATATCTTCAAAATCTTCATCCATACTAACATGGGTGAAAAATTCTTCTATATTATCTCTTCCAATGATACACCCTCGTCCTACCGGTATCTCTTCCAAAGTAAACTTAGGATTAAGCATGATGAAATAAGCAAAAAGTAAACTAGGCAAACAAAGTAAAGACAAGTAACTAATTTTTTTGTGTTTTTGATATAGAGAGCAAGACAATAAATAAAGTAAAACTAGCAACTAATTTTTTTGTATTTTGATTTAGTGCAGCAAACAAAGTAGTAAATAAAATAAAGCAAGACAAAAACAAAGTAAAGAGATTGAGAAGTGGAGACTCCCCTTGCAGCGTGTCTTGATATCCCCGGCAACGGCGCCAGAAAAAGTGCTTGATGCGCGTAGATGTACACGTCCGTTGGGAACCCCAAGAGGAAGGTATGATGCGCACAGTGGCAAGTTTTCCCTCAGAAAGAAACCAAGGTTGAATCGAACCAGGAGGAGCCAAGAAGCACGTTGAAGGTTGATGGTCGCGAAATGTGATGCGGCGCAACACCAGGGATTCCGGCGCCAACGGCACAACACAACCCAAGTACTTTGCCCCAACGAAACAGTGAGGTTGTCAATCTCACCGGCTTGCTGTAACAAAGGATTAAACGTATCGAGTGGAAGATGTTTGCAAAGAAAACAGTAAACACAATTTGTATGCTATGTAAAGAATAGGACCGGGGTCCACAGTTCACTAGAGGTGTCTCTCCCATAAGATAAAAGCATGTTGGGTGAACAAATTACAGTCGGGCAATTGACAAATAGAGAAAGACATAACAATGCATATACATGATATGATAAATATAGTGAGATTTAATTGGGCATTACGACAAAGTACATAGACCGCCATCCAACTGCATCTATGCCTAAAAAGTCCACCTTCAGGTTATCATCCGAACCCCATTCAGTATTAAGTTGCTAAGCAACAGACAATTGCATTAAGTATGGTGCGTAATGTAATCGACAACTACATCATTAGACATAGAATCAATGTTTTATCCCTAGTGGCAACAGCACATCACAACCTTAGAACTTTCTGTCACTGTCCCAGGTGTCAATGAAGGCATGAACCCACTATCGAGCATAAATACTCCCTCTTGGAGTTAAGAGTAAAAACTTGGCCAGAGCCTCTACTAGTAACGGAGAGCATGCAAGATCATAAACAACACATAAACAATAGATTGATAATCACCATAATCATAGTACTCTCTATCCATCGGATCCCGACAAACACAACATATAGAATTACATATAGATGATCTTGATCATGTTAGGCAGCTCACAAGATCCAACAATGAAGCACAACAAGGAGAAGACGACCATCTAGCTACTGCTATGGACCCATGGTCCAGGGGTGAACTACTCACTCATCACTCCGGAGGCGATCATGGCGATGAAGAGTCCTCCGGGAGATGAATCCCCTCTCCGGCAGGGTGCCGGAGGCGATCTCCTGAATCCCCGAGATGGGATTCGCGGCGGCGGCGTCTCTAGAAGGTTTTCCGTATCGTGCCTCTCGGTGGGGTTTCGCGACGGAGGCTTTAAGTAGGCGAAAGGGCAACGCGGGGGCCACACGAGGTGCCCGGGGGGCAGGCCGACGCGGCCAGGGCCTGGCCGCGCCGCCTATCCCCTGGCTGCCTCGTGGCCCCACTTCGTTATCTCTTCGGTCTTCTGGAAGCTTCGTGCAAAAATAGGATCCTGGGCGAAAGTTTCGTCCAATTTTATTTCCTTATAGGAACCAAAAACCAAAAACACAAATGGGCTTTCATCTTGTTAATAGGTTAGTTCCAAAATGCATAAATATGACATATAATGTGCATAAAACATGTAGGTATCATCAATAAAGTAGCATGGAACATAAGAAATTATCGATACGTTGGAGTAGCCCCCGAGATTTTTCTTGAATCGAAGAATCAGGGAAAATCTCCAACTTTACTCATTACATAATCTTTCGATATGCAAACACTATTTTGTACAGGGATAACGGTAGTTGGGGCTAGTTCATCTGACGGATCAGGTACTAGTTAACTGCTCTAGTGGCAATCCGCAAAAACCTACTTCAAGATCACGTCCCTGGACATGATCTCGGGATACTGGTGTAAACTTCGACAGGTGCCGCTTAAGGTCTTACCATTCTGTCGAGTCCCAGTCATATTTTATCGGGTACCTAACGCGTCCGTTAGGATTTTTCTTCGCATCTGTTGATACGGAAAAAAGTAGCAATCCGCCGTCAGAGACGGTGCCACGCCGCTCAGAACGGATCTGGGGTCTTACCTTCGCAAAGTTTTGCGGCATTCAGAGATTTTATCGCGACTTTTAGCGCTCTGAGAATATATTGTCGAGTGCTTTTCGGCTGTTGGAATAGCACATTTTATCGAGTCATATTTGATGACTTATTTTGTCTTCCCGATGGGAGTATATGTAGAGTTATCTGTGTAACTCGAAATATACTCACTTCTGTTTCTTTATTTTAATCAAGATTCATCGGGCACGCGAACAGCGTTCCCGATGGGAGTAGCCCCCGAGGCTACAGCCAAGAACTTGTGCTTGGGTGTAGGCTCCACAGATTAGTATCCTTTGCCGCTATATTTATAATCCTTCTCGATATTTTTATATTTATCGGGTGCGCGACCAGCGCTCCCGATGGGAGTAGCCCCCGAGGCTATGAACAAATGCTTGCATTTGGTCATAGGCTCTCGCCATTTCTATTTTGTCATACTCGAAGTTTTCTATTTTTCCAAAGTAGCCCCCGAGCATTTGGGCAAAAACTTGTATTTGATCAAAGGCTCTCGAAATAATCTTGCGTTGTCGATAATCTCTCCCAGCTTCATAGTCGAGCTTTTCTTTTACCATGATGACGTCATTGCTGATGATAGCCACGATTTCTGTATTGGAAACATGCGAAAACCGCTCCTCTCACTGCCTTGTGGGTCCAAATTCCCCATCTGATTGACACGTCGTGCAAGTGGGGGACACACGTCCTCCACTTTTTCTGGCGCACGTACTGTGCCCTCTGTCGTTTCTTTTCTCAGTGAAAAGCCATTTTTACCCCTTGTCCACGTGTAATCCATCTACGCCGTAAATTTTTCATCGAATGGCTGCGTCGATTCACCGCACCTCTATTTAATTCCATCATCTTCTTCCTCTGTCACTTTCGCTCACTCCGCCCATCTGCGCCTCTGCCAAAAATCCTCCATTGCGCCCATTGCCTTGCGCTCCTCCAAGCTTGTGTTGTTCTGCTCCCCTCGAGTGGGAATCATCTTCCCCACAATACGCATACTCCAACGCTCCAACAATCTCCAATGGCCGCCGAAGATCTGGAGTGGGAGAGATCCAAGATCTCCAATCAAGACATGAACCTGCTGAAGAGGTTGGGATTCACCAAGGAGAAAGATGCCCTGCGCTTCCCCCACGAGGAAAGCTACCCAAAGCCTCCGATGGAGTACCGGGTTAGTTTTGTTGACCATCTTATCCGCGGTCTTTCCCCTCCTATCCACGAGTTTCTCCGGGGTCTTCTTTTTGTTTATGGGCTTCAGCTTCACCAGCTGACGCCCAATTCCATCTTGCACGTGTCGATTTTTATCACATTGTGCGAATGCTTTCTCGGAGTCCAACCTAACTGGGCTCTGTGGAAACGCATCTTCTGCCTCCGCCGTAATGGCTCCCACGGCGTCGCCTATAATATTGGCGGCGTCGTCATCTGTGTTCGTTCTGACGTCGATTATTTCGACGTCAAATTTCCTGACTCTGTCCAAGGCTGGCGCAAGAGGTGGCTGTATGTGCACGAGGAAAGCTCTGATCGATGGAGTACAACATCGCCCCTTTTGACGGAAAGGCCAAAATTCTTCGCCGCCGCTCCTGGGATGCTGAAGCTTCCGAAGAAGAGAAATTGGCGACAGAGGCGCTGATGACTCGCATCCGTGAACTTCAGAGTACCCGTGGCAAGGAGCTATCGGGTATCCAAATCACAGCCTACTTCCTTAGGATTAGAATGCAGCCTCTGCAAGCTCGAAAAAATCCCCTTTGGATGTACGCTGGTGATGAAGATGTCGAGAGGCTCTCCACGGATCTTTCTGCAAAAGATTTGGAGAAGCTAATCCGAAGAATCTCCAAGCTTAGCAAGAAGGACACCATTCCAACTTCTTGCAAGGTTGCGCCATTTTGTCGCGCCAATCCTCTTCCCGAGGTATTTTGTTTTCGCCGCTATTATTTCTTCTTCCCGAATTTTTATGTCAACTATTTTTACTTATAGGGAAATATAATTGTTTTGTCGATTTTTTTACAGGGTCACCTTGTTCTGTCTTCTCTTCCTCCCCTTCCCGAAGGTGGGGAAGTCGAAGAACGGGCTGTTGTCACCGACGACAACCAGGGTACTTCTCGCCCTGAAAGTGGAGTCGGGGATTCCCATAAATCTGCGGCTTCTCTTGAAAAAGAGACTGAGGCAGAAGTTTCTTCGTCGACGCGCTCATCTCTTCCTGCTGCTTCTCCAAAGGGCAAAAGGAAAAGGGATGAAGCCATTGACTCCGGCACCTCCAAAGTTAATACTTCCCATGCCGGAAAATCTGCACTCGATGCCGAGGAAGAAACTTTGGATCTTTACGGTGCTGCACTCGTCAGCTCGTAAGTTTTTTGAAATTGCTATGTACTGTATTTTCCCTTTGTCGATGTTTTTGAACTTGCTATTTTATCTTGTCGCTATATTTATGGAGTGACGATGAAGAGGAAAATGCACCTGTTGACGAGACTGCTCGAACGAGCACGTCTCATACTTTGGTTGTTTCAGAAGCTCGTCCTGATGGCGACGAAGCTTCCCCTCCGCCGCAAAACCTTGAACACCCAAGACCAGCTCAAAGCCCCCAAGCTCCTTCCCCGAAGAGAGCTAGGGTAGAAACAACCAAGGAACCAACCATATTAGCTGGTTGTTCCTCGACTTCTCTGATGGAAGAGGTAAATTGTTCTGTATTGACTTTTTGCTTGAAATTTTCTTCTTTTTCTCCTTGATATCAACTTTTGCTTCTTCCTATATTGATCCTTTTTTCATTGTAATCTCTCCAGCCTTTTATGAAAGAGCTCGTCCGCTTTGGTACCCAATTTATCGGGTACCGTGATTACGCCCGCGAACTTGAAGGTACTCACTCGTTCTATCCAGCTTTCTTTGTCAAGTTTTCCGTGTTACTATCGGTGCTTATCTGTCTTTATGTTGGCAGAGAAACTGGCAGAAGCCAACAAACGTGCTGACGCCCTCGCTATTGAGTTAGAACATAGCGAGAGTACGCACACAAAAACTGTCGAGGATCTTGAAAAAAGACTCGGCGACGCAAAAAGGGCCTTGGAGGAGAATGTAGCTCAGCATTCTGCTCGAGAAGAAGAGATCCTCAGTCGACTAGAAACTCAAAGTCGACGTTTTGTTAGTAAGTTCTCACACCCTTGGTGTTTTCTCACTTCGTGTTTTGGTCTCCCTCCTTTTTTCTTTTCGATAACCTTCTTTGTATTTATGCTTTAAGCAGGGAGGACACATCAAGAATATGAGCTGGAAAATCCTGAAGATGATGAGCTTCTCGATGCGCTTTCTCTCCTCGAAATTCACGGGACGGAAGCTCGTAACGGATTAGATGAAGCTGAAGCTGGCCTGTCGCGGCTCTTCCCCTATTTCTTCCACAAAAAGGAGCAACCTGCGACTTTCATTGATCTTGCCCAGTGCTTCAATGGCAAAGAAGACCTTGGACTCCAACTTCGTCAAGAAGGACTAAAGGTTGGCGTCGAAGGTACCATGGCTTTGATTGCCGAAAGTCAGCAACAAATCGACTGGTCCAAGGTTGGCGACACGGGGAAGATTGAGACGAAGAAGTGGCAGTCGCTAATTAAAGCGGCAAAGCCCAATTCGAAGAAGATCCTCGCCACTCTGGATATAAGCCAGCACCTGCTCCGAGTTCTTCAAAGCCGGAGGTCAAGTAGACCACTTCGCTTTTTTCTTTTCTAGTTTATCTCCCCCTTTTGGCATTGTCGCCGTAGTGTTCTTGGCGATGATTGCTCCAGTAGTTCTCTAGAGGTCCTTCTTTTGTAATAGACATGTACATATTATGAGAATGAATGGAAATCTATCTTTGCTCGATAATTGATGTCGAAATTTCTGTTTTCAGTTGATTTTTGACAACTATACGGCAACTCCTGGTCCTTCCGAGGTTTTTCCTTCGTCTCATTTGAAGAAAACCCCTGTCTCTGTTGAATTTGTTGAAAATTCTTCGAGTAAGAATCGGCAGAAGATTTGGAAGAACTTCGACAACAACTCCAATCCACGAAGAAGCAATCACTTATGCTCATGGAACAATCTCGAAAATCTTCTGAAAGGGAAAAAATTGCACTCCAACAAGCTCAAGATGCCATCTCTGAAAAGGACTCTGCCGTTGCTGAAGCTGCTGCAGCGACATCCCGCGAAAATTTTATGCTCCAACTGTTGACAGATGCTAGCTTGGACATGGCAGGTATGTTTCATTATCATTGTCGTGCTTTTCTTTTTCTTTTTGCTTGTCTCCTCATTGCTCACTGACTCTTTTAAAAAATAGGTTCTTTTTTGGATGCTACTACTGAAGATGAACGTGTCGAAGCTCGGTCCAATGCACTTCTTCGGCTTGCTCGTGATCATGGTTCAAATTTTTGGGGCACACCTGAACGAACTCGCCAGATTGTCAGGTTTCAGGATCGCGCACTCCAGGTTCGCGATTATCTTGACTTCTGTACAAGGACTCTGTCTTTGGTCTATGCACCATGTTTCCTCGGAACAAGATGCCAGAGACTCTTCCTGCTTTAATGGATAAGTTTCGGGATGCTCCTCGAATCCATGGCTTTGTGCGGGCCCAACTGGCTGCTGGCGCAAGATTTGCTATGATTATGATAAAGATCTGCTACCCGAAATTAGACGTGGGGCAAATTGTTCCAAAGTGCTTGGCCAAGATGTCGAAGAGGAAGAGAAACTTCGGCAAATATGATGATATTGTTACTCCTGTTGCCGAAGATATGATGGATGAACTTCTTCGGATGGATGCCGAATTCTTCGTGAAGGGCAGCTACGCTGAGCATAGCACTCGTGCTGTAAATAATGAGCGCTTAACCATAGACAATATATTGGGAAATCCTTGAAGATAAACTTGTTCCGAAGATTGTTTCTTGTGTATATGATCTGTATTGTAAAGTCACTATATTTTTATTTTTACCGCCAAGCCCCCGGGCGTTTTGATTGCAGTATTTTTGTTTTTATAATGCGAGGTTGTCCCAAGGCAAAATAAATTATACTTTGTACTATTTTTGCGGGTATGAGTCTCCGAGCTTTATGTTGACCGCTATTTTGTCGATATTTTTATCTTGGCGAGGTACTTTATACCAAGGCGAGATATTTTTTGCGAGCTGTATTTGTCGACACTATGTATATATATATTGTAACGTTGAGGAAGAAGCCCCCGAGCTTGTCTAAAAATATATATAATTCGACTATCTTTATTATATTGCAGCACCGCGAGCCCGCCTCATTAAAAACCTTTTCCGGCCCCACTCGGTGCCCCGAAAAAGGAAAAGAGTGCGTCTGAAAACTCGCGGGCGTTTAAGTGCATTGTATGTTTACAGAAGAGGCTATCTTTCGGCATCTAAGAGTAAAAACGCCTGAGCTGCGCCACGTTCCAAGGATTTGGCTCGGCAATCCCCGTCTTCTTGTCCTTGATTCTGTATGCTCCTCCTTCGATTACTTCTGTGACGATGTAGGGTCCAAGCCATGGTGACTCGAGTTTTTCATGGCTTTTTTGATTGAGTCGCAAAACCAAATCGCCAACTTGGAAGGATCTTGGCCGCAATCGTCGACTGTGGTAGTTTTTCAGGTCCTGTTGGTATTTGGCGACTCGTGACAGGACTTCGTCTCGAGCTTCATCAAGTGCATCGACATCATCCTCCAAAGCTTTTCTCGAAGTTTCTTCATCATATTCTGTGACTCTTGGAGAATCATGCTCTATTTCTATCGGCAGGACTGCTTCGGCTCCATGGACCAGAAAGAACGGCGTTTCCTGCGTCGCCGTATTTGGTGTTGTTCGAATACTCCACAACACACTTGGCAACTCCTCCGGCCAAGTATGCCGAGCTTTTTCCAATGGTCCTAGCAGGCGCTTCTTGATACCATTGCAGATGATGCCATTGGCCTTCTCGACTTGACCGTTGGTCTGTGGATGTGCAACAGACGCAAAACTCAATTTGATGCCCACTTCTGCGCAGTATGCTTTGAACTCTTTGGACGTAAAATTGTTGCCGTTATCTGTGACAATGCTATGAGGGACTCCAAATCTAAAGACGATGCTTTTCACGAACTTGATCGCCGACGCGCCATCCGGTGAATTTATCGGCTTTGCTTCTATCCATTTAGTAAATTTGTCGACAGCAACGAGCATATACTCATATCCTCCTGGCGAAGCTTTGTGTAGTTTTCCCACCATGTCGAGACCCCATTGAGCAAAGGGCCAAGACAGTGGGATTGGCATAAGTTCTGCTGCGGGAGAGTGAGGTTTGGCGGCAAATCTTTGGCACGCGTCGCAAGTTCTCACTATTTCCTTCGCGTCCTCGATTGCTGTTAACCAATAAAATCCTGCTCTGAAAACTTTAGCCGCGATAGCTCGGCTGCTCGCGTGGTGCCCGCATATTCCTTCGTGTACATCTTTCAGGATGATTCTTCCTTCTTCGGGTGTAACACATCTCTGTAGCACGCCCGAAATGCTTCGTTTGTACAACTCCCCTTTTACCACAGTAAAAGCTTTTGATCTCCTAATTATTCGCCTTGCTTCAACTGGGTCGTCGGGTATTGTTTTCCTTAGGATGTATGATATGTAAGCCTGCATCCATGGAATTTGCACCATCATGACTAGCTCCTGCTCCTCTTCTTCTTCTACTGGGTCTTTGGTGGTACTTGATACGTCTCCAACGTATCGATAATTTCTTATGTTCCATGCTACTTTATTGATGATACCTACATGTTTTATGCACATTATATGTCATATTTATGCATTTTCTGGAACTAACCTATTAACAAGATGCCGAAGAGCCGTTGCTGTTTTCTGCTGTTTTTGGTTTCAGAAATCCTAGTAAAGAAATATTCTCGGAATTGGACGAAACTTTCGCCCGGGGTCCTATTTTTGCACGAAGCTTCCAGAAGACCGAAGACCTAACGAAGTGGGGCCACGAGGCAGCCGGGGGTGGCCGGCGCGGCCCAGCCCTTGGCCGCGCGGCCCTGCCCCCTGGGCCCCTCGTGTGGCCCCTCGCGTTGACCTTCCGCCTACTTAAAGCTCCCGTCGCGAAACCCCCAGTACCGAGAGCCACGATACGGAAAACCTTACAGAGACGCCGCCGCTCCCATCTCGGGGGATTCGGAGATCGCCTCCGGCACCCTGCCGGAGAGGGGATTCATCTCCCGGAGGACTCTTCATCGCCATGATCGCCTCCGGAGTGATGAGTGAGTAGTTCACCCCTGGACCATGGGTCCATAGCAGTAGCTAGATGGTCGTCTTCTCCTTGTTGTGCTTCATTGTTGGATCTTGTGAGCTGCCTAACATGATCAAGATCATCTATCTGTAATACTATATGTTGTGTTTGTCGGGATCCGATGGATAGAGAGTACTATGATTATGGTGATTATCAATCTATTGTTTATGTGTTGTTTATGATCTTGCATGCTCTCCGTTATTAGTAGAGGCTCTGGCCAAGTTTTTGCTCTTAACTCCAAGAGGGGGTATTTATGCTCGATAGTGGGTTCATGCCTTCATTGATACCTGGGATCGTGACAGTAGGTTCTAAGGTTGTGATGTGCTGTTGCCACTAGGGATAAAACATTGATGCTATGTCTAAGGATGTAGTTGTTGATTACATTACGCACCATACTTAATGCAATTGTCTGTTGCTTTGCAACTTAATACTGGAGGGGGTTCGGACGATAACCTGAAGGTGGACTTTTTAGGCATAGATGTTGGATGGCGGTCTATGTACTTTGTCGTAATGCCCAATTAAATCTCACTATATTTACCATGTCATGTATATGCATTATTATGCCTTTCTCTATTTGTTAATTGCCCGACTGTAATTTGTTCACCCAACATGCTTTTATCTTATGGGAGAGACACCTCTAGTGAACTGTGGACCCCGGTCCTATTCTTTACATAGCATACAATCTACTTGTTTTACTGTTTTCTTTGCAAACATCTTCCACTCGATACGTTTAATCCTTTGTTACAGCAAGCCGGTGAGATTGACAACCTCACTGTTTCGTTGGGGCAAAGTACTTTGGTTGTGTTGTGCAGGTTCCTAGTTGGCGCCGGAATCCCTGGTGTTGCGCCGCATCACATTTCGCGACCATCAACCTTCAACGTGCTTCTTGGCTCCTACTGGTTCGATTAAACCTTGGTTTCATACTGAGGGAAACTTGCTTCTATACGCATCATACCTTCCACTTGGGGTTCCCAACGGACGTGTGCATCTACGCGTATCAAGCTAAATTTCTGGCGCCGTTGCCGGGGATCGAAGAAAAGAAACACCACAGAAAATTACCTCCCACGGCAACTAAAGCCGTTGCCGGGGAGATCAAGACACGCTGCAAGGGGAGTCTCCACTTCTCAATCTCTTTACTTTGTTTTTGTCTTGCTTTATTTTATTTACTACTTTGTTTGCTGCACCTAAATCAAAATACAAAAAAATTAGTTGCTAGTTTTACTTTATTTGCTATCTTGTTTGCTATATCAAAAACACAAAAAAATTAGTTACTCGCATTTACTTTATCTAGTTTGCTTTATTTACTGTTGCTAAAATGGCCAACCCTGAAAATACTAAGTTGTGTGACTTCACAAATGCAAATAATAATGATTTCCTATGCACACCTATTGCTCCACCTGCTACTACAGCAGAATTCTTTGAAATTAAACCTGCTTTACTAAATCTAGTCATGAGAGAACAATTTTCTGGTGCTAGTTCTGATGATGCTGCTGCCCATCTCAATAATTTTGTTGAACTTTGTGAAATGCAAAAGTATAAAGATGTAGATGGTGATATTATTAAATTGAAAGTGTTTCCTTTCTCATTAAGAGGAAGAGCTAAAGATTGGTTGCTATCTTTGCCTAAGAATAGTATTGATTCATGGACTAAATGCAAGGATGCTTTTATTAGTAGATATTATCCTCCCGCTAAAATTATTTCTTTGAGAAGTAGCATAATGAATTTTAAACAATTAGATACTGAACATGTTGCTCAAGCATGGGAGAGAATGAAAACTTTGGTAAAGAATTGCCCAACCCATGGACTGACTACTTGGATGATCATCCAAACCTTCTATGCAGGACTAAATTTTTCTTCGCGGAATTTATTGGATTCAGCTGCTGGAGGTACCTTTATGTCCATCACATTGGGGGCGGCTACAAAACTTCTTGATGATATGATGATAAATTACTCTGAATGGCACACGGAAAGAGCTCCACAAGGTAAGAAGGTAAATTCTGTTGAAGAAACCTCTTCCTTGAGTGATAAGATTGATGTGATTATGTCTATGCTTGTGAATGGTAGATCTAATGTTGATCCAAATAATGTTCCTTTAGCTTCATTGGTTGCTCAAGAAGAAAATGTTGATGTGAATTTCATTAAAAACAATAATTTCAACAACAATGCTTATAGGAACAACTCTGGTAATAACTATAGGCCATATCCTTCTACTAATGGTAATGGTTATGGTAATTCTTATGGGAATTCTTACAACAATAATAGAAGTGTACCCTCTGGTCTTGAAGCCATGCTTAAAGAATTTATTAGTACACAAACTGCTTTTAACAAATCTGTTGAGGAAAAGCTTGATAAAATTGATACTATCGCTTCTAGAGTTGATAGGCTTGCCTCTGATGTTAATCTTTTAAAGTTGAAAGTTATGCCTAATAATGATCTTGATAATAAGATTACTACTACAGCAAATGCCATCCAAGTTAGAATTAATGAGAATATAAGATTAATGGCTGAGTTGCGTGCTAGGTGGGATAGAGAAGAAAATGAAAAACTAGCTAAAGAGAATAATGTAGCTAAAGTTTGGACTATCACCACCACTAGTAATGCTAATTCCTCACATGTTGCTACACCTCCTACTATCAATGGTAATATAATTGGTGTTGGCAATGTTTCTACTCCTAGTGCAAAGCGTACAAAACTGCCTGAAATTGCTAAAACTGCTGAAACTGCTTGTGATAAAACTGCTGAAATTTTTTCCAACCTTGGGAATAATGATCCCATTGCTGTAGCTCATAATGATTTAGATTTTGATGATTGCCACATCTCTGAAGTTATAAAGTTCTTGCAAAAACTTGCTAAAAGTCCTAATGCTAGTGCTATAAATTTAGCCTTTACAAAGCATATTACAAATGCTCTCATAAAAGCTAGAGAAGAGAAACTAAAACTTGAAACTTCTATTCCTAGAAAGTTAGAAGATGGTTGGGAGCCCATCATTAAAATGAAATTCAATGACTTTGAATGTAATGCCTTATGTGATCTTGGTGCAAGTATTTCTGTTATGCCTAAAAAGATTTATGATATGCTTGACTTGCCACCATTAAAGAATTGTTATTTGGATGTTAATCTCGCCGATAATGTTAAAAAGAAACCTTTGGGGAGGATTGATAATGTGCATATTACGGTTAACAATAACCTTGTCCCCGTTGATTTTGTTGTCTTGGATATCGAATGCAATGCATCTTGTCCAATTGTGTTGGGAAGACCTTTTCTTCGAACTGTTGGTGCTGTTATTGATATGAGGGAAGGTAATATTAAATATCAATTTCCTCTCAAGAAAGGTATGGAACACTTCCCTAGAAAGAGAATGAAGTTGCCTTTTGATTCTATTATTAGAACAAGCTATGATGTTGATGCTTCTACTCTCGATGTTACTTGATTTGCACTTTCTGCGCCTAGCTGAAAGGCGTTAAAGAAAAGCGCTTATGGGAGACAACCCATGTTTTTACCTACAGCAATTTTTTGTTTTATTGAGTCTTGGAAGTTGTTTACTACTGTAGCAACCTCTCCTTATCATGTTTTTGTGCCAAGTAAAGTTTCTATGTCAAAGTTGATGTTATATTTGGGATTGCTGCGCAGAAACAGCATTGCTGTCTGTCACGAATCTGGGCATAATTCTCTGTAGAAAATTCGAAAAAATCTGCCAATTTACGAGCATGATCCTCAGATATGTACGCAACTTTCATTAGTTTTGAGTTTTTCCATTTGAGCAAGTCTGGTGCCATTTATAAATTCGTCTTTACGGACTGTTCTGTTTTTGACAGATTCTGCCTTTTATTTCGCATTGCCTCTTTTGCTATGTTGGATTTATTTCTTTGATCCATTAATGTCCAGTAGCATTATGCAATGTCCAGAAGTGAAAAGAATGATTGTGTCACCTCTGAATGTGTGAATTATTAATGATGCACTAACCCTCTAATGAGTTTGTTTGAAGTTTGGTGTGAAGGAAGTTTTCAAGGGTCAAGAGAGGAGAATGATATACTAAGATCAAGAGGAGTGAAAGCTCTAAGCTTGGGGATGCCCCCGTGGTTCATCCCTGCATATTTTAAGAAGACTCAAGCATCTAAGCTTGGGGATGCCCAAGGCATCCCCTTCTTCATCGACAACATCATCAGGTTCCTCCCCTGAAACTATATTTTTATTCAGTCACATCTGGTGTTCTTTACTTGGAGCGTCGGTTTGTTTTCGTTTTTGTTTTTGTTTGAATAAGATGGATCCTAGCATTCACTTTGTGGGAGAGAGACACGCTCCGCTGTTGCATATGGACACATGTGTCCTTAGGCTTTACTCATAATGTTCAAGGCGAAGTTTCTTCTTCGTTAATTTGTTATATGGTTGGAATTGGAAAATGCTACATGTAGTAATTCTAAAAATGTCTTGGATAATGTGATACTTGGCAATTGTTGTGCTCATGTTTAAGCTCTTGCATCATATGCTTTGCACCCATTAATGAAGAAATACATAGAGCTTGCTAAAATTTGATTTGCATATTTGGTTTCTCTAAGGTCTAGATAATATCTAGTATTGAGTTTTGAACAACAAGGAAGACAGTGTAGAGTCTTATAATGTTTACAATATGTCTTTTATGTGAGTCTTGCTGCACTTGTTCATCCTTGAGTTTGCTTCAAATAACCTTGCTAGCCTAAACCTTGTATCGAGAGGGAATACTTCTCATGCATCCAAAATCCTTGAGCCAACCACTATGCCATTTGTGTCCACCATACCTACCTACTACATGGTATTTACCCGCCATTCCAAAGTAAATTGCTTGAGTGCTACCTTTAAAATTCCATCATTCGCCTTTGCAATATATAGCTCATGGGACAAAATAGCCTTAAAAACTATCGTAGTATTGAATATGTACTTATGCACTTTATATTTTATTAAGTTGCTTGTTGTGCGATAACCATGCTTCTGGGGAACGCCATCAACTATTGTTGAATATCATGTGAGTTGCTATGCATGTCCGTCTTGTCTGAAGGTCTATCATTTTAGTGGTTGGAGCATGCAAAATTGTTAGAGAAGAACATTGGGCCGCTAACTAAAGCCATGAATCATGGTGGAAGTTTCAGTTTTGGACATATATCCTCAATCTCATATGAGAATAATAACTTTGCTACATGCTTATGCATTAAAGAGGAGTCCATTATCTGTTGTCCATGTTGTCCCGGTATGGATGTCTAAGTTGAGAATAATCAAAAGCGAGAAATCCAAATGCGAGCATTCTCCTTGGACCTTTGTACAGGCGGCATGGAGGTACCCCTTTGTGACACTTGGTTGAAACATGGCATGCAAAGATCCGGTAGTCCAAGTTAAGTAGGACGAGGTGCGGGCACTATTAGTATACTATGCGTGAGGCTTGCAACTTGTAAGATATAATTTACATAACTCATATGCTTTATTACTACCGTTGACAAAATTGTTTCATGTTTTCAAAATAAAAGCTCTAGCACAAATACAGCAATCGATGCTTTCCTCTTTGAAGGACCATTCTTTTACTTTTATTGTTGAGTCAGTTTACCTATCTCCTTCCACCTTAAGAAGCAAACACTTGTGTGAACTGTGCATTGATTCCTACATACTTGCATATTGCACTTGTTATATTACTTTATGTTGACAATATCCATGAGATATACATGTTACAAGTTGAAAGCAACCGCTGAAACTTAATCTTCTTATGTGTTGCTTCAATACCTTTACTTTGATTTATTGCTTTACGAGTTAACTCTTATGCAAGACTTATTGATGCTTGTCTTGAAGTACTATTCATGAAAAGTCTTTGCTATATGATTCAGTTGTTTACTCATGTCATTACCATTGCTTTGATCGCTGCATTCATTACATATGTTTACAAATAGTATGATCAAGATTATGATGGCATGTCACTTCAGAAATTATCTTTGTTATCGTTTTACCTGCTCGGGACGAGCAGAACTAAGCTTGGGGATGCTGATACGTCTCCAACGTATCGATAATTTCTTATGTTCCATGCTACTTTATTGATGATACCTACATGTTTTATGCACATTATATGTCATATTTATGCATTTTCTGGAACTAACCTATTAACAAGATGCCGAAGAGCCATTCTGTTTTCTGCTGTTTTTGGTTTCGGAAATCCTAGTAAAGAAATATTCTCGGAATTGGACGAAACTTTCGCCCAGGGGTCCTATTTTTGCACGAAGCTTCTAGAAAGACCTAACGAAGTGGGGCCACGAGGCAGCCAGGGGGTGGCCGGCGCGGCCCGGCCCCGCGCGGCCCCTGGGCCGTGTGGCCCCTCGCGTTGACCTTCCGCCTACTTAAAGCTCCCGTCGCGAAACCCCCAGTACCGAGAGCCACGATACGGAAAACCTTACAGAGACGCCGCCGCCGCGAATCCCATCTCGGGGGATTCGGAGATCGCCTCCGGCACCGCGGGAGAGGGGATTCATCTCCCGGAGGACTCTTCATCGCCATGATCGCCTCCGGAGTGATGAGTGAGTAGTTCACCCCTGGACCATGGGTCCATAGCAGTAGCTAGATGGTCGTCTTCTCCTTGTTGTGCTTCATTGTTGGATCTTGTGAGCTGCCTAACATGATCAAGATCATCTATCTGTAATACTATATGTTGTGTTTGTCGGGATCCGATGGATAGAGAGTACTATGATTATGGTGATTATCAATCTATTGTTTATGTGTTGTTTATGATCTTGCATGCTCTCCGTTATTAGTAGAGGCTCTGGCCAAGTTTTTGCTCTTAACTCCAAGAGGGAGTATTTATGCTCGATAGTGGGTTCATGCCTTCATTGATATCTGGGATCGTGACAGTAGGTTCTAAGGTTGTGATGTGCTGTTGCCACTAGGGATAAAACATTGATGCTATGTCTAAGGATGTAGTTGTTGATTACATTACGCACCATACTTAATGCAATTGTCTGTTGCTTTGCAACTTAATACTGGAGGGGGTTCGGATGATAACCTGAAGGTGGACTTTTTAGGCATAGATGCAGTTGGATGGCGGTCTATGTACTTTGTCGTAATGCCCAATTAAATCTCACTATATTTACCATGTCATGTATATGCATTATTATGCCTTTCTCTATTTGTTAATTGCCCGACTGTAATTTGTTCACCCAACATGCTTTTATCTTATGGGAGAGACACCTCTAGTGAACTGTGGACCCCGGTCCTATTCTTTACATAGCATACAATCTACTTGTTTTACTGTTTTCTTTGCAAACATCTTCCACTCGATACGTTTAATCCTTTGTTACAGCAAGCCGGTGAGATTGACAACCTCACTGTTTCGTTGGGGCAAAGTACTTTGGTTGTGTTGTGCAGGTTCCTAGTTGGCGCCGGAATCCCTGGTGTTGCGCCGCATCACATTTCGCGACCATCAACCTTCAACGTGCTTCTTGGCTCCTACTGGTTCGATTAAACCTTGGTTTCATACTGAGGGAAACTTGCTTCTATACGCATCATACCTTCCACTTGGGGTTCCCAACGGACGTGTGCATCTACGCGTATCAACTCGAGTATTTCTCTTTTTTCTCCTTCTTTATTTTCGCTGGCTTTGTTGATCTCTCGCTTATCTCTTCCCAAAACACGCCTGGAGGAATCGCGAGACATTGTGACCCGATGTTTGCAAGAACATCGGCTTCATCGTTACTCAGCCTGCTGATGTGGTTTACCTCGCATCCGTCAAACAATTTTTCCAGCTCATTGTACACCTCTTTGTATGCTATCATACTTTCGTTGACTGCATCACATTGGTTCATAACTTGCTGTGCCACCAATTGTGAGTCGCCGAAGATTTTCAATCGGGTTGCACCGCAAGCTTTCGCCATCTTCATCCCGTGTATGAGAGCTTCATATTCTGCTTCATTGTTAGACGCGTTTGGGAACGTCATCCGTAAACGTATTTCAACTTATCGCCTTCAGGTGATACTAATATCACGCCTGCTCCAGCACCTTCCAATCGTTTGGACCCGTCGAAGTTCATGGTCCAAGTTCTCGATAAATCTGGAGGCCCCGTGTTTTGTAGCTCCATCCACTCTGCAATGAAATCTGGTAGAACCTGCGATTTTATTGCCTTTCTTTTTTCATACGTGATGTCCCGAGGGGAAAGTTCTATTCCCCAAAGGGAGACACGACCCGTAGCTTCTGGGTTGTTCAATATGTTTGACAAAGGAGCTTCATTGACCACTATTATCGGGTGCGCCGAAAAGTAGTGTCGCAATTTTCTTGCTGTCGTGAATACTCCATACGCCAGCTGATATTGCGGGTGCTGTTTTGAAGGCGACAGTACTTCGCTGATGAAATATACTGGCCTCTGAACTCCATGAAGCTTTCCTTCTTCTTCTCTCTCGACTACTAGGGCTGTGCTGACCACCTGAGGTGTGGCTGCAATGTATAAGAGGAGAGGTTCTTTCTCTTTAGGCGCCACCAAGATTGGTGGTGTCGAAATTGTCCGCTTGAGGTTCTCGAAGGCCCTATCTGCTTCCTCGTTCCATTGAAATTTTTCCCCCTGTTTGATCAATGCGTAGAACGGCAATGCCTTTTCTCCTAGCCTGGCGACGAATCTGCTTAAAGCTGCGACTCGCCCCGTTAACTGTTGTATTTCTTTCAACTTTGTTGGCTTTCTCATAGTGACGATGGCCTGGATTTTTTCGGGATTAGCTTCAATCCCCCTTGCTGATACTAAGAACCCGAGAAGTTCTCCTGCAGGAACTCCAAAAGAGCACTTTGTCGGGTTCAGCTTGAGGCAGAACTTGTCGAGGTTGTCGAAGGTTTCCTTCAAATCTTCGATCAGAGTTGACCCCTTCTTTGATGTTATCACGACATCGTCGATGTAGACTTGCACATTTTTTCCAATCTGTGTTGCTAGGCACTTCTGCATCATCCGCTGATATGTTGCTCCCGCGTTTTTTAAACCAAAGGGCATTGTTTTGTAGCAAAACACGCCGTAAGGTGTTATGAACGCTGTCTTGGCTTCATCTTCTTCTTTTAATCTGATCTGGTTATAACCAGAGTACGCGTCCAAAAAGGAAAGACGTTCGCATCCTGCCGTGGAGTCGATGATTTGATCGATCCTTGGGAGGGGAAAGTGATCCTTAGGACAATGTTTATTGACACACGTAAAGTCGACACACATGCGAAGGACTTTTGTGTGTTTCTTCGGCACCATCACTGGGTTAGATACCCACGTGGCTTCTGTAGATATTTCTTTAATAAAACCAACATCTTTGAGTCGATCTATTTCTGATAACATAGCTTTGCGGTTGGGTTCCGAAAAACGCCGCAAAGGTTGCTTGATTGGTCTTGCGAGAGGATCCAAATTGAGGTGGTGCTCGGCAAGTTCCCTGGGTACTCCTGGCATGTCAGCTGGACACCATGCGAAGATTTTCCAGTGCTCACGGAGGAACTCGACGAGCGCGCTTTCCTATGCGATATCCATGTTTGTTGCAATGGATGTCGTTTTCTTTGGGTCTGTCGGGTGGATCTGTACCTCTTTTGAATCCTTGGTTGTGTTAAAAGTTGGCTCCTTAGAAGACCTCCCTACTTCTGGCAGCACATCATAATCAGTGAACCTTGGCGCCATATATTCTGCTTGCATCCCGAAGGTTTCTGACAGTCGATGAAAATCCTTGTCGCATTTATCAGATAACGCGAAACTTCCTTTGATTGTGATAGGTCCCTTGGGCCCAGGCAACCTCCACAACAGGTATGTATAGTGTGGCACTGCCACAACGCGAAACTTCCTTTGATTGTGATAGGTCGCCCCAACAGAGCGTGATATTGCGACGGGAAATCTACAACTTCAAACTCCAAATTCTCTATCCTGTAATTTTCTCGGGTTCCAAACTGAACGTCGAGATTGATCTTGCCCAACGGATAACTTGGCTTCTCTGGTGTGATCCCGTGGAAACGTGTATCAGTTGGTTTCAGGTTTGCCAGGGATATGTTCATCTTCCTCAATGTATCTGCATACATAAGGTTTAAGCTGCTGCCGCCATCTATGAAAACTCTCGACACGTCAAAACCAGCAATTACTGCGGGTAAGTGATGTCTACGGGTGCTTCTATTCTTGTAGACAGTGTTGGGCCTCCAAGAGCAGAGGTTTGTAGAACAGCAGCAAGTTTCCCTTATTACCCAAGGTTTATCGAACTCGAACTGAGGAAGAGGTCAAAGATATCCCTCTCATGCAATGCAACCACAAAGCAAGAAGTCTCTTGTGTCCCCAACACACCTAATAGGTGTACTAGTTCGGCGAGAGATAGTGAAATACAAGTGGTATGAATGAATATGAGCAGTAGTACGGCGCCAGAAAATAGCTCGCTGGCGTGCAGTTGATGGTAGTAATATTGCAGGAAGTAAACATGTAGTAACGCAGCAGTAGTAACGCAGTAAAACAGTAACAAGTAGCGATAGCAGTATTTAGGAACAAGGCCTAGGGATTAGACTTTCACTAGTGGACACTCTCAACTTTGATCACATAACAGAATAGATAAATGCATACTCTACACTCTCTTGTTGGATGATGAACACATTGCGTAGGATTACACGAACCCTCAATGCCGGAGTTAACAAGCTCCACAATTCAATGTTCATATTTAAATAACCTTAGAGTGCAAGAAAGATCGATACGACTAAACCAAGTACTAACGTAGCATGCACACTGTCACCTTCATGCTTATGTAGGAGGAATAATACACATCAATACTATCATAGCAATAGTTAACTTCGCAATCTACAAGAGATCATGATCATAGCATAAACCAAGTACTAACACGGATGCACACACTGTCACCATTACATCGTGTAGGAGGAATAAAACTACTTTAATAACATCACTAGAGTAGCACATAGATAAATTGTGATACAAAACACATTGCAATCATAAAGAGATATAAATAAGCACTTCACTATGCCATTCATAACAGTGAATAAGTATTCTGTGAAATATAGCCTAAGAGACCCACACGGTGCACACACTGTCACCTTTACACACGTGGGACAAGGAGTCTCCGGAGATCACATAAGTAAAACTCACTTGACTAGCATAATGACATCTAGATTACAAGCATCATCATATGAATCTCAATCATGTAAGGCAGCTCATGAGATTATTGTATTGAAGTACATAGGAGAGAGATGAACCACATAGCTACCGGTACAGCCCCGAGCCTCGATGGAGAACTACTCCCTCCTCATGGGAGCAGCAGCGGTGATGAAGATGGCGGTGGAGATGGCAGCGGTGTCGATGGAGAAGCCTTCCGGGGCACTTCCCCGTCCGGCAGGTGCCGGAACAGAGACTCTGTCCCCCAGATCTTGGCTTCGCGATGGCGGCGGCTCTGGAAGGTTTCGCGTCCGTGGCTTCCTCCGTCGGGGTTTTTAGGTGGGGACCTTATATAGGCGAAAGGGCAGCCTCGGAGGGTCGAAGGGGCGACGACACCATAGGCTGGCGCGCCAGGGCCCAGGCCACGCCACCCTATCATCTGGGCCCAGGGGCCCCCTCGCGCTCTCGGGTGTTCTGGATGCTTCCGGGCAAAATAGGAACCTGGGCGTTGATTTCGTCCAATTCCGAGAATATTTCGTTACTAGGATTTCTGAAACCAAAAACAGCAACAACTGGCTCTTCGGCATCTTGTTAATAGGTTAGTTCCAGAAAATGCGTAAATACGACATATAATGTGCATAAAACATGTAGGTATCATCAATAAAGTAGCATGGAACATAAGAAATTATCGATACGTCGGAGACGTATCAGCATCCCCAAGCTTAGTTCTGCTCGTCCCGAGCAGGTAAAACGATAACAAAGATAATTTCTTAAGTGACATGCCATCATAACCTTGATCATACTATTGTAAGCATATGAGATGAATGCAGCGATCAAAACAATGATAATGACATGAGTAAACAAATGAATCATAAAGCAAAGACTTTTCATGAATAGTACTTCAAGACAAGCATCAATAAGTCTTGCATAAGAGTTAACTCATAAAGCAATAAATCAAAGTAAAGGTATTGAAGCAACACAAAGGAAGATTAAGTTTCAGCGGTTGCTTTCAACTTATAACATGTATATCTCATGGATAATTGTCAACATAGAGTAATATAACAAATGCAATAAGCAAGTATGTAAGAATCAATGCACAGTTCACACAAGTGTTTGCTTCTTGGGATGGAGAGAAATAGGTGAACTGACTCAACATAAAAGTAAAAGAAAGGTCCTTCAAAGAGGAAAGCATCGATTTCTATATTTGTGCTAGAGCTTTGATTTTGAAAACATCAAGAGAGCATAAAGTTTTGAGAGGTGTTTGTTGTTGTCAACGAATGGTAGCGGGTACTCTAACCCCCTTGCCAGACAAACCTTCAAAGAGCGGCTCCCATTTTATTTTATTTTTGGGTGGCACTCCTTCCAACCTTTCTTTCACAAACCATGGCTAACCGAATCCTCGGGTGCCTGCCAACAATCTCATACCATGAAGGAGTGCCTTTTTATTTTAGTTTTATTATGATGACACTCCTCCCCACCTTTGCTTTCTCAAGCCATGGCTAACCGAATCCTTCGGGTGCCGTCCAACAATCACATACCATGGAGGAGTGTCTATTTTTGTTAATTAATTTGGGACTGGGAATCCCATTGCCAGCTCTTTTTGCAAAATTATTGGATAAGCGGATGAAGCCACTAGTCCATTGGTGAAAGTTGCCCAACAAGATTGAAAGATAAACACCACATACTTCCTCATGAGCTATAAAACATTGACACAAATGAGAGGTAATAACTTTTGAATTGTTTAAAGATAGCACTCAAGCAATTTACTTTGGAATGGCGGAAAATACCATGTAGTAGGTAGGTATGGTGGACACAAATGGCATAGTGATTGGCTCAAGGATTTGGATGCATGAGAAGTATTCCCTCTCGATACAAGGCTTAGGCTAGCAAGGTTATTTGAAGCAAACTCAAGGATGAACCGGTACAGCAAAACTCACATAAAAGACATATTGTAAACATTATAAGACTCTACACCGTCTTCCTTGTTGTTCAAACTCAATACTAGAAATTATCTAGACCTTAGAGAGACCAATTATGCAAACTAAATTTTAGCATGCTCTATGTATTTCTTCACTAATAGGTGCAAAGTATATGATGCAAGAGCTTAAACATGAGCACAACAATTGCCAAGTATCACATTATCCAAGACATTTTACCAATTACTACATGTAGCATTTTTCAATTCCAACCATATAACAATTTAACGAAGAGGAAACTTCGCCATGAATATTATGAGCTAAGAACACATGTGTTCATATGAACCAGCGGAGCGTGTCTCTCTCCCACACAAGGATGAAATTATTCAGAGAATGAAAATAACAAAACAAAAACAAAAATAAAAGCACACAGACGCTCCAAGTAAAATACATAAGATGTGACCGAATAAAAATATAGTTTCAAGAGAAGGAACCTGATACTTTGTCGATGAAGAAGGGGATGCCTTGGGCATCCCCAAGCTTAGATGCTTGAGTCTTCTTAAAATATGCAGGGATGAACCACGGGGGCATCCCCAAGCTTAGAGCTTTCACTCCTCTTGATCATAGTATATCATACTCCTCTCTTGACCCTTGAAAACTTCCTTCACACCAAACTTCAAGCAAACTCATTAGAGGGTTAGTGCACAATTAATAATTCTCACATTCAGAGGTGACACAATCATTCTTTACACTTCTGGACATTGCATAAAGCTACTGGACATTAATGGATCAAAGAAATTCATCCAACATAGCAAAAGAGGCAATGCGAAATAAAAGGCAGAATCTATCAAAAACAGAATAGTCCGTAAAGACGAATTTTAAAATGGCACCAGACTTGATCAAATGGAAAAACTCAAACTAATGAAAGTTGCGTACATATCTGGGGATCACGCTCGTAAATTGGCAGATTTTTTCGAATTTTCTACAGAGACTTGTGCCCAGATTCGTGACAGACAGCAATGCTGTTTCTGCGCAGCGATCCCAAATATAACATCAACTTTAACATAGAAATTTTACTTGGCACAAAAACATGATAAGGAGAGGTTGCTACAGTAGTAAACAACTTCCAAGACTCAACAAAACAAAAATTTCTGTAGTAAAATAAACACATGGGTTATCTCCCAAGAAGTGCTTTCTTTATAGCCATTAAGATGGGCTTAGCAGTTTTAATGATGCACTCGCAAGAAATAAAAGTTGAGGCAAAAGAGAGCATTTGAGTCTAACACACTTCCTATGCAAAGGAATCTTGTACACAAATGAATTCATGAAGAACAAAGTGACAAGCATAAGAGGATAAAACACGAGTAACTTCAAGATTCTCAACATGAAGAGGGGAAACTTAATATTATTAAGATGCATATAACCATATTTCCCTCTCTCATAATAACTTTCAGTAGCATCATTGATGAAATCCACAATATACCCATCACTTAAAACATTCTTATCATGGTTCATATGCATAGAAATATCATTAATTTTGGCATAAGAAGAGTTATTCTCATTAATAGTAATTGGAGCAAGATTATTATCAAGAATTTGAACATGGTAAACAAGTTGCATATTAAAAGAATTGTTTTTGGTAATCCAATCATGACTATGACAAGTTTCATAAGGATAGTTATAACCTATATCATAGCATTCTTTATAATAATCATCAAAGATCGGAGGCACAGTGTCATCATAAGAAATAGAATAGTTATCTTTCACAGTCGATTTATCTATGACCATACCATCATTGTTATTAGAAGGAGATGTATCAAGAACATAATGACTAGTAGCAAAAGGATTTTCAAACACCTCTTCCCCAAGCTTAGAGCTTTCTATATCATTATGGGAGGAAGCATGGATAGCACTGACACTATGGCAATTATTATCATTTTCAGAATTAGTTTCCCAGAGATTTGTAATATCAAAAGTAGTGTGCTCATTCAAATCATGATCGCTAATGTATGTAAAGGGCATAGGAAGATCATCGTATTCAGATTCATTATCACAATAATCATTAGGAGCAACATACTTACGGTTACCTAGCGTTATCTCATTCACGCGGGGATACGCCGTTACCTCTTTCTTTTTATTCTCCTTCTTCTTCTTCTTCGTTCCCTTCTTCTTCTTCTTTTCCTTCTCCTCGTTCCCTTCTTTAGGAGGAAGAGGCTTGAAGGGTGGCTTGTCCGCATAACCTGATTTACTTTCAAAAACAATAGAAGAAACTTGGGAGGATCCCTCCTTTTCATTAATTAGTTGAAAACACACAACGGTCCTATCATATTTTGGCAAGGTGTCATCTTCTAAAATATTTTGTATGTAAGTATTTGTATGGCTATTATCAATGCAATAAGAAAAACACCCATGCAGGACATCATCAATATCAAGATCACTCATATGTAACAAAGAGATTTTTCTCGACAGTTCTTCACACCCCAAAAATAAAGTAAGTTCATCATGCTGATTAGGAGTAATTTCATCATCACAATACAAATTTGCAGCACTCATTGGGTTCAAATTATCATTGGAGGGGCATTGAAAATTAAAATGACCCACTTTATGGCAAACTTCACAAATAAAAGGATAGAGGGCACAAACTTTTTTACCAAGATCATCTAGAGCCCTAAACCACTTTCTAGTTTTTTCATTAGCATGATGGATACAATATTCATCTTTGATTTGATTAATTCCACAAGGTCTATGTATTCCACAAAAATTAACATGCTTATAGGAAATAGCATTCTTAGGAGTTTGAGCATGCTTATTGCAATCATTAATAACAATTTCATCCTTCATACAAGCCTCTTTAAAAGGTTCATGATACTTATCAAAATTCTTCCTAGGCAATTCAAAATGAGAGGCAAAAGCTTTATAAAGATTTGCAGCAACTTGAGAGTCAAGACCATAAGTAGCACTCATATTTCGAAATTTACCACTATCCATAAAAGTTTCAATGCATTCATAATCATAATTTATACCTGACTCTTTACCTTTGTCGTTCTCCCAATCTTCAGCGTTCTCCTTAATCCGATCAAGAAGGTCCCTTTTAAACTCTTCTTTGTTGCGCGTGAATGATCCAGAACAAGTAGTATCCAGCAAGGTCTTATCTTGAAAAGAAAGTCTTGCATAGAAATTATCAATGATGATATTACCTGGAAGCTCATGATTGGGGCATTTGAGCATTAAAGTCTTCAATCTCTCCCATGCTTGGGCAATACTCTCTCCATCATGAGGCCAGAAATTATATATTCGGTTTCGATCTTTGTGAATTTCACTTGGAGGATAGAACTTAGAACAAAATAGAGGCATAATATCCTTCCAATCAAGAGAGCGCCCGTCCTTCAGCAGTTTATACCAATGCGCCGCTTTACCAGACAGCGACATAGAGAATAGTTTCTTCTTCACTTCATCCATAGAGATACCTGCACACTTGAATAACCCGCATAATTCATGCAAAAACAGTAAATGATCTCCAGGATGGACAGTTCCATCCCCTTCATAGCGGTTATCCATAACACGTTCAATAATTTTCATAGGGATTTTATACGGAATACTTTCAGTGGATTTAAAATATCAGAAGCATCATTAGAGTTATCGCATATGGGAGATAAAGCATTATCAGAGCAAAATATTTCTTCCAAAGTTGAGGAGCAAAAAAGATTATTTTTATGTAAACTAGCTTCCCCAAGCTTAGACTTCTTCATAGCATTAGCAGTAATTGCATTCATACTAATAACATTGCTACTATCATGTAAATAAGGTTCCATAGGTTTTTTAATTTTTGTATCAAACAATTCTAAATCAGGAAAAAGATTAAAAAGCTCACTAATTTTTTTGTTGTTTTCCATTATGCCTAACTAGTGAAAATAAAAACAAGAAACAAAAAGATGCAATTGCAGGATCTAAAGGAAATAGCTTCGAGCACACACACAATAGCGCCAGAAAAGTACTATTACCTGGAACCGAAGTATGAGTGCCTTTTACCTTTCCTCCCCGGCAACGGCGCCAGAAAAGTGCTTGATGTCTACGGGTGCTTCTATTCTTGTAGACAGTGTTGGGCCTCCAAGAGCAGAGGTTTGTAGAACAGCAGCAAGTTTCCCTTAAGTGGATTACCCAAGGTTTATCGAACTCGGGGAGGAAGAGGTCAAAGATATCCCTCTCATGCAACCCTGCAACCACAAAGCAAGAAGTCTCTTGTGTCCCCAACACACCTAATAGGTGTACTAGTTCGGCGAAGAGATAGTGAAATACAAGTGGTATGAATGAATATGAGCAGTAGTACGGCGCCAGAAAATAGCTCGCTGCGTGCAGTTGATGGTAGTAATATTGCAGGAAGTAAACATGCAGTAGTAACGCAGCAGTAGTAACGCAGTAAAACAGTAAACAAGTAGCGATAGCAGTATTTAGGAACAAGTCCTAGGGATTAGACTTTCACTAGTGGACACTCTCAACTTTGATCACATAACAGAATAGATAAATGCATACTCTACACTCTCTTGTTGGATGATGAACACATTGCGTAGGATTACACGAACCCTCAATGCCGGAGTTAACAAGCTCCACAATTCAATGTTCATATTTAAATAACCTTAGAGTGCAAGAAAGATCGATACGACTAAACCAAGTACTAACGTAGCATGCACACTGTCACCTTCATGCTTATGTAGGAGGAATAATACACATCAATACTATCATAGCAATAGTTAACTTCGCAATCTACAAGAGATCATGATCATAGCATAAACCAAGTACTAACACGGATGCACACACTGTCACCATTACATCGTGTAGGAGGAATAAAACTACTTTAATAACATCACTAGAGTAGCACATAGATAAATTGTGATACAAAACACATTGCAATCATAAAGAGATATAAATAAGCACTTCACTATGCCATTCATAACAGTGAATAAGTATTCTGTGAAATATAGCCTAAGAGACCCACACGGTGCACACACTGTCACCTTTACACACGTGGGACAAGGAGTCTCCGGAGATCACATAAGTAAAACTCACTTGACTAGCATAATGACATCTAGATTACAAGCATCATCATATGAATCTCAATCATGTAAGGCAGCTCATGAGATTATTGTATTGAAGTACATAGGAGAGAGATGAACCACATAGCTACCGGTACAGCCCCGAGCCTCGATGGAGAACTACTCCCTCCTCATGGGAGCAGCAGCGGTGATGAAGATGGCGGTGGAGATGGCAGCGGTGTCGATGGAGAAGCCTTCCGGGGCACTTCCCGTCCGGCGGGGTGCCGGAACAGAGACTCCTGTCCCCCGGATCTTGGCTTCGCGATGGCGGCGGCTCTGGAAGGTTTCGCGTACCGTGGCTTCCTCCGTCGGGGTTTTTAGGTCAGGGACCTTATATAGGCGAAAGGGCAGCCTCGGAGGGTCGAAGGGGCGACGACACCATAGGCTGGCGTGGCCAGGGCCCAGGCCGCGCCACCCTATCATCTGGGGCCCACAGCGCCCCCCTCTGGCGGCTCTCGGGTGTTCTAGATGCTTCCGGGCAAAATAGGAACCTGGGCGTTGATTTCGTCCAATTGAGAATATTTCGTTACTAGGATTTCTGAAACCAAAAACAGCAGAAAACAAGCGGCTCTTCGGCATCTTGTTAATAGGTTAGTTCCAGAAAATGCGTAAATACGACATATAATGTGCATAAAACATGTAGGTATCATCAATAAAGTAGCATGGAACATAAGAAATTATCGATACGTCGGAGACGTATCAGTAAGATGAGTGCCGATTGTCCTGGTCGAGGAACTTGCTGCGGATGATCTACGATTGTGAAGCCGATGTCTTGCCCCGACCAATTTAAGTACTCAACTATTGGTGGAGGCATCTTCTCTGCCATGAATACTTGTCGTGAGATTACCTTCTGCGCCCTGTTGGATGGCCTAGCTTTCTGAATCATCGAGACCGCACCGTTAGAATTAGGATCAACATACGGAGGTGGGTGTGGTGCTGCCGCTATTCTGAGCTGGTGCCGATTTTCGTCCGTGATTGCGGGAGGAGGTGGAAGGTGGATCTCACTCCTTGGCCCCTGAGGATTTCTGTTCATTGCTTGGGATTTGCAATTCCTGCGGCTCGCAACATTGCCTGAAAATTTCGGCAGTCTTTCTGGAGATGTCCTGACTGCCTCTTTCCATTGTTGTCGAGATAAAAGTGCATTTGACACGGACCGTTCATCATCTCCTCGGGGGACACATAAGGTCTTTGAAACCTTGGTCCACTGTTTTGCCTGTTGCCGCGAGAATCACCTCTATTGTCGCCTTGTTGCTCATTACTCCTTTGATAGTCATCTCGACTATTCCCTCCAGGATTTCCCCGAAAGCCAGCCGATATATGGCCAGGAGCGTCGTTGTTGTAGAACTGGCGAGAAAATCGCCTTCTATTTTGATAATTTCGACCACGATCCTCTTCTGGCGATCTGTGTCGCTTGTTGTATATTGCGTCTTCTCCATCTGCCCACTTATTAGCTATCTCCATTAGTGCTGATATGGTCTTAGGGTTAGTTCTCCCTAAGTCCTCGATGAAATCTCCTCGCCGAATTCCTGCCACGAACGCATCTATTGCTCTCTCGTCAGATATATCCTCTGCCGAGTTTTTTATGATGTTCCACCGCTGTATATATTTTCTCATCGACTCATCGTGTTTCTGTCGACACGCCCTCAATTCTTCCAATGACGCAGGTTTCTTGCAGGTGGATCGAAAATTTCTCACGAAAATATCCTCGAAATTATCCCAGCTGTCGATGGAGCCTGGGGGAAGTTTCTTTATCCAAGATCTTGCAGCACCACTCAAGTGAACTTGGATACTTTGCATAGCTGTTGCTCTGGTTCCTCCTACCAGCTTCACCATCTCGAGATAATCCACGAGCCAATCCTCGGGATCCTGCAGGCCGTCGAATTTCTTGAAATTCTCGGGTAACTTGAACCCTTTTGGGACTCGAGTCTTTCGAACTCTTCTCGTAAAGCATGGGAGTCCACACATATCTTCGTCGGCAACTTCTGGTGAGTGCTGACGTTCCCTTCTTTCTTGTCGCGCTCTATCCACCCTTACTTGAACTGCTGTATCTCTTGCTCCACTTGTTCTCGGTGGATCTTGAACCGTTGTAGCGGGTCGTGGACTATTTTGCCTAGGATTTCCTTCGGGAGGCGTGGCTGCAAACGCTGTTCCCATAACTCCTACTCCAGCCATTGCCATATTGAACAATGGTTCTCTCGGGTCCCCAGGAGGTGGTCTGGACGCGAGGATGTAAGCTTGCGTTGCCATGTAACCTGCTTCTGGCGTTTTCGGGATGATATTTCCCCTTGTATCAATCGACATGAAAGACATGTCGAGATTTTGAATTATATCTCCTCTCTCTGCTTCAGGTATATTTTGCAGCCGAGATCTCGCTCTCCTTCGAGCCTCTCTATGGCTATCTCCCGAAGTTTCTGATTGTCGACTGAGCTCTGCTCGACGCCTGCTGGACGCGGAAGCTGCCCCTTTTCTCCTATTCAGGGATGCTGTCTATTTTTCTAACTCTCTACTTACCCGAGCAAGTCTATATTGATATGCTTGTAGTTCTTGTACAGTAGCAGTGGTGGTCATTGGTTCTGAACCATCCATGGCTCTTGCAGCCCTATCCCACGCTGCTTGCGGGAGTTGGACTTTTGCGCGAGTTGAAGTCCCAGCATATTTAGTGCCTAAGCCTTTTCTGAGATCAGCGGGATCGATGTAAGGATTTCCCAAATCATCGAAAGCCTCTGACGTTTCTGGTTCTGATCGGCCTGCCTCTTCTATCGCATAGATCTGATGGTATTTTGCGTATTGATTTTTGTCAGGATTGGTGACACCATCATATAGAGTGGTGAAGACCTTTCCGATGGCAGCAGATTTGTCGATGAAGTTGAAGCTGTCGACGCTGTCGGAATCGCTGCTTATAAAGGAGTCCGCAGACGACTCGAAGGATGTGTTGCTGAAGATCTTGGCGAGCTTTCCGCTTGCCTTGCTGTCGACGAAGCGTGGCGACGAAAACTCCTCGTCACTCGACGAAAAGTTAGAATCGACCGCTGAAAATTCCGACGAGATCGGAACTTCGAGACGGTAGGATCCTTCTTTGTTGACGCCAAATCGGAATTCTCCGAACGTCATGATGATAGGCTCCTCCAGATAGGCACATGCATCCATACGGGAGGGCGGGTGAGGAATAAAATCGACTAGATCAGTTTTTTCCTGGTTACCTCGATCCATCGCATTGCTCGCCACCGACGAAGTCGACGATCTTGAACGTGCCATCGAGATCAGCTCCTTGCAACCTCTAATCCCCACGGTCGGCGCCAATTGACAAAGGATTAATTTGTCAATGCCTACAGATTGTAGACTAGGGTTTTGCTAGAAGTAGAGGAAGTAGATCTCGAAGGTTTCAGGCGAAAAGTACTCGACGATTGTGAAAACTAGGGTTATGTTGACAGTAGATTCTATCCTTTTTTCGTCCCTCGACTCCCCCTTATATAGAGGGTGGAGTCGAGGGTTTCGTAATACACAAGTTACAGAGTTCGGGAGGGTTTCGTATCCAACCCGTAAGATTACAAGTTTCTATATTTCCTAATACAATCTATCTTTCCTTAACTAAATGGGCTTCCAAGTCTTCTTATTCTTCGAGTCCTGGGCCTTCAGTAAATCCCGGGTACCATCTTTGGCAGGCCCATTGGGGATGCCTATGTCAGTAGGTATGGTGGACACAAATGGCATAGTGGTTGGCTCAAGGATTTTGGATGCATGAGAAGTATTCCCTCTCGATACAAGGTTTAGGCTAGCAAGGTTATTTGAAGCAAACTCAAGGATGAACCGGTGCAGCAAAACTCACATAAAAGACATATTGTAAACATTATAAGACTCTACACCGTCTTCCTTGTTGTTCAAAACTCAATACTAGAAATTATCTAGACCTTAGAGAGACCAAATATGCAAACCAGATTTTAGCAAGCTCTATGTATTTCTTCATTAATAGGTGCAAAGTGTATGATGCAAGAGCTTAAACATGAGCACAACAATTGCCAAGTATCACATTATCCAAGACATTTTACCAATTACTACATGTAGCATTTTCTGTTTCCAACCATATAACAATTAACGAAGCAGTTTCAACCTTCGCCATGAACATTAAAAACTAAGAACACATGTGTTCATATGAACCAGCGGAGCGTGTCTCTCTCCCAAACAATCATTTATTCAAACCAAAACAAAAACAAAAACATACATACGCTCCAAGTAAAGTACATACGATGTGACCGAATAAAAATATAGTTTCAGGGGAGGAACCTGATGATGTTGTCGATGAAGAAGGGGATGCCTTGGGCATCCCCAAGCTTAGATGCTTGAGTCTTCTTAAAATATGCAGGGATGAACCACCGGGGCATCCCCAAGCTTAGACCTTTCACTCTTCTCGATCACATTATATCACCCTCTTCTATTGACCCTTGAAAACTTCCTTCACACCAAACTTCAAGCAAACTCATTAGAGGGTTAGTGCATAATCAAAATTCACATGTTCAGAGGTGACACAATCATTCTTAACACTTCTGGACATTGCACAAAGCTTCTGAAAGTTAATGGAACAAAGAAACTCATTCAACTTAACAAAAGCGGCAATGCGAAATAAAAGGCAGAATCTGTCAAAAACAGAACAGTCCGTAAAGACGAACCTGAAAGGGGCACTTAACTTGCTCAAACGGAAAAACTCAAAACAAATGAAAGTTGCGTACATATCTGAGGATCACGCTCGTAATTTTGCAGATTTTTTCGAATTTTTACAGAGACTTATGCCAGAATTCGTGATAGACAGCAATGCTGTTTCTGCGCAGCGATCCCAAATATAACATCAACTTTAGCATAGAAACTTTACTTCGCACAAAAACATGATAATGAGAGGTTGCTACAGTAGTAAACAACTTCCAAGACTCAACAAAACAAAAATTGCTGTAGTAAAATAAACACATGGGTTATCTCCCAAGAAGTTCTTTCTTTATAGCCATTAAAATGGGCTCAGCAGTTTTAATGATGCACTCGCAAGAAATAGTATTTGAAGCAAAAGAGAGCATCAAGAGGCAAATTCAAAACACATTTAAGTCTAACATGCTTCCTATGCATAGGAATCTTGTAAATAAACAAGTTCAAGAAGCATAATGCAACAAGCATAGAAAGATAAAACAAGTGTAGCTTAAAAAATTTCAGCACATAGAGAGGTGTTTTAGTAACATGAAAATTTCTACAACCATATTTTCCTCTCTCATAATAACTTTCAGTAGCATCATGAGAAAACTCAACAATATAACTATCACTTAAAGCATTCTTATCATGAGTCTCATGCATAAAATAATTACTACTCCCAACATAAGCATAGTCATTCTTATTAATTGTAGTGGGAGCAAATTCAACAAAGTAGCTATCAAATATAGGAGGTATATTGTAATCATAATCAAATTTATCCTCCATAACAGGTGGTAACAAAAGACTACTATCATTATAATCATCATAAATGGGAGGCAAAGTATCATCAAAGTAAATTTTCTCCTCAATGCTTGGGGGACTAAAAATATCATGCTCATCAAAACCAGCTTCCCCAAGCTTAGAATTTTCCATAGCATTAGCAACAATGGTGTTCAAAGCATTCATAGTAATAACATTCCCATTAGCATGCATATAAAGTTCCATGGGTTTCTTAATTCTTTCTTCAAACACATCATGTCCTAATTCAAGATAAAGTTCATAAAGATCTCTCATATTTTTGTTGTTTTCCATTATGCCTAACTAGTGTAAACAAGAAACCAAAAGATGCAATTGCAGGATCTAAAGGAAATAGCTTCGAGTACTTACAACGGCGCCGGAAAATAGCTTAGTAGCCGAGATCCGGAGTGTGAGTACCTTTTACCTTTCCTCCCCGGCAATGGCGAAAAATAGCTTGATGTCTACTCACGCTTCTTTTCCTGTAGACAGTGTTGGGCCTCCAAGAGCAGAGGTTTGTAGAACAGCAGCAAGTTTTCCCTTAAGTGGATCACCCAAGGTTTATCGAACTCAGGGAGGAAGAGGTCAAAGATATCCCTCTCAAGCAACCCTGCAATCACAAAGCAAGAAGTCTCTTGTGTCCCCAACACACCAAATACACTTGTCAGATGTATAGGTGCACTAGTTCGGCGAAGAGATAGTAAAACACAGGTGGTATAGATGGTGGTAATATTGCAGAAAGTAAAGATGCAGTAAAACAGTAAACAAGCGGCGCCATAAAATAGCTTGCTGGCGTAGGAAGCAATTCTTTGTGGTGGAAACAAGGCCTAGGGATCATACTTTCACTAGTGGACACTCTCAACATTGATCACATAATAAATAAGTTCTCTTTCCTTTGTGCTACATATACTCTTGTTTGATAATGAACACCACTAATTGTGTAGGATTACACGAACCCTCAATGCCGGAGTTAACAAGCGCCACAACATTCGATATTCATGTTTAAGTAACCTTAGAGTATAATAGATCTTTGCAAAATAGACCAAGTACTAACATAGCATGCACACTGTCACCATCACACTATGAAGGAGGCATAAATCACATCAATACTATCATAGCGATAATCAACTCCATAACCTACAAGAGATTATGATCATAATCTACGACAAGAACTACACGATGCACACACTATCACCATTACACCATGCAGGAGGAATAGACTACTTTAATAACATCACATGAGTAGCACATAGATAAATAGTGATATAAAACACATTGCAATCATAAAGGGATATAAATAAGCACTTCACTACGCCATTCATAACAGTGAATAAGTATTCTGTGAAATATAGCCTAAGAGACCCACACGGTGCACACACTGTCACCTTTACACACGTGGGACAAGGAGTCTCCGGAGATCACATAAGTAAAACCCACTTGACTAGCATAATGACATCTAGATTACAAGCATCATCATATGAATCTCAATCATGTAAGGCAGCTCATGAGATTATTGTATTGAAGTACATAGAGAGAGATGAACCACATAGCTACCGGTACAGCCCCAAGCCTCGATGGAGAACTACTCCCTCCTCATGGGAGCAGCAGCGGTGATGAAGATGGCGGTGGAGATGGCAGCGGTGTCGATGGAGAAGCCTTCCGGGGGCACTTCCCCGTCCGGCGGCGTGCCGGAACAGAGACTCGCCCCCAGATCTTGGCTTCGCGATGGCGGCGGCTCTGGAACTTTTCTCGTACCGTGGCTTATTCCTCTCGGGGTTTTAGGTCAGGGACCTTATATAGGCGAAAGGGCAAGGTCAGAGGGGGTCTGGGGCCACCAGACACTAGGGCGGTGCGCCCCCCTCCTGGGCCGCGCCGCCACCATGTGTGGGCCCCCTGTGGCCCCTCTCTGACGGTTCTCGGGTGTTCTGGAAGCTCCCGGGGATTCTAAGATCTTCGGTGTTGATTTCGTCCGATTCCGAGAATATTTCCTTACTAGGATTTCTGAAACCAAAAACAGCAGAAAACAGGAACGGCACTTCGGCATCTCGTCAATAGGTTAGTTCCGGAAAACGCATAAATATGACATAAAGTATGCATAAAACATGTAGATATCATCAATAAAGTAGCATGGAACATATGAAATTATAGATACGTTGGAGACGTATCATTTATCGGCGTCCGCTCCAGAGATCCCTCCTGCTGCAATCTGGTTTGTGCGCGCCAAGTTATTGCAGTCCGGCACGTATGTGCACACGTACCCATGTGGGATTTCTTTGGGCGGCTCATACAGGAATTGGCAATCGCCAGGATCGCCTCCAACCTTGTAGACGATGTATGCCGGTGAACCCTGTGTTTCTGGAGCTGCAAGCGTGAATGGCAGTTGCGGTCTGGTCTGGAAAGGTATTTCTCCCTGGTGTGTCCCTAGGGGGGGGACGGAGAGTATGATGCTTCATGATTTCCTGAACCACGCGAACCGCAATGCGCTCGAAAGCGTTCACCAGGCTCTCAGAATGACGGTGTAGAGAATGAGCCACCATGTAATTAACTTCCTGGCGCAGAGCTCTGGTGCGTTCCTCCGAAGGGAGAGACAGATCTACTTCATCGAGAACGCCTTCGGGTGAGAACCCTTTCCACCTGATGCCATGTTTACGGGTCCTCTCAAAAGAGCCGAGGAGATCGGCTTCGAAGAGAGCTTTAATCTCATCATATTTCTTCTTGTGATCCTCAGGCAGATCTTCGTACGTGATTGGTGCGTCCGCCATCTCAGCTGCAGATGTTGACGCAGTTGTTGTAGAATGTCCCACCGGGCGTGCCAGAATGTGTTTCCTGCCAAAACCCAGCGGCGAGCAGCGACGAGCAACACGAAGAGCCGGGAGGCTCCCAGGTGCTGGTGGGTCCTGATCCTCGGGCGACGGCCCGCAAAACTCCGGCACACGTCCTGGCTATTGCGAGGGCGTGCCACCTGACCTATACCTGGTCAGGAAGGTGATGGATTGCTTCAATTAGTTTCCTGCATGGCAGACACGTAAACATTAAATGAGCCTCGATCGGCTCTCAGGTTACCCTGTGAATCGGCTCAAAGAGCCGATTAACCCATGGTTCATATTGGATCTACGATAACATGGGGATCCTGCTTTATCAATGTTATCGATCTACGACAGTTTAGGGCTTTCACCGCATAACTGGAACGCCCTACACGTAGTTGAGCCTGGCACATACGAAAGATAACAGAAAACTAATCCTAGAAGGGGCCTAAAAACCAACACAGAATCGATTCCCGGAACAACCCTTCTTGGATCGGTAAACCATACCTTACGCACCACTGGATCATTCAACCCGTTTGCAAGGCCTAACCATGCGGATATCAAACTAATCCTTGAAGAACAAGGAACAATCGTAACAGATTAGATCTACTAAACAAAGACCAAGCAAGATGCTGCCCTTACACCTAAGATAGGTGCAAAAGCAGCTAGATATTTAGGGGTAGCATAACTAAGCAAACATATCAGAAAAGTATCGATGTAAGCCCTAAAACATCTATGATAACAGTTACTCGCCATCAACAAGGCTTCAGTACGAGCAACACCAAAACAACGAATAAACGATACTGCCTAGATCGCAAGATGCGATCTAGGCAGCATGACGCTTACCCGGAAGAAACCCTCGAAACAAGGGGTGGCGATGCGCCTAGATTGTGTTTGTTGTGAACGTGATCGTCCTCCTTTCTCAATAACCCTAGGTACATATTTATAGTCCGTGGACTTTCTATCTTTGGAAAAAACCTAACTGTGTACGAACCAAACTCTATCTCTTAATTCTAAACGAAAACACGATCTACCATAATGTACAAATATACGGGCAATCCAGCCCAAATTCTCGCACGAGGCCGATTCAGGAACACTTTATGTGCCTATCCTCCAAGCCCATCTCAATCACGGCCCATCTTCTGACTGGCTAAAATCTGGTGATAACAATTTATTATGTGATCAATGTTGAGAGTGTCCACTAGTGAAAGTATGATCCCTAGGCCTTGTTTCCAATACTGCAAACACTGTTCTACTGCATGTTTACTCGCTGCCATATTTATTTCAGATTGTTATTACCACTCATATTCATCTATACCACCTGTGTTTTACTATCTCTTCGCCGAACTAGTGCGCCTATACATCTGACAAGTGTATTAGGTGTGTTCGGGACACAAGAGACTTCTTGTATCTTAATTGCAGGGTTGCTTGAGAGGGATACCTTTGACCTCTTCCTCCCCGAGTTCGATAAACCTTGGGTGATTCACTTAAGGGAAACTTGCTTCTGTTCTACAAACCTCTGCTCTTGGAGGCCCAACACTGTCTACAAGAATAGAAGTACCCGTAGACATCACCTGGCATCAAGGAATAAAGTCAATGAGGAGAATGGTAACCTACCTTGTATTGCTACATGGAGACATATCTCACCGTTACTGGCCTTCTTTTCACCATTCCATTCGCTGGTTTGACACACAAATCTCAGACCTAGTGTTTGAAAATTTCTAATTGATTTTTTTGGGAGTAATGATGACAAGCAGAGGATATATAGAGCAGAGGTTTTGTGCTGACATGGAACAAGCAACACATATGTTTTATATTCCCTCTAATCCATATTAATTGTCGATTATATGGATGTATCTTGATATATTTCAATTCTATATACACCCATATTATCAACAAGTAATATGAATCGAAGGGAGTAGTAAAATTTCATTTTGCGAGTTGTATCTCAGCTTGTACTACAAATAGGTTTTCATTGGATACTTTCTCGCCGCTATTAGCATTGACGCCCCCACCCCTCACTCCCTCCTCTAGCCCCTCCTTCGGGTTTGCCACCACTTTCTCCATTTTATGCACCATGACTGCCTTCCCCTTCTCGCCCCCGCATTGTACATAAAATCTTATCCGTGGCGTGTGCTAAAAACATTATTAGTGATATGCGTTCCTCACTCCACTAATATAATGCCACATATAATAGTTACTAGTGGTGCATGCCCCGCACACAACTGATAAAAGAAATTCCAGTGGTGTGGCCATAATAGTTACTAATAGCTATACTAGCTTAGCAAGCCCTTTTTACTGCACACCACTATTTCTAAAACCAGAACAAAAATAAGGTCGAGCTCTGCTTTAAACTCGAAGGTGCTACGGGTGATCTTGGTCTTCGTCTTAACCTCTAGGTTGATACATAGGATGGATGAGCTTGGGTCGACGTAGGTGATAGCTCCTAAAAAACAACATGTTTTATGAGGTGTTTTCATATGATTTTTATTTGGATTCATTGGTTTTCGCCTTCTAACTAATGTGCAAAATTCCAAAAACAGAGAACCTTGCCTTTCCTTGTGTTTTTATGACAATTTCAGAAAATGGTCAATTTTGGATGGAAATCAACCCATAAAATAAGATTTGGAGAAAATCAAGCAAGTCTTTAATTGGAGGAATGATGTTTCCAGGGGACAACCATTTTAACTAGCACTAGTAAGGTCATCCCAACCGTACCATGTGATCGTACCACTTGCTGATGTCTCTGCCTCTTCAAAAGGAGCAATTTTTGTGAAGACACCATACACGAAAAACATTCACTGATGTCGTAGTCCACCCACGAACAGAGAATAAGATATCTTGAGAGGAAGAACTCATCCTTCAATCTTCGTCGCAATCCTCTTTCTCAAGATCCTTCATTCCACCATCATCATCACCACAGAGAGAGAAAGAGAGATGAAGATTCATCTTTATAAGAACTAGGGTTGTAAACTCTATTCATTTTCAAGTCTCTTGAGACTGGATTTGGTTTGATCTTATTTGTGGATTGCTACGATAATATCGAGATTAACTCCATTTACAGAATCATTATGTCTTTGTGCAATTCCCCTCTTATGTGCGAGTAAATCCCCCATGGCGTGGGAGATGTACGAGATTGGTGAGATGTGATGTGCCGATTATTATCATTTATTAGTGAAAGCAATTGTTTATTATTAATTATGATATTGATCTTCTATGGTTTTAATAATGCTTTTTATGGTTTTGTTTACGCTAAAATTTGTGGGGAACGAAATGAGAGATGGAGGTGGGATACTATGGCGTGACGCCAAATATTTGAGTAGGTCAACCTGGAGCGGCATTACTGGCGTGCCTATAATGGCACTACCTAATATACTAGTGGCATGTGGTAGGAAATGCACACAATGATATTGGGTGTATTTTTGTTTTGAAAAAAAGGGCCTGTTACTAGTGATGTGTCTATATGCTGGTACGCCACTAGTAACCCTTCTACTAGTGGCATGCCGTTAGGGCGACATGCTACTAGTGACTAATGGGCCACATACTAGTGGTGTTCTCTTTGGTCAACACACCACTAGTAAGATGCTATTAGTTGTGTGCCAAAGTTTTTACACACCATTAATTGGTATTTTTGCAAAATACGAGTGCCATGGTATTTTAACGGGACACCACTAGTTACTTCCCCTATTAGTGTTTCTGCACTAGTATCGACAAAAATGTTATGTCACACTAACGAGGGTGTCATCGACATGGTCGACAAGGGAGGTGTCATCCCTCTTGGCCATGATGCCTGCATTTTAACTTTATGTTTTTGTTACTGATTTTGCATTTTATTAGTAGTTCTATGATATGGGTTACAACTTAGTCTTAATATATAATTCTTAAACATATTTCTACAATACTTTATTACAAAATATCCATGACATATTTAAATTTATTAAAAGAAAGCAAAGGTTGGTTAAACAAAAATAGTTATAAGTGTCCACGTTAATATGACCTTAACCTAATCCATTTTGAGAAGTAATATTGCTTATGTGGATGGTGATTTCATTCCTTTTCCCGGAAAAGTCCTAAATCCATTTATTATATGAAACCAGCCCATAATGGTGATTTCATTTGAAGATCTCGTTGGATTCGACCATAGAGAGGTAGACTAGAGGGAGAAACAGAGGGTGGAGCGACACAAGCAATTACAACATATGGTAGGACACAGGAAAAATGCAAGAAATGTATGGCAGAAAGGGAGGAGGGGAAAGATAGAGAATAAGGCGAGATTGTTTTTTAGCTGTGCAAAAAATCATGATCACATAGAGGTAACGTGGATAGATGAATCATCCATGCCATCATTACCCAATTTCCAAACCAGAGCAGGGCAAGGTGATCTGGATATGCGGAATCAATCCTTAGCGGTTGACCGCATGCACAACATCGACGACATGGATCCCATCACAAATATCACAAAATAGAAACAATCTGCCTTATCATTTCCCTCTCGTATGGATTTGGCTCCTTTGCACTTTCTCTTTTCTATTCACCATACACAAGACCACAAGAAGATCAGGAGAACAGGGAGGGCAGGCGGTACTGCTACGATGCTAGTCGCGGAAGGCGGGGGCTAGCGGTTCGGCAAATGCTAGCAAGCGACATATATTGGTTGTAGACAAGGAAACAATATCATCTAATGTGGTGGTTCGTCTTAGTACTGGTGAAGGCGGCAACAGTCAATCTCAATCCCCCTCCTATGTCATTTTTTTTTTCTCTTTTAGCTATCAAAAATTGATTTTCCCAATCTACTACCCTCCGGTTGGCCGCAAGTTAGCAACATCCTTGGATATGATAGTTTAGGGTCTTAGTGTTAGGGTGGGATATACCCTAATTTTATCCTCTCACGCTAATGTGATGTATCCTTGTTATATGCTCTTTTCTTATTTCATGGCATATTTTTAAAAAATAAAATACCTTCGGCCTTTAAAGTCGATTGATGAATACAACGATATACTATCCATTATTCAGAAAGATAGGCAATGCCAAGCTGCGATGCTGAACAAGTCGACCAAATTTTTTTTACGATTATGTGCGCAGTGACTATGATTTCACCAACGGACAAAAAAAGTAAGGAACTCCTAGGAAAGCCTTGAAGATTGGATAGTCACATGTGCAGTGATGTTGAAAAGTCCAACAATAATAATATCCTGGAATTTTCATACCGGAAGGCTAGCTTTGAGCCACCACATTGGGTGATCTAAGATTTTCTTTTCCCAGCTGAGTGCGCACATCCTTGTATTCGAAGCTGTCATTGTCCATCAATCCATCTTCTATCTAATAAACCACCCTTCTTCTAGTCATTGTCGCATCACCTTTGATCCACTTCTTATGGCGACGAAGGGACACATTCCCATTGATGCTAACAATAGTTATGGTATGATGAATCCACATGAGATGCCTCATGCATCACGTGTCAAGCCGGACCGAACCCAATATGGAGGTGGAGGAGGTGTCCATTATTGTCACTAGCTTCTGAAGCTCCACGGTCCAAGGAAGGGGAGTCCCATAGAGCCACCGACCTTGGAAGCTCCATGGTCCAAGGAAGGGGCATCCCATACCTCCGCCAACCTCGGAAACTCTAAGGTCCAAGGAAGGGGCATCCCATACAGCCGCCGAGCTTGGAGGCTTGCCGGGCAGAAGCCCATCATCATCCCGAGATCTTGCCGCTTCATTGTCTAAATAAACAAGCACAACAACCGCCACCGCCGAATACCAGGGCCATTGCCCTTTTTTCAATCTCATACGCCGCCATCGGATCAGAACACCTATCGCCCGTATGACCGCACATCCGCCACCACCGAGGATCCCAAAGAACACGACGTCCACGATTGATCTCTAATCGTCACCAAGCTGACATGCCGTCCCCGCATGTGGATTTCCATGGAAGGAGTCCGCCGCCATGATCTCCTAGCTCAAAGAAGCTATGCTGGATGTGGTGTCTCGCCTCACATGGATTGTTAAGGCCCTGCTGCCGACAACAAGCAGGCTTCGCCTGGCTGGACCTGACCCACTATTGGAAGGAAGAAGGAAGTCTACGAAGCGCAAATTCTAAGTAACTTCGTGTCCAATTTGGTTATCGCATTTTTCTGCGGACGATGAATGAGGGTAGAGGTACCCGGCGGCAGCTTTGGTTTCTCCCAAGCCCTAAGGGGAAGCCTAATTGTTGTATATTTGTATTCCTCTGTTCTTTATTTGTGTATTAATTAAAATTATTATACATCAGCTTTTGCTTAAGTTAAAAAATTGATGTATATACCTCAAATTAGATCTTGATGGTGGCGTCCTTTCGATTTTCTGGCATTGTATAGTTCCCCAGCTAGATATTCCACTGTGCATAATAATAGAATAAGGAATAATATCTAGACACACATTATGTCCTTCCTTGTACTCAGATATGCAGGTCGTACCTGGGGAGGGACCATGCTAACACATTACACTAGCTTAAAATTAATTTTCCCCCTTGATATATACACCACGTACGTATACATACACCTCAACTGAAAGTGATAAACATGGGTAAACAGTAACCTGAGTATACACTTCCTCTTAAACTGAATTACGCTGTATATAATTTAAGTATGGCATAATGAATGGAAGCATGTAAAGCGCCTTGTGGATATTAACTAGGATGGGTCAATCAAGTCACCATTCGCAAATCCTCAAAATCAGTATCATAAAAAAACTATAGCATGACAATTAAGTATTGTTTTAGTCGGTAAGATATGATTTCCTGTCCCTAGGACGATCGAGTAGGATTAGAGATTGCGTCACTAATCATACATATCCTAGAACTGCATATTCAACCATATCACATTGCTACTTGTAATCAGATGAGAACTCTGGAACACAATGGTAGCTGTACTGTAGCCATGAGGCAGCAGCTTAGCTTTGTACTCCAGACGCGGCCCTTGCATACTGCATGTGGTTTCCCCAAGATCGTGCTACCATTCGCTGACCCATAAATTAACAACAGCAATAATACGGTAGGTCACTAGGTTGGCATTAAAGTGCAGCTTAGTCACGCATGATGTGCAAAAGCGCAGCTTAGTCAGAGCATCTGCTCATGTGCTGGCACACATGACTCCGAGCAGACGAAGCGCACAGTCAGAGAGGCAGAGAGTCAGAGAGAGTGGGGGTGTGATATGATATCTCTTCTGTGATTGAGACGGGAAATTGTTCGTTGGGTTTGGTGAACTGAGAAAATTCTGGTTTTAACTCATCTCTGCGAACATGAAAGATTATTATCTGGTTAACTGTGTCGTCCCAAATTGTTTAGCCTAAACCATCTGGGATGGGCCTAAATTCTACCAGTGCATATGAATCTATCAACCGAAATATATGCAATTATGTGAATGCATTTCCTATGGGGTATCACATCTATGTTATTTTTCAAATGAGGATTCTGAGATATGATCCTAACAGAACCGTTGTAGATGCAAAAACTGACTGAAATAGTTCTTACCTAAGATTGTAGTTCCTCCCTGTGGGGGCCTTCCTCGCATCTTTTCTTTGAAAAAGACACTTCTTGAGTCTTGACTCCCTCTTGACAGTGTCCGACATGTGTTTTAACATAGATGAAATATGTATAATCTCAAATGGTTTCACTTCGGTTGTGAAACGGTATAGGATGGCATTCGAACAGAATACGATGACTTTTCTATATCAAGGTTTCAATTTTTTTACCTTCTTTAATATTTTCCTCATCTCTCTCAAGCACATCACATAGTACTATAAAACAATTACACCAGATGTCTTAAGTTATAGAAAACACCGCCTCCCCTCTATTTTAACTCTGATATGGATGATACATTTTTTTCAAAACAATGTGTAGAATAATAATGTAAATTTTAGCACCACATCTTGACAGTTCGAATTTCTTGTATACTACGATACGAAGGGACAATGATGTTGGTTCTGCTCGTGGCTGATCAAAAAAGTTAGTGAGAAGGACTGAGTTAGTGAGGTGCTCACCGCGATGTGCCCGCAGTAGTGCTCACCCTCAAGGACGATGCATTTGGTGTCCTCGCACCACTGAGCACCGCTTAGATCGCGGAGCCTGCTAATGGTGAGCCACCTCTGCCTCCACTTCCTCAGATGGTTGTACACCTGAGTGTACCAGACGGACACACCACAGTGCTCAAAAAGATCCTTCGCCACAGAATTGAGATGGACTTCCTTGAATCCTTTGTCAGTTCTCACTGCGCTCTGGATCAAGCCGCACATCTTCTTCAACACGAAGCTGGACATGAATGGAAGCCATTTCATGATGGCATTCCTTTCCTGCCCGGTCTTTAAGGCCCTCTCCGCTTCCTTGCGGTTCTTGTTCTTCTTAGTGGTGGCCAACCTAGCCGCCACCTTTGCCGCTACGTGAGCCACCAGGTTAGACACAGGCAGAGGGGTGACCTTGGACTCATACGTGGATTGCAAATCGGGAACTTGCGAAGGGATCTGAGAGTCCCCAACGCAGACAAGCGCCTGGCTAAAGTCATCGCAGAAGGAGTCCTACACACATCGTAGTACATCCTAAATCTGACAAGCAGTTCATTGCAACTGTGAATAGCACAAACCATACCAACAATTATCCTAAATCAGACAAGCAGTTCATTGCAACTGTAAATAGCACAAACCATACCAACAATCATCCTAAATCAGACAAGCAGTTCATTGCAACTATGAATATCACAAACCATACCAACAATCATCCTAAATCAGACAATCAGTTCATTGCAACTGTGAATAGCACAAACCGTACCAACAATCATCCTAAATCAGACAAGAAGTTCAATGCAACGGTGAATATCACAAACCCTTGCAAGATCATGGCAGTTGACCACATTTTGGACTAACCCCTGCTACAAGATCAAACCCTAGACAAGATCATGGCAGTAGCAACCGGAAATGTCGAATCCTAGCAAGATCATGATAGCTCACCACAATCTGAACTTACCCCTGAAGATCAAACCCTAGGCAAGATCTGACTACTCCTAACCTAGATCTAAACATTATCGCGGTACGGGGGATAAGGGATGGCTTACAGTCATCGCCGGAGGTGAAGATGCGCTGTACTAGGAAGTATATGAAGCAGCCCAGATGTACTCGCCGCCGCCGCCGCCGCTGCAACCGTCGCCGACCAGAGATGCGTGCGCCTCTTACCTGCTTGCTGACGGGAGGAGGAGCTCGAAATTTGGGAGGACAGTGGAGGAGGGGGTAGAAATAGGCCATGGGGCGCGGCGGGAGGTGACGGAATCCTTCCCGCCCCCCTTTTCGCTTTTCGCCGATGCGCGCCGCAACTCCCGCCATCTCCATTCTCGTCTCCGTCCGTGCGCCGAAGATTTTCTTTTGCATCAGCGGGCGTGGAGATTTGCCTGCACCGCTGAAAACTGCCGAACCAGACGTTCCTTCAGGGCCTGGCCCGACATTGCTTTGAGAAGCGGTTCGTGCAACAACGTGGCTCGGCCCAAGCAACCAAACGGGTTAAAAATTGCTGGCCTGATACAAACCATGGGGGGATGCACGCAACCAAACGCGTCGCCCCACATGTTTATGATGTCCTTTCTGCGTACGAAAAAACACTATTTTCTTTGGAGGAAAAAATTGCAGCTTAATTAAGAGCAAGCGGCTTAAGTACCTGTATCTGTGACGTCACGATCTTACAGTCCGGAGGTTCGACTGGAAATCTTTCCAGTGAAGTGCACTTTTGTTGGACAAGATTGTCCTTGCTACTGGCATGCATCCGACCTGGAGACATTTTTCTCTTAGCGCGCTTTCCACGATGCAGCCTGTCTCTTTTTTTTTGGGGGGTTGAGGGAACGATGCAGCCTGAGTTGTGGGACAGACTGGTGAATTAAACAGACTCTAAAAATGTTCATCCGCACATTATGTACAGCTTCCTCAGTGCTTCCCCAGGCAGGTGCCGTCTTAAGAGCATCTCCACTCGTCCCCCCGAACAGGCCCCTGGCGAGCGTTTTTTACATCCGGACGGCGTAAATCGGCCCAGTCGCGTCCCGTTCCTCGTTTTCATCCGGAATTGGGCCTAGTTTCATCCGGCGATCCCACGTCATCCCCGCCCCGGGAGCGCTCGGGGACTCCGGACGAAACGAAAGCGCGGGAAATACCGAGGAACCTTCCCGCGTCTGGTGGCCCCAACTTGTCGGCGAGAGAAACCGATCGTCGTCCTCATCGCATCGTCTTCCGCGTAAAAGCCTGCCGCCGGTGCATTCGCCGTCCACGCGGCGAGTTAATGTCGTCGTCTTCCGCGCACGCATCGTCTTCCGCGCGCACTAAAGGCTGCCGCCGCCAGCTCGCCGCGGACGCGTCGCACTCCACGCGGCATTTTAATCCCCCGCGCCAGCCGCACATATATACGCCGCTCCGCTCGCCGCGAGGTGTACCCCGTGATCCACTCTCCCTCCACTCTCCCTCTACATCTCCGACGATGGCGTTCTCCGACGACGACGGCGCAGCCAACAACGGCTTCCCCGCCGCTCGCTCCCGCGTGGGAGGGGCACCTCCTCCACCAGGGCGTACCCCCGCCCGCCGGACACGAGGCCGCCCGGCGGTGGCGGCTGAGCCGTGGCGGTGTGCCAATCCCGCCGCCGCCTCGGGGCGACCTCCTCGACATCGAGATCGAGGAGGCGCGGATGAAAATGACGGACGAGGAACGCGCCGAGCCACGCCACCACCCCGACAACTACACGGCGTGGAACTCGTATTTCCTGCGCCGGTGGGAGCGGGAGCTCGCCGCGTACGACGGCCCGCCGCCTCCGCCTCCGCGCAACAACTCGGCGGGCCGCAAACGTTGGTGGAGCGCGCCGGGCCGGAGCCTCGAGGCCATCATCGAGCACATCCAAGGCGGCAACTTCCCGGTGCTGACGCCGGTGCGCGTCAAGAAGGAGCCGGCGTCTCCGCCGCCGACCAGAGGGCGCAGCAGCGGCGCCCTCGTCATCCGCGACCAGCCTTCGCGCCGCAGCGGCCGGAAGAGGACGAAGAAAGAGGCCGCCGCACCCTCGCCGAGGAGGAGGCGAAGCGCGCGGAGGACGCCGCGATGGCGGAGGCGATCGCCGTGTCGCAAGGACCAGGAGGAGGAGAAGCGCGAGGAGGACGCCGCGCCGGAATGGGCCAGGCGCGCGGACGGAGCAGCGCGGCCGCCGGACCTGGCCGCCGCACACCAACGCGCCGCCCGCGCCGCCCGCGGCGCCACAACCGCCAACGACGATGCCGCGCGCTTCCGCCGTCCCGCGACACCTCCTTCCGGCGTCGTTGTCCCCGTCGTCGACCTCGAGTCCTCCGACGACGACATGTACAAGCCATCCCCGGGGTGGTGGAGACGCCGGCCAGGGCAGCAGCAGCCAGGCGCAGCCGAAGGACGACGGCTCCGACGACGACGACGGCGACTACACGGTGTTCTACCGCCATTTAGGCATGTAGATCGCCGTGTTTTAGAATTAGCATTTGAATTCCCCTAGCCGAATTCGAAATATAGTCGACGGCCTCTATGTATGAACTCCGCCCGTTATATGATAAATATCATTAAATTTAGTCTATATTCACCCGTTTTTAGCCGTAGTTTGTCAAGTTTCCGTTTTTCAAATTCGCCTCGTCGACTTCGCCTGGGCACGCGGCTGGGAAACAATCCGGACGAAAAATTCGCCGGATTTGGGCGTGGGGAGCGCCAACGAGTGGGGATGCTCTAAGTCTCTATCCGCTTGAGGTCCGGCACTGCAGCTGTGTGATCCCGACGCGCCCATTCAAGAAAGCTTCCCTTTTGTCTGTCCCGCCACCACCTAAGCATACGCCTGCTCTTGAGCTCCGGGGTGGCTGCCGAGGACATCAGCTGTGCCAGTTCAAGCGCCGCTTGCCCCTGTTCCACCAGGACGGAAGTTAGATTTTATTGCCGCGTCGCATCGGTCGTAGCAAAATGTTAAAAAAGCATGTGGTTGTTTGCAATAGAAAAAACCAACAAATCCAACAAATGTGTTCAATGTACACAATATAATAGAAACACACTGGAAAACCTCACATAAATCGTTACATCATTTTCCCCATGCTACACAACTAAACTATTACATAATTATCGCATTTTGAAATACCTTTCGCAAGATGAAGCGAATCCTCCATAGACCTACCTCCATCCTCGATAATGTAGGCACTGATATAGCCAATTCCCGCTCGCCTGCCACAAGCGTGAACGGACCACGAGAAAGGTGGCCGACGCGAGTGGATTTGTAGCAATAGTTGCCAGGGAGGGGAGGAGTGCATTGTAAGGAGCCATCTGGTGGGAGAGTAGAACACTAGTTTTCGTAGGGAGTTCTAGGTGAGTAGTCAGATGGCTGACAAGAGAACAACAAGGTGGGGATGCGCACATGAGGAGCGGCAAGGGGGCGAGCATGGAGAGGAAAAGACACGAAAGGGAGGAAGGCACCTACAAGCTACAAGCGATGAAAAATACCAGACATGTTGATGGATTATTCAACTGAGAAATTGTATTTTCCAAAATTTATATACACATTCTAATTTTCATTCAAGTTAGACCATTCTCGGACATCAAGTTCCACACATTTGAGTGCTAAGAAAGCATGAAATCGTTAACTTGCCTACTAAGACATAATTTCCACAGCCACATATATTCCTAACTACAAATTATGTATGTGAATTGCATGCTTGTTCTAAAGTAAATTGATACGCCAGAAAACTACATCTGAAATATAGAAATGACCCTTGTTATAGTTAACATTTTCCCACAAACCACTTCATAGAAATAAAAAATATAGGACATTAAGTAGGTTAAATCACGAGCCAAAATCTAAGAAGTGATGGTAATTAGTAGAAGTTAATTCAAAAAGCATTACCTTATAAGGGCCTCTTTGATTCAAAAGATTTTAATATGAATTTTGGAGGATTACAATTAAGGTTTGCTTTCCTATGATTGCTGTTCGTAGGACCGAACCCAATAAGGATTTTTCGTAAGTAATCACTTGCACTATATTTCATAAAAAAAACATCTAGCCACATCTCGTTGTATGCCCTTTTTGTTTTTCTTGTGTTGGAATCAAATAAACTTTGGTACATATGAAATCATGGGAGATTGGAACAAACATAACATTACAATCCTACATTTTTTTTGATATTCCTACCTTTTTTAAATCATGCTAATCAAAGAGGGAAGTTGGAAGTAAATCTAAGGGAGTAACCCAACTTGTGAATGCTGTTAGAGAATTATGGATGGCCGTGGTCAAGAACATCCCACCAAATGGGTGAAAATGCTCCTTGGGATATGCATGTTTCCAAGCAAGTATGATATCATGGATGCCCATTCCTTCATATCTTTTGGCCTCTTTTATTCAGATGCATTGTCTCCTATTCATTACACAATTAATGCATTTTCTAAGAAGTTTGACAAATCGGTGATGTGGAATTCCAGTGGTCATGGTGCAATTCAATGAAACTTTGATCTCACATATCTTTTACCTTTTAGGAAATTCAAATATTTCAACGCAACTCTATATAACTTATGATGTCTAAAAAGAATAAAGGTCGTTAGAGAATAGATTCGTGAAAGTCTTCTCCCATTTGTTATATCAATTCCAACGAAGAGCTTCAACAAGTGTTTATAATGGACGTTTCTGTACCACTCAAGGTGTCACTAGTCTTGAGTGAATTGGTTGAAAATGTTGGAGGTGAAAGCATTGAGAGAGAATAAATTATCAAAATGTGTTTTGAACAAAATTGGAAAGTAAATAACAGAAAAGAAAGTAACCAAAAGTGTTTTGAGTTTACTCCAGATGGGAGCTTATGCACAGAGAGATTTTCTTAGTGATTGTGAGTGTGCCAAATGGTGGATGTGTGAATGAAGTAAATAAGTGACTATAACTCTGTAAATTATAATACAAAATACGCGAGCAACCCTTTAATAATGAATCTCCATAATGGGATTGAATGATACCATTCTCCTATCATCTATTACCAAAACAACATTGTCAACGCAATAATTATGGCCATGAGACCATACCAATGAATTAAGTTTAATGGTTCCTTCGTCTCGTGAAGTTTTGTTCAGACTTCTCCCTGACATGTCCACTGCCACTAGGATGTCGCGGAGTTGTTAAACAACAAGTGCTCTTCTATGTAAGCCTATAAATCATGTTGGCTAGTCCCTCCTTTATAAAACAAGCATTACCCATAACATAGATAATCAATCTAATAAACAATAATAATACCATCTCTCACAAATGGAGGAAAATATAATATGCACATCACATCTCACAAATCCCTTATATCTCCCACCCCTATGGGAGCTCACTTGCACATGAGAGGAGTATAACACAAAGAATTATTAATTATAAGAATAGGGTTCATCTGATATTACCGTACTAAGCCATAGTATTTAGAAAAACCAACCAAAGTCAATCTCTAGATCTCGATTTGAATAGAGTTTAAAATCCTAATCTTTACAAGAATACATCTCTCTCTCTCTCTCTCTCTCTCTCTCTCTCTGAGGATTATGATGGTGGAGTTCCGGATCTTGAAGAGGAGGATCGCGTAGATCGAAGGATGAGTTCTTCTTCTACGGATGTCCTCTCCTCTATTCGCGAATGAATTGCGGCTGATGTGAATGCATGTTTTGTCTCACGCCTTTACGAAATTTGTTCCCTTTGACGAGGTAGAGGTACGGTGGTGGCACCCAGTACGGTCACCCACGACCGTATCACTTGTCGAAAAAATGTTCTTGAATGCTGTCGCTAAATCTTCCAACTAGGAAGTTGCTTGATTTCTTCCAATTCTAAACTTAATAGCTTGAGTTCCTCCTAAAGTGCATAGTTCCTGAAACTCAGATGAACATTCAAGGTCTATGTGCCTTTGGTATAATATCGTTACTTCAAAAGCAGAAACGATCAAAACCAAATAAAATCCAAATGAAAACACATCAGAAAAGACTATATAAAATAGTGCCATCAACTTATAAACAAAGTGTGTAAATTATCAACATTAGTTTTTACTAGCGTTTGATTAGTCAAAAATTATGATTTTGAATTCACATTAGCTATTCAAATATCATAGATTTAATAATGTTGATTAATAGTATTTATCGCTACAAAAAAACTTGAGAACAATTAGTAGTAAAATTAATCACTTTAATCTTGCAATAATCAACTACAGTTAGTACATAAATAAATGATAAGGTCCTACCAATTTGACTTTCTGCACCAACAATTAAATGGGATAGTTGCCAACAGATATTTTCATATATTCAAAAGGTATGTCTTTCACACATGTTGAATACTAAAACCTGCAAAAAAATGACATAAAACGTCAAAGTATTGTAGTATATTTATGATTCATTGAAATAACAAGAACTACTCAGAACCTTTGATACACGTTGTTTCGAAGTAAATAGAGTTTTGTTGTGCATTCTCATTTACTTGCATATGTACTTGACAATTGGAAAAAGTGGTTATACGGCAAAGAATCAAATAAGCTACTACTTCTGATCTGGTTTAATCGATGTTGTACAGTAGGTAAGTGCTCTACTAGCTGGCATCACTCCACGTCGATTCAATCTGATCGGAGGAAGTAATATTTGATAGTTTGGCATAAACAAAGGATTTGTGGAGAGGACGCCTGTAAAAAAAAAAGGAGAGAGGTCATTCACCCTACACTCATCAACACTTAACAATTCCCTCTACCTTGTTTCTGTGTGAAGAGCACCCACTGTGTTGGAAGCTAATTTTTAACGTTTGTACAATGTTTGCATGTATAACCATATGCGACTGGGTGTGTTCGGTTCTGGAACGGCGTGGGATGGAATGGAATGGTTCCGTTCCAGAGGAATGGAATGGTTCCATCCCCGCGTTCGGTTTGGACAAAAAGGAGGAACGGAATGGTTCTGTTTTTTGTTCGGTTGGAGGAATTAGAGAGCAGAACGGAATGTGGTTAAACTAAACTTTTGTCTAAAAATCGTAATTAACAATGGCAAATAGCCTTTTAAATCTTAAAATCGTAATTAACAGCGCCTAATGGCCTTTTTAATCTTAAAATCGTAATTAAAGTTATTTTTTGTACGGTTGGGGAATTTGGAGAGTAGAACGGAATGAAGTTAAAGTTTAATCTTTTGTCTGAAAATCGTAATTAATAGTGGCAAATGGCCTTTTTAATCTCAAAATCATAATTAACAACTAATTATTTTTCGGTTGGATTAGTGAAGTGCTTTGTAATTAATAGCAGCTAAGTAACAACCGTTCCACCACATTCCACCGATTCGGTGGAATGGGTGCATTCCGCATATGGGGAGAATATTCCCTTTCGAGGAACCACTCGGTTCCGTTCCATTCCACAACCGAACACAAGAATGGGCTCTAGGTGCGGAACGGTTCCATTCCATTTCACTTGGTTCTGGAACCGAACACACCCTAATAGAAGCCCATTGAGCGAGCCAATGGTCAACGCTCCCTTTGTTTTATTTACCATGTGTTTTGGGTTTACTTAAAGTCAAACTTTACATAGTTTTTTTTGTGAAGTAGGAACACTTAAATTAATATGAGCAGCAAGCCACCTCATTAAAAACATTCCAGTCCCCTTAGGTAGCCTGGTAAGGAAAAGAGTGCGTAATAAACTTGCTGCTTCGAGGATTACACAATGTTCATACAATCTCGATCAACCAGAGACGAGACGCAGCTCGGTGGTGATCCCCAAGAGCTACCACTAGATCCTGATTTACCTAGTTGAGCCAAAGCATGAGCAACTACATTGCTAGACCGATCCACTTTGGCAATCGTAAATCCTTCATAATTTCTCAGGATCTCCTTCGCTTGACGATACAGGCTCCAGCAATTAGAGCGATCTCCACCTGGACCATTAAGTGTATGCACGACACACGCGCAATCAGACTCCAACGAAGCTGGACCAGCAAAGTGAAGAGATAGACACTTCACATCTTCAAGGGAGGCCAGAACCTCAGCCTCTTCAGCACTAATGCAGCTCGGTACAAACCTCCATTCCGAGAAAAGAGGTTGACCGAGATGGTTCCTAATTATTATACCAAAGCCGACCCTCTTAGTAAGGAAATCCCATCCTGCATCCACGTTTACTTTCACTATTCCTTCATCTGGTGGTGTCCAAGTAGATTGCACATGGATTGGAGCAGGTGATCGTTGCTAGTAACTTTCTCCTTCCCCTTCGAGTTAGAACTGATAGGCGCCACAGCCGAGAAAGAGATCATGTAATTCCTGATAAACGTCGATCGCTGATGCAGCAACCGAGGCCTTCCCGTCCCCATGTACAATATTGTTGCGGTGGTGCCAAACCCTCCAAACTTTATATAGTTTAATCAAGTATATAACAAAAAGTATCACTATATGAAACATCAAATGCTTATGATATGAATATATATTTGATGGCGATTCAAATGCCATAAATTTCATATTATAGAGGTTGACATTTTTTCCTAACTTTTTTATCAAAATTTATAAACATTAACTTTGACTGAACCTAGAATGCTAAGAATGCCAGATTATTGCGAACCTCGGAGGTAGTATCTATTGAACATTACCATCCTGACATCAGCCGCGTCACACTGAACCTCCATAGTGCCATTATAAAACTCGATCAAAAGTACCAGCTTCATTGGATTTCAAACATAACATTATCGCGTTAGATGGTGCATTATAAAATGATCGGGTGAGTGAGATGTAACCGGAGGAAGGATCCCCCAACCTCCTCAACGGATGGCCTGCCTCGGCCTGGGCCTCCAGCTGCGCTTTTCCGTCCATCTCCTCCACGACGAGCTGCGCTTTTCCGTTCATTCTGCACCACATACACAATCCCTTCCACGAGTTCCACATCAGAGCATGTGAGGCTATCTCGAATGTATCCCAAGGGGAACTGAGGAAGAAGCTAGTGGCACCCTGATGAGAGCAGATCGACCCGGTGTCAAGAGGGTCATCGGAACTCGCGCAACACGAGAGAGAGAGAGGGTGCCGCTGGCCGCTGCTCGGCTGTGCTGCATCGTGCATCCTGCATGTGCAGTGCCCGTGGAGCTCCACGCTTCCTACCTGCAGGGTTACTTGTATCTTCAGAATTCAGACACAGAGACTGCATGAATTATATGATAATACTAGAGTACTACCAAGTAGTAAAAGATGTGAGGATTATGTGCATAGTCTCCGTCTCTCTGCCACATGTCCAATTAGCACCTATAAAAGTGTGATTAGTGGTCCACACTTACCACAGCCACACCACAATCAGATCCAGCAGAGAATAGAGGTTTCCTTTCCCGCCCACCTGGCACTCCCGCCCCCCTGTTCATCCCGTATGAAAGATGTGAAGAACCAGGAGAAACAAAAGGGAAGAGGAGGTGGAGGAGGAGGAGGAAGAGGAGAAGGAGGGAAGCTGAGCAGGATGCTGCGGAAGTGCAAGGCCAGGCTCTTCATCATCCAGCGATGTATCGTCGTGCTGCTCTGCAGCCATGACTGATCGGTCGATCGTCGATCGATCCCTGCGACTCTGCCCATGTATCTGTTCTGTTCTTCTGTCTGGCCATTGACGTACTCTAGGTGTTTCTTGTTCCATTTTTTATTTTCCGTTTCATTGTTCATAGGGTGTGCGGGCTTGACAGAATCTTTAATGTACATATAGGCAGGGTACGTAGTTGTTTATTTTCTGACGGTTACTTTGGGTATCGAGGTATGCGCGGTGTGGTGTGGTGCTCCTAAGAGCATCTCCAACAGGCGCTGTAAAACGCGCGCGCGGCAAAATACCTGCCAGTTTGGCGCGCGCGAAGCTCCGCAGACGCGGGAAAAAGGCGCGCGCGGTAAATTTTTTGCCGCGCCCGCGTTTGCGCCATCCCACGCGGGAAATTTGCCGCGTGCGCTGCCGCGCTATATAGACGACACGCGCGAACGCGCCAACTGCCTCCCCCACCTCTGAAACTCCGCGTCTCCCCACCGCTCTGCCTCCGCGCCACGCGCCACCGCTCTACTCCGCCGCCGTCCGCCTCCGCCTCCGGCGACATGCCTCCGCGGCGCCGCTCCGCCTCCGGCTACCGCGCGCGCGCGGCCGAGCGGCCGCTTCGACGCCGAGATTCGCTCCGGCGAGCGGATCCGGCTCGGCACCTTCGACACCGCGCATGAGGCGGCGCGAGCCTACGACGCCGTCGCGTGGCGCTCGGCCGCCCCCGCCGGCAGATGAACTTTGACGACGCCTGGACGCGCGAGCAGGGAGATGCCGGCGCCGCCGTCGCCGATAGTCACGCGCGAAGAGCAGCCGCCATCCGGAGCTGGAGCAGCGCCTCCTCATCGCCGAGCGCGACGAGGCGATGCGCGTCGAATGGGCGCGGCGCTTCCCGGACGTCGCCGCCACGGAGGCCTTCTACGCGAGGAGGAGAAGAAAGGCGGCGATGAAAGCGCAGAAGAAGGCGAGCCGCGAGAAGCGCCGCGCCGAGTCCGCGGAGAGGAAGAAGGCGAGGGCCGAGGCGGCGGCGAAGAGGAAGGAGGAAAAGAAGAAAGGCGCAGGGCCGTCGACCGTCGTCCTCTCGTCCTCCTCCTCCGACTTCCACTGGACGTCGACGTCCACGCCGGTGTCGGAGACGACTCTCAGCAGCTCCGACTACGACTGGGAGTCCGACGAGTAGTCGGACGAGTAGTTTACTAGTTTTTTCTATGTCGCATTTGTATCGTCGCACTTTAATATATTCGTATTTCGATCAAATTTCATAGTTTGTTTGATGAATTTTAAAAAAAACGGTCGCGCGCGCTGCAAAATAGCGCCTCTGGCGGAGGTGCGTTTTCCGCACACCAACGCGCGCTGCAAAATACAGCCTCTGCCGGGGGCAAATTCGCTATACCGCGCGCGAACGGTATACAGCGCGCCCAATCGCCGGTATAGCGCGCGAGAATTTGCAACGCCTGTTGGAGATGCTCTAAGTCCTGCAATGGCAAGGATGCACATGTATCGATCTGTACTGGAGTGTTGGCGTTCTGGTTGTGTTTTTGCTCTATGGGAAATGAGAGGCCTAAAAAAAGGAAAAATATGAAAAATCTAAAAAGGTTGTCTACCTCTTGGTGCTTTTTCTTTTCTTTTGAAGCATGATAATTGATTGAGAATTGGGAATGTTCTTGCTTCATACGATGTGTATTTGCGCGTGGTAGTATCCAGTTGGCAAGTTTAACATATATTCCTAGAAACTGAAAGGTTCATTTTTATCTGTATGTCCAATTTATCACCCTGGGCAACTGATAACTGTACCCACTCACGACTCTTGGTTCCTTGCTCAAGGGATTACTTATGTCTATTTTTATTTGGAAAGGCTACTGCCAAGAGCGAAAAGGCGCACCTTAACCAATGTATTGAACAAATAGGGTCGCACGGAAATGAGAAAAGATTACAATGCAGTTTGCGACTAGGGCACAAAGTTCAGCAGGTTTGTCAACAAAAGAACTAGCAGAATCTGGGATAATTAATTTGCTAAAGCTTAAAGGACTAGCACGTGGTGAAAGTATTTTCCAGTCCCTCCCAATTGTGGGGAACAAGGAGTCTCTGTCTGAACCTTTGCTACATTGGCTTGTGACGTGAGATTGTTTGCTTCATTTTTTCTTTTTCATTTAAATTTATCTTTTCTTTTGATGTTTGTTTTCTAGTTTCTCTCTCTTTTATTTATTATTTATTTTCATATGGCATAATATGCCTTTACTTTTGTAGTTTTGTTACTCTACTTTTTTCTCCAACATACATGAACAATGCTTTAAATTCACGAACATTTGTTTTCATAGAAATGAACAATTTATTCTTATATAATGAACACTTATATATTATTATGAATTTGTAGTTTAGTGCTAATGCCCAATATTTTTTAAGATACAATGTTTTTTAAGCCATGGACATTTGCTCTAATACACATCCATACTTCTCTTCATGTTGACATTTCTTCTCTAACCATGATTATTTAAATGTATAAATATTTCCAATGGATTTTTATAAAAATCAATTTTTATATTAGATGAAGAGAACAAAGTTTACAAGCAGATTATGAGATAACTGAACCCAAGAACCCAAGAAAAACCCTAAACCAAGATAAAAATACAAACATGATTCTAAGCCTCAAAATTCTCACCAAAGACATGCAAACTCATCGTTGTTGCCCTACCATAACACTCACTTGTGATGGACAATACCGAGAAAATCAACCATTAAAGTATATGCAATCTTTAAATTGTAATTTATATCTCCGCAATGGTAGAGCACAACGTATGACAGAGACTGGCAATCGCGCCAAGCATATCGATGTGTGCTAGCACCACCCAAACTAGGGAGGCATCCACACTAGGATCACTGGACTAGGCCAATGATCGTAACTGCAAAGGCTCGGAAGAAGAGGTTGTTGACGATGACTATGTCGCCGATAGTGCCGCGATGGAGCCATGCAAACGCAAAAATTAACAAAAAATTGGTCATCCAAGAAGACCGATGGGAACACTAACTCTCGGTTAAGCTCCCTAGCAATGCCAAACCAAGCATCACGGAGATGGGATTGGGGCATGAGGATTTCAATTTGAGGTAACACCACCATCATCATCTGAGCGATGTCACCACGGCACCAAAATAAAATGAAGGTAAGTTTCTTACACTGTATGAGAGACGAATATCCTCTCCCCTCCATCCCATGGCACCAGAGTGGTGGTGGGGGATGGAGTATTTTCAAGGGATATTAGTATAAAAAACAAATTTATGTATTACACAATTTATTTTTGTGGTTCTGCATAAACACACCTCCCATTAGTGTGAACATTTCTATTTAACATTTGTAAATTTTTTTACACACAGCGGATGAACAAAATTGAAAAGCAATCAAATAACATACTCCCTCCGTCCTATAAAGGATGTCTCAACTTTGCCTAAATTTGAATGTATCTAGACACTAAATAGTGTCTAGATAATTAAGTATAAATTTAGCAAATGTAAGACATCCTTCTCTAAATCTAGAAAAATCAAAGAAATCTTTCTTGGAAGGCAGGAAGCAGAAAAAATAAGTAACGGAAATCGAAAATAAAAAAAGATTAAAAGAGCAGGTTGAAAGAATGACTTGGGCCAGCCCAGGTAGCAAGCCGTAGGATTAGGCTTCCCGTCAGGCCGTCACTCCATGGGCGAGCTAGGCGGCTAATAACCAAGCTGAAGGTGGGTCGGGCCTGGACGAGTTGGGTCTCCTCTCTGCCGAACATGCACATAGATTTGAGACAGAGTATGTAACAAACTAACAGCACAAGGCGCACAAAATTTCCATTTCTTGCATTTTGGTTATTCTGAATTCACACACATTTTGATAATTTCTGAATATACCAACATTTAATTTCTGAATATACCAACATTTTGGTTATTTCAGTACAGTGCCAGGTTTCAGATCTTTCATTTCTGCTCGTGAAGTTATAACCGAAGCCATGACACAATTGACGTGTCAATGTATGTTACTTTTTTTTTATTTGCGTCACTAAACAATACTCCGTACTACACTATTAAAAAAATATAAATATTAATGGGAAAGCTTTCTCTTTATTTTCACTAAATCTGTCAACAGTGATTATATTTTCAATTATTTGACTTCACATCGCAAACTGCTGTGCGTTTGGGTGCTACATATGAGCTTTGGTCAACGATTTTTGTATAGGAAAGTATCTTTCATGTAAAGTCATGCTCGTCATCTATAACAGGACATCTTTGACATATCTTGCAAACATGTCATTTCACCCGAATCATAGAGAATTCCCAGCAATCTCTCTACAGCTAACTAACCGTTCTCATCTTCTGCTGTTAACTATGCTCTGAAGGAAGACCTGAAAGCTAAATGCTCCCGATACAAATTAAAGGAGGATACATGATTGATACTGGCAGCTGGAGTCTGAATCCAATGTTGTGAAAGGAGGAGTGCCAGGTTTCAGATCTGTTCTTTGCAGCAACTGCTATTGGTAGAAGTACAACAACTAGCATAAGAATTACTACTTGAGTCATCCGCCAAGCTATAGTTTACGACAAAGAGTACAGAGCGACAGTTTACAAGCACTGTGATTAGTTGAATCAATTTGACTCATCATTTAAAGTCAATCAGCTCCAGCTCAGGAGCCGCAAGCCCCGACCGACCAAACGCTTTCATATTCCTTCATCCAAACAATGGCTTCTGACTCACCTCACCAAACAATACTACAGGGCTATCAGACATTTGTTTATCTTATCACTGAACTTGTCGTGTAGTGATGATACTTTTCAACTATTTGACTGTACATTGTATGAACAGTGGTGCAGGTAAGGTGCTATATATGAGCTTTAGTCAAATATTTTGATCATGTGAAATGTTATCTCTGCGCACATTATGTTCATCATCTTCGGCATCAAATTCTCATCATATCTTGCAAACAAGTCATTTCACACGGAGTCTACAGCATTTATTGCTAACTCTGAGACTAACTAACCATGTTCAGATCGTTTTTTTTTTTATAGAAGAAGTGCCAATCGGCTAGTTTTACTACCGGCCATTGCTGTCCACAGAAGGGGGGACATCTCCCCGCTCTCAAGCCTACTTGCACTCAAGCAACCAAGTCGGGATTGTCGGCGGAAAACGAAACACCTCGCCGTAGAACAGGCCCGCCGTCTTCCACGCCTCATATTCCCTCTGTATCATTAGGTTGGTCATAGTGGGTAGTATCATATATTAGTATCATGCATATGATATTTTTATATGATACTATGTCTATAGTGGGTAGTATCTGTTGAGATATATATTGTTGAGATATATAAGTGGATTGCCCAGCCCTTTCCATCAGTTCGGACTTTTGGTTTAAATGGCTAGTGCATGAAACTTAACATGGTATCAGAGCCCAGGGTCTCGAGTTCAAGTCCTGGTTCTCGCAATATTTACCCACCCCTATGTCCGCCGCGTATATGATCATTCATACGTGTGTTATTCTGCTTTCCACGTGTTGACCTCCTCTTCTCTTCTTCCGGTCACACGTGAGGAGGGGTGTTGAGACATATATTGTTGAGATATATAAGTGGATTGCCTAGCCCTTTCCATCACTTCAGACTTTTGGTTTAAGTGGCTAGTGCATGAACCTTAATAGTATCATGGAGTGGTATCATAATCTTGTTATATTTAATGATTTGTAGCATCTCAATGCAAAATTGTGGACACGATTTATTTGACATTAACTTTTTCTCGTGATGTGCGCTATGATATAGTGTCCACCTATGTTACTCTAATCTCCTATCCCCTCTTTAATTAGCTGCCACATCAGCATTTTGGTGGGACCAATATGTGTAATACTACCTATGATACTAACACTATGGCTAGCCTTAGGATGATCATTTGGGCTGTCAGCTTTCCGCGTTGAAGACCACATTGTTTCGATGTTTCCAACTGAACTAGAACATAAGCGTGATCACCATAATAAAGGCCATATGCATCGATTAATGCAGAGAGTTTTCCGTTTTGAATGATCGCCATACAAAGGTCTCACCGCTCTCCTCTTCTGGCTCTTCTACCCAACCACCACTCCATCAAGGGGGTGCCAACTCCTGGCACCCAATCTGGCGTTCCCCAGACAGCCACGGTGCAAGCTCATACCTCTCTAGAAACCACGTAGCCCAAAAGGAGGTTCTGGAATGACTCCGGCAGCTCATGCAACCGGATGTGGAAGTCCTCGTCGGTGTAGTCTGTCAGCCATCCAACACCTGTTGCGAGCCACAAGCCATGCTCATATTGTGCTACTGGTTCATGGTCTAGACTCTGGAGACCAGAAAGTTACAATCGTAGATTGACTGGTTTTGCACATTTCATCAAGATATCTCATTGCGTATTTCTGTTTGATCAAGGGCCTTTTTACGGTAGGGATTAGGAATTATTGACCGTTCAAGTAGGAGATATAATGGTCTGAACTGATCAATACTTGTTGACTAAATGAGTAGTATTTTTTCACCAAAGTACAGATTATGCAGATAAAAAAGAGACATGTATCTAATATAGGAAACTACCAAGGAGAGTGCATGCGTATCTTTGCCTACCATATTTCTTCCAATAGTTAGGATGCGTCAATAATTCGTGAGATGCATGTACCATATTAACTAGTGTGTATACCTGGGGCCACAACGAAAAATTTCTTTTAAGGACAGGCTTCATGGAGCTTGTTTTTGATATTCTTCAAAATTAGAATTTAAATTTTTGAAAAATTCCAACAAAAATACTAGAAGTTGTCAATGACGTATTGTATTGCCTGGAAAATATCAACACAAAACAGTTTGTTTTTTGGCCTACGTAAAAATAATAAATACTGATAAATATGGTGGCTTCCGAATTTTGCGCTATGAACCTCAGATCTATAAATTTGAGCCTAGAATACATACTATATGTCGCTAATCTAAAAGTCATCATTATTACATGTAAGAACTTTTTCCGAATTTTCTAGAACTTCAAAATGTTGATTTCAAATTTATTCAAAAAAAGGGCTCCCCACTGATACGTCTCAAACGTATCTATAATTTTTTTATGTTCCATGCTACTTTTATTACAATACTTGAATGTTTTATACATACTTTACAACATTATTATACATTTTCCGGCACTAACCTATTAACAAGATGCCGAAGTTTGCTGTTTTTGGTTTCAAATCCTAGTAAGGAAATATTCTCGGAATTGGACGAAATCAACGCCCAGGGTCCTATTTTGCACGAAGCTTCCAGAAGACCGAAGAGGAGACGAAGTGGGGCCACGAGGGGCCACACACCAGGCGGCGCGGCCAAGCCCGGCCGCGCCGGGTTGTGTGGGGCCGCGCCGCCCCGACCTACCCTTCCGTCTACTTAAAGCCTCCGTCGCGAAACCCCCGTACCGAGAGCCACGATACGGAAAACATTACGAGAGGCCGCCGCCGCCAATCCCATCTCGGGGATTCAGGAGATCGCCTCCGGCACCCTGCCGGAGAGGGGAATCATCACCGGAGGGGCTCTACATCATCATGTCCGCCTCCGGATTGATGCGTGAGTAGTTCATCCTAGAACTATGGGTTCATAGTAGTAGCTAGATGGTTGTCTTCTCCGCTTGTGCTTTCATTGTATTAGATCTTGTGAGCTGCCTAACATGATCAAGATCATCTATTTGTAATGCTACATGTTGTGTTTGGCGAGATCCGATGAATATAGAATATTATGTTAAGTTGATTATCAATCTATCATATATGTGTTGTTTATGTTCTTTCATGCTCTCCGTTGCTAGTAGAGGCTCTGGCCAAGTTGATACTTGTAACTCCAAGAGGGAGTAATTATGCTCGATAGTGGGTTCATGCCTCCATTGAATCTGGGATCGTGACAGTAGGTTCTAAGGTTGTGGATGTGCTGTTGCTACTAGGGATAAAACATTGATGCTTTGTCTAAGGATATTTGTGTTGATTACATTACGCGCCATACTTAATGCAATTATCTGTTGTTCGCAACTTAATACTGGAAGGGGTTCGGATGATAACCTGAAGGTGGATTATTTAGGCATAGATGCATGCTGGATAGCGGTCTATGTACTTTGTCGTAATGCCCTGATTAAATCACATAGTAATCATCGTTGATATGTATTGAATCTTTATTTGTCAATTGCTCGCCTGTAATTTGTTCACCCAGCATGTTAGTTATCTTATTGGAGAGACACCTCTAGTGAACTGTGGACCCCGGTCCATTCTTTTACATCTGAATACATTCTACTGCTTTTACTGTTCTTTGCAAATAAACACCATTTTCCACTCGATACGTTTAATCCTTTGTTTTCAGCAAGCCGGTGAGATTGACAACCTCACTGTTACGTTGGGGCAAAGTACTTTGATTGTATTGTGCAGGTTCCACGTTGGCGCCGGTTTCACTGGTGTTGCCGCACTACACTCCTCCACCAACAACCTTCACGTGCTTCTTGGCTCCTACTGGTTCGATAACCTTGGTTTCATACTGAGGGAAACTTGCTTCTATACGCATCATACCTTCCACTTGGGGTTCCCAACGGACGTGTGCTTCGCGCGTATCAAGCTAAATTTCGGCGCCGTTGCCGGGGATCAAGACACACCAAGGGGAGTCTCCACTTCCAATCTCTTTACTTTGTTTTTGTCTTGCTTTATTTTATTTACTACTTTGTTTGCTGCACTTAAACAAAACACAAAACAATTAGTTGCTAACTTTACTTTATTTACTGTCTTGTTCTCTATATCAAAAACACAAAAAAATTAGTTACTTGTCTTTACTTTACTTGTTTAGTTTACTTTTTATTTACTTCATCATGTTTCCTCCTAAGTACGCTCTAAAAGACATACCGGTAGGCCGAGGGTCTATAATTGGAAGAGATAATATAGAAGATTTTTTCACTCATGTTAGTATAGCTGAAGATTTTGAAGATAGACACTTGGTAGAACTTGCTCCTACTTATGAAATTGTTGTTGCTTCTCTAGTACACATGTTGGAAATTAAATTTGTTAATCTTAATCCTATAATTCAGCATATGTTTCTTACACTCTCTGATATGGAGGAAGGAGAAAAGAAAGATTTTGTCTTAGAAACTCTAAAAGAATTTGGTGGTGTAGTAAGAGATGCTAGAAAAGTCTTTACTAAATATAAAATGCTTGGATCTTACACCAACTTTGCTAGTATCCTTAAAAAGATGGATATGGATAGAATTAAATATACTAATAATGTTAATGATGGTAGAGAAATTAAGGCGCCAATACCTAGTAAGCTCCTAGGGATGTATGAAGCTTTGGAAAATAACTATGCTTGGCTTGTTCCTGAAAATTTGTTTGATGAGAATAGCAAACCTAAGAGTAATGAAAAGGGGGCCTCTGAAACTTACATAGATAAGATAACATGCATTGTGGAAGAAACTTTCCACGCCCCTGGAGATAATGTTGATGCTTCATCTCTTGAAAATACTTGATTTGCACTTTCTGCGCCTAGCTGAAAGGTGTTAAAGAAAAGCACTTCTTGGGAGATAACCCATGTGTTTATTTTACTACAGTAATTTTTGTTTTGTTGAGTCTTGGAAGTTGTTTACTACTGTAGCAACCTCTCCTTATCATGTTTTTGTGCCAAGTAAAGTTTCTATGCTAAAGTTGATGTTATATTTGGGATCGCTGCGCAGAAACAGCATTGCTGTCTGTCACAATTCTGGCATAAGTCTCTGTAAAAATTCGAAAAAATCTGCAAAATTACGAGCATGATCCTCAGATATGTACGCAACGTTCATTAGTTTTGAGTTTTTCCATTTGAGCAAGTTAAGTGCCCAGTCCAGATGCATCTTTACGGACTGTTCTGTTTTTGACAGATTCTGTCTTTTATTTTGCATTGCCGCTTTTGCTATGTTGAATGAGTTTCTTTGTTCCATTAACTTTCAGAAGCTTTGTGCAATGTCCAGAAGTGTTAAGAATGATTGTGTCACCTCTGAATATATGAATTTGTGGTTATGCACTAACCTTCTAATGAGTTTGCTTGAAGTTTGTGTGAAGGAAGTTTTCAAGGGTCAAGAGAAGAGGATGATATACTATGATCAAGAAGAGTGAAAGGTCTAAGCTTGGGGATGCCCCGGTGGTTCATCCCTGCATATTTTAAGAAGACTCAAGTGTTGGAGACATGCCCAAGAGGCAATAATAAAAGTGGTTATTATATATCTTTATGTTTATGATAGATGTTTATATACCATGCTATAATTGTATTAACCGAAACATTGATACATGTGTGATATGTAAACAACAAAGAGTCCCTAGTAAGCCTCTTAACTAGCTTGTTGATTAATAGATGATTAGTTTCATAATCATGAACATTGGATGTTATTAATAACAAGATTATATCATTATATGAATGATGTAATGGACACACCCATTTAAGCGTAGCATAAGATCACGTCATTAAGTTATTTGCTATTAGCTTTCGTTACATAGTTACCTAGTCCTTATGACCATGAGATCATGTAAATCACTTATACCGGAAAGGTACTTTGATTACATAAAACGCCATTGCGTAAATGGGTGGTTATAAAGGTGGGATTAAGTATCCGGAAAGTATGAGTTGAGGCATATGGATCAATAGTGGGATTTGTCCATCCCGATGACGGATAGATATACTCTGGCCCTCTCGGTGGAATGTCGTCTAATGTCTTGCAAGCATATGAATAAGTTCATAAGAGACTACATACCACGGTACGAGTAAAGAGTACTTGTCAGGAGACGAGGTTGAACAAGGTATAGTGTGATACCGATGATCAAACCTCGGACAAGTAAAATATCGCGTGACAAAGGGAATTGGTATTATATGTGAATGGTTCATTCGATCACTATGTCATCGTTGAATATGTGGGAGCCATTATGGATCTCCAGATCCCGCTATTGGTTATTGGTCGGAGTGTGCACTCAACCATGTCCGCATAGTTCACGAACCGTAGGGTGACACACTTAAAGTTGGATGTTGAAATGGTATAACTTCAATATAGAATGGAGTTCGAATATTTGTTTGGAGTCCCGGATGAGATCCCGGACATCACAAGGAGTTCCGAAATGGTCCGGAGAATAAGATTCATATATAGGATGTCATTTTATGTGAATTAAAATGATGCGGAAGGTTCTATGGAAGGTTCTAGAAGGTTCTAGAAAAGTCCGGAAGAAACCACCTAGGAAGGTGGAGTCCACATGGGACTCCACCTCCATGGCCGGCCAACCCTAGTGGGGGTGGAGTCCCAAGTGGACTCCCCTTAGGGGGCCGGCCACCCCCATATGGAAGGTGGAACTCCCACCTCTAGTGGGAGTCCTAGCTTGGGAAGGTTTCCCACCATATGGAAGGTTTTGGGTTCGGGTCTTATTCGAGACTTGTAGTCCAACATTTGGGGCTTCCACCTATATAATGAGGGGCCAAGGGAGGGGGCCGGCCACACCAAGACCACAACCTGGCCGCCCTTTAGTGGCCGGCCACCCCTCCCAAACCCTAGCCGCCCCTTCTCCTCCCTCCCGCGTGCTAGCGAAGCTCCCGGAGTTCTCCACCACCACCGACACCACGCCGTCGTGCTGTCGGATTCAAGAGGAGCTACTACTTCCGCTGCCCGCTGGAACGGGAGGTGGACGTCGCCTTCATCAACAACCGAACGTGTGACCGAGCACGGAGGTGCCGCCCGTTCGTGGCGCCGTGATCAAGATCTTCTACGCGCTTTTGCAAGATCGTGATCGCAGCAACAAGAGCCTCATCTTGTAGGCTTTGGAATCTCTTCAAGGGTGAGACTCGATAATCCCCTCGTTGCTACCGTCTTCTAGATTGCATCTTGGCTTGGATTGCGTGTTCGCGGTAGGAAATTTTTGTTTTCTATGCTACGTTATCCTTCAGTGGTATCAGAGCCGTGTCTATGCATAGATGGTTGCACGAGTAGAACACAATGTTTTTTTGGGCGTTGATGCTTATGTTATCTTTAGCTTGAGTACTTTGCATCTTTGTGGCATAGTGGGATGAAGCGTCTCGGGCTAACTTTACATGACCGCGTTCATGAGATTTGCTCCACGCTTGACATGCAACTTGTATTGCATAAGTGGCTTTGCGGGTGTCTGTCTCTCCTACTATAGTGAAGATTCAATTTACTCTTCTATTGACAACACTATTATCACCGTTGTGGTTCATGTTCGTACGTAGATTAGATCTCACCCGAAAACCCTAAACCACGTAAAATATGCAAACCAAATTAGAGAACGTCTAACTTGTTTTTGCAGGGTTTGGTGATGTGATATGGCCATAATGTGATGATGACTATGTATGAGATGATCATTATTGTATTGTGGCAACCGGCAGGAGCCTTATGGTTGTCTTTAAATTTCATGTTGAGTAGTATTTCAAAGTAGTTGTAATAGTTGCTACATGGAGAACAATCATGAAGACGGCGCCATTGACCTTGACGCTACGCCGACGATGATGAAGATCATGCCCGTTGATGATGGAGATCATGTCCGTGCTTTGAAGATGAAGATCAAAGGCGCAAAGACAAAAGGGCCATATCATATCACATATGAACTGCATGTGATGTTAATCCTTTTATGCATCTTATTTTGCTTAGATCGCGACGGTAGCATTATAAGATGATCCCTCTCACTAAAATTTCAAGATAATAAAGTGTTCATCCTTAGTAGCACCGTTGCCAAGACTTGTCGTTTCGAAGCATCTCGTGATGATCGGGTGTGATAGAATCAACAAGTGCATACAACGGGTGCAAGTCAGTTTTGCACATGCGGATACTAAGGTGGCCTTGACGAGCCTAGCATGTACAGACATGGTCTCGGAACACGTGATACCGAAAGGTAGAGCATGAATCATATGATTGATATGATGAACACTTTGAGTGTTCGCCATTGAAATTACATCTTGTCTCGTGATGATCGGGCATAGGTGTGATGGATTTGGTTCGTGTGATCACTAAGAAAATGCGAGGGATATTGTTTTGAGTGGGAGTTCACCTAGTTTTTAATTTTGTTAAATTAAAATTTGAACTCAATTTGTCATAAACATTAGTCTAAACTATTGTAAATATGTTGTAGATATGGCGTCCCCAATCAATTTTAACCAGTTCCTAGAGAAAGAAAAGCTTAAGAGCAACGGTAGCAACTTCACCGACTGGTTCCGTCATGTGAGAATCTTCCTCAATGGCGGAAACCTGCAATATGTGCTTGATGCACCGCTAGGTGACCCTCCTGCAGAAACCGAAACCGATGAAGTAAAGAATGTTTACGCGACTCGAAAACTCGGTACTCTCAAGTTCGGTGTGCCATCCTGTGCAGTCCGAAGCCGATCTTCAAAAACGTTTTGAGCACCACGATCCACATGAGTTAATCAATGAGTTGAAAACTATCTTTGAGACTCATGCGGCCGTGGAATGCTATGAAGCATCGAAACACTTCTTCATGCATGATGGAAGAAGGCAGCTCCGTTAGTGAGCACATGCTCGCCATGACCGGGCATGCGAAGAAACTCATGACTTGGGAATAGTGATTCCTAACAGACTGGGGATGTCTCCTTCAATCACTGCCACCTAGTTATAAGAACTTTGTGATGAATTACAATATGCAGAACATGAACAAAGAGTTACCTGAACTCTTCGCCATGCTAAAATCTGCTGAGATTGAAATTAAGAAAGAGCACCAAGTGTTGATGGTCAACAAGACCACCAGCTTCAAGAAACAGGGCAAGTCTAAAGGCAAGAACAAGAAGAGTGGCAAGAAAGCTGCCACGCTCCTGTGAAACCTAAGGCTGGCCCTAAGCCCGATGCTGAGTGCTATTACTGCAAGGAGAAGGGACACTGGAAGCGTAATTGCTCCAAGTATTTGGCGGATCCGAAGAGCGGCCTTGTCAAGAAGAAGAAAGAAGGTATATCTGATATACATGTTATAGATGTTTATCTCACTGGTTCTCGTACTAGTACCTGGGTATTTGATACTGTTTCGGTTGCTCATACTCGAAAGGAACTAAAGAATAAACGAAGACTACTGAAGGATGAAGTGACGATGCGCGTTGGAAATGGATCCAAAGTCGATGTGATCGCTGTCGGCACACTTCCTCTACATCTACCTTCGGGATTAGTGATACGTCTCCAACGTATCGATAATTTCTTATGTTCCATGCTACATTATTGATGATATCTACATATTTTATGCACACTTTATGTCATATTCGTGCATTTTATGGAACTAACCTATTAACAAGATGCCGAAGTGCCAGTTCCTGTTCCTTCTGTTTTTGGTTTCAGAAATCCTAGTAACGAAATATTCTCGGAATCGGACGAAATAAAGACCCAACATCCTATTTTTCCCGGACGCTTCCAGCAAGAAGGGCCGAGGGGAGCGGAGGGCCCCACCCCACAGGCGCAGCCAAGGGGGTGGGCGCGCCCCTATGGTGTGGGCACCCCGTGGCCCCTCCGACTCCGTCTCTTCGCCTATTTAGTCGTCCCTGACCTAAAAACACCGATACAGAGGACGAAACCCACAGAAACCTTCCAGAGCCGCCGCCATCGCGAAGCCAAGATCTGGGGGACAGGAGTCTCTGTTCCGGCACCCCGGAGCGGGGAAGTGCCCCCGAAGGCTTCTCCATCGACACCGCTGCCGTCCCACCGCCATCTTCACCGCCATCGCTGTCTCCATGATGAGGAGGGAGTAATTCACCCCCGGGCTGAGGGCTCTACCGTAGCTATGTGGTTAATCTCTCTCTCTGTACTCCAATAAAACGATCTCATGAGCTGCTTTACATGATTGAGATCCATATGATGAGCTTTGTATCGCTACTAGTTTATGTGCTACTCATGTGATGTTATTAAAGTAGTCTATTCCTCCTGCATGGTGTAAAGGTGACTAGTGTGTGCACCGTGTGGTTCTTGTCGTAGGCTATGATCATGATCTCTTGTAGATTGTGGAGTTAATTATCATTATGATAGTATTGATGTGATCTATTCCTCCTTCATAGTGTAATGTGGACAGTGTGTGAGCTATGCTAGTTCTTGGTTTATTTTGCAATGATCTATTATGCTCTAAGGTTACTTGAATATGAATGTCGAATGTTGTGGAGCTTGTTAACTCCGGCATTGAGGTGCTCTTGTAGCCCTACACAACGACTGATGTTTGTCATCCAACAAAAGAGTGTATGTAGCACATATGAGAAGAAGTATTTATTATGCGACCAATGTTGAGAGTGTCCACTAGTGAAAGTATGATCCCTAGGCCTTGTTTCCAAACATCGAATCTTCGTTTATTTACTGTTCTGTTGCATGTTTACTCGCTGTCATATTTTATTCAGATTGCTATTACCACTCATATATATCCATACTACTTGTATGTCACTATCTCTTCGCCGAAATAGTGCACCTATACATCCGAACTAGTGTCCACTAGTGAAAGTATGATCCCTAGGCCTTGTTTCCAAACATCGAATCTTCGTTTATTTACTGTTCTGTTGCATTGTTACTACTTGTATGAGACTTCTTGTATCGTGATTGCAGGGTTGCTTGAGAGGGATATCTTTGACCTCTTCCTCCCTGAGTTCGATAAACCTTGGGTGATCCACTTAAGGGAAAACTTGCTGCTGTTCTACAAACCTCTGCTCTTGGAGGCCCAACACCGTCTACAAGAATAGAAGCACCCGTAGACATCAAGCTATGGCGCCGGGGAGGAAAGGTAAAAGGTACTCACACTCCGAATGTCGGCTACTAAGCTATTTTCCGGCGCTTGTAAGTACTGGCTATTTCCTTTAGATCCTGCAATTGCATCTTTTTGTTTCTTGTTTTTATTTTCACTAGTTAGGCATAATGGAAAACAACAAAAAATTTAGTAAGCTTTTTAATCTTTTTCCTGATTTAGAATTGTTTGATGCGAAAATTAAAAAACCTATGAAACCTTATTTGCATGCTAGTAGCAATGTTATTAGTATGAATGCAATTACTGCTAATGCTATGGAGAAGTCTAAGCTTGGGGAAGCTAGTTTATGTGATCTTTTTAGCCTCCCATCTTTAGGGGAGAAAATTTGCTCCGATAATACTTTATCTCCCATATGCGATAACTCTAATGATGCTTGTGATATTTTAAATCCACCTACCGAAAGTATTCCGTATAAAATACCTATGAAAATTATTGAACGTGTTATGGATAACCGCTATGAAGGGGATGGAACTGTTCATCCTAAAGATCATTTACTGTTTTTGCATGAATTATGCGGGTTATTCAAGTGTGCAGTATTTCAATGGATGAAGTTAGAAAAAATTATTTGTTATGTCGCTATCTGGTGAAGCGGCGCATTGGTATAAACTTGAAGGACGGGCGCTCTCTTGATTGGAAGGATATTGTGCCTCTATTTTATTCCAAGTTCTATCCTCCAAGTGAAATTCACAAAGACCGAAACCGTATATATAATTTCTGGCCTCATGATGGAGAGAGTATTGCCCAAGCATGGGAGAGATTGAAGTCCTTAATGCTCAAATGCCCCAATCATGAGCTTCCTGGTAATGTTATCATTGATAATTTCTATGCAAGACTTTCTTTTCAGGATAAAACCTTGCTGGATACTACTTGTTCTGGATCATTCACACGCAACAAAGAAGAGTTTAAATGGGACCTTCTTAATCGGATTCAGGAGACGCTGAAGATTGGGAGAACGACAAAGGTAAAGAGTCGTATAAATTATGATTATGAATGCATTGAAACTTTTATGGATACTCATGAATTTCGAAATATGAGTGCTACCTATGGTCTTGACTCTCAAGTTATTGCAAATCTTTATAAAGCCTTTGCTTCTCATTTTGAATTGCCTAAGAAGAATTTTGATAAGTATCATGAACCTTTTAAAGAGGCTTGCATGAAAAATGAAATTGTTGTTAATGATTGCAATAAGCATGCTCAAACTCTTAAGAATGCTATTTCCTATAAGCATGTTAATTTTTGTGGAATGCATAGACCTTGTGGAATTAATCAAATCGAAGATGAATATTGTATCCACCATATTAATGAAAAAACTAGAAAGTGGGCTAGGCTCTAAATGATCTTGGTAAAAAGTTTGTGCCCTCTATCCTTTTATTTGTGAAGTTTGCCATGAAGTGGGTCATTTTAATTTTCAATGCTCCTCCAATGATGATTTGAACCCAATGAGTGCTGCAAATTTGTATTGTGATGATGAAATTACTCCTAATCAGCATGATGAACTTACTTTATTTTTGTGGTGTGAGAGCTCTCAAGAAAAATCTCTTTGTTACATATGAGTGATCTTGATATTGATGATGTCCTGCATGGGTGTTTTTCTTATTGCATTAATAATAGCCATACAAATACTTACATACAAAATATTTTAGAAGATGACACCTTGCCAAAATATGATAGGACCGCTGTGTGTTTTCAACTAATTAATGAAAAGGAGGGATCCTCCCAAGTTTCTTCTATTGTTTCTAAAGTAAATCAGGTTATGCGGACAAGCCACCCTTCAAGCCTCTTCCTCCTAAAGAAGGGAACGAGGAGAAGGAAAAGAAGAAGAAGAAGGGAACGAAGAAGAAGAAGAAGAAGAAGAAGAAGGAGAATAAAGAGAAAGAAGTAACGGCATATCCCCGCGTGTATGAGGTAACAATAGGTAACCGTAAGTATGTTGCGCCTAATGATTATTATGATAATAAATCTGAGTACGATGATCTTCCTATGCCCTGTACCCATGTTAGTAATCATGATTTGGAAGAGCACACTATCTTTGATATTGGAAATCTCTTTGGTACTGATTATGAAAGTAATGATGATAGCATTATTCATGTCCCCTCAAATGATGATATTGAAAGCTCTAAGCTTGGGGATGTTGTGCTTGAAAATCCTATATTTGAGACCTCTACTTTTAGTGAAAATGATGATATTACATATTCTGGTTTAGATAATCGCTATAGAGATGGATATGACATATGTTACAATTATCCTTATGAAACTTGTCATAGTTATGATGGGCTTGCCAAAAACCACTCCCCTAGTATGCAACTTGTTTATCATGTTCAAATTCTTAATAATGATCCTGCTCCAATTACTATTAATGAGAAGAGTTTCTCTTATATCAAAAATAATGATACCTTTATGCATATGAACCATGATAATAATGTTTTAAGTGATGGTTATATTGTAGATTTCATCAATGATGCTCCTGAAAGTTATTATGAGAGAGGGAAACACGGTTGTATGCATCTTAATAATATTCAGTTTCCCCTCTTTATGTTGAGAATTTTGAAGTTACTCGTGTTTTATCCTCTTTTGCTTGTCACCTTGTTCTTCATGAATTCATTTGTGTACAAGATTCCTATGCATAGGAAGCATGCTAGGCTTAAATTTGTTTTGAATTTGTCTCTTGATGCTCCTTTTTGCTCCAAATACTATTTCTTGCGAGTACATTAAAACTGCTAAGCCCATCTTAATGGCTATAAAGAAAGAACTTCTTGGGAGATAACCCATGTGTTTATTTTTCTACAGTACTTTTGTTTTATATTTGTGTCTTGGAAGTTGTTACTACTGTAGCAACCTCTCCTTATATTAGTTTTGTTGCATTGTTGTGCCAAGTAAAGTCTTTGATAGTAAGGTTCATACTAGATTTGGATTACTGCGCAGAAACAGATTTCTTGCTGTCACGAATCTGGGCCTAATTCTGTAGGTAACTCAGAAAATTATTCCAATTTATGTGAGTGATCCTCAGATATGTATGCAACTTTCATTCAATTTGAGCATTTTCATCTGAGCAAGTCTGGTGCCATTTTAAAATTGCCTTTACGGACTGTCTGTTTTGACAGATTCTGCCTTTTATTTCGCATTGCCTCTTTTTCCTGTTGGATGGATTTCTTTGTTCCATTAACTTTCGTAAGCTTTGTGCAATGTCCAAGTGTTAAGAATGATTGTGTCACCTCTGAACATGTGAGTCTTTGATTATGCACTAACCCTCTAATGAGTTGTTTTGAGTTTGGTGTGAGGAAGTTTTCAAGGGTCAAGAGAGGAGGATGATATACTACGATCAAGAAGAGTGAAAAGTCTAAGCTTGGGGATGCCCTGGTTCATCCCCGCATATTTCAAGAAGACTCAAGCTGTTTAAGCTTGGGGATGCCCAAGGCATCCTTCTTCATCGACAATTTATCAGGTTTCTTCTCTTGAAACTATATTTTTATTCTCCACATCTTATGTACTTTACTTGGAGCGTCTGTTTGTTTTTGTTTCTGTTTTTGTTTGAATAAATTCTTGTGTGGGAGAGACACGCTCCGCCGGTTCATATGAACACATGTGTTCTTAGCTTTTAATATTCATGGCGAAGGTTGAAACTCCGTTAATTGTTATATGGTTGGAAACGGGAAATGCCACATGTAGTAATGGTATAATGTCCCGGATAATGTGATACTTGGCAATTGTTGTGCTCATGTTTAAGCTCTTGCATCATATACTTTGCACCTATTAATGAAGAAATACATAGAGCTTGCTAAAATTTGGTTTGCATATTTGGTCTCTCTAAAGTCTAGATAATTTCTAGTATTGAGTTTTGAACAACAAGGAAGACGGTGTAAAGTCTTGTAATGTTTACAATATGTCTTTTATGTGAGTTTTGCTGCACCGGTTCATCCTTGTGTTTGTTTCAAATAACCTTGCTAGCCTAAACCTTGTATCGAGAGGGAATACTTCTCATGCATCCAAAATCCTGAGCCAACCACTATGCCATTTGTGTCCACCATACCTACCTACTACATGGTATTTCTCCGCCATTCCAAAGTAAATTGCTTGAGTGCTATCTTTAAACAATTCAAAAGTTATTACCTCTTATTTGTACAATGTTTTATAGCTCATGAGGAAGTATGTGGTGTTTATCTTTCAATCTTGTTGGGCAACTTTCACTAATGGACTAGTGGCTTCATCCGCTTATCCAATAATTTTGCAAAAGAGCTGGCAATGGGATTCCCAGTTCCAAATTAATTAACAAAAATAGACACTCCTCCATGGTATGTGATTGTTGGACGGCACCCGAAGGATTCGGTTGCCATGGCTTGAGAAAGCAAAGGTGGGGAGGAGTGTCATCATAATAAAACTAAAATAAAAAGGCACTCCTTCATGGTATGAGATTGTTGGCAGGCACCCGAGGATTCGGTTAGCCATGGTTTGTGAAAGAAAGGTTGGGAGGAGTGCCACCCAAAAATAAAATAAAATGGGAGCCGCTCTTGAAGGTTTGTCCGGCAAGGGGGTTAGAGTACCCGCTACCATTCGTTGACAACAACAAACACCTCTCAAAACTTTATGCTCTCTTGATGTTTTCAAAATCAAAGCTCTAGCACAAATATAGCAATCGATGCTTTCCTCTTTGAAGGACCATTCTTTTACCTTTATGTTGAGTCAGTTCACCTATTTCTCTCCATCCCAAGAGGCAAACACTTGTGTGAACTTTGCATTGATTCTTACATATTTGCATATTGCATTTGTTATATTGCTTTGCATTGACAATTATCCATGAGATATACATGTTATAAGTTGAAAGCAACCGCTGAAACTTCATCTTCCTTTGTGTTGCTTCAATGCCTCTACTTTGAATTATTGCTTTATGAGTTAACTCTTATGCAAGACTTATTGATGCTTGTCTTGAAGTACTATTCATGAAAATCTTTGCTTTATGATTCATTTGTTTACTCATGTCATTACCATTGTTTTTGATCGCTGCATTCATTACATATGTTTACAATATGATCAAGTTTATGACGGCATGTCACTTCAGAAATTATCTTTGTTATCGTTTTACCTCGGGACGAGCAGAACTAAGCTTGGGGATGCTGATACGTCTCCAACGTATCGATAATTTCTTATGTTCCATGCTACATTATTGATGATATCTACATGTTTTATGCACACTTTATGTCATATTCGTGCATTTTATGGAACTAACCTATTAACAAGATGCCGAAGTGCCAGTCCTGTTTTCGCTGTTTTTAGTTTCAAACTCCTAGTAACGAAATATTCTCTAAATCGGATCGAAATAAAGACCCAACATCCTATTTTTCCTGGGACGTTTCCAGCACCGAAGAAGGGGCCAGAGGGGAGCCGGAGGGCCCCACCCCACTGCGGCGCGCCAAGGGGGCGCGCCCCCTATGGTGTGGGCACCCCGTGGCCCCTCCGACTCCATCTCTTCGCCTATTTAGTCGTCCCTGACCTAAAAACACCGATACAGAGGACGAAACCCACAGAAACCTTCCAGAGCCGCCGCCATCGTGCTGGCCAAGATCTCGGATGAGAGTCTCTGTTCCAGACCCGCCGGAGCGGTGCCCCCCGAAGGCTTTCTCCATCGACACCGCCGCCGTCTCCACCGCCATCTTCACCGCCATCGCGTCTCCATGATGAGGAGGGAGTAATTCACCCCTGGTGAGGGCTCCACCGTAGCTATGTGGTTAATCTCTCTCTCGTACTCAATAAAACGATCTCATGAGCTGCTTTACATGATTGAGATCCATATGATGAGCTTTGTATCGTTACTAGTTTATGTGCTACTCATGTGATGTTATTAAAGTAGTCTATTCCTCCTGCATGGTGTAAAGGTGACTAGTGTGTGCACCGTGTGGTTCTTGTCGTAGGCTATGATCATGATCTCTTGTAGATTGTGGAGTTAATTATCATTATGATAGTATTGATGTGATCTATTCCTCCTTCATAGTGTAATGTGGACATGCGCTATGTTAGTTCTTGGTTTATTTTGCAATGATCTATTATGCTCTAAGGTTACTTGAATATGAATGTCAAATGTTGTGGAGCTTGTTAACTCCGGCATTGAGGTGCTCTTGTAGCCCTACACAACGACTGATGTTTGTCATCCAACAAAAGAGTGTATGTAGCACATATGAGAAGAAGTATTTATTATGTGACCAATGTTGAGAGTGTCCACTAGTGAAAGTATGATCCCTAGGCCTTGTTTCCAAACATCGAATCTTCGTTTATTTACTGTTCTGTTGCATGTTTACTCGCTGCCATATTTTATTCAGATTGCTATTACCACTCATATACATCCATACTACTTGTATTTCACTATCTCTTCCCGAACTAGTGCACCTATACATCTGACAAGTGTATTAGGTGTGTTGGGGACACAAGAGACTTCTTGTATCGTGATTGCAGGGTTGCTTGAGAGGGATATCTTTGACCTCTTCCTCCCTGAGTTCGATAAACCTTGGGTGATCCACTTAAGGGAAAACTTGCTGCTGTTCTACAAACCTCTGCTCTTGGAGGCCCAACACTGTCTACAAGAATAGAAGCACCCGTAGACATCAATTAGTTTTAAGCCTAAATAATTGCTATTTTGTACCCGCGTTGAGCATGAACATTATATCTGGATCTTGTTTAATGCAAGACGGTTATTCATTCAAGTATGAGAATAATGGTTGTTCTATTTTTATGAATAATATCTTTTATGGTCGAGCACCTGAAAAGTATGGCTTATTTCTGTTAGATCTCGATAGTAGCGATACACATATACATAACATTGATGGTAAGCGAATTAAATTAAGTGATAATTCTACTTATATGTGGCACTGTCGTCTTGGTCATATTGGAGTGAAACGCATGAAGAAACTCCATACCGATGGATTACTTGAATCACTTGACTTTGAGTCACTTGATAGATGCGAAGCATGTCTGATGGGAAAAATGACTAAGACTCCATTCTCTGGTATGATGGAGCGAGCTACCGACTTATTGGAAATCATACATACAGATGTGTGCGGACCAATGAGTGTAGCATCACGCGGTGGTTATCGTTATGTTCTAACCTTCACAGATGATTTGAGTAGATATGGGTATATCTATTTAATGAAACATAAATCCGAAACTTTCGAGAAGTTTAAGGAATTCCAAAGTGAAGTAGAAAATCAACGTAACAAGAAGATTAAATTTCTACGATCTGATCGCGGAGGTGAATATCTGAGTTATGAGTTTGGCATGCATTTAAAGAAATGCGGACTACTTTCACAATTGACACCGCCGGGAACACCACAAAAAGGTGTGTCCGAACGTCGTAATCGAACTCTTTAGATATGGTTCGTTCTATGATGTCTCTTACTGATTTACCGTTATCATTTTGGAGTTATGCATTAGAGACAGCCGCATTCACTTTAAATAGAGCACCATCAAAATCCGTTGAAATGACACCGTATGAATTATGGTTTAATAAGAAACCTAAGCTGTCGTTCCTTAAAGTTTGGGGTTGCGAAGCCTATGTAAAAAAAGTTACAACCGGACAAGCTAGAACCCAAAGCGGAGAAATGCGTCTTCATAGGATACCCTAAGGAAACTATAGGTACACTTTCTATCACAGATCCGAAGGCAAGATCTTTGTTGCTAAGAACGGAACCTTTCTTGAGAAAGAATTCTCACTAAACAAGTGACTGGAAGAAAAGCAGAACTCGATGAGATTGAAGAATCTCTACTCGTTGATCAGAGTAGCGCAGTGGGAAGATGTTCTCGTGCCGCCTACACCGGCAACAGAGGAAGCTAATGATAATGATCATGAAACTTCAAATGAGATAGCTACTGAACCTCGCAGATCGACAAGGGAACGTGCCACTCCCGATTGGTATGATCCTTGTCTAAATGTCATGATTGTGGATAACAATGATGAAGACCCTGCGACGTATGAAGAAGCGATGATGAGCCCAGATTCCAACAAATGGCAAGAAGCCATGAAATCCGAAATGGGATCCATGTATGATAACAAAGTATGGACTTTGGTAGACTTACCTGATAGCCGAAAGGCTGTCGAGAATAAATGGATCTTCAAGAGAAAAACAGATGTTGATGGTAATATTACCGTCTATAAAGCTCGACTTGTCGAAAAGGGTTTCCGAAAATTCAAGGTGTTGACTACGATGAGACTTTCTCACCGTAGTGAAGCTAAAATCTGTGAGGATTTTGTTAGCAATAGCTGCATTTTTCGATTATGAGATTTGGCAGATGGATGTCAAAACGGCGTTCCTTAAAGGAGACATTGAGGAAGAGTTGTATATGGTACAACCCAAAGGTTTTGTCAATCCTAAAAATGCTGACAAAGTATGCAAACTTCAGCGTTCAATCTATGGACTGAAGCAAGCATCAAGAAGTTGGAACCGACGCTTTGATAAGGTGATCAAAGACTTCGGGTTTATACAGTGTCATGGAGAGGCTCGTATTTACAAGAAAGTGAGCGGGAGCTCTGTAGCATTCCTGATATTATATGAAGATGACATATTATTGATTGGGAATGATATAGAACTATTAAGCAGTGTAAAAGGTTATTTGAATAATAGTTTTTCAATGAAAGACCTTGGTGAAGCATCGTATATATTAGGCATCAAGATTTATAGAGATAGATCAAGACGTCTAATAGGGCTATCACAGAGTACATATCGGACAAGATTCTAAAGAAGTTTAGAATGGACGAAAGTAAGAAAGGATTCTTACCTATGTTAAGGTCTTGAGTAAGACTTGACGGCAAAGAAAGAGAAAGTGAGTCAGATGAGTGATCGTCTCTACCTATTGTATGCCATGTATGTACTAGACCGGATATAGCACATGTTGTTAGTTTAACTAGAGATATCAAAGTGATCCAGGAATGGAACACTGGACAGCGGTCAAGAATATCCTGAAGTACTTGAAAAGAACTAAGGATATGTTTCTTTGTTATGAGGTGACCAAGAGCCGTTGTAACAAGTTACACCGATGCAAGTTGGAACACCGATCCCGATGACTCTAAGTCTCAATCGGGTACGTGTTTATATTGAATGGTGCTGCAAAGAAGCGGGCAAGCTCGAAGCAAGTACATGGCAAATCCTCAACAGAATCGGAATACATAGCGGCCTTAGGCTTCATCGTGCGGTATGGATGAAGAGGTTCATTGTAGAGCTCGGTGTGGTTCCTAGTGCATTGGACCCACTAGTCATCTACTGTGACAACATGGGTGCCATCGCCAATGCACATGAACCAAGGTCACACAAGAGGCCGAAGCATATCAAGCTGCGTTATCATTCGATTCGCGAGTACATCGAAGATGGAGAAGTAAAGATTTGCAAAGTACACACTGATCTGAATGTAGCAGATCCGTTGACTAAAGCTCTCCCTAGGGCAAAGCATGACCAACACCATAATGCCATGGGTGTTAGGTACCTTACAATGTAATCTAGATTATTGACTCTAGTGCAAGTGGGAGACTGTTGGAGATATGCCCAAGAGGCAATAATAAAAGTGGTTATTATATATCTTTATGTTTATGATAGATGTTTATATACCATGCTATAATTGTATTAACCGAAACATTGATACATGTGTGATATGTAAACAACAAAGAGTCCCTAGTAAGCCTCTTAACTAGCTTGTTGATTAATAGATGATTAGTTTCATAATCATGAACATTGGATGTTATTAATAACAAGATTATATCATTATATGAATGATGTAATGGACACACCCATTTAAGCGTAGCATAAGATCATGTCATTAAGTTATTTGCTATTAGCTTTCGTTACATAGTCCTTTGACCATGAGATCATGTAAATCACTTATACCGAAAGGTACTTTGATTACATCAAACGCCATGCGTAAATGTGTGGTTATAAAGGTGGGATTAAGTATCCGGAAAGTATGAGTTGAGGCATATGGATCAACAAAGGGGATTTGTCCATCCCGATGACTGATAGATATACTCCGGGCCCCCGTGGAATGTCGTATAATGTCTTGCAAGCATATGAATAAGTTCATAAGAGACTACATACCACGGTACGAGTAAAGAGTACTTGTCAGAGACGAGGTTGAACAAGATATAGTGTGATACCGATGATCAAACCCTGACAAGTAAAATCACAAAGGGAATTGATATTATATGTGAATGATTCATTCGATCACTAAGTCATCGTTGAATATGTGGGAGCCATTATGGATCTCCAGATCCCGCTATTGGTTATTGGTCGGAGTGTGCACTCAACCATGTCCGCATAGTTCACGAACCGTAGGGTGACACACTTAAAGTTGGATGTTGAAATGGTAGAACTTGAATATAGAATGGAGTTCGAATATTTGTTTGGAGTCCCGGATGAGATCCCGGACATCACAAGGAGTTCCGGAATGGTCCGGAGAATAAGATTCATATATAGGATGTCATTTTATGTGAATTAAAATGATGCGGAAGGTTCTATGGAAGGTTCTAGAAGGTTCTAGAAAAGTCTGGAAGAAACCACCTAGGAAGGTGGAGTCCACATGGGACTCCACCTCCATGGCCGGCCAACCCTAGTGGGGTGGAGTCCCAAGTGGACTCCCCTTAGGGGGCCGGCCACCCCCCCATATGGAAGGTGGAACTCCCACCTCTAGTGGGAGTCCTAGCTTGGGAAGGTTTCCCACCATATGGAAGGTTTTGGGTTCGGGTCTTATTCGGAGACTTGTAGTCCAACACTTGTGGCTTCCACCTATATAATGAGGAGGCCAAGGGTGGGCCACACACCAAGACCACAACTCGTCGCCTTTAGTGGCCGCCACCCTCCCAAACCCTAGCCGCCCATTTCCTCCCATAGCTCCCGTGCTTTAGCGAAGTTCCGCCGGAGTTCTCCACCACCACCGACACCACGCCGTCGTGCCGGATTCAAGAGGAGCTACTACTTCCGCTGCCCGCCGGAACGGGGAGGTGGACGTCGTCTTCATCAACAACCGAACGTGTGACCGAGCACGGAGGTGCCCGTTCGTGGCGCCGTGATCAAGATCTTCTACGCGCTTTTGCAAGCGGCAAGTGATCGTCTACCGCAGCAACAAGAGCCTCATCTTGTAGGCTTTGGAATCTCTTCAAGGGTGAGACTCGATAATCCCCTCGTTGCTACCGTCTTCTAGATTGCATCTTGGCTTGGATTGCGTGTTCGCGGTAGGAAATTTTTTGTTTTCTATGCTACGTTATCCTTCATCAAGCATCTAAGCTTGGGGATGCCCAAGGCATCCCCTTCTTCATCGACAACATTATCAGGTCACTTCTGGTGAAACTATATTTTTATTCCGTCACATTCTTATGTTCTTTACTTGGAGCGTCGGTTTGTTTTTATTTTTGTTTTGTTTTGAATAAAGTTGATCCCGCCATTCTTATATTGGAGATATTACGCCGCTTTTTCTTATGGAACACTTGTGTTCTTAATTGTGCTTTAATGTTCATGGCGAAAGCTTATTGCTTCGTTAAATTGCTATTTGGTTGGAATTGGAAAATTGCATATGGTTTGGCAATTTGGCAATTGTTTGAGCTCTCATAGATCATGTTTAAGCTCTTGCATCATGTAGTTTAATTTATTAATGAAGAACAGATGTAGATCTTGTTTAATTTGGTTTGCATGATTGATCTCTCTAAATCTAGATATTTTCGGGTAAAGTGTTTGAACAACAAGGAAGACAGTGTAGAGCCTTATAATGCTTGCAATATGTTCTTGTGTGAGTTTTGATGTACCTGTTCATACTTGTGTTTGCTTCGAACAACCTTGCTAGCCCAAACCTTGTACCGAGAGGAAATGCTTCTCGTGCATCCAAACATCTTGAGCCAAAATCCATGCCATTTGTGTCCACCATATCTACCTACTATGTGGTATTTTTCTCGCCATTCCAAAGTAAATTACTTGAGTGCTACCTTTAAATTTCATTCCTCTACCTTTACAATATATAGCTCATGGGACAAATAGCTTAAAACTATTGTGGTGATGAATATGTAGTTATGTGTCTTAATTCTTATAAGTTGCTTGTTGAGCGGTAACCATGTTTTCTGGGGACGCCATCAACTTTATCTTTGTTGGATATCATGTGAGATGCTATGCATGTTTGTCTTGTCTGAAGTAGTGGACTTGCGATCAAATGGTTTGAGTATGCATATGTTAGAGAAGAACATTGGGCTGCTAACTAAAGCCATGTATCATGGTGGAAGTTTCAGTTTGGACATACAACCTCAATCTCTTATGAGAATATTAATCGTTGTTGAATGCTTAAGCATTAAAAAGAGGAGTCCATTATCTCTTGTCTATGTTGTCCCGGTATGGATGTCTAAGTTGAGAATAATCAAAAGCGAGAAATCCAATGCGTGCTTTCTCCTTAGACACTTGTGCGGCATAGAGGTACCTCTTTGTGACACTTGGTTGAAGCATATGTTATGCGATGAGAATCCGTGTTTCCGAGATAGTAGGACAAGGTGCGAGCACTATTAGTACTCTATGCATGAGACATGCAACTTGTAGGAAGTATTATGCATAGCACATATGAATTATTACTACCGTTGACAAAATTGTTTCTATGTTTTCAAAACAAAAGCTCTAGCACAAAAATAGTAATCAATGCTTCCTCTGCGAAGGGCCAATCTTTTACTTTATTGTTGAGTCAGTTTACCCATTCCCTTCTATCTTAGAAGCAAACACTTGTGTTAATGTGTGCATTGATTCTTACATGTTTACTTATTGCACCTTATATTACTCTATGTTGACAAATATCCATGAGATATACATGTTACAAGTTGAAAGCAATTGCTGAAACTTAATCATCCTTTGTGTTGCTTCAATGCATTCTACTATGAATTTATTGCTTATGAGTTAGCTCTTATGCAAGTCTTATTGATACTTGTCTTGAAAGTACTATTCATGAAAAGTTTTGCTATATGATTCATTTGTTTAGTCATTATCTTTGTTAGCAATCTTTTGTTCAGATCACTCCATTCATCTCATATGCTTTACAATAATGTTGATCAAGATTATGTTGGTAGCATGTCACTTCAATTATTTGTGTTATCGTTACCTACTCGAGGACGAGTAGGAACTAAGCTTGGGGATGCTTGATACGTCTCAAACGTATCTATAATTTCTTATGTTCCATGCTACTTTTATTACAATACTTGAATGTTTTATACATACTTTACAACATTATTATACATTTTCCGGCACTAACCTATTAACAAGATGCCGGTTGCTCTGTTTTTGGTTTCGTAAATCCTAGTAAGGAAATATTCTCGAATTGGACGAAATCAACGCCTGTGGTCCTATTTTTGCACGAAGCTTTCGAAGACCGAAGAGGAGATGGTGGGGCCACGAGGCCACACACCATGGCGCGGCCCAGCCCTGGCCGCGCCGGGCTGTGGGGCCTCGCGCCCGACCTACCCTTCCGCCTACTTAAAGCCTCCGTCAAACCCCTCCGAGAGCCACGATACGGAAACATTACCGAGAGGCCGCCGCCAATCCCATCTCGGGGGATTCAGAGATCGCCCCACCCTGCCGGAGAGGGGAATCATCACCTAGGGGCTCTACATCATCATGCCCGCTCCGGATTGATGCGTGAGTAGTTCATCCTTGAACTATGGGTCCATAGCAGTAGCTAGATGGTTGTCTTCTCCGCTTGTGCTTTCATTGTATTAGATCTTGTGAGCTGCCTAACATGATCAAGATCATCTATTTGTAATGCTACATATTGTGTTTGACGAGATCCGATGAATATAGAATATTATGTTAAGTTGATTATCAATCTATCATATATGTGTTGTTTATGTTTTTGCATGCTCTCCGTTGCTAGTAGAGGCTCTGGCCAAGTTGATACTTAACTCCAAGAGGAGTAATTATGCTCGATAGTGGGTTCATGCCTCCATTGGATCTGGGATCGTGACAGAGTTCTCTAAGGTTGTGGATGTGTTGCTACTAGGGATAAAACATTGATGTTTGTAAGGATATTTGTGTTGATTACATTACGCGCCATACTTAATGCAATTATCTGTTTCGCAACTTAATACTGGAAGGGGTTCGGATGATAACTCAAGGTGTATTATTTAGGCATAAATGCATGCTCTGATAGCGGTCTATGTACTTTGTCGTAATGCCATTAAATCACATAGTAATCATGTTGATATGTATTGAATCTTTATTTGTCAATTGCTCGGCCTGTAATTTGTTAACCCAGCATGTTAGTTATCTTATTGGAGAGACACCTCTAGTAACTGTGACCCCGGTCCATTCTTTTACATCTGAATACATTCTACCACTGTTCTTTGCAAACAAACACCATTTTCCACTGATACGCTTAATCCTTTGTTTTCAGCAAGCCGGTGAGATTGACAACCTCACTATTACGTTGGAGCAAAGTATTTGATTGTGTCATGTTCCACGTTGCGTCGCTTTCACCTGTTGCGCCGCACTACACCCTCCACCAACAACCTTCACGTCTTCTTGGCTCCTACTTAACGATAACCTTGGTTTCATACTGAGGGAAACTTGCTTCTATACGCATCATACCTTCCACTTGGGGTTCCCAACGGACGTGTGCTTCGCGCGTATCACCCACCAAAATGACACACTCGGACCATATGGGGTATCACGGGCGTTGATAACCGGCTGGGCCAATGTCAATGGTGTCGGCGCGACCTTGTTGCCGCTCGACCTAGGCGTCATGGAGTCGTCATTTGCTACTTCAGTATGATCAACACTTCTGAGTACCCCATCGCCTCGACGGCTTCAGGGATATGCCGTCGCAGTCAAGATTTTGGTTCGTGCATCCCCGTCGCCGCATGTTGTCACCTAGGTCGACACCTCCAAACCCGATAATGGTGCCGGACAGCTCGCCTCCATACAGTGTGCTAGCTGCCCGACAACATGGTGGCCGATTAATGTGCTATTTCCATGGTCCTGACCACATGGCCGCATCTAGTCCAACACTCCAACATCGATCTGAATTCTTAATATTGTTTGCACTGAGCTTACTCTAGCAGCTAGTACATTCCCGTTACCGACTGTGCCACTTTCCTACACTTGCTAGCTAGTAGATGCGGTGCAAGACCATGTTAACTGGTCGGGTCGAACATATTGCCACATGCCACTTACACTAGTACGAGAAACTGTATTTCTGTGGCACATATTTTTGACTTTCTACGACACATATTTCATGCGCCGTAGAAGTCAAACCACTAAATTTTTTTTTGTGCCGCATATCTACATTTGCCATAGAATTCTCAGAAAATTCAAAAAAATTCAAAAATTCGAAAAAATAAAAATAAAAAGGTAAAAATGAAATAAGATGTAAAAAACCAAAATTTTGAATTTTTTGAACGTCTAATAAAACTGCGAACATATCGCAAATGATATTGAAATGATGCTTCACACTATGTCAGCCAATCTCAAATTACTCCAACCCAAGCACGCTTAACTTCTTAATTCTATTTAATTAAGCTACCCTTGTGCTACTATAGTTTTTATTGAAATTAGTATCATATCAACCCTCTTAAGCAAAAAAAAAATTAAAAATTAAACTTTTAGAAAAAATTAATTTTTTTAAAATGAAATAATTTTAAAATTAAAATTTGGAGAAATTCTCAATTTTTATAAATTAAAAAAAACTAAAATTTTCAAAAATATAAAAGATCCTTATATTTCTAAAATTCTGAATGAATCTGAAAAACTCTAAAATTTTAAAATAAAAAAAATCAAAAAATCAAAAGAATCTAGAAAATAAAAATTATTTGAAAAAACTAAACTTTTAGAAATTTAAAAAAATAATTTTAAAAAAATCCTAGAAGTTCAAATTTGGGAATGATTCTAAAATTCTAAAATTTCAAAAAGAATCTAAAATTTTAAAAATCTAAAAAAATGTGGCGCATATCGCAATATGCGCCACAAAAATGTGCATTTGTGTGACTCATATCAATATGCGCCACAAGAATGTGTAGTTCCGTGACGCGTATATCAATATGTGCCACAAAAAGCCTCAATTATGTGGGCATATTTTCTATGCGCCACGTAATTCCAACAATTTCGTGGAGCATATTTTTTATGCGCCATAGAAATATTTGTGTGGAGCATGTTTTTTAAATGCGCCATAGAATCCATTTCTGTCTATAACCGTTTTCCTATTTCCGTGGAGCACATCTTCCTAAATGCGCCACAGAAAAGGATGCAGTACTTCGCCACTTGCATGATACATAATATTATTATTTTTTCACATGATTTTTAACTAGTGACAATTACGTGGAATAAATAAAATGGTGGGGCTTTATCCAGCAATATACGTGGTCTGTATCATTAAGTATCAAATTCTGATGTGACACGATTGCACTTAGCATAGTAGAAAATGAAATAAAATCTCCATCATGATTTTTTCCTAGTAATTGGTCTAAAATATCTATAAAATTAACGGTAGATATTACTCAATACTACTAGTCCTATGGACTAGTAAATTCTACCGTAAAAAACCTCTTGATCAAATAGTAAATTAAAATTTTATTAGTTCCTTTGAGACAGTTTTTTTTTGTTTGTTTAGGTTGCTCACCACATACACCATGTGGTAGTTCCTTTGAGACAGGGAAAAAGTCCAAAATCAACCTTAAATTTGTAGGCAAAAGGTAAATCAAACCCTGAACTTGCAATCCCTGAAATCGTCACACTCAACTCTTGAATCCCTGTCTATTTAAAACCCCACAGCTAGTTTGCACCAAAAAAATAAAAAAAATGCAAAATTAAATAATTTGTTATTCTCACTGACACAGTGGCCCCACGTGTCATATTCATCTTCCACCTCAAATGTTAGAAAGAATTATCAGAAGAATACATCCTCTACCAGATCCAGGACCTGCTGGTCCTCGTACCCTACAGCCCCGTGAAGCACTCAAGCACCTCCATGATCCTCTCGTAGTCTACGAACCAGTGTTGAGCATGCTCTGCCAGGCCGTGTCCGTGGATCCCATAGCCATGCTCCTGATGAGCGCATGCGCCTCGTCCAGCCTACCTGCTGAGGTTCTACAGGCTGAGCTTCACGGGGTTCTGCAACGCGGCCACGGGGTCACGGCCGTCGATATCGTGGCTGCGCATCCGACTCGTAGAGTGTGAAGAAGATGGCGAGAAACAGGCACGCGTGCTGCGGAGAACGGTCGAGAGTCGAGACCGAGTGTTGCCGTGGGTATGCGCCGTCCTGGCGCCACCACGGGTGGGCCGCACAGAGACCGTGGTGCGGCATGGCGCCCGTGTCGTCGCTGGTGTGTGCCTACCGGAGGCGATGCAGGGGTCGTTACATCTGGTGCGACGCTGCGCGCGAGCCCGGGCGGTGCGTGGACCCGGCCACGAGATTGGGGAATTTTAGAGAGACACGGGAGGAAGATGAATATGACAGGTGGGTCCACGTTGTAAGTGAGACTAACAGTTATCCCGGTCGGGATTACTTGCTTCCCGGTGTCACAAACAGAGCCAGGGTTCAAAACAGACCGGGATTCTAGAGTTGAGTGTGTCGATTTCAGGGATTACAAGTTCAGGGTTTGATTTAGCTTTTGCCTATGAATTTAAGGTTGATTTTGGACTTTTTCCTTGAGACAGTGCCTAGGTGTGATGCTTGCCACCGAGGAGCTGTGAAGGTGGTGTCGCGGTTTCTGATAGTGGTTTCCAGTAACTGCACAAAGGACTAGTACAATGATTATCACTAGTTACGATGTTCCAAGCTGAAGTTTACATGAATGGCCTGAACTTGGACATGAATCCTGAAGAAAGTAGAGCAAGTAGTGGCAGGATAAGCGTTTTCTTGCGCAGCCTTCAATGGCGAGTTTAACGGGGGTTTGGCAACCTTTGTACTAATAAAAGAGCAGAGGGTTCAGAAATGAGCCAATTTGCACTTAACTAAAGTGAATCCTTCATTGCACGCAGTTTACAGTGAGCTGTTTGTCTTAAAAGGAAAAACTAGTTTTTTTTTGCAGGCAACAGAAAGCCAGTCTTCCATGTGTGAAGCTACCTTGAAGCTTCTCATTTCTGTTGTCCAGTGCCGCTAGAAGGCCCGTAGCCTCAGGTGCAAGGAGTTCTATGTGTAATACCAGGATGTGACTGAAATTCTTAAAAAAGATCGATTTTTTTCCTAAATATGAGGATAATATGAGAATTATCTAAATAAACACGTAATTAGCCCTGGAATACTGAACTAACAGAAAATACTGACAATTACAACAATCAGCCTCGTGGAAATGCTACTCCATTTCAGAATAATAACAATTTTTATATGCACAGTTCAATTTGTCCGTGTATGCAATTATTTCAATTTTGAACAAATTTAAAGACTTCTCTTGCTGGTACAGCTGATTCGTAAAATGCACGATGTGCATGAAAGCATCCTAACTGACCGATCCAACAGAATGAAGCAAGAATGCGCCCAAATAATAGTGCATATTTGCTAGTCAGAGACTCACAATCATGCTTCAACAGTATAGATCCTTAAACGGAATGCAAAGATATAAAACCTTTTTTCAGAACTTCGATAATTCTTTCTTTCTTTTTCTGAGATATTTCGTTTCTCATCAAGCAAGTGCACATTAACACCCAACAGACTCACATGCGCATCCTTGACATTACAGGACTCTGGAGAAAGTACAGCAAGCTACAATGGTTGATTGACAGGTGTGCACAGTTCATTCAGATAACCCTCATTGCATATTTCAGTTTGGTCAAATTTATAAAATGAACATCCATTTATGTTTCAAAGGCAGTTCCTGGCATGATGCCTGCCACTGAGGAGCTGTTAAGGTGGTGCCGCGGTTTCAGACCAGTGGTTTCTAGTAACTGCCAAAACTTCAGAGCTACTGGTCCAAATACATAAACTAGCACCATGATTAGCACTAGTTAAGCTGTTCCAAGCTATTGTTTACATGAATGGCCTGAACTTGGACATGAATCCTGAAGAAAGTCCAGCAAGTGGTTGCAGGATAAACGTTTCTTTCACGGCCTCCAATGGTGGGTTAAACGGGCGTTTTGGCGACCTTTGGACAAATAAAAGGACACTGCATGTGGAACAGAGCTTTTACTAAGCAAGAGACTCCTTAATTAAGCAAAACATCACGTAAGGTTTGTATCAAGTTGAGACATCTACCAAGGCTGTTCGGCTCAAAACGGAGCTGGAATTCAAAGCTAATGGCTTTAAAAAAAAGAGGGGAAACACCCCATGTCCCCAGCCTCTGCATCACGATGATGCACACGGCTTTTGTTATTATGAAGTTTCCAAATCACATAGTACTTATTACAAAAGTCACAAATTGCTTATAGTCGATACATATATCAACCAGCGGAAAAGCAAAATTCGAAAACAAAGCCAAGTATCCTGTAATCGACTAGTGTGACACCAACCAGTCTGAGACAAGATACCCCGAGGAAACGTCTGGAGATGGTTGCATCCGGTATCCATAATCTCCCGCTGATCTCGAGGTAGCAGCAAGGCCCATAGTTGCACCCAATGGACCACCATATGAATAACCTGCAAAATATTGAAAGAAGTTGAATTATTAAATACAATGTTATTTCGGCACCTCCATATTGACCAGCACAAGACCGATACACCAATGCGTATCCGATCCTTTGCTTTTTTGTCAACTTCATTCAACCGATTGCCAAACATATTAGTAATATTAGTTGGAGGTGGAAGATTAAAAGCGAAATAAATCATGCGCCATAATAACTTTGCAAAAGGACAAGCTAAAAAAAAAGGTGTCCAATAGATTCTTGTGCACCACAAAAACATCACTTCGTACACCCTTTCCAATTTCTTTTTGCGAGATTATCTTTATTTAACAAAACTTTGTTATTGAGGAACCACATAAATTTTTTTGATCTTAAGTGGGATTTGTAGCTTCCATAAATATTTTCGTAGAAAAGGAGTGTGATCATTCATCAAATCTTCATACATAGACTTAACAGTGAAAAATCCTGAGGTTGTAAGATTCCAAACAAAGCTAGAGGTGTGCTTCGGTGCGCACCCTCTCCAAACTCGCGACTTATCGCCCAAGGGGTACGGTGGTCCCGATTTTGTTTTTTTTTTGGTGCCCGCCGAAACCCATATCCAAGCCCAATGCAAGACTCGTATGGGTATACAGGGCCTGGGCGTATCTATACGGACGACCCCACGTGGGTGGGTCCCACGTGCCAAGCTAATCACCGTGATTAGCTCCCATTGCATGCATCGTTTTCATCGGCACGTAGTGGAGATCTGATCGAGCTGTTCCACGCCGTCGCTAGGTTAAACGCAAGCGGTTGTTGCCGGCCCGGCCGTCGGCGGTTGTTGCCGGCACGTCCGTCGCCGCCGGTGGTTGTTTCGCATCTCGACGCCGCCGACCGCGCGCGAAGCCCCCCCGCAGATCGACGACCTTGGAAAGGCGCGCCGCCGGCTCGGCATCTTCCCCGCTAGGGTTTAAAATCACAGGTACCATGACTTCATCTTGTAGCATAGTAAGAGGACGCAATTCTGCCGGTTTTTCATTTCTAATTATGGTCCAATACTACAGAATATGGAGAACTCTATATCTGGTATGATTGAGGAACAAAACGAGTACGTCGGCTATAATTCCGATGACTCTGAAATGGAGGAAAATTTGCAGCACGAAGCCGGCTGGAGCGAAGACGAGTTTGATGTGAGCCACTATTTTTCATTTCGATTACCAGCAGTCCAGCATCATCAAATTATATATGGTTCCTCATGTCATAATTTATGCAGATTGCGTACGATGAATTTGATAATGATGACAACCATGGTGAACACACAGACAATCAAAATGATGAGAACCATGCTGAACACACAGACAGTCTAAATACTAGTGAGGTATGTGTAGTGACTCATACAATGACATAAAATGATGCATGAAATGATGGCAACTGTAAAATTTACGGTTAATAAATTTCGCAATGCATTAATAAATTTCAGGCACAATTTGACACGCAGCTTGAGTACGACTATTACGGTGAATCTGACTTGGACACGGGCCACACTGATGATGTGGAAGGTGCATCAGTTCCCGAGGATTCTGTTGACATGAGCCAGGTTGTTATCTCTTTTTTATCAGTCTTATATAGCTGGAACACATAAGTTTATAGTTTTAATTAATGCCTACGTTTTCTACTTGCAGGCGACGCCAAGCGCTAGTCAGCCTGAGAAACCACAGAAAGGTAGCAATGGCAATGAATATCCTGATAGTGATCGGGATTTATACTGGATGATAAAACAGATGACTTTTATTTCTGAAGCAGCAGCATATTCTTTCTACAACAGATATGCTTTTGATTATGGGTTCAGCGTCCGGCTTGACCAGGTTAAGCGGTTTGATGATGGAGTAATTCGGTTAAGGCGTTTTGTGTGTTCCAGACAGGGCAGACGTCCCAAAAACCAACTGACCACGGAAGGCCGTGTATATAGGCACAGACCTGAGTCTCGCTGCGGCTGCAAGGCACGTTTGGTGGTCAAGTTTGATGGAAGAACTGGTTTCTGGGTTGTTGAAGATTTTCGTGACAAACATAACCATGACCCAGCTGAACCATGTCAGACTCCGTTTCTGGTCCCATAGGACGATCAACGACGCGCAGAGATCTGAGATATTATCAATGGGATCCATGGGGATCAGGAAGCACCTCATTATGAGAAAATTCATTGCAGGCTCCGGTTCATTTGCTGGTGTTGGATTCACAAGAAAGGATTTGTACAACATGTGCTCTAGGGAGAGGAGGAGGCTGCTTTTCGACGGTGACGCTACCACAGCCATCCGCATTATGTCAAAGAGGAAAAAGAGGGACCCTGAATTTTTCTTTGAATATGACGTTGATGAAAAAGGCCGTCTGAAGCACATGTTTTGGTGTGATTCCCAGTCACGTAGGGATTACCAGGACTACGGAGATGTGCTGGTGTTTGATAGCACATACAAGATGAATAAATATAAGATGCCATTTGTTCCTTTTGTGGGCTTGAACAACCACCGTAGGACAACGGTTTTTGGGTGTGCCATCCTTTCAAGTGAGAATGAACAAACATATGTTTGGCTTCTAAAGACTTTCCTCAAAGCGATGTGTCAACAGAAGCCAAAGGCAGTAATCACGGATGCAGATGCCGCGATGATCGCCGCAATCGGCGAAGTATTTTCTGGTGTGTCGCATCGCATCTGCAGCTTCCACATTGAAAAAAATATGGAGATGCATCTACCTAACAAGTCACTGAACGAGTTCAGGACTCTTTTGTATTACACCACCTCAGAGCAAGTATTTGAGGAGCGATGGCATGCATTTTACAGAAAATGGCAATCCCCAAAAACCAGAACATGGATGAAGAGGATGTACACCAAGAGGAAACTTTGGGCTGCAGCGTATCTCTCTCAAGGATTCTGGCTGGGTATGAAAAGTAACCAGCGGAGTGAAAGTTTAAACTCTTGTCTGCACCTGCACCTAGATGGGGAAATGACAATTGTTGATATGATTATGCACTATGACAACGCAATTGTCCGTCTCCGTGAGAACGAAGCCCACGACGACTGCACGGCTTCACAGACTACACCAGTGGCAATTACTAATTTCAGAGAACTAGAGGTTGCTGCTGCAAAAATCTTCACTCCTGCTGTGTTCTATATTATTCAAGGTGAGCTTTCAAAGATTGGCGGCATAGAGATCTTAGAAAAAATGCAGGCAGGAGACTCAAACATCTTCATTGTGGCATGGAGGAATCATGTAAGGACCAGGTTCTACGTGGAATATAGACCCAAGGAGGCAGAAATTATAAGGTGCAGCTGTCAAAGGATGATTAGAAAGGGGATACCTTGCAAGCACATACTGCATGTGCTGCATTTCTTGAAATTTACTGAAATTCCACAATGTTGTGCTCTACGACGATTCACAAAAAATGCCAGGTTAGGGTTGCCAGCTAAACGCACCAGCGACATGTTTGGGTGGGGTTGGTCTGGGGCAGAGGAGCGGATGAAATACAGCAGGATGAATATTAAGGTATCACAGGCTATGCATATTGCATTAAACAATTCAGAGGAATATGATCTGCTGAACAGTACCATTGATGGCATAATTTCTAGAAGAGAGGGTTATGCTAAAGGTAAAGCATATGGTCCCCTCAGGTCGGTGCATGAAAATGAAGATGCTAGTGGACCATGCGATATTGTTGTTGGTGATCCTTTGAAAGTGTCCACTAAGGGTGCACCTAGGCAAGAAGCGCAGAAATCTCCAATGACAAAAAATGGAAGACCACTAGGACACAAGGAACGCAGGGTGCAGGTGTGCGGGGCATGCCAAGGAGAAGGGCATAACAGAAGAAACCCAATATGCATATTTCATCCGAAGTAAGTTTTTCTGCCATTTTGTTTCATATATTTTAAAAGATTCATATGAGTTGTTGTGTAATTTTATGCCTGTGAACATGTGCAGGAATGTGCTGCAGCAGGAAGGGTAGTTATTTCATAGTTATCTAAAGGGCAGTAAATTTCCTTAATTATGAATGGGACGACTATAGCTTTGTATTTGATGGAGTTGTTAATGTTTGCAACGTACTGATGTTTTTATTTTGTACTGATGTTCTTAATTCTCTGGTGTTCTTTTGTAAAAATGGCAAAAGACATTATATATTGTGAAGTAGGCATTTCCTTATAATCATCATAGCATGCATGTACAAAGATAAAAATAATTGCATACAATTTTTGAATAATTTGGAAAGGTACTAGTTGATTGGTTCTCATTTTCTCTCTCTCATTGGTGCATGCATCTCATTTCTCTCCCTCATTGGTGCATGCATTCTCTTTCTCTCCCTTATTGGTGCATGCAACCACTTTCTCTCCCTTATTAAATAAAATTGTGCCTTAGAGGTGGGGGTTATGGGACAAATAGTTTTTGGGAATATGACTTACACTCTAGGACGGAGGTACAAAGATAAAAATAATTGCATACTTTCGATAATGGGAAATAAAATCAATGTTACAAAAATTTGTACATAATCATAACCGAATAAATTTGTACACGGCAGCCTAGGCGACGCATTTACCGTGGCTCCTGCGCGTGGATAACCAGTGGCTCCTGCGCGTGGTTTACCGGTGGCGTCCCAACTACATATGTCGCTTCACAACCGGCGAGCTAGGCATTAAACAGGAGGGGAACGGATTCGGTGGCATCATAATAGCGAACACGCGTGGCTTCCCAGTCAACAGGTCGTCAAACAGCGAACACGCGTACAAGGCCGCAGCACCACTTTATCCCATCCATTTTATCCCATCCAGTGGAGCACAACAGGCCATCCCGCACCAAACCCTACCTAAACCCGCCGCCGTCGAGCAGCCGTAGCAAGCGATGGGCCTCAACGACCACGAAGCCGGAGGGAGCAGCGCCCGCGGAGCTAAAATCCGCCGTGCGGCCCGTCGTTCTCAGAGCCTCAACCCCGACGAAGCGACGATCTTGGCCGAGGCGCGGCTGCTCGTTCCGCCGTACTGGCACCTGCCAGCTGGTTGGAGGGTGAGCGCCGCCGGGTACGCCATCCCGCCGGTGCCTGAAAAAGACGAAGATCTGCGCGGCTACATCCGCCGCCGTCGAGCTGCCCTCACGCCGTGGGATCGGGCGAACCCAGACTGGGGGGAGGACAGCGCCTTGTGGAGGCCCCGGTTCGAGATGGAGCGCCTCGACGAGCTCGCCAACCAGTACGGTATGTACGCCGGCGGGAGGTACAATCAACTAGGGCGGCAGTCCTTCTGGGCCGGCAAGGACGTGGACACCGTGCTCGCGGCGCACGGCTATGTCCCTCTTCCTCGAGGCGCGCCACGCCGCCTACCACCACCGTACGGCGAACCACGGGCACCTCCAGCTCTTCCGCCGCGCCGCCACGAAGGGATCGTCCTTCCACCTCCAGCGACAAGCGAGCCGCGGGACCAAATTTCCATTCGCGGCCCTGCACCTCATCTGCGCGTTCCCAAGCCGGAGCCGCAACCGGATCCGGAGCCCGAGCCGCAGCCGAGGTGGACTGCGTATCTCCATTACCAGTCGGAGATTCGGGCTCCCGACGACCCCGCCGACACACCGGGCCTCACCCAGGCGCTCCAGCAGTCCAAGGCCGAAGTGGAGGACGACAAATGGTGGTCCTCCGACGACGATGAGGACGTGATATTGGGAGATGTCGAACTGAGTTACCAGGCCCAGATGAGGGCTCACGATGACCCAGCCGATACACCGGGCCTCACCCAGGCGCTCCAGCAGTCCAAGGCGCTCCAGGAGTCCAAGGTCGAAGAGGAGGGCGGAAAATGGTGGTCCTCCGACGAAGAGGATTAGGCGGGTTGCATGTCTTGGAGGGACAAGCAAGATGTAGAGGCCGCCGATTTAGTGTTTTTTTCTTCCCTTCGCTGTTCAATCTTGTGTAAGAAACTTAGAAGGAATGAAAATCCCCTGTCGGCCCTATGTTTTAATGCCAGATGTCTTAACTTTCTTGCATTTTCTAGTTTATTAGTTCAAAAGACGTAGCTTGGTTAAGATCTAGGGTAAAAAATGAGTAAAAAATATTCACATGTTGGTAGACTTGTGAACCCAAAACAAATAGTCTGTAAAAAATATACCTCTTTTTTTTTGTTCAAAATGAAATATGCCCTATATATTGTTGACTAAAGTCTCGTAGGGTTCCCACATGAAATAACCGTGTAGTCAGTTGGAATTAGTCACATGTTGGGCCTTTTGTTTCTGTTGTGGCCGGTTTTTGTTGGCCCATTTTTATAGCCCGAGGCTTTTGTGCGGAGATTGTCTGCGGTTATTGTTGAAGCGGGGACACCGAGCGGCGAGGAGCGACGGCGAACGGCGACGGCGACGGCGAGAGCGAGAGCGGAGGCGCTTCTTCTTTTGGTCGTAGCCCCGGTGGTACTTTTCTGAGCCCCTGCAGTACATTCCTGCACGCCCCCCTCCACGACTTGCTGCCGCGCGCCGCCGCTATTAGGGTTAGTACCCAGAAATCTAGGACATCAGCAGGAGTTTGTAGTTCATTGTGAACATTGATTTAATTCTTTGGATTTCTGTTATTGGAATGTTTCGAATGTGTTTGATATGTTATATTATTTTTGTCAGAGATGGATGAAGAAGCAGGATGTCTTATTTGCGGCCAGCCTGACACTAACTGCTTCCGGTCCAAGCGTCGTGCATTTTCATTTGATGTAGCGATGGTGCATTTGTTTGAAGAACTAATTGTATGTATGTTTTGCATAGTACAAGCTAGATATACATTATTTCCCCGCCGTTAGTACTATTTGCATTTGTTTGTTTGATCTTGTCTAAAAAAATTGTTTTTTGTTTTCAATTCTTCAGGCCGTGCCTTGCCATGCTAGGGAGATGCTACATAGTTTAGTAGATAAGTGGGTTGTTGCTGAATGCAATCATGGTTCTGTTTATCATTTCCATGTGGAGAAGACTGAAGCAAGAACTTACCTTTGTGGACCATTCTGGAGTTCTTTTGTAGACGCTTATGTTATGGATGAAAATGACATTGTGGAGTTCACATATAATGAAACTACTTCCAAGTTTGAAGTTGTTGTATTCAACGCTGACCGTGACGAAAAACCATGGGTTCAGTTACCAGGCATGTTTCTTTGTTTCTAATTATTATTGTGATATTGTTTTCACATATTTCTCATTGTTCATTCTGTTTTATTTTTTTGTTTGTTCAGATTGTTGGGAGGTTTTGGAGTGCTGCAGAGTTACTTTTGAGAAAACCATTTTCTCAAATTTGCTAGATATTAACTCCGCAGAGATGAATGCAGTTACATGGGCTATATTCAAAGAGCTAAATAAAGTGGAGGAAAACGAATTCCTCGATTTCTTTGAAGTACCTCAGTTCTTTGTGACGAGGTTGAATGAATCTTCTCTTACTCGTTTGGTTAGTAACTTTTTCACTTGTTTTTAAGTTTCATTCATAACATACTAACAGTGTTAACGTGTTCTTTGTTTATATTTTACTTTTTTGTAGCTCATTCCATTTGATGTTGCACGTGGATACTATAGGCCGAGAGAAGGTGCTGCTATTTTTTATAGCAGATCTATTAATGGACAAATGGTTGGAGCTTATACAATCTACAAGGGGCAGCATATTGAGTTTGTAGATGGATGGAATGCGTTCTGTGTAGCAGCTCATCTTGTGATAGGTTCATTAGTATGTCTGAAGATTGAGTTCAGGGATTTGTGCATCAGGCTTGAGATTGAAGATATCACATTATAAGATATGCATATGGATGAATCCTCATAGAATGAAAGGAGAAATTGTAATTCATCTTTGTACTTTCCTTGTACTATTTTTATTTCAGCAAAAAATTCGTGCGTTTTTAGTGTCACACGTTTTTTAGGACATAATACGTTGGTTAATTCTGTTTCAACCCTAAATGCACATGTGCTGCTGATATATTCGGTTAACATTCCGGACAGGTAATAATAGGCCGGTTTGTACTAAGCCCATTAACGTGGAGCATGGACGCGGGGAAGGAATACTCATGGCCCATCCAGCAGGGTTCTCTAGTTTTCTTTTGTTATTTTCTCAACTCGAATTCAACAGAAATTTAATACTTTATTTTCACATAAATTCAAAAAATGAAAAAACCTTCACACTTCGTCTTACAATGGATACGAGAGTGTGTGCAAAAATTTCTGGAGCGTTTCTCGAAGGTCGAAAAATCCACATTCTTAGAAACGGAACCGTTTGGGTTACATCAAACCACTTTTTCTAAGCTAGTCGATTTTTCGACCTTCGAAAAAAAATCCAGTTTTTTTACCCAATATGTCACACGTTTTTCTGAACATAATCCGTTGGTTAAAACTTTTTTTGAATTTTTCGAATTTAACCAGCTGATGTGTTGCAGATTTATTAAATAAAAATTTAAATACTTTTCAGTTAGGCCGTCAGACATGTAACGGGCCAATGTGGGCCGCCAGACCTCTAACTGCATGTTCGCCTCCCGCCCCTATATCCGCCCAATAATGTGGCAGTTCCACCGTTCTGTCCCAACCCGGCCGTTCGTCTACCGCATCCCAGTGCTCCCTTCCTCCCACGCTGTCCATGGCATCTGCCTCTTCCTCCGTCGTGGCCGGAGACGAGAAGTCCACGACGGAGAAGTACCGCATCCTTGCGCACGGGAGTACATATATCGACGTCGTCTACACCAATGAGGCGGCGACTGTTGATAGAATTCTTCGTATGTACGAGGGTTGGCTCGACGAGGACGAGGACAGGTTCAAGTTCGTTGGTCTGGATCTCGAGTATGACTCTAGCGGACACAAGTTGGCGGTAATGCAAATCGCCATGAGGGAGCACGTTCTTGTATTCCACTACATTAGGTAGAAGGATCATTGATTTTTATGTCCCTACATTCAATTTAAAGCGTCCCTACATTTTCATTACAGTACTTGTTGAATTTATTTGTGCTGCTCTTGACAAAGGTGCAAGGATCATTGTCCGCGCCTACTGACTTTTCTCAAGGACAAGCAATACACTTTTACAAGTGTTGATAAAAGAAATGACACAAAAGTTCTTCGTGCGGCCGGTCTTCCTGTTCCAGAAGAGAGACACATCGACATCCAGGACATTTTCAAGATTAAAGGTCAACCGCAGGCTGGAATGGCTGATCTTGCAGCAAAGCTCATTGATCCCAAGTTTGCCAACATGAAGAAGGAGTTCAAGTACAACCGGCGAAGGAAGGAAGGGCATTCTTTCTGGGAATACAAGCCACTGTCCTGGATGAACCTTGAATACGCAGCTATTGACGGCTACCTCAGTTATGAGATATACAACAAGATCTACACGGTGAACGAGGGACAAGCTCACCTCCAGAGATCAGGCCACATCTGCCCCAAATGCAAAAATCAGGATGAATCTTCATCAATGAACAAGCGTTAGAAGCAAGCCTGGGAGTGATAAGAATCAACGGGGCAAGTACTAGTGTGTTTGTGCAGTCTGTAATTATAGGCGCGGCCGTAATTATATTCGCGATGTGTCCAAGACATAGTTGTGCTCTATGTTATTTGTGAACAAATTCTCCATATTGTTTTGTAAGTATCATACAGTGATCTGTGCAGTCTGTAATCATATTCGCAATGTGTGCAAGACATAAGCTGTGCTCTATGTCATTCGTGAACAAAATTGTACATAATCATAACCGAATAAATATTGTTTACAACCGAAGACAATTAAAAATTCAATATTACATGTGTCCGGAAACCTGATGCCGGAGCAAACCGAACAGTCACACTACCAAATTTATATTTTCCTGGTCTTTGCTAGGAATCTCACTTTGTTTTTCACGCCGTCAAGAATGTTGTGTGGTGATAAAACAATGTTTGCAACTGTACTTTCTCTCGATTCATCGACTGTGGCCTGCCAAAACATTATAAGGTGTTATACACATGGCTTGTTAACATTGTTAAAATTAACCGAGTGCATGGAACATAGTATAGCCAACCTGAGAAACCGGGCAAGTCATCTGATCTCCGTCCCAGTGCTCCATACATTGCAATACCCATAATCCGCATGAATTGCTGGTATATAATGTGACAAAATTTAAAAGTGTCCGCATATACAAAACCGACTATCTTTATGTGTAATGCAATATAGGTACTTACGTATCGGTTTGCTTAGGGATGTCATAGCTTTTAATAGGCCATTCGTCGACATCAGGATATTCTGTGTCACAAGTATTGTTTGCTTCTTGTATGTCCTGTGAAATTTGCCCAATCTACGAAACAACAAATATATTACTGCACAGACATGACAAAGTACACAAAGACATGTATGTAGAGAGAGTGTAATACCAAGTCTTCCACAACTGATTTTGACAGCCCTAAAACAAACAGAGGATCAAGGACCTGGAATTCCTTCTTCTTTGTATGCATGACAACAGTTATGTAATGAGTTTTCCGTATGTTCAGTGCGAAAAATGTCTACAAGAGAAGGAAAAACCTTTATCAATTATCATATTGTTTTATTCTAATTTTGCATGAAACATTGAAAGAAACTGCTGTTACCTTCTCACGCTTGAAATATTCATCCATAACCCTACCTAAGGCTCCTGGTCTTGTAACTACCTCATCTATATTTCTAATATTGTATTTTTTCTGTATTGTTTTTCTGCTTGTTCAATGAGATAGTTTGACCTCCACGCAGGAAGTAACATTCGATCAGACCCAACACGGAGAGACAAATACCCAATAGCAGCATCAATAATCTGATAGCAACAACAATATTTTCAAATTCAAATAGTTTAATTACGAGTATAACGCAAACTTTTGGTTTTGAAGACTTACATCATCAGATAGCCATTCGTGCGCAAGTACGACGTTAAGCTTTTCTGAAGACAAGCTGGCGCCATATTCATTCTTGTACACTGCTTTAGATGCTTGTTTTGGTAGCTTGGATATTGTTTTAACATATAAAGCGGCAGCTTCTATTTCCTGCTGTGTTGGCACTGCCGAAGATACCCCAACTTCATGGTCTGCAAACAACCCTGATGCACATAATAGTAATAACATATGTGTTACAGGTTGCAGACATCATTTATTTGCCAACAAAGAAATAACGAATAAATGGTGTTACCTTTCTTTACACGGCTTTGACGTTTTGCTCTAGGTTTCGCGACCACATATGGTGATCCATATTTTTGATTCGTCGTCCGTTTCCTTTTCCCTCCAACTTGTACCGCCGCTGCGTTTCTCCTTCTACCATTACTATTTGCACACTTTGCTGTATTGCCCTTCTTCCTACTAGCCTCTCGTCCCATTGTTTCAACACTATGAGTACTCATAACTTCATGTTCACCGTCATGTAGGTCATCCTTCTGTCCAGCATTCACCTTGGTGGTAGATCTTGCGAAAATGTCATCCGGTATATCCGAGGACGATGATGCTGGTTTTGTGGTATCATTTAAGATAAAAGGATTATCTTGTGTACCCTCCGTGTTACCGAGGTTTCCTGGTGTGACGTACACATTACCTCCTGCCTCCGGCACCCCATTAGGCTTAGGAGGTGTGACAAACTTACCAGAATTCTGTGCTAAATTGCTAACTAAAGCATCTAACTCGTCAGAACTGTTCTTGTACATGAATTCTTTCTTAGACGAATCATCGATGTGATTAGAAGTCTCTTCTTCCTCATCTCCTCCTTTCCCTGACTCTGATCCTTCAACCGGTTTGTACATGACACCATTCTTATTTAGCATTTTTAGGACTTCCTGCAAAACAAGTAGTACCATAATTATTCATTACTGATAATGTAATACTTTCGTGTTTGTAAAATGTATGGCTCCTCACCTCTGCACATCTCTTTGGTACAAGTGCTAATTGTTTGTCAATGTGATCCGTCAGTTCCTTCTTCAAACTTTCCAATATTATGTCCTTGTTACTAAGCCTCTGTCTCGAACGTGCCGAACGTGACTGTTCACCATTCTGCGATGTGTTTTGCTTTGTTTGCGCTCTGGCATTGGCTTGAGTTGTAAGATCATTAATAATCTGCATGTCAAATTAGAAAACAAATGTCATAAATTAATATAACAACACAACGTCGACTATGATATAATGTAGCTACAAGTAGTGATAAAAACAAAACCTTCACTTTGCCTCTCCCACGACCATTTGTATAGTCGTACTGCGACCTCCTTTCCGCTTCCGCTTCAGTCCAGTTTTTCATTAGTGGCCGAATAGACTTGTGTGGAATATACGTAGGATCATCGACGACTACCACCTTTTCCCAGTATAGTAGCTACAAACAACACATTTTAAATGATATAAGTTTCAAATTGTCACATACATCAAATATAGTGCTAATCATGTTTGCATACCTGAGTGAGACAAAGATTTCCAGCCGGCCATCCCCTACCTTTTGCTGCTGATCTTGTGTAAGCAGACAAATTATCAAGGAGGTAGCGCAGTGTGAAGTGATTCCAGTTAATCTTAAACAGTCTAGGAACATCCTCCACTAAACAGTAGTGATCTCTATCGACTGTTTTTGGGCCAGATGGCGCAAGAACCGTGCCAATTAGCACAAGCACTGCTTTCCGCACAAAGTCATCATCGGAAGGTTTCGTCTCTCTCTGTATGTCAGCAATCAAGTCGGAAATAACTAGATTTCCACTAGACTTGCTGAGATAACTAGGCGGTATTTTACTTCTACTTGTTAGACATTCTTGATCAATTATATCAAAAGCGGAATAACCCTCATTACGTAGACCATAAATGCATTCTATGTCTACAGAGGTTGCAGTTATCGCTCCTGCCTTGTCTTGTACGACGAATGTCTCAGTTTTAGGATCATATAGCTCTATCATAAATCTAATCATATTTGTGCGCGTGGCGAAGGCTGGCAGTTGCAACATCGTCCGCAAACTAGTAGAGCTAAACCTCGCACGTTGAGGTCCTGAGAAAGTGGCTACGAGATCCGTCCACAATGTGTAGTCACAATAGACCTTGCCATCTAATTCATCCATTCTGCAAATAACATATACAAACAACAATTATTGCCGACATAGAAAATCTCCTAACCATTATCTACAGCGTAAATGTCAACCTAAAACTTACACGTCCGGCAAAGAATGAAGGTTTAGATCAAGCGCACTCTAGATCAAGTGGGCGAAAGGATCGATGATAAACGAGATTGCAAACGCGCGCACCTGGAAGGCTGGAACGCGGATGTTGCCGTCGTTAGATTGAGCTGTAGGCTCCGCCGACGAAAGGACTCCTATCTTCTCCAGACGGCGATGGAAGGCGACGTTGACTTGAAGAAGAAATCGTGGGTAGTTAGACGTTGTGCGTCGGACGTGCCGCTAACTAGGGCATCTGCTGTTAATACTATAATTAGGCAAGCTCTCGATGGATATCTGGGCCAGCCCGTTAGTACCCAGCCCATACACGGAGGCCACTCTATGCATGTGATAAGACACTGCTTTGCATTCGGCAGACACACATCGATAACTTACTTCTCCCTTTTGGAGCAACAATACATGTTCAAAGGTGCTGATCACCTACAAGCATACCATGGCACCACACAACAATGGCTTGTAGCTAGTATGACGGTGCAAAATATTTTTTAATTACGATTTCAATTGTTTGTAACGAAGAATTTTAAAAAAAATATGGTCTTTTTTGCACATTACTAGATCTGCAATGTACATAATTGACATTCTATAGTGCCACTGTCGAGTGGGGCATCAACAAATTTCACAATGCTACAACCCTCATACAACACTTGTAGAGAAATAAGCTGGATATAATTAATAAGCATTCACGATCGAACTCTTCACACATTGTCATAAAAGTGTGAAACCATTAAAAATGACATAAATTTGCACCATACTAAAAGTGTACCAACGGACATGACATAAACAAAAAAATTAGATAGCTATAGTAGTCTTCACGAGCGAAGTCTGATCCGGGCTGCTCTCACACACAGTCAAGCATAATCTTCAGACCACCTTCTCCTTGCTTACGGAACCAGAACACGTATTTCTGATTTTTCTTCATGCCATTCTGCCTCACCACATCCATCCAGTGTGATGTTATCATGGCACCTCCTTTTGGTACTCCTTTCACCGTTGACATGTTCATCACCATTGTAACTTCTGTAACATTGGCACCTGGTGAGTAGAGCTTTATTGTTGCTGGTAGCTGAATATTGGGCAGAATGTGCTTGAGGGTGAACCTCCTTGAGAAGTACTGCACATAAATTTGACAGTCAATTATCGGCATATCTTGGTTAGTAGTAAGAAATGATGGAAATCAAAATTAATTACCATCTTTGCTTTATTCTTCACGATGTGTGATTTCTTGATGGTGCACACGTACAATGGAATTACTGGTAGGGTTTTCGCAACTAGTCGTTCGAGTGCATCAAAATCGTCATAATTCATCTTAACTCGATTTGCATACTCTATGAAAGCTTCAAAATCATACTCTTCCTCTTCTCCAGGACCTACATGTAATATTAAAAAACATAAGGGACATCAATTAATTCTAAATTAAGTTGTTCATAACACTGTGTTCTCATTGAGTGCCATAAACAGACTTACCCCTTATAATAGGCCTTTTCCTCCAATTCGGTAAAGCACGAAGCTGGGCAGGCGTAGCAAGGAATGGCTGATCAATGTCAATGTTCTCATATGTCATATACGCGTACGATCAAATTAACCACTATATCTAATTAAGTCGGCCGATATGTTTTTCCCAAGCGACCCAACCAAGGGAAGTAAGATTAGACGACCAGATCTAACTTGGGCAGATCAAAGTAAAGACGATCTACCGCGTATACATATGTTGTCAGGCAAGAGTTCATAAAAAAATTAGGTGCATGGCACGAGGTCAGCGAACTATACTTACATCCATGGCGATGAGATCCGAGTCAGCTCGTAACCAACGTCTTCGAGGACGCAGTCGGCGTCCAGTCCTAGATCAGAGGAGGCGTTGAGGAGATAGATCGTTTGGGAATTAGATTTGAGGCTTAGTACGGCAGTTAAATACCTAAATAAAAGGCTGGGCCAGGATGGGCCTCAATTGCGGCCCACGAGGAGCATAAAGAAGCATACCACAAACGAAAAGATGGATCCCTCGGCCCGTTATCTCATCAGCATCTCCATCCTGCCTCCACCTACAGGTCGCCGCCGCCATGGTGATTTCGGCTATGGACGACATCGACCGCGTCGAACCCATGCACAACTCATCGGATGAGGTATGATTAACGTCTTCATCTCATGGGATTCTAAATATCTTGAAGAGTCATCGGTATGTGCAGTTCATAAGTTATGTCGAATTTAATATGTTTTCAATTTTATTGTAGGAATCAATATGTGAGTGCGGTATTCGGGATGGCTGTGCCCAGTTTCAACATTGTCTACAAGCAAAAATTGTTCTCCTAGAAGAACTAAATTTTAAAAGAGAGGAGAAAATGAAGATTGATGAAGAATTCAGGATTGTCAAAGAGAAGCTCGGGGTGGCTCACGAGACAATTCGGAAGATGGAACAAGCATTGATGACTACCAACAAAAAAATAGAAACACTTCTGGAAGAGAAAGGCCGAATCGAGTTGATGATGGCTGATATCATCGATGAACACAACATTAGTAAAAACGAAACAAGGGCGACAACAAGGTTGAAGATAAATAAGGTCAAAAAATACGCTCTCCAACGGGAATTGTTTCTTCAGTACGCCTTGTGTGCTATTATTATTCTAGTAGCCGTTATAATCGCGATGTCAGGGCAAATAAAATGCTCGGCCTAGATGTTATGGTTGGGCAACAGTGAATTCAGTAATGTGATCATGTCCAGAAATAAAAATTTCTTTTTCGACAGTGAAAAGCGGAGAAGTAATAGCATAATTATTCTATACAATAATTAAAATGCAGAAAATATATGGTCCGCACACAATACTACAAATGCAGAAAAAAATGCAGATAAAAATATAGAGGAGCTGCCTCGTCGTCTACTTGGAACGTTTGTACGACGACTCTGCCTCGTCGTCGTCCGGGCGCCCCCGTTTGCGAGAAGCCTTCTCCGACGCGGAGCTGTCGTCGTCCGACGAGGTGGACACCGACGAGTTATCTTCTGACGAGTACTCCGAAGAGCCGTTGTACTCCTCCTCCTCGTCCGTCACCTCGGCCCGCGCCCGCGCCACGGCTGCCTTCTTCGCGCGAGCCTTCTTTTTCACGGCCGCCTTCTCATCGGCGGCCAACCTCGCGTCGGAGTCCTCGTCCTCTTCAGCATCGTCGGCGGCGGGTTCCTCGTCGTCCGCGTCGTCGACGGCATGTTCCTCCCGTCCGCGTCGTCGGCGGCGCCCTCCTCCTCGTCCGCGTCGTCGGCGGCGCCCTCCGACCGCGTCGTCGGCGGCGCCCTCCTCCTCGTCCGCGTCGTCGGCGGCGCCCTCCTCCTCGACCGCGTCGTCGGCGGCGCCTCCTCTCGTCCGCGTCCTCGGCGGCGCCCTCCTCCTCGTCCGCGTCCTCGGCGGCGTCCTCCTCCTCGTCCGACTCATCGGCTCTCCGCGGTGGTTCCCTTTCCCACCAGTGGCGCCACCCAGGCGGCTTTCCTTCGCTGTCGGAGTCGGACGGCCAAGAAACGTCACTCATGGTCGCGCCGCGGGAGGTTGACGACGGTGGGGAGCGGGTCTGGAAGATATGCGAACCGCTAGCGTTGGCACCGTACTTGTATGCAAGGCAACGCGGTAATGGTAGAGGGCGGCCGTTGCCATTCCAGTGTTTAAAGAGCCACGACGCCTCAGGTCGTGCGCGCGCGGTTTCAAGTAACGAGGCGCGTGGTAATTTCCGCCCGCGTGGCGCACACCGTGGCACTTTCTTCTCACTATCCCTGGCGCATGAAAATTTGCTTTTGAATTTTTAAGCTGTGTTGTTGTAGCACGGACTGTAAAAACATTGATAGATAGAGCTAGATAGTACAAACACCTTACATATAGGAATTCCATCACACGTACGATACCGAAGCACACACCAATCCCCGGGCCCACAGACAGGACAACAATACATAGATAATAAAACAGCTCTAAAAACACTCATGAAACTAGATACTTGATAAATATGAGGCAACGCCGTCGTCCCTCCTAGGATGTTCATTCCCCTTGCTCCTCCTTCGCTGTTTTACTCCTCCTCATCACCGACGGGGCCGTCAATGTGGTAGCGGTATGGGAGGCAGTGCATGTTGAAACGGTCGGGAAAGATGACGTGGAAGTTGGTGAAGATATTGTAGGTAGTGAAAGCGACAAACTCACAACCACACCAGAACACCTGCCCGAGGAGGTGGTGCGCGTCGAAGGGGTTCCTGAAGTGGACGAAGAGGCCTATCTCATGGTTGCTGTTGCCGTCGGGACTCGATCGTGTACATGGGCGGCGAGCCTAGAGGGAGGTTGAGGTGGCGGTAGCCCTGCGAGAGAAAGAACTCGGCTAGCGCCCTGTCGCTCCTCCACCTCGATATCGCCCAGATGCGCAGCTCGTTCTCCACGATGACACCCTCCGGCCACTCCCTCTCGCGCACGGTGGCCGGGCGACGGTAAGTTGGGCCAAAGAACTCCATGGTGCGCGCTAGGGTTTGGTGTTTCTGTGGCTAGTCCACGGATGCGGTGGTAGATGGATGAAGCAGAAGAGTGCGTGAGATGTGTGAGAGAAGAGGAAGAAGAGGTGCCCTTATATATAGACGGGGGAGTTTGTAAAATTCACTTAAATAATGCACACAAATTTCACTTTAATACTGATGCCAGCCAACTCGATGGCACGCTGAGACGAGGGCAACCTCTGAGACGATGTCACGGTGCTGAAACGGTGGTTGGCATGCATGAGAGCGTGGCGCGGGTAATTTAATAGCGTGCTGCATGGCGCATGCATGTAAAGGTAGTGACCTGATCGAGGGCTGATCACGGGACTGCATCAGGCGGAGGCAGGCCTAGACGGGCCAGTTGGCAAAGCTTTGACGCGCGAGCGGCCCAGCGGTTATATCTCTGTCTCTGCCTTTCTCAAATTAAACAACCTATTACGCCCTAAAAACCGTGTGACATTAGAAATAGTCTGAATTACAAACAATTGTCTGAATTAAAAATAGTCTGAATTTTGCACAACCCTAAACCCATGGCTAGGAGTGGGGGGATGACATGGTGCAAAGGCCCACCACATGGGGTCACCCAAGGGTTGTGGGCCCACTTTGTGGCCTGGGTAGAGCCGTTTTGCACGAACCATGTCTGCGGGCTCCCGTGAGGTGGTAGGCAAGGAGCACATGATTGCTTCCATGGATGGTGATGTAAGTGGTGTTTGGATGCCATGGTCAAGCAGATCCCAAAAGATGGGACCACCATGCACACGCGCCGTCAGACGATCCACTGTTTTGCCACCTCGTTCTCACGAGAACCCTATATTTCGGGGTCTACACCACATGAACATGGGCATTGACACATGCACAACCCTAAACCCATGGCTAGGAGTGGGTGGGATGACATGCACCAGTGCCCACCACATGGGGTCACCCAAGGGTTGTGGGCCCACTTTGTGGCCTGGGTAGAGCCGTTTTGCACGTAAACCATGTCTCACGGGCTCCCGTGAGGTTGGTAGGCAAGGAGCACATGATTGCTTCCATGGATGGTGATGTAAGTGGTGTTTGGATGCCATGGTCAAGCAGATCCCAAAAGATGGGACCACCATGCACACGCGCCGTCAGACGATCCACTGTTTTGCCACCTCGTTCTCACGAGAACCCTATATTTCAGTGGGTCTACACCACATGAACATGGGCATTGACACATGCACAACCCTAAACCCATGGCTAGGAGTGGGTGGGATGACATGGTGCACCAGTGCCCACCACATGGGGTCACCCAAGGGTTGTGGGCCCACTTTGTGGCCTGGGTAGAGCCGTTTTGCACGTAAACCATGTCCGCGGGCTCCCGTGAGGTAGGTAGGCAAGGAGCACATGATTTCTTCCATGGATGGTGATGTAAGTGGTGTTTGGATGCCATGGTCAAGCAGATCCCAAAAGATGGGACCACCATGCACACGCGCGGGACGATCCACTGTTTTGCCACCTTCACGAGAACCTATATTTGGGGTCTACACCATGAAACATGGGCATTGACACATGCACAACCCTAAACCCATGGCTAGGAGTGGGTGGATGACATGGTGCACCAGTGCCCACTACATGGGGTCACCCAAGGGTTGTGGGCCCACTTTGTGGCCTGGGTAGAGCCGTTTGCACGTAAACCATGTCTGCGGGCTCCCGTGAGGTTGGTAGGCAAGGAGCACATGATTGCTTCCATGGATGGTGATGTAAGTGGTGTTTGGATGCCATGGCAAGCAGATCCCAAAAGATGGGACCACCATGCACACGCGCCGTCAGACGATCCACTGTTTTGCCACCTCGCTCACGAGAACCCTATATTTCAGGGGTCTACACCACATGAACATGGGCATTGACACATGCACAACCCTAAACCCATGGCTAGGAGTGGGTGGGATGACATGGTGCACCAGTGCCCACCACATGGGGTCACCCAAGGGTTGTGGGCCCACTTTGTGGCCTAGGTAGAGCCGTTTGCACGTAAACCATGTCTGCGGGCTCCCGTGAGGTAGGTAGGCAAGGAGCACATGATTTCTTCCATGGATGGTGATGTAAGTGGTGTTTGGATGCCATGGTCAAGCAGATCCCAAAAGATGGGACCACCATGCACACGCGCCGTCAGACGATCCACTGTTTTGCCACCTCGTTCTCACGAGAACCCTATATTTCAGGGGTCTACACCACATGAACATGGGCATTGACACATGCACAACCCTAAACCCATGGCTAGGAGTGGGTGGGATGACATGGTGCACCAGTGCCCACCACATGGGGTCACCCAAGGGTTGTGGGCCCACTTTGTGGCCTGGGTAGAGCCGTTTGCACGAAACCATGTCTGCGGGCTCCCGTGAGGTTGGTAGGCAAGGAGCACATGATTGCTTCCATGGATGGTGATGTAAGTGGTGTTTGGATGCCATGGGAAGCAGATCCAAAAGATGGGACCACCATGCACACGCGCCGACGATCCACTGTTTTGCAACCTCGTTCTCACGAGAACCCTATATTTGGGGTCTACACCACATGAACATGGGCATTGACACATGCACAACCCTAAACCCATGGCTAGGAGTGGGTGGGATGACATGGTGCACCAGTGCCCACCACATGGGGTCACCCAAGGGTTGTGGGCCCACTTTGTGGCCTGGGTAGAGCCGTTTTGCACGTAAACCATGTCTGCGGGCTCCCGTGAGGTTGGTAGGCAAGGAGCACATGATTGCTTCCATGGATGGTGATGTAAGTGGTGTTTGGATGCCATGGTCAAGCAGATCCCAAAAGATGGGACCACCATGCACACGCGCCGTCAGACGATCCACTGCTTTTGCCACCTCGTTCTCACGAGAACCCTATATTTCAGTGGGTCTACACCACATGAACATGGGCATTGACACATGCACAACCCTAAACCCATGGCTAGGAGTGGGTGGGATGACATGGTGCACCAGTGCCCACCACATGGGGTCACCCAAGGGTTGTGGGCCCACTTTGTGGCCTGGGTAGAGCCGTTGCACGTAAACCATGTCTGCGGGCTCCCGTGAGGTGGTAGGCAAGGAGCACATGATTGCTTCCATGGATGGTGATGTAAGTGGTGTTTGGATGCCATGGTCAAGCAGATCCCAAAAGATGGGACCACCATGCACACGCGTCAGACGATCCACTGTTTTGCCACCTCGTTCTCACGAGAACCCTATATTTCAGGGGTCTACACCACATGAACATGGGCATTGACACATGCACAACCCTAAACCCATGGCTAGGAGTGGGTGGGATGACATGGTGCACCAGTGCCCACCACATGGGGTCACCCAAGGGTTGTGGGCCCACTTTGTGGCCTGGTAGAGCCGTTTTGCACGTAAACCATGTCTGCGGGCTCCCGTGAGGTAGGTAGGCAAGGAGCACATGATTTCTTCCATGGATGGTGATGTAAGTGGTGTTTGGATGCCATGGTCAAGCAGATCCAAAAGATGGGACCACCATGCACACGCCGGACGATCCACTGTTTTGCCACCTCGTTCTCACGAGAACCCTATATTTCAGGGGTCTACACCACATCAACATGGGCATTGACACATGCACAACCTAAACCCATGGCTAGGAGTGGGTGGGATGACATGCACCAGTGCCCACCACATGGGGTCACCCAAGGGTTGTGGGCCCACTTTGTGGCCTGGGTAGAGCCGTTTTGCACGTAAACCATGTCTGCGGGCTCCCGTGAGGTAGGTAGGCAAGGAGCACATGATTTCTTCCATGGATGGTGATGTAAGTGGTGTTTGGATGCCATGGTCAAGCAGATCCCAAAAGATGGGACCACCATGCACACGCGCCGTCAGACGATCCACTGTTTTGCCACCTCGTTCTCACAAGAACCCTATATTTCAGGGGTCTACACCACATGAACATGGGCATTGACACATGCACAACCCTAAACCCATGGCTAAGAGTGGGTGGGATGACATGGTGCACCAGTGCCCACCACATGGGGTCACCCAAGGGTTGTGGGCCCACTTTGTGGCCTGGGTAGAGCCGTTTTGCACGTAAACCATGTCTGCGGGCTCCCGTGAGGTTGGTAGGCAAGGAGCACATGATTGCTTCCATGGATGGTGATGTAAGTGGTGTTTGGATGCCATGGTCAAGCAGATCCCAAAAGATGGGACCACCATGCACACGCGCCGTCAGACGATCCACTGTTTTGCCACCTCGTTCTCACGAGAACCCTATATTTCAGGGGTCTACACCACATGAACATGGGCATTGACACATGCACAACCCTAAACCCATGGCTAGGAGTGGGTGGGATGACATGGTGCACCAGTGCCCACCACATGGGGTCACCCAAGGGTTGTGGGCCCACTTTGTGGCCTGGGTAGAGCCGTTTTGCACGTAAACCATGTCTGCGGGCTCCCGTGAGGTAGGTAGGCAAGGAGCACATGATTTCTTCCATGGATGGTGATGTAAGTGGTGTTTGGATGCCATGGTCAAGCAGATCCCAAAAGATGGGACCACCATGCACACGCCCCGTCAGACGATCCACTGTTTTGCCACCTCGTTCTCACGAGAACCCTATATTTCAGGGGTCTACACCACATCAACATGGGCATTGACACATGCACAACCCTAAACCCATGGCTAGGAGTGGGTGGGATGACATGGTGCACCAGTGCCCACCACATGGGTCACCCAAGGGTTGTGGGCCCACTTTGTGGCCTGGGTAGAGCCGTTTTGCACGTAAACCATGTCTGCGGGCTCCCGTGAGGTAGGTAGGCAAGGAGCACATGATTTCTTCCATGGATGGTGATGTAAGTGGTGTTTGGATGCCATGGTCAAGCAGATCCCAAAAGATGGGACCACCATGCACACGCGCCGTCAGACGATCCACTGTTTTGCCACCTCGTTCTCACGAGAACCCTATATTTCAGGGGTCTACACCACATGAACATGGGCATTGACACATGCACAACCCTAAACCCATGGCTAGGAGTGGGTGGGATGGTGCACCAGTGCCCACCACATGGGGTCACCCAAGGGTTGTGGGCCCACTTTGTGGCCTGGGTAGAGCCGTTTTGCACGTAAACCATGTCTGCGGGCTCCCGTGAGGTTGGTAGGCAAGGAGCACATGATTGCTTCCATGGATGGTGATGTAAGTGGTGTTTGGATGCCATGGTCAAGCAGATCCCAAAAGATGGGACCACCATGCACACGCGCCGTCAGACGATCCACTGTTTTGCCACCTCGTTCTCACGAGAACCCTATATTTCAGTGGGTCTACACCACATGAACATGGGCATTGACACATGCACAACCCTAAACCCATGGCTAGGAGTGGGTGGGATGACATGGTGCACCAGTGCCCACCACATGGGGTCACCCAAGGGTTGTGGGCCCACTTTGTGGCCTGGGTAGAGCCGTTTTGCACGTAAACCATGTCTGCGGGCTCCCGTGAGGTTGGTAGGCAAGGAGCACATGATTGCTTCCATGGATGGTGATGTAAGTGGTGTTTGGATGCCATGGTCAAGCAGATCCCAAAAGATGGGACCACCATGCACACGCGCCGTCAGACGATCCACTGTTTTGCCACCTCGTTCTCACGAGAACCCTATATTTCAGGGGTCTACACCACATGAACATGGGCATTGACACATGCACAACCCTAAACCCATGGCTAGGTGGGTGGGATGACATGGTGCACCAGTGCCCACCACATGGGGTCACCCAAGGGTTGTGGGCCCACTTTGTGGCCTGGTAGAGCCGTTTTGCACGTAAACCATGTCTGCGGGCTCCCGTGAGGTTGGTAGGCAAGGAGCACATGATTGCTTCCATGGATGGTGATGTAAGTGGTGTTTGGATGCCATGGTCAAGCAGATCCCAAAAGATGGGATCACCATGCACACGCGCCGTCGACGATCCACTGTTTTGCCACCTCGTTCTCACGAGAACCCTATATTTCAGGGGTCTACACCACATGAACATGGGCATTGACACATGCACAACCCTAAACCCATGGCTAGGAGTGGGTGGGATGACATGGTGCACCAGTGCCCACCACATGGGGTCACCCAAGGTTGTGGGCCCACTTTGTGGCCTGGGTAGAGCCGTTTTGCACGTAAACCATGTCTGCGGGCTCCGTGAGGTAGAAGCACACATGATTTCTTCCATGGATGGTGATGTAAGTGGTGTTTGGATGCCATGGTCAAGCAGATCCCAAAAGATGGGACCACCATGCACACGCGCCGTCAGACGATCCACTGTTTTGCCACCTCGTTCTCACGAGAACCCTATATTTCAGGGGTCTACACCACATCAACATGGGCATTGACACATGCACAACCCTAAACCCATGGCTAGGAGTGAGTGGGATGACATGGTGCACCAGTGCCCACCACATGGGGTCACCCAAGGGTTGTGGGCCCACTTTGTGGCCTGGGTAGAGCCGTTTTGCACGTAAACCATGTCTGCGGGCTCCCGTGAGGTAGGTAGGCAAGGAGCACATGATTTCTTCCATGGATGGTGATGTAAGTGGTGTTTGGATGCCATGGTCAAGCAGATCCCAAAAGATGGGACCACCATGCACACGCGCCGTCAGACGATCCACTGTTTTGCCACCTCGTTCTCACAAGAACCCTATATTTCAGGGGTCTACACCACATGAACATGGGCATAGACACATGCACAACCCTAAACCCATGGCTAAGAGTGGGTGGGATGACATGGTGCACCAGTGCCCACCACATGGGGTCACCCAAGGGTTGTGGGCCCACTTTGTGGCCGGGTAGAGCCGCTTTTGCACGTAAACCATGTCTGCGGGCTCCCGTGAGGTTGGGGCAAGGAGCACATGATTTCTTCCATGGATGGTGATGTAAGTGGTGTTTGGATGCCATGGTCAAGCAGATCCCAAAAGATGGGACCACCATGCACACGCGCCGTCAGACGATCCACTGTTTTGCCACCTCGACGAGAACCCTATATTTCAGGGGTCTACACCACATGAACATGGGCATTGACACATGCACAACCCTAAACCCATGGCTAGGAGTGGGTGGGATGACATGGTGCACCAAGTGCTCACCACATGGGGTCACCCAGGGTTGTGGCCCACTTTGTGGCCTGGTAGAGCCGTTTTGCACGTAAACCATGTCTGCGGGCTCCCGTGAGGTTGGTAGGCAAGGAGCACATGATTGCTTCCATGGATGGTGATGTAAGTGGTGTTTGGATGCCATGGTCAAGCAGATCCCAAAAGATGGGACCACCATGCACACGCGCCGTCAGACGATCCACTGTTTTGCCACCTCGTTCTCACGAGAACCCTATATTTCAGGGGTCTACACCACATGAACATGGGCATTGACACATGCACAACCCTAAACCCATGGCTAGGAGTGGGTGGGATGGTGGTGCAGTGCCCACCACATGGGGTCACCCAAGGGTTGTGGGCCCACTTTGTGGCCTGGGTAGAGCTTTTGCACGTAAACCATGTCTGCGGGCTCCCGTGAGGTTGGTAGGCAAGGAGCACATGATTTCTTCCATGGATGGTGATGTAAGTGGTGTTTGGATGCCATGGTCAAGCAGATCCCAAAAGATGGGACCACCATGCACACGCGCCGTCAGACGATCCACTGTTTTGCCACCTCGTTCTCACGAGAACCCTATATTTCAGGGGTCTACACCACATGAACATGGGCATTGACACATGCACAACCCTAAACCCATGGCTAGGAGTGGGTGGGATGACATGGTGCACCAGTGCCCACCACATGGGTCACCCAAGGGTTGTGGGCCCACTTTGTGGCCTGGGTAGAGCCGTTTTGCACGTAAACCATGTCTGCGGGCTCCCGTGAGGTAGGTAGGCAAGGAGCACATGATTTCTTCCATGGATGGTGATGTAAGTGGTGTTTGGATGCCATGGTCAAGCAGATCCCAAAAGATGGGACCACCATGCACACGTGCCGTCAGACGATCCACTGTTTTGCCACCTCGTTCTCACGAGAACCCTATATTTCAGTGGTCTACACCACATGAACATGGGCATTGACACATGCACAACCCTAAACCCATGGCTAGGAGTGGGTGGGATGACATGGTGCACCAGTGCCTACCACATGGGGTCACCCAAGGGTTGTGGGCCCACTTTGTGGCCTGGGTAGAGCCGTTTTGCACGTAAACCATGTCTGCGGGCTCCGTGAGGTAGGTAGGCAAGGAGCACATGATTTCTTCCATGGATGGTGATGTAAGTGGTGTTTGGATGCCATGGTCAAGCAGATCCCAAAAGATGGGACCACCATGCACACGCGCCGTCAGACGATCCACTGTTTTGCCACCTCGTTCTCACGAGAACCCTATATTTCAGGGGTCTACACCACATGAACATGGGCATTGACACATGCACAACCCTAAACCCATGGCTAGGAGTGGGTGGGATGACATGGTGCACCAGTGCCCACCACATGGGGTCACCCAAGGGTTGTGGGCCCACTTTGTGGCCTGGTAGAGCCGTTTTGCACGTAAACCATGTCTGCGGGCTCTGGAGGTTGGTAGGCAAGGAGCACATGATTGCTTCCATGGATGGTGATGTAAGTGGTGTTTGGATGCCATGGTCAAGCAGATCCCAAAAGATGGGACCACCATGCACACGCGCCGTCAGACGATCCACTGTTTTGCCACCTCGTTCTCACGAGAACCCTATATTTCAGGGTCTACACCACATGAACATGGGCATTGACACATGCACAACCCTAAACCCATGGCTAGGAGTGGGTGGGATGACATGGTGCACCAGTGCCCACCACATGGGGTCACCCAAGGGTTGTGGGCCCACTTTGTGGCCTGGGTAGAGCCGTTTTGCACGTAAACCATGTGCGGGCTCCCGTGAGGTAGGTAGGCAAGGAGCACATGATTTCTTCCATGGATGGTGATGTAAGTGGTGTTTGGATGCCATGGTCAGATCCCAAAAGATGGGACCACCATGCACACGCGCGGACGATCCACTGTTTTGCCACCTCGTTCTCACAAGAACCCTATATTTCGGGGTCTACACCACATGAACATGGGCATTGACACATGCACAACCCTAAACCCATGGCTAGGAGTGGGTGGGATGACATGGTGCACCAGTGCCCACCACATGGGGTCACCCAAGGGTTGTGGGCCCACTTTGTGGCCTGGGTAGAGCCGTTTTGCACGTAAACCATGTCTGCGGGCTCCCGTGAGGTTGGTAGGCAAGGAGCACATGATTTCTTCCATGGATGGTGATGTAAGTGGTGTTTGGATGCCATGGTCAAGCAGATCCCAAAAGATGGGACCACCATGCACACGCGCCGTCAGACATCCATCCACACACCTCGTTCTCACGAGAACCCTATATTTCAGGGGTCTACACCACATGAACATGGGCATTGACACATGCACAACCCTAAACCCATGGCTAGGAGTGGGTGGGATGACATGGTGCACCAGTGCCCACCACATGGGGTCACCCAAGGGTTGTGGGCCCACTTTGTGGCCTGGGTAGAGCCGTTTTGCACGTAAACCATGTCCGCGGCTCCCGTGAGGTTGGTAGGCAAGGAGCACATGATTGCTTCCATGGATGGTGATGTAAGTGGTGTTTGGATGCCATGGTCAAGCAGATCCCAAAAGATGGGACCACCATGCACACGCGCCGCAGACGATCCACTGTTTTGCCACCTCGTTCTCACGAGAACCCTATATTTCAGGAGTCTACACCACATGAACATGGGCATTGACACATGCACAACCCTAAACCCATGGCTAGGAGTGGGTGGGATGACATGGTGCACCAGTGCCCACCACATGGGGTCACCCAAGGGTTGTGGGCCCACTTTGTGGCCTGGGTAGAGCCGTTTTGCACGTAAACCATGTCTGCGGGCTCCCGTGAGGTTGGTAGGCAAGGAGCACATGATTTCTTCCATGGATGGTGATGTAAGTGGTGTTTGGATGCCATGGTCAAGCAGATCCCAAAAGATGGGACCACCATGCACACGCGCCGTCAGACGATCCACTGTTTTGCCACCTCGTTCTCACGAGAACCCTATATTTCAGGGTCTACACCACATGAACATGGGCATTGACACATGCACAACCCTAAACCCATGGCTAGGAGTGGGTGGGATGACATGGTGCACCAGTGCCCACCACATGGGGTCACCCAAGGGTTGTGGGCCCACTTTGTGGCCTGGGTAGAGCCGTTTTGCACGTAAACCATGTCTGCGGGCTCCCGTGAGGTTGGTAGGCAAGGAGCACATGATTGCTTCCATGGATGGTGATGTAAGTGGTGTTTGGATGCCATGGTCAAGCAGATCCCAAAAGATGGGACCACCATGCACACGCGTCGACGATCCACTGTTTTGCCACCTCGTTCTCACGAGAACCCTATATTTCAGGGGTCTACACCACATCAACATGGGCATTGACACATGCACAACCCTAAACCCATGGCTAGGAGTGGGTGGGATGACATGGTGCACCAGTGCCCACCACATGGGGTCACCCAAGGGTTGTGGGCCCACTTTGTGGCCTGGGTAGAGCCGTTTTGCACGTAAACCATGTCTGCGGGCTCCCGTGAGGTAGGTAGGCAAGGAGCACATGATTTCTTCCATGGATGGTGATGTAAGTGGTGTTTGGATGCCATGGTCAAGCAGATCCCAAAAGATGGGACCACCATGCACACGCGCCGTCAGACGATCCACTGTTTTGCCACCTCGTTCTCACGAGAACCCTATATTTCAGGGGTCTACACCACATGAACATGGGCATTGACACATGCACAACCCTAAACCCATGGCTAGGAGTGGGTGGGATGACACCAGTGCCCACCACATGGGGTCACCCAAGGGTTGTGGGCCCACTTTGTGGCCGGGTAGAGCCGTTTTGTAAACCATGTCTGCGGGCTCCCGTGAGGTTGGTAGGCAAGGAGCACATGATTGCTTCCATGGATGGTGATGTAAGTGGTGTTTGGATGCCATGGTCAAGCAGATCCCAAAAGATGGGACCACCATGCACACGCGCCGTCAGACGATCCACTGTTTTGCCACCTCGTTCTCACGAGAACCCTATATTTCAGGGTCTACACCACATGAACATGGGCATTGACACATGCACAACCCTAAACCCATGGCTAGGAGTGGGTGGGATGACATGGTGCACCAGTGCCCACCACATGGGGTCACCCAAGGGTTGTGGGCCCACTTTGTGGCCTGGGTAGAGCCGTTTTGCACGTAAACCATGTCTGCGGGCTCCCGTGAGGTAGGTAGGCAAGGAGCACATGATTTCTTCCATGGATGGTGATGTAAGTGGTGTTTGGATGCCATGGTCAAGCAGATCCCAAAAGATGGGACCACCATGCACACGCGCCGTCAGACGATCCACTGTTTTGCCACCTCGTTCTCACGAGAACCCTATATTTCAGGGGTCTACACCACATGAACATGGGCATTGACACATGCACAACCCTAAACCCATGGCTAGGAGTGGGTGGGATGACATGGTGCACCAGTGCCCACCACATGGGGTCACCCAAGGGTTGTGGGCCCACTTTGTGGCCTGGGTAGAGCCGTTTTGCACGTAAACCATGTCTGCGGGCTCCCGTGAGGTTGGTAGGCAAGGAGCACATGATTTCTTCCATGGATGGTGATGTAAGTGGTGTTTGGATGCCATGGTCAAGCAGATCCCAAAAGATGGGACCACCATGCACACGCGCCGTCAGACGATCCACTGTTTTGCCACCTCGTTCTCACGAGAACCCTATATTTCAGGGATCTACACCACATGAACATGGGCATTGACACATGCACAACCCTAAACCCATGGCTAGGAGTGGGTGGGATGACATGGTGCACCAGTGCCCACCACATGGGGTCACCCAAGGGTTGTGGGCCCACTTTGTGGCCTGGTAGAGCCGTTTTGCACGTAAACCATGTCTGCGGGCTCCCGTGAGGTTGGTAGGCAAGGAGCACATGATTTCTTCCATGGATGGTGATGTAAGTGGTGTTTGGATGCCATGGTCAAGCAGATCCCAAAAGATGGGACCACCATGCACACGCGCCGTCAGACGATCCACTGTTTTGCCACCTCGTTCTCACGAGAACCCTATATTTCAGGGGTCTACACCACATGAACATTGACACATGCACAACCCTAAACCCATGGCTAGGAGTGGGTGGGATGACATGGTGCACCAGTGCCCACCACATGGGGTCACCCAAGGGTTGTGGGCCCACTTTGTGGCCTGGTAGAGCCGTTTTGCACGTAAACCATGTCTGCGGGCTCCCGTGAGGTTGGTAGGCAAGGAGCACATGATTTCTTCCATGGATGGTGATGTAAGTGGTGTTTGGATGCCATGGTCAAGCAGATCCCAAAAGATGGGACCACCATGCACACGCGCCCGACGATCCACTGTTTTGCCACCTCGTTCTCACGAGAACCCTATATTTCAGGGGTCTACACCACATGAACATGGGCATTGACACATGCACAACCCTAAACCCATGGCTAGGAGTGGGTGGGATGACATGGTGCACCAGTGCCCACCACATGGGGTCACCCAAGGGTTGTGGGCCCACTTTGTGGCCTGGGTAGAGCCGTTTTGCACGTAAACCATGTCTGCGGGCTCCCGTGAGGTTGGTAGGCAAGGAGCACATGATTTCTTCCATGGATGGTGATGTAAGTGGTGTTTGGATGCCATGGTCAAGCAGATCCCAAAAGATGGGACCACCATGCACACGCGCCGTCGACGATCCACTGTTTTGCCACCTCATTTGAGGGGTGTACACCACATGAACAAGTGCATTCACACATGCAAATTGCAAAACTCATGGCTTGAAGTGTGTTAAATGACATGGTGCACCACGCCGACAATATGGGGTCATCCCAGGGTTGGTCAAAAAGTGCCAGAAACAGGCTCCAAAGGTAGGGTAAACGGCCTCATTTCTAAGCATGTTTTTTTCGACCTTGTCTAAACGACCCAAATAAATTTCCTAGACATCTACTTGATATGTATAGACTGTTTTTGAAGATTTTATTTTTAGATTTTCTCTGAAATTTTTAGGAATATTTGAATATACAGCAATCTGATTGGCTGGACTCCTTTTTTTTCCTGAACACGGGTGGGGGTTCCGAGCGGGCACGCTAGATGGACTGTTGGGCCGTGTTGCGGTCAGGCCTTGTGCCCGTTGTGCAATGCGCCGGCCTAGGCCTGCATGCGCGGGAAGCGACGACGACGGCATGCATGCGCCCCGCAGTAACTCAGTTATGCATGCATCGGCACGCCGTCGCCATGAATGAGCCAGCAAGCCCCGTTTAAGTGCGGTCGATTCAGCTGATAGCAGACGCGCCGCCCCGTTTCAGTGTAAAACGACAACGACACGGGACACCCCCTCGATTAATGTGCGAAACGGCAACGGCTACATGCACGCGTCACTCGCGTCGTTTCATCGCCAAACAACAATCTTCGTCTCCCACACCACATTTTCCTAGCCTATTTATACGTCTTCATTCCTCTCCCACACACCACCCAGCTCCACTCCAGACACGACGCCCTTCATCCTTTCCTAGAACGCCAAAGCACCAGCAGAAGATGCAGTACGTCGGACCGACCTTCGTTCGGCCGCCTACCGTGCCAGAGCTGCGGTACCCGCCGGGCGTCCTCGTCGAGCGCACGCTCCGTGTGTGGGCGCAATCCAGGTGGAGGAGCCCCGTCGAGCTCGCCGACGCATTCTGCACCGCCGGCTTCGCCCACCTCCCACCAGGCTCGCCGCCGATGTTCCACCTCGAGGAGGTTCGTGACGGCGTCGCCCTCAAGTTGCTCACGGTCACCCTCACCAACCCGTGGGACGCGTACAAGCTCCTCGGCCAAGTGTTCTGGTGCGGCTGCGAGTCAATCTTCTTCACGACGTACAACATCTACACCAACTGCGAGTGCATCTTCCCCACCGAAAACCAGATGCACTGCCTCCCCTACCAGGAGTGAGGTGTTGATGACGTACGGTGGTCGAGTAGCGCGGCCAGGGTGGAAGAAACCAGATGCACTGCCTCCCCTCCCCTGCTAGTGCATCTTCTTTAGTTTTATCGTGTTTATTTAAAATGCCGTGTTTTTATATATTGTACCGTGTCGTGTCCCTGGACTTATCTATGTAACGACGGTGGTACTTGTTTACATCCTTATTTATGTAAGTGACATATTTATGTAATCTAAGTGAGTCTCTATGTGTGTTCAAACCTGTTCGTCCTCAAATGACTACTATTTCTTGTACCAAATTGTTTACAAAACCCAACAAAAAAACAAAAAATTCTAATCCACTAAGACTGCATCCTTAGCTATTTTCAATTTTTTAAGTTTTTATTCATATATATTACAAATTTAGTGTTAAGATTCATATTGAATTATCTATTTCATATTCAATTAGAGAACTAGTGAATTGTATATAACTACACAAAAGATCTGTGTGTTGAAAAATGTACAAACATGCATTTAATAACCTAACGGAAGTGATAAAATGACTATAGATATCATTATTGCTTGTGAGTGTCAATATGTATCTATCCGTCCCACTGGTTACCAGACTACCCCAGCGAGACGACTTCCCACGAGGTGTGCGGTTCGAGTCGCGGCAACTCCCATTTTTTGCTTCATTTTTTTTGATATTTAATATGTACCACCTCAACTAGCCTAATGGGCCTAATTTGGTTGGAGATGGCCCATTAGTCAAATCTAGATTGGGCTATCCGCTGCGATTATTGTTGCTGTTAAATGAGATAGTTGTTCCTGTTTTATATGTAGCCTAATGGGCCTAATTCGATGGAGTTGGCCCATTAGTCAAGTCTAGATTGGGCTGCTGTCTGCTGTGAGTGTTGTAGCTGTGAAATGAGCTATTTGTTGTTGTTGACTCAGAGATTTGTTGCAGTCAAGTATCACATAAGATAACAAATCCACCCTACTGCCAACACGCCGTCTTTATTTTAGATTACCAGAGGTTTTCCCCCATTTCCACTGGAAAATACCTTATCAATTATGTACAAATCGTCTGCAACACAACTGAGCAAAAACTGACAATACATTTCCTATAATCAAACACTTACTTTGGCAAAATCTTTGTCACTTGGTGAATTGAAGCATGAGAGTTGTGCTACTGTGTCCTACCTATCTGTTTGGTTTGTGTAATGGATTTAGATGGCGGTTGTTTTCAGTGTGTGATCACTGCTCTAAACCTGTTCCAGGCTTTTCTAGTATTTCGGAGTTGGTTGGGATGGCAGCCAATCTCCCCAGTAAACCCTGTTTTCCTTTTATTTTGTTGGTGTCTAGTTTTAATCCTGTAATACACTTGACTTATTTTTCAATGAACAGGCTAGATCAACAGGAGCAAATAGAACATGCTTACCTAGCATCCAAGAACACAACAGGGCCAAGCATGCACAACACATCAGCATATGTAGTAAGCACATCATACACATGCTTAAACACTAAGCATACTTAATTAGAAACATAGTTCACACATACTTAAATAGAAACATAGTTCACAACAGCATTAACCAAGTTTTAACACCACAAGCACGACAGAGTTTAACATAAACACACAACTAAAGAAAGAGGCATCAGGTAGGCAGGCAGGTAGGCAGGTAGGCAGGCAGGTCGGCACCATCCTCCGCATGCTCCTACTGCCGGGGCGTACTTCTTGAGGAACAGGCCGTAGGCGGCATGCTTGGCCCTGAGGTGTGCGGGTGTCTGCCGCCAACACCACAGGTGTGGCATGCTGGTACATGCCGAGGTCCGTCGGCATTTCCTTGCGGCTGCACCAGGGGCACTTCAACCTCCCTGGGCCAAGAAGGTAGCGAATCTCCCCACCTAAGCTGCGGAGAACATGCCTGCTCTTCTGGTCCCTATCCTCCCGGTCAGAACCGACTTCATCCGAAGGATCCTCCTATTAGATGAAGTAAATTAGGTTAATTAGCTGCTATTGCATACAAACAATGTAATGACTATAAATAGAAAAGGAATGAAAACAATGCAAAGTAATTATTTGTATAAATGCACATTAGTTAGTAACTATACATACCATATCTAATTTAAACAAAAACTAGTGTTTGGAATGGAACAAGCGGCAATACCATCACAGAAGAAAAACACTATGTCTAGATGCTGGAGAAAGGTATACTTGATACCTGGAAAGGATCCAGAGGATCCAATCCATCAATATGCATGCTCAAATCACACCAATGAGCAGATGCTCAAAAGGTATTAGTCATCACTTCGTATAGACCAAATGATGCTAGCAATATTTGAGGCAAACAAAAACTTGGGAGTGCCCAGTTGATGAAGATATGCAAAATAGTATGAAATACAAGCATATCAAGTACAAACCAGATACACACAAAGCTTTGACAGCCACATACACCACCTAGCACCACCTAGCTATTAAACCATCAGAAACCCTTATTTTCTTCATAAAACAATCATAGTGGCATTCATATGTATGATACCCTACTGTGAGGATCTCTATTAATAAAAACCAACAGTTTATAGGTGAGCAACCAATAGCAGTACCAAGAGCTACTGAGGTCACATCAAACCTAGTAAGACACAGCCATAGCATCAATCATCATAATATGGACAGATTCAGATTGTGATGAATATTAATCCAACAATAGTTGGCATCCATCCATTCTTCTCAAACAAATTGAATCATTACCAATACACAGTTCATCAATAAAGAATTCCAGTGAATATCCTTACACAGCAAGCAACCATAGTTCAATTAGTAACAATAAGAACACCAAATGATCAAGTTTACAGTAGCATGACTTGCACATGACGCTCTAGTGAAGGCAAAGCTCCAGTCAAGAAATCAAGAAATCAAGGCAGTGATTAATTAACAGGCAACATCTGCAAGTATTGGAGCCACATTCAACTTCTGTGTCCATACAATGTAGTAGCAGTTAATCTAAAACCTGTCTAGACATTAATTGCAAGCAGGCACAAGTGATAAGTGAATCATCCAGTGCCTAGATCCACATAATTGCTAGGAACCAGTCATAATAGCAAGCTAATCAAACTAGATAGCCTTATTTATCAGCAGATAGGGATTACAGGGAACCCAACCAAGCAAGAACCTCAGATGAACACTTGAGAAAGCTCAAATTCATCTCTGGAACTACTAGAAATATAAGAATGGCTTGGTACTACAACAAATTCACAGCATATAGATTAGCCAAATCCACGGATTTCGTACAAGCTTGCGAGCGAGCAAGGCATTCCTGCATGTCGTCGGGGTCGGCGGAGAAATTTACCTCGGACGGGTCGGCGGAGTCAGATTCGTCGAAGGTGGGCACGTCGTCGGGGCTGTTGATCTTGAGCCCCGCCGCCTTCCTCTCCTGCCTCTCGCGGGTCTTCAGATTCTTCTTCTTGCGCCGCCGCTTCTGCGCCTCTGTCTCGTGCGCACGCTTCTTGCTCGCCTGCGCCACCGTCCTCTGGCCCCAAGCGAGCTCAGATCTTGGGCAGCTCCGCCCGCCGATGAAGCGGCCAACTGGGTTTCCTCAACCGCCGCCTCCTTGCCCTTCCCCTCCTTCACCTTCCCCCTCTCCATGGACGAGCGCGCGAGCACGAGAGCGAGCTCTGCTGTTCTTGACCTAGGGTTTTTTGCCCGATTTGGGGATTTGCTTTTGCTTTGGATAGATGTGCTGAAGAGGACAGGGGAGAAAGATATTTATATCTCGGCGGTTCCGTCGTGGCCGCGCGTGGACACGTAGGCGTATAATACATAGAGGTATGGGTCATACGGGCTTGTACGTGGGCTGATACGAACCCAGCCAAACCCGAAGTACACAGGAAATGACGATCATGCCCCCAGACCCGAATCGGTATGAACGAATCCTAACCGTCCACGTGTTTTCGCGGTTTGGCCAGTTTGTGGTGGGTGCGTACGGAAGCAAAAACGACAAAGCTATCCGGTTCAAAGCTAATGGCTGCAGCTCTCTCTACTATCGACAAGGAAATCTATCAAAGATCATTTCATGTATGGCGTGTACCCATCCTTGGGAGCAACATTAAGCAAACAAACCTCCCTGGTGGCAAAGCAACATGCTGCATGTTTAATGACAAGTCTATGTTCCCTCTATTCGGAAATAGGTGTTGCAGATTTGTCTAGATTTGCATATATACAAAAACGAGACCCATGGGCACTAGCACCCAGGCCATATTCTTATAGAAAGCCACAAATCCGTGTTCGAGGAGATTCAAACCCGGGTTGCGGGTAGCCACCAACTCGAGCTAACCATCTGACCCTCCGGTTATTCTCAGATTTGCATATATACAAACGCGTTTTAGTGAGAAGATACATGCAAATTGATCTAGACAAATCTGCGACACGTACATGGACCAATTGTTAGATTGCTTGTTCAATGTAAAAAATCTCCCCCACTTATTTCTGAACAGAGGGAGTACTTGTTAGCTTGCTTGGTCTTCCAGTAATACTAGACCATAAATACGCGCTTTGCCGCGCCCGTCCATCTCAAGAAAATGTAATAATAATAATATTTGAAATATTCATATAGTACAAATATCGTGACACAAAAAGAAATGTTTGAGTTATAGACTAATATAAATATAGCTGCCTCCAACGGCACGGTGTTCGTTAATGAAGTCCCATGGAAATCAAAGTTGTTTATACATTAAAATAAACATATAACTGTGACTATGTCATATATTATTGTCGACCACGTGATATGAAGACACTTGTTTTCAGAGAAATGCACCCAGTTTAATTGTTCAAAGTAACATTGTAATCATCATGATTCTTGCAAATATTCAGGAGATACAATTCTCGGCCGAAAGAAATACAAAATATGTGAGCCAGAGAACTTCTTCATTAGGTAGTCTCATACTGAATGCCATGAAGGCTGAAAGCACCGTCATTCCAACATAACCTTCATTATTTTCAAACACATTCAGTAATGTCACAAGCACAATGGCATATGTAGAAGTGGTGTCACTGCTGCATTCACTTCATTCCTCGAATCGCATAAGAGAAAGAAAAAAAAAGCTCAGGAACTCACATTGCTAACATCATTCTTCATGCATATTTTACTGTCTGAATAACATAGATGAGCAAACTTGAAGAATATTTAAGGGTAAGAAGAAATTGTCAAGTTTTATAGATAAGCATGCCCTTCAAGGCGAGGGCCATAACTTTCAGCTGCATATATTTGGCATTAGAAGAGTAATAAACCATCAAAGATCTTAATTGTCCAAGCAGTGAGTCAACAATGACATACTACGATTCAAATAAGAACTAAACATCTTGACAGTGATGGCAATGAGTCGGTGACTTCTTGTGGTGTGCACAACTTTTAACTCTTAGACGCGGTAGGTAGTGATCATTGACCTGAATATATCATTTTCCTATTGTAGTCAACTAATAATTCTCTTCTAAAACCCAAAGACTCGCAAGTTATATAATTTTTTTTACCGATTTCTAACAGTTTTCCTATTGTATCACTAGTGCAGCTAGCTTTTGCTGCTGCTGCTGCACCACGCTTGCAAAATTAGAGCTAATAAAGCTTCACCAGTTTTCTCACCATATGTGCTCTCATCCTCACAATCGAGCAGCATTTGGTAACACAACAAATAATGGTAACTCTGTTCCATCAGCCAAAGCTACCCACAGATTTTCAATCTTTCAGTTTAAGAAGAAACGGACAACACATACTTATCCTGTGCCTTTCCTGTGGTTGTGTCAACAATTATTTGGGAAACCTACCAAACACAGTGGGGCAAGCAAGGCAAATGAAATCTGTAAAGAGCTCTAAGCTCCCAGTACTGGCAGCTCCTGAGAGCGATCGGCAGGTCCCTTTCACGGGCCCTACTAGGTGCGTGCGCGTCGGCGCGACCAGGGTCGGTTTCGTTCCCTTCTTTGACCGTCTTTTCCTTCCTCTCTCCGCGGCTCCCGTAGTCCCGTTCCTGAGCATGCCTCTGATGACCGCACCCCCTTCCCTGCCGCAGCCAGCCACCCGCTTCTCCCCCTCGGACCTTATCCATGCGCCGCTCTCCGCGATGCTCTCCTCATGGCTCATCCGTGCCCAGGCGAACGGAAACAGGCTCCAGGCTCCAGCGTGGGAAGGCCGCCAACGGGGGGTGTCGAGTCGGATCGTCGAGCCCCGAAAACTAGCGGGGCCGCGCGCTCCTGGGATGCACGGGGGAGGCGCAAGCCGCGATGGGTGGCGAGGGTGGGAAGGCGAGAGGTCCGACCCGCCCTACCAGGGGCATGGTGTGCAGCGGGGGCAGGTGGCAAGGTTAATGGAGCAAGCGCCGCCATTCTCCCTCCTCCCGTCGGCCTCTTCATCCATCAGCACCTGCCAAGCGTAGGAAGCGAATCTGGGGACGAAGTAACTGTTAGTTCTCCACATCCACTTCTTTTTTTTCTTCTTTTAGCTACTTCGTTCTTTTCTTGCAATTTGCACGGACCGTACTGTGAGCTTTGTGTGAGAACAAACCTGCTATGATTTGGCTTTGCTTCATGTCTCTGTTAGTCAATGATTTAGAAAATAATTCGTGACAATTTGGGTGTCAGATTAATGCATTGCTCTGTCTCTAGGTTTCGAAGGATTTCATTATGCGACTTACAGGTATACCTGTACCAAATAGTACACAAGATTCAAACTCGACTGTTTGTTCCTCATTTTGTATGTGAAATCATGGGCTGTGGTTTGGCTAGATTAAGATTTCTTTTAACCACTTAATCTGTGAGACTGTGAGTCTGTGACTGTATTCTGCTGTTCTGTTGGTCGTGGGATCTGTTCACCAAACTGTTTGATTTTTTTGTTGTTGAACTTTTACTGCTGGAAATTATTGTCGCGTGGTTCCCATAAATATCTAATTAGGTTCAGAAGGTACTTAGTTTTCCTCATCTCTTACTGTATTGCAAATTTGTAGATGGACCAGAAATATGCATGCCTCGGATGGGAACTTCACTTGCTGAAAGAATCAGATTATGGAAGTTTATATTTCTTGCATTATTTTTTCTAGGTTTTTGTTTTATTTTCTGTATACTTCGCAACACAGTATTTGAGGAGCATGGTTGTTGCAAGCATTTTCCCTCCAGTCACTGAATGGAATTTGTGAGGTTCCACATAGAACGCTGCAGAGTACGAATTTCGTTGTTGTTGTTGCAATTTGATATCTCAGAAGATACATCCTTTTTTTATTGTTGGTGCAAATCGATACCTCATAAGGTGCATGCTTATTTCTAACTGTGTACTTGGCATGCAGTTTTGCAAGTTTAGTATAATTATATGATGTCCTCATATCATTATACTAACAAGCGAGAAAAATACCAGGTTACCTCAGCGTATGATTCTCACATTAGTTTTGCAGTTCATGAATTTTTTTATTTCTATAATGCTTTCCTACTCAAATTTTGAAGAGCATGATGACTGCAAGGATTTTCCTACTAGGGGCTGCGGAGGTATTGGTGATGTTCTACATCCATTCCTGCAGAGCATGCCTGCGGTTAGATCAATCTTTAATTTTAATTTAAAGAACAATATTTTGGTTGGCAGAGAATTCTTATGGGGCACTTGATTCACTTTATTTTGTTTTCAGGATGGTGTAATTGTTGGACCGGAAAAAAAATCACTGAGCACGTATGGTTATTTTAGTGCAGCATACACCTTCCTCTAGAAAACTGTCATTGCAAACTAGCAATAATTTTTTTTTCTGTTCTAGAGGTGAGCAGATAATTTTATTGTGTCGATGTCAATAGCATCTTTCCCTCAAGCCACCATCTATGTAGTGAGGCGCAATGATTCAGTCTATCCATATGAACTACTACGATATATATCCACACTTCTTAAATCTATGAGGTAATTGTTGTGGTTAGCTGAATATTGCCAAACTCCTTTTTGATGTAGGAACCAGAAAAGGCTCTGTGCGGAAAAATAGCCTCAAAATTATACGTTTAAATTATAAATACAATGGTGATTGTTATCAGAATTCAATATTGAAAGATTATAGGATAACTCCATGTAGCTCTGGATTGTTTATATGTTATAGGATAACTCCTCATATCAGAGGTTGTATTGATTTTTTGAGATCATGTGCATTATCAGTCTCTTTCCGTGTACAATCAAGTTGTCTAGATGGTTATTTGTAAAATACCAGAACCTCGATATTTTAGCTCCTATACATGCTAGAACTTCCTCATGTTGTGTGTTGTAAATTTTGGGGTTACACTTCAAATTTCTCTACCACTTTGGCATGATTAAATATTGCAACCACAATGTTTCAGCTACTACAAACTGCAACTTTGGCATGCTCTGTGATGTAGATTTTGGTTAGACACTTAAAAATAAAAATTATATAACACAACAGAGAATAAATGTGGCAGGGTGAGTGCTGCTAGACCAGGTGCCAAAGAACGTGCTCGATTTAATTATGGTTTATCGACTTATGGAACGGCGAGGCACAAACGCGATGCAATCTGTTCATGGGAACTGGTATACTGTCTCGGCTTGTTGTACCGTGGTCTCTCCGCTTCTGATGAAGTTTATGTTTATTGCAAGAAAAGGTATGTGACTTACCTGTTAGCTACCAATTATAATTATACAAATGATTCATGGCCTCATGTGGAACTATATATTTGCTGGAGTCTGTAAGACATGCATCTGAGATTTAAATCCCATGTTGCCGTGAATTTGTTACAGATTGTTACTTTTGGCTCGACTCTTCTGAAATCAACTTATAGCTCATCTTATGTCTCCCTTCTGAAATCATTTCTAAGATTTAAAGTCGTCGTGAATTATGTATAGATTTGCCAGAAAGACAAACAACTACAACAAGCCGATAATAGGCGCGACTGATTTGACGTGCAAGGGCTGCTGGCGAATGACCATGCCCCCTGATGTGTGATGCATAATCGCTGACATGTACTTCAGTGCTCCTCTGTCTCCACTTAGGAGGTGGCGATTCGAGACATGGAAGGGCTGGCCTTGGTATGGTGGCGCCAACAATGTTGTTGCTACCAACGATGGCGGAGGCCCTGTCGCTGATGGTCACAAACACCGATGAGTTTATGCTCTACAAGGGCGACAACTTCATGGGCAACTTCATAGATGTCGTCGACCCTCTGCATATTTTGGTCCTCCTGTGATCATCCGTCATCATCGTCATGGTATGGCGACCATCTTCATAAGCTCTTGATTTATGTTTGGTTCGTTTTAGTTGGGACCTGGGAGATTGACTGCGAGTCAAGTGGAATTGGAAACTCATTGGTGGTTCTGGGGTTTTTGGTTCTTTGTTTGGTGCAAATATATGTATGTGCTTATGAGCATAATTATTCGCACATACTCCCTCCATCCCAATAAATATATGTATGTGCTTATGAGCATAAGTTCAGGATGTCATGCTTATGAGCAAAAGGCTTCTTAGTATAACCAGTTCTGGAGTGATACGGTTTAATGTTCAGTTACATTTGATCAATAGAACCGAGGAGGTTATTGAGGAGTATATATAAGGTTCAGCAACTTGCCTATTTTTGTGTGTTTTTATGTCTGCTTAGCCCCCATTGGCATATGTAATCTGGCTGTCGATTAGTGAGATGTTTTTAGTCTAGCAATATCTTTGCGATTGAAGCGATTTGTCATACATGTGCTGATTATTGTTTTCCTTCGTGTCTATGCAGAAGTAATATGCAAAAACGGTGCTACTGCTGCTCCCTTTTCCACTACGAGCGTAAGTAGAAATATAAACGAAATGGGCAATAACGGCGCGGCAAAGTGAACCTTCATGACGTGAGGTCGACCCAACTCTAGCATGTGGTGGTACCGAAAATCCCAAGGAAAATCAAATGCCCGTACAAACAAGTAACAACAAGAAACGGCGCAGCAGAGCGCGCAAGGTCCTTCTAGTTTGAATGGAAAAGTGGGTAGTTAATGACTTCTATTCTGGGAAATCGAATCTTTTATTTGTTGCGCTTAACTGAATCATTTGTTGAGCCAAACATAAGTATTACAAACAAAAAAGGAATGACACGGGTCAAAAAGCACCTCAGATTTCAGCTTCTTCCATACACTATCTATTGTATATATTTGTGCTTCAACCAAACCTGAATCCTCACGTTAAACAATATACCTTTTCTACTGTAAAGTAGCAATATACCTGATACAAGATATTATACATGCTTCATTCTTTTCTTTTCTACTATAAAGTAGGGATAGATGAGAAAAAAAAGGAAATATACCTTTCCCGTGTTTTTTCACACTTCAAAGTTATCATCATGAAGGTCCCTGGATTTTTGTTATATACTTCAAAGATGCCGACACAAAAATGTGTACACATAGAAGAGCTTCTCACCTTGGACATCGTGAAAAGTTCCCACGGAGCCCAGTAATTAGCAGTCCTATTTTCTTGATTGTACAACACCTTTAGCAGTCCTATTTTCTTGATTCTGCAACACCTTCTACGGTGAAGGTTTACCTTGTTCCTATACACAAAGATGCATACACTGTATCACTACATCACTGACCACACGACTGAATGGCTTTCAGTATATACAGCCTCGTAAGGAAGCAGTTAAATTTACACGATCAGATTCAACATCCTACACCAATGTAATCATATCTCAAATAAACTCTGCAAAGAAATGCATGTATCACTATTCAGTTGAACTATTACTCAAAATATTGACTCGGGCATGCTATTTCATGTTACAGAACCATGAATATGAGATAACATTTAGGGTATGTAATGCAGAGTAGGAAAAGTTAATACTTAGATCGACAGTCAGTCCAAAAACATGAGCAGATTTATAAGTCTCCCTCTCTTTATCTAACAGAACATAATGAAGTTTAGTCTCGGATGACCATAATCACTGCTGAGCAACAATGGGAGGTCTCATCGGCACTTAGAAGCCGGCACCAACAGAATACCCTGCTATTTTCCCCGTAGCTTGACCACCTGTTGCTTGTACTTCTCCATCAGTGTATTATACCTTTACGGAAGGCTTTACATATCACCCTTAAGCAAGATGCGTATGATTGTATGTGTACCTAGGAACCAGAGGGCAGCCGGGTGGTCAGGGTTTGCGAGCCCCTTGATCCAAAGAGATAGGAGGAGCTAATCATCTGACTGATCTAGAAGTCATTATCAAATAAGACAAGCAGCAAATCTGGAATTAAAGTACTATGGTACGAACTGCACTTATCTTGAAAAATATAACAAGGAATTATAAGAGTTTAGGTTGAACAGCTCGAATAAAAACATACGTGTTATAGTACAGGAATGAAAACACCATTACAATTCAAGAACTGGTGAAAAACAGGATACCAAAATGGAAAAAAGATCACTCCACCTTGATAGGCTGCCGAGGAGGTGCAAAGATTGTGTATGTTTCTTCCTCATAGCATCCGGCTTCTTCAGCTTTCCATTCTTCCCGGGAAACAAAAAGTAGCGAGGCATATGGTACTTTTCTGTAGTAGTAGTAGTATTAGTACCCTCTAACAGAAATGTGATTCAAATGGCCATGTAAAGAATAATGATAAGAAAGATTAACAACGGGTATGTTTTTTTTCGAAATGGGGAGTTTAACCCCGGCTTCTGCATCATGATGATGCACACGGCCTTTTATTAAAAATAGTATAAAAGTCTTACATAATTCGTATCTCAATCATCGCGTACAAGTTGATACAAAAATCAACCAGCGAAACCAAAAGGACATCATAAAAGTAGACATCATGGTAGCCTCCTAGTATGCCGCCAGCCAGCCTGACACAAGATATCCTGAGTGACCGTCAGGAGCCGTGTGCATCCAGAAGCCATGGCATCCCGTAGTCCCTCCGACGAAAGGAGAGCCCATAGCTGAACCCAGTGATCCATCATATGAATAACCTGCAAGTAGTGAAAGGATTTTTTCTGTTAAATATAATATCATTTCTTACCCTCCAAATAGACCAACATAAAGCAGATACCCCAACACGGATAAAAGCTTTAGATTGTCTATCTACCCCATTTAGCCAATTTCCAAACAAATTTGTAATATTGGTTGGAGGTGGAAGATTGAAAGTGAAATTAACCGTACGCCAAAGAAGTTTAGCTAATGGACACTCAATGAAAAGGTGTTCAACAGTTTCCTGTTCTCCACAGAAAACAGACTTTATTCCAATTCCGTTTAGCTAAATTATCTTTAGTTAATAAAACCTTGTTACTGAGGAACCACATAAATATTCTTATTTTTAAGGGGACTTTAACTTTCCACAAATATTTTCTCAAGTATGGGGTATGATCACTCATAAGATCTTCATACATAGATTTTACTGTAAATTTACCATTAGATGCCAATTCCCAAACAAAACGTTCCTATTCATCATTAAGATTTACCGTCATTAGTTTTTGGCATAACTGCAACCATGAAGTCCATCTGTTTCCCAATAACGCCCGTCTGAAACTAATATTCAGTGGGGTTTGGGCTAACACATGAGCTACCGTTACATTTTTGTGACGCACAATATTATATAATGACGGATATTGATGTGCCAGAGGGGTTTTCCCTAACCAAACATCCTCCCAGAAACGAGTATTCCTACCATTTCCAATTTTAAAAAGCCTCTATTAAAAAACTCTTCCTTCACACTCAATTAGGCCCTTCCAGAAAGAAGAATCTGTGGGTTTGGGTTGTACTGCCGATAAAGTTTTATGCCTTAAATATTTATTGTTTAACAATTCCTGCCACACCCCATCCTCATTAAGCAATTTAAACAACCATTTACTTAGTAAGCATTTGTTTTTGAGTTCAAGTACCTCAATGCCTAAGCCACCTTGATCTTTAGGCCGACAAACAATATTCCATTTTGTGAGCCTATATTTTTTCTTATTTTCATCAGATTGCCAGAAAAACCTAGATCTATAGAAATCCAATCGTTTCCTTACCCCAACAGGTATCTCTAGAAAGGATAACATGAACATAGGTAAACTAGTTAAAACTGAATTAATAAGTACCAGTCTATCCCCATAAGATAATAATTTTCCTCTCCAGCATCCCAGTTTGCTTTCAAACCGTGTTTCAACTGGATACCAGTCGGAATTTTTCAGTTTCCTGTAATGGATCGGAATACCTAGATATTTAAAGGGGAGAAATCCAACATCACATCCAAAGATCTGTTTATATTGATCCTGTTCCTCCTTTGCCTTTCCAAAACAGAAAAGTTCACTTTTGTGGAAGTTAATTTTGAGTCCCGACAATTCTTCAAATATGCATAAAATTAGCTTCATGTTTACAGCTTTGAGAAGGTCATGTTCCAAAAAAAGTATTGTATCATCGGCATATTGTAGTATAGAGATACCCCCCTCAACAAGATGATGAATGAGCCCTCTAATCTGACCATTATTTTTTGCCCGTTCAATTAAGATGGCAAGCATATCTACAACAATGTTGAATAACATCGGGGACAAAGGGTCCCCTTGCCGCAAACCTTTCTTTATTTGAAAATAATGACCAATGTCATCATTTACCTTTACTCCCACACTCCCACCTTGCATGAATTTCTGAATTAAACTACACCATTGTGTAGCAAAACCTTTCATTCTCAAAGTTTGTTGTAGGAACGACCACTTAACCTTGTCGTATGCTTTCTCAAAGTCAATCTTAAATAATACCCCATCCAGTTTTTTGCATGAAGTTCATGAATTGTTTCATGGAGAATGACAACTCCTTCTAAGATATTTCTTCCTGGCATGAAAGCCGTTTGTGTTGGTTTAATAACTTTTGGGGCAATACCCGTTATTCTATTTGTTCCAACTTTGGTAAAATTTTTGAAACATACATTTAGTAAGCAAATAGGTCTATACTGTTGGATCTGTACCGCATCCTCTTTTTTGGGTAATAAAGTGATGACCCCAAAATTGAGTTTGTAAAGAGACAATTCTCCTATACTCAACTCATTAAATAGTGCTATTAAATCCAACTTTATTACATCCCAAAAATTTTGATAGAACTCCGCCGGAAAACCATCAGGACCCGGTGCTTTATTATGTTCCATATGTGATATCGCTTCTAATACTTCCTCTTCAGTAAAGGGATTTGTTAGAATATCATTTTCATCAGCTGAAATCTGTGATATATCATGTACCACTCCTTCTATTAAAGAGATGTTGGTTGATTCTGGTGGCCCAAATATTTTTTTATAAAATTCAGTTATATATAACTTAAGGTTTTCTTCTCCAACAATTGTTCCTTCTTGTTGCTCGAGCTGAATTTTTTCTTTTTCCGATGTTTACCATTTGCAATCAAATGGAAATACCTTGTATTATTTCCCCCCTCTTGGATATGCTTAACTTTTGCGTGTTGAGCCCACTTAGATTCTTCCTCCCGCCTTAGCTTACTCAAACCCTCATTCGTTTTTTTAAGTTCATCTCTTTCATGCGGATTCAACGGATTAGTTTCCGCTTTAATATCAAGACGCTCATGTCTAGCAATCTCTCTTTCTCCTTTTTGTATTTCCCACTTTGATTTTTTGCCCAACCTTTAAGAAACTTCCTAATATGTCTCAGTTTATTTAACCAAACATCAATAGGATTTAAGCCATATGTCACTGAATTCCACTCCTTCTATATCATCTCAAAAAAACCTTCCTGTTTCAACCAATGTAACTCAAAAGAGAATTTTGAGATATTGCCCGGGTGAGCTTTGACCCCTGAGTCAATGAGAATCGGTGCATGATCAGACTCCGCCCTTGTTAATGCACGAACGGTTACTAAAGGAAATTTCTGTTCCCAAGAGATTGATGCTAGAACTCTATCTAACTTCTCATAAGTAGGTATGTAATAAGAACTAATATAAAATTGTAGAAACAAGAGTACTTGTCCAGCAGCCATCGTCGCAGATGAAGGTCCAACACTTCGTGTTAGCAGTTGGTGAATAAATATTCTAAACAAACGAGCGCGCCAATCACCAAAACAAACAACAGTAGTCAGTTTGGTACCTAATGTTGGCATCGATGAAAATACTGAGAAGAAAGAGGATGATGGGCAAACAGAAAATAACAATGGACGGCAAAGCAGTTCCAAGCAAGGAATATCGCTGACGACCAATGGACAGCCAAAGGCGAGACGGGAGGGGTAAAGAAAGTTCGATTGCTCGCTGCACATATATATGAAAAAATTGAAAATAACAACGAGATTAATTACCATAATTACAGGAGGGAGAGAGTCGAATTTTTACCACCATTATCACGACGCCGCCGGCGGTTTCAGTTTGCACAATGATTACGACTCCACCTGCCCCACCGGACGGGGAGTGGTTGGTCGGATGGTGGGCCGGGTACAGAGGCAAATCGAAGAATCCTAAGCCTGCATCTGCTGCTTGCAAGCCATCCGCGTGGCGCCGGCGCCCGCGCCGGAGAAGAAGAGAAGGATTTGGGCGTGGAGTTGGAAGCATGTTCTAAATCGAGGTGAACTGGAGGGGTACGGCACCAGAAGGCATAGAGCGATGGTAGAATCGGCTTGATGGTTGTTCACCGGCGCGAATCAATCGTGGAGCAAACTATCGATGAATGAAAGTGTTGGTGGAGTTCGTGCAGGCGGTGCGACCTGGGGAGAACGGCGACTAACAAAATAATGAGGGGAAAGTTTGCTGAGGATAATAAAAATAGTTAAAGGATCAAACTGGTAAGGCCCATATGACTGTCTCGCAGCCCAATTAACCAGGATCTGCCTAACTTGGTTTATGGAGTAGCAGCCCAGTAACGAACTGGACTCTTTGAGGGGGATTGAACGAAGTAAATGACCTGTCACCGATGGTTCGGGAGTACTCGACTCATGCAGATCGTTAGATTAGCCGATCCGACGGCTTAGAGCTCAAAATCGCTGTGGAGGCTCCTAGCTAGGTGAGTTTTACTGTTTACTAATGGTCACTGTGAGAACTTCCGAAGATAACGGAGATATGGTCATAGTGAACTGTGCTTCTAATAATTAAAGACCAAGTCGGAGCTAATCGACAGTTTTCTCACGAGTATGCAGGCACCTTGGAGCTTCTCATTTCTGTTTTCATGTGATGCTGGTTATACCAGATATTTTGGTGGCCTTAATATTCTAAAGTAGGATATTTCTTTTTTATAGTGACCCCATGAGAAAGGGGGCGTGTATTTAGTAGCCCGTTTGACTGCAAATTTTCAAAAAGATTGAACCAACCTTTGCATTTCCATATCTGAGGTTAATATCAGAACAAAATAAACTAGAAAAATGCATGTAAATTTACCACGAAAAAGTACAAATGAATGACCCTACAGAATGGAGAACATTACCAAAGGATGCGTATTTGCATTGTAATTTACATTAGCAATCAGGTAGCTACTCACTGCGTTACAATAAGGCGTCAACAGTACAGATCAAAAAAATGAAATGTCAATAGATAAACCTTTTTGACATGTTCCATAATTCTTTTTCACCTTCTCTTTTCTTTTCTTTTCTGCGCTCTTTCATTTCTGATCGAGCAAATACACAACAAGGATGCCAACACACAACAGATCCCCTACATGCACATTCTTGCCATTGCAGGACTCAGGACCATCACACCAGAACTTCCTAAACTACCCTATGTACACACACCTATGTTAAGCCTAGCTAGAAACGAGAACCAAATGAATAGAACACCTATGGTAGGGTCAGAGACGAGTAGAGCAGAGATGAATCAGTCATGGTAGAAGAGGAGCATAACAACACATCGCCGGATGATGTAGAGCCTGGCCTTCTGCTCCCTCAGCACCCTCCTAATCCCTCCTCCCGGCCCATTGTGCTTCCCTTGGCTCTTCACCTTGTTGTCCATCCTGGCTAAACAGCAGGGTACAGTGGTTGAGCTAGGTGAGTAAGAAGGCTCTCTTATCTTTTTCCACTGCTACTACGAGATTGACCTGCCTCTGCTGTGGTTTTGATCAAGTGTGCAGTACCTACTAAGCTCATATAGCATGGACATGGCACAAAGACAGGTCCCTCACTGTCTCGCATGATCCTCACATCTTTGCCAACTTGAGCGTATAAAAACCTGGAAAGATTGAGACATTGGCTATATATAGAGAGATAGTTGGGACATATACCTCCTGTAGAAGTGGGAATTTGCCCCTATCTCCACCGGCGCATGGATGGAACACCCTCCTCTCTCAAGTTACAGCAGATTCTGATGACGCTCCGAGGCACAGCTACGTGCATGCATTCCATTGAGGAACTGTCCAGTTGGACCTTGTATGTAATATGGCTTCAGTCGTTTTCAATACTCAGTTCATCGTGATCTTTCCCAAGTACCCCATCATGCAGAAGTATGAAACCATCTAGCCACACTCACTTACATGCATGCTTTTGTGTCCGCAGCTCAACAACAACATCAACAATACCAAGAAAGCTGGCAAGTTGGTTACACTGTGTAGTTTAAGACGAAAGATAACAACAGATCCTCTTGCAAAGTTTCTTAACAAATTCATGGAAAAGAAATAATATTTTTGGATGATGGAAAAAATATGTTCATGCGGTTGGTACAAAATATTGAAATGGTTATAGCTAACTCAACGCAGCCCAACAGTATTCTTAGTCATCCTAAATCCATGATCCTAGATTTCTCGGTATGTAGGCAAATCAGATTCTTGGTGCTGCATCCATGTAGTAGGTCTTGGATATAATTCCTTTCCAAAAATATATCGCTTTGGTATCGATGCTAGTGATGATGTTGTTGGTTTCTCAGTGGCCATTCAGTGGCCATGGCGGCAGACCCTGATGTGGTTCATCCCTAGCTTCGCGAACTCTCTGGACTGGAGCTTGCATGCGCCCGACGATCCAGGAAAGAGGGGCTGACGTACCTCATGTAAGTTGTAAGGTATATATACGTTGAACTATTTTCATTACTTGTTCATTTCTATTTACTGTATATCGGCGGCTGGTAGCTTGCCGACGATGCTCTTATATATGGTTCAATGTGGTGTTGGGTAGCTTGCTTCCACTTCACATGTGTCTGTTAGTCGTTCCATATGATGGTGGCTTCGGTGTACAAGGCGAAAGTGAAAAGGTTGTTGCTCTTGTGTTCTTGGAACCCTAGATTGCTTTGTGACTTAGTGGTGTTCTTGGGCCCTCCAATTAACTTTTGGAGATTTCTCAAGCGTGAAGCATTTCTGCTGATTACTTGGTAGCCTTCAATTAAGTTGTGGAGATTTCCCAAATTTTGTGCGGGTTTGTGACCACCCTCAAGGTCCATTGGTGGATCGAAGACTTCCCTTTTGGTGGGAAGGCGTGAGGCCTTCGTGGCGTTTGGGAAGCCTGGTGCCTCCAGACCGCTCCAACCGAGAGTAGTACTCGCAAGAGTGTAAACTTCGGGATACATCGTCGTCTCCATGTGCCTCGGTTACTTCAACACCCAAGCTCTTTACTTCTGCACTTTACTTTGTGATATTCTTCGAGCTTGAAGTTATGTATCTTCCTATCACATAGTTGTTTGTGCACATAGGTGTGTTATATAGGCTTGTGCTCGACAAATTAAATGGTAGTTTTATTCCACTTTTTTTGAAATCTCAATATATATTAACCCCGGAGCCAGCAAGCTGCCTCATTAAAAACCTTCCAGTCCCCTTAGGTATCCTGGTAAGGAAAAGAGTGTGTAACAAACTTGCTGCTCCATATCAGACAGTTATATCATGCAGGAGGCGGAGAGAATAAAACTAGGAGGCTCATTGACCCAATTACAAGTATTCCTAGAATCAAGACTATTCCTAGCAATTTTATGCGCAACAGTATTAGTCTCTCTCCTGCAATGTGAGAATTTCACATGGCCAATGGTTGCAACTTGCTCAAAAATATCGGCGTATATGGCCGTTGCTTCATTCCATATTCTTTCCTCTCCTTCATTCCATATTCTTTCCTCTCCTGTGCAGAATTGGATTACTTCAATTGAGTCAGATTCAATTACCACATAATTGCACCCCATCCGGTTCACCATTAACAAGCCATTCAAAACTGCCATTGCCTCAGCCATAGCCATTGAACTCACATGCGGTACGAATGTCGAGGAGGCCGACACAAAATTTCCTTGGTTATCACGCAGAATTGCACCAGAAGCACCCACTCGTTCTCCATCTAAAAAAGCCGCATCTACATTCAGTTTTAGGTTCTGAGCTAGAGGTCTTGACCAGATATGTTTCTTTACCGAATTCACTGGGATTGTGGATTTCTTAGCGTTCGCCGTAATAGTCCTAATTGAGTTTACACAATGTTGGATAGGAGGGCTTGTTCACCGTGAGTTTGTCGACGACGAGGCCACCAAATATACCAGCTTCCGACAGCAACTAGTTCTGGAATCAAGAGCTCCTCAAATCCTGGTACCGCTGTCTGATGTAGCTTCAGTATAATCTCAATCACTTGGGGTCCTGAAACACTAACAGTCATAGCACTTTATATCACATCCTCCACCCCGAGAGCTTCCCAGATCTGAGCAGCTCGCTGGCATTTAAACACCATGTGGTTTATGTCCTCAGAATCCTGGTCACAGATTGGGCATTTATCAGAGGTACCAATATGTCTGCTAAATAAGATAGCCTTTAGGGGAATGACCCCTTGCATAATACGCCAACAGTGAATCTTAACCTTAGCTGGGACTGCTAATTTCCATAAATTCTTCCACGTAGGATTCTCAGGGTTTGTGCCAAAAATAAGAGATCGACAAGTAACTTCATTAAATTGGTGTCTCCACTCAATATGGTAAGCTGACCGAACTGAGAACATCCCATTCTTTGTACCATGCCAAGAAATAAAATCATCAAACCCACCTGCATGTAACGGAATCTGTAGTATGCGAGATACATCGAGAGGGTTAAAAATACTTTTAATAAGATCATGATCCCACTCACCAGAGGTTGGATCAATTAATTCCTCCACTCTAGAAAGAATGCATTCGCCTCGAGGAGTAAGAATTTTTCGGTTTGGTCTCGTAGGAATCCAACAGTCCCGCCATATGCCAATTTTATCACCACTTCCTACCCTCCAAATGCAACCTCTTTTGAACGTGTGAATTCCAGCAACTATACTTTGCCATGTGAAGGACGATCCTGACTTTGGCCCGGCCCTAAGAACATCACCATCCGGATAGTACTTGGCTCGGAGAATTCTAGCGCACAACGAGTTTGGTTCATCAATTAACCTCCAGACTTGTTTGGACAACATAACTAGGTTGAAGGAATGTAGATCACGAAAACCCATGCCCCCTTCTTTCTTTGGAAAGCATCTCTTCCACCATGAAATACCAGTGCATTTTTTTACCTTGATCATTGTTCCGCCACCAAAATTGAGCAATTATATCAGTAATCATTTTGCAAACCTTCTTTGAAATCAAGAAAACCGACATAGCATAAATAGATATAGATTGAGCCACAGCTTTTATCAGAATTTCCTTTCCTCCAATAGAGAGTTGTTTCTCCTTCCAACCATTAATTAGTTGTAGTACTCTCTCAACCAGGTGTAAGAAACAATCACTTCTATCAATTCCAATCAGAGCAGGGAGGCCCAAATATTTACCAGACAGTGCCTCAGTATTAATATTTAAAGTATTGCAAATTTGAACCCTGACATCCACATGAGTGTTAGGACTAAAGAACTAGATTTTTCCACACTAACAAGCTACCCCGAGTTTGCACAATAGGATTCAAGAACTTGTTGTAAGGAGATTGCATTATTCAAATCTGCTTTCAAGAGGATCAAAGAATCATCAGCAAATAGTAAGTGTGATACTGATGGTGCACCCCTACACACTTTTACCCCTTCAATGCCACCAATCTCTTCAACATGCAACAAAGAACTTGATAAACCTTCCGCACTAAGAAGGAACAGATAAGGAGACAATGGATCTCCTTGCCTAATACCTCTAGTTGGAGTAAAACCACCAGTCAGTTGGGAATTGACACGAACAGAATAGGTAACAGATGTTACACAAGCAATAACCAGATCAATCCACTCCTGATGGAACCCTAGCCTCATCATCATCTTTCTCAGAAACTCCCACTCCACTCTATCATATGCTTTATGCATATCCAATTTAACTACACACAAACCAGTTTTTCCTTCTCTCTTATTTTTGATTTTGTGAACACATTCATATGCCACCAACACATTATCAGTAATTAATCTTCCTGAGAAAAACGTGCTCTATGTTGGGGAGATGAGATCAGGCAGGATTATCTTCAATGTTGCAGCTAACATCTTTGAAATAATCTTATAGACTACATTACATAACGAAATCGGTCTGAATTGGGAAACCTCCTATGGATTATCAACTTTTGGAATCAGCACAACTACTCTTTCATTCCAACCTTCAGGAATTACCTTATCATTTATTGCCTTCAGAACCACAGTTGTAATATCAGGACCAACCAAATGCCAGAACATTTTATAAAACAAGGCGTGAAGTCCATCTGGCCTGGGTGCCTTTAAATCCCCAATTGAGAACACTGCTTCTTTCACATCTTCACCAGTAAAAGGAGCTATCAGGTTTTCATTCATTAGTTGGGTAACTTTAGGAGAAATCCTTTCTAAAAATTCTGGATCAACAACATTATTTTCCGTGGAGAAGAGATTATCAAAATAGCTTAGGATAACCGAATTCAAATTGTCATTACCTTCTACGAAGTCACCGCTCGGATTTTTTTAGCTTTTTGATTGTATTCCTTTTCTTCCTTGTCGTAGCAAGACTGTGAAAGTAAGACGTATTCATGTCCCCATTCTCAAGCCAATTAGCTCTGGACCGCTGATTCCATCTCATCTCTTCTTGCTCTAAGAACTTTTCAATTAAATTTGCAATTTCATGCTTCTTGCGATCAGATTTTGGGTTAATTGGTCCGCGCATCACTGTTTCAAGCTCCCTCTGGGCCGCGCGCAGCCTTCTCTTGGGCCCCCGGAGCACCCTCTGATCCCATGCATGAAGCCCATCATGCATGGCCTTTAAGCGCTGGAGTACGTCGATCGGGTTCTCATTCCCCACCGCCGCCTCCCATTCTTCCTTGACAATCTCTCCAAAATTCTCCCCTCTGAACCATTTCGCTTCAAATTTATTTTGTTTGGGCATCGGATCAGAATACAGCGTTGTATAGTATTCCGTATCGAGCAACAGCGGCCTCTGATTGGAATGATTATACTCGAGGTGAACCATGGCCGCATCCATATGCATTTGGTTCCAGCTCAAATTCCCCACTGCTTTGTCCAATCTCGATCTCATATTGCCTCTGCTCCAAGTGAACATATCTCCCACATATCCCAAGTCACTCAGATCACAATCATCCAGCGCCCTATGAAAATCTTGGAGGTCGTTGACGCCCACCCTCCTTCTCATAGTCAAACAGGATTTCATTGAGATCACCCATAACAATCCAAGGCAGGTTATTGTTCTGAAAGATTGGTCCTCATTCTATCCCAAGTTTTGTACTTTTCTTCCCATTTAAATTCACCATACATTCCAGTAAATCTCCAGTAAATCTCCAGTTGTTGGCATCCTCTTCTATACGGACATCAATGAAATTTGGCTCTGCCCTTATTTGGTAAATTTTAACTTCTTTCCTCCAGAACATAAGGATGCCGCCACACCTTTAATCATTGTCATGAACAATTTTACAATCCATGTTTACTCTTCTCCGAAGGCATTCTGCCGGATAATCATCGAGGTGGGTCTCCGACAAGAATACCATATCTGGGTTTTGGCGCCTCAAGACATCAAGAAGCGCTCGAACTGCCGCGGCATTACCCAACCCGTGACAGTTCCAACATAGAATCCTCATTGCGACCGAACAGGCTCCTCGCGGGAACCCGCCGATCCGAGTGAGGGGAGTCAGCTCCTTCCTTCTTAGTATGTTTCTTCCTATCCTTCTCAAGCATTCCATCCAAAGAATCAGCTATAGGGAACCCCTCAGCAGCCACAATTCCATACTATTATTTGCCAATAAATTACCGCTCTCCTCATCATCAACTTCTTTACCATCAAGATCCAGGGCTCTTTTAGCTAGTGGGTTTGTAAGATTAGCTTTGTCCAGATCCATATTATTTAATTTCCCCAGACCAGTCGCCGTGTCTTTTAGTTCAGGATCATCCTGTTTAGCACCCGGAATAATGGCATTGTGTCTCCATGATGTCATCAAGCCACCCCGACCCCTTTGATCCATTCCTCTTCCAGAAGATAATCTCCAACTCGGCCAGCTCTACCACTCCCACGTCCACCTCCTCTAGCAAAGGACAGTCCACGGCCATGCCATGTTTCCCAATCGGCCTTTAAGAAATCTCCCCACTTCAAATTTGCCTCATCGTGTTACCAGAGCTACATTCAAGATGAGAGTGCCCAAAAAAGCCACAAGCACCACAAAATTTCCGAATTTTCTCATATTGTAGGTGGTAAATTCCCCTCACTCCATCTCTCACAATTGAGACAAATCGAGCTAGAACCTTTCTAACATCAAGTTTTACCCGGATGCGGACGAAATTCCCCATACCCATAACATTGGTCTCAATTTTTGTAATCTGTCCAATCTTCCTTGTGAGGTTTTTAATTAGAGCTTCACTGCGATAACCAATAGGGAGATTGTGAATATGGACCCATGTTTCAAATAAATTGATATCAATAAGATCTATTGACATAAACCCATCATACTCCTCAATACAAACTGCGTTCTGCCTGAACAGCCACGGCCCTCCTTCCTTTACCTTAATCCAATCTCCTAGGCAGAAACATTGGACTGTAAACAAATTGTTCTCCAAATGATGAAACTCAATATGTTGTGCCGGAGCCCAGGCATTTCTCATATGATTCTCAGAAGTTACTGGGCTAAACAGATTTGATGTGTGTACCTTAACAAGGGCGAGCCACTTCATCCCCTGTTTGGGCACTGTCTCCTCTTCTTCAAACACAACATCATCAAATTCATCATCCTCTATCCCCAGCCGCAACTTAAGATCACCGATCTTTTCTCCCTTCTTGCTTCCCGATCCGTTCGCACTATTTGCGGAACTTGCCGGGCTCGCCACGACTTCCGTCCAAGCGGGAGACATGCACCAAGGGACTACGCGAGAGCTGCGAACCTTACGGATCCGATCCACCGATCAGAAAGTTTTCCCGGTGTCTTTGATTCCTCCTCCTCCGGACAAGACCGGTGGCAGGACTCCGAAACCCTAAACGCCCTGTCGCCAGAGCCTTAGGTCCGAAGCGTTTTGATTGTACGGAAGAGTTATTTGTAGTTTTATTCCACATTTGTTCAATCCATAATCGCAAAAAAAAACTAAACCGCCTATTCACCAACCCCCTTCCTAGGCGGCATCTAGGTCCTTTCACCTTTGTAGAGGGAAGAAGGATTAACATGTGCTAGATCTTAGTTGATTAAAAAAATACAGAACATGTTGAGACATGCATCATGTCAACAGTTCATCTTAGGCATGGAATTTTTTTCCCCAATCATTGATATCTTTATTGCGCTGTTTCTTCTTTCTAAAAGTTCTAGACATTTAGATAATGCATAAAAAAATAGAAGCAAACTCGAACATTGAGCTTGAAATGTCTCATACTCTCTTGACAGACTAGCCGAAAGAAGAATAGCATGAACTCAAAATTATCTTGTTGTTGGATTATATGAAAAATTCCTCACATGTCAGCATGGATTTAATCAACACTTCTTTCCCTCAGATCCCGCATTAAGTCCTGTTGCGACGAGATGTGGTCATTCGATGTCTTGCACCCTCATCCTGTCTTGGGTTTCGTGTTTGGATGGGCTCCATCTGGTGGTGTGACCCGTCCTACTTGTTCGGGAGGCTTCAAGTTGACAATGCCCAGTGGTATGGCAATGCGGACTATGTCATTTGCACTCGGTACTATGTATTAGAAACCCCACACACGGTTGCTTAGTGGGACCTAACGCCACACAAGCATCCATCATGTTGTTCTTGTTTTGTGAATTAGGATCAAATTGTATTGGTCGCTACTACAACTCTAAGGTATATTACCTTTTATACTCTATAATGATTATTACCCTGCAGTTAAATGTCTGTTAACCATTTCTACAAATTCCTAGCCTTTTTTTATTAAATTTAAAATTCTACATCAAGGTGATGTATACAATCAAATAGTTCCATGCCACGTCTCTTCACAACTAGAGTGCACATAGCCAACAAAGATGAGGAGAAGACATTTAGGAAGAAAAGAAAAATTACAAAATGTCTCGTATCTACTAGTAGTACATGATAGATAGCTGAGTGTGGCGTTTTGGAGGCCGAGCTACAGGCAGCTCTTTATTTTTAAAGACTCAAAATTCATTTTTCAAAATTAAAAAAATATGAAACAAAATCCTAGAGGTAGCCAATGTTTTGTATGGTACAATGGTGTAAAATCTCAATGCAAATTGATTTCTAGTCTAGGCTACATGAAATTGACAAAATCTGATAAATTTAACAGTCTTGATATATGTACTATGCACTATATAATTTGTCAGTATTTGTTATTTTTTGTACATAGAATATTAAGTAGTTTGTATTGAGATTTTACACAATTGTATACATTGTTGGCTATCTCTAGAATTTTGATTCAGATTTTTTGAAACTTTAAAATACGAATTATGAGTGGTTTCCAAATAAAGGGCTACATGTAGCCCTGGCCTCCATTTTTAGTTTTTCATAGCTGCTTTATATTGATATATATACAAAACGCCGGCCGTGAGGGTGTGGTCGTGGGCCACAATAGCGTGTCTTGCGTCTAACCTGCTAGGAGTCCAAATTCCCTCTCTATCGGTACGTCGCGGAGGGCAATCCCTATTCTCCGCTTAGAGCGGGAGGAATCGGGCGCGCCGCATAGGGGCAGTTCGCTCTGGGCCGGCCCATTTAGCGAGGACAGTAAGTTTTCCTCGGTTTTTCTTGTGTTTAACCGGTTTTCTCTAGGTTTTCTCTGGTTTGGCTGGTTTTTCGGATTTTCTGTCAGTTTTTTTAAAAAAAATCAAATTTGTTTGATATAAATTTTTTTAACCTTTTTTAACCTGAACATTTTTTAATTTTTGAACTTTTTCAAAATTTGAACATTTTTAAAATTTGTACATTTTTAAAATTTGAACATTTTTTAATTTGAACATTTTTTAGTTTAGAACAATTTTTAGCTTTGAACATTTTTAAAATTCGAATATTTTTCAGATTCAACATTTTTAATGTTCGAACTTTTTTTAGATTTGAACACTTTTAAAATTTGAACATTTTTCAGATTTGAACATTTTTCAGATCTGAACATTTTCAAATTCAAACATTTTTTAGATTCAAAATTTTCCAAATTTTATCATTGAAGCAACTCACAATTTTTCAGATTTCATCATATATTCAAAACAAAAAAAAACAACAAGAAAGCAGACAAGGTTAGAGTCTAACGATCGAAGTATCGAACAGAGTAGGGCAGCTCAAGTTACTTTACCTCGGCCGTAAATTGGCCCGGCCCATGTTGTCTTTCCTTGAGCGATTTTGGTCCATCGCATCGCTTAAAGCGTAGCATAGGGGCTCCCGTCGCGGAGCGCATTTAATTCATTTCGCGCATTTATCTAGCACCTGATTTTCTCGTGATTTTAGTTTTTTTTTTCGGGTAGTGTGATATCCGGGATATTAGTTTCTGTTTTAGCTGGATTTTCTCTACGTGGTATTTTTTTTTATCTCGCCTCTTTTCTACGTAAAAACTAATTGTGAAAAGTGGAATTTGAACACATGACTTGCAATGTGGAATTCTTCACGTGAGCTAACCATATTTTCTCAATTGTGTTTGTGATACACAAACATAAATTATTGTAGATGAATATACCTTTTTTTTTGCTTTCTGTATTACAATTCCCTTTTCAAATGATTTTTATGAGAAAAACAAGTGGTTCAGGGTTTTTTTTTACAATTTCCTTTTCAACAATTCCCTTTTGGAAACACTTCTTTTCTGTTATATAAGAAGAAAGTGTTATTTAGTACCAAGATTCATGTTAGTTAGAGCACTTTTTTATAATTCCCTTTATCGGGTTAGTGGTTTTTTAGAGAGGGAATAACGGGTGGAGAATCACTTGCAACTCAAATAAACTATCACTTGCTACACAAAATTAAGTACCATATTTATTAAGGTTGTTAGCTTTTTAAAATAATATTAATTTTTTTAGGGTTAGTAAATTTTTATTTTTACCATTGATAAATAACGGGTTGATCATATGTGAATTAAAAAAAGTTGCAAAAATATTATAAGTGAAATTATCTCTTCGGGTCGATAACTTGTCATATTTACCACTGATAAATAACGGGCAGTGGGTTGATCACATGTGAGCTAAAAAAAAGTCGTCACAATTTTCTAAGTGAAACGAGAAGGTTGTTAATGACAAAAAACCCTTCTATTATGCAGGTTATTTTCAGGTGTACAACTATGCTCCGTTCATGGTCACCGCTTCCACTCCGAGGACCGAGACCTATTTATGTGTCTACACGGTTGGAGAATACGGCCAATGAGTTTATTACCCAACATGGGTGGCTGTATAACCGTATGATAGAAGCCAATGAAACTATCGACTAGTTGGCTTTTTATCCTTTGATCATTTCTCTACTCTTTTATTTGGATACTGGATTCATAAACAACTGTGTGCATCTTAGCTATGCTGAGGCTGGATGTAATACTTGATACTTTGAGTAATAAAGGGTCCTTTATCGAAAAAATGTGGTGGATCTTCGTTTTCGCTTGCTTAGAAAGCATGGCCTTTATCTCCAGGTGAATGTACTAGGCTGTCGCCTAGAGGGGGGGTGTATAGGCGGTGTATAAAAACTTCTACTTGAGAGCTAAACTAGGCGGAATAAAACTAAGTGTTTACTAGTTCAGCTCAAAGCCTATCAACTAGGGGTTTGCCTAAGTGCACCAACAACTTATGCTAGCATGATGAGGAACCAGGTGATAACAAGATAGGTATAGCACATCAAGCAAGATAGATATCACAATGTAAAGCGCATAGGTAAAGGAGCTCGGGTTGAGAAGTAACCGGTGCACGAGGAGACGACGATGTATCCCGAAGTTCACACCCAAGGGTGCTACGTCTCCGTTGGAGCGGTGTGGAGGCACGAGGCACTCCAAGAAGCCAACTAGGGCCACCGTATTCTCCTCAAGCCCTTCCTCCAAGGAGGAACGCCTCGATCCACTAAGGGACCCTTGAGGGTGGTCACCGAACCCGTACAAGCTTGGGCAAACTCCCAAGTATCAAGCTTGAGGCAACTCCACAACACGGAGGCTCTCAAGTACAAGGCCACAAGAGGCTACAACACGCCACACCGGCGACAAGGCCACCAAGACACCAACACGCCACAACCGGCACCAAAACCACAAAGGCTACCACACTCCACAAAGGCAACAACACCACTAAGGCTACCACGCCACAAAGACGACAATGCCACAAAAGGCTACAAGGCTACAAAAGGCTCCAAGAACACCACTAAGGACAAACACGTCATCTACGAGACCGAAACCCCAGAGAGAACCCAAACCGATGCACCTAATGCAATGGCTAAGAACACCACTAAGATGCCCAAGTTCTTCTCTCCCAAATTCCAACAAAGCTACAAAAGCTATTGGGGGAATAAGAGACGAAGAACAAATATGAGGAGAAACACCAAGCAACTCTAAGATCTAGATCTAGCAAGATCCCCTCACTTGGAGAGGGATTCAATTGGTGAAGCTCTAGATCTAGATCTCCTCTCTCCTTTCCCCCAAAAATATGCAACAAATAGTGGGGGGATCAAGAGGAGGAAACAAGAACTCAAGGTCAACAATGGAGGAGAGAGAATGGAGGGGAAGAAGTGGTTGGGTCGGAGGTGGAAGAGAGGTATATATAGGGGCCCCAGAAATATGACTGTTGGGGCTGAAAAACGGTCAGATCCGCGCCCAAAGCGGTACTATCGCTTGTCGAAGCGGTACTACCGCTCGCGCGCAAACTGCGCAGAAAACAGCTGAAAACGGGCCAAACCGGTAGTACCGTTCTGCGGAGCGGTACTACCGCTTGTGTGCAAAACAGAGCAAAACAATGCAGAGAGAGGGGACAGCAGCAGGCAGGGAGCAGCGTGGCAGCGCATGCAGTAGCAGATGCGGCGTGCGGCGCGTGGGCCCGGCAGGAGGGCTCTCCCTGCGAGGAGCGAGCAGCAGCACAGGCGCGTGGGGCCGGCGTGCCTTTCCCGCGCGGGAGCCGTACGGCGTGGGCGAGCGCGGGGTCAACGCCCTCTGCCTCGCGCGCGGGAGCGTCGAGCGGGGGCGCGGCCTGGGCGAGCGAGCGGCGAGGCGGCTTGGTGGGCTGGCGGCGGTGCGGCCCACGCGGGGACGGAAGGCAGTGGAGGCCGGTGGTTTGGAGAAGAAAGTGGGCCGGTAGTACCTGGCCGGCCTGGTACCGTAATTGGGTTACGGTACTACCGGGCCGGTACCGGCCTGGTACCGCTTGCGATCCAGTAAGCCAAAACGCGCGTGCGCTACTTTGGACGGTACTGCCCACGGTACTATCGCCCGGCCCAATAAGATTTTTCTTTTTCTTTTTAAATATGCATCAACCGTAAAATCCATAACTCGACCTAGGAAACTCGGAATGACATGAAACCAGTTTTGTTGGAAAGAGGGCGACAAGAGCTACCTTCTCACAAGGTGAAATCATGCAAAAGAGTAGATGATGATTTTCTCATGGTCATAGAGGTGTAACCTCTCAATAAGGTGTATCGGGAAAATCATCACCCTTGCGCGTGCAACATGCAATGCAACCGGAATCCGTTTCCGATGAGCTAGAGCTTGTCATGGACATGAACGCAAGCTCTAACTCATCTCATGGATAAGAACCAAGAACAACCAAGAACACGATGCAATGCATGCAAGGTTTGAGCTCTCTCCGATGATGCGACCTACTATCCTATCGAGCACAAACCTTAACCTTGCGCGTTCCTCTCGAGTCGGCAAGCTCCGTCTTCACCCTCTTCATCATTGTACATGCCACCGTCTTCCTCCAACATACACGCCACCGTATTCTTTGATCTTGTATGCACGCCACCGTCTTCATCCATCTTCTACGCCGTCTTCTCTCTTCATCTTCAACACCGTCTTCGTCTCTCTTCGACATCGTCTTCGTCATTGTACTCCGTCTTCTCCATCTTGCAACCTTGAGTCCAACACATGGCTATGGACTTGACCTAATATATAATCTCAAAGCAACTGTTAGTCCATAGGGATTGTCATCAATTACCAAAACCACACATGGGGTAATGGACATGTTCTTTCAATCTCTCCCATTTTTGTAATTGATGACTGATGACCCACAAGTATAGGGGATCGCAACAGTCTTCGAGGGAAGTAAAACCCAAATTTATTGATTCGACACAAGGGGAGGTAAAGAATACTTATAAGCCTTAACAACTGAGTTGTCAATTCAGCTGCACCTGGAAAAGCACTAGCAACAGGGGTGATGTGAAAGTAGCAGTGATATGAGAGCAATAGTAACAGTAACACAACAGCAGTAGTAGTAATATGAGAGCAATGGTACCAGAAATAGTTGACATGTAGAACGAGTATATGATGATGAAAGATGGACCGGGGTTCCCAACTATCTACACTAGTGGTAACTCTCCAATAACAAGTGTTGGGTGAACAAATTACAGTCGGGCAATTGATAGGATTGAAATAGCATTAAGACAGAATATCAAGATCATTAATCATGTAGGCATGTTTTCCATATTTAGTCGTACGTGCTCGCAATGAGAAACTTGCACAACATCTATTGTCCTACCAGCCGGTGGCAGCCGGGCCTCAAGGGAATCTACTGGATATTAAGGTACTCCTTTTAATAGAGCACCGGAGCAAAGCATTAACACTCCGTGAAAACATGTGTCCCTCACATCACCGCCATCCCCTCCGGTTGTCCCGATTTGTCACTTCGGGGCCTTTGGTTCCGGACAGTGACATGTGCATACAACTTGTAGATACAATCTAAGCAATAATTATAGAGCTCAAATCTAAGATCATGCCACTCGGGCCCTAGTGACAAGCATTAAGCATAACAAGATTGCAGCAACAATAACTTCACAAACTTTGTAGATAGACAATCATAACGTAACAATCCATCGGATCCCAACAAACACAACACCGATTACATCGATGAATCTCAATCATGTAAGGCAGCTCATGAGATCATTGTATTGAAGTACATGGGGAGAGAATACCAACTAGCTACAGCTAGAACCCGTAGTCCATGGGGGAACTACTCACGGAGCATGATGGAGGCGATGGCGTTGATGGAGATGGCTTCCGGGACTTCCCCGTCCCAGGTGCCGGGACAGAGACTTCTGTCCCCGAATTGAGTTTCGCGATGGTGGCGGCGCCCGGAGTCTTTCTAGAGTTTCGTCAAGTGGTACGGTGTTTTTAGGTCGAAAGGGATTTTATAGGCGAAGAGGCGGCGCGGGGCACTGGGCACTGGGGGCTCCACACCACAGCCGGCGCGGCCTAGGCCGGCCGCGCCGCCCTATGGTGTGGTGGCCCTCGGCCCCTCTCCGACTCTTCTTCGGTGTTCTGGAGCCTTCCGGGAAAAATAGGAGGTTTGGTCTTCGTTTCGTCGAATTCCGAGAATATTGCCCGAACAGCCTTTCTGGAACCAAACAGCAGAAAACAGGAACTGGCACTGTGGCATCTTGTTAATAGGTTAGTTCTGGAAAACGCATAAAAACATCATAAAGTGCAAGCAAAACATGTAAGTATTGTCATAAAACAAGCATGGAACGACAGAAATTATGGATATGTCGGGACGTATCAGCATCCCCAAGCTTAGTTCCTGCTCGTCCCGAGCAGGTAAACGATAAAAAGAATAATTTCTGTAGTGACATGTGATGGCGTGTAACTCACACGTTCGTTGGGAACCCCAAGAGGAAGGTATGATGCGCACAGCAAGTTTTCCCTCAGAAAGAAACCAAGGTTTAATCGAACCAGTAGGAGCCAAGAAGCACGTTGAAGGTTGATGGTCGCGGAATGTGATGCGGCGCAACACCAGGGATTCCGGCGCCAACGCGGAACCTGCACAACACAACCAAAGTACTTTGTCCCAACGAAATAGTGAGGTTGTCAATCTCACCGGCTTGCTGTAACAAAGGATTAAACGTATCGAGTGGAAGATGTTTGCAAAGAAAACAGTAAACACAATTGAGATTGTATGCTATGTAAAGAATAGGACCGGGGTCCACAGTTCACTAGAGGTGTCTCTCCCATAAGATAAAAGCATGTTGGGTGAACAAATTACAGTCGGGCAATTGACAAATAGAGAAAGGCATAACAATGCATATACATGATATGATAAATATAGTGAGATTTAATTGGGCATTACGACAAAGTACATAGACCGCCATCCAACTGCATCTATGCCTAAAAAGTCCACCTTCAGGTTATCATCCGAACCCCTCCATATTAAGTTGCAAAGCAACAGACAATTGCATTAAGTATGGTGCGTAATGTAATCAACAACTACATCCTTAGACATAGCATCAATGTTTTATCCCTAGTGGCAACAGCACATCCACAACCTTAGAACTTTCTGTCACTGTCCCAGATTCAATGGAGGCATGAACCCACTATCGAGCATAAATACTCCCTCTTGGAGTTAAGAGCAAAAACTTGGCCAGAGCCTCTACTAATAACGGAGAGCATGCAAGATCATAAACAACACATGAACAATAGATTGATAATCACCATAATCATAGTACTCTCTATCCATCGGATCCCGACAAACACAACATATAGAATTACATATAGATGATCTTGATCATGTTAGGCAGCTCACAAGATCCAACAATGAAGCACAACAAGGAGAAGACGACCATCTAGCTACTGCTATGGACCCATGGTCCAGGGGTGGACTACTCACTCATCACTCCGGAGGCGACCATGGCGGTGTAGAGTCCTCCGGAGATGAATCCCTCTCCGGCAGGGTGCCGGAGGCGATCTCCGAATCCCCCGAGATGGGATTCGCGGCGGCGTCTCTGTAAGGTTTCCGTATCGTGGCTCTCGGACTGGGGTTTCGCGACGGAAGCTTTAAGTAGGCGGAGGGTCAACGCGGGGGGCACACGAGGGGCCCAGGAGGTAGGTCGGCGCGGCCAGGGCCTGGCCGCGCGCCTCCTCCTCGGCCGCCTCGTGGCCCCACTTCGTTATCTCTTCGGTCTTCTGAAGCTTCGTGCAAAAATAGGACCCTGGGCGAAAGTTTCGTCCAATTCCGAGAATATTTCTTTACTAGGATTTCTGAAACCAAAAACAGCAGAAAACAGCAACTGGCTCTTCGGCATCTTGTTAATAGGTTAGTTCCAAATGCATAAATATGACATATAATGTGCATAAAACATGTAGGTATCATCAATAAAGTAGCATGGAACATAAGAAATTATCGATACGTTGGAGACGTATCAGCATCCCCAAGCTTAGTTCTGCTCGTCCCGAGGGTAAAACGATAACAAAGATAATTTCTGAAGTGACATGCCATCATAATCTTGATCATACTATTTGTAAACATATGTAATGAATGCAGCGATCAAAGCAAAGGTAATGACATGAGTAAACAACTGAATCATATGACAAAGACTTTTCATGAATAGTACTTCAAGACAAGCATCAATAAGTCTTGCATAAGAGTTAACTCATAAAGCAATAAATCAAAGTAAAGGTGTTGAAGCAACACAAAGGAAGATTAAGTTTCAGCGGTTGCTTTCAACTTATAACATGTATATCTCATGGATATTGTCAACATAAAGTAATATAACAAGTGCAATATGCAAGTATGTAGGAATCAATGCACAGTTCACACAAGTGTTTGCTTCTTAAGGTGGAAGGAGATAGGTAAACTGACTCAACAATAAAAGTAAAAGAATGGTCCTTCAATGAGGAAAGCATCGATTGCTGTATTTGTGCTAGAGCTTTTATTTTAAAAACATGAAACAATTTTGTCAACGGTAGTAGTAAAGCATATGAGTTATGAAAATTATATCTTACAAGTTGCAAGCCTCACGCATAGTATACTAATAGTGCCCGCACCTCGTCCTACTTAACTTGGACTACCGGGTCTTCGCATGCCATGTTTCAACCAAGTGTCACAAAGGGGTACCTCCATGCCGCCTGTACAAAGGTCTAAGGAGAATGCTCGCATTTCGGATTTCTCGCTTTTGATTATTCTCAACTTAGACATCCATACCGGTACAACATGGACAACAGATAATGGACTCCTCTTAAATGCATAAGCATGTAGCAAAGTTATTATTCTCATATGAGATTGAGGATATATGTCCAAAACTGAAACTTCCACCATGATTCATGGCTTTAGTTAGCGGCCCAATGTTCTTCTCTAACAATTTTGCATGCTCCAACCACTAAAATGATAGACCTTCAGACAAGACGGACATGCATAGCAACTCACATGATATTCAACAATAGTTGATGGCGTTCCCCAGAAGCATGGTTATCGCACAACAGCAACTTAATAAAATATAAAGTGCATAAGTACATATTCAATACTACGATAGTTTTTAAGGCTATTTTGTCCCATGAGCTATATATTGCAAAGGTGAATGATGGAATTTTAAAGGTAGCACTCAAGCAATTTACTTTGGAATGGCGGAGAAATACCATGTAGTAGGTAGGTATGGTGGACACAAATGGCATAGTAGTTGGCTCAAGGATTTTGGATGCATGAGAAGTATTCCCTCTCGATACAAGGTTTAGGCTAGCAAGGTTATTTGAAGCAAACTCAAGGATGAAAAAGTGCAGCAAAACTCACATAAAATACATATTGTAAACATTATAAGACTCTACACTGTCTTCCTTGTTGTTCAAAACTCAATACTAGATATTATCTAGACCTTAGAGAAACCAAATATGCAAATCAAATTTTAGCAAGCTCTATGTATTTCTTCATTAATGGGTGCAAAGCATATGATGCAAGAGCTTAAACATGAGCACAACAATTGCCAAGTATCACATTATCCAAGACATTTTAGAATTACTACATGTAGCATTTTCCAATTCCAACCATATAACAAATTAACGAAGAAGAAACTTCGCCTTGAACATTATGAGTAAAGCCTAAGGACACATGTGTCCATATGCAACAGCGGAGCGTGTCTCTCTCCCACAAAGTGAATGCTAGGATCCATTTTATTCAAACAAAAACAAAAACAAAAACAAACCGACGCTCCAAGTAAAGAACACAAGATGTGATTAAATAAAAATATAGTTTCAGGGGAGGAACGATGATGTTGTCGATGAAGAAGGGGATGCCTTGGGCATCCCCAAGCTTAGACGCTTGAGTCTTCTTAAAATATGCAGGGGTGAACCACGGGGCATCCCCAAGCTTAGAGCTTTCACTCCTCTTGATCATAGTATATCATTCTCCTCTCTTGACCCTTGAAAACTTCCTTCACACCAAACTTCAAGCAAACTCATTAGAGGGTTAGTGCACAATTAATAATTCACTCATTCAGAGGTGACACAATCATTATTTTCACTTCTGGACATTGCATAATGCTACTGGACATTAGTGGATCAAAGAAATAAATCCAACATAGCAAAAGAGGCAATGCGAAATAAAAGGCAGAATCTGTCAAAAACAGAACAGTCCGTAAAGACGAATTTAGAAATGGCACCAGACTTGCTCAAATGGAAAAACTCAAAACTAATGAAAGTTGCGTACATATCTGAGGATCACGCTCGTAAATTGGCAGATTTTTTCGAATTTTCTACAGAGAATTGTGCCCAGATTCGTGACAGACAGCAATGCTGTTTCTGCGCAGCGATCCCAAATATAACATCAACTTTGACATAGAAACTTTACTTGGCACAAAAACATGATAAGGAGAGGTTGCTACAGTAGTAAACAACTTCCAAGACTCAACAAAACAAAAAAATTGCTGTAGGTAAAAACATGGGTTGTCTCCCATAAGCGCTTTTCTTTAACGCCTTTCAGCTAGGCGCAGAAAGTGCAAATCAAGTAACATCGAGAGTAGAAGCATCAACATCATAGCTTGTTCTAATAATAGAATCAAAAGGCAACTTCATTCTCTTTCTAGGGAAGTGTTCCATACCTTTCTTGAGAGGACATTGATATTTAATATTACCTTCCCTCATATCAATAAAAGCACCAACAGTTCGAAGAAAAGGTCTTCCCAACACAATTGGACAAGATGCATTGCATTCGATATCCAAGACAACAAAATCAACGGGGACAAGGTTATTGTTAACCGTAATATGCACATTATTAATCCTCCCCAAAGGTTTCTTTTTAACATTATCGGCAAGATTAACATCCAAATAACAATTCTTCAATGGTGGCAAGTCAAGCATATCGTAAATCTTTTTAGGCATAACAGAAATACTTGCACCAAGATCACATAAAGCATTACATTCAAAGTCATTGAATTTCATTTTAATGATGGGCTCCCAACCATCCTCTAACTTTCTAGGAATAGAAGTTTCAAGTTTTAGTTTCTCTTCTCTAGCTTTTATGAGAGCATTTGTAATATGTTTTGTAAAGGCTAAATTTATAGCACTAGCATTAGGACTTTTAGCAAGTTTTTGCAAGAACTTTATAACTTCAGAGATGTGGCAATCATCAAAATCTAAATCATTATGAGCTACAGCAATGGGATCATTATTCCCAAGGTTGGAAAAAATTTCAGCAGTTTTATCACAAGCAGTTTCAGCAGTTTTAGCAATTTCAGGCAGTTTTGTACGCTTTGCACTAGGAGTAGAAACATTGCCAACACCAATTATTTTACCATTGATAGTAGGAGGTGCAGCAACATGTGAAGAATTAGCATTACTAGTGGTGGTAATAGTCCAAACTTTAGCTACATTATTCTCTTTAGCTAGTTTTTCATTTTCTTCTCTATCCCACCTAGCACGCAGTTCAGCCATTAATCTTATATTCTCATTAATTCTAACTTGGATGGCATTTGCTGTGGTAGTAATCTTATTATCAATATTATCAGGTTTAGCAGCCATTTTATTAATTAAAGAGGATTGTGATGCAGACATGTATGAGATTCGGGTTTCAGCATTTGAAATTTTAGTTTGCAGACCAGAAATCTCCCTATTCAAATTTTCAAGTTGATTTCCTATATTTTTCAACAAGGTAGATTGTTCATTCATAGTTTTAGTAAACAATTGGTTTTGCTCATATTGCGATTGCATAAAGTTTTTAGTGGATCTTTCAACATCTAGCATCCTTCCCTCATATCTACCATAAGTATTACCATTAGCAGGATATGGCCTAGAATTTTGAGCAACTAATGAAGCTAACGAAACATTATTAGGATCAACATTAGATCTACCATTCACAAGCATAGACATAATCACATCAATCTTATCACTCAAGGAAGAGGTTTCAACAGAATTTACCTTCTTACCTTGTGGAGCTCTTTGTGCCATTCAGAGTAATTTATCATCATATCATCAAGAAGTTTTGTAGCCGCCCCCAATGTGATGGACATAAAGGTACCTCCAGCAGCTGAATCCAATAAATTCCGCGAAGAAAAATTTAGTCCTGCATAGAAGGTTTGGATAATCATCCAAGTAGTCAGTCCATGGGTTGGGCAATTCTTTACCAAAGTTTTCATTCTCTCCCAAGCTTGAGCAACATGTTCAGTATCTAATTGCTTAAAATTCATTATGCTACTTCTCAAAGATATAATTTTAGCGGGAGGATAATATCTACCAATAAAAGCATCCTTGCATTTAGTCCATGAATCAATACTATTCTTAGGCAAAGATAGCAACCAATCTTTAGCTCTTCCTCTTAATGAGAAAGGAAACACTTTCAATTTAATAATATCACCATCTACATCTTTATACTTTTGCATTTCACAAAGTTCAACAAAATTATTGAGATGGGCAGCAGCATCATCAGAACTAGCACCAGAAAATTGTTCTCTCATGACAAGGTTTAGTAAAGCAGGTTTAATTTGAAAGAATTCTGCTGTAGTAGCAGGTGGAGCAATAGGTGTGCATAGAAAATCATTATTATTTGCATTTGTGAAGTCACACAATTTGGTATTTTCAGGGGTATTCATTTTAGCAACGGTAAATAAAACAAACTAGATAAAATAAATGCAAGTAACTAATTTTTTTGTGTTTTTGATATAGAGAGCAAGACAGTAAATAAAGTAAAACTAGCAACTAATTTTTTTTGTGTTTTGATTTAGTGCAGCAAACAAAGTAGTAAATAAAATAAAGCAAGACAAAAACAAAGTAAAGAGATTGAGAAGTGGAGACTCCTTGCAGCGTGTCTTGATCTCCCCAACGGCGCGAAAAGAGCTTGATGGCGTGTAACTCACACGTTCGTTGGGAACCCCAAGAGGAAGGTATGATGCGCACAGTAGCAAGTTTTCCCTCGAAAGAAACCAAGGTTTAATCGAACCAGTAGGAGCCAAGAAGCACGTTGAAGGTTGATGGTCGCGAAATGTGATGCGGCGCAACACCAGGGATTCCGGCGCCAACGCGGAACCTGCACAACACAACCAAAGTACTTTGTCCCAACGAAGTGAGGTTGTCAATCTCACCGGCTTGCTGTAACAAAGGATTAAACGTATCGAGTGGAAGATGTTTGCAAAGAAAACAGTAAAACACAATTGCAGAGATTGTATGCTATGTAAAGAATAGGACCGGGGTCCACAGTTCACTAGAGGTGTCTCTCCCATAAGATAAAAGCATGTTGGGTGAACAAATTACAGTCGGGCAATTGACAAATAGAGAAAGGCATAACAATGCATATACATGATATGATAAATATAGTGAGATTTAATTGGGCATTACGACAAAGTACATAGACCGCCATCCAACCGCATCTATGCCTAAAAAGTCCACCTTCAGGTTATCATCCGAACCCCTCCAGTATTAAGTTGCAAAGCAACACAATTGCATTAAGTATGGTGCGTAATGTAATCAACAACTACATCCTTAGACATAGCATCAATGTTTTATCCCTAGTGGCAACAGCACATCCACAACCTTAGAACTTTCTGTCACTGTCCCAGATTCAATGGAGGCATGAACCCACTATCGAGCATAAATACTCCCTCTTGGAGTTAAGAGCAAAAACTTGGCCAGAGCCTCTACTAATAACGGAGAGCATGCAAGATCATAAACAACACATGAACAATAGATTGATAATCACCATAATCATAGTACTCTCTATCCATCGGATCCCGACAAACACAACATATAGAATTACATATAGATGATCTTGATCATGTTAGGCAGCTCACAAGATCCAACAATGAAGCACAACAAGGAGAAGACGACCATCTAGCTACTGCTATGGACCCATGGTCCAGGGGTGGACTACTCACTCATCACTCCGGAGGCGACCATGGCGGTGTAGAGTCCTCCGGGAGATGAATCCCGCAGGGTGCCGGAGGCGATCTCCGAATCCCCCGAGATGGGACGCGGCGTCTCTGTAAGGTTTTCCGTATCGTGGGGGGTGGCGCGAGCTTTAAGGGAAGGGTCAACGCGCGGGGCCACAAGGGGCCAGGAGGTAGGTCGGCGCGCCAGGGCCTGGGCCGGCCGGCCTCTCTGCCTCTGGCCCTCTTCGTTTCTCTTCCGGAAGCCAAAAATAGGACCCCGAAAGTTTCGTCCAATTCCGAGAATATTTCTTTACTAGGATTTCTGAAACCAAAAACAGCAGAAAACAGCAACTCTTCTTCGGCATCTTGTTAATAGGTTAGTTCCAGAAAATGCATAAATATGACATATAATGTGCATAAAACATGTAGGTATCATCAATAAAGTAGCATGGAACATAAGAAATTATCGATACGTTGGAGACGTATCAACATGCTACTTACATAACCTTGATCATACTATTACAAAGCATATGAAATGAATGAAGTAACTCAAGGCAATGATCTATAGTTGCTAACAAATAGATAACATATAGCAAAACTTTTCATGAAGAGTACTTTCAAGACAAGTATCAAAAGCTTTGCACAAGAGTTAACTCATAAAGCAATAAGTTCAAAGTAAAGGCATCGAAGCAACACAAGGGAAGATATAAGTTTCAGCGGTTGCTTTCAACTTGTAACATGCATATCTCATGGATAATTGTCAACACAAAGTAATATGATGAATGCAAATAAGCAAGTATGTAAGAATCAATGCACAGTTGACACAAGTGTTTGCTTCTAAGATGGAAGGAAGTAGGTAAACTGACTCAACATAAAGTAAAAGAATGGCCCTTCAAAGAGGAAAGCATCGATTGCTATATTTGTACTAGAGCTTTGGTTTTGAAAACATAAAGAGAGCATAAAAGTAAAGTTTTGAGAGGTGTTTGTTGTTGTCAACGAATGGTAGTGGGCACTCTAACCCCCTTGCTAGACAAACCTTCAAGAGCGGCTCCCATGAATTATTTTTATTTTTGGGTGGCACTCCTTCCAACCTTTCTTTCACAAACCATGGCTAACCGAATCCTCGGGTGCCTGCCAACAATCTCATACCATGAAGGAGTGCCCTTTTATTTTAGTTTTATCATGATGACACTCCTCCCCACCTTTGCTTACACAAGCCATGGCTAACCGAATCCTCGGGTGCCGTCCAACAATCACATACCATGGAGGAGTGTCTATTTTTGTTAATTAATTTGGGACTGGGAATCCCATTGCCAGCTCTTTTTGCAAAATTATTGGATAAGCGGATGAAGCCACTAGTCCATTGGTGAAAGTTGCCCAACAAGATTGAAAGATAAACACCACATACTTCCTCATGAGCTATAAAACATTGACACAAATCAGAGGTGATAAATTTTGAATTGTTTAAAGGTAGCACTCAAGCAATTTACTTTGGAATGGCAGGAAATACCACATAGTAGGTAGATATGGTGGACACAAATGGCATAGTGGTTGGCTCAAGGATTTTGGATGCATGAGAAGTATTCCCTCTCGATACAAGGCTTAGGCTAGCAAGGTTATTTGAAGCAAACACAAGTATGAACCGGTACAGCAAAACTTACATAAGAACATATTGCAAGCATTATAATACTCTACACTGTCTTCCTTGTTGCTCAAACACTTTTACCAGAAAATATCTAGACCTTAAGAGAGACCAATCATGCAAACCAATTTTAACAAGCTCTACGGTAGTTCTCCACTAATAGGTTTAAACTACATGAAAAACTTAATCATGATCTACTTGAGAGCTCAAAACAATTGCCAAGTGTCAAATTATCCAAGACATTATGAGGCATTTTCTATTTCCAACCAAATACCAATAAGTATTGTAGCTTCCAACTTTTATCATTGAACATTAAAAGTAAAACGAAGAACAAGTGTTCATATGAAAAAGCGGAGCGTGTCTCTCTCCCAAACAAGGATTGCTAGGATCCATCTTTATTCAAACACAAACAAAAATAAGAACACACAGACGCTCCAAGTAAAGCACATATGATGTGACCGAATAAAAATATAGTTTCAATAGAAGAAACCTAATAAGTTGATGAAGAAGGGGATGCCTTGGGCATCCCCAAGCTTAGACGCTTGAGTCTCCTTGAAATATGCAGGGATGAACCACGGGGCATCCCCAAGCTTAGACTTTTCACTCTTCTTGATCATATATCATCCTCCTCTCTTGACCCTTGAAAACTTCCTTCACACCAAACTTCTCATAAACTTCATTAGAGGGGTTAGTACTCAAAAAACTTGAATCCACCTTGGTCCTGTAGTGACACATTGCAAGAACTCAATAAAACATTAGCTACAGCTCTCCACGTCTAGAAAGCCTCACTTAAAGTCCACAAGAGACAATGCAAAAAACAGAGACAGAATCTGCCAAAACAGAACAGCCAGTAAACACGAATTTTAAAATGGTACTTCCGTTGCTCAAATCAGAAAACTCAAAACTAATGAAAGTTGCGTACATATCTGAGGATCACGCACGTAAATTGGCAGATTTTTCTGAGTTTCCTACAGAGAAATAAGCCCAGATTCGTGACAGATAGAAATCTGTTTCTGCGCAGAAATCCAAATCTAGTATCAACCTTCGATTAGAGGCTTCACTTGGCACAACAAAACACAAAACTAAGATAAGGAGAGGTTGCTACAGTAGTAAATAACTTCCAAGACACAAATATAAAACAAAGTACTGTAGCAAAATAACACATGGGTTATCTCCCAAGAAGTTCTTTCTTTATAGCCATCAAGATGGGCTCAGTTTTAAATGATGCACTCGCAAGAAATAGTATTTGAAGCAAAAGAGAGCATCAAAAAGCAAATACAAAACACATTTAAGTCTAACATGCTTCCTATGTAAAGGAATCTTGTAAATAAACAAGTTCATGAAAAGCAAAGTAACAAGCATAGGAAGATAAAACAAGTGTAACTTCAAAATTTTAAGCATATAGAGAAGTGTTTTAGCACCATGAAAATTTCTACTACCATATTTTCCTCTCTCATAATAATTTTCAGTAGCTTCATGAATAAACTCAACAATATAACTATCACATGCAGCATACTTTTCATGATTTCCAAACACATAATTTTTATCAAGTTCAAGAATAGTGGAATTAAAACTTTCAAACTTACTTTTATTAATAATATAACAAGGTAGTTGATCAATCTCAAGAGATATGGGACTCCTAAATAAAGTCAATACTTCTCCAATCCCATTTTCATTAGTAGCACAATTAATATTGTCAAGTAACATAGGACCATCATCTAGAGCTTTATCATAAACATTTGCCAAGCAAAATTCTTTAGTACCATGCATTTCGACATCAGGCACAAACAAAGCATTATCATAAGATTTATCAAAGTAGCATGGATTATCATATATAACAGCAGCATAATTATTCTCACAAGTTTTACTTATAGGAAATATTTCAAGAGAATCCACAGGAACATAACATTCAACCTCTTTCGGTAAGCATGGAGGACAATCAAATAGTGTAAGAGATGAAGAGTTACTCTCATTAGAAGGTTGGCATGGGTAGCTAATCCATTCTTCCTCCTTTGTTCATCACTCTCCTCTGCTTTTTCATCCAATGAGTTTTCAGGTTCATCAATTTCCTCCTCTTTTTCATCCAATGAGCTTTCAGGTTCATTAATTTCTTCTTCCACAGGTTCCTGCAAATTGTGAGTGCATTCTTGTGCATTAATGCGTCTCTCTTTATAATCAAGGATATAAGGATTCCTACTGTAGCATTCTATGCAAGAATTAAGGATAGTAGAGACATAATCTTTAAGGTCCTTACAAATAGCACAAGTTTCATAATTCTCAACCATGAAGGATTCTATCTCGGAGGCTCCCATAAATAAGACAAATTGTTCTACCTCTTCGAACCCATAATGAATATAGCAATTCCGATTATAGTTCTTAATTAAAAATTCCTCACTAAAGCCACATTGAAATTTAAGATGTTTAGTATCCTGTTGAGAGCAACAGTTTATATCATGGCGTCTAAGCAAGATTCTAGCCATTGTATTCAATTTTTCTATCATAGCACTCATTATTTTACCAGTTCTTGATTCTCTATAATTATTATAACATTCTATAAGCTCCAAGTAGGTTGTTGGTTCTCCCATAACAGCAGTTTTTAATTTTTTGGTTTTTCAAATTTTTATGGATTTTCGGGTATATGAGGAAGATAAAACAAGACAAAAATAAACTAGACAAAAGTAAACTAAGCAAATTAAAACTAGACAGAAATAAACTAAGCACAAATAAACTAGACAGAAATAAACTAGCAAGAAAAAATAAAATAAAAGCAGAGAGAGAGGTAGAATGTACTCCCCGGTGAACTTATGAGTAGAGCTATGCCTCCCCGGCAACGGCGCCAAAAATAGTCTTGATGACCCACAAGTATAGGGGATCGCAACAGCTTCGAGGGAAGTAAAACCCAAATTTATTGATTCGACACAAGGGAGGTAAAGAATACTTATAAGCCTTAACAACTGAGTTGTCAATTCAGCTGCACCTGGAAAAGCACTAGCAACAGGGGTGATGTGAAAGTAGCAGTGATATGAGAGCAATAGTAACAGTAACACATCAGCAGTAGTAGTAATATGAGAGCAATGGTACCCGAAAATAGTTGACATGTAGAACGAGTATATGATGATGAAAGATGGACCGGGTTCCCAGCTATCTACACTAGTGGTAACTCTCCAATAACAAGTGTTGGGTGAACAAATTACACGGGCAATTGATAGGATTGAAATAGCATTAAGACAGAATATCAAGATCATTAATCATGTAGGCATGTTTTCCATATTTAGTCGTACGTGCTCGCAATGAGAAACTTGCACAACATCTATTGTCCTACCAGCCGGTGGCAGCCCTCAAGGGAATCTACTGGATATTAAGGTACTCCTTTTAATAGAGCACCGGAGCAAAGCATTAACACTCCGTGAAAACATGTGTCCCTCACATCACCGCCATCCCCTCCGGTTGTCCCGATTTCTGTCACTTCGGGGCCTTTGGTTCCGGACAGTGACATGTGCATACTCGGAAGATCATGCCACTCGGGCCCTAGTGACAAGCATTAAGCATAACAAGATTGCAGCAACAATAACTTCACAAACTTTGTAGATAGACAATCATAACGTAACAATCCATCGGATCCCAACAAACACAACACCGATTACATCAGATGAATCTCAATCATGTAAGGCAGCTCATGAGATCATTGTATTGAAGTACATGGGGGAGAGAATACCAACTAGCTACAGCTAGAACCCGTAGTCCATGGGGGAACTACTCACGGAGCATGATGGAGGCGATGGCGTTGATGGAGATGGCCGGGGCACTTCCCCGTCCCGGCAGGTGCCGGACAGACTGTCCCCCGAATTGGAGTTTCGCGATGGTGGCGGCCCCTGGAGTCTTTCTGGAGTTTCGTCAAGTGGTACGGTGTTTTTAGGTCGAAAGGGATTTTATAGGCGAAGAGGCGTGCGGGGGCACTGGGGCTCCACACCACGGCCGGCGCGGGCCCGGCCAGGCCGCGCCGCCATATGGTGTGGTGGCCCTCTGGCCCCTCTCCGACTCTTCTTGTTCTGGAGCCTTTCGGGAAAATAGGAGGTTTGGTCTTCGTTTCGTCGAATTCCGAGAATATTGCCCGAACAGCCTTTCTGGAACCAAAAACAGCAGAAAACAGGAACTGGCACTGTGGCATCTTGTTAATAGGTTAGTTCCAGAAAACGCATAAAAACATCATAAAGTGCAAGCAAAACATGTAAGTATTGTCATAAAACAAGCATGGAACGACAGAAATTATGGATACGTCGGGGACGTATCAATGACAATCTCTTTGAGAGGGTTTAAATATGGAATTTAGCGAACAACCCAAGTTGAATATTTAGAACAAACTCCCCCATAATATATGCATGTGTGAATGAACTTGAATTTCATTGCATATACATGCAATTAAAGCCTAGCGAAGTATCCTCTAAATATTCAACCATGCAAAGCAACAAATGCAAGGCATGAAAGGCAAATGCTTAAGAACCAACAAAAGCAATTCCCTTAAACCCTCCAAACTTCTCCCCCATTGGCATCGATTGCCAAAATGGACAAAAGGTTTGGAAGGCCAATATAGTGAGCGTTCCTCCATAAGTTGTGCATTTCTCATAATTGTGAGTGAAATCAAATGCACATATCAATGACGAACATTCGGAGGAAATCAAACTATATTGAGGATCAAAGATTGCAAGAGGATGTGAAGGTGAGAAAGTTTGGACAAATGAAGCAAGCAATCAATGAACCAACAATATGCTCTAAGTAATATGTGGAAGCTCCCCAAAGTTTGTGCACAAGATAAACAATTTGCATTGAAGAATAAGGTGCACAAGCATGGCATCATCACTCCCACAAGATCACTCAAAGCTTGTGCCAAAATCAACTATGAGTGCTTGAAGATGCAAATAGGATAAAACAAGCACTCATAGCCAAGTTCTTTGTGGAGTCATCAAAGAGTCAAATAAGAATAAAGGAATGGACTCCAACAAAGAGGGATATCAAAAGATATGCACCATCTCTTATGTATATAAGTTTCTCTAAGTGGAAAACATCACAAAGATATTTATCCACAAAGAAACATGCACACACAAGATAGGTACAAGAGAAATAGAGCAAGATATCCAAAACAAGCATGATCAAGGACTTATCTCATTTTAGGAAAGTAAAACCAAATATCAAGTAATGAGATATCCAACTCCCAAAGAAAGCAAGGTTCCAAATAAACCAAGCCCTCAATGCTTTTCATGATGGCACAAAGGTACCGAAAAGAAAAGGTTTGTCTTCCAAGTCAAATTCTTGAAACAAGGGAGTGTTCTAGAAAACATAGGAGAGCTCCCCCAAAATTAGTGCACCATTTAGGATTTTGCGTTTGAATACAAAATGCACAAATGCGGGATCATCACTCCACCATTGTTTATCAAAACACTAGCAAGGTTCAAGTGAAATAAGGAGATACATAAGAGGCAAGGAAGACATATGGGAGCCTAACCCACAAAGACAAATTCTTGGCAAGAAATAAAGCAATTGAGCACATGATCCATGTGTGAGGATGATCCAAAGACATACCACATAATATGTTATCAATTATCCAAGGACAAGAGATATATAGGAAATATTTCCTTATTGTGGATTGAGGTTATATCCAAGATCATCTTCACAAGAAACAAAGCATATGGTAAAATGGGGTTTGTTTGAGCACACATGTCACATAGGAACAAGATAATCTATAATATCAATTCTATGTGACACAACCTCAAATGTTCACATTTTCTAGGCTTGTAAAATGCACAAAGCATAATACTCCCCCATAATGTGATAAAGACATTTTTCGTGCAAGAGGCAAATAAGAACCAAGTGAGATAATTAATGGACATTATAGAATTTTAATTCATCATGTCGCACATTTTAGGATTGTGAAGTGCACAAAGTATATCACTCCCCCAAAATGGGATAGTCCACTAATTTGTCACATGAGCCAACAACTAAGATATCAATAAGATGCAATAGGCTCAACGAAGGATAATTGTACATGATGTGCCACCCAACATATATAATCAAGCAAGCAAGATAAGCAAGTAGGAGTCACGGCATACAAAACCACATGCAAGGTACAAAACCAACACATGTAAAAGGGGAGCGAGTAACTTTCAATGTAAAGGAGTTGAGGACTCGTTACCGCAAGGAGGAGCATGGGTAAAGGATGAAAGGGATACAACTTGACTTGAGGAAGTGAGAATGATGAAGATCCCCCAAGTCTTCATGAACTAGTCAAGCCTCCATGCCCTCCACTTGTACCTATTGATCAAATTTTGGCTTGTTGGTCCCCAACCAAGTTGGGTCCTAAGAAGTTAGTCACAATAGGCTTGGCAACCCAAATGGTTCTTTTTACGAAACCACTTTGAGTGCCAACAAACTTGGCAAACACATTTCCAACCTTATCCTTGCAAAGAGAATAAGCACCATCGATCAAGATAGGGTTGGATGAGTTACCACTAGTGCAAAAGGAGGAGATGTGGCCCTTCTCACGGCATGTGTAGCATGTTCTTCTCTTCTCCTTCTTCTCACTTGATTTCTCCACAACGGGAGCCTTGGCTTGATCCTTCTTGGGTAGCGGCCTTTCTTCAAGTCGAGGTAGACCTTGAGCTTGGCCTTGAGGTAGACCATGAGCTCCATCTCGAGGCCGCTTCCCTTGTTTCTTCTTGCCAAGTGGCTTCTTCTTCAAGGGGCACAATCTAACATGATGCCCTTCAATCTTGCACTTGAAGCACACAATCTTGGCGGGGTCCTTCACATGCCCATGGCCCTTCTTCCGCTTGTGCGTGGTGGACTTGTTCTTGTTGTTGGAGTTGAATCCAAGTCCACTCTTGTCATTGATGGATCACTTCCCATCATGACCATTTACCAAGTTCTTCTTCAAAGAAGTGACTCGGGCCTCGAGCTCTTCGATTTCCCCTACATGGTTAGTAGCAACACAAGTACTAGAGGAAGTGGAAGCTTCATTGTTAGAGCAACAAGGCAAGGTATGTAATTCACCACAAGATATAGCAATAGCATGGGTGGGTGAATTACTAGCACTAGCACATGGAATTGTAGAGCAACAAGGCATAGAAGGTAGTTCACCACAAGATAAATCAATAGCATGAGTGGGTGAACTAAAAGCACTAGCACATGGCAAAATAGAATTTTGAGAGGTAGTGCTAGTACTCACATGAGGCTCACAAGATTTTACCTTTGACATGATAGCCTCATGAGCTAACTTCAGCAAATCATGAGAGACTAGAAGATCATCATGGGAGCTAGAAAGCTTTCCATGATTTTCTTCCAATTTCTCATAATTGCTTGTTAGCAAAGCAAGTTGAGTCCTTAGCTCAACATTCTCCTTCAAGATGGATGCTTCACAAGAGGTAGAGTTAGTAGAACAAGCATTATCAATTATAGCACATGGAGAAGGCAACTTAGCAAGCTCTATTAGGTTGAGAGCCTTAAATTGCTCATGTGACTCGGTGAGTTTGATGAGCTCACTCTCAATAGCCCTAGAGCTACTTTTGAGAAGCTCAAAATCCTCAAGGAGTTTAGCACGAGCACTTACTAGCTCAACATTTTTAGTTCGAAAATCATGTGCCACCTCTAAAGCTCTATCACGAGATTCCTTTACCATAGATAGCTCTAGAGTAAAGGTCTCCTCAAGAGATTCATTGGTGGTTTGCTGTTCTTTAAGAGCTTCACCAAGAGTTGCAATCTCGTTTGCATACTCGCGCTCATGCTCTTCCTTTTTCTCAATATTTTTTGTGCTCTCAATGGCAAAAGCCAAGTTTTTCATGAAGTTAGAGCAAGCAAATTTCTTCTTATGAAGAGCATGAAAAACCAACTCACCCATCATGTTTAAGGAAGCAACATTAAGTCCTTCCATATCATGAACCTCATCATCACTAGATATATAGGGTTCCAAGGAAGGAGATACCTTAGATGCCCTAGCCATAAGGCATGTGTGAGAACCATGAGATGACGAAGATGAACTAGTTGAAGCTCCATCCATCTTGTCTTGGCCCATAGCATATTTGGTTTCCTCTACATTGTTAGTCACACAAATACTAGAGGAAAGCAAAGTACTTTCATTATGGCAACAAGACAAGGCAAGCATATCAACATGGGATGAAGATATGCATGGACTACCAACACTAGCATGTAAAGAATTTATAGTGCTATATGTGTTCAAGTCCAAATATGAAACATTGCAATGGAATAGGGATGAAGAATCATCAAGAGAAGGCTCACTATCAACAAGGAAATGTTCATCACCACTCACCATAGCATTACCTTGTGTCTTACCACACATTGGTGAAGTGGAAGGAGTGCGATCATCCTCAATGGTCTTGGACCCACCATATGTATCTCCAAGCTTTGTCCAAAACTCATGAGCACTCCGGAAAGGCGCGATGGAGGAAATCACTACATGACTCACAACACGACAAAGCACTTTAGTAGCTTGAGCATCTAGATAAGAGTTTTTCTTCTCCTCAAAAGTTGGATTTTGTGGATCCTTAGGAGGAGAAAAACCCATATCAAGAATTTGCTCCACATGTGGGTGCATGCCCCTAAAATAATCAAGCATGTAGAATTTCCAAGCATCATAATTAGTGCCATCAAATGTATAAGAGGAAATGTGCACTAATCCTCTAGTCGACGTCATACTCTCTAGGCGGTGAAGCCCAACAAGATAAGAGAGCCCTAGCTCTGATACCAATTGAATGTACTAGGACGTCGCCTAGAGGGGGGGTGAATAGGTGGTGTATAAAAACTTCTACTTGAGAGCTAAACTAGGTGGAATAAAACTAAGTGTTTACTAGTTTAGCTCAAAGCCTATCAACTAGGGGTTTGCCTAAGTGCACCAACAACCTATGCTAGCATGATGAGCAACAAGGTGATAACAAGCTAGGTATAGCACATCAGGCAAGATAGATATCACAATGTAAAGCGCATAGGTAAAGGAGCTCGGGTTGAGAAGTAAACGGTGCACGAGGAGACGACGATGTATCCCGAAGTTCATACCCAAGGGTGTTACGTCTCCGTTGGAGCGGTGTGGAGGCACGAGGCGATCCAAGAAGCCAACTAGGTCCACCGTATTCTCCTCGAGCCCTTCCTCCAAGGAGGAACGCCTTGATCCACTAAGGGACCCTTGAGGGTGGTCACCGAACCTGTACAAGCTTGGGCAAACTCCCAAGTATCAAGCTTGAGGCAACTCCACAACACGGAGGCTCTCAAGTACAAGGCCACAAGAGGCTACAACACGCCACACCGGCGACAAGGCCACCAAGACACCAACGCGCCACAACCGGCACCAAAACCACAAAGGCTACCACACTCCACAAAGGAAAAAACACCACTAAGGCTACCACGCCACAAAGACGACAATGCCACAAAGGCTACAAGGCCACGAAAGGCTACAAGGCCACAAAAGGCTCCAAGAACACCACTAAGGTCAAACACGTCCTCTACGAGACCGAAACCCCGGAGAGAACCCAAACCGATGCACCTAATGCAATGGCTAAGAACACCACTAAGATGCCCAAGTTCTTCTCTCCCAAATTCCAACAAAGCTACAAAAGCTATTGGGGGAAAGGGAGGAAGAACAAATATGAGGAGAAACACCAAGCAACTCTAAGACATAGATCTAGCAAGATCCCCTCACTTGGAGAGGGATTCAATTGGTGAAGCTCTAGATCTAGATCTCCTCTCTCCTTTCCCTCAAAAATATGCAACAAATAGTGGGGGGATCAAGAGGAGGAAGCAAGAACTCAAGGTCAACAATGGAGGAGAGAGAATGGAGGGGAAGAAGTGGTTGGGTCGGAGGTGGAAGAGAGGTATATATAGGGGGCCCAGAAATATGACTGTTGGGGCTGAAAAACGGTCAGATCCGCGCCCAAAGCGGTACTACCGCTTGTCGAAGCGGTACTACCGCTCGCGCGCAAACTGCACAGAAAACAGCTGAAAACGGGCCAAACCGGTAGTACCGCTCTGCGGAGCGGTACTACCGCTTGTGTGCAAAACAGAGCAAAACAGTGCAGAGAGAGAGGGGACAATAGCAGGCAGGGAGCAGCGTGGCAGCGCATGCAGTAGCAGATGCGGCGTGCGGCGCGTGGGCCCGGCAGGAGGGCTCTCCCTGCGAGGAGCGAGCAGTAGCACAGGCACGTGGGGCCGGCCTGCCTTTCCCGCGCGGGAGCCGTACGGCGTGGGCGAGCGCGAGGTCAACGCCCTCTGCCTCGCGCGCGGGAGGGTCGAGCGGGGGCGTGGCCTGGGCGAGCGAGCGGTGAGGCGGCTTGGTAGGCTGGCGGCGGTGCGGCCCACGCGGGGACGGAAGGCAGTGGAGGCTGGTGGTTTGGAGAAGAAAGTGGGCCGGTAGTACCGGGCCCGGTACCGGCCTGGTACCGTAATTGGGTTACGGTACTACCGGGCCGGTACCGGCCTGGTACCGCTTGCGATCCAGTAAGCCAAAACGCGCGTGCGGTACTTTGGCCGGTACCGCCCACGGTACTACCGCCCGGCCCAATAAGATTTTTCTTTTTCTTTTTAAATATGCAGCAACCGTAAAATCCATAACTCGAGCTAGGAAACTCGGAATGACATGAAACCAGTTTTGTTGGAAAGAGGGCGACAAGAGCTACCTTCTCACAAGGTGAAATCATGCAAAAGAGTAGATGATGATTTTCTCATGGTCATAGAGGTTTAACCTCTCAATAAGGTATATCGGGAAAATCATCACCCTTGCGCGTGCAACATGCAATGCAACCGGAATCCGTTTCCGATGAGCTAGAGCTTGTCATGGAGATGAACGCAAGCTCTAACTCATCTCATGGATAAGAACCAAGAACAACCAAGAACACGATGCAATGCATGCAAGGTTTGAGCTCTCTCCGATGATGCGACCTACTATCCTATCGAGCACAAACCTTAACCTTGCGCGTTCCTCTCGAGTCGGCAAGCTCCGTCTTCACCCTCTTCATCATTGTACATGCCACCGTCTTCCTCCAACATACACGCCACCGTCTTCTTTGATCTTGTATGCACGCCACCGTCTTCATCCATCTTCTACACCGTCTTCTCTCTTCATCTTCAACACCGTCTTCGTCTCTCTTCGACACCGTCTTCGTCATTGTACTCCGTCTTCTCCATCTTGCAACCTTGAGTCCAACACATGGCTATGGACTTGACCTAAGATATAATATCAAAGCAACCGTTAGTCCATAGGGATTGTCATCAATTACCAAAACCACACATGGGGTAATGGACATGTTCTTTCACCAGGTATATATATCTATTGATTGCTCGCTAGTATAACACATGGCATGCAATAATACCCATCGTATCATACGGTATTGTAAACTAGCCACTAGGTAACACGGATTGCTATTTACGATTCGACTTGTAGATATGTTCGGCAAATTCATGAACATGCGAGGGAGCTTCAGTGAGGAGATAACCAATGAAGCGAAAGCATTTTTAGGCTTGTACAACGTTGTATTCCTTTCGGTTCATGGTGAGCCGGAGCTGGAAGAAGCCATGTCTTTCTCAAGGTACCATAGAGTCAATGAGGGGCGAATTGAAGTCGCCTTTAGCAGAGCAAGTCAAACGATCCCTCGACATTCCACTGCCAAGGACCTACCGAAGATTGGAGACACTGCATAGGTACGCATCTCAGTACACAGAAGCAGGCAGCGAAGACGTGCATTCACAATAATTAATCTCATAGCCCTAAACTAGGCTTATGTTGTAAAGTGACTATAGATCTGATTAATGATGTGATTGTTTCAGGTGGTGGCAAGATGCTTACAGGTACATTGGATTAGGTTATGCCCGAGATCGTCTGGTGGAGGCTTACACTTGGTCCTATATTTTGTACTACGAGAAAGAATGGTTACCAAAATAACGGCTCTTCTTACCGTGATGAATGACACATACGATGTCGATGCCACCGTAGAGGAAAGTCGGCAGCTGAACAGGGCCATATATACAGAGGTTTGGCTTCGTACGTCTCCATGCAACCGTACATGAAATGATTCATATAAATATTGTCACATGCAGGTTAGTCACATAAACGTTGCTAGAAAATGTCTAACCAGGTTAAACCACTAGTAGAAAAACGGTCTTTGGTCCCGGTTTCAGAGGGGTTTTGGTACCAAACCGGTACCAATTAATCGGGACTAAAGCCCCCTCTTTGGTACCAGTTCTTTATGAACCAGTATTAAAAGTGCCTCCACGTGGGCACGTAGGAGCCCGCGGGGCTGGAGACCTTTGGAGAGAATTTTTTTCGAATTATTTTGCACTCCCTCTCTTTTTCATTTTTTTCAGAATTTCTAATATTTTAGTTATTAGTCTGTAACTACACTTATCTCTAGTCAAATTACTTCCTCGTGGTCAAACTTCCCGCTCGGTCATCCATCTTCCTACTACTCCAGCACTAGCATGCTTAACTTTCGAGTTTCTTTCCGTCCGCCTCCAGTTGCACTCTGAAATTGTTGACAAAGCTGCTTGCCAACAGACTTCAGACTATCATACAGAGTATCATTGTTATCACCGGATTTTGGACAAATCAGGAGATGGGCCGTAAGTGAAGATGGGCGTTGAAGATTACACGTGGAGCGTCTTTGAAGCGGCCTTGTGCTGAGAGTTTGGGCTAAGTGGCCCATGTATCTGTAATATATTAGATCGCGTTGTAATTTAGATTAAAGAGATAGAGTCCCCGTGCACGGTTAGGTGCACGCCTCAATTAGAAAGTCCCTTGGACTATAAATATGTATCTAGGGTTATCGGAAAAGGAGGACAATCATCGTTCAAACAAACACAAAATACGGCGCATCGCCACCCCTTCTCTTCGAGGGTTTCTCCCGGGTAAGCACCATGCTGCCTAGATCGCATCTAGCGATCTAGGCAGCGTAAGTTTATTCGTTATCCTTGTACTGCTCGTGCTGAAGCCTTGTTGATGGCGAGCGGTACTATTTATCCTTAGGTGTTTAGGGGCTTGCATTGGTGCTTTCACGTGCATATCTGCGTGGCAATGCCGTCCCTAGACACCTTGCTGCCCTTACGTCGATCTAGACGTAAGGGCAGCATCTTGCTTGATCATGCTTAGTAGATCCGATCCGTTATGGTTGCTCCCTGCATCTGCAGGGATTAGTTTAATATCTGCATAGTTAGGCCTTATGCTGGGGTCGGAGGATCCGGTGGTGCGTTAGATGCTGTTTACCGTCCCTGCGAGGGATGTTCCGGGGATCAACGTTATGTTGGTTTTTAGGCCTCTCGTAGGGGTAGTTTGCATCGTCTCTCGTAGCTGCTAGGCCCGATCGCACGTAGGACGTTCCGATTATGCGGTGAAAACCCTAAACCGTCATGGATCGTTTTAGCTTTGTCCTGATCAAGCAGGATCCCCATGCCATTGCTAATCCATCAAGGACCATGGGGCGATCGGCTCTTTGAGCCGATCCACAGGGAAACCTGAGAGCCGATAAGGCTCGTATTTAATGTGCACGTGTCTACCATGCAGGAACAATCGAAGCACTAACACCTTCCCGACCAGGTCTAGGTCAGGTGGCACGCCCAGGCAACCGCCAGGACGCGCGCCAGAAGATTTGCGGGACGACGCGAGGTGCCAGGGATCCACTAAGCGGCCCTGGGAGCTTCCCGGCTCTTCGTGTTGCTTAACCAAAGCCCGTCGGGGGTTTTGGAGGGTAACACATTCTGGCACGCCCGGTGGGACACTTCGTCAACATCCATGTCAGCATCGACATCCGAGGTGGCGGAGAAACCGATCACGTATGAGGATCTCCCCACGGAACACAAGAAGAAGTACGATGACCTGAAGGTCATCCTCGAGGCCGAACTCATCGGCTCCTTTGAGAAGACCCGGTCGCACGGCGTCAGGTTCAAAGGATTCGCACCACAAGGCATCCTCGATGGGTTGGATCTGTCTCTCCCTTCGAGGAACGTACCAGAGCCCTGCGTCAGGAGATCAACTATGTGGTGGCCCATTCACTGCATCGGCACTCGAGAGCCTGGTGAACACTCGGAGCGCGTTGCGCTCCGGGTGGTGCAAGAGATCATGGAGCGTCGTTACTCCCCTTCAGGACCTGTTCTAGGGACTCACCAGGGAGAGATGCAACTCCACACCAGGCCGCCTCTGCCGTACACAATGGCGGCTCCACAGCAACAAGGCTCACCGGCATACGTCGTCTACAAGGATGGGGGTGACCCGGGCGACTACCAGTTCTTACGACCCGCCCAAGGAAATCCCACACGGATACGTGTGTGCGTATGTGCCGGACTGCAACAACGGACGCAGCGATCCAGGCTCCACCGAGGGATTGCCGGAGCAGGAGCAATTGTTCCGGCAGGAAGGACAACGCAGCAGCGGGGAGTCTAGGAAGAAGCTGAGAAACAAGCGTGGCTAGCCAAGTACGCCACCGCACCAGTCCATGAAAGCTCAGCTGCACTACCTCCACCGCAGATCAGATCAGCAGTCCTGAGAGATCAATTTGGCATCTTGCCGAAGAAGAAGATAATCGGCTATTCCAAGCCGTATCCCAATGAGTTCGACCTGATCGCACTACCGCCTAAGTACCGGCTTCCGGACTTCAACAAATTCAGTGGGTCAGAAGGGTCGAGCTCCATCGAGCACGTGAGCCGATACCTGGCCCAGCTGGGCATGGCTTCGGCATCGATCAGTTACGGGTGAGGTGCTTCTCGCAATCCCTCACCGGTCCAGCTTTTGGGTGGTACACCTCTTTGCAGCCAAATTCAGTGCAATCATGGAAGCAGCTGGAGGAACTGTTCCACACCCAATACCATTCAGAGACTACTGAAGCTGGTATTGCCGAACTAGCACAGGTTCGGCAAAAGCGAGAGAGACAGTGGCTGAGTACATTCAGCCAGAACTGTCAAGAACCGATGCTATTCGGTTCATATAACTGAGAAAGAGGCAGTCGAGCTGGCCGTGGCAGGCCTGGCAGCATCGTTCAAGGATCTGACGTTCCAAGTTGAGTACAACTCGCTGACGCACCTGGTCAACAGACTGACCTTATATGAGCAGCGCCATCCAGAACTGTACCAAGACAAGTTCAAGCGCGCGATCAGCCTGGTCAATGCCGATGAAGATGAAGATTCCGCGGAAGATCAGGAAGTTGCGGTAGCCGAGTGGACTCGGACGCCAGTACCTGTGTCCTGCCAATGGGTGAATCCACCAGGGCCTCGAAGAGGGTTGGACTTTGACGTGACCAAAACCGAACAGATCTTCGATCTGTTACTGAAAGAGAAACAGTTAAAGCTACCCGAAGGCCACAAGATCCCTACGGCACAGGAGATGAACAAGAGGCCATACTGCAAATGGCATCATACGTTCACGCACACCACCAGCGACTGCAAAGTACTGCACGCACAAATTCAGATGGCGATAGAAGCAGGCCGATTAACTTTCGGACAGTTTGCCACGAAGGTAGACAGGCGTCCGTTTCCAGACGTCAACATGGTGGACCTAAGCCACTCCATAAGAGAACCAGGGTTCTCTTTCGATGTCAATATGGCAGGGTTCGTGATTCGCCATGGCGCGGACAAAGCAGAGAGCAGCCATTCTCGTGGCAAGGATAAAGAGGAGGCCGTTCCACGCGACCGGCCCCAAGACGACGATAGACGGTACCTAACCGAGGAGGAGGTGAGAAGCATACGGTATCAGCGCCCATTATCCGTGCATCTCCTCAACAAATATGAGCAGCAGACGACCGACGTCGACGCTACGACGAAGACGATGAAAGATATCGTCGGTCTGATGCGGAGGACAGAGGTATCGTCGACGGCAACAACGACGGGTACGAACGTCGCGCCGCGAGAGGTCAAGGGAGCAAGACAACGTGGACAGGCGGGACTGTCCCTTCTTCAAACATTGCTGGGACTCAGGAATGAGCCGATTGCCAACAATCGAGAACTGCCCAGAATGCAAACAGCAAGGAAGAAGGGGGCAAGCGAAGTTTCAGTGTTCAAACGTCTAGGACCTCTCCCACCTCAGAGTAAACAAGCTGAGTCATCTCAAGAAGAAGACTTCGAGGAGTCAGATGGAGAAGAAGATAGGTATCACCGACCGAGGTGGTGCCCGATGGACTCAACCATTCTCGAAGCGCTGCAGCGGCTGCGGAACTTGGAAGAAGCCGAGGCACGCACCTGTACACATTGAGAAGAGCGCCCGATCTGGCCGCGAAAATCCAGCAAATAGTGGAGACGAAGGCGCGCCCGCCAAAGAAAGTATGGCGCCCCAAACAGGCGAAAGCCGATGCACAGGCTGATGCCGATGCGACGCATCGGCACACAAACATGGTATCCGTGGGCTGGACAGAGTAGCACGTCCAATACATTGGACATACGTGGCAAGGCCGATCCCTGCGATCGGCCCTCAAAAATGAAAGTAAAGGATCTTATCTCCAACATGCCACGTAGCTACAGTGGAAATCCAAGAAGTTGCAAACCATGATCAAGCATTGCGACAAAGAAGGAGGCCGATTCTGGCAATCGGCCGGAATTATCCTCAACATACCTTCGTCTGTGTTCAGCATTGATCCCTAAAGAGCCGATGCCATCAATTACTTGACAGAATCGGCTCGGGGGGCACATAGATGGGGGAGACACGAGGATACGGAGCTGGGAACGGATGTCAAATTTCCAGCAGAGCAGCTCAAGTATGGGGGCCGATACGTAAACGAGTCGGCCGCAAAAAATCGAAAATACAGAAATTTTTGAGCACAGCCGATGCGCAGGCATCGACTTAAGAGTTCAAAGCCGATGCACGACCATCGACTCAAGGGGTACAAACTGTTACAGGACGAAGCTCTGCGAGGACCTCCAACTGATTGGTGACCCAGGTCTTCTCTGTGAGGGCCTCCAACTTCGTTTGCAAGCCTTCAAGTATAGCGGTGCTAGCAGAAGCGTCAGTTTGGACGCCCTAAATTGCCCATAGGCTTGACCAAGGTGACGATCTCAATATTCTCACCGGAAGCTGCATTGTTGAATTGAAGGAGCTCGGGGGGCATATACGGAGGAGGTGCAAGGCGCACAGGACCGCGAGAATGCACCCAGGATCGACCAGCTGCATGTTCAAGATGCGAATTCGGCAGTACTGTCAGAAGCATCAGTTAAGATGTTGGTGATTCATCTACAACATCGGCTTTCAGCGAAGAGAAGGTAGTCGATGGGGGCAAGTTTGACTGGTTCTTCATAGTAACTGCATCGAATTACCTGCAGAGCCCTTTCTTCGATCTGCGTATTCTTACCGCTAGCCTCGCCTTGACTGAGGCTCGGGGGGCAGCTGGTCTGATGAATATTCTGTTTTCGAAGCCGATTGGGGTATCATCGGCTGATCCTGTGCGGCAACTTCCTTCAACGAATGGTGAGTTCTTGAAGATTACCATTCGTTCTCGAAGTCGACAGTTGAGGAGTGGAAGGATAAATTACGTAGGGCCGATGCGTTAACATCGGCTTATGAAGCATTGGTTAAGGAGAGTCGGCTAATCGGTTTGAGGAAAAATCGACAAAGTTAACTTAAGAGGAATTTCTTCATTGATAAAGGGATTTCTTACAAGGAAGAGCTGATTACTCAAACAGAAGGGGGAACAGGTTGCTACTGCTAATCTCATGCTAGTGGATCCCTACTCTAAAGGCTGTTCTCATCTTCGTCGTCGCCGGGGTAGCCGCCCTCGTCGCTACTATCGACGAGTTCCCCGTCACTGCTACTGTGACCTTCAGCGGAGGCCTCCTCCTCGTCATCATCGTCATCCTCATCGGACCAGGCCCAGCCACGGATGCGCTTCGACGGCGGTTCCTCGGAGGAGGTGTCTTCCTCTGGTTCCTTTTTCGTGTCGGGGGAGACATCTTCGTCTTCATCATCCTCTTCTTCTTCATCTACCTCTTTGGTGGAGGAAGTGAATTTACCCCGGAAGAGGGGGTCGTCGCTGTCGCTCTCCGCCTCTAGTTCTCCATCGATCAAGAACCGAAGATCCTCTTCCCCGTCAGTCAGGGGCATGTTACCATCCGACCAGACGAGATCTTCGGGGCGACCTTCGGGCACGAAGTCAAAATCAAATTCTTGCTCATCCCAATGCTCGGGAGCGCGCCGGTTGTATGCTTCCGTCTGATTGACCTCCGGCTCTCCCTCGCTTGCGGAAGAAGATTGGGAAGAGGAGGGAGAAGACATATTGGCCGAGGAGGGCTTTTGGAAGTGCTAGTGCGAGGAGGATGAAGAAGGGAACTGTTCGATGTGGCCAAATAAAAGGGAGAATACATGGTTTAATGCCTAAGCAGTTCCCGAGGACGTGGTGCCAGAGCCGTCAAGTCGTGCAGAGAAGGCGAGGAGGCGAGACGTCATCATGAAGGAAACTGCGACGGTTCTGCCACGACATGACCCCTCGAAGGAAAAACATAGTGGTTTTGAAATTATCATTACCAAAACCAGGGGGGCATGTGTTATCACCGGATTTTGGCCAAATCAGGAGATGGGCCGTAAGTGAAGATGGGCGTTGAAGATTACACGTGGAGCGTCTTTGAAGCGGCCTTGTGCTGAGAGTTTGGGCTAAGTGGCTCATGTATCTGTAATATATTAGATCGCGTTGTAATTTAGATTAAAGAGATAGAGTCTGGCCCGTGCACGGTTAGGTGCACGCCTCAATTAGAAAGTCCCTTGGACTATAAATATGTATCTAGGGTTATCGGAAAAGGAGGACAATCATCGTTCAAACAAACACAAAATACGGCGCATCGCCACCCCTTCTCTTCGAGGGTTTCTCCCGGGTAAGCACCATGCTGCCTAGATCGCATCTAGCGATCTAGGCAGCGTAAGTTTATTCGTTATCCTTGTACTGCTCGTGCTGAAGCCTTGTTGATGGCGAGCGGTACTATTTATCCTTAGGTGTTTAGGGGCTTGCATTGGTGCTTTCACGTGCATATCTGCGTGGCAATGCCGTCCCTAGACACCTTGCTGCCCTTACGTCGATCTAGACGTAAGGGCAGCATCTTGCTTGATCATGCTTAGTAGATCCGATCCGTTATGGTTGCTCCCTGCATCTGGATTAGTTTAATATCTGCATAGTTAGGCCTTATGCTGGGGTCGGAGGATCCGGTGGTGCGTTAGATGCTGTTTACCATCCCTGCGAGGGATGTTCCGGGGATCAACGTTATGTTGGTTTTTAGGCCTCTCGTAGGGGTAGTTTGCATCGTCTCTCGTAGCTGCTAGGCCCGATCGCACGTAGGACGTTCCGATTATGCGGTGAAAACCCTAAACCGTCGTGGATCGTTTTAGCTTTGTCCTGATCAAGCAGGATCCCCATGCCATTGCTAATCCATCAAGGACCATGGGGCGATCGGCTCTTTGAGCCGATCCACGGAAACCTGAGAGCCGATAAGGCTCGTATTTAATGTGCACGTGTCTACCATGCAGGAACAATCGAAGCACTAACACCTTCCTGACCAGGTCTAGGTCAGGTGGCACGCCCAGGCAACCGCCAGGACGCGCGCAGAAGATTTGCGGGACGACGCGAGGTGCCAGGGATCCACTAAGCGGCCCTGGGAGCTTCCCGGCTCTTCTCGTTGCTTAACCAAAGCCCGTCGGGGGGTTTTGGAGGGTAACAATCATCTATGAGAATCAATATGGATTCATTAAATCTAGGACAATACAAGATTGTCTAGCTTGAGCTTATGAATATTTACATCACTGTCATAAAACTAAAAAAGAAGTTGTGGCTCTAAAATTGGATTTTGAAAAAGCCTTTGATAAAGTTGATCACTCCTTTATCCTATCTGTCTTGCAAGCAAAGGGTTTTGGCCCTCTTTGGTGCACTTGGATCAAACAGATTTTGGAATCTGCTACTTCTTCAGTCTTATTGAATGGAATTCCAGGCTCTCCTTTCCCCTGCAGGAGAGGGGTTAGACAGGGAGATCCACTTTCACCCTTGCTATTTGTCCTTGTTGCTGATGTCTTGCAATCTCTTGTTACTGATGCAATGAATCATGGTTTGCTATCAAGACCAATTCCTCTGCAGTCTTCACCTTGGTTCCATATCTTACAGTATGCAGATGATACATTGATCATTCTGCAGGCTGATGAACAGCAGTTGACTCATCTACAGTCTATTCTTCAGGACTTTGGGAATGTCTCTGGTTTGAGGGTCAACTAAGTCTAACCTCATTCCAATAAATATTACTCCTGACAGAGTGGTTACTTTTACTTCTGCACTGCAATGTCAAGAAGGAACTCTATCCTTTACATACCTTGGGTTGCCACTAAGCACCACCAAGCCAAGAAAAGAATTTTTTCTGCCACTAATACAGACTGTTCAAAGAAGATTGCCCTCCTGCACGACGTACCTAAACTATGGCAGTAAGTTAAGAATGGTGAATTCAGTTTTTTCATCTCTGCCAATGTTTTTCCTATGTTCCTTGAAAGTGTACCAGTGGGTAATACATGAAGTGGATAAATATAGGAGACACTATCTCTGGAGAGACAAGGACTTGCAAAAAAAGAATCCTCCACTAGCAGCTTGGGATCTTGTATGTAGGCCCAAAGATCAAGGTGGTCTAGGTGTACTGAATCTTGCAGTTCAGAACAATTACCTACTAATGAAGCACTTGCACAATTTTTATAATAAAGCTGCTATACCTTGGGTTACAATGGCTTGGGAAATGTACTACAATACTGTCTTGCCACCTGCAAGAATAAGGGATGTCTCTTTTTGGTGGAGAGATTTTTTGGTCATTCTTCCTTCATTCAAGCAACTTGCTCACTGTACTTTTCAGCAAGGAAACTCCATTCTTCTTTGGCAAGATGCCTGGTCTCAGCAGCCCTTAAAGGATACTTGGCCACATTTATATTCTTATTGCATAAATGAAACAATCTCTCTTCAGCAAGCCCTCACCTCGCCAGATGCAACAGACTTATTTCATCTGCCACTGTTAGAAGAAGCTATGCTTCAGTTTTACTTGTTTCAGACATTGCTTGAAAGTCTAGCTCTAGCTCAAGATAATGAAACTGTTGACTCTTGGGCTATTTTTGGAAGAACTGATATTCTCAAGGTTTCTTCTTTGTATAAGTCCCATATGAGTTCTGGAGGTACACTACCAGCTTTCAAATGGATGTGGCAAAGTTACTGTCAGCAGAAGCATAAAGTGTTTTTATGGCTCCTATTGCACAATAGACTGAACACCAAAATAATGCTACAGAGAAAGAATTTCTTCATGGATGATTATTCTTGCATAATGTGTGCTGATAGTGGCCTAGAAACAAGGAACCACCTCTTCTTCCTCTGTCCTTTTGCACATATATGTTGGCAGTACTTATGCCCTCTACCTGGTTTCCACCTCAGCAAACTGATATTCAGAGCTTCATACATAGTCTGAAGATTTTTCTTAAGGAACCTTTTTTCATGGAGATTATCATACTGATAGCTTGGTCGATTTGGACAAGGCGCAATGATTTCATCTTCAAAGGTATCCCTCCAAGCCTATACGGATGCATGAATAAGTTGAAGGATGAATTGTCTCTCCTTTTGCATAAAGCCACCAGAAAGTCCTATGGTGGATTCAGAAATTGGATTGAGAGATTTTGGTAACATCTATCCTTTTTTCTTTCTTTTATTTTAGGCTTGAAGCCTGTAGGTAGAGGTTGTTTGCTAATCTCTAGCAACTCCTTTTGTATATACTCTTTTCATGAAAATTAATAAAAATAGCTCAGTGGGGAAACCCACTAATTCACCCTAAAAAAAGTGCTTCGCGCGCATGTATGTGATACTAGTATCTCATATCAATTCTATTAACATGTTGGTCGATGTCATATTTCTTTATTGTTTGAATTTCAAATAATTATTTTAATAAAAAAGTAATGTTGTAATAATAATCTTGAATAAATAAATAAGAATTAATTTTTAATTTGTATTATTTTTAATTAGTTTTATTTTTTAATTTTTTTGGCAAACAAAAACTTGAAAATTTCAAAATCTAAAAATTTGTTAAAAGTAATAGTAATCTTTATGCCGGATGCAATTATTAATTTATTTTTTTTAAAAAAAATAAAATCCTAAATTTCTAGCAAAAACTAAAATCTTCCTGCTTTCATATTTTTATTTGGAATTTTGAGAATCCAAAAAATTGGTTAACCGGGTATGTAACTTTTACTCGCGATTATTTTGATATAGTATACGCTTTTTTCCGATGTTATATGTAAAAGTTAATGCCATTTTACTTTTTTCTAAACTTTTTATGCAAAAAAAGTCGAAATTCATATTTTTTTAATTTTCCCTAGTAGTAGGTTGCATAACATATAGGAATCTCAAAAATAATTATTTTTAAAATTTCCTATTATTTTATTTTATATTTTGCAGAGCTAAAAAATGCGATCCACCGGAGGGGTGTGGAGGTGCGTGGGGAGCAGGAAACCCTTTAGTACCAGTTTGTGATACGAACCGATAGTAAAGGTCTACACTTTAGTACCGGTTCGTGTCACGAACCGGTGCTAAAGGGTTCATGGCTGACGCCAACCCTTTAGCACCGATTCATGACACGAACCGGTACTAAAAGTCCCCATGAACCGATGCTAAAACTCTGGCCTTTCGAACCGGTGCTAATGCAACCTTTAGTCTGGATTCATAGTACAACCGGTGATAATGCTCTTTGAAGCCAAAAACAAATCCTCTTTTTCTACTAGTGAACCTTAGGGCAGCTAGTCAAAGAAACAAGAACATGAACGATGTATTTTGTGCCATCTTCACAAAACATTTCCCCAAGAATACGAAGCTGGCTACTTTCGTAAGAAGGTTAATACCAGAAAAAAAATTTGACTGTAGTATCCTTTCCATGGAAGTAAGCAACAAATAAAATTCAAAAAACGCCATAGGATAGCTATTTGAAGTTCCGATACACACTACATCATCCATTCAAGGTGGTCGGCACAGACCATTTTTATCCGTCGGCATAGGCTGTGCCGGCGGCCACCGTCGGCACAATACCCTCTCGGCACAGCCCCCAGGTGGGCCCGGTGGAGGCCTAACGGCCGTTAGCCCAGGAAGGCGGTACAGGAGCATCATTTTTTATTTTATTTAAAAAAAAATCGAGGCAATTTTTGAATTGTTTAACAGTTATATCTCTAAGCATGCTTAGATTGAGTTACTTATTAATAGTTAAATTTTCCACTCGGTCACCATCGTCAAACTGCTCCTATCCTAGCACGCTTAACTTCTTCGTTCCTTTCGGATCTTCCCGCGGAGGAGTTATTCTTTGTTAACAATAGTACACTATCCAATTTTTTAATTCCAAACAATTACGTGACTAAAGAACAATGAGTACATTTTAGTTTTAAATTATAAATCTTTGAAACAATAAAATAAATGTTTATTCTAATTTTTATCAAAATCTAAAACCTGAAAAACTCCTATTTGTTCGTTTTCAATTTGAGGAATCTAAAAAATCCTTTAAAATTGGAAATAACTTTTTCTCTAGACACATTTTCATATAAAAAACGTTTTCATCGGAGATCATATGCAACTAGAAAAACAGTTTTACCGAAACAAGACTCCATTTTACATAATATATCAAAATTCATGTTTGTTAATTTTCCTAACAACTAGAACACACAATGCACGGTTATCTCAAAGGATATATTTTTTGAATTTTTTAAACATTTTCTTATATTTTTCTGAAAACTAAAAAGGCAATTCCCGGGCAGGGAAGGGGGGTGCGTGAAGCAAAAAAGAAAAATAAACTGTGCTGACGGAAAATTTTCCGTCGGCATAGGCTAGCGCCATTGCCTCACCGTCACAGCGGAGTCCCCCGAGGCCACACGTCCGTCTCTGTGCCGGCGGCTAAACCTATGCCGACGGTGGCCGTCGGCACAAGACTCCCTATGCCAACGGCCATGTTGGTGGCCTGCCCGGACCGGGTCCTATGCCGACGGCCCCGACAAAAAGCCATTGGCACATGATTTGGCCGTCGGGCCCTTGTGCATTTCATGTAGTGACAACCATTGTGTTCTAATGGCACTAGTATCACCAAATGAACATGGCACAGCTTCACTAAAAATTTCATTAAAAAAAGTGACTACAGTATTAATCAAACGGATTTCCCAATATATATGACACCGAACATAGACTAATATAATCTCACCTATTTTGCATTCATTGGCTATGGCACGCGAAAGCTAGCTCTATAGTCAAATTGACGGCATTCAATTGGCGTTATACGTAGATGGGATCACAACGCTGAATCTCTTCTACCAGAGTACTTGAAGATGTTCTATAATCTACTATTTTGTTTTCGATTGGAGCTAAGCTCTAGTCTTTTTTTCTTTTCTTCCCTGCTCGTTTGAGTTTGTTTTCTTTTGCTTAGCCTCTTTGGCGTTTGTACCTCGGGTAGGTCTCCTACCCGATTGTACTCTTCCCTTTTCTAATCGCAATGAAAGCAGCCAAGCTGCATTTCGTCAAAAAAAAAAAAAAACTACTACTTGCAACTTTCAAGGAGTTTGAGGATCAACTTGGATTTTTTTTTTCGAAATGGGATTAAAACCCCGGCTTCTGCATCATGATGATGTACACGGCCATTTTATTAAAAAAGTTATGAGTACAGTAATTGTTACAAATCACGCATCGTCTAGAATTGATACAAGAATTAACCAGCGAAAGAAATTTAAAACATAGAATGACTACACATCAATGTAGCCGCCTATTATGCCGCCAGCCAGCCAGGCACAAGATATCCTGAGCGATCATCTGGAGCCATGTGCATCCAGTAGCCATAGCATCCCGCTGCCCTCCGGTGACAGCAGAGCCCACAACTGAACCCAATGTAACACCATATGGATAACCTGCAAAAAGTGAAAAGATTGTTTTTTGTTAAAGATTATATCATTTCTCACCCTCCATATAGACCAACATAAGGCAGAAACCCCAATTCGGATGAATGCCTTAGATTGTCTATCGACTCCATTTAACCAATTACCAAACATATTTGTAATATTGGTTGGAGGTGGAAGATCATATGTAAAATTAACCGTGCGCCTAATAAGCTTAGCTAAAGGGCATTGGATGCAGAGGTGTTCAATGGTCTCCTGTTCACCACAAAAAACATATTTCGTACATCCATTCCACCTACGTTTAGCTAAATTATATTTGGTAAGCAAAATCTTGTTACTCAGAAACCACATAAATATTTTTATCTTAAGAGGAACTTTAATTTTTCATAGGTATTTTCTCAAAAAAGGTGTGTGGTCATTCATAAGATCCTCATACATAGACTTCACCGTAAACAAGCCATTTGTTGTCAAACTCCAAACAAAACGATCAGCCTCTTTATTTAAGTTAACCATCATAAATTTTTGGCACAACTGTAGCCATGAAGTCCATTTGTTACACACTAACAGCCGTCTGAAACTAATATTTAGAGGTGTTTAAGCTAACACATGAACGAAAGAAAGATGTACAGTACTGCAAGAAAGAGGTACAATACTGCATTCCTATATTATTAGAAGATGGTGACATTTTTTCCTTTAACATTTTTTTAAAAGGGGGAACATAGCTGGCCACTGTAGCAATCGATGCACACAACTATAAGCGTAACATATAAGTTCCATGTCTTAATTATCTGCAGTTTCACAGGCTATCTAATTATTATCTCCAAGAAGCCGAATGGAGACCCCAAAACTACAAGCCAAGCTTTGAAAATCAACTGAATGTGACTTGCAAATCCATAGGGGTGCCACTGCTATGTGTAGCTAGTGTGGTCGGCATGGGTGATGCCCTAATGAAGGGAACAATGGAGTGGGTACTTGATGGCCCTATCGTCATATCATGTGGAAAGATCATACACTTATTAAATGACATGGGAGCAACTGATGTATAGCTTTTTGGCTTCAATTCTAATTGTTTTCTACATTACCACTAAACAGGCTAATAATGTACTACTAATTAACTTTGTGCGTGCACTTTTTTTTTTCGATAAGGAGCATAGCCCCAACTTTGTGCGTGCACATGCAGCTCGGAAAGAACAAAGGGGGACATGGCAACTACGGTGGAATGTTATATGCATGACCACAAGGTGAACAGTGAGGCCGCATTGGCCAGTATTGATTCCTTTATGGAAAATGAATGGAAAACTATAACCAAGCTCGCTTTGAAAATGATGCATCGGGCTTTTTGAAGACGGTTATCAACTTTGCTGCTGGCTTATCATTATTCTATGGTAGAAATAAAGAGGGGTACACATTTGGCACACAACTTCAGGAGGCACTAGATAGTCTTTATGTGAAATCTGTTCTAATATAGAATTGAGGGCCACACTAGTTCCGCTTAGATTTATATCATGTGTTCTCGTACGCATGACCAAAGGTATTCCACTCTAGTAGACATTTGTTGCCATGTAATGGGTACACACTTTTGCTCATTACACATTTCCGTTTGGTCAAATATGTAAACTGAACTTTACCCGCAAAAAAAAAAAAAAATGTAAACTGAACTTTCATTCGGTTTTTCGAAGGCAGTGCCTAAGCGTGAGGCCTGCCACTGAGGGGCTGTGAAGGTGGTTCGCGGTTCCAGATAAGTGGTTTCCAGTAGCTGCTCAGACTTCAGAGTTACTGGTCTAAGTACAAAAAAGAGCACAATGATATCACTTGTTAAACTGTTCCAAGCTATAGTTTACATGAATGGCCTGAACTTGGACATGATTCCTGATGCAAGTAGTTGCAGGATAAGAGTTTCTTACGCGGCCTTCAAGGATCCAATGGTGGGTTAAACACGGGTTTCGTCGACTTTTGGTCTATAGAAAGACAATGTGTCCGGGGCTCCGGGCAGAGTCAGTTTTCACTGAACTTTATTCAGGTGCATGCATCTATCAAGGCCATCCGCTGCAAGGATTTCTAAACTTTAGGTCTCCTTTGATTTAAAGGATAGGAAAAGCATAGGAATAGGAAAGGTATAGGATTGGAATCGCATGTCTATTTGAATCCTATAGGAAGATGAAGTGTGTTTGATTGTAGCAAAGGAATTTTTTCATGAGGTATGAGCTAATGCTTTTTTCCTATAGGAATTACACTACAAGATTCCTATAGGAATTTTTCCTATATGATATGTTCCTATGAATCAAACATGATGTATAGGAAATTTTCTCATAGGAACCAAATCCTACACAATTCCTATGCAAATCCTTTGAATCAAACATCTTAGTTTCAGCACGGACAGCATCCCTAATTTCTGCATAAGTTATAACTGAAAATCCCTGACACAACTAATGCACATTATGTTCATCATCTGTAGCCCAAATTTATCATCATACCTTGCAAGTCAGTAATTTCTCTCGGATTCAACAACATTTATCGCAATTCTCTAGGACATATTTGCAGATAAGTAACTTTTATATATTGTACTACTGATTAATTGGTTATATGGCATGGACTCTGGTATTTCCGTTTGGTCAAATTTGAAATGGAATTTTTCATTCTGTTTCTGAAGGCAGCGGCTATGCGTGATGCCTGTCACCGAGGAGCTGTGAAAGTGGTGTCGCGGTTTCAGAGAAGTGGTTTCCAGTAACTTCCCAAACTTCAGATCTACTCCGAAATATATACGGCTTAATGTACAAAGACTTTTTTCTTCGAAACGGGGTAAGCCCCTGCCTCTGCATCAATGGATGCATACGGCTTTGATGTACAAAGACTAGCACAATGATTGGCACTAGTTAAGATGTTCCAAGCTATAGTTCACATGAATTGCCTGAATTTGGACATGAATCCTGAAGAAATTAGAGCAAGTGGTTCCAGGGTAAGTGTTTCTTACGCGGGTTCCAATGGCGGGTTAAATTAACGGGGTTTTGGTGACCTTTGGACTAATGAAAGAACAGCGGGCTCAGAAACGAGCCAATTTGCACTAAACTAAAGTGAGTCCTTCATAAACCAAAGCACTATTTAAGCGCGGACTCTGTTTACAATGAGCTGTGCGTCTCAAAAAGCAAGACCAAGAGGCAGGTCCTCTGCAGTAACTGTGCTCCATGTTTGTGAAGGTACCTCGAAAGTTCCCATTTGCGTTGTCCAGTGCTGCTAGGAAGCCAGTAGCCTCATGCGCAAGGAGTTCTATCTTCTATGAATAGTTCCACAATGTGACTGAAATTTTGACAAAAGATTGAACGAACCTTTTTGATCTCTAACTATGATGCTAATATCAGAATTATAGTAATAACAGAATACAAGTAATTTTCCCTGGAATATTGAACTAACAGACAGTGCTGCCAGTTTTTTTTTAGTACAACAGTCACCCTCGTGAGAATGTTCCTGCATCCTAAAAAGTAATAATTATTGCATCTACAGATTTGTTTGGTTGTGTATATCATTATTTAAATAGTGAACAAATTAAAGACTTCTCCCACCACTACTGCTGATTTGGAAAATGCACATTGCCGTCTCCATGAAATCATTCGAACTGACTTATCCAACCGGATGAAGCAAGAACATACCCAACATATTTGCTAGTCTGAGACCACAATCATGCTTCAAGAGTACATATCATAATGTTGTGCCAAGAGATAAAACCTCTTTTCAGAGCTTCCATAATTAGATCTTTCTTTTTCTGAGATATTTCATTTCTGGTCGAACAAAGACACATTAAGGATGCTAGCACCCAACATACCGATACATGCACATCGTTGCCATTACAGGTCTCTCGAGAAAGTAAAGCAAGATAGAGTAGTATATTCACAGGTTGCACAGTTCATCCAGATACCCATTACTGCATATTTCAGTCTGGTCAAATTTGTAAACTGGATTTTCATTCAGGTTTTTTAAGGCAGCGCCTAGCATGATGCCTTCCATTGATGAGCTGTGGAGGTGGTGCCGCGGTTTCAGATCAGTGGTTTCCAGTAGCTGCTCACACTTCAGAGCTACTGGTCGAAGCACAACAACTAGCACAATGATTACCACTAGTTAAGCAGTTCCAAGCTATAGTTTATATGAATGGCCTGAACTTGGACATGAATCCTGAAGGAGGTCCAGAAGTGGTTGCAGGATAAGCTTTTCTTATGCGCCCCCCAGTCATTAAACAGGTGTTTCCCCGACCTTTGGACTAATAAAAGAGCACTGTGTTTGGAACCGAGCCAATTTTCACCAAATTAAAGTGAATCCTTAATTAAAAAGTATCATGTACAGTAGCTTTGTTTTAAACTGAGACATCGACCAAGGCTGTTCAGTTCAAGAGGGGACTGGAATTCCAAGCTAATGGCAGCAACTGTCCTAATTACCGACAAGGAAATCTATCAAAGATCATTGCATGGGTGGAACCTATACAACGTTAGGAGAAACATTGACCAAACAAACATCCTTGATGGCAATGCACAATGATGTATCTTCAATGATAAGTTTATAATTATCAGCTTGCTTGTTCTTCCAGTATTCTGGTCACCGTAAGAACTTCTGAAGATAACGACGCATAGTAACACCAGAGGCGATCTGCAAGGACTCTGTTCATAGTGAACTGTGCTTAGAAAAAATAAAGACCAAGAGGAGGGTCATCTGCAGCTTGCTAATGTATGCATGCATCTTGAAGCTTCTCATTTCTGTCGTCGAGTGGTGCTTATTATAAGAAAAACTTGAGTGGCAGACGAATAATTATTTTCAAGTGAAAACATGATAATATCGTAGACACGCTGGTTTACTCAATGCTGCTATAAAGCCAATCGCCCCATAAGCGAGGAGTCTGTGTGTTTAGTCGCTCATGTGAATGCAAATTTAACAAAATACTGAATTAACCTTTGCGTTTACAAATCTGAGTTTAATATCAGAAAATTTTGAACTAACAAACATGCAAGTAAATCTACCCCGAAAATCTTAAGAAAAGCCATCCTATATATTGAATGAAGTACTCCGAATGGACTATGGAAATTCCCAAAGGATGCATATTTGCATTAGCATTTAGGTACCTGATCAGAGGCTCACAATAAAGCGCCAACAGTACAGATCATAAAATGGAACGCCAAGAGATAAACCTATTTGAGAACTTCCATAAATTTTTTTGTGATCTTTCTTTTCTGATCGAGCAAATACACAACAAGGATGCCAACGCACAACAGATCCATACATGCACATTATTGCCATTTCAGGACTCCGGACCACCACACCAAAACTTTCTGAACTACTGTATGTACACACACCTCTGTTAAGCCTAGCTACAAACGAGAACCAGATGGAGAACAGGACACCTATGGTAGGGTCAGAGAAGAGTCAGTAGAGATATATCAGTCATGATAGAAGAGGAGCATAACGACGCATCGCCGGATGATGTAGAGCCTGGCCTTCTGCTCCATCAGTACCCTGCTGATCCCTCCTCCTGACTTCTTGTGCTTCCCATGGCTCTTCACCTTGCTGTCCATCCTGGATGAACAGGACAATGCAGTGGTTTAGCACTTTAGCTACGTGAGCAGGAAGGCTCTCTGCTCTTCCACTGCCACTACTACTTCTAGATGGATCTTCCTCTGATGTGGTTGTGGTCAAGTGTGCAGTACTTGCTGAGCTTATATAGCTTGGGAATGGCACAAAGATAGACTGCATCTCTGTGTCTCATTTGATCCTCACATCTTTGCCAACTTGTGTGTATAAAAACCTGATGAGAGTGAGACATTGGCTATATAGAGAAAGTTGGGACGTATACCTCTTGCAGAAGTGGGGAGCTGCCCCTATCTCCCCAGGCACATGGAGCACCCTCTCTCAAGTTGTAGCGGATTCTGATGACGCTCCAGGGGACAATTACCTACATTATAGGTGCCTTTCGTTCAGGAACTGTCTGGTTTGATCTCTGATGTAATATGGTTCTAGTCCTTTTCAACGCACCCGATTTTGGTATCTGCTCAGTTCACCATGATGATCTTTCCCCCAACAACCCCAGCATGGCTAGATATTGAATCGTATAAGCGCATGCACACTAAAATACATAGGGACATATTCGATAGTTTTGAGTCGGAAACTCAACACCAACATCAACAACATCAAGAAATGTTAGTGCCACACTAGAAGATGCGGTGCTTGTCTTTTTTCAAAATACAAACATTTTGGTTATTCAGTACAGACATGCCTTTCATTTCTGGTTTTCCGCTTATGAAATTATTTGAACAAATTCTGTCTCTTCCCCTAAGCTTTTCACTTGGCCCATATGAAATACACCCCAACTTTGCTTGGCTCACCAAACCATTTAAAATGGGCAATTATTCGTAGTTTAGGGGTTTAGTGAGCCAAATAAAGTTTGGAGGGAAAACATGAGCCAAATGAAAAGTTTGGCTGTGGACTTTGTTCAAATTATCTTGTCACTAAATTTCTCATATAGTGTTGTTTCTCATGGAGAGGATATGTGAAAACCATAACACTATTGTTTGCTGCTATGGAGAGTACATATTTTTTTTCGATAAAGGAGCATTGCCCCAGCCTCTGCATCAATAGATGCATACGGCTTGCTTTATTAAGGAAAGTATCAAGTCACCAACAATTCATCATCCCTTATTACAATCATGGAAAAGCTACGGTCGATACATGAATCAACCAACTGAAAATATGGCACTCAGAAAAACTAAACATTTCCTATTCTATTAAGATGCCGCCACCCAGTAGCCTGGAAAAAGAAGTCCTGAGCAACCGCTAGCATCCGGTTGCATCCAATAACCATAGCCTCCCGCTGCTCCACCGGGAAAAGGAAAACCCATTGTTGAATTGAATGAGCAGCTCGCCGGATAACCTGCAAAAAATTAGTTCCAATTTGTTTGTTAAAGATAATATCATTTCTAGTTCTCCAAACATCCCAACAAATGGCTGACACTCCAATTCTTATTTTGTTTGTTTGTCATGTTATATGTAAAGTAAATCATTCGCCATATTATCTTCGCAAAAGGACAATGAATAAACAAATGATTAACAGTTTCCGTGGAATCACAAAAACAATATTTTTGACATCCTTTCCACTTACGTTTGGCTAGATTATCCTTAGTTAAAAGCACCTTATTACTCATGAACCACATAAAAAATTTAATTTTCAAAGGAACCTTTAACTTCCATAAATATTTACGAAGATAAATCGCATGCCCATTCATCAAATCAAGATACATAGACTTAACTGAAAACATCCCCGACTGTGTAAGCTTCCAAATAAACTTATCAGGTTCAGATGTTAGATTAATAGTAATAAGTCGTTGGCATAGATGTAACCATTGTAACCATTTATTATCATTAAATCCTCTTCTAAAAGAGATGTTGATAGGTACAGTTGCAAGCACAGTTGAGACTACCACATTCTTATGTTGAACAATATTATATAAAGCTGGATATTGATGAGACAAAGGAGTATCCCCCATCCATATATCCTCCCAAAACCTAACCGATGTTCCATTCCCCACTTTGAAAAAACCCCTCTTGAAGAAATCCTCTTTAACATGCATAAGACCCTTCTAGAAGGGTGAATCAGACGGTTTAACCTCAACTTGTGCCAACGTTTTATATTTAAGGTATTTATTACATAAGAGCTGCTGCCACATACCCTCCTCTGAGAGAAGTTTAAACAGCCATTTTCTCAGCAAACATTTGTTTTTCAATTCCAATACCTCAATTCCCAACCCACCTTGATCTTTCGGTCTACACAATATTCCACTTAGATAATCTGTATTTCCTCTTGTGCTCATCTGATTGCCAAAAAAAATTTGATCTATAATAATCTAACCTCTTTCTCACCCCAACTGGTATTTCCAAGAAAGATAACATAAACATAGGAAGACTAGTAAGGACCGAATTAATAAGTACCAACCTATCACCATACGACAACATTTTACTTCGCCAACATCCTAATTTGGAAGCAAACCTGTTTTCAATAGGGTTCCACTCCGCATTCCTCAGTGTTGTATGATGTACCGGAATCCCCAAGTATTTTAAAGGTAAGGTTTCAGATTTGCACCCAAAAATATTTCTATATTGGTCTTCCATATCCTTTGCCTTACCAAAACAAAAAATTTCACTCTTATGAAAATTTATCTTTAACCCCGAAAGTTGTTCAAAGATGCATAGGATTAATTTCATATTAACCGCCTTATCAATATCATGTTCCAAGAACAAAATTGTATCGTCCGCATATTGTAAAATAGAGATACCCCCATCAATCAAATGAGGCAACAAACTCCCTACTTTACCATCATCCTTAGCCCTCGCAATAAGAATCGCTAACATATCAGCGACAATGTTAAACAGGATTGGAGAGTACATATATACACTAGGATAGGCCTTTGGGCCACAAACACACACACAGCCCAACACCCCCCCTCAAGATGAATGATAGATATCTATCATTCCCATCTTGCTACAAGCTGAATTACATTCCTTAACCCCTAAACCTTTAGTTAGACAATCTGATACTTGTTCTGCAGAAGTAACATGGCTTAGTTTCAGTGTTCCCACATCAAGACACTCTTTGATAAAAGAGCCGATCTATTTCCACATGCTTCGTTTTGATGTTGAACTGGATTATTCGCAATGTTGATTGCTGATTTGTTATCACACCAAATCTTCAATGGTTCTTTCCTTAGAAGTCTTAACTCCGACAAGACACCTTTCATACATAGCAGCTCACTCATGCAAACAGACATTGCTCTATATTCTGTTTCTGTAGATCGAGAGACTACCGACTGTTTTTTGCTCCTCCAAAATACTAGGTTTCCTCCAACAAAAACACAAAAACCATATCTTGACCTTCTATCATCAAGGCAACCAGCCCAATCGGCGTCACAATACCGTTCTACATTCAAGTGTCCATTAGCCTTGAACCATAAACCTTTTCGAGGATTTCCTTTTAGATAGCGCAAAATTCGATTTGCTGCCTCTAAATATCTACTTCTTGGGTCATGCATGTAGCGGCTAACCACACACACAACATAGGATATATCAGGTCTTGTGTGACACAAATAAATGAGTCGTCCGACAAGTCGCTGGTAGCTCTCTCTATCAACTGGATCTCCTGATTGTGCACACAACTAATGATTTTGATCAATAGGAGTTGCAGCACAACACCCAAGCATAACGGTCTCGTTGAGCAGATACAATACATATTTTCCTTGACAAAGAACTATCCCTTTAGAGGATCTTGCAATCTCAATACCCAAAAAATACTTGAGTTGGCCGAGATCTTTAACCACAAATTCTTTGCTCAGCCTCACCTTTAGCCGGCTTATCTCCACATTATCATCTCCAGTGGTAACAATATCATGCACATAAACTGTGAGGACTGTGATATGACTCTCTGAATGCCTAGAATACAGTATGATTCCCATTACATTTTTTGTAACCCATACTGCACATGGCTCGCCGAAATCTGTCAAACCATGCCCTTGGTGACTGCTTGAGACCATACAAAGACTTTTTCAATATGCACACCTTCCCCTTGTTGTTTGGGTTATTAAAAGCATGTGTAATCTCCATATAAATCTCTTCCTTTGAAGATCTCCACGCAAAAAATGCATTCTTGACATCCAACTGATGCAACGGCCAACCAAAGTTAGCAGCACAAGAAACAGCTCTTACTATACTCATCTTTGCAACCGGTGCAAATGTCTCATCATAGTCTATCCCATATGTTTGACTATAACATCTTGCCACCAACCTCGCCTTGTACCTTTCAATTTTCCCTTCAGGGGTTTGCTTCATTGTATACACCCACTTACAAGTAACTGGATTTTTCCCTGCTGGAATAGAAACAAGATCCCATGTCTTGTTCTTCTCGAGAGCATTTCCTCTAACATGGCCTCGTACCACTTTGGGTCTTGTTTTGCTGCTTTCCAATCTCTTGGGATTACCATAGATTGCAATGAGGTAATGAAAGCTCTATACTCGGATGATAGTGAGCCATATGACACATAATTTGTAATATCATTCTCAAACATGTATCTTTCAGGAGTCTGGTTCTTTCCTTAAGGCAATAGGCAAATTCAGTGAATTAACCACTAGAATATGATTTTCTTAATGTTGCTGAAAGAACATTTCCCGCCCTTTTGGGTTTTGTGTGCTTGATGTCAACACTAGGTATATATTTATGTGTGTTGATGTAGACAGGTACAAGTTTTCGATAAACATATTTGATCGCTGAAATGGTATGGCAGTTCTGGAGTTCTGAAGGCCTTTCTGGTTCTGGCGGAAGTTCCGGCCTTAGCAGGCGGAAGTTCCGCCCTGGCACTTCCTGCTGTAGCCCTTCAGCGTTGTTCTGTTTGCGTTTTTCATCTCGGGCCGGAAGTTCCGGTGAAACAGGCGGAACTTCCGCCCAACTTCGGACAAGTTCCGAAAGTCCGATTGTGGCTCAGTAACATCCAGTATGGTTTTCGCGCTATTTCGGAACTTGGCGGAACTTGGCCGGAACTTCCGAAGGAAGTTCCGCCCAATCTTTTCGACAGGTTGCCTGACGAAGATTTGTCCTGGCGGAAGTTCCGGCTCGCTGGCGGTACTTCCGGTCGGCCGAACTTCCGGCCCTCCGGCCGGAACTTCCGGTGTTACGAGCAAAAGTTCAAACGGTCAGATCTGAGAGCTCCAATCATATAAATAGCTCTCTTCTCCAAAGGGACAAGTTGCTCAATCATTGCACAAGAAATCTGCCAAGCTTCACCACCATTAGAGCCACCTCAAGAAACACAAGATTTGCAAGATCTCCTTCCTCCCCAACCAAAGCTCTTGATCTTTGGAGATTCGAAGGAGAAGCCACCGATCTACATCCTCACCGAAGCGTTTTTCATTTCGTTTGAGGGATCTCATGCTAGTGTTCCTATTTGGTTCCCTAGTTGATTTGTGTTGATGTGTTGTTGTTGATTGTTGTATTGTTACAGATTTGGGAGCCTCCAATTCAGTTGTGGATGTGTGCCCCAAGAACCTTGTAAAGGCCCGGTTTCCGCCTCGAGGAAATCCCTTAGTGGAAGTGGGCTAGGCCTTCGTGGCGTTGCTCACAGGAGATCTGAGTGAAGCCTTCGTGGCTGTTGGTTTGGCTTGCGTAGCAACCACACTCCTCCAAACGTAGACGTACCTTCTTGCAAAGGAAGGGAACTACGGGAATCATCTCCATGTCAACGCGTGCTCCACTCTCGGTTACCTCTATCCCACTCTATCTCCTATATATTGCGTAGCTATATCTTGCTTAGTTGGTAACCTTGTCATATAGGTAAATTCACTTAGTTGCATATCTAGAGAATTTACCTTTGTGTCAAACCTAAATTGAAAAAGAACTAAAAATTGGTTAGCACCTATTCACCCCCCCTCTAGGTGCGGCATACGATCCTTTCAATTGGTATCAGAGCCTCGGCTCTTATTTCGGGCTTAACCGCCTAAGAGTATGCCGGACGATGTGCCTCCGGAAGAGGCCGGTAAGTTGGTCACCATGGAGGACATCAATTCGTTGAGATCCTCCATGGACGCTCAAATGGAAAGCATGAGAAAACTAATTTCCGAGCTTATGACTCCGGTCCTTCCTAGGGATCCCGTCATAGAGGTAAAGGACACGGGTGTGTTAGAAGAGGGAGGTGCTTCGGCATTACCCTCCTCTACCAAACCCGTGGAAGGTGATAACTTAAACACTATCAAACCTCCCATTGCCTCTCCTAGTGTAACTAGTGGAGGTGAGAGCTACAATCGAGTAGCTCCACCTTTTCTATCTCCCGATATACCGGTTCCTCATCCCCATTTGAACATCCGAGGCGACCCACCTAAGTTTTCCGTTGATAATTTCGATACTTGGCAATTTGAGTTTCGCTCTCATGTTTGTAGTGCCTCCAATGAACTTTGGAGAATCATCTTGGAAGGCTTCAAGCCCTACAACCCCGACAAGTTGACTAGAAGAGAAGCGGTTGATAGTCAACTCAACAACACCGCCTTGCACATGATTCAAACTAGTGTGGGGACACAAGAGCTGCCTCGTGTTCGGAACTACACCACCGCCAATGAAGTTTGGGATGGTTTGGCCGCTAGTTGCATTGGAAGTGAGAGCACAAGAAGGAACAAGTATAATGCTCTTCGGAATCAAGCCGAAGGATTCATGAGGCTACCGGATGAAGATCATCAAGTCATGTATGGAAGACTCCTCATCGTTGCCGATGCCTTCCGGCTTAGTGGTGCCACCCACATCAATGACTCTTGGATCAAGGAGAAGTACATTGAATGCATGATGCCGTTTGTACCCATTGATGTCAAGACCCTTGTTGGGAGAGAATGCTATTCCTCTCTCTCATCTCAAGATGCCGTGCACGAGATGCAAGCCCTCAAGGTGCTCGAGCAAAACTCTCATGATTCTCGCAATCGTGCCATTGGTATGGCAAAAGGGAACAATCTTGCCTTGGTGGTCAACCCCGTTGAAGAAGTGTACCCTCAAGAACAATATAGGGCATCTTGGAGTATGTCCTATCCGGAAGATTTGGAATGCCACTATCATGATCACATGGCCTTCCATGCAAAGTCATTTTGGGTTGATCCCTCCAAGGCCAAGGAAGACAACATCAAGAGAAACCACAAAAGTGGGTTCACTAGCTTTGGTCCAAAGACAAAGTCATGCTACAATTGTGATGACAAGCGCCACTTCATTGCCGAATGCCCCTATGAGAATAGAGAGCTTCATAATGGAAGGCTCATTCCCAAGGACAAGAGCAAAGACACAAAGGGCAAATATTCAAAAGCCCCCAACAAAAAATTCTACAACAATAAGACCAAGAAGGTCAAGAGGCCTCCAAGAGTTGTGCTAGTGACTAGGGAAGAGTATTCTACCGATGAAGTTGAAAGCTCTAGTGATGATGAAGGAGAAAGCTCAAAGGAAGTGGCCGCCATTGTCACTACCAACATTCCCACTTCATCTCTCTTTGAATCCCCCAATGAGAATCCTCATATCAAGAATGCACATTGCTTCATGGCAAAATCCTCCTTGGACACATCTATTGTGCTATCAACTCAAGAAGAATATACCTCCGGAGATGATGATGTTGATGATGCAACCTCTAATGGATTGATCGCTCTTGCCTTCCTCTCCACTAACTCTTCATCACCAAGTGAATCCCCCAATGAGATCATTCATGTGGAGGAAGAAAGTTGTCTCATGGCCAAATCCTCCGAGGTATCATCTCCTAGCCCCTCTATGCCTAACATATCAAATGATCTAGGGGTTGATGATGCTAGTCTAAAAGTGAAACAAGAAATGCTAGAGTTTGATGAATTCATTTTTAACCTACAAGGTAACAACAAAAAGCATGTTTCCAATCTCATGGCTCGTTTAGCTCAACAAAATGCTACTCTTGAGAAAAAGGGTCAAATAGAGAGAGAAGACTCTCTTGAAATTCATGCTCTTAAAAATGCTCTTGAGGAAAGTCAAGAAACTATAGCTTCCCTTGAGGAGAGGCTAGAAAATCTTGAAGAGCCTCAAGATGAAATTAACAAGCTCACTAAAGCTAGAGATCATGCTAGGGCTAAGACTAAATTGCTTAAAAAGGAAATGGCCCAATTTGGTGTTGACCATGAGAAACTTGTGAAGGATCTAGATGAACTAGACAAAGCTCACAAAGCTTTGAAGAGTGAATACGCTCTCCTATCCAAGTCAAATGAGCAACTTCAAATTAGGCTTGCTTCATATGATGTGCCTAGTTCCTCTACCCCTTCATGTGATCATGCAAATATTATTGAGGAAAATGCTAGGTTGAAGGATGAACTTGCTAAGGCCTCCTCTCCCCAAAGTAAACTTTCTTTGGATGATCTCTTGAGTAAGCAAAGATGAAACAATGGGAAGGAGGGCCTTGGTTATGGAGCCAAGGCAAAGAAGGTAAACAAGCAAAAGGCCAAGCCCGCACAAGAGAAGAAGAAAGATATCACTAATGGTGAAGCCCCTAAGGGAAAAACCATTAATGATGATGATGCGGGAAATGCTAACCCTCACTATGTTTTATTCAAAGATTATTATGGTGATGTTTATGCTAAATATGTTGGCCCATATGATGGTTATGTTGCTTGGTCTATTTGGGTCCCAAAGACCCTTGTTGCTAACAAAAGAGGACCCATTGCGAAATGGGTACCTAAATCCAAGCATTGATCTCATGTAGGACTATGCCGCCGGAGGTTCAAAATGGGTACTTAATAGTGGATGTACAAGTCATATGACCGGCGGCAAGAACCTCATCAAGGAGTTGAGGCCCAACATAAACAATATCACCGTCTCCTTTGGCGATAATTCTACATCCGAGGTATTGGGTTTTGGCAAGGTTGTGGTTGCACACAACATAACACTTGTGGATGTCATGCTTGTCAAAACCCTTGGTTACAATTTGCTTTCCGTTTCCGCCCTTGGCAAGATGGGTTTCGCCGTCTTTATTGATAAAGATATTGTGGTCCTCTTGTGGAGCAAGACTCTAAAAGTCGCCTTCGTTGGGTATCGCGAACATAACTTGTATGTGGTGGACTTTTCGGGGACCACCACTTCAAGTGCGATGTGCCTATTCGGAAAGGCGGATGTGGGTTGGTTGTGGCATCGCCGCCTAGCCCATGTCAACATGAGAACTTTGCAAAGTCTTCACAAGGGGAACCATATTGTGGGACTAATGGAAAATGTTTCTTTTGCCAAAGATCGTGTTTGTAGGGCTTGTGTTGAAGGCAAAATGCATGACTCTCCGCATCCAAGCAAGACTATCATCTCTTCCAAGAGGATCTTGGAGCTCCTTCATGTGGATCTCTTTGGTCCCGTTACTCATGCAAGTCTTGGTGCGAAGAAACATTGCTTGGTGATTGTTGATGATTACTCAAGATACACTTGGGTCTACTTTCTCAAGACGAAAGATGAGACTCAACAAATATTCATTGACTTTGCCACCGAGGTGCAACGCCAACACAACCTCCTCATTATGGCAATAAGAAGTGACAATGGCTCCGAGTTCAAGAACTACACACTCAATGATTTTCTTAGTGATGAGGGGATTCGTCATCAATATTCCGCTGCTTACACCCCTCAACAAAATGGTGTTGCGGAGAGGAAGAACCGGACTCTTATGGATATGGCAAGATCTATGATGGCGGAGTATAAATCCCACTATAACTTTTGGGCCGAAGCCATCTCCACCGCTTGCCACTCTTCTAACCGGCTCTATCTCCGCAAGGGATTGAACAAGACTCCATATGAAATACTCACCGGCAACAAGCCTAATATCTCATACTTCAAGGTGTTCGGTTGTAAGTGTTTCTACAAAATCAAAGGAGTTCGTTTGTCTAAATTTGCTCCTAAAGCTTTGGAGGGTATATTTGTTGGTTACGGTGCCGAATCTCACACTTATAGAGTCTTTGATATAGCCTCCGGGATTATCATCGAATCTTGTAGTGTGAGGTTTGAAGAAAATGATGGCTCCCAAGTGGGGCAAGTTGATGTATGTGCAGGTGATGAAATACCTCAAGATGCCATAGTAAGAATGGGTGTGGGATTTTTCCGCCCCATTGAGGGACACGGTGTGGCGTCTCGGGAAGAACTATGCTCTACCACGGTGGAGCCCTCATCCTCTCAACATCAACAAACCCCATCCCTTGAAGCTAATGATGCACCAACCCAAGAACAAGAAGAAAACCCTCCCTCTCATGAACAAGATCAAGGACAAGATCAACCAAGAATTCATGATGGCTCCGATGAGTATCCATTTGATATTTGCGCTTCACCAAATATTGTCCAAGGTCAAGCACATGAGGATGAGCATTCTCAAGAAATTGAAGAAGCTCAAATTGAAGGTCAAGACGGGGACCCAAATGATCAAGTTGATCAAGTGACACCTCCAAGGCCTAGAAAAACCAAGGAGGAGATCGAGGCCCGTCGTCTAGCAAGAAGAGAAAGGCAACTTGAGCGTCTTGAACACACACATGACAAGGTTCTTGGTGATGTAAGGGCAAAGGTTTCCACAAGAAGGCAATTGGCTAACTTTAGCAATCATCATGCTTATATCTCCTTAGTGGAACCCAAGAAAGTATTTGAAGCCCTTGAAGATTCGGATTGGTTGGAAGCTATGCACGAAGAACTCAACAACTTCAAGCGCAACAAAGTATGGACCTTAGTAGAGAAGCCAAAGGAGTGCCGCAATGTTATAGGCACTAAATGGATATTCAAGAACAAGCAAGATGAGTTTGGAAATGTTGTGAGGAACAAGGCAAGATTGGTGGCTCAAGGTTTCTCTCAAGTTGAAGGAATTGACTTTGGAGAGACCTATGCTCCCGTGGCTCGCCTTGAGTCCATCCGTATCCTTCTTGCTTATGCATCGCATCATAACTTTAAGTTACAACAAATGGATGTGAAAAGTGCATTTCTTAATGGTCCTTTGCATGAAGAGGTTTATGTTAAGCAACCCCCGGGGTTTGAGGATCTCAACTTTCCTAACCATGTCTACAAGCTTGATAAAGCACTTTATGGTCTCAAACAAGCTCCTAGAGCTTGGTACGAGCACCTTAAAGAATTGTTGGTAGACCGTGGGTTTGATGTTGGGCTAATCGATCCCACTCTTTTTACTAAGAGGGTTAATGGGGAGCTTTTCGTTTGCCAATTATATGTTGATGATATTATCTTTGGCTCTACTAACAAAGCTTTCAATGATGAATTTTCAAAGCTTATGACCGATAGGTTTGAGATGTCTATGATGGGAGAGATGAAGTTCTTCCTTGGTTTTGAGATCAAGCAATTGAGAGAAGGAACCTTCATCAATCAAGCAAAATATCTCCAAGACATGCTCAAGAGGTTCAAGATGACCGAGTTGAAGGGTGTGGCCACTCCTATGGTTACCAAATGTCATCTTGCACTAGATCCCAATGGTAAAGAGGTGGATCAAAAGGTATATCGCTCCATGATTGGATCCTTGCTTTACCTTTGTGCATCTAGACCGGACATAGTGTTGAGTGTTGGTGTGTGTGCAAGGTATCAAGCTTCTCCTAAGGAGAGCCACATGATGGCTCTCAAAAGAATCTTTAGATATTTGGTTGATACCCCAAGATATGGTATTTGGTACCCCAAAGGCTCAAGATTTATTCTCAATGGATATACCGATGCGGATTGGGCGGGGGACAAGGATGATAGGAAATCAACTTCCGGGGCTTGCCAATTTCTTGGTAGGTCCTTGGTGTGTTGGTCTTCTAAGAAGCAAAATTGTATATCTCTCTCCACCGCCGAAGCCGAATATGTTGCCGCCGCAAGTGGATGCACTCAATTGTTATGGATGAGGCAAACTTTAAAGGAATATGGTGTCATTTGTGACAAAGTGCCTCTATTATGTGACAATGAAAGTGCCATCAAGATTGCCTATAATCCGGTGCAACATTCAAGAACGAAGCATATTGAGATCCGGAATCATTTCATTAGGGATCATGTTGCCCGTGGTGATATTGAGCTTATCTATGTTCCTACCAAAGATCAACTTGCCGATATATTCACGAAGCCTCTTGATGAAGCAAGGTTCTCTTATTTGAGGAATGAGCTAAATATCATTGATTCAAGGAGTATAGCTTGACCATCTTGCAAACACACCTTTGTCTCAAAACTTTATTTGGTTTAGATGTGGGCATGGAGATAGGGGGAGTGCGGTTTAAACTATTGAGCTATCACTCCCCCCATAATGCCAACATTAAAAGAAATCATTCTCTTTATATCATATAATGATATGTGAGCTTCAATGATGAGTAGTGGTTTTGGGCCCAAGATATATCTTCGCGGTGCCATGCCATAACACTCATATATGGTGGTCTAGGCCACCACACTCTTCTTTGTGAAGAGTTGGAGTTATGTGGATCTTAATTGGTTTTTATTTGACATCTCCTTGTTTTATGGGAAATCACTCATTTTTGGCCTTCATTTGCATAATTTGCAAAAATGAGTGATTGATACGTCCCAAACGTATCTATAATTTCTTATGTTCCATGCTACTTTATTGATGATACCTACATGTTTTATACACATTATATGTCATTATTATGCGTTTTCCGGAACTAACCTATTGACGAGATGCCGAAGGCCAGTTTTTCGCTGTTTTTGGTTTCAGAAATCCTAGTAAAGAAATATTTTCGGAATCGGACGAAATCAAGACCGAGGACCTTATAATTCCCGGAAGCTTCCAGAGCACCGGAGAAGGACGAGAGGGGAGCCAGGGGGCCCCACACCACACCCGCGCGCCCCAGGGGGCGCCCCCTGTGGTGTGGGCACCCCGTGGCCCCTCCGACTCCATCTCTTCGCCTATTTAATCGTCCCTGACCTAAAAACACCGACAGAGAAGACGAGACCCGAGAAAACCTTGAGCCGCCGCCATCGCGAAATCAATATTGGGGACAGAAGTCTCTGCGGCACCGCCGGACGGGGAATTGCCCCGAGTCATCTCCACCGCCGTCTCCACCGCCATCTTCACCGCCATCGCTGTCTCCATGATGAGGAGGGAGTAATTCACCCCGGGGCGGAGGGCTCCGCTGTAGCTATGTGGTTCATCTCTCTCTTTATGTGATCTAGTTGAATATTATCTATGTGCTACTCTAGTGATGTTATTAAAGTACTCTATCCCTCCTTCACGGTGTAATGGTGACAGTGTGTGCATCCGTGATAGTACTTGGCGTAGATTATGATCATAATCTCTTGTAGGTTATGGAGTTAATTATTACTATGATAGTGTTGACGTGATCTATGCCTCCTTCATGGCGTGATGGTGATAGTGTGCATGCTATGTTAGTTCTTGGTGTAATTATGTTGATCTATCTTGCACTCTAAGGTTATTTAAATATGAACATTGAATTGTGGAGCTTGTTAACTCCGGCATTGAGGGTTCGTGTAATCCTACGCAATGTGTTCATCATCCAATAAAAGGGTGTAGAGTAGTCCTATTATGTGATCATTGTTGAGAGTGTCCACAAGTGAAAGCAGGATCCCTAGGCCTTGCTTCCAAGCATCGAATCTCCGTTTGTTTACTGTTTTGTTGCATGTTTACTCGCTGCCATATTTGATTCAGATTGCTATTACCACTCATATACATCCATATTACTTGTATTTCACTATCTCTTCGCCGAACTAGTACACCTATACACCTGACAAGTGTATTTGGTGTGTTGGGGACACAAGAGACTTCTTGCTTTGTGATTACAGGGTTGCTTGAGAGGGATATCTTTGACCTCTTCCTCCCTGAGTTCGATAAACCTTGGGTAATCCACTTAAGGGAAACTTGCTACTGTTCTACAAACCTCTGCTCTTGGAGGCCCAACACTGTCTACAAGAATAGAAGCACCCGTAGACATCAAGCACTTTTCTGGCGCCGTTGCCGGGAGGAAAGGTAAAAGGCACTCATACTTCGGTTCCAGGTAAGTACTTTTCGGCACCATTGTGTGTGTGCTCGAAGCTATTTCCTTTAGATCCTGCAATTACATCTTTTTGTTTCTTGTTTTTATTTTCACTAGTTAGGCATAATGGAAAACAACAAAAAAATTAGTGAGCTTTTTAATCTTTTTCCTGATTTAGAATTGTTTGATACAAAAATTAAAAAACCTATGGAACCTTATTTACATGATAATAGCAATGTTATTAGTATGAATGCAATTACTGCTAATGCTATGAAGAAGTCTAAGCTTGGGGAAGCTAGTTTACATAAAAATAATCTTTTTTGCTCCTCCGCTTTAGAAGAAATATTTTGCTCTAATGATGCTTTATCTCCCATATGCGATAACTCTAATGATGCTTCTGATATTTTAAATCCACCTGCTGAAAGTATTCCGTATAAAATACCTATGGAAATTATTGAACGTATTATGGATAACCGCTATGAAGGGGATGGAACTGTCCATCCTAGGAATCATTTACTGTTTTTGCATGAATTATGCGGGTTATTCAAGTGTGCAGGTATTTCAATGGATGAAGTTAGAAAGAAATTATTTGTTATGTCGCTATCTGGTGAAGCGGCGCATTGGTATAAACTATTGAAGGACGGGCGCTCTCTTGATTGGAAGGATATTGTGCCTCTATTTTATTCCAAGTTCTATCCTCCATGTGAAATTCACAAAGATCGAAACCATATATATAATTTTTGGCCTCATGATGGAGAGAGTATTGCCCAAGCATGGGAGAGATTGAAGACTTTAATGCTCAAATGCCCCAATCATGAGCTTCCAGGTAATATCATCATTGATAATTTCTATGCAAGACTTTCTTTTCAAGATAAGACCTTGCTGGATACTACTTGTTCTGGATCATTCACGAGCAATAAAGAAGAGTTTAAAAGGGACCTTCTTGATCGGATTAAGGAGAACGCTGAAGATTGGGAGAACGACAAAGGTAAAGAGTCAGGTATAAATTATGATTATGAATGCATTGAAACTTTCATGAATAGTGGTAAATTTCGAAATATGAGTGCTACTTATGGTCTTGACTCTCAAGTTGCTGCAAATCTTTATAAAGCTTTTGCTTCTCACATTGAATTTCCTAGGAAGAATTTTGATAAGTATCATGAACCTTTTAAAGACGCTTGCATGAAGAATGAAATTGTTGTTAATTATTGCAATAAGCGTGCTCAAACTCCTAAGAATGCTATTTCCTATAAGCATGTTAATTTTTGTGGAATACATAGACCTTGTGGAATTAATCAAATAGAAGATGAATATTGTATCCATCACAGAAATGAAAAAACTAGAAAGTGGTCTAGAGCTCTAGATGATCTTGGAGAAAAAGTGTGTGCCCTCTATCCTTTTATTTGTGAACTTTGCCATAGAGTTGGTCATTTTAATTTTCAATGCTCCTCCAATGATAATTCGAACCCCATGAGTGCTGCAAATTTGTATTGTGATGATGAAATCATTCCTAATCAGCATGATGAACTTACCTTATTTTTGAAATGTGAAGAGTTATTGACAAAGGATTAACTTGTCAATGCCTACATATTGTAGACTAGGGTTTTGCTAGAAGTAGAGGGCAAGTAGATCTCGAAGGTTTAGGCGAAAAGTACTCGGCGATTATGAAAACTAGGGTTGTGTTGACAGTAGATTCGATCCTTTCTTTGTCCCTCCCTTATATAGGAGGTGGAGCCGAGAGTTTCGTATCGTACAAGTTACAGAGTTCGGGACGGTTTCTAACTCGTCCCGCCAGATTACAAATAATACTTCCTATTACAACTCTAGCTTTCCTTAATACATCTTGGGCTCCCGAATCTTCTTATTCTTCGGATAGTGGGCCTTCAGTAAATCCCGGGTACTATCTATGGCAGGCCCATTTGGGGTGCCTATGTCAGTAGCCCCCGAGATTTTGCTTGAATCGTGGAGTCAGGGAAAATCTCTCCCGTTTATTTTTGTTCGAGAGCTTTTATTCATACTTGTTCACATAAAATTCTATATTGTACAGGGATAATGGTAGTTGGGGCTAGTTCATCTGACGGATCAGGTACTAGTTAACTGCTCTAGTGGCAATCCGCAAAACCTACTTCAAGATCACGTCCCGACATGATCTCGGGATGGTGTAAACTTCGACAGGTGCCGCTTAAGGTCTTACCATTCTGTCGAGTCCCAGTCAAATTTATCGGGTACCTAACGCGTCCGTTAGGATTTTTCTTCGTATCTGTTGATACGATAAAAGTAGCAGAGCGCAGTCTTTGGCGATGCCACGCCCAGCAGAACGGATCTGGGTCTTACCTTCGCAAATTTGCGGCATTCAGAAATTGATCGCAACTTTGGCGTTCTGAGAATATATTGTCGAGTGCTTTTCGCCTTTGGAATAGCACATTTTATTGAGTCATATTTGATGACTTTATTTTGTCTTCCCGATGGGAGTATATGTAGAGTTATTTGTGTAACTCGAAATATACTCACTTCTTTTTCTCTATTTCTGATCAAATTCATCGGGCACGCGAACAGCGTTCCCGATGGGAGTAGCCCCCGAGGCTACAGCCAAGAACTTGTGCTTGGGTGTAGGCTCCACAGATTAGCATCCTTTGCCGCTATATTTATGATCCTTCTCGATATTTTTATATTTATCGGGTGCGCGACCAGCGCTCCCGATGGGAGTAGCCCCCGAGGCTATGAACAAATTCTTGGATTTGGTCATAGGATCTCGCCATTTCTATATTGTCATACTTCGAAATTTTCTATTTTTCCAAAGTAGCCCCCGAGCATTTGGGCAAAAACTTATATTTGATCAAAGGCTCCAATAGTATTCGAATGATTTGTCCTGTCGCCATTCTCTCTTTTTTTATTTTTCTTGTCGACAAACTTTCCCTTGTCAAAATCTCTTCACCTCTATGAATAGTCGAAATTTTTCTGCTTTGTGGGTCCATTTTTCTCACCACGTTGACACGTCGTGCAAGTGGGGGACACACGTCCTCCGCTTTTCCTGGCGCACGTTCTGTAACCTCGTCAATGTTGAAATACTAATTTGCCCTTGTTGCCACGTGGTAATCATCTCCTGCATTCTTTCTTCATCCAACGGTTCCGTCGCTTCACCGCACCTCTATATAAGATCCCCTTCTTCTTCCTTGAGCACTTCCGCTCGCGCCGTTCTCTGCTCTCCTCTGCGAAATCTCCCCTTGCGCTCCACTGCTCCCAAAGCTTTTCTCTTCGCAGCTGTTCTTCATTGCCATTGTTGATGCCACCGCGTCGTCTAACCAGGCACAGCACTCCCGATTCTTCCATGGCCGCCGCGGATCTAGGAACTGCGGAGTGGGAGAGGTCCAAGGTCACAAACCAAGACCTGAATCTCCTGAAGAAACTGGGAATCACCACGAAACCCAAAGCGGTTTGCTTCCCCAGCGAAGAAAGCTACCCAGCCCCTCCAATGGGGTACCGGGTAAGTTTTGTCGACCATCTCATCCGTGGTTTATCCACCCCCATTCATCCTTTTCTCCGTGGATTACTCTTTGTCTACGGTCTCCAGCTTCACCACCTCACGCCAAACTCAATCCTCCACATTTCCATTTTCATTACTCTTTGCGAAGCCTTCCTTGGCGTTTCGCCCAATTGGGCGCTTTGGAAGCGCATTTTCTTCTGTCGCCGCAATGGTTCTCCCAATGTCGCCTATAATATAGGCGGCGTTGTTATCTCTATTCGCTCCACTGCCAACTACTTCGACGTCAAGCTCCCTGACTCCGTTCAAGGTTGGCGCAAGAGGTGGTTGTACATTCGTGAAGAAAACCATGGATGCGCAGAGGACAACATTCCTCCATTTGATGGTGCCGAGAAAATTCTTCGTCGCCGTTCCTGGGATGCAGAGGCTACCGAAGAAGAAAGAACTTCGACTGAGGCCCTGATGACTCGCATCCATGAGTTGCAAAATACTCGCGGCAAAGAATTATCAGGTATCCAGATTATAGTATATTTCCTTAAGAATAGAGTTCAGCCTCTTCAGGCTCGCAAATTCCCTCTCTGGAAATATGCTGGCGACGAAGACGTGGATCGGCTGTCGGTGGATTTGGAAGTTAAGGACTTGGAAAAGCTTGTCCGAAAAATCACCTCCCTCAGCAAAAAAGATTCCATCCCTTCTTCTTGTCGCGTGAAACCATTCAGCGCCGCCCATGCACTTCCTAAGGTAAACATTGTCGCGTAATTTCTTATTGCTTTGCTTTTTTGCATTGTTTGCTTCGTTCTGATATCCTTCCCTCTTTTTGGACAGAATCATCCAAATCTTGTTTCACTTCCTCCTCTTCCTGAAGGTGGGGAAGTCGAAGAAAGGACCGTTATCTCTAATGATAACCAAGAGGCCTCCTCTTTTGTGAATGAACCCGCAGATTCTCGAAAATCTGCGGGATCTGCTGAAAAAGATGCTGCCTCTGAAGACACTACATCGGCCCAATCTCCTCCTCCTGCTGTTTCTCCAAAGAACAAAAGGAAGAGGGGTGATGTCGAAGATTCCGGGACTTCTAAACCCGAAGAAACTGCTCCTTTACCGCAAAAGGCAGCTTATGACCCATATCTTGCGAGTATCATCAGTTCGTAAGTTCCCTCTTTTATTTTCCTATTCGAAGAATTTTTGCTTGCCTTGCTTTTTACACTGCCACCCTTTTGCAATAGTGATGATGACGAGGAAACGCCAACTTTGGATGTGGCTGCTCGAACGAGTATGTCACGTACCCTAGTTATTTCAGAGCCACGAGTTGAGGGAGAGGAATCCTCGCCTCCTCAACAAAACATCGGCGCTTCTACTCCTCCTTCGAGCCCCCGAGCCTCTTCACCGAAAAGGGCAAGGACGGAGATTGTCTCGGAGCCTACTCCCCAATTGAGTAGCTCTTCGAACCTTCTCATGGAAGATGTAAGTTCTTTACTTTTTTGTCAGTGTTTATGTTTTCTTTGTTTGCTTCTGTGTATCACCATATTTTTCTCATACCCCCATTCTCTCTTTGTCCTCTTGCTTTTATAGCCTGTGATCAAGGATCTTCTTCGCATCGGTGCCCAATTTGTTGGGTACCGTGAATATGCGAGTAAAACTGAAAGTAATACTCTGCTTCTTTTTCCTCTGTTCTTTTTGTTCCTTCTTTGTTGTCGAAATTTGTAACTATATTTATCTTCTATTGTAGAAAAACTGGCGGAAGCCAATGAGCGTGCCAACACACTTGCTCTGCAATTAGAGCAGAGTGAAAAGGCTCGCAAAAAGGCTGAGTTAGATGCTGTTGATGCGCGAGCAGAAGCTGATAAAGCCAAGGCTGATGCTGCTGGTGTCGAAGATCTTAGAAAGAGGCTTCACACCGCTGAAACTTCCCTGAGCGATCACATAGCCGCCCAGTCTGCTCGCGAGGAGGCGATCCTTAAGCGTTTAACGACGCAGAGTCGCCGCTTCGTAGGTAAGTACCACTCATTATTCTTTTGTATTTCCTTCTCTGCACTCGTTTGTTGCTCAATTTTTTCTTTCTTGACAGCTAGAACAGCTCAAGAATTTCAACTTGACGAACCCGCCAATGATCCTCTGCTTGACGCTCTGTCATTCCTCGAGGTTCATGGATCAGAAGCACGCGAAGGCATCGACCAGGCTAAAGCAGGGTTGTCGCGGCTTTTTCCTTATTTCTTCCCAAAGAAAGAGGAACCCGCAACTTTCCTTAACCTCGCCAAGTGCTTCAATCCATCAGAAGATCTTGGGTTAAGGGTGCGCCATGAGAATATGAAGGTTGCCGTGGAAAATACTGTCGCCTTGGTTGCTGATAGCCAGCAGTCTATCGACTGGTCGAAAGTTGGCGACACTGATCAGATAGAACAGTCAAGGTGGAGGTCTTTGATCAAGGCAGCTAAGCCCAACACGAGAAAATCCTGGCTTATATCGGGATCAAGCCATCTTCGACTCCTAGCTCATCAAAGCCGGAGGTCTAGTTAAATGCCTCTTTGCTTTTTCTTTTTAGCATACCTCTTTCTTTTGGCCTTGTCACCGTAGTGTTATTGGCGAGAACTGCTTCAGTATCCCTCTAGAAGGTCCTTCTTTTGTAATAGACATGTATATATTATGGAGATGAATGGAGATCTATCTTTGCTCAGTGATTGATGTCGAAATATCTTCTTTTTGCCAGTTAATTTTTGACAATTATACACCCGCTCCTGGTCCTTCCAATATTTCGCCTTCTTCTCACACAAGGAGAACTCCTGCTGATGCTTCACCTGCCGAAGATTCCTTGCCGCAAGAATTGAATGAACTTCGGCACCAACTTCAGTGCGTTAAGAAGCAATCACTTGTGCTGATGGAGAAGTCTCGTAAATCATCTGAAGCCGAGAAAATTGCACTCCAACAAGCGCAAACTGCCATTGCTGAAAAGGACTCTGCAGTTGCTGAAGTTGCTGCAGCTGCGTCTCGAGAAGATTCTATGCTCCAACTGCTGATAGATGCTAGCTTGGATATGGCAGGCATGTTTCATTATCGTTGTCGTGCTTCTTTTTCTTTGCTGCTTGCCTCCTTATTACCTACTGACCTGTTATGAGAAACAATAGGTGCCTTTTTGGATACTGCTGCTGAAGATGAACGTGTCGAGGCTCGTTCTAATGTCCTTCTTCGGCTTGCACGTGATCATGGGTCGACTTTTTGGGGTACCCCTGAACGGACTCGCCAAATCGTGAGGTTTCAAGATCGCGCGCTTCAGGTTCGCGGGTATCTTGACTTTTGTACCAAGACCCTCTCTATGGTGTATAACTCTATGTTTCCTCGGAATATTCAACCAAAAACTCTTCCCGAGTTAATGGAGAAGTTCAAGGATGCTCATAGGATCCATCACTTTGTCAGAGCTCAACTGGTAGCTGGCGCCAGATTTGCCCTCATAATGCTTCAGATCTGCCATTCAAAACTTGATCTGACCCAAGTTGTTGAGAAGGTTCACGAGAAGGTTCGGCGCCGAAGAGTTGGTATTGATCGTATTAACACGAAGGTTTCACCCATAGCCGAAGAAATGATTGAAGACCTTCTTCGGATGGATGCCGACTTTTTTGCAGATGGTCATTATGCTGATTTTCTTGGTGCTGCTCCTGAGGAAAACAGAGTTACTCTTGACGATATATTGAATCAAGGCTAATTACTTTCCTTTGGTAGATAATTTTCTTTTTGTGAATCATGGTTGTGATTCTATTGTGAAGCAAACAGTATATTTCTATATTTGTCTAGCCCCCGAGTATTTTCGGTGGCTATCCGCTGTATTTGTATAATGCGAGGTTTTTTAACCAAGGCAAGATAATATACATTGTACTATTTTTGTGGGTGTAAGCCCCCGAGTCTTTTGTTGATCATTATTTTGTCTATATCTCTTTTTGTTTTGGCGAGGTATTTTTACCAAGGCCAGATGCTTCTTTTGCATTTGTCGATACTGTGTTTATATATATATATTGTATCATGTAGGGGAAAACCCCTGATCTTGTCGAGAAGAAGATATATAATTCCACTATCTTTATTATATTGCAGCGCCACGAGCCCGCCTCATTAAAAACCTTCTCCGGCCCCACTCGGTGCCCCGAAAAAGGAAAAGAGTGCGTCTGAAAACTCGCGGGCGTTTCAGTACATTGAAGCTTTACAAAGGAGGACTATATTTTCGACACCTAGGCGTAGAAACGCCTAAGCTGTGCCACGTTCCAGGGATTTGGCTCGTCAATCCCTGTCTTCTTGTCTTTGATTCTGTATGCTCCTCCTTCTATTACTTCTGTGACGATATATGGTCCTAGCCATGGTGACTCGAGTTTTTCATGGCTTTTTTGATTTAGTCGTAAAACCAGGTCACCAACTTGGAAAGATCTTGGCCGCAATCGTCGACTGTGATAGTTTTTCAGGTCCTGCTGATATTTGGCGACTCGCGACAGGACTTCGTCTCGAGCTTCATCGAGTGCGTCAACATCATCTTCCAAAGCTTTTCTCGAAGTTTCTTCGTCATATTCTGCGACTCGTGGAGAATCATGCTCGATTTCTATCGGCAGGACTGCTTCAGCTCCATGGACCAGGAAAAACGGCGTTTCCTGTGTCGCTGTATTTGGTGTTGTTCGAATACTCCACAATACACTTGGCAACTCCTCCGGCCAGGTATGCCGAGCTTTTTCCAAAGGTCCTAGCAGGCGCTTCTTGATGCCGTTGCAGATGATGCCATTGGCCTTTTCGACTTGACCATTGGTCTGTGGATGTGCGACGGATGCAAAACTTAGTTTTATGCCCACTTCTGCGCAATATGCTTTGAACTCCTTGGAAGTAAAGTTACTGCCGTTGTCTGTGACGATGCTGTGAGGTACTCCAAAGCGAAAGACGATGCTCTTCACAAATTTTATTGCGGATGCTGCATCTGGTGAGTTTATTGGCTTCGCCTCTATCCACTTGGTAAATTTGTCGACAGCCACCAGCAAGTACTCATATCCTCCTGGTGAAGCTTTGTGCAACTTACCCACCATGTCGAGACCCCATTGAGCAAAGGGCCAAGATAGTGGGATTGGCATAAGTTCTGCTGCTGGCGAGTGAGGTCTTGCCGCAAATCTTTGGCACGCGTCGCAGGTTCGCACTATTTCCTTCGCATCCTCGATTGCTGTGAGCCAGTAAAATCCTGCTCTGAAAACCTTAGCCGCGATGGCTCGGCTACTTGCGTGATGCCCGCATATTCCTTCATGCACGTCCTTTAGGATGATCCTTCCTTCTTCGGGTGTAACACACCGTTGTAACACACCCGAAATACTGCGTTTGTACAGCTCCCCTTTTACCACCGTAAAAGCTTTTGATCTCCTGATTACTCGCCTTGCTTCGACTGGATCGTCGGGTATGGTTTTCCTTAGGATATATGATATGTACGCCTGCATCCATGGAATTTGCACCATCATGACTAGATCTTGCTCTTCTTCTTCTTCTGCTATGTTTTTGGCGATACTCGAAGGTTTCTCTTTTTTCTCCTTTATTTTTGCTGGTTTTGTTGATCTCTCGCTAATCTCTTCCCAGAACACACCTGGAGGGATTGCGAGGCATTGTGACCCGATGTTTGCGAGAACGTCGGCTTCATCGTTGCTCATCCTGCTGATGTGGTTTACCTCACAACCATCGAATAGCTTCTCCAGCTCATTGTACACCTCCTTGTATGCTATCATACTTTCGTTGACTGCGTCGCATTGGTTCATTACTTGTTGTGCTACCAACTGTGAGTCGCCGAAAATTTTCAGTCGGGTTGCACCGCAAGCTTTCGCCATCTTCATCCCGTGTATGAGAGCTTCATATTCTGCTTCATTGTTAGATGCGTTTGGGAACGTCATCCGCAGAACATACTTCAACTTGTCGCCTTCAGGTGAAACTAATATCACGCCTGCTCCAGCACCTTCCAATCTCTTGGACCCGTCGAAGTTCATGGTCCAAGTCCTCGATAAATCTGGGGGTCCCGTGTTTTGTAGCTCCATCCACTCTGCAATGAAATCTGGTAAGACCTGCGACTTTATTGCTTTTCTTTTTTCATACGTGATATCCCGAGGGGAAAGTTCTATTCCCCAAAGGGAGACACGACCCGTAGCTTCTGGGTTATTCAGTATATTTGATAAGGGAGCCTCGTTGACCACTATTATCGGGTGTGCCGAAAAATAGTGTCGCAATTTTTCTTGCTGTCGTGAATACTCCATATGCTAGCTTTTGATATTGCGGGTACCGCTGTTTTGACGGCGACAGTACTTCGCTGATGAAATATACTGGCCTTTGAACTCCATGAAGCTTGCCTTCTTCTTCCCTTTCGACCACTAAGGCCGTGCTGACCACCTGAGGTGTAGCTGCAATGTACAAGAGGAGAGGTTCTTTCTCTTTTGGCGCCACCAATATCGGCGGTGTCGAAATTGCTCGCTTGAGATTCTCGAAAGCTCTGTCTGCTTCCTCGTTCCATTGAAATTTTTCCCCTTGCTTGATCAACGCATAAAACGGCAGCGCCTTTTCTCCTAGCCTGGCGACGAATCTGCTTAAAGCTGCGACTCGCCCCGTTAGCTGTTGTATTTCTTTCAACTTTGTTGGCTTTCTCATAGTAACGATGGCCTGTATTTTTTCGGGATTAGCTTCAATCCCCCTTGCTGATACTAAAACCCGAGAAGTTCTCCTGCGGGAACTCCAAAAGAGCACTTTGTCGGGTTCAGCTTGAGGCAGAACTTGTCGAGGTTGTCGAAGGTTTCCTTCAAATCTTCGATCAACGTTGACCCTTTCTTTGATGTTATTACGACATCGTCGATGTAGACTTGTACATTTTTCCCGATCTGTGTTGCTAGGCACTTCTGCATCATCCGCTGATATGTTGCTCCCGCGTTTTTCAGACCAAAGGGCATTGTTTTGTAGCAAAACACGCCATAAGGTGTGATGAACGTTGTTTTGGCTTCATCTTCTTCTTTTAATCTGATCTGGTTATAACCAGAGTATGCGTCCAGGAAGGAAAGACGTTCGCATCCTGCCGTGGAGTCGATGATTTGATCGATCCTTGGGAGGGGAAAGTGATCCTTGGGACAATGTTTATTGAGACACGTGAAGTCGACGCACATGCGAAGGACTATTGTGTGTTTCTTCGGCACCATCACTGGGTTAGCTACCCATGTGGCTTCTGTAGATATTTCTCTGATGAACCCGGCATCTTTGAGTCGATCTATTTCTGATAACATGGCTTTGCGGCTAGGTTCCGAAAAACGCCGCAAAGGTTGCTTTACTGGTCGTGCGAGAGGATCCAAATTGAGGTGGTGCTCGGCAAGTTCCCTGGGTACTCCTGGCATGTCGGCTGGACACCATGCGAAGATTTTCCAGTGCTCACGGAGGAACTCGACGAGCGCGCTTTCCTATGCGACATCCATATTTGCAGCAATGGACGTCGTTTTCTTTGGATCTGTCGGGTGGATCTGTACCTCTTTTGAATCTTTATTTATATTGAAAGTTGGCTCCTTAGAAGGTCTTCCTACCTCGGGCAGCACATCATAATCAGTGAACCTAGGTGCCGCATATTCTGCTTGCATCCCGAAAGTTTCTGACAGTCGATGAAAATCCTTGTCGCATTTATCGGCCAGTGCAAAGCTTCCTTTGATTGTGATAGGTCCCTTAGGCCCAGGCAACCTCCACAACAGATATGTATAATGCGGCACTGCCATGAACCTGGCGTACGCTGGTCGTCCCAACAAAGCGTGATATTGCGACGGGAAATCCACCACTTCAAACTCTAAATTCTCTATCCTGTAGTTTTCTCGGGTTCCAAACTGAACGTCGAGGTTGATCTTGCCCAATGGGTAACTTGGCTTCTCTGGTGTAATCCCGTGGAAGCGTGTGTCAGTTGGCTTCAGATTTGCTAGGGATATGTTCATCTTCCTCAATGTATCTGCGTACATGAGGTTTAAGCTGCTGCCGCCATCTATGAAAACTCTCGACACGTCGAAACCAGCAATTACAGCGGGTAAGATGAGCGCCGATTGCCCTGGTCGAGGAACTTGCTGCGGATGATCTGCGATTGTAAAGCCAATGTCTTGCCCCGACCAATTTAAGTACTCGACTGTTGGTGGAGGCATCTTCTCTGCCATGAACACTTGTCGAGATATTACTTTCTGCGCCCTGTTGGACGGGCTTTCTGAATCATCGAGACCACACCGTTAGAGTTGGGGTCAACATATGGAGGTGGATGTGGTGCTGCCGCAATTCTAAGCTGGTGTCGATTTTCTTCGGTTATTGCGGGAGGAGGTGGAAGGTGAATCTCGCTCCTTGGCTCCCGAGGATTTCTGTTATTTGCTTGGGCATTTGCGATTCCTGCGGCTCGCAACATTGCCTGAAAATTGCGGCAGTCTTTCTGGAGATGTCCTGACTGTCTCTTTCCATTGTTGTCGAGGTAAAAGTGCATTTGACACGGACCGTTCATCATCTCCTCGGGAGACACGTAAGGTCTTTGAATCCTTGGTCCACTATTTTGTCTGTTGCCGCGAAAATCACCTCTATTGTCGCCTTGTTGCTCATTGCTCCTTTGATAATCATCTCGACTATTTCCTCCAGGATTTCCCCGAAAACCAGCCGATATGTGGCCGGGAGCATCGTTGTTGTAAAACTGGCGAGAAAATCGCCTTCTATTTTGATAATTTCGACTACGATCCTCTTCTGGCGACCTGTGTCGTTTGTTGTATATTGCGTCTTCTCCATCTGCCCACTTGTTAGCGATTTCCATCAACGCTGAGATTGTCTTGGGATTAGTTCTCCCCAAGTCCTCGACGAAGTCTGCTCGTCGGATTCCTGCCACGAACGCATCTATTGCCCTCTCGTCAGATATGTCTTCTGCCGAGTTTTTGATAATGTTCCACCGCTGTATATATTTTCTCATCGACTCGTCATGTTTTTGTCGACACGCTCGTAATTCTTCCAACGACGCAGGTTTCTTGCAGGTGGATCGGAAGTTCTTCACGAAGATGTCCTCAAAGGTTTCCCAGCTGTCGATGGAGTTCAAGGGGAGTTTCTTTATCCAAGATCTTGCGGCACCACTCAGGTGAACTTGGATACTTTGCATAGCTGTTGCTCTGGTTCCTCCTACCAGTTTTACCATCTCGAGATAATCCACGAGCCAATCCTCGGGATCTTGCAGGCCGTCGAACTTCTTGAAATTCTCGGGTAACTTGAACCCTTTTGGGACTCGAGTTTTTCGAACTCTTCTCGTAAAGCACGGGAGCCCACACATATCTTCGTCGGCAAGTTCTGGCGAGTGCTGACGGTCCCTCCTTTCTTGTCGCGCTCTGTCCACCCTTACTTGGACTGCTGTGTCTCTTGCTCCACTTGCTCTTGGTGGGTCTTGAACTGCTGCAGCGGGTCGTGGACTATTTTGCCTAGGATTTTCTTCGGGAGGCGTTGTTGCAAACGCTGTTCCCATAACTCCTACTCCAGCCATCGCCATATTGAACAATGGTTCTCTCGGGTCTCCAGCAGGTGGTCTGGATGCCAAGATATAAGCTTGTGTTGCCATGTAACCTGCCTCTGGCGTTTTTGGGATGATATTTCCTCTTTCATCGATCGACATAAAGGACATGTCGAGGTTTTGGATTATGTTTCCTCTCTCTGCTTCGGGTATGTTTTGCAGCCGAGACATTGCTCTCCTCCGAGCTTCTCTGTGACTATCTCCCGAAGTTCTAGATTGTCGACTTAAATCTGCTCGGCGTCTACTCGATGCAGAAGCTGCTTCTTTTCTCCTATTCAGGGATGCTGTCTGTTTTTCCAACTCTCTGCTTACTCGAGCAAGTCTATATTGATATGCTTGAAGTTCTTGTGCAGTAGCGGTGGTGGTCATAGGTTCTGAACCGTCCATGGCTCTCGCAGCCCTATCCCACGCTTCTTGCGGGAGCTGTACTCTTGCGCGAGTTGTAGATCCAGGATATTTGGTGCCTAAGCCATGTCTGAGATCAGCGGGATCGACGTATGGATTTCCCATTCGTCGAAAGCCTCTGATGTTTGCGGGTCTGATGTGCCTGCCCCTTCTATCACATAGATCTGATGATATTTTGTGCATTGATTTTTGTCGGGATTGGTGACACCATCATATAGAGTGGTGAAGACCTTTCCGATGGCAGCAGACTTGTCGATGAAGTTGAAGCTGTCGACGCTGTCGGAGTCGCTGCTTATAAAGGAGTCCGCAGATGACTCGAAGGATGTGTTGCTGAATATCTTGGCGAGCTTTCCGCTTGCTTTGTTGTCGACGAAGTATGTCGACGAAAACTCCTCGTCACTCGACGAAAAGTTTGAATCGGCCGCTGAAAATTCCGACGAGATCGGAACTTCGAGACGGTAGGATCCTTCCTTGTTGACGCCAAATCGGAATTCTCCGAACGTCATGATGATGGGCTCCTCCAGATAGGCACATGCATCCATACGGGAGGGCGGGTGAGGAATAAAATTGAATAGATCAGTTTTTCCCTTGTTACCTCGATCCATCGCGTTGCTTGCTGTTGATGAAGTCGAAGATCTTGAACGTGCCATCGAAATCAGATCCTTGCAGCCTCTAATTCCCACAGACGGCGCCAATTGACAAAGGATTAACTTGTCAATGCCTACAGATTGTAGACTAGGGTTTTGCTAGAAGTAGAGGGCAAGTAGATCTCGAAGGTTTAGGCGAAAAGTACTCGGCGATTATGAAAACTAGGGTTGTGTTGACAGATTCGATCCTTTCTTTGTCCCTCGACTCCCCCTTATATAGGAGGTGGAGCCGAGAGTTTCGTATCGTACAAGTTACAGAGTTCGGGACGGTTTCTAACTCGTCCCGCCAGATTACAAATAATACTTCCTATTACAACTCTAGCTTTCCTTAATACATCTTGGGCTCCCGAATCTTCTTATTCTTCGGATAGTGGGCCTTCGGTAAATCCCGGGTACTATCTATGGCAGGCCCATTTGGGGTGCCTATGTCAGTTATCAAGAAAAAATTCTTTGTTAAATATTAACGATCTTGATATTGATGATGTCCTGCATGGGTGTTTTTCTTACTGCATTAATAATTGACATACAAATACTTACATACAGAATATTTTAGAAGATGACACCTTTCCAAAATATGATAGGACCGCTGTGTGTTTTCAATTAATTAATGAAAAGGAGGGATCCTCCCAAGTTTCTTCTATTGTTTCTAAAAGTAAATCAGGTTATGCGGACAAGCCACCCTTCAAGCCTCTTCCTCCTAAAGAAGGGAGCGAGGAGAGGGAAGAAGAGAAGAAGAAGAAGGAACGAAGAAGAAGAAGAAGAAGAAGAAGAAGAAGAAGAAGGAGAATAAAAAGAAAGAGGTAACGGCGTATCCCCGCGTGAATGAGATAACGCTAGGTAACCGTAAGTATGTTGCTCCTAATGATTATTGTGATAATGAATCTGAATACGATGATCTTCCTATGCCCTTTACATACATTAGCGATCATGATTTGGATGAGCATACTACTTTTGATATTACAAATCTCTGGGAAACTAATTCTGAAAATGATAATAATTTCCATAGTGTCAGTGCTATCCATGCTTCCTCCCATAATGATATGGAAAGCTCTAAGCTTGGGGAAGAGGTGTTTGAAAATACTTTTGCTACTGGTCATTATGTTCTTGATACATCTCCTTCTAATAACAATGATGGTATGGTCATAGATAAATCGACTGTGAAAGATAACTATTCTATTTCTTATGATGACACTGTGCCTCCGATCTTTGATGATTATTATAAAGAATGCTATGATATAGGTTATAACTATCCTTATGAAACTTGTCATAGTCATGATTGGATTACCAAAAACAATTCTTTTAATATGCAACTTGTTTACCATGTTCAAATTCTTGATAATAATCTTGCTCCAATTACTATTAATGAGAATAACTCTTCTTATGCCAAAATCAATGATATTTCTATGCATAGGAACCATGATAAGAATGTTTTAAGTGATGGGTATATTGTGGATTTCATCAATGATGCTACTGAAAGTTACTATGAGAGAGGGAAACATGGTTATATTCATCTTAATAATATTAAGTTTCCCCTCTTTATGTTGAGAATTTTGAAGTTACTCGTGTTTTATCCTTTTATGCTTGTCACTTTGTTCTTCATGAATTCATTTGTGTACAAGATTCTTCTGCATAGGAAGCATGTTAGGCTCAAATGTGTTTTGAATTGCCTCTTGAAGCTCTCTTTTGCTTCAAATACTATTTCTTGCGGGTGCATCACCAAAATTGCTGAGCCCATCTTAATGGCTATAAAGAAAGAACTTCTTGGGAGATAACCCATGTGTTATTTTGCTACAGTACTTTGTTTTATATTTGTGTCTTGGAAGTTGTTTACTACTGTAGCAACCTCTCCTTATCATGTTTTTGTGCCAAGTAAAGTTTCTATGTCAAAGTTGATATTATATTTGGGATCGCTGCGCAGAAACAGCATTGCTGTCTGTCACGAATCTGGGCACAGGCCTCTGTAGAAAATTCGAAAAAATCTGCCAATTTACGAGCGTGATCCTCAGATATGTACGCAACTTTCATTAGTTTTGAGTTTTTCCATTTGAGCAAGTCTGGTGCCAGCTTTAAATTCGTCTTTACGGACTGTTCTGTTTTTGACAGATTCTGCCTTTTATTTCGCATTGCCCCTTTTGCTATGTTGGATGAATTTCTTTGATCCATTAATGTCCAGTAGCTTTATGCAATGTCCAGAAGTGAAAAGAATGTTTGTGTCACCTCTGAACATGTGAATTTTTGATTATGCACTAACCCTCTAATGAGTTTCCTTGAAGTTTGGTGTGAAGGAAGTTTTCAAGGGTCAAGAGAGGAGGATGATATACTACGATCAAGAAGAATGAAAAGTCTAAGCTTGGGGATGCCCCAGTGGTTCATCCCTGCATATTTCAAGAAGACTCAAGCATCTAAGCTTGGGGATGCCCAATGCATCCCCTTCTTCATCGACAAAGTATCAGGTTCCTTCTCTTGAAACTATATTTTTATTCGGTCACATCTTATGTACTTTACTTGGAGCGTCTGTATGTTTTTGTTTTTGTTTTTGTTTGAATAAATGATTGTTTGGGAGAGAGACATGCTCCGCTGGTTCGTATGAACACATGTGTTTTTAGCTTTTAATTTTCATGGCGAAGGTTGAAACTGCTTCGTTAATTGTTATATGATTGGAAACGGGAAATGCTACATGTAGTAATTGGTGTAATGTCTTGAATAATGTGATACTTGGCAATTGTTGTGCTCATATAGATCTTGTTTAAGCTCTTGCATCATGTACCTTGTACCCATTAATGAATAATTACATAGAGCTTGTTAAAATTTGGTTTGCATGATTGGTCTCTCTAAGTCTAGATATTTTCTGGTTGAGGTGTTTGAACAACAAGGAGACGATGTAAAGTCTTATAATGCTTACAATATGTTTATATGTGAGTCTTGCTGCACCATTTTATACTTGAGTTTGCTTCAAATAACCTTGCTAGCCTAAACCTTGTATAGAGAGGGAATACTTCTCATGCATCCAAATACTTGAGCCAATATTCATGCCATTTGTGTCCACCATACCTACCTACTACATGGTATTTCTCCGCCATTCCAAAGTAAATTGCTTGAGTGCTATCTTTAAACAATTCAAAAGTTATTACCTCTTATTTGTGTCAATGTTTTATAGCTCATGAGGAAGTATGTGGTGTTTATCTTTCAATCTTGTTGGGCAACTTTCACCAATGGACTAGTGGCTTCATCCGCTTATCCAATAATTTTGCAAAAAGAGCTGGCAATGGGATTCCCAGTCCCAAATTAATTAACAAAAATAGACACTCCTCCATGGTATGTGATTCTTGGACGGCACCCGAAGGATTCGGTTAGCCATGGCTTGAGAAAGCAAAGGTGGGGAGGAGTGTCATCATAATAAAACTAAAATAAAAAGGCACTCCTTCATGGTATGAGATTGTTGGCAGGCACCCGAGGATTCGGTTAGCCATGGTTTGTGAAAGAAAGGTTGGAAGGAGTGCCACCCAAAAATAAAATAAAATGGGAGCCGCTCTTTGAAGGTTTGTCTGGCAAGGGGGTTAGAGTACCCGCTACCATTCGTTGACAACAACAAACACCTCTCAAAACTTTACTTTTATGCTCTCTATATGTTTTCAAAATCAAAGCTCTAGCACAAATATAGCAATCGATGCTTTCCTCTTTGAAGGACCATTCTTTTACTTTATTGTTGAGTCAGTTTACCTATTCTTTCTATCTTAGAAGCAAACACTTGTGTGAACTGTGTGCATTGATTCTTACATGTTTACCTATTGCACTTGTTATATTACTTTGTGTTGATAATTATCCACGAGATATACATGTTAAAGTTGAAAGCAACCGCTGAAACTTATATCTTCCTTTGTGTTGTTTCAAAGCTTTCTACTAAGAATTTATTGCTTATGAGTTAACTCTTATGCAAGACTTATTGATGCTTGTCTTGAAAGTATTATTCATGAAAAGTCTTTGTTATATGATTCATTTGTTTACTCATTATCTTCATCATTGCTTCGAATCTCTGCATTCATCTCATGTTCTTTACAATAGTATGATCAAGGTTATGATGGCATGTCACTTAAGAAATTATCATTGTTATCGTTTACCTACTCGAGGGCGAGTAGGAACTAAGCTTGGGGATGCTTGATACGTCCCAAACGTATCTATAATTTCTTATGTTCCATGCTACTTTATTGATGATACCTACATGTTTTATACACATTATATGTCATTATTATGCGTTTCGGAACTAACCTATTGACGAGATGCCGAAAGGCCAGTTGCTGTTTTCTGCTGTTTTTGGTTTCAGAAATCCTAGTAAAGAAATATTTTCGGAATCGGACGAAATCAAGACGGAGGACCTTATAATTCCCGGAAGCTTCCAGGGCACCGGAGAAGGACGAGAGGGGAGCCAGGGGGGCCCCACACCACACCCCGGCGCGGCCCAGGGGGCGTGGTGTGGGCACCCCGTGGCCCCTCCGACTCCATCTCTTCGCCTATTTAAAGGTCCTGACCTAAAAACACCGACAGAGAAGACGAGACCCGAGAAAACCTTCCAGAGCCGCCGCCATCGCGAAATCAAGATTCGGGGGACAGAAGTCTCTGTTCCGGCACCCTGCCGGACGGGGAATTGCCCCCGGAGTCATCTCCACCGCCGTCTCCACCGCCATCTTCACCGCCATCGCGTCTCCATGATGAGGAGGGAGTAATTCACCCCGGGGCTGAGGGCTCTCCGTAGCTATGTGGTTCATCTCTCTTTTATGTGATCTAGTTGAATATTATCTATGTGCTACTCTAGTGATGTTATTAAAGTACTCTATCCCTCCTTCACGGTGTAATGGTGACAGTGTGTGCATCCGTGATAGTACTTGGCGTAGATTATGGTCATAATCTCTTGTAGGTTATGGAGTTAATTATTACTATGATAGTGTTGACGTGATCTATGCCTCCTTCATGGCGTGATGGTGATAGTGTGCATGCTATGTTAGTTCTTGGTGTAATTATGTTGATCTATCTTGCACTCTAAGGTTATTTAAATATGAACATTGAATTGTGGAGCTTGTTAACTCCGGCATTGAGGGTTCGTGTAATCCTACGCAATGTGTTCATCATCCAACAAAAGGGTGTAGAGTAGTCCTATTATGTGATCATTGTTGAGAGTGTCCACTAGTGAAAGCAGGATCCCTAGGCCTTGCTTCCAAGCATCGAATCTCCGTTTGTTTACTGTTTTGTTGCATGTTTACTCGCTGCCATATTTTATTCAGATTGCTATTACCACTCATATACATCCATATTACTTGTATTTCACTATCTCTTCGCGAACTAGTACACCTATACACCTGACAAGTGTATTTGGTGTGTTGGGGACACAAGAGACTTCTTGCTTTGTGATTACAGGGTTGCTTGAGAGGGATATCTTTGACCTCCTCCTCCCTGAGTTCGATAAACCTTGGGTAATCCACTTAAGGGAAACTTGCTACTGTTCTACAAACCTCTGCTCTTGGAGGCCCAGCACTGTCTACAAGAATAGAAGCACCCGTAGACATCAGTGATCATGTACCATCTCACAGTTTGGCGCATCTGTCCTAAGCCTATCTCATCTAAGCCATATGCTCTTCCCTCTCCGAGTGCATCACATTCTCTGTCAAAAATCGTGTTATGGCCCTGTTTTCAGTCCGACCGGAAGTTCCAGCCGTTCCGACCGGAAGTTCCGGCCTGATCCTGCTGGCGAGCACCTGTCTGGTGTCGCTATTCCTGTTGGTGAAATTTTTTTGGGGGACCGGAAGTTCCGGCTCCAACGAGCGGAACTTCCGCCCTTACGATTTTTCCCATATCTGTCCAGGGACGGGGAGGGAGCAGTTTCTGCCTCTCACTTCTCCATCCAAGATCTAGTTTCTCTCTCTCTCCCGTAAGGCGACTGCAGCTTCCTCCGGCCGGATCTCTCTTCTCCGGCGACCCCCGCCGGATCGGCTCCGTGGATCGGCATCCCCTCCCTCTTCTCCTCCATGGCTCCCCCCGGTTTGTGCCCTCTCCCTCTCTATGTGTGGGTAGACCTCACTAGATGAACTATAGGGCATACTCTAGGCAAAGCTATGGTTGAACTTCTCTAGATGCCTTTCCTTTACTAGATCGTGCATAGGATGTTGTAGTATTGCGGTTAAACGAACCATTGCCAAAGATCTGGTGAGAAACTGTGCTGTTTTCGAGCAGCCGGAAGTTCCGGCTCAACATGCCGGAACTTCCGACCCGGGCGGAACTTCCGCCGGTTCTCACCGGAACTTCCGGCCTGGCAAATTTTTCTGCTGTTACTCAATATCCTGTGTAGGTTCTAGTTCTTGGCTTCCTTGCTAGTATGCACTCATTTATCATTCCTATCATGTTGATTCCATCCCAGGTCCTTCCAAGAAGAGGAACAAAGCTCCGGTGGACGAGATTGAGGAAGAATTTGAGCAAACTAGGCCATCCAAGCTCACCGCCCGTCAGCAATCCTCTCAAAGGCAAAAGACACCCGCTGCTCGGGGCAAGAATATCCATGTATCCATGAAGAACATGCAGTATCTTGAGTACAAGGAGATCCGTGACTTGAACCCTTACCTCACTCCTCGGAACAATCGGGTTACGGATAAGCGCTTCCACAACAAGACTCAAGAGGAGATCTTCTATGAGGTGTATGTGCCATTCAAGAAGGGGGTAGCCCCTCAACATGCTATTGACACCGGCAAGATGGCCGCTTCGAGGTACTTTGCCGAAGCATATGCTATGTGTGGTGAGTTTGGGCTCTATCCCATAATGGAGCTCACCAAGGATTATGATGTCGGGTTGATCCATCAATTCTATGCCACCGTCCACTTTGATTCGGATGAAGCTAAAACTTTCCGGTGGATGTCTCATGAAAAGCTTCTTGAGTCTAACTTGGCAAAGTTCGGAAGTGCCCTTGGATACCCTCGCCTCCCGGGCGTTGATGAGAATGGTTGGAGGTGCCACGATAGTTCATTTTCTCAACCAAGGGAAGTTTTGGAGCCCCTCTATATCAAAGGTTGGGGCATCCCGGGCAAGAGTGCGGATCTTCTCCCTACTTGGGACATTATGCTTAGAGTCTACCGGGAAACCATTGGACCAAAGGGTGGCAACCTTGATGAGTTGCATTTATATGAAGTCGACCTTATGGCAAACTCCTTTGCTAAGAAGGGCACCGGTGAGAAGCTTGATGTGATGGACTACATATACAATGAGATGTGGTCATGTGTGATGGAGAAGAAGCTTCCCTCGTTTGCTCCGTACATTATGAAGCTCATTGAGGACACTTGGGTTGATTCTTGTCAGACTTCCCTCATTCACTCTATTCCTCTCAACATCACTATGCATGAAGTGAAGGTTCTGAGGACCAAGCGCCACAACTCCCCTATTGAAGATGTTCCCCCCATGGATGAGAAGCCTCCTAGCTGGGCTTCTAAGCTTGCTCGCCGCATGAGACAGATTTTTTGCCTCACCGCTGCAGTCAACCACCGTCAGTATCAGCAGCATGCAGAAGCCAAGAAGTCTCGGGTTCGTCAGAAGAGCATCATGAGGGCTCTTGCGGTGGAAGTGTCTCCTCCCGGATCCGAGGAGAATATCACTCCGGAGGCTGAATGGGTGTCTCAGCATGGTGTTCCTCTTCCTCCGGATGGGCTTGAGATCGAGTCTCCTCCTCACACTCCACCCTACCCCGGCGCTCCATCGGATCTTCCTCCCGGCTGGGCTAACGCCGACCCTTGGGGCGTGTAGTTTCTCACCCTTTTTGGTGCCTTGGTGCCAAAGGGGGAGAGTGAGACCTTTTAGGTTGCTCTCCGTTGGGTATTTGCATGGGGGAGTCACAAGCTCGTGTTGGTGTTGATTTTTATCGCTTGTGATTCTATTTATTCTTTTGGCGTCGAACTATGTTCTTAGTTTATTTGGTGTAAACTCTATCTATGTGTTTGGAACCTTTTCTATGTGTATGATAAACTCCGTATGTGAGTCTTCCATGGTTATCTATGTGTGCATGATTTTATTATCCATATGCTTATCACTATGCTTATCACTATGTTGTTTTGCTAACCCATGGAAGACGGATGCAAGATATAGGGGGAGCTTCTTGTACACCAATGCTCATATCTAGGGGGAGCTCCTCTATATCTTTCACTTTGTTGGCTTACTTTATCCATTCCTTGCAAATACTTGTGTTGTCATCAAACACCAAAAAGGGGGAGATTGAAAGAACATTTCCCGCCCTTTTGGGTTTTGTGTGTTTGATGTCAACACTAGGTATATATATATATGTGTGTTGATGTAGACAGGTACAAGTTTTCGATAAACATATTTGATCGGTGAAATGGTATGGCAGTTCTGGAGTTCTGAAGGCCTTTCTGGTTCTGGCGGAAATTCCGGCCTTAGCAGGCGGAAGTTCCGCCCTGGCACTTCCTGCTGTAGCCCTTCAGCGTTGTTCTGTTTGCAGTTTTTCATCTCGGGCCGGAAGTTCCGGTGAAACTGGCCGGAAGTTCCGGTCGGAACTTCCGCCCAACTTCCGACAAGTTCCGAAAGTCGGGATTGTGGCTCAGAACATCCAGTATGGTTTTCGCGCTATTTCGGAACTTGGCGGAACTTCCGGTCACCGGAAGTTCCGCCCCAATCTTTTCTGACAGGTTGCCTGACGAAGATTTGTCCTGGCGGAAGTTCCGGCTCGCCTGGCCGGTACTTCCGGTGCCGGCCGGAACTTCCGGCCCTCCTGGCCGGAACTTCCGGTGTTACGAGCAAAAGTTCAAACGGTCAGATCTGAGATCTCCAATCATATAAATAGCTCTCTTCTCCAAAGGGACAAGTTGCTCAATCATTGCACAAGAAATCTGCCAAGCTTCACCACCATTAGAGCCACCTCAAGAAACACAAGATTTGCAAGATCTCCTTCCTCCCCCAACCAAAGCTCTTGATCTTTGGAGATTCGAAGGAGAAGCCACCGATCTACATCCTCACCGAAGCGTTTTTCATTTCCCCTCATTTGTTTGAGGGATCTCATGCTAGTGTTCCTATTTGGTTCCCTAGTTGATTTGTGTTGATGTGTTGTTGTTGATTGTTGTATTGTTACAGATTTGGGAGCCTCCAATTCAGTTGTGGATGTGTGCCCCAAGAACCTTGTAAAGGCCCGGTTTCCGCCTCGAGGAAATCCCTTAGTGGAAGTGGGCTAGGCCTTCGTGGCGTTGCTCACAGGAGATCTGAGTGAAGCCTTCGTGGCTGTTGGTTTGGCTTGCGTAGCAACCACACTCCTCCAAACGTAGACGTACCTTCTTGCAAAGGAAGGGAACTACGGGAATCATCTCCGTGTCAACGCGTGCTCCACTCTCGGTTACCTCTATCCCACTCTATCTCCTATATATTGCGTAGCTATATCTTGCTTAGTTGGTAACCTTGTCATATAGGTAAATTCACTTAGTTGCATATCTAGAGAATTTACCTTTGTGTCAAACCTAAATTGAAAAAGAACTAAAAATTGGTTAGCACCTATTCACCCCCCCCCCCTCTAGGTGCGTGTTACCACCCGATTTTGGCCAAATCAGGGGATGGGCCGTAAGTGAAGATGGGCTTGAAGGACGTACACGTGGAGCATCTTCGAAGCGGCCTTGCGCTGAGAGTTCGGGCTAAGTTGCCCATGTATCTGTAATTTAGTAGATCGTATTGTATTTAGATTAAAGAGATAGAGTCTGGCCCGTGCACGGTTAGGTGCACGCCTCAATTAGAAAGTCCCTTGGACTATAAATATGTATCTAGGGTTATCGGAAAAGGAGGACAATCATCGTTCAACCAACACAAATCAGGCGCATCGCCACCCCTTTTCTTCGAGGGTTTCTCCCGGTAAGCACCATGCTGCCTAGATCGCATCTAGCGATCTAGGCAGGATACGTTTATTCGTTAACCTTGTACTGCTCGTGCTGAAGCCTTGTTGATGGCGAGCAGTACTATTTATCCTTAGGTGTTTAGGGGCTTGCATTGATGCTTTCACGTGCATATCTGCGTGGCAACGCCCCTCGACACCTAGCTGCCCTTACGTCTACCCAGACGTAAGGGCAGCATCTTGCTTGTTCGTTACTTAGTAGATCCGATCCGTTATAGTTGCTCCTTGCTCAAGGATTAGTTTAATATCTGCATAGTTAGGCCTTACGCTGGGGTCGGAGGATCCGGTAGTGCGCTAGATGTTGTTCATCGTCCCTGCGAGGGATGTTCCGGGAATCGACGTTATGTTGGTTTTTAGGCCTCTCGTAGGGATGGTTTGCATCGTCTTCCGTAGCTGCTAGGCCCGATCACACGTAGGACGTTCCGGTTATGCGGTGAAAACCCTAAACTGTCGTGGATCGTTTTAGCTTTGTCCTGATCAAGCAGGATCCCCATGCCATTGTAAATCCAACGTGAAACATGGGGCGATCGGCTCCTTGAGCCGATCCACAGGGAAACCTGAGAGCCGATAGGGCTCATATTTAATGTTTACGTGTCTACCATGCAGAACAATCGAAGCACTAACACCTTCCTGATCGGGTCTAGGTTAGGTGGCACGCCCTAGCAACCGCCAGGACGTGGCCGGAAGATTTGCGGGACGACGCGAGGTGCCAGGGATCCACTAAGCGGCCCGGGAGCTTCCCGGCTCTTCGTGTTGCTCAGCCATTGCCCGTCGGTGGGTTTTGGAGGGTAACACATTCTGGCACGCCTGGGACCATCTTCTGCATACATCCACGTCAACATCGGCATCCGAGATGGCGGAGGAACAGATCACATACGAGGATCTTCCTCCTGATCATAAGAAGAAGTACGATGAGCTGAAGGCCATCGTTGAAGCCGAACTCATCGGCTCCTTTGAGAAGACCCGTTCGCACGGTATCGGTTCAAAGGATTCACGCCGCAAGGCGTCCTCGACGGGGTAGATCTGTCTCTCCCTTCGATGAACGTACCAGAGCCCTGCGATAGGAGATCAACTACGTGGTGGCTCATTCACTGCATCGGCACTGAGAGCCCGGTGAACACTTTGGAGCGCGTTGCGCTCCGTGTGGTGCAAGAGATCATGGAGCGTCGGTACTCCCCTTCAGGACCTGTTCTAGGGACTCACCAGGGAGAGATGCAACTCCACACCAGGCCACCTCTGCCGTACGCAATGGCGGCTCCACAGCAACAAGGCTCACCAGCATACGTCGTCTACAAAGTTGGGGGTGACCCGGGTGACTATCAGTTCTTGCATGACCCGCCCAAGGAAATCCCACACGGATACGTGTGCACGTATGTGCCGGACTGCAACAAGGACGCAGCGATCCAGGCTCCACCGGGAGGGATTGCGGAGCAGGAGCAATTGTTCCGGCAGGAAGAACGACTGCAGCAGCGGGGAGTTTAGGAGCAGAAGCTGAGAAACAAGCGTGGCTAGCCAAGTATACCACCGCACCAGTCCAGGAAAGCTCAGCTGCCACTACCTCCACCGCAGATCAGATCGCGCAGAGATCAGTTCGGCATCTTGCCGAAGAAGAAGATAATCGGCTATTCCAAGCCGTACCCCAATGAGTTCGACCTGATCCCACTACCACCCAAGTACCGGCTTCCGGACTTCAACAAATTCAGTGGGTCGAAGGATCTAGCTCCATCGAGCACGTGAGCCGATACTTGGCCCAGCTGGGCATGGCTTCGGCATCGGATCAGCTACGGGTGAGGTGCTTCTCGCAATCCCTCACCGGTCCAGCTTTTGGATGGTACACCTCGTTGCAGCCAAATTCAGTGCAATCATGGAAGCAGATGGAGGAACTATTCCACACCCAATACCATTCAAAGCTACTGAAGCTGGTATTGCCGAACTAGCACAGGTTCGGCAAAAGCGAGGAGAGACAGTGGCTGAGTACATTCAGCGTTTCAGAACGTCAAGAACCGATGCTATTCGGTTCATATAACGAGAAGAAGTAGTCGAGCTGGCCGTGGCAGGCCTTGCAGCGTCATTCAAAGATCTGACGTTCCAAGTGGAGTACAACTCGTTGACGCACCTGGTCGTAGGCTGACCTTATATGAACAGCGCCATCCGGAACTGTACCAGGACAAGTTCAAACGCGCGATAACCCTGGTCAATGCGATGAGGATGAAGATTCTGCGGAAGATCGGAAGTTGCGAGCCGAGTGGACTCGGACGCCGCACTGTGTCCTGCAAATGGGTGAACCCGCCGGGCCTTCAAGAGGGTTGGACTTTGATGTAACCAAGACTGAACGATCTTCGATCTGCTACGAAAGAGAAATGTTGAAGCTACCCGAAGGCCACAAGATCCCTACGGCAGAGATGAACAAAAGGCCATACCGCAAATGGCATCATACGTTCACGCACGCCACCAACGACTGCAAAGTATTGCACGCACAAATTCAGATGGCGATAGAATCAGGCCGATTAACTTTCGGACAGTTTGCCATGAAGGTAGACATGCGTCCGTTTCCGGACGTCAACATGGTGGACCTAAGCCACTCCATAAGAGAGCCAGGGTGCTCTTTCGATGTCAATATGGCAGGGTTTGTGATCCTCCATGGCGTGGACAAAGCAGAGAGCAGCCACTCTCGTGGCAAAGATAAAGAGGAGGCCGTTCCACGCGACCGGCCCCAAGACGACGATAGACGGTACCTAACCGAGGAGGAGGTGAGAAGCATACGGTATCAACGCCCATTATCCGTGCATCTCCTCAACAAATATGAGCAGCAGTACGACCGACGTCGCCGCTACGACGACGACGATGGAGGATATCGTCGGTCCGATGCAAACAGGAGGTATCGTCAGAACGACAGGGACAACGACGGGTACGAACGTCACGCCGGAGGGAGGTCAAGGGAGCAAGACAACGTGGATAAGCACTGGACTGTCCCTTCTTCAAACATTGTTGGGACTCAGAATGAGCCGATTGCCAACAATCGAGAACTGCCCAGTGCAAACAGCGAAGGAGAAGGACAAACGAAGTTTCGTGTTCGAGCGTCTGGGACCCCTCCCACCACATAACAAACGAGCTGAGTCCTCTCAAGAAGAAGACTTCGAGGAGTCGATGGAGAAGAAGATAGGTATCACCGACCAAGGTGGTGCCCCGATGGACTCAGCCATTCTCGAAGCGTAGGGTGCAACGGCTGCGAAACTTGGAAGAAGCCGAGGCACGCACCTGTCACGTTGAGAAGAGCACGGCCCGATCTGGCCGTGAAAATTCAGCAAACAGGGGAGACGAAGGCGCGCCCGCCAAAGAAAGTATGGCGCCCAAAGCAGGCGAAAGCCGATGCGCAGGCATCGGCTGATGCCGATGCAGAGGCATCGGCTGATACAAACATGATATCCGTGACCCGGACGGAGTAGCAAGTCCAAGACATTGGACATACGTGGCAAGGCCGATCCCTGAGATCGGCCCTCAAAAAATGAAAAGCAAAGGATCTCATCTCCAACATGCCACGTAGCTATAGTGGAAATCCGAGAAGTTGCAAATCATCGCCAAAGCATTGCAACGGAAAGGGAGGCCGATTCCCGCAATCGGCCAAAATTATCCTCAACATACCTTGTCTGTGTTCAGCATTGATCCAACAGATGCCTGAAGAGCCGATGCCATCAATTACTTGACAGAATCGGCTCGGGGGGCACATAGATGGATGAGATACGAGGATACGGAGCTGGGAACGGATGTCAAATGTCCAACAGAGCAGCTCAAGCATGGGGGCCGATGTGGGGACCCCGGACTAGCTGTCCGAAATACCCTGTTATGTATACAGTTCACGTTCCCATGATCAGTGTGCCGTGAACACATAACCGAACTGATATCAAATTACATCATCCTTTAAAAAACGAAATAAAAAATTACAATAAGGTCACATGACCCATCTTTACAAGATAGCCTCGAAGGGCCTAATCTAGTCATCAGAGTAGCAAAATCACTTCAGCAGCGTAGAGCCCAAGTCATCTGCCTTAACCCTACAGGCAACTGACTGGGAAGACGTTCCTAGCTCGCATAGACGTCGTCAACTCCTTCTTCATCTGTCGAAGTCCTCCAGGTCTGGCCAAGTAAATAGCCAGGGACAAAGCCGTGAGTACATTTGAATTATACTCGCAAACCATCAAGAAGGTGATAACAATTCTAACTAAAGAAGACAAGAGAGGAAGAATAGTTTCTCTGGTGGATAAAGCATGTGAAGAGAATTAGTTTCTCTTGTGGATATAGCATGTGAAAGAGAATCAGTTTCTCTTGTGGATATAGCATGTGAAAGAGAATCGGTTTCTCTTGTGGATATAGCATCCCACATCACAGTTGAAGGGGACACTAAGAGGGTGATAAGTCATTTCCATGACATCTCTATATCTTTGTTAAAGAAGATACTTTGAAAGATACCCTATGACATCTCTATATCTTTGTTGAAGAAGATACTTCAAAAGATATCCTATGACATCTATATATCTTTGTTGAAGAAGATACTTCAAAAGATTACCACAACATAAAACACTAGGATGGGGTAACCCAATTTATTTGTCCTTCCCGACCATCTCCATATGGTCGACACAACCTTTCCCGTACCCTTCCGGTACTTCAAAACAAGTTCTTTCCTTTCATTTGCCAAACCATTTTGTAAACCAAAACTCATCAAGCTAAGCAACAGCCATTCCAACCGTCCATGACCGCGGACGCGGCTATTCGAATAGATTTTACTCTGCAGAGTTTGCACACTTTCCCCACCTCTATCCGGATACCTATCGTGTGGGCATCATCCCCGCATAACAACATATGCCACGACGGATACCCGAACATAGCCTTTCGCCCATTCGACTTAGCAAGAGGTCCTACCCTATGGAGTATGTACCTCCCCGGCACCGTGGCAGCTCACCTCCCTTTGAGCGTGGCTCCACCGCCAAGCCAGGAGACCCATAGTGTCTTCCGGACGGGTCAGCCCCGAAGGCCTCCCGTTATACTATTGTCCCAACCATGACAATCCGGACTCGGGGGTAACCGTACCCTTGTATAGTTGTGCGGTGCCTCATGCTAAGAAGAACAAACGTCAAGCTAAGCTCCGTGCCCACGTTGGAGTAGCTGTGGTTGCGCGGGTTAATTGTCACGGGTGAATACTTAGACGCCAAAGTTTTCATAAACAAGATTCTCTTTCCAACCATCTTTGCCAAGATCCTTTTCTTTCATAAACACACACTTAGGTAAGTCCAACTTACCCAAGGTTTTCCAAAAATTCTTTTCAACAAGGTATTTTTCCAAGGGGTTCCCAACCTATGGTTTCATGTAAGAACTAAGAGACAACAGTGGCATGATGCCAACCATCATACCACTAAGGAGGTGATAAATGAGGTGTCAAGGGGATCATACATACTTAGGGTAAGCATGCATGTTGTCAACATAAGAGGGAAAATACTTTCAGATTTGTGGTGTTAACCAACCAACACTAATAGAAGTGAGGGTGGTCAACGATATTTGACATACCTAAGGTAGGTAGGCATACTCATCTCAAAATGAGAGTACACCAAGATCATGATGTTGTTACTACTACACTCACAAGGGGTGTAGGAGTGAATCGACAAGAAGTGTCACATGCTTAAGGTAAGCATGTAACTCAACAAGGTAGGATGGCATAGCCATGATCAACAAGTATACCAACAATTACTAAGATGATCATGAAGTATGACCAAGAGGATCATCATGCTTAAGACAAAGCATGCATCAACAAGATAAAGAGACTAACACACACAAGATCAAGAGACAAGAGTAATAATAAGGTGACAACAATATGAGACACGTCAATCAGAGATCAAGAGATGGCTTGCCTTGGTTGGCTTATTTGTCCCTGGACTTCTTCAACTCCATCAAATAAGAATTCCAACAATATAATAAAATCCTTGTCCGATCCACTTCTTCTTCTCCGAAATTGTTCACATCTATCGCCGGAAATATATAAAAAGAAACACAATCAACACATTGCACCAATCATAACAAACATGCAACAATCATAATTTAACCATTCAACTAAGAGCTAACATACAAAGAACTTATAGTTGCTACAAATCAATTAAAAGTAAACCCATTTTATTTACCTAGTAAAGGTACTAGAGCTTCACAACTTAGCAAATGCTTCTCTCGGTTATCACCATGGTATAAACCAAATATCCCCTGGTAGATAACATCATGAAGAGTACAAGTGCATTAGTTTGGCCTCAAAAACATTCACATTAAATTTTCAAACATTTTTGGAAAAGCGGGAAATCACTCTTCTTATTTTATTTTGTTTGCAAAACACTCCCAATAAAAGGAAGTAAACAATATGCCACACTATTTTGAATACTCCAACAAAACATTGGAACAAGTTTAAGTTGCAGAGGTTTTGTTTTTCAAGAATAAAACATGGGTTGACCACTTTTAAATAAAAGAGTGAGCAAAGGTTTTAAAATAAGCCAAAGAGTTTTGGTTCAACAATCCACGTCATACATACACCTTAATAGCAGTAACAAATATGCATGAACAGAGACTAACAATATTTTTCTTGGATAGCCTGTACTAAAACAAGACTAACCTAGTTGGATTCATTCAAAAATATTAATCCTATGAATTTAGGAATTTGAAATACTAATCAGAATACAGTGATCATGTTTACTTCATTAAAAATCGTACAAAAATCCTAAAAATATGGGGTCAGTGGCAATGGATAGATATTAAAATTTCTGATCTAATGCAATTGGTTTCACTCAATTTGGGTTTTTAGAACTCGAGTTATTTACGTTTTAGTGCCACTGGTTTTGGGGTCAAATTAACAGAGATTTAAAATGTTCAAACGATAGGAATGGGCGGGAAAATCGCTGGGCCGCGCGGAAATAGAATTTGGGCCGGCCCAGGGGTTTTGCCAGGTGGAGGTGGAAAAAAAGAAAAAAAGAAAGGAAAAAGGGAGGGGGCCTGGGCGGGGCCCATCTGCATGGGCCATCGTGGCCGGTTGGTCCATGCAGCGCACGCTCGCTGGGAGGATCGGGCGTCTTCCTCCCTGCGACCACGCACGGGCGCGCGGCGGACGGAGAAGAAGGGCGGCCGGCCAGGGCTCACCTGCGAGTGGCGGTGGTCGACGGCGGGCGTTCCGGCGGAGCAGCGGCGGTCGAGGGCGTCCCTGGGCGAGCCGGGCAGCATCTCCTCCTGCAGCAACCCCGCTACGGCGGGTGTTCCTCCGCAGACGTCCACGGTCGGGCAGCGGCGGCGGCGTTCTCCGGCGACCTGGGCGGCACGAAGACGTGCGTTAGAACGAGGAGAGGATGGTGAGGAACATGGAACTGAGAGGGAGCGACGAGAGGGTTGGTGGCGAGCTCGACTTGGTCCGCCATCCACGCGGTGACCACGCCGGCGCGTCATTCTCCAGCGAGCAGCGGGCAGAGAATCGCCGGGGCGTTCTCTGGATGGTGTCTGGGGTGGGAGAGGAGGTAGTGTGAGGGAGAGGAGTGAGCGGAGAGGGGGATTTTATAGGCCGCGGGGGAGGCAGTAGGCGGGAGCGAGCGGTGAACACCGCCAATGGCAGAGCGCGGGTGGTGGCGTCGGCCAATGGGGGCACATTTGCTGACGTTGGGGCGGTGCTGGGTGATGACGTGAGGGTGCTGGCGTCAGCGGAGGGGCAGCAAGCGCGGGAAGGGAGGGGTCGAGCGGGAGTGTGGTACTGCGTGCGTTTGTTCTCTTCCAGGGTTGCTAGGGTTTCGATAGGGTTGGGCTGCTCGTCCCTGGGCTTGGTTAGAAGAGAGAGGGGAGTCCAACGAGGGTCCAAGGTGGTTTGGGGCCGGGCCAAAGTCAGGAGGGTGCATGAGAGAGGGTGGTGCAATGGCACTAGTGCCCCGGCCATGTGTTTCTCCCTAGGATTTGCAAAGAGAAAAGAAAAGAGAGGGAGGGGTTGCTCAAGCTCATGCCATGGTATTGACATGGTCGGCATGACCATCAGCCCTACTAGTGCCACTCCTAGATGTGTGTATGGACAAAGAAGGATGAGTATGTGATGATGTTGATCATGGCGTGTGACTAAGATGGTTATGATAATGCATGGTTGAACAACGTTTAGAAAATAAGGGATGGAGAAAAAAAAGAGATTAATGCCTAATATTATAATTTAGCTTACAATATTGTTGTGATAAATGTATGATGAGAGGTGGTAGATCATATAGTGGTTTTGATGTCCAAAAGATGTCACTCAAAATTGGATTTATTTGATATTTGTTTGGATCACTTTCTATGACCATGGCAAATTTTAAATGAGTTCTGGTAAACATAGCCTTTGAAAGTTTTAAGAAGTAGAAGATTCTATTTTGAGTTAAAATGTATCTACTAGCAATAACCCGCATTGTAGAATACTTTCATGAAATTTGGAAGAAGATAAACGCAAGAAAAGCATTTTCCCATCACATGCATTTTTGCAAATAAGAAAATAGGTTTAAGAAAATTATTTTATTCAAAATAATTTTGGAAGGGAATGTTCGGTAAGTAATGCCAGTGGTGACCTGAGGTTTTGGAAAACGAAAATATTTTTGAATATCAATTGATAAAACAAGAGAGGTTTGAAAAAATAGAGAAAAGACAACATAATTTTCAAGAGGGAAACAATTTTAAGATGTTGGAAAAAGGCCACAGGTAGAAGTCGTCATTGTTTCTCAAGATTGATTTTTTTTTCATAGATACTAATAGATCAGATCTTGTTTATACGGATTTTAATTGGGAAGTTCATTACAGCCAAGTGCTTCATCATTTTTTTTAACAGATACCCCCTTGCAAGGGATAAGACCTTGGGGCTTGTCGAGAAGAATACATTGAAAATAGTTTGACAATGAGTAGAAATATTTTGGAAGTGAAACCTGGGGAGGTTTAGGGTTTTCATAAATTGGAGGGAACCTTCATATTTGAAAAAAAAAAGTTGAGGCCATGAATGACTCTATAATAGAGTTGAACGATCTTGGTGGGATGAAGATGCAATTGGGAATTATTCATTTGTTGGAAAAAATGATCATCTACCAAGATTGTGCATGGATGGAGTGCTGATGTTAAATGATAGATCAAATATGTATTAAAGGTAAACACAATGCCATGTATAGTTGATCGCAGATTCAAATACCCTTTAATTTGGTGTCTATGGCCTTGTTTTGATTTAAATAGGCTTACTTGAAATATTTGAAATGAGGGAGGGTTTTAGAAGAGTACAATGATCCATGGTTGAAATAGAATAAAATACGGATCATTCCATTTTCCCATGGAAACCAAAACTGTATATAAAAGCTTTTATAAAATAGTAAAATCAAATAAAGTAAGGGTAAACCTTTTGGTAAATACCTTGTGCCAAAAAAAACATATCTTTTAGAAAACCCTTTTGTGATACCATGATCAAAGGTGATCATAGCCAAATTTAAAAGGAAAAGTTTTTGACAAGATCTTTTGAATTAAGATTTTTGAGTCATAGGACAAAACAAAAAGAGGTTTTGTGTTTTAGGTCGAAAGGTTCTATTGCCTTTAAGGAGATGAGATTAAGGTAATACAAGAGTGACCATAGGTTAACTTTTTTTTTTAGACTAGAAGATGTGTGTTGAGGTACTTATGGGAAGATACCAAGCAAAAGAGACATATGGTTTTAGGTAGTGGTAGGGAAGTCTCCAAGGCCACACATGTGTTTTATTCAGAGAGTTGCTAACTTGTTTTACTACTAGAGGTGTTGTTCTTTGAGGTAGCTCAAGACAAATTTTCAACAAGCACAACAAGACAATTCCTCTACCAGCAGATCAAAGCAATTCATTAAAACAAACATATCAAGGTAATTCATCTAAATAGATTATAGAAAAAGTTTTTGTTCCCCCTAATTTTTGCACTACGGACAACTAAACAGGGTTGCAAAAGTTGGGGTGTGACAGATCTTCCACCCTTCAAATAATCTCGTCCCGAGATTACTAAGCGTAGAACTAGAGATGTTGTAAAGTTTAACTAAAGTTAGACTCCATTCTTCTGTAGATGTGCCGTTGTTGAGAGGGTCGCAACTTCATATTCTGAGAGACACGGTACATTTTGTGCCGGGTGCAAGCTTCGTGAAGAGGTTGACTACTCCCAGCAGGTGTTGGATCTGTAGTTTAAGGATCCTAGCGGGGTTCATGATTCTAGGGGAGGTAGTGCAATCCAACGGTGCCCTAACAGAGTCGAAAACTTTTTAGAGTTAGCTTAAAAATTTTAGTGGAAGACGAAGTCTTCCACCCTTAAGATTGTTCAACGGGGGTTCTAGAGACTCAGAGCTTCTAGCACGGGTCTTGTCGGTGCTTTGAGGAAGTGATATCTCTCGTCTTGAGTAGAACATCTTCAGAGGGTGATGTGTAGTCCATAGCTTCAAGAGGCACTCACGGTGTTTACTAATCCATATAACGCGCGGTAAGTTAGTAAGTCGAAGAAGCGCCTGGTTGTTGTCCAAATGAAGCATCATCAAAGGTCATCGGAGACAATCTTCAGCTTGAGGGTCGGTGCTGACTTATACCAGTTAAGAAGTGAGCGGGTAAATTACACCTAATCTTGAATCTGGAGGTATCTTCAGGAACTTCACTTGATGAGGACCAAATGAACCATGTGATGTAGCTTGGCTTTGACGCAATTGTGCTCTCAGCTTGTTAGACGGTGTTTTAGAGGGTAGTTCAAAAAGTTATACTTGAAGTTAGCGCGATTATACTCCAAGGTTAGACAAAGTTAGTATTTTATCGACGAGGTTGGTGAGGTGAAAACATATTAGGGAGGCTTTCTAAGCTAGGTTATCACACCAAGAGTGTTTCTCAAACCTACAGACCAAGACAATCATACACACAACAAACAGATAAAAACACTCAAGGCAGCACACGAGGGAACTACAAGCAATCATCACACCAGACAAGGCACTCTAAGCATCTAGGGATGCCTAATACGCAGGGGTAGCTCAATCAAAGCGATTGAGTTTGTCCTATCCATCCTATTGGTTTGGGGCTGGTCACATATGTTGGCGTCTTCAGCTTGTTGACATCGTCTTCAACAAGGATTTCTCGAAGCAGAGCGTGGTGATGCGGCCTGGTGTTGAGTCGTTGATGTTGAGGTAGAGGATAAAACTGTGTAGCCTTCTTGCTCAACATCCCAGGGACGTGAGGTCTTCGAAGGGGTAGCTGTTGAGGTGCTCCTGAAGTCGAGATATTCTCGTGGCTGGCCTAAAAATTACTAGTCAAGAATTGAGGACTCGATCCCTGGCGACTGCAAAAGTGCAAGTCCACGGAGGAACAAGGTCAGCTCCTTGACACACTTTGGTGACAACCAAAGACATGATCTTATTATTCTTTTATGTGCACACTAAGTCGGCCTCCAATCTTCAATAGCTGTCGTTGGAGATTCATGAGTCTTCCTGAGGGATTGATGTATCTTTGAGTTCGAGTCTCCGGTCTGAGTTGGGGACATCGTCCGATATGTAGGTTTGAAGTGGATGAGACAATAGAGTAAGACCTTTCAAACCTTTTTATAAAGCGGAGAGATAAGAATTTAGAAGTTTTGAAGAAACAAGAGGAGTAGAAGCTATGCTTCCCACTAAAGAAAGAATTTGTTTGGTAAATAATTTTGCCCAAGTACTTATTTCCTAACTAACGTCCATGCTAACTAAGGTCTCCTAGTCAGGATGCTCTGATACCACTGGGGACCCCGACTAGTGTCCGAAATACCCTGTTATGTATACGTTCACGTTCCCATGATCAGTGTGCCGTGAACACATAACCGAACTGATATCAAATTACATCATCCTTTAAAAAACGAAATAAAAAATTACAATAAGGTCACATGACCCATCTTTACAAGATAGCCTCGAAGGGCCTAATCTAGTCATCAGAGTAGCAAAATCACTTCAGCAGCGTAGAGCCCAAGTCATCTGCCTTAACCCTACAGGCAACTGACGGGAAGACGTTCCTAGCTCGCATAGACGTCGTCAACTCCTTCATCTGTCGAAGTCCTCCAGGTCTGGCCAAGTAAATAGCCAGGGACAAAGCCGTGAGTACATTTGAATTATACTCGCAAACCATCAAGAAGGTGATAACAATTCTAACTAAAGAAGACAAGAGAGGAAGAATAGTTTCTCTGGTGGATAAAGCATGTGAAGAGAATTAGTTTCTCTTGTGGATATAGCATGTGAAAGAGAATCAGTTTCTCTTGTGGATATAGCATGTGAAAGAGAATCAGTTTCTCTTGTGGATATAGCATCCCACATCACAGTTGAAGGGGACACTAAGAGGGTGATAAGTCATTTCCATGACATCTCTATATCTTTGTTAAAGAAGATACTTTGAAAGATACCCTATGACATCTCTATATCTTTGTTGAAGAAGATACTTCAAAAGATATCCTATGACATCTATATATCTTTGTTGAAGAAGATACTTCAAAAGATTACCACAACATAAAACACTAGGATGGGGTAACCCAATTTATTTGTCCTTCCCGACCATCTCCATATGGTCGACACAACCTTTCCCGTACCCTTCCGGTACTTCAAAACAAGTTCTTTCCTTTCATTTGCCAAACCATTTTGTAAACCAAAACTCATCAAGCTAAGCAACAGCCATTCCAACCGTCCATGACCGCGGACGCGGCTATTCGAATAGATTTTACTCTGCAGAGTTTGCACACTTTCCCCACCTCTATCCGGATACCTATCGTGTGGGCATCATCCCCGCATAACAACATATGCCACGACGGATACCCGAACATAGCCTTTCGCCCATTCGACTTAGCAAGAGGTCCTACCCTATGGAGTATGTACCTCCCCGGCACCGTGGCAGCTCACCTCCCTTTGAGCGTGGCTCCACCGCCAAGCCAGGAGACCCATAGTGTCTTCCGGACGGGTCAGCCCCGAAGGCCTCCCGTTATACTATTGTCCCAACCATGACAATCCGGACTCGGGGGTAACCGTACCCTTGTATAGTTGTGCGGTGCCTCATGCTAAGAAGAACAAACGTCAAGCTAAGCTCCGTGCCCACGTTGGAGTAGCTGTGGTTGCGCGGGTTAATTGTCACGGGTGAATACTTAGACGCCAAAGTTTTCATAAACAAGATTCTCTTTCCAACCATCTTTGCCAAGATCCTTTTCTTTCATAAACACACACTTAGGTAAGTCCAACTTACCCAAGGTTTTCCAAAAATTCTTTTCAACAAGGTATTTTTCCAAGGGGTTCCCAACCTATGGTTTCATGTAAGAAACTAAGAGACAACAGTGGCATGATGCCAACCATCATACCACTAAGGAGGTGATAAATGAGGTGTCAAGGGGATCATACATACTTAGGGTAAGCATGCATGTTGTCAACATAAGAGGGAAAATACTTTCAGATTTGTGGTGTTAACCAACCAACACTAATAGAAGTGAGGGTGGTCAACGATATTTGACATACCTAAGGTAGGTAGGCATACTCATCTCAAAATGAGAGTACACCAAGATCATGATGTTGTTACTACTACACTCACAAGGGGTGTAGGAGTGAATCGACAAGAAGTGTCACATGCTTAAGGTAAGCATGTAACTCAACAAGGTAGGATGGCATAGCCATGATCAACAAGTATACCAACAATTACTAAGATGATCATGAAGTATGACCAAGAGGATCATCATGCTTAAGACAAAGCATGCATCAACAAGATAAAGAGACTAACACACACAAGATCAAGAGACAAGAGTAATAATAAGGTGACAACAATATGAGACACGTCAATCAGAGATCAAGAGATGGCTTGCCTTGGTTGGCTTATTTGTCCCTGGACTTCTTCAACTCCATCAAATAAGAATTCCAACAATATAATAAAATCCTTGTCCGATCCACTTCTTCTTCTCCGAAATTGTTCGCATCTATCGCCGGAAATATATAAAAAGAAACACAATCAACACATTGCACCAATCATAACAAACATGCAACAATCATAATTTAACCATTCAACTAAGAGCTAACATACAAAGAACTTATAGTTGCTACAAATCAATTAAAAGTAAACCCATTTTATTTACCTAGTAAAGGTACTAGAGCTTCACAACTTAGCAAATGCTTCTCTCGGTTATCACCATGGTATAAACCAAATATCCCCTGGTAGATAACATCATGAAGAGTACAAGTGCATTAGTTTGGCCTCAAAAACATTCACATTAAATTTTCAAACATTTTTGGAAAAGCGGGAAATCACTCTTCTTATTTTATTTTGTTTGCAAAACACTCCCAATAAAAGGAAGTAAACAATATGCCACACTATTTTGAATACTCCAACAAAACATTGGAACAAGTTTAAGTTGCAGAGGTTTTGTTTTTCAAGAATAAAACATGGGTTGACCACTTTTAAATAAAAGAGTGAGCAAAGGTTTTAAAATAAGCCAAAGAGTTTTGGTTCAACAATCCACGTCATACATACACCTTAATAGCAGTAACAAATATGCATGAACAGAGACTAACAATATTTTTCTTGGATAGCCTGTACTAAAACAAGACTAACCTAGTTGGATTCATTCAAAAATATTAATCCTATGAATTTAGGAATTTGAAATACTAATCAGAATACAGTGATCATGTTTACTTCATTAAAAATCGTACAAAAATCCTAAAAATATGGGGTCAGTGGCAATGGATAGATATTAAAATTTCTGATCTAATGCAATTGGTTTCACTCAATTTGGGTTTTTAGAACTCGAGTTATTTACGTTTTAGTGCCACTGGTTTTGGGGTCAAATTAACAGAGATTTAAAATGTTCAAACGATAGGAATGGGCGGGAAAATCGCTGGGCCGCGCGGAAATAGAATTTGGGCCGGCCCAGGGGTTTTGCCAGGTGGAGGTGGAAAAAAAGAAAAAAAGAAAGGAAAAAGGGAGGGGGCCTGGGCGGGGCCCATCTGCATGGGCCATCGTGGCCGGTTGGTCCATGCAGCGCACGCTCGCTGGGAGGATCGGGCGTCTTCCTCCCTGCGACCACGCACGGGCGCGCGGCGGACGGAGAAGAAGGGCGGCCGGCCAGGGCTCACCTGCGAGTGGCGGTGGTCGACGGCGGGCGTTCCGGCGGAGCAGCGGCGGTCGAGGGCGTCCCTGGGCGAGCCGGGCAGCATCTCCTCCTGCAGCAACCCCGCTACGGCGGGTGTTCCTCCGCAGACGTCCACGGTCGGGCAGCGGCGGCGGCGTTCTCCGGCGACCTGGGCGGCACGAAGACGTGCGTTAGAACGAGGAGAGGATGGTGAGGAACATGGAACTGAGAGGGAGCGACGAGAGGGTTGGTGGCGAGCTCGACTTGGTCCGCCATCCACGCGGTGACCACGCCGGCGCGTCATTCTCCAGCGAGCAGCGGGCAGAGAATCGCCGGGGCGTTCTCTGGATGGTGTCTGGGGTGGGAGAGGAGGTAGTGTGAGGGAGAGGAGTGAGCGGAGAGGGGGATTTTATAGGCCGCGGGGGAGGCAGTAGGCGGGAGCGAGCGGTGAACACCGCCAATGGCAGAGCGCGGGTGGTGGCGTCGGCCAATGGGGGCACATTTGCTGACGTTGGGGCGGTGCTGGGTGATGACGTGAGGGTGCTGGCGTCAGCGGAGGGGCAGCAAGCGCGGGAAGGGAGGGGTCGAGCGGGAGTGTGGTACTGCGTGCGTTTGTTCTCTTCCAGGGTTGCTAGGGTTTCGATAGGGTTGGGCTGCTCGTCCCTGGGCTTGGTTAGAAGAGAGAGGGGAGTCCAACGAGGGTCCAAGGTGGTTTGGGGCCGGGCCAAAGTCAGGAGGGTGCATGAGAGAGGGTGGTGCAATGGCACTAGTGCCCCGGCCATGTGTTTCTCCCTAGGATTTGCAAAGAGAAAAGAAAAGAGAGGGAGGGGTTGCTCAAGCTCATGCCATGGTATTGACATGGTCGGCATGACCATCAGCCCTACTAGTGCCACTCCTAGATGTGTGTATGGACAAAGAAGGATGAGTATGTGATGATGTTGATCATGGCGTGTGACTAAGATGGTTATGATAATGCATGGTTGAACAACGTTTAGAAAATAAGGGATGGAGAAAAAAAAGAGATTAATGCCTAATATTATAATTTAGCTTACAATATTGTTGTGATAAATGTATGATGAGAGGTGGTAGATCATATAGTGGTTTTGATGTCCAAAAGATGTCACTCAAAATTGGATTTATTTGATATTTGTTTGGATCACTTTCTATGACCATGGCAAATTTTAAATGAGTTCTGGTAAACATAGCCTTTGAAAGTTTTAAGAAGTAGAAGATTCTATTTTGAGTTAAAATGTATCTACTAGCAATAACCCGCATTGTAGAATACTTTCATGAAATTTGGAAGAAGATAAACGCAAGAAAAGCATTTTCCCATCACATGCATTTTTGCAAATAAGAAAATAGGTTTAAGAAAATTATTTTATTCAAAATAATTTTGGAAGGGAATGTTCGGTAAGTAATGCCAGTGGTGACCTGAGGTTTTGGAAAACGAAAATATTTTTGAATATCAATTGATAAAACAAGAGAGGTTTGAAAAAATAGAGAAAAGACAACATAATTTTCAAGAGGGAAACAATTTTAAGATGTTGGAAAAAGGCCACAGGTAGAAGTCGTCATTGTTTCTCAAGATTGATTTTTTTTTCATAGATACTAATAGATCAGATCTTGTTTATACGGATTTTAATTGGGAAGTTCATTACAGCCAAGTGCTTCATCATTTTTTTTAACAGATACCCCCTTGCAAGGGATAAGACCTTGGGGCTTGTCGAGAAGAATACATTGAAAATAGTTTGACAATGAGTAGAAATATTTTGGAAGTGAAACCTGGGGAGGTTTAGGGTTTTCATAAATTGGAGGGAACCTTCATATTTGAAAAAAAAAAGTTGAGGCCATGAATGACTCTATAATAGAGTTGAACGATCTTGGTGGGATGAAGATGCAATTGGGAATTATTCATTTGTTGGAAAAAATGATCATCTACCAAGATTGTGCATGGATGGAGTGCTGATGTTAAATGATAGATCAAATATGTATTAAAGGTAAACACAATGCCATGTATAGTTGATCGCAGATTCAAATACCCTTTAATTTGGTGTCTATGGCCTTGTTTTGATTTAAATAGGCTTACTTGAAATATTTGAAATGAGGGAGGGTTTTAGAAGAGTACAATGATCCATGGTTGAAATAGAATAAAATACGGATCATTCCATTTTCCCATGGAAACCAAAACTGTATATAAAAGCTTTTATAAAATAGTAAAATCAAATAAAGTAAGGGTAAACCTTTTGGTAAATACCTTGTGCCAAAAAAAACATATCTTTTAGAAAACCCTTTTGTGATACCATGATCAAAGGTGATCATAGCCAAATTTAAAAGGAAAAGTTTTTGACAAGATCTTTTGAATTAAGATTTTTGAGTCATAGGACAAAACAAAAAGAGGTTTTGTGTTTTAGGTCGAAAGGTTCTATTACCTTTAAGGAGATGAGATTAAGGTAATACAAGAGTGACCATAGGTTAACTTTTTTTTTTAGACTAGAAGATGTGTGTTGAGGTACTTATGGGAAGATACCAAGCAAAAGAGACATATGGTTTTAGGTAGTGGTAGGGAAGTCTCCAAGGCCACACATGTGTTTTATTCAGAGAGTTGCTAACTTGTTTTACTACTAGAGGTGTTGTTCTTTGAGGTAGCTCAAGACAAATTTTCAACAAGCACAACAAGACAATTCCTCTACCAGCAGATCAAAGCAATTCATTAAAACAAACATATCAAGGTAATTCATCTAAATAGATTATAGAAAAAGTTTTTGTTCCCCCTAATTTTTGCACTACGGACAACTAAACAGGGTTGCAAAAGTTGGGGTGTGACAGCCGATACATAAGCAAATCGGCCATAAAAAATTGAAAATTTTTGAGCACAGCCGATGCGTAGACATCGACTTAAGAATTCAAAGCCGATGCATGGCCATCGACTCAAGTCTTTGCAACTGTTACGAACAGGAGCCTAATGGAGCAGTCACCGAGGTACGTAGCGAGGTTTTACTGAAGGAGTCCCTCAGCGGAATGGCACGCAGATCAGATTCAGCCAATGAACATTCAATTGGCTGTGGCATCTCCTCCTAGGGCTTGACCAAGGTGACAACCTCATCAGACATCGTCAGAAACTGCATTAGTCTGCTCGAGGTGATGAGTCGATCTGAGCAGCAAGACACAAGGATGGAGCTAGGAAGAGTTCAAGGGCCACTGCGTGTGAGGCTTCTTAGTTCAAGGGAGCTGCTGATCCTTCCAGAGCCGTCCTAGTGCACTGTTTCCTTGGGCGTAAGCTTTCCTGCCAAGTTTTGATGAAGAGCTGGAATGGCTCGGGGGCAGCTCACCGTGGAGGTTCTCTGCTATTGAAAGCCGATTTGGTCAGAATCGGCTGACGCCGCACTACGCTTGGGAAGCCGAGACGGCCCATTTGGCTGGTCCACTTCTGTTCTCGCCTTGACTAAGGCTCGGGGGCAGCCGACCCTGAAGATTCTTCGCTGAAGAGCCGATGGTATTGAAATCGGCTGTCTCTGCATTGCAACCATGTGGAAAGGTGGCGAGCTCTTGCAGTAAAACCACCAGGGTTGATGAAGGAGCCATCATCGTGGTTAGGCTCTAGACCAGTTCGTTGCTGCGAAGGAGTATAACATCGCAAGGGAAGCTGTGAGCAAACACCGTTGAGCAGAGGTGTCAGCTTCAACGTCAAGGTTGTCAGCAACGGGTTAAGGAGCTTTCCTGGGAGCATTAATCCAGGAGTTTTGCCGTCAGGACAAACATCACGATTGGATGATTTTGAAGCCTAAGGATCTAGGGGTCTCACGGCTGCGCGTTAGACCTGTCCGTTGGAAGTTTGGATCTGAATTTCATGGATTGCAAGTTAACATCTGAGGAGGCGATTAGATTGATCTGTCTTGCAATTTATTGGGAAGGCTGATGCATTACCATCGGCTCGTTAGGCATTGACCAAATTGACAATCGGCAAAATCAAAACAAGGGAGGATCGGCTAAATTAATTTGCAAGGAATCGGCAAAGTCAAATTGGGGAAATTTCTTCATTGATAACCAGATTTCTTACATAGAAGGAGCTGATGGCTCTCAAAAGGAATTGCTAGGGGTACATTGCCTTATCATCTACTACTCCTAGCTCTATCCTATCTAGGGGCCGCTGCTGCCCTCATCATCGCCATCGCCGCTGTCGGCGCTGCTCCCGGCCGGCTCGTCGTCGCTGCTGTAACGACCACCGGCGGGGCCTTCATCGTCCTCATCTTCTTCGCTAGCGTCGCCATAGTCGCTGTCGGTCGCTGATGTTGCCGGGCCGGGGCAGAGATGCTTGGCCGGCGGTTCGTCGGAGGAGGTGTTGTCCTCCTCCTCTTCCTCTTCCTTCACCTCCTCGGCGGAGGAGAAACCGTCCCAGGAGAAGCCGTCGTCGTCGCTTTCCTCCTCCGATTGCCCAATGGCAAGGAAGCGAATGTCGCTCTCCCCGTCCGTTAAGGACTGGTCGTCTTCGGACCAGACGAAGGAGTCGTGGGTCGACTCATCCCCGTCGGCTATGGCGCGGCGGATGTTGGCCGCGTGGGCCTCCTGTGGGTCCCATTCAGGCGTCGGCTCACGGGAGGTGGAGGATTGGGTGGAAAGACCCGATGAGGGAGAAGACGAAGAGGAAGACATGGCGGCGAGGAGGGTTTTTGGAATGCGAGAGGAGGAGAGAGAACGATGTGGCCAAATAAAAGGGGGATATATGGTTTAATGCCTAAGTGGTGCCAGAACCGTCAAGTCATGCAGAGAAGTTGAAAAGGCGAGACGTCATCATGAAGAAAACTGCGACGGTTCTGCCATGACATGACCCTTCGAAGGAGACAGATGGTTTTGCAATTATCATTATCAAAACCAGGGGGGCATGTGTTACCACCCGATTTTGGCCAAATCAAGGGATGGGCCGTAAGTGAAGATGGGCTTGAAGGACGTACACGTGGAGCATCTTCGAAGCGGCCTTGCGCTGAGAGTTCGGGCTAAGTTGCCCATGTATCTGTAATTTAGTAGATCGTATTGTATTTAGATTAAAGAGATAGAGTCCGGCCCGTGGTGCACGCCTCAATTAGAAAGTCCCTTGGACTATAAATATGTATCTAGGGTTATCGGAAAAGGAGGACAATCATCGTTCAACCAACACAAATCAGGCGCATCGCCACCCCTTTTTCGAGGGTTTCTCCCGGGTAAGCACCATGCTGCCTAGATCGCATCTAGCGATCTAGGCGTATACGTTTATTCGTTAACCTTGTACTGCTCGTGCTGAAGCCTTGTTGATGGCGAGCAGTACTATTTATCCTTAGGTGTTTAGGGGCTTGCATTGATGCTTTCACGTGCATATCTGGGCAATGCCGTCCTCGACACCTTCCTTACGTCTACCCAGACGTAAGGGCAGCATCTTGCTTGTTCGTTACTTAGTAGATCCGATCCGTTATAGTTGCTCCTTGCTCCGCAAGGATTAGTTTAATATCGCATAGTTAGGCCTTACGCTGGGGTCGGAGGATCCGGTAGTGCGCTAGATGTTGTTCATCGTCCCTGCGAGGGATGTTCCGGGAATCGACGTTATGTTGGTTTTTAGGCCTCTCGTAGGGATGGTTTGCATCGTCTTCCGTAGCTGCTAGGCCCGATCACACGTAGGACGTTCCGGTATGCGGTGAAAACCCTAAACTGTCATGGATCGTTTTAGCTTTGTCCTGATCAAGCAGGATCCCCATGCCATTGTAAATCCAACGTGAAACATGGGGCGATCGGCTCCTTGAGCCGATCCACAGGGAAACCTGAGAGCCGATAGGGCTCGTATTTAATGTTTACGTGTCTACCATGCAGGAACAATCGAAGCACTAACACCTTCCCGATCGGGTCCAGGTCAGGGTGGCACGCCCTAGCAACCACCAGGACGTTGGCCGAAGATTTGCGGGACGACGCGAGGTGCCAGGGATCCACTAAGCGGCCCTGGGAGCTTCCCGGCTCTTCGTGTTGCTCAGCCATTGCCCGTCGGTGGGTTTTGGAGGGTAACAGTGCGGCATACGATCCTTTCAGTTGCTCCCCTTGCAATAGAACCTCGCTATTTTGTTCCTGATGATGCCCCCCCTGCAATAGGACCTCGCTATTTTGTTCCTGATGATGCTCCCCCTGCAATAGGACCTCGCTAGTAGGTTGAGTTCTAGTTGCTCGTGTTGCAATTCCCTCCTTGTATACACCCTTAGCTTCTCTTCCTCATTTGTCTTCCTCCATCTTTCTTCACACATAGGTTGTTCATGTTGCAATTTCCTCCTTGTATACACCCTCAAATTTTGTTCCTCATTTGGCTTTCTCCATCTCTCTTCCCTCATAGGACATGGATTTGAACCAACCACAACTCTCGGATCTTCAACTTCTTTTTTCCTCAACGGTTCACTCTCCCCCTCTTGACTAGCATCACTTGTGTTAGGAGAGTCAAGGTCAAATAACGAGCTGATGTCCGTCTTTTCTCCATAGAATCGCTCAGACTCTCTAAATGTTACATCCATGCTCACAAATCCGCTCACTAGGACTCCAACACTTATAGCCCTTTTGTACAGATGTGTACCCAATGAAGATGCACTTCACAGCACGTGGATCCAATTTGCCCACCGAAGGTCTGTGATCTCTAACAAAGCACATACATCCAAATACCTTGGGTGGAACAATAAACTCATTTTTTCTCAAAGGTAATCTCATATGGAGTCTTCATCCCAAGTACTCTTGATGGGATCCGGTTGATGAGATAAGTGGCAGTCATAACAGCTTCACTCCATAGAAATTTAGGCACATTCAAGTAAACATAAGCGATCGAGCTACCTCCAGTAGGTGCTGATTCTTCCTCTCATCTACTCCATTTTGTGGATAAGTATCATGACAAGAAGTTTGATGAATCATTCCTTTCTCTGAAAGAAATTTGCAAAATTCATTATTCACATACTCTGTCCCATTATCAGTTCTGATAAACTGAATACTTTACTGAAATGATTTTGCATATATGCATAGAAGTCTCTGAAGCATGTAAGTACTTCACTTTTTTGTTTCAGAAGATATATCCAAGTTGTCCGGGAGTAACAATCTATGAAGGTGACAAAATACTTCATTCCACTAACAGAATTCACAGGAGAAGTCCAGACATCAGAGTGAACCAACACAAAGGGTGACATACTTCGAAGTCCGCAGCTTACATATGATGTCCTGTTGTCCCTAGCCTATATATCAAGAGAGAGGGAGAGTTCAGAGCTTGAAGACGATGAACACGGTAGGATTTTGTGCAGCATACATCACTGCTGCTTTTCTGTTTCTCTCTTATTAACTCTGAAAGAAAACGAGATCGGTAGTTCAAGCCACTCCTCCGACTAGGTCGTGCCATCCCACGACCTGAGAGGTGGTCTACGGTAATCCTACTTTCACGCCCACGACGCACAGACGCGATTCGTACTCCTACGTGAATTGATCAAAGGGAAAACAAAAGGGAAACTAAAACCCCTAAACAGTAACCTGACAAAACTGACTAAACCTAACATCACACAAGCAACTAGCTTATTCAACAATCTCTCCCTAAGCTAGGTGCTGTCAGGGTTTGTTCACTTGATCTCGACGATGCCAATCCTCCCGCGGAGTTCCTGGAACTTCACTCGTCCAAGTGACTTTGTGAAAATGTCCGCGAGTTGGTCGGATGTGCCGATGTACTCCACCGTGATGTGCCCCTTTTCAAGCTGCTCACGAATGTAGTGATACTTCAGCTCAATGTGTTTGCTCCGATCATGAAAGACCGGATTTTTGCAGAGCTGGATTGCAGCCTTGTTGTCCACGAGCAGTGTTGGAACCTCAGATTCCCTGTCAAAGAGTTCGCCGGCGAGCCGTCCGAGCCACACTGCCTGGCAAGATGCAGTTGATGCGGCGATGTACTCAGCTTGGCACGACGACAGTGCCGTGGACTTTTGCTTTTGTGACTGTCGGGTGATTGGGCACTCACCGAAGAAGAAGATGCTCCATGATGTGCTCTTCCTGTCGTCGATGTCTCCAGCTAGATAAGCATCGCTGAACCCTGTCAGAAGCTCGCCGTCCTTGTTGGAGATCACATAGCGACACCCAAAATTCAGTGTCCCATAGATGTACCTCAAGCTGTGCTTGACTGCACTCATATGCTCAGTGGTTGGGGACTCCATGACATAGCCCACCGCAAAGGACAGGTCAGGCCTTGTGTGCACCAGGTATCGCAGCGAGCCAATGATGCTTCGATACTCTGTCACATCAACTGTAGGATTTTTGCTCTCCTTCAACTGCTTCAGTCGTGGCTCCATTGGCACGTGAACCAAATTGCAGTCGCCCATCCCAGCTTTCTCCAGAAGCTTGCTGGCAAATGCGGTCTGCTTGAGAGTGATCTTGCCAGGTGCCTGGTCGACCTCGATCCCAAGGTACAGCTTGAGCAAGCCAAGGTCATTCATGGAGAACCTGGTGCTCATCTCCTCCTTGAACTTTGTGATCGCAGAGGTGCTTGAGCCAGTGACAATCAGATCATCGACGTACACGCCCAGAAGGAGCCGCTCGCCGTCGATGTCGTGCATGTACACCGTGTGTTCTGACGGGCTGCGCTCAAACCCCAGCGAGGTGAGCACGCCGTCCAGCTTGATGTTCCACACACGCGGAGCTTGACGAAGCCCATAGAGCGTGTTGTGGAGGCATAGAACCTTGCTTGACTCGCCGGCGTTGACGAAACCTGGAGGCTGTGCTGTTGAGGAAGGATGTTGACGTGGGCATTACCCTTCGGGTAACCACTATTGCTCTACCCTATACGGCCCAGGTGGAGGCCCATGAAGGTACTCGAAGACAAGATGGGCCACTAGGACGGTGCGGCAAAAGATTACTTGAAGTACAAGACGCGGAAAGAGCCGAAGAAGGAAAGATTAGAGATAGATCTATTGTAAACCTACCCGTACTCGACTAAACCTCTCGGGACCTGGCCACCTATATAAAGGCCAAGAGAGGGGCTATCGAGGACACGACCAATCTTAGCGATCTTAGCCAACAGAAGCTTTGAACTAGGTTACCCCATTGTAACGCTGTTTTCATTATAATCAAGAACAGACAAGCAGGACGTAAGGGTTTTACCTCATCGAGGGCCCCGAACCTGGGTAAATCGCTCCCCCCGTTTGTCTGCACCGATGTCTCGTATCAGCTTGCAGGATTCCATCAACCCTAAGTCCCTATCGGAGGACATTGTCGAGGAACACCCCCGACAATTGGCGCCGTCTGTGGGAAACCTGCAGGCACCAGATCAGTCATCGGCAGATCTGATCATGTCGTCGACATCTTCATCGGCACCGCCACCACCAGCTCTGGGAAGTCCGATCCGATTTGGCTCCTACGAGTTTACCCCGCATAGCGATTCTTCTCGCTCGAATTTCTCGGATCTGCAAGGAAACATGGAGATGACTATCGGCAGCGTCCACTACAACGTCAACGCGGAGGGAATCCTCCAGCTGCTAGAGTCGCCCACCTCCGAATCAATGAGTCCTAGCGCGTCGACATCGCTCGATCTATTGGCTGGCCTGACAGAGTCGATGGACTCGCCGGCACCTTCGACTCCTCGATCAGCATCCTCAATGTCGGTGGGATCCGACGAACCCATGTCCTCAGAACTAACCTCCTACTACTGTTCAAACTGCGACGCCAGGCACGGTTTGGGATCAAGCGACACACCGTTCATCTGCAATGCCCGATACTCGTCGGGAGAAGACAGCGTCGGCAGCATCGTCCCGAGAACCACCCGAAGAACAGCACACCATCAGGTCTACGTCGCCAACAATACAGGAAATACAAGGCACGGAGGAGACGGAGACCGCACGCCTCGTTCCAGCAGGAGGGCGAGTTTTGAAAATAGCGCTAGCAATCGCGACAACGACTATACCATCGCGGATGAAGAATGGGCTGCGGCCAGAACAACCGTACTCAACAACACCCCGCTCCCCGCAGGAACCTCGGTTGGAACCCTAAACGCATACCGCTCTATACTAGAGAAAAACCGGGAGCACCTGTCGAGAGAGCAAGCTACCCTCGAGAGACGTCTATCTGCGGCAGAACGATCCAGCGAGCGACGGAGAGCCTCACAAGGAAGCGCTTCCCGAAGCGCTCTTGGAGCAGGAAAACATTGGTCAAGATTGTCCAGGCTCTCAGAAGACGACGCCAGAGAAATAACGTCGAATCTAACCAAGTCTTTCATGACCACGGATACCGCAGGCATGCCACGACCGAAGAACGTTGCGGGAGCAACAGCCAATCTCGCCGCGTACCTCATCAACCAACGCCCCGAAGGATCCATGGCGCAAGCTCATCGCGGTGCCCTAGAAAGTCTCGCCATATTGGGAAACAATCTAGTCCCGCAGAAGGAGAAAACCACGGCACAGGCCAGTGGTTCGAAACATCGGGCGAGAGATGCTCGGGATGAAATCACCCAGAGCCGAATCAATAAAGCAAGACGACGACGCGCCGCCAGGAAAGATGACGACAGCGACTCCTCAGACGAGGATCAAGAGTACGATGGTGAACTAAGGGGAGCCGACTGCTTGAGTTACAAAATCCGCGAGACAATGCCACCCAAGAAATTCAAGCCTACTCCCACCGACGCTGCCAAGTATGATGGGCAACAGAACCAAGATCTTGGATAGATGATTACTGCAGACTGTGATTCTGCATAAAGGGAACCAGATAGCAGCAATGCAGTGCTTGCAGCTCTACTTAAAGGACTCGGCGAGCTTGGTTAAGGGGGCTGCCGAAAGGCTCCATCAAATCATGGGACGACCTGGTGGATGCCTTCGTTGCTAACTTCCAGGCAACGTACAAAAGACCCGTCGGGATTGAGGAGCTACGCAGCTGCCAGCAGAAGCAGAAGGAATCGATGCGCTCTTACATAGGGAGGTTCACCAAACTCCTAAACGCTGCCGAAGATGTATCTGTAGACAGAGCAATCGACGCTTTCAGCGATGGCGTCCGACGCGAAAGTTACATAGAAGAACTTGGACGCAAAAAGCCAAAAACCATCACCAAGCTGATGGAAATCGCCAACAGTTGGGCTGATGGCGAGGACAACGTGCGAAGACCACGACAGCGCAGTGATGACGAAGACGATGACCAGCCAAAACACGACTCGGGCAGTCGAAGGGATCGGAACAAAAGGAGGAAAAATCGCAACTACGACGACAACAATCTGGTAGCCGCAGGATACTCCGATCGACATGATGATCGGTATGATGAAAGAAGAGACGATCGACAAGATGGCAACCGGAACAACTCTGGAAACCGCGGCAATTATAAGCCACGGCAACAGAGGGCTCCCGAGTTACCCTATGCTGAACAAATCAACGCCCCCTGTTACTTGCACTCGTATGTCGACTCCAAGGACGGCAAAACGAAGTCAAGCCACCTTCTCAGGGATTGTCGACAGTTCCTTGACATGCATAAACTCATCCAGCAGTCAGGACAGCAATCGTTACCACCTCCTCCTCCACCTCCACCACAGCACCAAGTCCAGCAGGCCCAACCTCATCAACCCAACGAGGCGTTCCCACCACCACGTGGGCAGATGAGTATGATCCACAAGACGGGTGTCTCGAGAAGAGAGATGAAGAAGCTCACTAGAGAAATCAATCTGGCCGAAAGCATCATGGCAAACATCCCTGAGTATGTCGAGTGGTCCTCTCAGAACATTACGTTCAGTCGAGCAGACCACCCGATGACCATACCGAAACCGGGACACGCTGCCCTGGTAGTTGAGGCACAGATAGGGGGATTCAAGATGAGCAAAGTCTTTATGGATGGTGGGAGCGGGTTAAACCTGATTTTCGTCGACACAATCAAAAGTATGGGGATCACCATGGGAATGCTGGAAGAGACAGACACCTGCTTCCACGGGATTTTGCCAACTGGACCAGGTTATTCCCTCGGAAGAATTTACTTGAACGTTGTCTTCGGCAGATCTGACAATTTCAGGAAGGAGAAGATCGAGTTTGAGGTAGCGAACTGGGAGTCACAGTATCATGCTATACTCAGACCTACGCCAAGTTCATGGCCGTGCCGCACTACGCTTATCTCAAGCTGAAGATGCCTGGCAACAAAGGGACAAACATTACAGTCCATGAAAGTTTTTCGCGCTCAGATAGTTGCGACCGCGATTTCCAGAGGATCGCGGCGAAGTTTGGGAGCAAGCAAGAATTTATTAAACCTCCACCTAAGTTGTTGCTGCGTGAAATCAAGGAAGAAAAGGATGACAGGGGAAGCAAAAGGAAGCCAGCCGACCTTGCTCTTAAAGCCTCGACAGCAGAAGCCTCAGCAGCAGGAGCTTTGGCAACAAAAGCTTCGGCAGTCAAAGGTTCGGCAGTTGATGATGCAGAGGACATAGAAAACAGCAAGACGCTGGCAGTCACTGCTCAAACCCCTGGTGAAATCAACAACGCCACGGCTACCCCTAACATGGTGAAGAAGCCAGAGGAAGAGAAGAACCCCTTCCTTGCTTAAGCAGTTTATCCGCATTTATTTTTGTTTTTCCTTTAGTATAAACAGGGCTTTCCCTTTCGCCCTCCAGCATTGTGCTTACCTTTTCAATAAGAACTTAAGTTTCGATTCTTTGTTAAGCATTGCAGTGGCTACAAACTTCTAAGCCCCATCACTATACAAACATAGTACAGGGCAGAAGATCGTGCTCCAGAAAGCCTCTACGAGCGCTAGAAAGAAGTTCACTCTTCCCTCTGTTATAGATGCCTCTACGAGTGCCGTAAATAGCAAGAGTTTGGAAATACACATAAACAACAACCCACGTTTGATATTTCGCTTATGAAAATATCAAGGAACAATGGGTTCATCGACAGAATCACTACACCCGAAATATTCGGGAGTGTTTGTCGAAATTTACAACAGTTGAAAGCAAAGTTGCGCACACAACAGGTTTAGCAAGACGTGCAACACGAGCTGATCACTCACATGATTTGCTAAACCAACCAACATACATACATTCAAAAACGAGCAACCAAGATTCGCTCAAAATTGAAACTTGTCAACGGCAATAACATGGTAAAAATACATATGCATGTATCTACCAAATGAAAAGGCGTCATCCACACGCTTGGATAAAGTTGTCAAACTATTTACAAACAGTTATTAAAACCCTGAGATCACCCTTGTGGAGTTTCTTTTTCTTCAGGTACCTTTGAATCTCTCTCGAGTCTGTCGACAATTATGTTCGCGGGCAACAACACCTTCGGATACAGTGCTTCCAACTCTCCAGTAATGTTGGCAATCGAGAGTAAACCTGCTGAAGGATAACGGGCAAGTACAAGAGCAAGCGTAAACTTGGCTCCTGCAAAAACTTGCGCACGCACCAAGTCCCGGATCTTCCTGGCATTACCAAACTCCGACATTAACGCAAGAAGCGTGGGGGGAACTGCGTTCAAAGGAAACATCGTCTTCCAAACCACCCTCATGGCTCTATAGCATTTGTCGAAGAAGTGGTGCACCTGTTGAACTCGATCCTGAAACCGTGCGACAGCCGATGCCTTCGAGTGTTCTCGCCAGAAAGTTTCTTCGGCTGAGGACAACTCGACCAAGGCATTCACACGATCGTGAATCCGTTTGCTCTCTTCCGCACGATTCAGAGCTATGACTGATAAGGAAGCAAAAAAGGATCAGAGAAAATGCTATCAACCAAAGGGTAAAGAGATTAAAGGACTCACAGTTCAAGCTCTCGGTAGCCTTATGTAGCTCAGTAAGAGCATACCGCTCCACGTCGGCTGCAGTCTCGCTCTTCTTGTTGATAATCGCGGCCAGGGCATAAGTGCTGCGCAGGTCTTTCTCCATCTGGGCGATCCGATCCTTCATCCGTTGGATCCGATCGTTTTCGGGAACAACACCAGAGGAGTCATCAACAAACGAGGGCACTGGGAAAACCTGCAGGCAACAGTGTTAAAGAGGATAGTATGGTCAAATTAAACATTCAACAAAACTCCCATCGGGAGAGGTATAAGCAATCCCTATCAGGAGAAAGCTCAAGTGAAGATATTACGATAAAAAAATGCTGGCAACATTGCCGGCATAATATTCATTACAAACTTAAAGTTCTCACAGCAGAATAATGTTCCATGCTATCCCAAGGGTAAAAATGTTACAACAATCAAGGAGCTTGAGTCTGGGTCGACAGGCTAGGGCCAACCGATGTTTTTCTCGAGACTAAATCAAGGAGCTGGCGAGCACAAGTACGGGCAGACGCCGTAAAAGTACTTAGATCAATAGATTGCCCATCTTTTCCTTTCGGCAGCTCCTTAGTCATTTCTTCAATGTCAGCCTTAAAGCCGTAACCCATCATAAGTTGGAAGGCAAGTAGGGCGCCATAGGTACGCGAGGTACGCTTGAATACCTCAATGACCTCCTTGGTGTCGATTGCGAAAGCATCGATTAGCTGCCCCAGAGTCTTCTCCTGCGTGGCCTTGGGGAATATCATCGAGTGCATCCGCGCCAGAGCACCCTTTCCTTTGTCAAGGAGCCCCCGGGTGAGTTGGTGAGCGGCGAGAACCGTCGACACACCGTTTGCCGGAGAGTTGCTCGGAACTTTGTCCAAGGCAGTAGCAGGGATGTCGGCAGCTTCTACAAGTAGTCAAAAAGAAATCATTGACGAAGAAGCAGACCCATAAAAAAAATCTACATGGGACGCAGGAACTTACCAAGCAAGGCCAAGGCAGATTGCCGGAGGAGTTCATCTTTTTCTGCCGTCCGAGCTTCCTCATCCTTCAGCCGCTCCTTTAGCTCTTCTTTAGCTCGACTTTCTGGCGAGCTATGGCGGCCTTTTTGATGGCACTGTCCAACTTTGAAGAGGAAGACTTGGCCTCCTCCTGCAGCCGAATCTTGTCCGCCTCTAGAGAGGTGAATTGAGAGGCGAAGGCCTCCAAAGAGGATATCACACCTCGTAGATCCTTGAAAAAAGGAAATGTTTGACAAGGATCGTTAAGCAAAAACATGTTCTGAAAGGTCCTCGTTAGATTCAGCAATGACTTACAGAAGGAGGAGCTGCAGCAGCAGCAGGAGCATCTTTCCCTTTGGAAAGGGAGGAGGCTGTCGATGCCTGCATCACAGGAGCCGCTTTAAGAGCCGAAGCTTCGGAAGCCGCGGCAGCCGGTGAAACAGCATCAGATTTGGCCCTCTTGGGCGGAGGCTCAGTAAAAGTATCATCGCTGCAAGGAAGATTCGATTAATCAAGTTATTTGAAGAATTTGAAAAAATCAAGAAAGTTGAAAATAGTAAGAAGAAAAGCACTTACAAATCAAGGAGGTCATCTTCGTCGGCAAAACCGCCGATTGACCTCTTCATAGGAGAAGCCCTGGTCTCCTCCGCAGCTGCATCAACAAAGGCATTGTGATCAGCGACGTCATTGCGCACTGATCCCTCTGTGTCGCAAGTATCACCGGCTGATGGGGGAGATTGGCATGGGCAGTTTCAGAATCATCAGGCTCGAATGGGCTTGTGTGCTCAACAGTACGAAAGTCAACAGGCTCTGAAGAGCCTCTTCCTTCGGAAGTGTCATTTGGTAAGATATGTAAATCCTCGGAGGCTGCGAAGGTCTGTCGAAGGGAAAAGTAAGTGAGGATAACTGAAATACATGACGGTAGCAGCATACAAGAATTTAAGCGGAAAATTACCTCTGGTGCTGGATGATCAGCATCGAAAGGAATATATGGAGATATCAGCGGGATCGAATCCTCTTGACTAAAGGAAGTGAGGCGAAGGACTTCATCAAGCAGTTCCTTTTCTGATAATTCGGCAGCGTTGATTCTAGTTTCATCTTTTGGGCCTGAATACAACCACATCGGGTGGACCCTAGCCATGATTGGTTGGACTCGACGTTTCAGAAACACTGCCGCTACTTCTGTACCGACCATGGTTTGCCCGTCAGCCTCCTTGATCCGAAGGAATCTGGCAAATAATTCATCGGCTGTTGTTTTTTCGTCGGGAGAGAGGACATTTTTCCAAGAATTCTTAGGCTTGGCCTCAAGGACGTCGACAAAGCGAGGGAGCTGGCATTCGGGTGACGGAGAATCCTTGATGTAGAACCACTTCAATCTCCACCCTTGCACGGACTCTCTCATTGGGAAATTGAAATAATTAACATCTGAACGAGCTACGAATCCTACTCCTCCGGTGACAAAAGATCCATTGCTACTGCTGTATCTCTTCACGTAAAAGATCTTCTTCCACAAACCAAAATGGGGCTCAACGCCCAGATATGCTTCGCAGAGGGTAATGAACACAGCAACGTGAAGAATCGAGTTGGGAGTGAGTTGCCACAATTGGACTTCGTAAGTTCGCAGGAGATAGAGGAGGAATTCGTGAACAGGAAGGGAAAGGCCTCGGTACAAGAACGATAGGAACATCACGGTAAAGCCGGCAGGAGGGTTAGGTCGAGAAATCGCACCTGGAAAGATTACGTTCCCCTCGTCGGAGGAGATCAGTCCCAGGCTTCGGGACCTTTTCTCGTCACGCTTGGTGACGGTCGAGGCTGTCCAATCGCCAGGCTTGGCTGTTGAACTTGGTGGCGCCGGCGGCGCCGGAGCTGGAGGAGGAGCGTTGGGGGCGACCTCCTTCGCAAGAACCGAAGAAGATCTGGCGGCGGCACCGACGCTCGTGGAGCTGGCGGCGGCACTAGGGATTTTCTTCTTCACCATTGCGAGATCTGAACAAATCGGAAAGATAGTGGTGGCGGCGCGAGCTCCAGTCGCGAACACAAGAAGAGCAAGAACAACGAAGAAGACGAACGGAGGAGAATGAAAGGGATCTTTTATCTCTTAAGGAACTTAAGGAAGGCTTCGTATTGTTAAATGGGCCTTTCCCCAGTTAATGATCGCAGAAATCGAGGAGGTGCCTTGTTAACCGTGTAAAGAGGAGCAGGAATTGCTTGAAAACAGGGCTGGCAGGTCATGTCTTATCAGTCAAAATCAGGAGAACAGAAAAACGTCATCAATGACGTCATGGAGAATGATTGCATGCAAAGGGATAAGAAAGAATCGGGTGATCAACTTGAACCTATGCGCGGATTGCAGGCATCCGCACTTAGGCTCGGCTCCCATCGGAGCGCTGTCGCGCACCCGATAAAATGAAGACTCGAAGGAAATAATTGACTCAAGTCTGCGCCCAGGCGTAATACGCCCGCGCCCACTCGGGGGCTACTCCCATCGGGAGCGCTGGATGCGCACCCGACAGAACTTTTTTCGCACTCCAGATCATGCCGGGGACTTGATTCTATGTAGGGTAACGTTGTTTTGCCTTCGGCAGTTAACCAACAAAAGTTGGGCACGTTATTTGGTATCCCTTGCATAAAGAAAATGTATCGGATGCATTACAAGAGGCTTGCAGAAAAAGCTTCGACAGAAGAAGATGTTCGAGTGGTACAACTTGAGTCTACGCACGGATCGCGAGCATCCGTACCTAGACTCGGGGGCTACTCCCATCGGGAGCGGTGGCGCGCACCCGATAGAAGACAGAAGAAATGCAAGAACGATCAAGGAAAAGGAGTTTGGAAGAAGACATGCTTCAGTCTCTACCCGAACTATGTTCGGCTAGACACTCGGGGGCTACTGACGTGGGCATTACCCTTCGGGTAACCACTATTGCTCTATCCTATACGGCCCAGGTGGAGGCCCATGAAGGTACTCGAAGACAAGATGGGCCACTAGGACGGTGCGGCAAAAGATTACTTGAAGTACAAGACGCGGAAAGAGCCGAAGAAGGAAAGATTAGAGATAGATCTATTGTAAACCTACCCGTACTCGACTAAACCTCTCGGGACCTGGCCACCTATATAAAGGCCAGGAGAGGGGCTATCGAGGACACGACCAATCTTAGCGATCTTAGCCAACAGAAGCTTAGAACTAGGTTACCCTAGCGATTAGCTATCTCGACGAGATCACAGCCGAACTATTCGGCACCCCATTGTAACGCTGTTTTCATTATAATCAAGAACAGACAAGCAGGACGTAAGGGTTTTACCTCATCGAGGGCCCCGAACCTGGGTAAATCGCTCCCCCCGTTTGTCTGTGCACCGATGTCTCGTATCAGCTTGCAGGATTCCATCAACCCTAAGTCCCTATCGGAGGACATTGTCGAGGAACACCCCCGACAGATGTATTCACGTCCATGTGATGGACCTCCCACCTCCTTTGCGTGGCGACAACAAGCAAGAGGCAAACTGAGTCCAGTCGTGCCACCGGAGCAAAGACTTCGTCGAAGTCAATCCCTGGCCGCTGGATGTATCCCTTCGCCACCAGACGGGCCTTGTGCTTGAGCACGTTGCCGTCGGCGTCGCGTTTGAGTTTAAAAACCCACTGTCGTGGTATCGTCACGGCATATGCCATAGGGTGGCTAATCGAAGGTGGTTCCTAAGTGGTCTCACGGCGGTATCCGGATGCGGGTATGGGCACGAGCGACACGGCGACGTACCCAGGTTCGAGGCCCTCCGATGGAGGTAACACCTCTACTCCTGCTATGAGTGTATATGATGGAAACACAGTACAATGGTGCTCCTTGAGCTGTATCCGGCTGCTCCTGGGAGGCTAAGGAGGACGAAGGTCTCTCTCACAGGGCAGCTCTAAGACTAGAATGAGTAAGAAGTGATCGATCGTCCCCCGCACGAGGGGGTAGCCCGGCTTATATAGGCACCGGCACTTTACATATAAGTCCCTATAGTCTAGTGGCCGGCTTGCCGGCTCCGGCTCCCGCTCCTTCCCGAGGCGTTGACGTCAGGGAGCCGTTGAGCGTTGTGACACGTCCCATCCGCCTGCTCAGGTCAGCGGTATGGCGAGGTGGTGTCGCTGTCGCCATCATGCTCTGTAGCCGGTACGGATCGACGTACGCCATGATGGCTTGTCCGGCGCGTGGCACTGCTGCTCTACAGTGCCCCGTACTTTACGGGAGATGAGGTCAGCGTGGACCTTTGAACCCGGACCACCTACCTGGTTCCTTCCAGTGCAAGACTCGCCAGCCTCGAGTCGGTCCGAGGTACAAACCCCAGTCGCATATGGCTTGTAGAAGCCGGCCCAGCTACAGCGTCGAAGGCCGCAGCCAGGCTGACCAGGACTTAGAGCCGCCGGCTTCCGAGGCAGCCGGCCACGGCTCCAGCCGGCTGCTCCTCGCCGGCCTTGCCGCGAGCCGGCCGTCCTCGCCGGCCGCTCCGCGTCCATTGCCCTACCCGGGTCTTCCCCCCGCCCTGGCAAGGTCCTGCGTTAAGAAGGACCTAGGTAGGTTTTCCTGGCTTTAGATATCCTCCGCTTGTAACTGGCGGCTCCCGGAGGGGCCGACTGAGAATTTTCGTTCAGCCGGCTGCGCCTCATCCGGCTTCCTCCAGCCGGACGTCTTTTTCGCTTCTGTTGCTTTCGCTTTTTCTCAAGTGCTGATGATGTTTCCGGCTTGTTGCCAGAATTTGGGGCCGGATTGATTTTATCGTCCGGCTCCGGCTTGGGCGCACCGGCGTCTCCGCTGCCTCGAGCTTTGCGCCCGACTCGACCGTTCTGACGGCTGGTCGGTGTGGTCGTTTCATCTGGTCACATCACTGCCCCCTCCGGATTCTCTGCGGTTGTGGGCGACGTGGTGCGGCCGTTTCTGGTAACTGCCGGCATCGTGGGGCGCGGTTATGGCGCAGTTAATCCGATCGTGGCCCACGATCGCCACGTGGCAGCGTAACGGGCGCGCCGGGCGGCTATAAATGCCCTGGGAGCGGCCCCGAGGCTCTCTTCTTCTTCCTGGCTCCACTGCTTCCTCTCTCTCTCTCTCGAGCGCTCTCGCAAGCAGCCGCTTCTTGCTCAGCGACCTCCTGGCGAACTCCGGCGACCAGACGCGGCCGGACTTCTCCGCCGCCCGGCAGCCGTCCGCACGCCAAGCCGGCGCCACGGGGCCTCGCGTTTCGACCTTGCGCCCGTCGCCGCCGCGCTCTCCCCCGGTGAGGAGCGGTTCTTCTTCTCCGTTTGATCTTTCTTGGTCCTCGTCCTCTTCGTCTCCGTCAATGGCTCAGCCAAGCGGCTCGTGGAGGGGATCCTACATGCACGAGGATGACATCGCGCGGCTGGTGCGCCTTCGCCGGATTCCCCCGGAGGTGATCACGAGGGCGCCCGGCGAGGAGAACGAGCCTGCACCGGAACCCGGCGAGTGCGTGGTCTTCGGGGCGCACTTTGACCGAGGGCTGGGCCTGCCGGCTTCGCGCTTTTTCCGCCAGTTTCTTGATTTCTTCGGCCTGCAGCCTCACCACCTGCCGGCCAACGCCTGCGTCCTCCTCAGCTGCTACGTGGCCTTCATGGAGGGCTATGCCGGCTTGTGGCCGGACGTGGAGTTCTGGAGCCGGCTCTTCTACCTCAAGTCGCAAATGACTGAGGGCCGCCTGAGGACCTGCGGCGCCGCCTCGATATACCCCCGCGCCGGCTCGTCCTTCCCGAAGATCCCGACGGTCGACTCGGTGAAGAACTGGCAGATGTCGTTCTTCTATGTGAAGAACGCCAACCCGGCCTTCGACTGGATCAACCTGCCGGAGTACAACTCGGCTCCTCCGACCAGCCGGCTCAACTGGGGCCACAACGCCAAGTCGGCAGACCAGAACGCGGAGGTGAACCTCCTGTGGGACTTCCTGGGGGAGTGTGTCGCTGGGGGCCGGCTTAGCGCGGAGGACCTCCTGCACTTACGTCGAGCGCCGGGTGCTGCCGCTCCAGGGCCGCGTCCACAAGATCGGGCACATGTCCGGCCGGCTGGATCCGACCCGGACGTCGAAGGTGGCGCTCACCAAGGCCCAGGTTGCTCACCGGGTGAACAACATCACCAACGCCAACATGCCGGAAGCCTGGGATTGGGGGCTGCCGCCTTACGACCGGTCATCGCCGCCTGAGCTGGTAAGTTGGTATTTCGGCTGGCGGTTTCCGACTTGCGGCTGCGTGGCCAACTTGTAACTTGTCTTGCTTTTCAGCTTTTCAGCCGCCAAGGTATTGAGGACGGCGACTTGGCGCAGAAGATCTGGACGCCGGATCATGTTGATCCGGCTGACCAAGCCGGCGACCAAGCCGGCGACGATGATCTGCCGGAGGTGCCGGACCAAGGCGGCCAGGGGGAGCACAACCCGCCGCCCTCGCCGGAGCAGCGGGAGGAGGAGGAGCCGGCGACGTCCACCACGGGGCCGATCCCGGCAGTTCCTCTGCGCACGAGGCCGCCTGCCGCCTCGGCGACTTCTGCGCCCCAGAAGAAGAAACGGGCCGCCGGTGGGTCCACGGCCAAGCTGGAAAGCCGGGCCAAGAAGCAGCGCCAGCAGGGGCCCAAGAAGGTCCCTGAGACGGTCGGGTGAGCTCTTTTTTCTTTGTTGTTTGATTCCTTTTCTTTCCTTTCTTCGCACTTATCTTCTTTTGTTTGTTCGACTAGGGCCGCCATAAAGTTTACCCAGGGCGGCGGCTCTGGGCCGGCTGCTCGTGTTGCGCCGCCGTTCCGTCGGCAGAGGGAGCCGACGCTGCCGCCTTCGACACTTGCGCGCGCGCCGCCGGTGGTCATCGTGCCGCCTGTGGCTACGCCGCCTTCCGCAGGGGCGTCTTCTTCGGCTGCACCTCCTTCAGCGCCAGGCCGGGGCGCCCAGGGTGAGTCGGCCCAGGGGCCCACTCTGGATGAGATGTTTCCGCGCCGCGCGCCACTACTGGGGCCGGCAGCTGGAGCCGGCCGGGGTGCGCCACCAGCGGCAGGAGCTGGAGCAGGCGGGGCTGTGCCGCCGCACACTGGAGCCGGCGGAGCTGTGCCGCCTGAGAGGGCGCCGATGCCGGAGAGGGCGACTCCCACCGGGCCGACTGCGCCACCTCCGGCTTCTGATCCGCGAAGGGAGGAGCCGGCCGGGGAGGAGCCGTTGAGGGAGGAGCCGGCGCGCTCGAAGGACGCCGACTCCCGGGCGTTGTTGAGGGCGAAGGGCCCGTCGGTGTCGCCTTCGGGCCTTCACGTGGCCAAGGGTGCCCGGCTGGTGGCTGTGCCGTCCGCCTCCGACTCCAGCCTTGGCTCGGCTAGCACTATGGAGAAGGCCTGGCACCATGCGGACTCCTGCGAGGTGATCAGCCGGGAGGGGCAGCCTGGCACGGCGCCCATGAAGATGCTTTTCTCCGGCTATCGCGCCAGCCTCAAGGCCAAAGCCGCCGAGACCATTGCCCAGCTGGCGACGCTGGAGGATGCTGACAAGGTATGCGTCTTCTCATCTGATTTTTTGTAATTTTACTGTTATCCTGGTAGCCCTCCCAGGCATGGGCCGGCTGTTGGGAGCCGACCCAGGTTTCGCCTAACAACTGGTTCTTTCAGTCGGTTGAGGAGCGGCGCACCGTCTTGTACAACCAGGTGGTGACCAGCTACCACCGGGCCAAGATTGAGCGGGCCGCCTTGGCTCGCGAGCTGGAGGTCGTCAAGGGTGAGACTTTTCTCTCTTTTGTCTTTATTCTTTTTCTCTGATTTCATCCGGCTGATGGTTTTTTCTTGCTATTTTACAGCCGAAGCTGCCCGGGTTCCGCAGCTGGAGAATGATCTTCGGATCGCCCGCGCCCAATGCGCCGAGAGCGAGGAGGCGGGCTGTGCGGCTGCTGCCAAGCTGAAGGTGGCTGACGGCGAGCTGACGCGGCTGCGCAAGCTGGAGGCCAACCACCTCAAGGAGCTGGCCGCCCTGAGGAAGGCTGAGGAGGAGAAGGTGGAGGGCCTGTCCACGCGATTGGAGAAGGTGGAGCAGCAGCGGCTCGCACTTCAGCAAGAGGTGACTGCCAAATCTGAGGAGCTATCGGCCACCGCCAAGCGGTGGGTGCAGGAGATGAGCCGGCTCGACCGCGGCTTGGCGGGTGAGTCCTTGCGCTTTCCTTTCCCCTTTGCCGGCTTTCGGCTGTCGGCTGCCAGCTATGGTTGGCAGCCGGCGGCAGAAACTAACTTTTTTCGTTCTCTCCATCTTCGGGCTGGGGCAGTCGGTTTTTGCCGGCTGCCGCCAGGCTTACTTTAAAATCTCCATCTTCAGGCTGGGGGCAGTCTTCTGCGGCTGCCGCCAGGCTTACTTTAGAGCCGGAATCTCCATCTTCAGGCGGGGCAGTCGGTTCTTGCCGGCTGCCGCCAGTCTTACTTTAGGACTTCGAAATCTCCATCTTCAGGCTGGGGGCAGTTTCTTGCCGGCTGCCGCTGGCTTACTTTAGAGCTTCGAAATCTTCATCTGGGGGCAGTCGGTTCTTGCCGGCTGCCGCCGCCTTACTTTAGGACTTCAAATCTCCATCTTCAGGCCGGTTCTTGTGGCTGCCAGTCTTACTTTAAAAATTTGCATTTTTCTGTTTTTCGATAAGCTTCTGACTTGCTTTTTCCTTGCAGCGGCCTTCCCTGAGGCGCAGGACGTTAGCGGCAGCCGGCAGGGCGCGGGATGCGCGCCGGCAGGCTACCGGGGAGCAGAGCTCGGAGTGCTTCTCCATGGACGACTACCTGGCGTCCATGGCCGCCCGCGTCGAGCCCATCACGAAGCTTGGCTGGGAGCTCCGGAAGGCGGCGGAGGAACTGATCCGGCTGCTGTGGCCGACTGAGACGCTGCCGCAGGACCTCGCCAACCTCATCAAGTGGTTGGAGACGGCACCGGATCGCTTCGTCGACTGGAAGGAGTCGGCCGCGCGTGCTGGCGCAGACATGGCCCTCTCTTTCGTGCTCTCCTGGTACGACGAGGTCAACCTGGATCAGCTGGAGAGCCGGCGAGCCGACGTGGAGGAAAACCTTCCGGCGGAGAACAAGACCGCCCGGCTTGCCCGCGCCTGCGCCATCGCCGATTTTGTCGACAAGCGCATCTTCATCGCGGATCCGAACCCGCCGTCTGACGACGAGGAGGAGCTTGAAGATGAAGAGATCGAGATGGAGTCTCCGCCGTCTGCTGTTGATCCGGCTGGTCCTCCTCCAGCCGGTGCCTAGGCTTTCCTGTTCATGTAATCGTGCTTTTGCCAGGACAAATTATTAAATCCCCGGGATGCCGGGTGCGCGTGTAATGACAATATTATCGTCTTTTTATTATGGTACACTTTAATGTGTTTGTTAATCATTTGTGTGCCGGCTTGCTTTCTTCCGGCTTGCTCGCTTTTTCCCATCCGCCCCACTCTTTGGCGTTGCTCTTGCCGATCGTACGTCCGGCTTGCGGTCCGTCGCCGGATCAAGAGCGTGCCGCTGGGTGACAAAGGATTAACTTGTCAATGCCTACAGATTGTAGACTAGGGTTTTGCTAGAAGTAGAGGGCAAGTAGATCTCGAAGGTTTAGGCGAAAAGTACTCGACGATTATGAAAACTAGGGTTATGTTGACAGTAGATTCGATCCTTTCTTTGTCCCTCGACTCCCCCTTATATAGGAGGTGGAGCCGAGGGTTTCGTATTACAAGTTACAGAGTCCGGGATGGTTTTCAACTCATCCCGCCAGATTACAAATAACACTTCCTATTACAACTCTAGCTTTCCTTAATACATCTTGGGCTCCCGAATCTTCTTATTCTTCGGGTAGTGGGCCTTCAGTAAATCCCGGGTACTATCTATGGCAGGCCCATTTGGGATGCCTATGTCAGTAGCCCCCGAGATTTTGCTTGAATCGTAGAGTCAGGGAAAATCTCTCCCGTTTATTTTTGTTCGAGAGCTTTTATCCATACTTCATATAAAATTCTATATTGTACAGGGATAATGGTAGTTGGGGCTAGTTCATCTGACGGATCAGGTACTAGTTAACTGCTCTAGTGGCAATCCGCAAAACCTACTTCAAGATCACGTCCCCGGACATGATCTCGGGATACTGTTGTAAACGACAGGTGCCGCTTAAGGTCTTACCATTCTGTCGAGTCCCAGTCAATTTATCGGGTACCTAACGCGTCCGTTAGGATTTTTCTTCTATCTGATACGGATAAAAGTAGCAGAGCGCAGTCTTTGGCGATGCCACGCCCAGCAGAACGGATCTGGGGTCTTACCTTCGCAAATTCGCGGCATTCAGAAATTGATCGCAACTTTGGCGTTCTGAGAATATATTGTCGAGTGCTTTTCGCTTTGGAATAGCACATTTTATTGAGTCATATTTGATGACTTTATTTTTCTTCCCGATGGGAGTATATGTAGAGTTATCTGTGTAACTCGAAATATACTCACTTTCTCTATTTTTGAAAAATTCATCGGGCACGCGAACAGCGTTCCCGATGGGAGTAGCCCCCGAGGCTACAGCCAAGAACTTGTGCTTGGGTGTAGGCTCCACAGATTAGCATCCTTTGCCGCTATATTTATGATCCTTCTCGATATTTTTATTTTTATCGGGTGCGCGACCAGCGCTCCCGATGGGAGTAGCCCCCGAGGCTATGAACAAATTCTTGGATTTGGTCATAGGCTCTCGCCATTTCTATATTGTCATACTCGAAATTTTCTATTTTTCCAAAGTAGCCCCCGAGCATTTGGGCAAAAACTTGTTTTGATCAAAAGCTCCAGAAGTATTCAAATGATTTATCCTGTCGCCATTATCTCCTTTTTTTTTTATTTTTCTTGTCGACAAACTTTCCCTTGTCAAAATCTCTTCACCTCTATGGATAGTCGAAATTTTTCTGCTTTGTGGGTCCATTTTTCTCACCATGTTGACACGTCGTGCAAGTGGGGGACACACGTCTTCCGCTTTTCCTGGCGCACGTTCTGTAACCTCGTCAATGTTGAAATACTAATTTGCCCTTGTTGCCACGTGGTAATCATCTCCTGCATTCTTTCTTCATCCAACGGTTCCGTCGGTTCACCGCACCTCTATATAAAATCCCCTTCTTCTTCCTTGAGCACTTCCGCTCGCGCCGTTCTTTGCTCTCCTCTGCAAAATCTCCTTCTTGCCTCGTCTCCTCAAGCTCTCCGCTTCGGAGCTGCTCCTCTGTGCCATTGTTGATGCCACCGCGTCGATTGACCAGGCACAGTACACCTGACTCCTCGATGGCTGCCGCGGATCTGGGAGCGGCGGAGTGGGAGAGGTCCAAGATCACCAACCAAGACCTCAACCTGATGAAGAAACTGGGGATTACCAAGAAGCCCAAAGCTGTGTGCTTTCCCAGTGAAGAGAGCTACCCATCCCCTCCAATGGGGTATCGGGTAAGTTTCGTTGATCATCTTATCCGTGGTCTTTCCACCCCCATTCACCCTTTTCTTCGGGGACTTCTTTATGTTTATGGTCTCCAACTTCACCACCTCACACCCAACTCTATCCTTCATATTTCTATCTTTATCACTCTTTGCGAGGCCTTCCTTGGTGTCCAGCCTAATTGGGCATTATGGAAGCGCATTTTCTTTTGTCGCCGTAATGGCTCTGCCAATGTTGCCTATAATATAGGCAGCGTTGTTATTTCCGTTCGCTCCTCTGTCAACTATTTCGACGTCAAACTCCCCGACTCAGTTCAAGGATGGCGCAAGAAGTGGTTGTACATTCGCGAAGAAAACGATGGCTGCCTCGAGGATAATATTCCTCCTTTTGACGGTGCCGAGAAAATCCTTCGCCGCCGTTCTTGGGACGCAGAAGCTACTGAGGAAGAAAGGACTTCGACAGAGGCCCTGATGACTCGTATCCATGAGTTGCAAAATACTCGTGGAAAAGAATTATCAGGCATCCAGATTACTGCATACTTCCTTAGAACTAGGGTGCAGCCTCTTCAGGCTCGCAAAAACCCTTTCTGGAATTACACTGGCGATGAAGACGCAGATCGCCTGTCGACGAATTTGGAAGTCAAGGATTTGGATAAACTTATCCGTAGGATTTCTTCTCTCAAGAAGAAAGACTCCATCCCATCCACTTGCCGCGTAAAGCCATACAGCGCCGCCCATGCGCTTCCCAAGGTAAATATTGTCGTGTAATTTGTCTATCGCCTTGTTTTTTGTGTTGTTATTCACTTCTGACAAACTTTCCCTCTTTTTATACAGGATCATCCAAATCTTGTTTCACTTCCTCCTCTTCCTGAAGGTGGGGAGGTCGACGAAAGGGCTGTTGTCTCTGATGATAACCCAGATGCCCCCTCCTTCACAAATGAACCCGCAGAATCTCGAAAATCTGCGGGATCCGACGAAAAAGAGGATGTCTCTGAAGCCACTGCGTCGGCACAATCTCTTCCTCCCGCTGTTTCTCCAAGGAACAAAAGGAAAAGGGATGATGTCGAAGATTCCGGCACCTCCAAAGTTGACGGAGCTGTTCCTTCGCACCAGAAGGCCGGCTATGATCCATACCTTGAGTCTCTCATCAGTTCGTAAGTATCCTTTTTCTTGCTTACTTGTGCTCGAAGATTCTTGTCTATTTTGCTTTTTATATTGTCGGCACTTGCTCGTAGTGATGATGAAGAAGAAGTACCAACTGCTGTTGTGGCTGCTCGCACGAGCACGTCACATACATTAGTTGCCTCGAAACGGCAGTTGGAGAGGAAACTTCGCCTCCTCGACAGAACGTCGACACTGCTACTCTTCCTCCAAGCCCCCGAGCCCCTTTGTCGAAAAGGGCGAGGACGGCGATCATCTCGGAGCCTACTCTCCAATTAAGTAGCTCCTCTAACCCTCTCTTGGAGGATGTAAGTTCTCAACTTCCTTGTCATTGTTTATATTTGCTTTTGTTGATTTCTATGTACCATTATATTTTTCTCATACCGCCATTTCCTTCTATCCCCCCTTTTTTGAACAGCCTTTGATAAAGGATCTTCTTCGCATCGGTACCCAATTTGTCGGGTACCGTGAATATGCTAGTAAAGCTGAAGGTAATGCTTTACTCCTGTTGCTTCTTTTCTTTTTCTCCTTTGTTGTCGAGAGTTTTAACTATATTTATCTTCCTTGGTAGAAAAACTGGCGGAAGCCAATGAACGTGCCAACACACTTGCTCAACAATTAGAGCAAAGTGAAAAGGCTCGCAAAGAGGCTGAGTCAGATGCTGTTGGTGCTCGAGCAGAGGCTGACAAGGCCAAGGCTGATGCTGCTGGTGTCGAAGATCTCCGGAAGAGACTTCACGATGCCGAAACTTCACTGAGTGATCATATAACTGCTCAGTCTGCTCGCGAAGCGGCGATCATCAAACGCATGAAGACACAAAGTCGTCGCTTTGTCGGTAAGCATTTGCACCATTTGCATACTCTTTTGTTTTTCCTTTTTCGCACTTATTTGTTGACAAAAATTTCTATTTTTATGTTGTCAGATAGGACCTCGCAAGAATTTGAACTTGAGGATCCCGACAACGATGTTCTTCTTGACGCCATGTCGTTCCTTGAGTTTCATGGGACGGAAGCACGTGAAGGCATGGATGAAGCCAGGGCGGGGTTGTCGAAGCTTTTCCCCTACTTCTTCCCGAAGAAAGAGGAGCCCGCAACTTTCCTTGGCCTTGCCAAGTGTTTTAATCCTCCCGAAGATCTTGGGCTGAAGATGCGCCATGAGAACATGAAGGTCGCCGTGGAAAGCACTGTTGCCCTAGTTGCTGATAGTCAACAGACTGTTGACTGGGCTAAAGTTGGCGACACGGAGCAAATAGAGCACGCAAAATGGCGATCCTTGATCAAGGCGGCAAAGCTCAACACGAAGAGGATCCTCGCTTATCTTGGGATTAAGCCATCTTCGACTCCCAGCTCTTCAAGGCTGGAGGTCTAGTTTTTGCTTTCTGTACTTCTTTTGTTGTTGTCGCCATTCTGATCTTGGCGACAAATTCTCTACCAGTCCCTTAGGAGAACTTCTTTTGTAATGGCTATGTAAATATTCTGCAATCAATGAAATTTCTTTTGGTGCTATCTTTGATTCGGAGATTTTCTTTTTCCAGTTGATTTTTGATAATTACTCAACAAATTCTTCTCCTCCCGATGCTGCTCCCGCGTCTTCTTTGTCGAAGAAAGTAAGAAACAACGACAATTCCCTTGATGGGTCTTCCAGCATGCCTTTGTCGGAAGACTTGCAAGAACTTCGACAACAACTTCAGTCCTTGAAGAAACAATCGCTTATGCTGATGGAACAATCTCGAGAATCTTCTCAAAGGGAGAAAGTTGCGCTTCAACAAGTTCAGGATGCCATAGCTGAAAAGGACGCTGCTATTGCTGAAGCTGACGCGGCTGCATCTCGAGAAAATTCTATGCTGCAGCTACTAACAGATGCTAGCTTGGATATGGCGGGTAAGTTTCATCGTCTTTATCTCGCTTCTTCGTTTCCTTTGCTGCTTGCCTCCTCGTTGCCCACTGAATTGTTTTATGAAACCATAGGTGCTTTTTTGGATCCTATAACTGAAGATGAACGTGTCGAGGCTCGTTCCAATGTTCTCCTTCGGCTTGCACATGAACACGGATCGACTTTTTGGGGTACACCTGAGCGGACCCGCCAAATCGTGAGATTTCAAGATCGTGCACTTCAGGTTCGCGAATATCTTGACTTTTGTACAAGGACTTTGTCTCTGGTATATGGTACCATGTTTCCTCGCAATAAGATGCCGAAACCCTTCCTGCATTGATGGACAAATTTCGAGATGCTCCTCGCATCCACGGCTTTGTGCGAGCCCAACTAGCTGCTGGTGCAAGGTTTGCGATGATCATGATAAAGATTTGCTACCCGAAGTTAGATGTAGGGCAAATTGTCCCAAAGTGCCTGGAGAAGATGTCGAAGAGGAAGAGAAACTTCGGCAAGTATGATGACATTGTTACTCCTGTTGCTGAAGATATGATGGATGAGCTTCTTCGGATGGATTCCGAATTCTTCGTGAAGGGTAGCTACGCTGAGCATAGTACCCGCGCTGTAAATAATGAGCGTTTGACCATAGATAATATATTGGGAAATTCTTGAAGACGAAACTTATTCCGAAATTTGTATCCTGTATAAACGAGCTATATTGTAAAGTCATTGTGTTTTATTTTTATCGCCAAGCCCCCGGGTATTTTGATTGCAATATCTTGTATATTATAATGCGAGGTTGTCCCAAGGCAAGATAATATACATTGTGTACTATTTTGTACGGGTCTAAGCCCTCGAGCTTTTTTGCTAATCGCTATTTTGTTGATATCTCTTTTTGTTTTGGCGAGGTATTTTTACCAAGGCCGGATGCTTCTTTTGTATTTGTCGATACTGTGTTTATATATATATTGTATCATGTAGGGGAAAAACCCCTGATCTTGTCGAGAAGAAGATATATAATTCCACTATCTTTATTATATTGCAGCACCACGAGCCCGCCTCATTAAAAACCTTTCCCGGCCCCACTCGGTGCCCCGAAAAAGGAAAAGAGTGCGTCTGAAAACTCGTGGGCGTTTCAGTACATTGAAGCTTTACAAAGGAGGACTATATTCTCGACACCTAGGCGTAGAAACGCCTGAGCTGTGCCACATTCCAGGGATTTGGCTCGTCAATCCCTGTCTTCTTGTCTTTGATTCGTATGCTCCTCCTTCGATTACTTCGTGACGATGTAGGGTCCAAGCCATGGTGATTCGAGTTTTTCGTGACTTTTTGGTTGAGCCGCAGAACTAGGTCACCAACTTGAAAAGACCTTGGCCGCAATCGTCGACTGTGATAGTTTTTCAGGTCTTGCTGATATTTGGCGACTCTTGACAGGACTTCGTCTCGAGCTTCATCGAGTGCATCGACATCATCCTCCAAAGCTTTTCTCGATGTTTCTTCGTCATATTCTGTGACTCTTGGAGAATCGTGCTCTATTTCTATCGGTAGGACTGCTTCGGCGCCATGAACCAAAAGAACGGTGTTTCCGTGTCGCCGTATTTGGTGTTGTTCGGATACTCCACAACACACTTTGTAACTCCTCCGGCCAAGTATGCCGAGCTTTTTCCAATGGGCCTAGCAGGCGTTTCTTGATGCCATTGCAGATGATGCCATTGGCCTTCTCGACTTGTCCATTGGTCTGAGGATGCGCGACAGACGCAAAACTCAATTTAATGCCCACTTCTGCGTAGTATGCTTTGAACTCCTTGGACGTGAAATTGCTGCCGTTGTCTGTCACAATACTGTGAGGAACTCCAAATCTGAAGACGATGCTTTTCACGAACTTAATCGCTGACGCGCCGTCCGGTGAATTTATCGGCTTTGCTTCAATCCATTTTGTAAACTTGTCGACAGCAACAAGCATATACTCATAACCTCCTGGCGAAGCTTTGTGTAGTTTTCCCACCATGTCGAGACCCCATTGAGCAAAGGGCCAAGATAGTGGGATTGGCATAAGTTCTGCTGCAGGAGAGTGAGGTCTTGCCGCAAATCTTTGACACGCGTCGCAAGTGCGCACTATTTCCTTTGCATCTTCGATTGCTGTGAGCCAATAGAATCCTGCTCTGAAAACCTTTGCCGCGATGGCTCTGCTGCTCGCATGGTGTCCGCATATCCCTTCATGCACGTCTTTTAGGATGATCCTTCCTTCTTCGGGTGTAACACACCGTTGTAGCACACCCGAAATACTGCGTTTGTACAGTTCCCCTTTTACCACAGTGAAAGCTTTTGATCGCCTAATTATTCGCCTTGCTTCGACTGGATCGTCGGTATGACTTTCCTTAGGATGTATGATATGTAGGCCTGCATCCATGGAACTTGTACCATCATGACTAGTTCTTGCTCTTCTTCTTCTTCTTCTTCTGCTGTGTCTTGGTGTCGAGGTTTTCTCTTTCTTCTCCTTTTTTGTTTTTGCTGGCTTTGTTGATCTTTCGCTTATCTCTTCCCAAAACACACCTGGAGGGATTGCGAGGCATTGTGACCCGATGTTTGCGAGAACGTCGGCTTCATCGTTGCTCATCCTGCTGATGTGGTTTACCTCACAACCATCGAATAGCTTCTCCAGCTCATTGTACACCTCCTTGTATGCTATCATACTCTCGTTGACTGCGTCGCATTGGTTCATTACTTGCTGCTACCAACTGTGAGTCGCCGAAAATTTTCAATCGGGTTGCACCGCAAGCTTTCGCCATCTTCATCCCGTGTATGAGAGCTTCATATTCTGCTTCATTGTTAGATGCGTTTGGGAACGTCATCCGCAGAACATACTTCAACTTGTCGCCTTCAGGTGAAACTAATATCACGCCTGCTCCAGCACCTTCCAATCTCTTGGACCCGTCGAAGTTCATGGTCCAAGTCCTCGATAAATCTGGGGGTCCCGTGTTTTGTAGCTCCATCCACTCTGCAATGAAATCTGGTAAGACCTGTGACTTTATTGCTTTTCTTTTTTCATACGTGATGTCCCGAGGGAAAGTTCTATTCCCCAAAGGGAGACACGACCGTAGCTTCTGGATTGTTCAGTATATTTGATAAGGGAGCTTCATTGACCACTATTATCGGGTGAGCCGAAAAATAGTGCCGCAATTTTCTTGCTGTCGTGAATACTCCATATGCTAGCTTTTGATACTGCGGGTACCGCTGTTTTGACGGCGACAGTACTTCGCTGATGAAATATACTGGCCGTTGAACTCCATGAAGCTTGCCTTCTTCTTCTCTCTCGACTACTAGGGCCGTGCTGACCACCCGAGGTGTGGCTGCAATGTACAATAGGAGAGGTTCTTTCTCTTTTGGCGCCACCAGTATCGGTGGTGTCGAAATTGCTCGCTTGAGATTCTCGAAAGCTCCTGCTTCCTCGTTCCATTGGAATTTTTCCCTTGCTTGATCAACGCATAGAACGGCAGCGCTTTTCTCCTAGCCTGGCGACGAATCTGCTTAAAGCTGCGACTCGCCCCGTTAGTGTTGTATTTCTTTCAGCTTTGTTGGCTTTCTCATAGTAACGATGGCCTGTATTTTTTCGGGATTAGCTTCGATCCCCCTTGCTGATACTAAGAACCCGAGAAGTTCTCCGGAACTCCAAAGGAGCATTTTGTCGGGTTCAGCTTGAGGCAGAACTTATCGAGGTTGTCGAAGGTTTCCTTCGATCTTCGATCAACGTTGACCCTTTCTTTGATGTTATTACGACATCGTCGATGTAGACTTGTACATTTTTCCCAATCTGTGTTGCTAGGCATTTCGCATCATCCGGATATGTTGCTCCCGCGTTTTCAGGCCAAAGGGCATTGTTTTGTAGCAAAACACGCCATAAGGTGTGATGAACGCTGTCTTGGCTTCATCTTCTTTTTTAATCTGATCTGGTTATAACCAGAATATGCGTCCAGAAGGAAAGACGTTCGCATCCTGCCGTGGAGTCGATGATTTGATCGATCCTTGGGAGGGGAAAGTGATCCTTGGGACAATGTTTATTGAGACACGTAAAGTCGACGCACATGCGAAGGACTATTGTGTGTTTCTTCGGCACCATCACCGGGTTAGCTACCCATGTGGCTTCTGTAGATATTTCTCTGATGAACCCGGCATCTTTGAGTCGATCTATTTCTGATAACATGGCTTTGCGGCTAGGTTCCGAAACGCCGCAAAGGTTGCTTTACCGGTCGTGCGAGAGGATCCAAATTGAGGTGGTGCTCGGCAAGTTCCCTGGGTACTCCTGGCATGTCGGCTGGACACCATGCGAAGATTTTCCGTGCTCACGGAGGAACTCGACGAGCGCGCTTTCCTATGCGACATCCATGTTTGCAGCAATGGACGTCGTTTTCTTTGGATCTGTCGGGTGGATCTGTACCTCTTTTGAATCTTTATTTATATTGAAAGTTGGCTCCTTAGAAGGTCTTCCTACCTCAGGCAGCACATCATAATCAGTGAACCTAGGTGCCGCATATTCTGCTTGCATCCCGAAAGTTTCTGATCGATGAAAATCCTTGTCGCATTTATCGGACAGTGCAAAGCTTCCTTTGATTGTGATAGGTCCCTTAGGCCCAGGCAACCTCCACAACAGATATGTATAATGCGGCACTGCCATGAACCTGGCGTACGCTGGTCGTCCCAACAAAGCGTGATATTGCGACGGGAAATCCACCACTTCAAACTCTAAATTTTCTATCCTGTAGTTTTCTCGAGTTCCAAACTGAACGTCGAGGTTGATCTTGCCCAATGGGTAACTTGGCTTCTCTGGTGTAATCCCGTGGAAGCGTGTGTTCAGATTTGCTAGGGATATGTTCATCTTCCTCAATGTATCTGCGTACATGAGGTTTAAGCTGCTGCCGCCGTCTATGAAAACTCTCGACACATCAAAACCAGCGATTACTGCGGGTAAGATGAGGGCCGATTGCCCTGGTCGAGGAACTTGCTGCGGATGATCTGCGATCGTGAAGCCGATATCTTGCCCCGACCAATTTAAGTACTCGATCGTTGGTGGAGGCATCTTTTCTGCCATGAACACTTGTCGGGATATTACCTTCTGCCCCGTTAGACGGCCTAGCTTTCTGAATCATCGAGACCACACCGTTAGAGTTGGGGTCAACATATGGAGGTGGATGTGGTGCTGCCGCAATTCTAAGTGGTGTCGATTTTCTTCGGTAATTGCGGGAGGAGGTGGGAGGTGAATCTCGCTCCTTGGCTCCCGAGGATTTCTGTTACTTGCTTGAGCGTTTGCGATTCCTGCGGCTCGCAGCATTGCTTGAAAATTGCGGCAGTCTTTTTGTAGATGTCCTGACTGCCTCTTTCCATTGTTGTCGAGGTAAAAGTGCATTTGACACGGACCGTTCATCATCTCCTCGGGAGACACGTAAGGTCTTTGGATCCTTGGTCCACTATTTTGTCTGTTGCCGCGAAAATCACCTCTATTGTCGCCTTGTTGCTCATTGCTCCTTTGATAATCATCTCGACTATTTCCACCAGGATTTCCTCGAAAACCAGCCGATATGTGGCCGGGAGCATCGTTGTTGTAGAACTGGCGAGAAAATCGCCTTCTATTTTGATAGTTTCGACTACGATCCTCTTCTGGCGACCTGTGTCGTTTGTTGTATATTGCGTCTTCTCCATCTGCCCACTTGTTAGCGATTTCCATCAACGCTGAGATTGTCTTGGGATTAGTTCTCCCCAAGTCCTCGACGAAGTCTGCTCGTCGGATTCCTGCCACGAACGCATCTATTGCCCTCTCGTCAGATATGTCTTCTGCCGAGTTTTTGATAATGTTCCACCGCTGTATATATTTTCTCATCGACTCGTCATGTTTTTGTCGACACGCTCGTAATTCTTCCAACGACGCAGGTTTTTTGCAGGTGGATCGGAAGTTCTTCACGAAGATGTCCTCAAAGGTTTCCCAGCTGTCGATGGAGTTCAAGGGGAGTTTCTTTATCCAAGATCTTGCGGCACCACTCAGGTGAACTTGGATACTTTGCATAGCTGTTGCTCTGGTTCCTCCTACCAGCTTCACCATCTCGAGATAATCCACGAGCCAATCCTCGGGATCTTGCAGGCCGTCGAACTTCTTGAAATTCTCGGGTAACTTGAACCCTTTTGGGACTCGAGTTTTTCGCACTCTTCTCGTAAAGCACGGGAGCCCACACATATCTTCGTCGGCAAGCTCTGGCGAGTACTGACGGTCCCTCCTTTCTTGTCGCGCTCTGTCCACCCTTACTTGGACTGCTGTGTCTCTTGCTCCACTTGCTCTTGGTGGGTCTTGAACTGCTGCGGTGGGTCGTGGACTATTTTGCCTAGGATTTTCTTCGGGAGGCGTTGTTGCAAACGCCGTTCCCATAACTCCTACTCCAGCCATCGCCATATTGAACAATGGTTCTCTCGGGTCTCCAGGAGGTGGTCTGGATGCCAAGATGTAAGCTTGTGTTGCCATGTAACCTGCCTCTGGCGTTTTTGGGATGATATTTCCTCTCATCAATCGACATAAAGGACATGTCGAGATTTTGGATTATGTTTCCTCTCTCTGCTTCGGGTATGTTTTGCAGCCGAGACATTGCTCTCCTCCGAGCTTCTCTGTGACTATCTCCCGAAGTTCTAGATTGTCGACTTAAATCTGCTCGGCGTCCGCTTGATGCGAAGCTGCTTCTTTTCTCCTATTCAGGATGCTGTCTGTTTTTCCAACTCTCTGCTTACTCGAGCAAGTCTATATTGATATGCTTGAAGTTCTTGTGCAGTAGCGGTGGTGGTCATAGGTTCTGAACCATCCATGGCTTTCGCGGCCCTATCCCACGCGCTTTGCGGGAGTTGTACTCTTGTGCGAGTTGTGGATCCAGGATATTTGGTGCCTAGACCATGTCTGAGATCAGCGGGATCGACGTATGGATTTCCCAATTCGTCGAAAGCCTCTGATGTTTGCGGGTCTGATGTGCCTGCCCCTTCTACCACATAGATCTGATGATATTTTGTGCATTGATTTTTGTCGGGATGGTGACACCATCATATAGAGTGGTGAAGACCTTTCCGATGGCAGACTTGTCGATGAAGTTGAAACTATCGACGCTGTCGGAGTCGCTGCTTATAAAGGAGTCCGCAGATGACTCGAAGGATGTGTTGCTGAAGATCTTGGCGAGCTTTCCGCTTGCCTTGTTGTCGACGAAGTATGTCGACGAAGACTCCTCGTCAGTCGACGAAAAGTTGGAGTCGACGCTGAAAATTCCGACGAGATCGGAACTTCGAGACGGTAGGATCCTTCCTTGTTGACGCCAAATCGGAATTCTCCGAACGTCATGACGATGGGCTCCTCCAGATAGGCACATGCATCCATACGGGAGGGCGGGTGAGGAATAAAATTGAATAGATCAGTTTTTCCCTTGTTACCTCGATCCATCGCGTTGCTTGCCGTCGATGAAGTCGAAGATCTTGAACGTGCCATCGAGATCGGATCCTTGCAGCCTCTAATTCCCACAGACGGCGCCAATTGACAAAGGATTAACTTGTCAATGCCTACAGATTGTAGACTAGGGTTTTGCTAGAAGTAGAGGGCAAGTAGATCTCGAAGGTTTAGGCGAAAAGTACTCGGCGATTATGAAAACTAGGGTTATGTTGACATAGATTCGATCCTTTGTCCCTCGACTCCCCTTATATAGGAGGTGGAGCCGAGGGTTTCGTATTGTACAAGTTACGAGTCCGGGATGGTTTTCAACTCATCCCGCCATTACAAATAACACTTCCTATTACAACTCTAGCTTTCCTTAATACATCTTGGGCTCCCGAATCTTCTTATTCTTCGGGTAGTGGGCCTTCAGTAAATCCCGGGTACTATCTATGGCAGGCCCATTTGGGATGCCTATGTCACTGGGTGAGGCCGATAGTATTTCAGTCGAACGAGCCGAGTTCGGCAATCCGGCACTTTTATGAAGAGTTGTGTAAATCAATTCGCTTTCACTCTTTCTCTTAGTCGTCTTTCGCGTGCCGGCCCCCTAGGCTCTTACCCCCGCCAGCCGGACAGCCGGGTTGCGGTCTGTAGCTGGTCGGAAGTCGGCTGTCGGAAACCGGATCACGTTACTGAGCCGGCCGCGTGAGAGGGTGTTAGCCAATGGCAAAAAAGAGTATGCGAAAAATTTGTCGAAATCGGCGCTCTCAGCGCTTGCCTTTCATAACTTACAAAAGGAGTACAAGGGATACATACATTCCTGCTCTCAAGTGTAAAATGGTCGAAGCAACCTGACATTCCAGGGACGTTTTGTCTCCTCGTCAGTTTTGCTCGCCTTGTTCTTTTTGGCCTCTTGGGCATCTATGAGATAGTAGGAATCATTGCCTACTGCCTTGCTCACGATGAAGGGACCCTCCCATGGGGATGCTAGTTTATGCTGTCCGGCTGTCCGTTGGATCAGCCGGAGCACTAGGTCTCCTTCTCGGAATGCTAAGGGTTGCACCTTCCGGCTGTGATAGCGTCGGAGGCTTTGTTGGTATATGGCCGATCTGGACTGAGCCAGCAGCCGGGCCTCTTCGACCAGGTCGACTCCATCTTCACGAGCTTCTTTGGCTTCCGCTTCCGTGTAGAGCTTGATTCTTGGCGCGTCGTGCTCGATATCAGTCGGCAGGACGGCTTCGGCCCCGTATACGAGGAAGAATGGCGTGAAGCCGACGGAGCGGTTTGGTGTGGTGCAGACTCCAAAGCACGGAGGGCAGCTCTTCTATCCAGCAGCCGGCTGAGCGCTCGAGCGGCTCTACCAGCCGGGGCCGGATGCCGGCTAGGATCAAGCCGTTTGCCTTCTCCACTTGGCCATTGGTTTCCAGGTGCGCCACTGATGATAGGTCCATCCGGATCCCCATCTCCCCACAGTAGCGCTTGAATATGCCTTCGGCGAAGTTGCTGCCGTTGTCGGTGATGATGCTGTGGGGGTAGCCGTATCTCACAATTATCTCCTTGAGGAATGTGACGGCTGTGGAGCCGTCCAGCTTCTTGATTGGCTTGGCTTCAATCCACTTGGTGAATTTGTCAATCATCACCAAGAGGTGGGTCATGCCGCCTCGGGCTGTTTTGAAAGGGCCCACCATGTCCAGGCCCCACACGGCAAATGGCCAAGTGATGGGAATGGTTTTCAGGGCGGAAGTCGGCGTTTGCCTTTGCTTTGCGAAGCGCTGGCAGCCGTTGCACTTCTTCACCAGATCTTCTGCGTCTCTTAGCGCAGTCGGCCAGTAGAAGCTGTGCCGGAAGGCTTTGCCCACTATGGCTCTTGAGGAGGCGTGATGGCCGCATTCTCCCTGATGGATTTCCCGGAGGAGTTCAATCCCTTCAGCCGGCTCGACGCACCGCTGGAACACCCCACTTACGCTGCGTTTGTACAGCTGGTGGTTGATGATTGTATAGGCCTTGGCCCTTCTCTCAATCTGCCTTGCTTGAACCCTATCATTGGGCAGCACACCATCGGTGAGGTAGGAGAGGAATTCTTGTGCCCATGATGGTACGCATTTTATCTCGAATACGCTAACCATCAGGGCCTCCATCTTCGGATCTTCCGGGTTCGACTGCGTGGTCGCCGGGTTCGGCTGTTGAGCCGGCGGGTTTGGCCGATAAGCACCCGAATTGGGCTGATTAGCCCCCGGGTTTGGCTGAGAAGCCCCCGGTTCGGCTGTGGAGCCGGCGGGTTCGGCTGAGAAGCCCCCGACTTTGATTGCGAAGCCCCCGGGTTTGGCTGAGAAGCCCCCGGGTCAGCCGGTACGAATATGGAATCCGACTCCGGGGAAGGTATGACGGACGGCTTGCGCAGGTGTTGCAGGGCCACGCCCGGCGGAATTGCCTGCCGGGTTGAGCCTATCTTGGACAGGGCGTCAGCCGCCTCGTTGTTGGCCCTTGGCACGTGGTGAAATTCGCAGCCCTCGAAGAAGCCGGCTAGCTGCTGAACATGGAAGCGGTACGATGCCATGTTGGCATCCTTCGCGTCCCATTCGCCAGACGCTTGCTGTATGACCAAGTCGGAGTCGCCGAAGCAGAGGATGCAACGGACGCCTATTTCCTTGGCCAGCTTGAGCCCATGGATGAGCGCTTCATACTCCGCCACATTGTTGGATGCGGCGAAGTGGATCTACAGGACGTAGTCCAGCCTGTCCCCCTTAGGAGAGGTGATGACGACTCCGGCTCCCAAGCCGGTGCGCATCTTCGAGCCGTCGAAGTGCAGCTTCCAGTGTGTGGAGTCCGGCACAGGCGGCAGGTATTGCATCTCGGCCCAGTCGACAAAGAAGTCGGCTAGGATCTGCGACTTGATGGCTGTTCTTGGCTCATACTGGATGGCATGGGCCGCCAGCTCCAGCGCCCACTTGGCGACCCGGCCGTTGGCGTCCTTGCTGCCAATGATCTCCGCCAAGGGCGCTGTAGCCACCACCTTGATGGGGTGCTCTTGGAAGTAGTGCTTGAGCTTCTTGGCCGCCATGTACACGCCATAGGTGACCTTCTGTAGTGGGGGTAGTTTTGCTTTGACTGGGAAAGCACTTCACTCAGTAATAGACTGGCGCTGGACCGGCTGCTCCTTACCGGCCTCTTTGCGCTCCACCAGGACAACGCTAACCACTCGATTGGTGGCTGCGATGTATAACAGATCGGCTCTCGATGCCAAGACAGCAGCGAGAGCATGCGCGGTCGCGGAAGGCTTCATCTGCGGCGTCCAGCTAGTTTGTCTTCTTGAGCATACAGTACAATTTCAAAGCGGGCGGCGGGAGGCCAGGGGCGGTGAACTGGGTTCGGCAATTCCATCTTCTCAATGGCACTGATCTTCTGGGTTGGCTTCGATTCCTCGCCGAGAGACGAGGTAGCCCAGGAGCTGGCCAGACGGCACGCCGAAAGTGCACTTGGCCGGGTTCAACTTCATCCGGAATCTTCGCAGATTGGTGAAGGTTTCTCTCAAGTCATCAAGGAGGGTAGGCATCTCCTTGGTTTTTACAACGACATCATCCACGTATGCGTGAACGTTTCTGCCGATTTGATCCTGCAAACACTTTTGCATGCACCTTTGGTAGGTGGCGCCTGCATTTTTCAAGCCGAATGGCATAGTCGTGTAGCAGTAAGCCCCATACGGGGTAATGAACGAAGTCTTTATTTGATCAGCCGGATTCAAAGGAATCTGGTGGTAGCCTGAGTAGGCATCTAAAAAAGACAACAGTTCACAGCCGGCAGTCGAGTCTATGACTTGATCTATGCGCGGCAGGGGAAGGGGTCCTTCGGGCACGCCTTGTTGAGGCTGGTGTAGTCGATACACATGCGCCAGGAGCCGTTCTTCTTCAGGACCAGGCCGGGGGCAGTACTTCCATGATGAAGCCGGCAGCTAGGAGCCGACCGATTTCTTCACCGATGGCCTTCCTTCGTTCTTCGGCGAAGCGCCCGAGGGGCTGCTTCACCGGCTTGGCCTCGGCCTGACGTGGAGGTGGTGCTCAGCCAACTCCCTCGGTACACCCGGCATGTCCCTTGGAGACCATGCGAAGATGTCCCGATTCTCACGGAGGAAGCTGGTGAGCTCGCTTTCCTATTTGCTGCTCAAGCCGGCACCAATGGTGACGAACTTGTCCGGCTGCGCCGGGTCGAGCAGGATCTTCTTGGTGTCGTTGGCCGGCTGGAAGTGAGTCGTCCCAGCCGTTGCCCACCGGCATGCCCGACGCGCGGCCTTGGCCATGGCAACGGCGTCGCCGATGAGCTGCTTCTCAGCTATGACCAGCGTCTGGGCCATCTTCGAGCTCTGGGTGGCACACTCCATAGAGCGACGGTAATCGCCGGCTACGGTAATGACCCCCTTTGGGCCCGGCAGCTTCATCTTCAGGTACCCGTAGTGGGGCACCGCCATAAACTTGGTCAGGGCCGGCCTGCCCAGGAGCGCGTGGTAGGGACTGACGAGGTCCACCACCTCGAACTCGATGTTCTCTGTGCGGAAGTGGTCCAGCTTGCCGAACATGACCGCCAGCGTGATCCGGCCGATCGGCTGGCACGATGCCGTGGAAGACGGTGGGGGTGGGGCGCAGCTCAGCTTCCTGAATGCCCAGCTTGTGGGTGGTGTCGCGGTAGAGGATGTTGATGCTGCTGCCGCCGTCGATGAGGACGCGCGAAAAACGCACGCTGCGCCGGCTTGTGCCGATGGTGGGGTCGAGGACCATGGCGTAGCTGCCCGGCTTTGGCAGGACAGCCGGTGTGTCGCGGCGATCAAAGGTGATGGCCTGCTCTGACCAGTTTAGGTACTGGGGGACCGGCGGCATGACCGCGTTGACTTCGAGGGAACGGCGCTGTTGGCTCGTTCTGTCCTCCGGCTCGGTGGTGAAGATGATGTAGGTGGCATCCTCAGCCAGGTACCGGCCGCCATGGTGCACTTGGTTAGCCTCGTGGTGCTCGAGGTTGTTGGCTTCTGCGCCGGCTTGGCCACCCGGCCCGCCGGCTGGTGGAGGCGGTGGAGGCGGAAGTGGCTCACCGCTCGCCGCTTCATGAAGTGGCAGTCGCGGGTGGTGTGGTTGGAGGGGTTCTTGCCGCTGTGGTACTTGCACGGCGAGTCGAGCATCTGCTCAAAGGTGTATTTCGGCTTCCAAGGCCGGTCTGTTTGCTTCTGGCGCCGGCTTCCGCCAGCCGCCGCGTGGTCTGACACGGCTGCCACATGGGCGGAGCCGTACCGGCGGTCCGGCTGGTCGCTGGGCCGCTTGCCGTGGTAGTTGTCCGCCGGCTGCCATGGTGGCCGCCCTCGGCCGGCTTGTGCTCGGCCGGCTTGTTGTTGTCCTGCCTGGTAGGAGCCGGCGAAATCTCAGCCGGGGTGCTGCTGGCTCCCTCAGCCAGCACGTACTTGTCTGCGATGGCCATCAAGGCAGCCATCGTCTTGGGCTCGCTGCGGCGCAGCTTGTACCACAGCATGGTGTTGGGCCGGCAGCCAGCCATGAAGAAGCCGACTGCCTGGATCTCGTGCACGCCCTCGCAGGAGTTGCGCATCTCGCACCAGCGCGTCAGGTATGCACGGTCCGTCTCGTCCGGGCCCTGCTTGCACATCTCAAGCTGTTGAGGGCGACCCGGCCGGCGGTAGGTGCCGGTGAAGTTGATGAAGGCGTCTTCGGTCGAGCCAGCCGTTGATGCCGGCGGCAAGTTGTTGAGCCATGTGCGGGCGGAGCCGACCAGCATGAGGGGAGTAGCGCACGGCCCAGCGCGCTTGTTGCCCTTGGCGATGCCGACTGCGGTGGAGTAGTCCTGCAGCCAGTCCTCCGGCTTGGCCGTGCCGTCGTACTTGGGCGTGTCGCGGGGAGCTGGAAGCCGTCGATCATGGGCTCGTTGAGGATCCACGGCCCGAAGCACTTGGGGCCGGCTGGCCCTTCTTCCTCCGTGATGCGGGATTCAACCAGCCGGTCGAGGCGATCTCGGCGTCCCGGCTCGATGCGTGGGCCCGGGAATGGGCCGGCTGGCGCTGGCCACTGGCCTCCGGAGCCGCGCGGTGCTGGCGTCTTGGTGCCGGCCTCTCGGAGTCTCCTTCTTCATGCCGGCTTGATGGTGGCCGGCTGCGGCCGCTGTTGCCACTGGGCGGCCGGCTTGTGCGGCTGGAGCTTGCGTGGGTGTTCCGGGAGTCCCGGTGCCGGCTTGGTGCGGGGGAGGCGGATTCGGCCGTGTCCCTCGGATCGTCCCTGCCGTTGCCTGCAGCACCGCGAGCGTGAGAAGCTCTAGGGGCGGTGGCGTACCTGGGGTCGGCCGACTGTCTGGTGGCCGCGTTGATCAGCTCAGTCACCCGCTTCGTCGGCGGCGTAACTCTTCGCCTTGGAGGCGGTTCTTCTGCGGCGGCTTCCGCCGCGCGCATGTTCTTGTCGGGGGTGTTGTAGACGGGTCGCTCCATGGATGGAGCCGGCGATTCTGCGCCATCCCGGGCGATCTCCGAGCCCAGGCCGCCTCCCCTCCGGCGGATGTGCCCGGCTCGGCTTGGGTTGTCGCCGGCTGGCGTGAAGCCGTGAGCGCGGTTGTACTCGCGCTGGGTGATCTCCATCTGCCGCTTGCAGCCAGTTCTTCCGCCTACATGAGGAGCAGCGGCGGTGCGTCTCCAGTCCTTCTCGATGGAGGAGGGATCCGCTCCGGCTATGAGCGGGGAACTCAGCTTTGCCCGGACTTCGTCCAAGCGGGACGGTGGTGCTGGGGCCCTTGGGCCCGAGCCGGACGCGCCGGCATCCTGTTGGTGCGCTCCAACTCGGGGCCGCGGACGCGCGTGGACTTGTCGCCGGCGTCGCCGGTGGCCATGACCTCCTGCATGATGCGGGGGCCGGCGGTGGTGAAGCTGGCGCCGGCTCCAGGAGGAGGGCTTGCGCAGCGCACGATCTCGCGCGGGTAGTACGGTGGTGCGACGGTGGCGACGTAGACGTCGAAGCCGCCGAAGCTGATGATGTTGCCGCCGGCAGGGAATGGCCGGCGAAGCAGCCAGCGTTGTCGCGACGCAGTCGAGGGAGCCGAATCTCCAGATCAAGCCTGAAGCGACCCGCTCGCCGGTGGTGGTGGTGAGGCCCGTCCGGATGAAGACACCGGCCGCGGACGCTGAAGGCCCCACGGTGGGCGCCAAATGCCGTGGTATCGTCACGGCATATGCCATAGGGTGGCTAATCGAAGGTGGTTCCTAAGTGGTCTCACGGCGGTATCCGGATGCGGGTATGGGCACGAGCGACACGGCGACGTACCCAGGTTCGAGGCCCTCCGATGGAGGTAACACCTCTACTCCTGCTATGAGTGTATATGATGGAAACACAGTACAATGGTGCTCCTTGAGTTGTATCCGGCTGCTCCTAGGAGGCTAAGGAGGACGAAGGTCTCTCTCACAGGGCAGCTCTAAGACTAGAATGAGTAAGAAGTGATCGATCGTCCCCCGCACGAGGGGGGTAGCCTGGCTTATATAGGCACCGGCACTTTACATATAAGTCCCTATAGTCTAGTGGCCGGCTTGCCGCTCCGGCTCCCGCTCCTTCCCGCGGCGTTGACGTCAGGGAGCCGTTGAGCGTTGTGGCACGTCCCATCCGCCTGCTCAGGTCAGCGGTATGGCGAGGTGGTGTCGCCGTCGCCATCATGCTCTGTAGCCGTACGGATCGACGTACGCCATGATGGCTTGTCCGGCGCGTGGCACTGCTGCTCACGTGCCCGTACTTTACGGAGATGAGGTCGCGTGGACCTTTGAACCCGGACCACCTACCCAGTTCCTTCCAGCAAGACTCGCCAGCCTCGAGTCGGTCCGAGGTACAAACCCTAGTCGGATATGGCTTGTAGAAGCCGGCCCGGCTACGCGTCGAAGGCCGCAGCCGGCCGACCAGGACTTAGAGCCGGCCGGCTTCCGAGGCAGCCGGCCACGGCTCCAGCCGGCTGCTCCTCAGCCGGCCTTTGCCGCGAGCCGGCCGTCCTCAAGCCGGCCGCTCCGCGTCCATTGCCCTACCCGGGGTCTTCCCCCCGACACCCACTTGAGGCCGATCGGCTTCTTCCCTGCAGGTAGATCGGTTAGGCTCCAGGTCTTGTTTTCCTCGATCAAAGCCAGTTCCGCGCGCATCGCGGCACGCCACCTCTCGTCCTGCTCGGCCTCGGCGACAGACGCTGGTTCGCCGTGCGGCGTCAGGAGCAGACGATCGTCATGATCGTGTGCTGCATCCTCCGCCTGATACAGGTCAGCAACACTACGGTAGCGGTGTGGTGCAGCAGGGTCGTCGCAGTCCTCGTACACCTCAGGGTCGGGCGACGCCGGTGGCGAGACGAAGCGCACTGGCGCTACCGGTGTCGTTGTCGCTGGCGGTGACGCTGACCATGTTGGTGTAGATGTGGCGTCCGATGGTGGCGTCCCAGGAGTGGAGGGTGTTGGAGGTTGTGCTGGTGACGGCGAGGAAGGAGCGAAGTGGGCTGGCGTGGCCTCGTGGGAGTACTCCACGGTGAACTCCACGTCCTCACCACCCGCCGCGTCTGAGCCATCCTAGTTCCAGCCTCTCCCCTCGTCGAACACGATATCGCGTGAGACAAGGACGCGCTTGGTCGCAGGGTTGTACAAGCGATAAGCTTTGCTGACCGGCTCGTAGCCAACCATGACCATTGGCTTGCTCCTATCGTCGAGCTTCTTCAGGTCCGGCTTTGTCACCATTGCGTGCGCCCTGCAGCCGAAGACTCACAGGAACTTGACGTTAGGCTTGACGCCGTGCCAGGCTTCATAGGGTGTGCATCCCTCCACGCTCCTCGTCTAGGAGCGGTTGAGGAGAAAGACAATAGTAGACACTGCCTCTCCCCAAAAACGAGCTGGCACCCCCATGCCCTTCAGCACGCACCGTGTGGTGCCCACCACCGTCTGGTTCCTGCGCTCGATGATGCCATTCTATTGCGGTGAATATGGCACGGTGAGGTGGCGCTTGATGCCGCGATCAGCGCACCAGTCCATGAACTCCGCCGCCGTGAACTCGCCTCCACGCTCAGTCCTGAACACACGTAGAGTGTGGCGCGACTCGACCTCCGCGCCGGCCTGGAATCGACGTATGGCATCCGCAGCCTCATCCTTCGCACGCAGGAGCTTGATCCACATGAACCTGGAGCAATCGTCAACCATTAGTAGGAAGTATCGATTGCCCGCAGGTGTCGCCGGCGAGATGGGGCCGCAAAGGTCCCCATGCACCAGCTCCAGTGGCGCGGTGGCGTGGTACTTGGCCACCTGCGGGAACGGTGCGCGCAGGTGCTTGCCCGCGAGACGTCTCGCATAGCTGCTCCGTGTGTGTGATGCAAGGCATGCCACGCACCATGTCCTTGGTGGCGAGCTTGTTCAGGCCATCGAAGCCCTGATGTCCGAATCGTGCGTGCCAGATCCAGGCGTCCTCATCAGCGTGCGCGGCGAGGCAGATCGGCCGCTCGATCTTGAGGTGCACGAACATAGAGACGGTTCCTAAGGCGCGGAGCTTGCGGGATGATCCTTTTGCCAGGATCGCGCACCGTCATTACGCCGTCCTTGACCAGCGTCGGGCACCCGATCTTGTTGAGTTTCCCAATGCTGACGATGTTCATCTTGAGCCGCGGGATCCAGTACACGCTCGTCAGTGCCTTGTGACGCCTGCCATCGACGGAGAACATGACGGTGCAGCGGCCCTAGATTTCTACGAGCGATCCGTCGCCGAAACGGACCGTGCCACTTTCTTGCTGATCTCCGTGAAGACGTGCTCGTCGCCAGTCATATGGTTTGACGCGCCCGTGTCGAGGTACCATGCCGTGTCGATGTCGTTGGCGTGGCGGCGCAACTCGACACGTGCGCACTCCACATTGAGGTAGACACGCTCTCCCATCGCGGAAGGAGGGAGTTGCCCGACGACGACGCCACGATCGTCCTGCGTGGCGACGCAGTCAATCGCCATGAGGAGGAAGGACTCCTCCTCCTCTTCCACCTCCACGAGATTCGCGACGATGTCGCGCTCGCGATCGCGTTTTTCCTTACGACATTCCTTGGCCCAATGGCCCGCCTTGCCGCAGTAGCGGCAGTTACCCTTCTTGAGGTCACCGGAGCCCGCGCCTTTCTCGCCGGAGTGAGGCCCTCCCCCTTGGTTTCCCTGGGGTTTAGGTTTTGCGGAAGGCTTGGTGCCGCTGGAGCTTTTGCCGCGCTGGCGCTGCCGTTCGGCCCACTCCTCCTCCGTGAGAAGGAGTTTTCCGATGCCGTCAGTGGCGTCGTCAAGCTCGTACCCTTCCTCCACGGTGGTGAAGCGGCCGGTGAGCTCCTCGATGGTGAGATCCCGGAGGACCACCACTTTCTCGATGGCCATGGCCACCATGCGGTACTTGCGCGGCACCGAGCGCAGGTACTTGAGCACCGCTCTGTAATCGTCAATGGGGTCGCCCAGGAGCTCGAGATCATTCACGATCGCCATCAGACGGATCGCGAAATCCGGCCTCGATGGACTCCCCGGACTTGAATCGCAGCTGCTCCCATTCGCGGAGAAGCATCTGGGCCTTGGCCTCCCTGACGCGCTCGCAGCCGAGGCGCATCGTCTTGATGGTTTCCCAGGCCGTATTGGCGCAATCCTTGACGGCGAGCGTGCGAACCAGCTCCAAAGGCACGGCGTGCAGCAGAGCCGCGAGCGCCGCACGATCGTCACCGTCATCGTCCGTGCCGTACTGGATCACGTCCCAGAGGTGTTGTGCCTGCAACTGAACCCGCATTACCATTGCCCACTCAGCGTAATTCGACCGTGTGAGGGTTGGGTAGGTCGTGGAGCCGGTGCTCTCCCGCACGAATCGCTCCCGGACCACCAGTTCTCCTCCGCCGCACCTCGATGGGCTACGCCCACGACGTCGGGTCAGGGACAGGGACGAGCGGCGCAGTGGATCTTGTGGGAACTTGGACTTCCCCGACACGCCGCCCTTGTCCTGCGTCCTGATCTTGTCACTTGTGGCCGGTGACTTCGACATCTCTCTCTATGGCTCTGATACCACTTGTTGTCCCTATCCTATAGATCGAGAGAGAGGGAGAGTTCAGAGCTTGAAGACGATGAACACGGAGGATTTTGTGCAGAGGTGCTTTTCTGTTTCTCTCTTATTAACTCTGAAATAAAACGAGATCCGTAATTCAAGCCACTCCTCCGACTAGGTCGTGCCATCCCACGACCTGAGAGGTGGTCTACGGTGATCCTACTTTCACGCCCATGACGCACAGACGCGATCGGGACTCCTACGTGAATTGATCAAAGGGAAAACAAAAGGGAAACTAAAACCCCTAAACAGTAACCTGACGAAACTGACTAAACCAAACAGCACACAAGCAACTAGCTTATTCAACTTCCTTGTGTGTTTTCCATACTCACATGCATCACACACAAGTCTATCTTTCTTTACCTTCTTCATTTCTTCAGGGAATATCTTACTCATAGTTTCAAACGACATATGACTCAATCGACAATGTTAGAGTATCACCCTCGCCTCATTGTCGTTTGCAACAGCTTCCACATGCGGTGCATGATGTATCATTGGTTCCCCGTCTATCCAAATACCATAGTCCTTTATGTCTGACACTAGGCCCAAGTCTTTTTCCAGTCTTCCTCTTCTCAATTATACAAATATATCGGTCAACAATGATTCGATAATCAATATCATCAACAAGCTCATGGATACCAAACTAACCGAAAATGATGGAGAATATAAAACTGAAGACAATGTAATCGATGGAGTGCATTCCACTATGCTAGCCCCTTTGACAGGTTGATAATTAAGTTCCATCAGTTGTTTGGATGGTTTCTTTACACGTGGGTGGATATGGAGCAAACTCAGTCCACATGCCTGCGACATGTGCCGATGCTCCCGAGTCAAGTATCCAATTTGAACGAAAATTTTCATTGAAAGGAGAGCCTTGATTTGAGGTAGCGTTTTCATCTTGAGTTTTCGCACTCTGTTGGAGACATTCTTCACCTCTCAGTCGTCTCAATTCCTCAAGTAGCTCCTCAATCCTCTGTTTTTCTCCCATGATGCCTGTACTTCAACTTCCCTTATCTAGCAGATTCTTCTCTTCCCCTATGCTCCTCCGAATTCCTCCTCACTGAGCCGCAGCTGACTTGCCTCTTCCATGTACACCATGAGCAGCTTCACCTCACCAAACTGCTCTCCTCAAACCTTCACTAACGACCCACGGCAGCAATCCTCTATTGTCTGCTCTTCTCCAGCCACAACTAGCAACAGCTCCCCCTCTCTCTGCTCCAAACGTATAGTCGTCGTGGCTGTGTTGGACCTCTTCCTCGCTGTTGTTCTCCTTTCTCTCACCTCCTCAACCAAACCAGCAGCGGAGCAGCAGCTCCCCACCTCCACTCACAACTCCCCTTCACCTCAGGCCACCATGGAGCAGCACTGCACCCCAGCCACCGCCTCTCCTAGCCATGATACCATGTTGTTTCTCAGGGAGGGGATATGTGAAAACCCTAACACTATTGTTTGTTGTTGTTTAGAGTACATATATACACTAGGATAGGCCTTTTGGCCACAAACACACACACAGCCCAACAAATAGTGATTGTATTTTTCAACTATTATGCATCACAAAACATGAAGGCACAAATTCGCATTGGTGTCTCAGTCTTAGTTTGGTAGATATGGAATTGTAAGAATAACATTGTATTTAACAGGAAGGATTCTAATATTTTTTTGCAGGCTAGCCATATGGTTGTACACTGGATCCAGCTATGGCGTTTTATTTCCCCGGAGGATCAGCAAAAATGTATGGTTACTAGATGCAACCGGCTTCTGATGGTTTCTCAGGATATCTTCTATCAGGCTACTTGGCGGCCTACTAATAGACTGCAAGATTCTTAGTCTTACAAGTGTTTCTTTTCTTTTTCGATGGTTGATTTTTGTATCGACCCTCGCTGATAAAGGGTCATGTGCATGTACCGATGAGACCGGGTATTCCCCATTTCAAAAAAAAAAAGCTTCACAAAACATGAACTGCGGTGCCATTGGGCTTTGGTCAACGGATATTTATGTTGTGAAGGGTCAAGGTTTATTCATGTAGAGCCATGCTCACCATTTACAACAATACACCCTCGACATATCTTGCAAACATGTCATTTCACCCTGATCATAGAGCATTTCCAGCAAACTCTCTACACCTAACTAACCATGTTCACCTTCTTCTATTGGTTATGCTTTGAAAGAAGACCAGAAAACTTAATGCTCTGGTAACTTAATGCAGGTGGAGTCTGAATCCAATGTTCTAAAATGAGCGGGACTTGACATTGCCCAAGAATCACGTGCCTTTAGCCCACAAGAGCGGGACTTACGAACTAGATTGAAGAGAAGAATCCTTGGGTTGGCCGTCTTGGAGAGATCAAGAAAGCACCAATCCTCTTGTGTGAGGAACCTCAAAGAGGGGGACGCTAACACTAGATATTTCCACCTACGCATCAATGGGCGTCGACGGAAAAATCTCATTCACTGGATCAAGAATGGAAACGGTTGGGTCACAAAGCACAACCAAAAGAAGACAATCATTCATCAACACTTTAAGAACGTGACCAAAAAGCCCCCGCGGACCATGGATTTCAATTGGGACTCATAGTCATAAGGCTCCGGGGCCGGACGGCTTCACGGGGGACTTCTTAAAATCTTGTTGGGACATCATTAAGCATGACCTTTTGGCCGTGATCAACGACTTCTCCAATTTGCGCACCAACAATCTTCATTGGCTCAACTCCGCAAGCATAGTGCTTATCCCCAAGAAGGATGGAGCTGAGGACATTTCCGACTTTAGACCTATAAGGCTCATACATGCCATTGCCAAGATTATCGCCAAGATGATGGTCACCCTCCTTGCCCCTTACATGAATGAGCTTGTCTCCAATGCGCAAAGTGCCTTCATCAAGAAGAGAAGTATCCACGACAATTTTGTGTATGTGAGAAACTTGGCAAGAAGACTCCACAAGTAAAAGAACCCCACGCTTCTTTTCAAGCTTGACATAAAGAAGGCTTTCGACTCCATTAGATGGGACTACCTTATGGATTTATTAGAGCATCTTGGCTTCCCTTCAACCTTTAGAGATTGGTTTTCCGCCCTTCTTGCTTTGGGCTCCTCACGTGTTCTCCTTAATGGCTTTGCAGGCGACCCTATTAAGCATGGGAGGGGTTTGCGTCAAGGAGATCCTCTCTCACCGCTTCTCTTTGTGCTCTCCATTGACCCACTTCACTACATTCTCCGCAAAGCCACTCAACTAGGACATCTCCATCTTATAAGAGGTAGATCTCCCACTATATGTACATCCCTCCACACCGATGATGTTGCCATCTTCATGGCGCCCTTTAAGGATGACATCACCTTCTTGGCTTCCACTTTGGACCGGTTTGGGGAGTTTACCGGCCTTGTTACTAATTGTGCCAAAAGCCAAGTTGCCCCCATCAAGTGTCATGATATTGACCTTCAAGATGTTCTACAACCTTTCCCCGCAAAGCTCACCAACCTCCCAATGTGGTACCTTGGCTTGCCCCTCTCCCTAACAAGATTGAAAAGAATCCATCTCCAATATCTTGAAGATAAGTTGCCAGAAAGCTTGTTCCTTGGCTCGGCAAGCATGCTTCTATGGCCGGGCGCACCGTGCTTGTCAAGGCGGTTCTTACAAGTGGCGTCATCTACTTCATCACCGTGCTTGAAATCCCGTTGGAGGTTCTCCTAAAGATTGATAGTATCCGAAGGACCTATCTTTGGGCGGCTTGTGAGAAAGTGTCAGGAGGAAAATGTAAGGTCAATTGAGATCTTGTTTGCAAGCCAAAAAACAAGGGAGGTCTTGGAATCCTAAACCTCAACAAATTTTCCTCGGCGCTTCGTTTGAGGTGGCTTTGGTTGGAATGGACGGATCACTCCAAGCCATGGAAGAGGCCTAGGAACCCCTTGCAATGCAAATGATAGAGAGCTCTTTGCGGCGGCCAAAAAGGTTACCATTGGCAACGGTGAGAGGGCCTTTTTTTGGGATTCATCTTGGCTTGATGGAGGTCGGCCAAAAGATATTGCACCTCTAATGTTGTGTCCCTATTGCCCTTTTTTGGGTCTTGGCTTTTGCCTTGATCATGTTTGGTTTGTAACACTCTAAAACTTCTTCTCTATCAATGAAAATGGCAAATCTTTTGCCTCGTTTAAAAAAAAATGTCTGAAATGAAGAGTGCCAGAGCAACTGCCCAGACATCACAGCTATTGATCGAAGTAGCATAAAGATTACCGCTTAAGTTATCTGCCAAACTATAGTTTACGACAAAGAGTACAGAGGGGAGGGTTACAGCAATGTGATTAGTTGAATCCGGTTGACTGATGATTTAAAGTCAACCAGCTCCAGCTCAGGAGCCGCAAACCCCGACCGACCAAATGGCTTTGATATTCCTTCATCCAAACAATTGCTTCTGACTCACCTCACCAAACAATACTACTACAGGGCTATTAATCTATTATACATTTGTTTATCTTATCATTGAACTTCTTTTAGCGATGATACTTTTAAACTGTTTGACTATACATTGCATGAACAGTGGCGCAGGTGACGTGCTATATATGAGCTTTAGTCAAATATTTTGATACTGTGAAATGTTATCAGTGTACATTATGTGCATAAATCTACAGCATCAAATCATCATCATAACTTCCAAAGAAGTTATTTCATGCGGATTCTAAAACATTTATTGCAAGTCTCTCAGACATTGTTACATCTAACTAACCATGTTCATACCAGCAAAAAAAACATGTTCACCTTCTTCTTGGTCTGGACTTCGGAGACCAGAAAGCTACAATAGTAGATTAACAGGTGTGCACACTTCATGCAGATATATCACTGAATACTTCTGTTTTGTCAAATTTATAAACTGAGGAGGTGCGGAAGTGTTGCTGCAGTTTCAGATAAGTGGTTCCCAGTTACTGCCAAAACTTCAGTGCTACTGGTCGAAGTACAAAAACTAGCACAATGATTAGCACTAGTTAAGCAGTTCCAAGCTATAGTTTACATGAATGTCCTGAACTTGGACACGAATCCTGAAGAAAGTCCATTAAGTGGTGGCAAGATAAGTATTTTTTACGCGGCCTCCAATGGTTGGTTAAACAGGGTTTTGGACTGATGAAAGAACAGTCTGTTCAGAACCGAGCAAATTTGGACTAAACTAAAGCGACTCCTTAATTAAACAAAGCATCATGTAAGCACGGAATCTATTTACAGTAAGCTATGCGTCATCTGAAGCGACAGTGCTCGGTGAGTCCATGTCCGTGTGTGCTGCTAGAAAACCAGTAGCCTCATGCGCAAGGAGTTCTATGTATAGTCCCACAATGTGAGTTGAAGAGTGACAAAAGATTGAATGAGCCTTCCAATTTTGAAATATGAGTTTAATATCAGAAATATTAAACTAACAATCATACAAGTACTTTTTCCCCGGAATATTGAACTAACAGACAATGCTGCCGATTTTTTGGTACAACAACCAGCCTCATGGTAATGTTACTACATCTTCAGAAATAATTATTATTATATACGGAGTACAGAGTTATATTTGGTTGTGTATATAAGCATTTCATTTCTAATTTTTTTAAAGACTTCTCTCACCGATACGGCTGATTCAGAAAATGCACATATTGGAGATGTTATTTGCAAGAAAATCATTCAAACCGACTGTTCTAACCGAATGAAGCAAGGACATACCCAAATGGTGCATATTTACTAGTCAGAAATGCACAATCATGCTTCAACAGTACAAATCATAAATTGGAATGCAAATACCTTGTTCTAAAGTTCCATAATAGTTCTGCATGCTAATGGTAAGTTTTTATTGTCAGCTTGCTTGGGTCGTCCAGTATTCTGGTCACTGTAAGAATTTCTGAAGGTAATGACGTATAGTAGCACCGGATGTCCGGTTGCAATCTGCAAGGACTCTGTTCACACTGAACTGTGATTCCAAAAAATTGAAAGACCAGGAGGCAGGTCATCTCCAGCTTGCCCGTGTATGCAGGCACCTTGAAGCTTCTCATTTCTGCTGGTTCAAGATTTTTTTAGTGGCATTAAAAGATTTAAAGATGAATAATTATTTTATTAAGTGAAAGCTGGATATATCCTGGATAAACAGATTTTTCCAATACTGCTACATAGCCAGTAGACCCATGAGCAAGGAATCGTGTGTTTAGTTGCTGTGTGACTGCAAATTTTCCAAATGATTGAATCAACTTTCGCATTTCTTTTTACCCCCAGGAAACATTGACCTAGAAAAATGCATGTTAATTTGCCCCCAGAACGCTCAAACTAATGTACCCAAAGGAAGCATATTTGTATTAGCGATTAGGTAGCTACTCAGAGACTAAAAATCAGGCATCAACACTACATATCATAAATGGGATGTCAGGAAATAAACCTTTTTGACAACTTCCATATTTCTTTTTCCCTTTTTCTGTGATCGAGCAAATACACTACAAGGATACCAACACACAACAGATCTACACATGCAAATTATTTTCTTATCCGAAACAGACACTTGCACATTCTTGCCAATGCAAGACTTAGAGCACCAAACCAAAACTTGTAACTACAAATTAGCTGTCAGCAACATGAACTTTCTGAACTACTCTATGTACACACAAGCACACCTCAGTTAAGTCTAGCTAGAAACGAGAACCAGATAAAGAACAAAACAACTATGGCAGGTTTAGAGAAGAGTTAGATCAGTCATGGTAGAAGAGGAGCATAATGACACATCGCCAGATGATGTAGATCCTGGCCTTGTGCTCCCTCAGCACCCTGCCAATCCCTCCTCCTGACCCCTTGCGCTTCCCATGGCTCTTCACCTTGCTGTCCATCCTGGATGAACAGGAGGCGCTCTACTCTTCTACTGATACTAGATCTGCCTCTGCTGTGTTGTCGAGTGCAGTATTTTCCAAGCTTATAGCATGGAAACGGCCAAGTGGCTCAAAGACATACTCTCTCTCGCATGATCCTCACATCTTTGCCAACTTGTGCGTATAATATAAAACCTGATGAGAGTGATACATTGGCTACATAGAGAGAGTTGGGACATATACCTCTTGTAGAAGTGGGAAGCTGCCCCTATCTCCCAAGGCACATGGAGCAACATTTTGGATTCTCATGACAGTCCGGGGAGACAATTGCCTGCAGGACAGGTACCTTTAGTTGAGGAACTCGCTGGTCGGGTCTCTGATGCAATGTGGTTCCAGTCCTTCTCAATGCACCCGATTTTGGTATCTGCTCAGTTTACCATAGTGATCTTTCGCTCAAGGACCCCATCGTGCCAAAGTACTGAACCATATGATCACACGTACATATTCCATAGGGATCTATTACATATCACATAGTTTTGAGTCCACAACTCAACACAAACATCAACAACATCAAGAAAGCTCGGAAGTTGGCTACACCGCAGTTTAAGACGTAAGATAACTAAACTGTTCCTTTTATAAAGTTTCTCTAGAAGTTCATGGAAAATAATATCCTGACGAGGTTGGTACAAAATTTTGAAATGGTTACAATTGGCTCAACTCAGCACAAGGTATTCTTAGCCAACCAAAATCCAGGATCTTAGGCAAGTGTGGCAATGAGACCTTTTCCCAGACTTCTCTGTATCTAGGAAAATTAGATTCTTGGTGCTGCATAAGATAACAACACACTCCTTGGGTCATGGATTCAACAACAAAATAAAATAAACAGCGCATAGATATGGACAGAAACTACCACAAGGGCAAAATATATTACCTCCACCAATTGTGGCTTCAGGGAGCCGTTCTATCGAGTACCTGTGTTGGGTGATGTACATGATCGGAACACCAGGAACCTGCCAAATCGACAACATGAACAACATTATTAGCTTAAGAGCACCACTTATGTGATATTAGCTTCTCATACTAAGATTTGAGGCTGGAAGTATACCTTTCTTATTCTCCTCTTTAAATCTCTATCACAAGTGGCAACGATGTAGCATTTGTGCTGTTACAGATAATATGTGGTTACGAATAGCTAAATCCAATGTGTAACATAAACGGTAAAACAGGCCAAAATGATTATTGACTAGCTATCTGAAGATGAACTATATACTCCAAATCAATAAAGCATTTATTACTTGTGAAATATTTGCCAGGACTAATCTAATGGGCAATTTCTATCTACCATAATCCAATATTTTTGAAGTGATAGAAGAAAGAGAGGTCTGACTACACGCTTTCTAGAACACCATGTATTTTGGAACAGAGATAAATACATGCCAAGACATGGTACTTGCATGGCCACAATAGCATGCACTTAATAGAATAGATGCATGTACACACAAAAAAGTGAAGATTTAACACAGAGTACACATCACTGGGTATTGATAGGCCCATCTCATATGCAAAATCTATTCATTCAGTTTGAAGAAATTTGAATGCCATAAATCCACATGAATACGCACCATATCGGAACCCGGGTGTGGTGTTAAGTGGGCAAGGGCCAGGCCACCACCGCCTTAGGGCCTCTTTGTTTGGGCTTCTAGCTGCTTTCCACGGAAAAAAGTACGACAAACGAAACAAACGGGTTGGCTGGGCAGTAGGCTTTTCCAAAAGCAGATCCCCTTCCCACACAGTAGAAAAAGCACAGGTAAGAGGTGCTTCCCGAGCTTTTCTTCTAGCCTCCCGAACCGTTTTTTTCTTTGCCCATATCGTTTGCAGATATTACTACAAAACTGCCACCGCTGAGGCATCCATCACGTACGTTTTTTCCGAAGGCCTTTTCTTTTCGACCTGGGCTCGACCTGTTCTCTACACGCACGGCAGATAGATAGGGTTCCGTGTGCGCCGCCTATCGCTGCACGACCTGCAGCTCCGGCCGCACCCAATCCCATCGGAGACCGCCGCTAGCCGTGTACTTTGGATAAATCTATATTTGTAACGGATATGCCTTTTGGCTAAAACTACCTTCACGTATGCATTTCATGCTTCCATATGTTATATATTACACCTAAATCAGCAATATCATAGGATCTCATGACTATCAGGGTATTTCAGATAATCCACCAGTTCACAGATTAACAGCCAGCTAAATTGCCAAAGGCTAAAACTCAAAACAGTAGCTTCTCCTGCACAGCAGCTTCCTCTGCACAGCAGTACAGCCAGCCCAAACAAAGAGGCTACATCATCGCTCGGATGTAGTGATAAGTGAGCAAGGGGCTTTGCATCTCACTCGAAAGATGTGAAGGGTAAGGAAGGAGGCTAGCCGAGGCAAATAGATTTCAGGTGGGTAGTTGGGATGTAGGATCCTTGATGAGGAAGCTACGGGAGTTGGTGAGTGCTGCGATTAGGAGGCATGTAAATATTCTTTGTGTCCAGGATACTAGATGGGTGGGTCAAAAGGCACGAGAAGTCGAGGATACCAGTTTCAAGCTTTGGTATTCAGGTTCGGCTGGTAGTAGGAAAGGTATAGGTGTCTTAATAGATAAGAGGCTCAATAATGGAGTAGTGAACGTCCGGAGACAAGAGGATAGAATCATCCTAGTCAAGCTAGTTGATGGGGATCTTGTCTTGAACATTATCCATGCTTATGCCCCACAAGTTGGGCTTGACATGGGTGCTAAGACGCAATTCTAGGAGGAATCACTGCACATGGTTGGTAGTGTACCACTGAGAAGCTCCTCATAGGAGGAGATCTCGGTTGCCATGTGGGTACAACTAACATAGGTTTTGAGTGGTTACATTGGGGCTTTGGGTATGGCGACACAAACCAAGAGGGTGAGGACATCCCACACTTTGGGGTAGCCTACGATCTGCTGGTACCTAGCACCTTCTTTAGGAAGAGGCAATCTCACTTATTTACCTTCAGTAGTGCCCAACACTCTAGCCAAATTGGCTTTGTCTTCAATAGGAGAATGGATAAGAGGGCTTGTTTGGATTGGAAGGTGGTCCCTAGGAGCATTGTGGTGGCCGCCTTTTGCTTTCACGCATGTGTTTGAAAATTCGCGAGAAAACAAGGAACCTCAACCAAGTAAAATGCATCAAGGAAGACGCTAATCGACTTCTAGTGAAGCATGAAGACATCAAGAACAAATGGAGAGATTACTTTGACGGGTTATTCAATTATGGTAATGAGAGCACTATGCCCGAGTTGGATGACTTGGTGATACAACTCGGTTTGTGTTGAGATCCAAAAGCTAGAGGTTAAGGAGGCCCTAAAAAGACCAAAGGAGGAAATGCCCTTAGGCCCAATGATGTCCCAATTGAGGTATGACTTGGAGACATGGCAATAACACGGGCAAGATGCCCAAAGAGTGGAGAAGTAAATTAGTACCTATCCTCAAGAAAAAAAAAACCGAGATATTCAAAGTTGTACTAATTATCGAGCAATTAAGTTCATAATCCATACTTTGAAATTTTGGGACAGTGATTGGGCATCGCTTGAAAAGTGGCAAATGTCACAAAAAAACAATTTGGTTTTATGCCTAGGGGCGATTTTCTTGCTTCACCAACTAATGGAGAGATAGCAGGAGCAGGACCTATATATGGTTTCATCGACTTGGAGAAGGCATACCACATGTTACCAAGGATGGTCATGTGGGAGCTAGAGAAACATATAGAGAAACATAAAGTCCCAACAAAGTACATTACCCTCATCATAGATATGTACAATAATACTATGACAAGTGTTCGAGCACGTGGTATCCTTTACAATCTCGAAAGTACTGCATCAAGGGTAAGCCTTGAACCAATATTTTTTTCCCTTAGTGATAGATGAAGTGACGAAGGATATACAAGGAGATATTCCTTGGTGTATGCTCTTTGCTAATGATGTAATACTAGTTGATGAAACCAGGGTCAACGTCCATGGAGGCAAACATTGGAATTCAAGGGCTTTAGCCTTAGTAGAACCAAGACCGAGTATATGAGGTGTGACTAGTGGTGTTGGGTGTAAAGAGGGAAATGTAAGTTTAGAGCATCTCCACTCGCCCTCCCCAAAGGCCCCCTATACGCTTTTGGGGGGCACCGACGACAAAAATCGCGCCCAACCGCGGCCCCCAAAATAGTTTTTCAGCCGGCCGCGGCCCAACTTTCCATCCAGGCTAGCGGGGCCGCCGGACGGCTGGAAAATCGCCGCGAGCCAGCCTTGGCAGAAAGGTGTGCCTACATCTTCCCGCCAGTTCCGCTGATTACCGCCTACATCTTCCCGCCCTTTCCACCACTTCCCGCCATTGTCGCCGCTATATGAAGGCGGGAAGTGGTGGAAGGGCAACATCTCACCCTAGTTCTACAGATTTCTCTCACACATCTCACCCATGGCGTCCAGTGATCTTGCCGTCACCCACGTGGAGGTGGAGGCGCTGAACGCCTCCAACTACCCCTGCCCGCCAGGGTTCATATGCCCCCGGGCTGGCGCCTGAGCGCCGGAGGCAGTGCGGCCATCACCCACCACTACTACGTTGTGCTCACCCCCGAGCAGAGCATGGATTCCCGCTGGGATCCCAACAACGCCTCAACTTGGGACGCCTTCTTCGCCAATCGCCGGGAGATGGAGCTCGCCAGGTACGAGGGGGATGGGCCGCTTCCCGTGGACAACAACGAGGCCGGCCGGCGACTATGGTGGGGCGGCCGGACCCTTGAGGGTGTGACGAACCACATCTTGGCGGGTGACTACCCCCGCCTGCGATACCCTCACTTCCAACAACCGAAGAAGGGCGGCAACGAGCGGCGGCTTTGTTATCCGGACGCCCTACCCCCCGCAGCCGGAGGGGCCGGAGGAGGGATCGGAGTGGAAGGCGCCTCAGGAGTACGCCATGATCACCATCAACTTTAGGTGCCCCAGGGACCCGAAGGATTTCCCAGGCCAACGCGTGGCCATCCGCGCCTCCCTGAAGCCGCCACTGTCCTTGCCGGTGGAGGCTGGCCGGTCCTGGTGGGTGAAGGAGGAGCAGGCCTACCGTGCACACCGTGGCAGCGACGGCCTAGGTTGCAGCCGCTGCGGCCATCTGTCCCCGCCGCGTGCGCCGTCACATCCTCTGCGGATGCAACCACCGCCGCCGCCTCGTAGGTTCGAGCCACGCGCGGCGAGCGACAACGACGGCGACTTCGAGTACATGTACTATAGACCTAGATATGAATATGACTAGTCTTTTATTTATTTAATGGAATAATAATAATTTTACTTAAAATGTACATCATTTGTATGGGGGTCACGCCCCCCCCCCCCCCCATATGGGCCAAAAAAAGGGCACCGCCGGAGCCTATATGAGGGGGGCGAGTGGAGATGCTCTTAGAAGGGCAAATAGTATCCTAGAAGGACTCCTCCCGATAACTGGGATCAATGTTGCAAAGAAATGGTGATATCATCTAGGATGTTTGCCACATGGTCAATGCAGGGTGGATGAAGTGACCACGAGAATCTGGAATCCTATGTGACAGGAAGGTCCCACAAAAGCTAAAAGGTAAGTTCTATAGGATGGCGATCAGACTGTGATGCTGAGCGGAATGTTGGCCCACTAAAGGACAACACATCGTCAGATTGAAGAGATGTCAGATGTGCATGCTACGGTGGATTTAAGGACACATAAGAAAGGGTAAAACTAGGAAGGCAATATGTGATAGAGTAGGGGTGACACTGATTGAAGAGAAGTTAGTCTAACACCGACTAACATGGTTTGGCCATATTCAGCGGAGGCCTCCAGAAGCACTAGTTAGTGTAGGGAAATACTAGGAGGGCACAGGGCGACCAAAGTTGATATGGGAGGCGGCGATAAAAGGGACAAGGGATTGAAATGTACCTAGAGGTTTGACTCTTGATAGAACTACATGGAAAACAACAATCCGTGAAGGAACTCTTTGCGTTGGCACTTGATCAGTCGTAAACTTTAAGTAGCAAACAAACCCAAAAAAAAATTCAACATCACTGCTGTAACTAATTCTAGTTAAGAGTTTGCAACACCAAAAGGATATGATTTTAATATGGATGACAACTTTATGCAGATTATACAGGGAGTCTGCAAAAATGAATTATCTCACGTCTTAAACGCAACAGAATGTTACCTGTACTCCAACTAAAAAAGGTGATTCAAGGAGGTGGAATCTTACCTGAGTAATTCTGTCAACGATACAGTCATCAGCATATGTTCCCTTGTGTGTGCATGCTAATCTCTGGAACCTAGGGTCCTTAGCAATTCTGTGACAGAGGTAATCACAAAAAATACAAGTATTAATGGACGAAAATGAACAACATTAAACACTAAGCACACATATGGTAAAATAACACACTTACAGAGAGACAATTCATCAAATAATACAATAACTATTGAGTATGAACATACCTCAAAGCCACACGATATTTCTGTCCAAGCTTTTCAAGCTCAGCCATAACACAGTCAGTGATACAAGGGGTGCCTTCACAACAAGGCTGAATTTGTCAGGAAAGAAATATGCAGTTCGGTGTACACATCATAAGGATAGCACAAGTCCAAATAAGATAACTGAAAGCAAGAGAATGGTGGCACAAGCTTACATTTTGCATAAAGGCAGTCCATCATTCCTTTCTCCAGATCCAACTGCACAGGAAAAAGAAGCATTCAGTCACACAGATAATGTCCTATGCATGAAGACGTGTCTTGACTTAAACGGAACATCATTAGCATTAGCAAAGCTAGTGTCCTAAATCTAATCACAATATAAATAATTACCCTGGCCATATAATGTTTTGTTATCTGGTAAGAGTTAGTAGCTTCAGGTTAGTGCTGAAGATTTTCCTTACATTAACGCGTGGATCTAGAACACACCACATGACACAAGCAAATGGATTTATGAATTACCTTGAGTGTTACACAGGAATTAGCATACATGCTAGTTGGTATGAGAAAAAAAACTTCATTATACTATATTTCAGTCCTGATGAATCAAACTCGATATTATCTACCATCGAAACGAGGCAGCTATAAGACAACTTCTGGTGAGCACTAAATACATTGTACAGTTTAGATAACACGGGGCTTCAGATAACTGAAACAACACAAAGCTGGCTAATTCGAAGGACTGACCTTGTTCTGGATGGAGAAATTGATGAAGTTGGTGTCCACAATAACCCGGTACGGCGGCCCGAGCGCCATGTTGTAGCTGAAGAACAACGCCGAGGAGACCTGCGGCCTGCAAGCACCAAACCCAAGACGCATGGCACATCAAAATAAAGTATACACAAAAAAAGGTATACCCAAATCCAGGCTCAAGCAGGCACTCACACATTCCGGCCGAGCTTTTCCTTCTCGGTGTCTTTCCTCCTGGGGTCCAGCACCTCATCCTTGTACCTAAGCAACGCAAGGTTTAGGGCTCAGAGCAGCAGGAACCAGAAATCGTAGAGGGACGGACTGGGAGAAGGGGATGGCTGCTTACTTCTTGATGGTCTTCTTGCTGATAATCTTCTTCACGGCCGCAAATTTGGCACCTTTGCTTTTCGCCCTCCCCATCCTCAGCTCAGACCTCTGCTGGCGTAGGCGGCGACGGCGCCTCGAATCCGGCGGCGGCAAAGGCGACCCAAACCCCGCGGCAGCGATTCGAATCCGGTGGCGGCTGGGGAGAAGTAGACACGGTCGCTCGGATGGGAGGGCGGCGGAGGTAGCTCTGGCCGGCGGGACAAGAGAGGCGGAGGGCAACCGACGAGTACCCCTGTTCCACGTGTGGGCTGGGCCGGCCCAACAAGGGCACGCGTAAATTATTTTTCCATTTGTTTTGCAATTCGATGCTCGAAAAACAATTGTTTTGCAATCCCCTCAAAAAATAATAATTAGTTTTGCAATCTGCTTAGTACTTATTTTCTCCTTTCTTTATATGAGCATTTTACTATTTTTATAACTATTTATTATTTTTCCCTTATTTTTTTATTTTCGGAGATAATACATGGATACATTTTTCTACATGCATGATAACATGAAAAACAATTATCTTCCCTTTTATATCTTTCTTTCATTATGATTTTTTCCAGTTTTTTTTTATTTTTCACTTTCATTCTAGTTTTATTTCATTACAAGAACTACTCCCTTTGGTCCAAATTTGAAGTTCTAGGTTTGTACAAATCACCAAAATTCGGCGTTGTTTTCTCTAGTGCCGATAGGGGATTCCAGCGGCCCGTTTCAAACAGAGTAATTTATGTTTGCGTCTACCCGTCAAAATTTGGGTCTGCCCTCATCCCAACGACTGATCGTTGTGTCCGTGCCGACGCAGATGCGGCCCATGTGCGGACGCAGCGCGTGTCCGCGTTCTCCAATCTTAGGCCTGTCTGGCGCTGAGGGCGAGGCCTAGATCTCTATCTTCCCTGTGCGGCAGCATCACATGTGTGCTTGCTCACTGCTTGCTGCGGCGCCTTCAACGGGCATGCTTCGGCTTCGGCAGCAGTACCAGTACTGGTGGGCGGTGGCTGGGCTTCCGCACCGCCATCAATGACACGCGGCAGCGCTTGGAAAACAGCGTAGGCATTCATAGAGGCAACCTCCTCGCCCCTTTTTAAGGGATCATCTTTTTCCCCGCCATTGCCACAAGCAAGCCAAGCTCTCCCCCACCACCATGTCCATCTCCATTTCCCACAACACAACAACTGGCGTGACCTCGGCCATGGGTTTTCCTATGAATTAAAATTACAAAATAAATCCGTCAAAATGCTCGGCAGGGGGCGACCCAAGCGGACACTACGCATTTAGAAGGCTATTTCAATGTTCGCGACCCGACGCAGATGGACAAAATCGGACATGTTTGAATGTGTCGGGCCGCTGAAGATGTCCTAATTTCTTGCATGAAAAAACAATGTATTCGGACTCACCGTGACGAAACTACATTATTGGCTATTTGATTTTTTTCTTACCATTGATCTTGTCTTATACTCCCTCTGATCAGGATTACAAGGCCTGAGAGCTTGTTAAAATTGTTACAAATTATAAGGTCTACCTCATTTATTGTCTACTCTTCCCTAGTGCATGCTCTTTCTTTTTATCTCTTTCATGGTATGTGAAAATATTTGACGCGTGCAGTAATTAATGAGCAGAGTTATGAATTTTCATGGTCTCAGCGAATTAGCCCTCTAGCCATATAATCCGAAACGGAGAGAGTAGGTGATGATACTCTTACACTATTTGACTGTAGAATGAATGAATGAACCGCGGTAGCTTTAGTCAAATATTTTGAGACTATTATCACTGCACATTATATTCATCAACTATACCATCAAATCCTCATAGTATCTTGCAAATAAGTCACAGCTCTCTAACCATGTTCATCTTGCGCCACTGGTTATGGTCTGGACTCTCGAGTCAAGATCAAAGAGAAAGCTACAACAGTAGATTGAAAGTTTCCCGGTTTGCAGGGCTTTGAAAACTAACTTTCATTTTTCTGAAGATAGCGCCTAGCTAGGCGTGATGTGCCACTGCGGAGCTGTGAAGGTAGAGTGTCGCGGTTGCAGAAGAGTCTGTCCAAACTTTGGAGCTACTTGTCGAAGTACAACTTGCACCGTGATTAGCAGTAGTTAATTAAGCTGTTCCCAGCTATGGTTACATGAATAGCCTGAACTTGGACGTGGATCCTGAAAAAAGTGTAGCAAGTGGTTGCAGGATAAGAGTTTCTTACGTGCGCTAAACGGGTGTTTCACCGACACTCGGAGTAATAAAAGAACAGCGTGTTCGGAACCGTGCCCATTTGCACTAAACAAAAGTGACACCTTGAAAACAAAGCATCATGTTAGCTTGTTTCGGGTTGAGGCATCCATCAAGGCTGTTCAGGGCAAGAAGGAACGGGAATTCCAAAACTCTGTTTTTGCAACTTTTTTTATCAGCAATGAAATCGACATAAAATCATTGCATCGATGGCATGTATCCATTCTTAGCAGCAACAGTAACCAAATAATTGCTGAGAAGATATTTGGCAATGCACAATCCTGCATGTTTCATGCACAAGTTAATAAATTATCAGCTTGTCTGGTCTTCCAATACTCTAGTCATTGAGAGAAATGCTGAATATAACGACGCATGATGGCAACGAATGAGATCTGCAAGGACCCTGTTCACAGTGAGCTGTGCTGCTACAAAATCAAGACCAAGGAGCAACGACAGTGCTGCATCTATGCAGGTTCCTTGAAGCTTCTCATTCTGTTGTATTAATTTTTTTGTGGTATTAAACAATTAAAGCTTGATATTTTTTAGACAAACTGATTTATTTAATGCTGCTAAAAAGCCAGTAGCTCCATTAGCCAGGAGTCGTGTTTATAATCGCTCAATGGGACGGCAAATTTGACAAAACATTGAATTAACATTTCCATTCATAAATGTGTGCGGTTAACATCAGAAATATTGAACCAAACGAAAACGCAAGTAAATTTGTCCCGAAATAATCAAGTAACACATTTGACAACGCTGCAATTTTTGTTATTGGAGCAGCCAACATCGTGAAAATGTTACTACCATATTCACAATAATTACTACTACAATTACAATTTTAATTGGTTGTGTGCACAATTATTTGAATTTGAACAAATCTACAGCCTACTATTGCCGGTACCGCAAGTTTGCAAAGTGCACATCCTTTAGAATGCCATTTTTTCCGATAAAGAATATATATTAATATCACGAAGATACTAATTACACTCAGCATCTGCAACAACGCAGTGCCCTAATAGCATTACGGGTACACATGGCCAAAAAAATGAAGACGAATTACATAAAAGAAAATTCTCGCTAGAGTAATCAATTTTCTGTAGCAGTACACCAAGAGAGCACTAGAAGTCCAACTTCTCCAATAGCGACACCTCCAAGAAGGAAATAATGTGCACACACACACCATCATTATCCGATCATAGATCATAGGTTTTCTTCCTCGAGAAAGTCCTCGCTCACAAAACAATGCCTTCAACAAGATCATTGCCAAACACAACCTATTAAGGCAGACCTTGGATTTTCACTTTGCAAGGTAGGACTTTGAACTTCTCTTGTGTTGTCGCCCCCACTTGCCGATATCGTTGCTATGAGTCATGAAACGCCAAGCAAGTTCCTCATCGCCACAAAGACTCGAACCACCATTGCTAGTTATCAGAATCCTGACTTCCATGTCATTCTCTGCCTCTGACTTCACCATGAACCGTAAGACGTGTCCCGTGATGGTAACAGGCAACAGAACTTCGCCACGCTCCCTCTGAAACCAAACGAACAGAATAAAACATGGGTGCGCACGACCGAATTCCACCTGATCTAGCAATCTCCAAGCATGTCGCCCAGTGAAGTTCCCAGGCGGAGCCTTCCGAAACTCGACACTCCGACCGAATCAATGATGGCACGAGAGAAACCCTAAGACCATCACCTTATTCGAGGTCTCGGATGTGACCGGATGGTGAGATCCGGCCTACTGTCGCCTGACTAACCGCCAACATTGCCACGCTGCCCAGCAACCGGCGCCGCAGACAAGACCGCGGTTGCCCGCCACCGAAGCCGAGGATCAACGCACCCACTCAAGGAGCGTTATCCCAAGGCAGTACCGCCGGCTTGGATGAGCCGCCATCCCCCAACAGATGCACATCGGTAGCTAGATCGGGGTTAGCGGGCTGCAAAGGCAAAGGCGATCTGAATCTTACGGTCTTACCGCAGCCAGCCAAGTAGTTGGACGCTGCGTGCGAAAACTTTCAAACGACTGATCATATCGAATGAAGTAAGAACGTTCAAAAACAAAAGGCATATTTGCACTAGCATTTAGGTAGCTAGTCAGATATCAAGAATCATGTTTCAGTATTACAGACCATAAATTGGAATTCCAAGAGATAAGCCTGTTTTTCATATCTTTCATAATCCTTCCTTCTTCTATTTTCGAAATCTTTCATTTCTGATCGAGCAAACTCACAACAAGAATGCCAACACACAGCAGATCCATAAATGCACATCCTTGCCATTGCAGGACTTAGGAGCACCACTACACGAGGCCAAAACCGTCAGCAACATCTATCTGAAACTTCTGAACTACCCCTTGTACATACACACACACGCACAACAAAGAATTTGTCAAGCCTAGCTAGAAATTAACATCTATGGTAGGGTCAGAGAAGAACAGAGATGGATGAGCTAGTCATGGCAACAGAGGAGCATGACGACGCATCGCCGGATGATGTAAAGCCTGGCCTTGTGCTCCCTCATCATCCTGCTCAGCCCTCCTGCTGACCCCTTCTGCTTTCCATGGCTCTTCATCTTGTACATCTTGTCCATCCTGAACAGAGATGGTGATTGAGCTAAGTGACCAGGGAGGCTCTCTGCTGCTACTAAGTGGATCTGATTGCCTTTGATGTGGTTGGGGCGAAGAAGTGTCAAGCGGTTGCCATGCTTATATAGCAGGGAAATGGCAAGGACTACTCCCTCACATGATCCTCACATCTTTGCCAACTTGAGAGTATAAAAACCTGATGCGTTGGAGACATTGGGTAGAGAGAGATGGGGGCAAATGCCCCTTGTAGGAAGTGGGGAGCTGCCGCCAGCTCCACATGCACATGCAGCAGGTAGCATCTCGCTCAAGTTACATGCAACGGATTCCGATGACGCCCCAGGGGACAACCGCCTTCTGGACAACCAAAAAAGGCCACTCACTCCCGAGTCACCGAATCCATCAGGATGCCTAATTTTACCAGCTTTTGTCTAGTGTATATGTGTGCGTTTTTTTGGCATGTTCCTTCGAAAGGTGGTGAGAATAATTCTGTGAAGATGCACGAAAGTGGCTGGCTAGGCTAGGCGCCTTTCCTTGAGGAACTGTCCGGTCGGATCTTGGAATGTAATGTATACTCATGTTTATGTCCGGTCAGATCGACAAGTTACCCTATCCAAAGTTAGCAGATCTTGCAATACTGTAGCGCATGGTTTATGTCAATTTAACCGTAGTATGTTGTGTGATGGGGTTTTACAAGGTGCGGTGCCGATATACGTGTCGAAAGCGGCCTTGAACGATTGTAACCAAAACTTTATCTAATTAATACACAACACATTTTCAAAAAAAAAAGTTGGAGGATCCTCATTTTAATTATAGTGCGTGATGACATGATGATAATGTTCCTTGAGATTTCCAAGCTGGTATGTGACTTTTGGTTTTTGTATTAACGTGTTAATCATTTCGTTGGGCTATTAGGAGTAGTATGGATCCCTACAGGAAAAATAGCCAAATATTGCGCAGGTATAGAAAAGTGAGGATTAATACTTATTCATTTTACCAGCTTCCAATATGGTTGGGGGCCCTCTACTGCAGATAACCTAAACAAAGAAGAATTATAAGAAAATCCATTGATTGTATATGAATGACTATAATGACTACAATCTATTTTTTGCCGGACTAGTAACGGAACACGTACAAACCTGTTCAACTAATAACATACTTAAATGCAAAAATGCAATTACTTTGACATCTATAAGTATATTTTGAAATATTTTTAGATGTTTTCTCACTTTGGGAATTAATTATGGATGTAGGATAAATCTATAAAATATGGTATTGTGCAAGTTTATAGGACAAGCTACTAGTATAGCTTAAATCAAACATATTACAAGCAGGTACTACTAGGGTCGGGGTCGAGCTTGCCCCTAATTAACAAGTGGTACTACTAGGTGGTATTGCATGGAATACTATAGTACAAACCGATGCTGACAGCCAGAAGGCACACAGTTAAAAGTAGCTACACATTAATTAGTAGTGAGGGTGTCAGACTTGGTCGCCCGCGACCCGACCAACATTGGCAACTGTTCATAATAATAAAAAGACGTTTAGGATATGTTAGAATGGAATTTTGGTAACCCAATATATGGCATTGGAGATCCATCAAAAACCGTTTGCAATAAAATGGCAATATGGCCAGTGTGAAGTAGGCATGACAAAAATATTTCCAGGTAAGCCATAATAGTTTTCACCCTAAACAAATAATTTCACACCTAAAAAATAGTTCGAGCAGTACACAATGACAATCTGATATGCCAATCTTAACCACCTGGTGAATATCCATGAGATCTTGCAAATAACTAGTATTGTGACCACCATGTAGAAGGTAACACATGTTCTCCATACCACATACATCTTTCCATGGATCGTCACCACATCGTTTTGCAATACTTGGTGTAAACATATCAGGTGTTACATTTTGATAAGACTTGAACATACTCCACTTGACATGATACATCTTGTTAGAGAGGAAAGATGCAACCACATAGCCAATTTGTTTTAGGTTTGGGGTTACCATGGATCCAAGAACCCTAGTAGTATAAGAACAATATGTGACCCTTAAATGATGAATGAATATACGAGACTCCCTTACTGTGTTCGTGGATTTGATATCACAATTAGGCGATCTTGGCAGGGTCATCGTCTTATCCATCATCATCTTCTTATGCATCATCATCTTTTCTGCGTTCATCTTCTTCTTTATCCTTCATCTCACCATCTTTATCTGGACTTAATTCTCTGCGACTACCTCCATCAAGAGAATCGTAACAAGACTCCTAACACCTAAGATTTCTCATCATAGACTATACCTCCTCCTGAACTCTTAGGTAGCTTCTAGCATGCAATGATATCATATATATCAAACACAATATTAACTAGATCCTCCTTGCCTTTGATGACATGGGTATACCCTATCAGGTGTCTGTTATTGGTATACCGGGTGTGGTTTAGTTGAAGGTCAATGAAGCCCAAGGTGCAACAAGCAATCAAATCCCAAGAAGGTAGGTGTATCGACTAAGGAAAGATCATAGAAGGAATAGACCTACATGAACACAACTCCAATGTGTAATAGACTAGGACTCTTGTAAACCCTAGCCTGGTTGCATATATAAGGCCAGGCAGGGTGTCCCTTAGATCATATTGATATAGCATAGCCGCAATATACATACAACATAGAGATTAGACCTAGACTAGACACAACTCCGCCTAGGGCGGCACCCTATACACAACAATGATTATACTTGATTGCTAGCAGGATGTAGCGATCCTCCACCGTGCGGATGTGACCTGGGTACCTCGTGTGCCATCCCGCTCCAGGAGTCTTCACACGTCGCCTTTCCCTAAAACCTAAGTCCGTAATCTTGGACATTGCCGAGGGTACAACCTCGTCACTTGGGGCGTTGAGATTAGGCAGATCACTTGATGATAGGGTCGAGGTGCACGTCGATAAGGAAGTATGGCGAACAAATGGTCATGCACGTGTCGCGGGTGGGTAGGCACTCCATGTACATGCATGTCACACATCGATAATCACCCCTTGATGTAACAGTTAGGCCAACTGTTTCACGTGACGAAGGTGGTTTACGTCGAATAGAACATCGGGTAGAACATCAAGTAGAACAACTGATCATGTGCGCATCGCTGACATTATGTATAATATTTAATTAGCTCATGAAAATACACCTGAATATGTTTATAAGCTTCACCCACCGGGAAACCTTCAGGAAGCCTAGTATCAGTCACGACTTTGTGTGCAACTATGTTCATAGAAAACTTGCAGTTCCAAACATAGTCCATGGCTTAATTGTAAACTAGTGCAGCATAAGGTTTAAGGTGAAAGTTCATGATTACAAATATTCTTCTAGAACCATATGCAAACTCTACGAGCCTATGAAATCCAGTGGGGATTGTTGAAATTATTGATTATTAGGCCAACTCATCTATATGTATTCTCAATAATTATTACTCCCTCCGTTCCTTTCTATAATGCCTATTGTTTTTTCGCATTTGTTTCAGAATATAAGAGTAAAGCTATGTTTTTTTTGCAAAGAACCGCTTCCACCGATCAGGTCAAGTTTAGAAAATCTGGAAAACGATCTCGTCATGTATTTCTGAGATCTGTTTTCACTTTCCTATTTTGTCTGTGATATCGCTATGGGGTTTTGTGTCAAAAAAACGGCTCGCGCTAATATCCGTGCCAAAAAACAATAGGCACTATAGAAAGGAACGGAGGGAGTATAATTAATCCTAGAGTCCCACTTTTCTCATCTCTGCATGGAAGTAAGTGAGACAAAAATTTAGTCCACGTAAGCACATATCTAGTTTGAAGGGAGTTACACCTCCTTATAAGGAGGCTCTCCTAACATTAATAACAACATAAGAAGATGCCACATACAAATGTACTCATCATATGCCGCCTCTCCATGACATGTGTCCTATCGCATCCATCGTGTTCAGTGAATGATCTGGGCCGAGCTTTGACCTATGCCACTAGTACGCGTTGGCTTCTTTCCTCCATGCACAACTGAAGCCCAAACATTTGGAAGATAAATCCGAACGGTCTCTTTAGAAGTTAAAACACTGTCGTATATTAGTGGAAGAAATTTTTGATGGTTGTGAACCATTCATAGAGCCGACATGAGTCTGTCTCTTGACTCTAGAGTTTTGCCCCATCGTCCATGATAGTAGGTCGCAGAATCTTGCTTCTTCTGATCATTTACGGAAGAGGGGTGATCGGCTTTTTTGGGAGGCTCTCGGGCAACTTATGGCTTCTTCTTTGATATTGATGTCGACGACTACTTTTCCAAAAACGACAAGTTTCTCTCTGACTACTTACCTAATGTTACCGTGAATGTTTCTTCTTCCAAACCACCCTGTGTATTCCTATTTTATCTATTGGGGGTCATATTCGAATCACTACTACTAGAAATCAGTGACATGCTCTTACGTCTTACCTTCTAGATTGCATGACTAGTTTATTCTCTACTTTCATGGTCATGCTTTATCTGCTATTTTTATGGATTAAATTATATGGGAAATTTCTCATATTTTAAGAAGCATGTAAAGTTTTATCTGGTCACATGCACAACTATTTGAATTCTGAACATATTAGCATACAAATCTTGTAAGTTTCACCTCGATATGATGGTAAATTCCCAATATGCACGACTTTGAGATGGCCATATGCGAAATCGTTCAAACAACTTATCCAATCGAGTGAGGTAAGAAAATTCCCAAATGACGCACACTTGCATTAGCAATTTGGTAGCTAGTCAACAAACCCGAATCATGCTTCAACAACATAGATGATAAATGGAATGCCATCAAAAAAACCTTTTTATACCTTTCATATTTTTTTTAGATCTTTCATCACACAGCGAAGGATGACAACATCCAACAAACTAACACATGCACATCCTTGCCAATTGCAGGACTTAGCAGCACTACCACACAAACGCCAATATCCAAGTTAACCATCAGCAACATCGATATATCTACAACTTCTGAACTACCTCATGTACATTCACACCAAAGAATCTGTCAAGCCTACCTAGAAACTAACGAGAATCAAATCAAGAACAAAACACCTATGGTGGGGTCAGAGAAGAGCAGAGATGAATCAGCTAGTCATGGCAGCAGAGGAGCATTACGACGCATCGCCGGATGATGTAAAGCCTGGCCTTGTGCTCCCTCAGAACCCTGCTCAGCCCTCTTCCTCCTCCTGACGACTCACTGTGCTTCCTATGGCTGATCTTCACGGTGTCCATCCTGAGCTAGATAGCTCCTCTACAGAAGGGTGATTGAGCTAGGTGTGAGCAGGAAGGTTGTCTGCTGCTACTGGAATACTGGATATATTGGCCTGCCTCTGCTGTGGTTGTGGCCAAGTGTGCAGCAGTTGCGATGCTTATATAGCAGAAAATTGGCCAAATGGCAAGAACTACTCTCTCACATGATCCTCACATCTTTGCCGACTGGAGAGTATAAAATACTGACAAGAGTGAGTGACATTGGGCAGATAGATGGGGGCATATGCCCCTTGTAGGAAGTGGGGAGCTGCCCCTAGCTCCACATGCACATGCAGCAGCTGGCCTCTCTCTCAAGTTGCACGCAACGGATTCCCATGACGCTTCAGGGGACAATCACCTTCTGGACAGCCAAAAAAGGCCACTCTTGACACCGAATCCATTCCACCATCAGGATACGTAATTCCACTATTCTTCCTCTGGATTCCCTCTTGTAGCGTGCAAGATACTCTTGCCTGCTAATTAATGGCTTGCATTTTTCGACATTTTTTTCTTTTCTACAAGAGAAGTATATATTGATATGGATGCCTAATTCTATTAGCTGCGCTTCTTCCATTCATGAGATTATCTCACCTACTTTTCTGGTTAGGGCATCTCCAGCGGCACGACGCAAACGGACGCTGAGCGACCGTTTTCGTTCGCCGTGACCGGAAATGCGTCTGGCACCACCTCCAGCGGGGCGACGCAAAGTGAACGGGCCGTCCGCGGAGACGCAAACCTGGCCCAAACATGCGCCAGGTTTGCGTCTCCGCGGACACTCCACGGACGCGAAAACTCTCCGTGTTGGGTGCATCCAGGCCCGGTCGGTAGTGAGTAGGTAAGCAAAAGATTTTTTCATTACTATTGATTGGCCAAAAGGACCATCTTTACAGAGATGGTTAGTCGAGTTAACCTAAAACTACAACGGCCGTACCTACTCGCCGTCGCGCGCCTACACAGCCTCGGTTACTCGCAGTCGCGCGGCCTACTACTGGCCACCGGAAGGGCCGGCGCCGTCGTCGAAGCGGGAGCGCTTCGTGCACTCCGAGCGCCACGCACGCCGGCGAACGGACATCTCGTCCTCCCGCCTGCGGCGTTCGAAGGCCTCGGCCAGGGAGCTGTCCCACAGGGCCTCCGCCGCCGCCAACGCCACCTTCGTAGCTGTCGCCTCCGCCGCAACCTGGGCCTCCTCCTCCGCCGCCGCCTGGATCGCCGCCACGTCGATGCCTGTCCCTGCCGCCCTCCGCCACCGCTTCTTCCCTGGCGGCGATGGCGACCTCCAGCTCCCGGTTCTCCCGCTTGACCCACGCGGGAGAAGGGCCCCTACGCTGGAGCGAGTCCAGGTCGGAGCACATTAACCCACGAGCCATGGCCATCGCATAGCTGTGGGCTTCCTCCTCCGCCACCCAAGCTTGACGGCGCTGGGCGTCCCCAGGGACTCGAAGGACGCGAGCAGAACCCGCTGGTCACCGGCGAACTCGAAGCGGCTGGGCACGGGGGGGGGGTCGTCGTCCGCAATGTCGTGGATGACGGCGTCCGCCGGAGGGGCCGCCATGGCTGTTGGTGGGGCCGCCATGGCCGCCCGCGCCTCCATGAGCTCGGCCCTGGCGTCGGCGAGCTCGGCCATGGCGTTGGCGATCTCCGCCCTGGTCGCCGCGAGGCGCCCTTCGGCGCGATCTGCCGCCTCCGCCTCCGCCACCGCCTCCGCAACCTCCGCCTCCGCCGCCGCCGCCTCCAGGTCCAGCTGCTAGGCCTCAACGCCGGCGGCGACTACCTCCTCCTCCTCCTCCGGGTGGAGTTGGCGGCTGATACATCCAATTTGCATCACTATTTTGTATCATAATTTGCTGCTATTCATTGATATATTTCATATTGGGACACAATACTTATGTTATTTCATCTATTTTGCATGTTTCATCATCATTGGAGGATCAAGCACCGGAGCCAGGATTCTGCTGGAAAAAGCACCGTCGAACGCAATATTTCGGAAGATCAACGTGGAAGGGAATTTCACGTAAATTCCTATTTTTCCAGATGACGGAGGGAGCCAAGGGGAAGAAGAGAGGGGCCATGGGCCCAGACCATAGGGCGGCGCGGCCCATGGCCTGGCCGCGCCACCCTATGCTGGGGGCCCACAGCCCTCTTTCGCCTCCTTTTCTTCGCGTACCTTCGTCCCGAAACCTAAGCCACAGAGGACCTCACGAAGGTTACAGCCGCCTCTGCGGGGCGGAGAACACCAGAGAGAAAAGAGCTCTCCGGCGGGCAGGAATCCGCCGGGGAAATTCCCTCCCGGAGGGGGAAATCGACGCCATCGCCATCGTCATCGAGCAGGACATCATCTCCATCATCGTCATCATCATCTCCACCATCTACACCGCCATCACCACCGCTGCACCTCGTCATCGCTGTAGCAATTCGGGTTAAATCTTGATTGTTTGATAGGGGAAACTCTCCCGGTGTTATTCTATACTTGTTGTAGATGCTATTGAGTGAAACCATTGAACCAAGGTTTATGTTCAGATTGTTATTCATCATCATATCACCTCTGATTGTATTCCATATGATGTCTCGTGAGTAGTTCGTTTAGTTCTTGAGGACATGGGTGAAGTCTAAATGCTAGTAGTGAATTATGGTTGAGTAATATTCAATGTTATGATATTTAAGTTGTGGTGTTATTCTTCTAGTGGTGTCGTGTGAACGTCGACTACACGACACTTCACCATTTATGGGCCTAGGGGAGTGCATCTTGTATTCGGTTGCTAATTGCGGGGTTGCCGGAGTGACAGAAACCTGAGCCCCCGTTAGTATATCGATGCAAGAGGGATCGCAGGATCTCGAGTTTAAGGCTGTGGTTAGATTTATCTTAATTACTTTCTTGTAGTTGCGGATGCTTGCAAGGGGTATAATCACAAGTATGTATTAGTCCTAGGAAGGGCGGTGCATTAGCATAGGTTCACCCACACAACACTTATCAAAACAATGAAGATTATTAAACCACATGAAGCGAAAGTACTAGACTAAAATCCCCGTGTGTCCTCAGGAACGTTTGGTCATTATAAGTAAACAAACCGGCTTGTCCTTTGTGCTAAAAAGGATTGGGCCACTCGCTGCAATTATTTCTCTCGCATTTTATTTACTTGTACTTTATTTATCTGCAATATCAAAACCCCCTGAATACTTGTCTGTGAGCATTTACAGTGAATCCTCCATCGAAACTGCTGCCAACACCTTCTGCTCGTCGGGATCGACATTCTTACTTATCGAAGATACTACGATACACCCCTATACTTGTGGGTCATCAAGACTATTTTCTGGCGCCGTTGGGGAGTGAAGCGCTATTGGTAAGCGGAATTGGTAAGGAAATTTACTGTTTGTGCTGATTTTATTTCTGCCTGCTGCTATAAATCATTATGGAGAGATCCTCTCTTCAATTTCTATTTGGGAAATCTACTACTACTGCAACGGTAGTGGATAAAGCGCCAGGTGAGGAAGTAGTACCATATAAAATACCTATGAAAATTATTGAACGTGTTATGGATAACCGCTATGAAGGGGATGGAACTATTCATCCTGGTGATCATTTACTGTTTTTGCATGAATTATGCGGGTTATTCAAATGTGCAGGTATTTCTATGAATGAAGTTAGGAAGAAACTATTTACTATATCGCTATCTGGTAAAGCGGCGCACTGGTATAAATTGCTGAAGAATGGTGATTCTATTGATTGGGAGGACATTGTGCCTTTATTCTATTCCAAATTTTATCCTCCAAGTGAAATTCACAAAGATCGGAACCGCATATATAATTTTTGGCCTCATGATGGAGAGAGTATTGCCCAAGCTTGGGGGAGACTGAAGTCTTTAATGCTCAAATGCCCCATTCATGAGCTTCCGGTAATGTTATTATTGATAATTTCTATGCAAGACTTTCTTTTCAAGACAAGACCTTGCTGGATACTTCTTGTTCTGGATCATTTACACGCAAGAATGAAGAGTTTAAAAGAGACCTTCTTGATCGGATCCAAGAAAATACTGAAGGATGGGAGAACGACAAAGATAGAGAATCAGGTATAATTTATGATTATAAATACATTGAAGTTTTTATGGATACTGATAAATTTCGTAATATGAGTGCTACATATGGTCTTGATTCTCAAGTTGTTGCAAATCTTTATAAAGCTTTTGCCTCTCATTATGAACTGCCTAAGAAGAATTTTGACAAGTATCATGAACCGTATAAAGATAAAGTTGATTCATCTGTAAACAAATGTGTAGTGGTTGAAACTGTTGATAATGTTATCCCTGAAGCTTATATTGAAAAAACTCCTTTCCTGCTAAAATGAAGGAGTACTCTGTCATATCTAGTGCGGTTAATAAAAGTGAAAAGAAACCTAAAGAACCCGAAGAACAAATTAAAATTGAACCTGCTGTTGCTATAGTTAAAGATCTTGTGACTGAAAATGTGGAGGATGGTCATATTATTTTCTGTGAAGATGCTTCTAATATTGTTTCACATCCTAATAAATCCAAACAAGTTAGTGTTCCTATGCTATCTGTTAGAATTGGTGATCATTGCTATTATGGTTTATGTGATATTGGTGCAAGTGTTAGTGCTATACCTTATGAGTTTTACACGGAGATTATGCACGAAATTGGTTCTTGTGAACTTGAAGATATTGATGTGGTTATTCATCGGCTAATAGAGAAACTATTTCTCCAATTGGTATTGTTCGAGATGTGGAAGTTCTATGTGGTAAGATTAAATATCCTGCTGACTTTTTGGTACTTGGTTCTGCTGCTAGTGATCATTGTCCTATCATTTTTGGTAGACCTTTTCTAAATACTTGTGGAGCTATTATAGATTGTAAGAAAGAGAAAATTTTGACTAGATTTGCTGGTGAACCTTATGAATTTAACTTTTCTAAATTTACCAAAACTCCTTATAAAGCTGACTTGCCTATTAATGATTTTAAAATGGAGCAGTGTGCATCTATTGTTCTTGTTCCTAATAATCCTTTGCAGCAACATTTGGAGAATAGTGAAAGTGAAGCTTTTAGGAAAGAAAGAGATGAGCTTGAGGAAATTTTTCGTCGCCAACCTATTCTCAAGCATGATTTACCGGTGGAAGATTTGGGTACAACACCGCCACCAAAGGAAGATCCTGTTTTTGATTTAAAGCCTTTACCCGATAATCTTAAATATGCTCATATTGATGATAAGAAAATATATCCTGTTATTATTAGTTCTAAGCTTTCAGAGATTGAGGAAGAAAGGTTATTGGAAATATTGAAGAAACACCGAGGAGCTATTGGCTATACTCTTGATGATTTGAAAGGGATTTCTCCTTCTATTTGCCAACTTGCTATTAATATGGAAGATGATGCAAAACCTGGTGTTGAACATCAACGTCGTCTAATTCCGAAAATGAAGGAAGTGGTAAGAAACGAGGTATTAAAACTCCTTGAAGCTGGTATTATATATCCTATTGCTGATAGTAGATGGGTTAGTCCTGTGCATTGTGTTCCTAAGAAGGAGGAATGACTGTTGTGCCTAATGATAATGATGAGCTTATTCCTCAAAGAATAGTTGTAGGTTATAGAATGTGCATTGATTTTCAAAAAGTTAATAAAGTTACTAAGAAAGATCATTACCCTTTACCCTTTATTGATCAAATGTTAGAAAGGTTATCTAAAAAATACTCATTTTTGCTTTCTTGATGGTTATTCTGGGTTTTCACAAATTGCTGTTAAAGCTAAAGATCAAGAGAAAACCACTTTTACTTGTCCTTATGGAACTTATGCTTATAGGCGTATGCCTTTTGGTTTATGTAATGCTCCTGCTACTTTTCAAAGATGCATGTCTGCTATTTTTCATGGTTTTTGTGAAAGTATTGTAGAGGTGTTCATGGATGATTTTTCTGTCTATGGAAATTCTTTTGATAATTGCTTGCGAAACCTCGATAAAGTTTTGCAGAGATGTGAAGAAACTAACCTTGTTCTTAATTGGGAGAAATGCCACTTTATGGTTAATGAAGGAATTGTATTGGGACATAAAATTTCTGAGAGAGGTATTGAAGTTGATAGAGCTAAAGTTGAAGCAATTGAGAAGATGCCCTATCCGAGGGATGTTAAAGGTATTCGTAGTGTTCTTGGTCATGCTGGGTTTTATAGGAGATTTATTAAAGATTTTTCTAAAATTTCAAAGCCTCTTACTAATCTTCTTCAAAAAGATGTACCTTTTGTTTTTGATGATGATTGTAAAGAAGCTTTTGAAACTCTAAAGAAAGCCTTAACAACTGCTCCTGTAGTTGAACCTCCTGATTGGAATTTGCCTTTTGAAATTATGTGTGATGCTAGTGATTTTGCTGTAGGTGCTGTCCTTGGACAGCGAGTAGATAAAAAATTAAATGTTATTCATTATGCTAGTAAGACTCTTGATGCTGCTCAAAGAAATTATGCTACAACTGAAAAAGAATTGTTAGCTGTAGTCTTTGCTTGTGATAAGTTTAGACCCTATATTGTTGATTCGAAAGTTACAATTCATACTGATCATGCTGCAATTAGATACCTTATGACAAAGAAAGATGCTAAGCCAAGGCTTATTAGATGGGTACTTCTTGCAAGAATTTGATTTACATATTATAGATAGGAAAGGTGCTGATAATCCTGTTGCTGATAATTTGTCTAGATTGGAAAATATTGCTTATGATCCTGTTCCTGTTAATGATAGTTTTCCAAATGAACAATTGGCTGTAATAAAGGTGAGCTCGCGAGAGAGCCCTTGGTATGCAGATTATGCTAACTTTATTGTTTCGAAGTACTTGCCTCCAACCTTTTCAGCTCAGCAAAGGAGGAAATTCTTTTATGACTTGAGGCATTATTTTTGGGATGACCCACACTTATATAAAGAAGGAGTAGATGGTATTATGCGAAGATGTGTTCCTGAATATGAACAACAGGAGATATTGAATAAATGTCATGGAAGTGTTTATGGAGGACATCACGCTGGAGATAGAACCGCGCAAAAGGTTCTACAATCAGGTTTTTATTGGCCAACACTCTTCAAAGATGCAAGGAAATTTATTCTATCTTGTGATGAATGTCAAAGAGTTGGTAATATCTCCAGACGCAATGAAATGCCTATGAATTATACTCTTGTTATTGAACCATTCGATTGTTGGGGATTCGACTTCATGGGTCCTTTCCCTTCTTCAGACGGTAACACTCATATACTTGTCGCTGTTGATTATGTTACTAAATGGGTAGAAGCTATACCTACAAAAAGTGCTGATGGTGAGACCTCTATAAAAATGCTTGTAGATATTATATTTCCTAGATTTGGAGTACCTAGATATATTATGATTGATGGAGGTTCTCATTTTATTCATGGAGGTTTTAGAAAAACTCTTGCTAAGTATGGTATTAATCATAGAATTGCTTCTGCTTATCATCCTCAAACTAGTGGTCAAGTAGAATTATCAAATAGAAAGATTTAAGCTATCTTAGGAAAGACTGTTAATAAATCTAGGAGGAATTGGCCTAGCAAGTTGAAAGAAGCATTATGGGCTTATAGAACTGCTTATAAAAATCCTATGGGAATGTCACCTTATAAAATGGTTTATGGAAAAGCTTGTCATTTACCTCTAGAACTAGAGCACAAAGCTTATTGGGCTGTTAGAGAACTAAATAAAGATCCTAAACTAGCTGGTAATAAGAGGTTGTTGCAATTAAGTTCTCTAGATGAATGGAGAAGTGAAGCTTATGAAAATGCTAAACTCTTTAAAGAAAAAGTTAAGAAATGGCATGATAGAAGGATCATCAAAAGAGAATTTAATGTTGGAGATCAAGTTCTATTATATCGGTCTCGTCTCAGATTCTTTGCAGGGAAATTACTCTCGAAGTGGGAAGGACCATATGTTGTTGAGGAGGTGTATCGTTCAGGAGCAATTAAAATTAGCTCTCTCCAAGGCAATGCCACACGAGTGGTGAATGGACAAAGACTCAAGCATTATATCTCGGGCGATTCTTATAATGTTGATGTTGATATTATTCAAGTGGAAACACCGAGGCCTTCATCAAAGGACAAATTGACAGTCCGCCAACGGACTTTGAATAGGTAACAGATAGGTAATAAAAAGTCCGCGTTTACCTTTCCGAACATTATTTCTGCTGTTTTTAGAAAATATGAAAAATTACGAGTTCGAAACGGAGTGGAAAGGACGCACGAGGGTGCCACCATAGGCCGGCGCGGCGACTGGGCCCGCACCGACCTATGGTCTGCCGCCTCGTTGCCCCTTTCCGACTCTAGTTCGATCTGGAACCTTCCTTTTGTCGTAAAAATATTTGCTATATAATCCTCCGGACCCCTGGAGGTCCGTAATATCGTTTTCTCGTCGTGTTTTGTTTCGAGCTGTTTTCTGCCAGATTTGTTTTGATCTAGAAGCACCATGGTCTCCAACAACAAGGACAAGGAACCTTTGAAGGAAAATATTCAAGACCCGGAGCTGAAGAAAGAAGATGCAAGAGAGGATGAGGAAGAAGTGGAGGAAGCTCCACAGGAACACCAACAAGCCACCATCGCAAGTATTGGCGTGATATCAAGTCCATCCAACATCAAGAGGAGTGCACGAATCGCTACCGGAGGAGCGGTTCCACGTCATTACTTGGCTCCAAGGACATCTTCTCCGAGCCATTACAACCCTTACCGCAATCTAATCTACGATCGTCAAACTGAAAGGACCCCCAAGGTAGTGTTGCCAAGTAATTGGGATATAAATCGTTCTGACACTGCAGGAGAGAAGGAGCCTGAGGCTGAAGAGTGGGGAAATAACTCCAAGAGTTGGGACTCACCGTCGGACAGACTCCTTAACCGCGTCGAGCACAATTCGAGATGATTCGCAATCTCATATACAGGATTGACGAGCTCCAGGAGCTTATTGAGAAGCTTGTCAGGAATTCATCACCACCATCGCCGAAGGAGTAATTCATCATCGGTATTGGCATCCCCTTGGTTTGTTCCAAGCTTGGGGGAGTGTCGCGGTATCACATCATCACCACCTCTATCTTTTGCTATCAAGTAGTGTCATATCATGAGTAGGGAAGTTATCATATGGAATAGTATGCAATGTGGAAGTATCTCTCTTAGTTAGTTATCTATGTATCCGTTGGTGTGAGTTATCGTTATGGAATATTAATGAGAAGTCTTATCATTTACTTTTTGCACACCTTATTTTAGTTTGCAATTTCCATTATATGGTTACTCTTGACATGAGTATTGATATCACTTTGGGAGCATTAAGTAAATCTATTTGGTTTTGGCAAACTTAGCATTGGTCAATAGCAACAACATCTTGATGTTTAATAGAAGAGAGAAATACACTTAGATACATTACTCTATTATCTCTATGCTTATGAGCTTAGTATTCTTAAGTTAAAATTGCTTGTGCTTATGAGAAAGATGCATGATTGTTTCTATCATATGTATATTTGTTTGTTTCCCTCAACCTTTATGCTTGCTATCAAACCTTGCTAGCCAAAGACCTGTATCGAGAGGGAATGCTTCTCATACATCCATAACCTTAGACCAAACCTATGCCATTTGTGTCCACCATACCTACCTACCTACTACATGGTATTTTCTGCCATTCCAAGTAAATACTTCATGTGCTACCTTTAAATAATTCAAACTACTACTCCTTATTTGTGTCAATGTTTTATAGCTCATGAGGAAGTATGTGGTGTTTCATCTTTCAATCTTGTTAGGCGGACTTTCACCAATGGACTAGCGGCACATCCGCTTATCCAATAACTTTGCAATAAGAGCTGGCAACGGGGTTCCCAGCCCCAATTAATAACTTTCATTAATAATTCTCTTCACATGTTTTGCTCTGATTCATCGTAAGCAACTTAATTTTGCAATAGACACTCCTCCATGGTATGTGAATGTTGGAAGGCACCCGAGGATTCGGTTAGCCATGGATTGAGAAAGCCAAGGTTGGGGGAGTGTCATCCTTAATAAAAAATACATGTGTAAACAAAAGAGAAGGGGGATGATCTACCTTGCTGGTAGAGATACCGTCCCTCATGGGAGCCGCTCTTTGAAGGTTCGTTTGGCAAGGGGGTTAGAGTGCCCGCTACCATTCGTTGACAACAACAAGCACCTCTCAAAATCTTACTTTTATGCTCTTTATATGATTTCAAAACTTGAAAAGCTCTAGCACATGATTTAATCCCTGCTTCCCTCTGCGAAGGGCCTGTCTTTTACTTTTATGTTGAGTCAGTAAACCTATTTCCCTTTATCTCAAGCAAGCAATTGAGTTGTTGTGAACCAATCATTTATGCTGTGATCCAGTTAATCATGTCTTTTATGCTTTCTTGTTTAGTACCAATTTTATCTGAATGAATATGACTTTGAAGTTATCAATAATTATGTGGAGATTGTTATGCTTAAATATGAAGGCTCGGCTATAAATTCTAATATGAAAGCTTTGCTTGGAAGTACAATCCGTTAGTAGTTCTCTGACCAAGAACAAAGTTTGCCATCACCAATTATGATTTCTTATGCACCTTTACTTGTGATTTCTCTTTACTTATTTCGAGATGAGTTATATGAGGAAGTTGTTTACTAGAATGTCTTGTGTGAATGAATATGATGCTTCTTGTCCGTATTTTATTTATCGACTCTTCACTCCATAAACATGTGGTCTCGTTTATCGAGCTCAGTTTCGCTTGGGGACAAGCGAGGTCTAAGCTTGGGGGAGTTGATACATCCAATTTGCATCACTATTTTGTATCATAATTTGCTGCTATTCATTGATATATTTCATATTGGGACACAATACTTATGTTATTTCATCTATTTTGCATGTTTCATCATCATTGGAGGATCAAGCACCGGAGCCAGGATTCTGGAAAAAGCACCGTCGAACGCAATATTTCGGAAGATCAACGTGGAAGGGAATTTCACGTAAATTCCTATTTTTCCAGATGACGGAGGGAGCCGAAGGGGAAGAAGAGAGGCCACGTGGGCCTGACCATAGGGCGGCGCGGCCCATGGCCTGGCCGCGCCACCCTATGCTCTGGGGGCCCCACAGCCTCTTTCGCCTCCTTTTCTTCGCGTACTCCTTCGTCCCGAAAACCTAAGCCACGAGAGGACCTCACGAAGGGTTACAGCCGCCTCTGCGGGCGGAGAACACCAGAGAGAAAGAGCTCTCCGGCGGGCAGGAATCCGCCGGGGAAATTCCCTCCCGAGGGGGAAATCGACGCCATCGCCATCGTCATCGAGCAGGACATCATCTCCATCATCGTCATCATCATCTCCACCATCTACACCGCCATCACCACCGCTGCACCTCGTCATCGCTGTAGCAATTCGGGTTAAATCTTGATTGTTTGATAGGGGAAACTCTCCCGGTGTTATTCTATACTTGTTGTAGATGCTATTGAGTGAAACCATTGAACCAAGGTTTATGTTCAGATTGTTATTCATCATCATATCACCTCTGATTGTATTCCATATGATGTCTCGTGAGTAGTTCGTTTAGTTCTTGAGGACATGGGTGAAGTCTAAATGCTAGTAGTGAATTATGGTTGAGTAATATTCAATGTTATGATATTTAAGTTGTGGTGTTATTCTTCTAGTGGTGTCGTGTGAACGTCGACTACACGACACTTCACCATTTATGGGCCTAGGGGAGTGCATCTTGTATTCGGTTGCTAATTGCGGGGTTGCCGGAGTGACAGAAACCTGAGCCCCCGTTAGTATATCGATGCAAGAGGGATCGCAGGATCTCAGAGTTTAAGGCTGTGGTTAGATTTATCTTAATTACTTTCTTGTAGTTGCGGATGCTTGCAAGGGGTATAATCACAAGTATGTATTAGTCCTAGGAAGGGCGGTGCATTAGCATAGGTTCACCCACACAACACTTATCAAAATAATGAAGATTATTAAACCACATGAAGCGAAAGTACTAGACTAAAATCCCCGTGTGTCCTCGAAACGTTTGGTCATTATAAGTAAACAAACCGGCTTGTCCTTTGTGCTAAAAAGGATTGGGCCACTCGCTGCAATTATTTCTCTCGCATTTTATTTACTTGTACTTTATTTATCTGCAATATCAAAACCCCTGAATACTTGTCTGTGAGCATTTACAGTGAATCCTCCATCGAAACTGCTGCCAACACCTTCTGCTCCTCGTTGGGATCGACATTCTTACTTATCGAAGATACTACGATACACCCCCTATACTTGTGGGTCATCAGCGGCACATGTGAACAACGTGCTCCCAACTAAGGTCGTGGCCGGCCATGGATGGATGGTAGGGTTTGCTGTGCCCGTCGCCCCCGCCGGTGTCCACCATATATAGGCACGGCGGGGCGGGAAACGGCGTTGGCGCGCAGGTCGTTTCGCGCGCGAAACGCCGGCGAAACTTGCCAATGTATTGGGCACGCGCGGGAACGATCGTCGTCGCGCGGGAACAATTAATCGCCAGCGGCAGTCCTCGACGGGACGTAAAACGCCATTAGCGAGGTTGACGCTGTCCCCGGTTGAAAAATACGTCCACACCGCTGGAGGTACCCCAGACGTAAACGGTCGCCCTGAGCCACATTGCGTCCACGGACCGACGCAAACGGACATTTCGGACGTCCGAAATGCGTTGGCCCGCTGTGCCCTTATATATGTTAGTATTTGCCATGTTCCTGTGAAGATGGCCGGAAGTGGCTGGCCAAGCTACGTGCCTTTCATCAAGGAACTGTCCTGTCGGTCGGATCTTGCAATGTTATATACTAGTATGCTCGTGTTTCGCCAGGTTGGGGGATTTTCATTTTATAATGCGTGATGACATGATGATAACGTTCCGTCGAATATCCAAGCTGGTATGTACTTTTGATTTTTATATTCAGGCTTTAATCATTTTTGGGGGCTATTATCAGTACGGTCCGTACAAGAAAATAGCCAAAATAAAAATATTGCACCGGCAGAGTAATGGAAGGATTAATATACCCTTTTGTTTATACTCTCTCCATCCCACTAAAAGTGTCTCAGCATTATCAAAATTTGGATGTATCAAGATACATTTAAATTTTGATAAAGATACTTTTGGTGGGATGGAGGAAGTATTAGCTTCCGATATAGTTGACGCCTTTCTGACAGATAGCCTAAACAAAGAAGGAACTTTGTAAGCAAAAAACTGATTATTGTCATTGTATATAAACGGATATAATATACATTATTACATATTCAGTATAAACTTTCTTTCCATACCCTAGCATCCAGAGGGGATAGTCTGGCTCCTTCTCCAAGTGAGAGGATATTATTTTTTGTTCGACTTTAGGTTTTTTGTTGTTGGTGTCGCAGTTTCAGCGGTGAAGACAAAAATATTACAATCAAGTAATAAATTAAACATACCTTTTAAGGATCATATCTGGATTTCATTTTAAATGAAAATGATTGCTTGTGAATTTCAAATAACCTAGATATATCAAGATCAAAGACATGAACAAAAGGTTATATTAAAGATCTAATATAATGTAGACGAAAACTGTGTACACCAAAATAAATAATCTCATGCATAAAAAAATGAAATTTAGAGTAATTAAGAGGCCATGCGAAGCTACAGTCATAAGCTTTAGTACAGGGTATCCTTACAATATTTTTGTAACAGATCTGACACTTTGCCAAAACTAATACCTCATGTCATCCGCCGATAAAACTATTTTAAAATCCGACCCGTGGGTTTGGCGCCAACGAGAACGGATCCTAAGTTGTGCAGGTTGGCCCCTAGGGTTTCATCGTCGAAGTAGGTCGGCGTCAGCGCACCTGGTGCCAAACTAGGTCGGCACCAATGCCATTGGCATCGAGAACACCACAACAAATGTCCCTACCAAGTGTTGCCTGTGAAACCATGGCTACTAAGGCCATTATGTGCCAAATACAAAATACTTGGCACCGACCTGCATAACTTTGACTTCATCCTTATTGGCGTTGAAATCAAGGATCTGATTACGAAATAGTTTTGTCCAGAAGTCAGATGAGCCATTAGTTCTTCCTAGTGGTCAGATTTATATAAAAAAACGTTTATAACCTTGGATAGTTAATTGTGAAGTGTAGGATTGAAAAAACAGACAACTTAGACCAAGCGTATCAGTTTAAACTCCTTCGTCTAGTCGAGAAGGGAAAAGTCCCCTCTGGGCATAGGACCAAGACTCCTATAAACCATTAACGCCGATTCTCACTAACCATTGTGTCGTTGCCTATTCGACGGTACCCTGGAGGTGGGAACCTCACGGAGGAGGGAAGTAGGGGTCATAGGGCGGAGAGCCATTGGGACGGTGTGATACATCGCAAACGTATCTATAATTTTTGATGTTCCATACTTGTTGTACACCAATTTCTATATGTTTTGTTTACACTTCGTTGCACTTTTATACATTTTCCGGCACTAACCTATTGACAAGATGCCACAGTGTCAGTTCCTGTTTTCTGCTGTTTTGTATTTCAGAAAATTAGTACATGAAATATTCTCGAAAATGGACGAAACAAAAGCCGAAGTCAATATTTTACCGTAACGAAGACATAGTCCAGAAAGAGGACGAGGAGGCGCCACAGGGCGGCCAGACCACCCCTTGGCGCAGCCAGGGAGTGACCCGCGCCAATGGGTGGTGTGGGCCCCCTGGCCTCCACCGATCTCGCTCTTCCGCCTATTTATTCACGATCTCGGGAAAAACCTAAATACCTGAGCCTCCATCCACGAAAAGTTTCGTCGCAGCCGCCATCGCAGACCCTAGCTCGGGAGGGTTCTGAAGCTCTTCCCGGCACCCTGCCGAAGGGGGAGATCATCACCGGAGGCCTTTACATCGCCATGCCCGCCTCCGAAGTGATGTGTGAGTAGTTCATCCCTGGACTACGGGTCCATAGCAGTAGCTAGATGGTTGTCTTCTCCAATTTGTGCCTCATGTTTAGATCTTGTGAGCTGTCTATCATTATCAGGATCATCTTTATATAATGCTACATGTTGTGTTTGCAGGGATCCGATGAATATTGAATACTATGTTGAGATCGATTATATACCTGTCATATTTTATTTGTGATCTTGCATGCTCTCCGTTGCTAGTAGTTGCTCCGGCCAAGTAAATGCTTGTGACTCCAAGAGGGGAGTATTTATGCTCGATAGTAGGTTCATGCCTCTAGTTTTCTGAAAAAGTGACAATAACTTCTAAGATTGTAGATGTTCTGTTGCTATTAGGGAGAAAACAACAATATTTTATCGAAGGGTAATTCTATTGTTTACTTTACACACATTGCTTAATGCCATAATCTGTTGCTTGCAACTTAATACTGGAAGGGGTTCAGACGATAACCGGAAGGTGGATTATTAGTCATAGACGCAGTTGGATTACGATCTATGTATTATGTTGTAATACCCAAACGAATCTCATAGTAATCATCTTGTCATGTATGGTCTTTATTCTGTCAATTTCCCAGCTGTAATTTGTTCACCCAGCATGTTATTAGTTAACAGTATAACGGAACCACCTAGGCCAAACCACATCGATTTGGTGTGCTCGGCCGTCCGATGAAGCTCATGGACGTCCCAGATCGCTTAGTCGTCCGCGTCGCACCCCTGTAGTTGTTTTACTACGCCAGCAGCCAGCCCATGCATTCTTGATGGGCCAACATCTCTGGGGCGCTTCTCCGGAAATTGATCTGGGCACCCTGTCATTAACCGGGCCAAGATGTTCTGGTTAATTGGGCCGCAAGAGCTTACTAGAGGCTCGAGTAACTCCGCTAGGTTCAGCGCTTCAGCGTAGAGGCGATGTGGCAACTAACAAGCGAGAGGCAGACGAGTCGATGCGACGGCGAGGCCGCCCCTTCAATACGATGCGGGTTAGAGACTTGGAGGAGAGGTAGCGGAGAAGGCTGGTCATCGAACGAACGCTAGGTTGACCGTTGATCGCTTCGACTTCATGTTACGACGCTCCCATTACGCTTTGTCATTTGCACATGTAACAGGCGATTGATGATTCAGTGGGCGTTCGCGGCCGTCCATTAATTCGTGTGCGGGAGCACTTGCCCCTTCCACTCCTTGCCTCCTTCATCCCCCTGTATAAATCCTTTGTGTAGTGTGTACAATCTGCACCAATGTTTCTTCCTATTTGTTTGTTGTCTGATGGTTGTATCATCACAAAGGTGAAGATTGGATTGTTGTCTCAGACGAAGCTGATATCCCTAATTATGTTCTTATTAGTGTTTCCATAATCATGTAATAGATTGCATACTGATAGTCGTAGTGTTGCAGGTACATTCGGCGTCTTGGGGATTGCCACCGTCGCCTCTTTCTCCTGCCTTCTGACAACATTGCAGTTCTATCTTCCACGAGCAGAGCCCATGCACAGCTGAAATATTTGTACTAGGAAGAAGTGTCAGTATAGAGGCTTTCAATTTCAGTTCTTCCAGTTTTGAGTAATTTGGAGAGTAGATGATTGCATTGTGGCATTGACCTGAGGTTTGTCATTCGCTGCTTTTAATTTGCATTATTTCTATTTGTTATGAATCTTGCAGAAACATTTTAGATATGCTGAATTTGATCGAGACTATTCATATGTTTATCACTTTGGCAGGGGCATCCTCCTCTTGAACTGCAGCTTCAGTCACGATGGTGTCAACCCTTTAGGCGCTGACATCGTCATTGTCATCACTCCTACCTTTTAATTTAGACGATGCCATGGTCGTTGTTGATTCCTTTCCCCTCCACCCTCATCTGATTAGTCATGTATGTACACCCAACATGGTCCTTTTGTATGTATGTCCAATTTTTGTGATTTGACTGTGACAGCATTCAAAAAAATTAATTAGGATGCTCTGGATGGAATCCATATGTTTATGGGGAGGACCCTCAATTTCAAGTTATTTGTAATAAAAAATGCATGATAAAAGTATGCATCTTTCTTGAACTTGGCTTAATTTTCCCTGTAAATTATAACTTCTGGCTATCAACTCACTAATGGTAAGTATGATGCAGAGCTGCAAATCAGGTATTTCTTCTCTGCTCAAAACAGTTTTTTTAGGGCATCTCTTCTATTTTTCTCTGGTTCTACTCTGATGAATCACTTTTATAGAGTGCTACATCCATTTTGTGCACTTGTTGAGGCGCATTTGAACTGAATATATGTTGGCATACATGAGTCGGTTTACACTGGCAGCAAGCAGGATTACCTGCAACTAACTTATCATGGTTGATTGCTCTACGGGTCGTCATATGGTACCTTTGGACAAGACAGGTTCTGAAAACACGAGGTTTTCTACCTCCATCGTTCATCCTTATTGAGTACCTAATGCTACAAACAAGGAAGGTTCAATTGTATTAGTGTTGCCTGCCAAAGCCCACCGGCGAGCAGTGGTTAAGCTACACGAAGAGCCGGGAGGCTTCCAAGGCGGCAGCGGGCCCTGGTCCCTCGACGTCGTCCCGCAAATGCTCCGGCACACGTGCAAGGGCGTGCCACCCGACCTATACCTGGCCGGAAGATGTGGATTGCTTCGATTAGTTCCTGCATGGCAGACACGTAAACATTAAATACGAGCCCTATCGGCTCAGGTGTGGATCGGCTCAAAGAGCCGATCGCCCCATGGTTCACGTTGGATTTTCAATGACACGGGGATCCTGCTTGATCACAACAAAGCTAAACCAATCTACGACAGTTTAGGGTTTTCACCGTATGATCGGAACATCCTACGCGTAGTTGAGCCTAATAGACACGAAAGATAATGGAAAACTAACCCTAAAAGAGGCCTAAAAACCAACATGACGTTAATTCCCGAAACATCCCTCCTAGGGCTAACAAACCATACCTAACGCACTACCGGATCGTTCAACCCGTTTGCAGGGCCTAACCATACGAATATTAAACTAATCCTTGAAGAACAAGGAGCAACTATAACAGATCGGATCTACTAAGTAAAGAACAAGCAAGATGCTGCCCTTACACCTGGATAGGTGTAAGGGCAGCTAGATATTGAGGGACGGCACAGCTAAGCAGATATGCGCAAGAAAAGCATCTATGCAAACCCCAAAACATCTACGATAAATAGTGTTACTCGCCATCAACAACGCTTCAGTACGAGCAACACAAGGTAAACGAATAAACGTTGTGCTGCCTAGATCGAAGATGCGATCTAGGCAGCATGGTGCTTACCCGGGAGAAACCCTCGAAAGAAGGGTGGCGATGCGCCTGATTTGTGTTTGTTGTGAACGTGATTGTCCTCTTTTTTCGATAACCCTAGATACATATTTATAGTCCAAGGGACTTTCTAATTTGGTCGTGCACCTAACCGTGCACGAGTTAAACTCTATCTTTTAATCTAAGCTACAATGCGATCTACTATATTACAGATACATAGGCAATTAAGCCCAAACTCTTCGTGCAAGGCCGCTTCAAAGATGCTCCACGTGTATATTTTTCAAGCCATCTTCACTTACGGCCCATCTCCTGATTTGGCCAAAATCTGGTGATAACAATTAGTTATATCTCCATCAAATGAATTGGGTGCACGTAAGTAATCAAGTTTGGTAAAAAGAATTAACATCCGCTGCATATTGATTCTTTCTACACACATATATTATGTGCACTATGCTCGTCTCAGCCTAGGTCTGGAGTCTATATCGAACTATTAGATCAGTCGAGTATCTATATTGCTTGGTGCTAATATATTCGGACAAAAGAACATGCAATTTTCTGATTTATGCGACCTGCATATGGTTGTTCTAATAAGATATTAGTTAATAATGTTTTCTACTTTTGTTTTGAAGTGTCTAAGGGTGGTGCTCCAAAAGGCCCTCACCTAAGAGATTTGAAGTGTGGTGCTGACATTATCGTTGTAACTCCTTCAAGTTTGAATATGAATGTGGAAAGCATGTCAAAAGAAGCGAGGAAAATATACTAGGATTTGCTAACTACTACATCCGTTCCATAATTCTTGCCGTAGATTTGAATGTATCTATACATCTAAATTTGTGACAGGAATTATGGAACAGAGTAATTGAGTAAGCCAATCACATGGGTAACATACTAACACCAGGAGAAGCTGTATGTAGCATCAGTGTAATCCCGTTGAACTGCTTCTTGTAAAATCTTTGCATCATGGACTATAATGTGATAATTTATTATAGGAAAACAATTAATCATATTGCCTAGATTTCTTCAGTATTTGCACGGACCAATTTTTTTATAGTATCTTCTATCTTTCCTCAAGACGGACGGGCGCAGCAACGCGCGCTTAAATGGTCTAGTTTATCTTTATGGAGAGATACTTCTAGTGAACCGTGGATCCCGGTCCTTTTTTTACACTGATACAATCAGCATGTTCTGCTTACTTACTGCAAGCATTGTTATCTTTAATTCCACTGCAAACAAACATCTCTTTCCACACTATACATTTAATTCTTTGTGTTCAACAAAACCGGTGACATTGACCACCTCACTATAAGTTGGGGCAAAGTATTTTGTTGTGTTGTGTGCAGGTTCCACGTTGTTGCTGATGTCGGTAGTGCGCCTGCCACAAGTCAGCTACGAACACCTTCAGAAGTCACGTCTTTCACCTATTGGTCGATTAAACCTTGGTTTCTTACTGAGGGAAAACTTGCTGTTGTGATCATCATACCTTCCAATTGAGGTTTCCCAACGGTGTGCAATCTGCGCTCATCACGGTGGTACGCAGTTTACCCAGCTTCGGAACACGCTGCTCGGAGGCAGGGCCTACTGCTGCTTGTCTGGAATTATCTGGGCGCTTTCGCGTTGTTACAATGAGTTGTGGTTGTGCCTCTAAGGCTCCCGAGATCCGGCTATAAAGGCGCCAGGATCTAGGATTTCTACGGAGAGTTCTAGCCGAAATACAATCCTGCCTAACTATGGAATATTACATTGCCATGCACGTCAAGGATCCGCCTACTACCTAATATGCCGTATTGGATTCGGCTACCTCTGATGGCCGGGCCAGGCCGGATCCGACTCCAAGCGTACATCGGTTGGGATCCAGCTCCTTGTTCCTAGGCTGGACTTCCTCCATCTTGATCAACAGCAACTGGGCAGCCCGATGGGCCGTATGCCACCATCACCGTCTGTGGGCCACCCGGACTTGCCGGATCTAGCCACTGTCGATGGTACACCCATGAAATATATCCGCAACACATTGTGACTTGAGAATCATGCTTGAGGGTCATGACAATTCAACACACAATTGCATTGATTAATATTTTCACATTCTTCCAATGCCCCTTTGCATCTCTATCCTCTCCGGGTCCCCCTGTGGCTGGGCAGTTTGATCTTCAAGAGGCATTGTCTAGCCTTAAGCTATCTACCTCCAAGCCGTTTTTATGGAGATTATCATGTTTGTCACCTGGTCTATATGGATCACGCGCAATGATTTTTTCTTTAATGCTGCTCCTCCTAGTGTCTTCAGATGTCGGAAGAAGTTTAAAGATGAGCTTGCCCTTCTAGTTCACAAAGAAAAGAAGAAATCGTATCATGGCAGAGTTTTTTGGGTAGACAATTTTAGATAGCTTTCTTCTTTTCTTTTGGCCTGGAGCCTCTTGCTTTTTTTGTTGCTCCTCTCAAGCAACTGTTTTATTTTGTAGACACTCTTTTACAATTATATAAATAAAGTGAAAAATATACAGTGGGAAATCCACTGTTCAACTTCAAAAAAAAAATTAATATTTTCACATGGTATTAGAGCGGTTACTCACACGACGCCGATTCTAGGTTTCCCCTACTTTCACATGACGTGTCACCCACTAAGAAGTCAATCTCTTCTCCTCGGGGGCGCGGCACCCAATCTTGACCAAAGATCCGATCGGTTCTTAGTTTGGATCAATTCTATAGTTTAGATCCAAAATTTGGAATTTCAATCTCATAGATTGGATCTGATTTAGCTACAAAATAAATATGTATAGCTTTAATCCTCCTCCAGTGAAACTCATGGATTGCAAGATCGGTTCAGCGTGGCGTACGACTTTGGCAACCTAGCGGGGAGGATCTGCCCAGACTTCGAGCTACGTCAAGCAGAAGCCCATGCTCGTGCCTTCGGCCGACAATGCATCCATGCTCCTCTGCGGCATGTGATCTTCCTCACGCGTACCTCCAGAGATGCACCTCAACAACAATGACACCGACCTAAAGTATACGTCACCACTGCACCCGACGTGGACACGACTCCGTGTGTAACTACACCGACACAAAGATCTATGTACTCAAACAAGCGAGCATGCCACAACTTTTATTACACAACATGTACAACCACGTCATATTACCAGCCAATAAAACTTTGGACCTTGCGTCTCTCGGACGATCAGCCGGAACATATGGCTACTGGATGCAACCAGCTCCTGACGGTCGCACAAGATTTCTATTTTCAGACTACTCGATGATGGCATATTAGTAGAATATAAAATGGATAGCTTCATGTTGCTTTTTATTTTTCCTTGTTGATACATGTTTTAACCTTAGCCGATCCATGATTGTAAATTTGTAATACACTAGACTCTAACTTATGCAATAAATGAAAATGTTGTGTGTATCATATGATGCATAGGCCGGGATCCTCCTTTTTGGAAAAAAATATGTTTAGGACGTGGAAAAGCATGGTATAAACCAACACAGTGGATCACGAGGAGCTCATTTACTTATTTTACAGATTTTAATACATTTACAAAATTAAAAGTAGATTCTTTAAGCTGCTTCCCATCCAACCGGTTGAAACTAACTTCTCGAATGACGACAGCTTCTCCATGTTTTTAGGTTAGGGGAGCTGCATCTTAAAATATGGACAGTACACTAAATTATATAGTACTTAGCAAATAGTACAACAAAAGAAAAACTGATAATCAATGGATTTACTGGAATCTTAGGAAGATCAACAAAATATTTGTTGGAACTGAATTTACGTAAATAAATACAGTGGCAAAGGAAATGAATTAACAGATATGCATGTGGAGATTATTTTACTCAAATTAATTAATCAAATGAAAATCTGGGTTTTCACATGTACAATGGAATGCCACAAGAGATAAATCCTTTTTTTGATCTTTCGTAATTCCATTTTTCTGAGATATTTTCATTTCTGATGGAGCGAACACACAACAAGGGACGCACATCCTTGCCCATCGCGGGACTTAGGAGTTAGGAGCACGATACCACACGAAACTTTATCATCCACATTAACCATCAGCAACGTCTATCTGAAACTTCTAAGCTACCCTATATAGTATGTATGTACACACAAAAGACTCTATCAAGCCTAGCTAGAAACGGGAACAAAATCAAGAACAGAACGCCTAGGATCGGAGAAGAGAAGAGCAGAGATGGATCAGTCATGGCAGCAGAGGAGCATGACGACACATCGCCGGATGATGTAGAGCCTGGCCTTGTGCTCCCTCAGCATCCTGCTGAGGCCTCCTCCTCCAGATCTATTGTGATTGCCATGGCTGATCTTCACCTTGTTCATCCTTAGCTAGCTCCTGAGCAGAGACGGTGATTGAGCTAGTTAGGTGAGCAGGGGGGACTCTCTGCTGCTACTGGATGGATCTGACTCTTCTGTTGTTGTGGCCAACTGTCAAGCGGTTGCATGCTTATATAGGAAGGAAATTGCCAAATGAGACATCTTTGCCTACTTGCGCGTATAAAACCTGATGAGGCATATACCCCTTGTAGGAAGTGGATAGCTGCCGGCTGCCGCTAGCTACACAGGCACATGCAGCAGCGGATTCCGATGACGCTCCAAGGGCCACTCTTGAGTCTTGAGTCTTGACCCTTGAGTCACCGAGAATCCATCAGGATCCCTAATTCCACTAGCTTAATTAGCTAGCTTCCTCCATTCATGAGATTATCCCACCTGCTTGTCTAGTGTATATTTGGTATGTTGACATGTTCCTTCCAAAGATCGTGAGAATAATTCTGTCAAGATGGACGGGAGTGGATTGCCAGGCTAGGTACCTTCCGTTGAGGAACTGGCCGGTCGGATCTTAGAATGTAGTTATGCTCATGTAGTCATGCTTATGCCGTCATCAAGTTGGGCGGGCCTACTATAATGCGTTGTGTCATGATAATATTCCGTCAGATATCCAAGCTGGTATATATTTTTGGTTTTTGTATTCACACGTTAATCATTTTGTTGGACTCTTAAGAGTATGAGTCCGTACAGGGAAATAGCCAAATTCAACCGCCCGCAAACTATTGGAAGGATCAATACTCAAACTTCCGATATAGTTGGGGCCTTGATGCAGATGACCTAAACAAAGAAGGAAAACTTATAATTTTTTATTGTGTATGAATGGCTAGAACATACATATATACCGGATGCACTTTTTTCGGACGACTAGTAACTGCGCACGTACAAACATTTTCAAGTTTCTTCTGTTTCGTTTTCGGAAAGGATGTTGAAAACCCTCGGTCACTACATCAGAATAATGCACTCAACCTTTTTTATAGTAGTATTATTCAACCAAATCTGGCAAAAATAATAAATCGATCAACCTGAAGCCACTCATGGCAACATCTCTGGCCACACCTACAAGCTCTATTAGGCTAGCCATAGTGCTAGTATCATAGCTAGTACCATGCATATTGATCCCACAAAAATGCTGATGTGCAACTAATTAAGGATGAGAGAGGAGATTAAAATAACATAGGTAGATACCGTATCATAGCGCAAACAACGTGAAAAGTAAATGCTAAACAAATCTTGTACACAAATTTATATTGAGATTCTAAAAAACAATAAATATAGCATAACTATGATACTACTTCATGATTCTACCCACTATAGAGATGGTATCATGTAGTAGTATCATATACATGATACTTACCACTATGACCAGCCTTAGAGCATGTCTAACAGGCCCCGTATTTTTCTGCCCCTTAAAACACGAGAAAATGGCCCCGTATTCACTTTTTGCTGGCCGAAATCTCGTCCGAGCTAGCAGACCCCGTATCCCCACCCCGTAAAACAGAATCTTACGGAATATTCTGTTTTTAGCGGCGGCGCGCGGGTGACTATGGCGGCGGCGCGGGGAAAACGGTTGGGAATTCTGAAATATCCGCGCGCCCTAGTGAAATGGGATGAGGGGTTGGCCCTGTATTCAGCCTCCCGCCCCTTACAAGTAAGGGGCGAAGAGCCGCCCCGTATCCAAAACTGTAAAAAATCGATGCGGGGGCCTGTTTTACGGGGTCTGCTAGACGGCCGGGTAGCGTCCAACCCCTTATTTTGACGGTTATTATACGGGTTTGGCCCTTTTAAGGGGTCTGTTAGACCTGCTCTTAGGGATGACCATGACATTGGGCCTTGTGCCCTAACCTCACGCACCGATGTCCCGTGTATCACCAACATATAAATATGAAAATTGAAGTTTTTTTAAAATTTGTAAGTATATTTTGTGATACTAATATTGTACATGTTTTCGTACTATGAAAATTATAATTGATTACTAAAGAAGATTTAACTACACTCTTTTCAAGACCAGCAAGTGTATCTTAAAACAAACATATTAGATTCACAGAAAAATGAAGCATGCATTTAGGGATCATGTGTAGGATTTCATTTTCTATTAAAGTCCCCCTACATTGTTCAAGAATTTTAAATAACACTCATATCAAACTATTAAAGAGACGAAAAGGCTCTAAAAATACATGGAGAAAATGTGAATTAAAAGTTAGGTACAATGTAGATTTTTTTTATAAACAATCATCACATTTGATCATGACCATTGGATGGGTAAATGTAAAATTTGGTTTAAAAAATAGGTGGCTCGGATCAACACTTGTGTGTAATTCACGAATTTTGTATGGACGCTAGTGAGAATGAACACATTCGGACCAAGAACGCAACACTGCCCGCCTTCGCCACGTTCGGTGCAACGAAACTCACTCTATAGCTTGATCTAACTCAAAGAGGAATGTCACACTCTGACGTGATGATCACATCCCCTAAGATGACTTAGCCTTGGTCATATGCCATCGGCATTACCACCACATTAAGAACAATGCCTTTGGAGGCGCCACCTTTAGGAAGGAAACAAAGCAATGTTCTGATGCCACCCAACCCCAAGGGATCTAGTGTCCACATAGAGCACGAGTAAGAATAAGGAGAAAGTTGTGGCAAAGCCTTCAAAAAGGGAATGACGCCCATGAGAGGCCACCGTTGGTGGCCCGAGCAATGTAGGAAGGTTTTTAACATGGCAAGAAGAACTCGCATCTATTACTAAGTGTGACCAACCGCAACAAAAAAATCATACCGCCTCCACTACTCAACACTTTAGCCACGACCCTTGCTCGAGAGCCCTAGCTCCTACTGACAAAGGCCGCCATCCTGCGTACATCCTGAGAGCCCTGACGCATCCCAGCCAAGATCGAGAGGAGACAATCGTCGTTGTCATGGGAGGCACAACATCGGCCACAATGGCACCCTACCTAGCAAATATGACGCAGATCTGCCCCATCAAAAGCAGCAACCACGGTGGACTCAATATCCGTTGGATCTAGCGGTAGGATCCGGGGACCAACCCTAGCTCTAGATCTGGCGAAAGTAGAGTCGGGCATGACAAAACCGAGCAGGCAAAGGGCTCTAACCCTAGCCCAACCATCCACTGCCACAACCATGCCTGGCCCTAAAACCACACTCCAGGTGAACTGTATTCACAAAGCCATGCAACATGGCCGTCCACCAGCACGCCAATGACCGAGCTAGTGACTTGGGCACGATGAGGCACCTACGACCAAGCGATCGCGACATGTGGGGAGAAGCCCGACGTCGCCTTTCGGTACGCGGGCTTTGCTTGGTGGCGAAAATAAGGACGGGTTTCATAGGAGGGGATGTTCTCCACAAACTAGTGGTCACCTCCCATATCGCCCAGGTGGAAGACATGAAGGGCAAAAACCACACAGATATCCTTATATTGTAGATCAAACATCAAAGTTTATTTATTTGCACTTATTTCAGGCGGCTTTCCACGATTTTTTGGGCTTGTTTTTTCTTGACAATTAAATTGGAAATTTTCTAATAATCAAACGGCATTATTTTCCTTTACGAGTGGGCTACACCCTTTTGATCTTCTTTGGAAAAAGAATGAAACATCTGCCTTATCTTCTTCTAGTGACTAGTGATCAATTGCCAGGAAGAATGCTGAGTAGGAGCTGTGTTGCCGGTCGATGCTGCTCGATCGGGGTAATATTTGACCAGCCACATGCGCAGATTCTGCGCCTAATTAAGCAAGCAAGCGGCTTTTCCGCGCGACGGAGAGGCCACCAAAACCTGCCGTATTATTGCCGTCGTCGTTGGCTAATTTACGGGGTGCCAGTGTGATGGACGGTACGACGATCTCGATCGGGGAGATCACATGGAGCGCGAAGCCGGCTCTCCCTGAACCCATCTAGCCGCTGGCTCTGGCGGCTCATGCCATGGCTGGACAGGCGGATCGGACAGCTCCAGCACGTATCTGTGGCAGAGCTCTCGTCGGAGGAGAAGATATTTTCGTCTGATCTCTGATCCCCCTGACGAACTACCTGGTATATATCCATGACTTTTAGTATATTTCTTGGAGATATGTGTGTACGATTAGTGATGTTACTATAATCCTTGTCATGCATCCTAGGGACAGGAAATCATATGTGTAGGCGAGTAGGAAAATATTGCTGTCACGCTATTGTCGTGTCTATTTTTTCAGTTTCTTTTTTGGGGGAAATTGGCGGTACAAATCAGCATGACAGCTGCGGATTTGTACGCTGTACCTCATGTATTCTTTTTATAGCTCCGCCATATAATTGCACGAACAACTCAGATACATTTGACCACGATAAACAAGCACGCCTACCCCTGTATTCCGGCATGTTAGCCTTCCACGACGTTGTGACGTCGGGCCAGAAGATATTTTATGGACGGTAATATATACAGTAGCATTTAGTAGCAGTATTTGGATTGATTATGCATGTCAAGCAGAAAAAAAGAGTAACTTCACACGAGTTCTGGTCGATGTATGGAAAATATTAAGTATAGTACATGAGATCGACCTAACCCAAAGAAATCCCTTAGATAATGAAGCTGATTTTTTTTTGATAATGGATGCTTTATTACTTTGAGAAGCAATTACACCCAGCCTCTGCATAACCAGGATGCACACAGTCGTTTATATGTCTCGAGTTAAAAATCGGAAAATAAAACTAGGCGAATTACATATCGAGGCGATGAATCATAAGACGCCTAAGATGTGGGTGGAGCTTCAATCCGTAGACTATGTTGCCACCTATATAGGGAAAAAGTATCCCTCGCCGCAGCCTCCAACCTTATACAGACCTCCGTAAACATGTCTCGGTTCTCCACTCGCTGAAGAGGTAACCACAAACGGATGTACAAGTATTCTCCGTTTGTGGTTACCTTTTTTAAAAAAAATTTAAAAAAAGAGGTAACCACAAACGGAGAATACCTGTTTATTTGTAGACAACCTGCAAAGTAGAGCAATTTTTATCGTTAAAAATCTTATCATTTCTATTTAGCCAAAGCGTCCAGATAACTGCAAGCGCCCCCATCCTAAAAAGCAACTTGAACCTTAGATCGATACCATGAAGCCAATTGGCAAAGACGTTGGCCACACTAGTCGGAGGATACATGCTAGACGCTACTTGGATAATTGACCATATAGATTTCGCAAATCGGCACTGGAAGAAAAGGTGTTTAATAGTTTCGTCATGTTGACAGAAAACACACCGAGTACTTTCATGCCAGTTTTGCTTAACAAGATTGTCCTTGGTGGGGATTGTTATGGAAATATGCTTGTTGTATTACCAGGGGGCCAAAGGCCACAATATATAGTACATGTACAGGTGGAAATATGCAGGAAGCCCCTAACATATGGAGAAACTACAATATAAAGATATATACATCTAACACCCCTCAAACTCATGGTGGATCCACAACACTGAGTTTGGAGAGTAAGAAATCATGCTGCGCTCGAGTCTGTGCCTTCGTAAAGAAATCCGCCAACTGCAAATCTGAAGGCACATAATGAACCGCAACAACATCATCCTGCACCTGAGCACGTGTGTAAAAAGCATCAACACCAATATGCTTGGTCAGCTCATGCTTGACCGGATCACGTGCAATACTGATAGCACCTGTACTGTCAGACAAAAGCGGAGTGGGTGTCGTAACAGAGACCCCAAAATCTGCAAGCAACCACCGTAACCAAGTCACCTCAGCAATCAACAAAGCCATAGCCCGCAACTCAGCCTCAACACTCGAACGGGAAACTGCGACCTGTTTCTTCGTCTTCCAAGCAACAAGCGAACCACCAAGAAACACACAATAAGCAGAAAGTGAACGACGATCCGTAGGATCACTCGCCCAGGTAGCATCCGAATAGCACTGGAGCTGGAGAGAGCTGGAACGGGGAAAGAAAAGGCGACGAGTGATCGTGCCACGAAGGTAACGGAGAACACGGAGAAGATGACTATAGTGAACAGTGGTAGGAGCTGAGACAAACTGACTCAGAATATGAACAGGATAAGAAATATCAGGACGAGTGACAAAGATAAACAAGACTCCCAACAAGATGGCGATAACGGGTGGGATCAGGAAGAGGATCACCATCGTAGGACGAAGCTTAACATTAAGCTCCATAGGAGTATCGACCGTGCGCTCATCCCCAAGAGCAGCACGAGCAAGAAGATCCTGAATGTACTTTTCCTGAGAGATAGAAAAGCCATCGAAGTGGAGGAAACCTCAATGCCAAGAAAATAGCGAAGAGGACCAAGATCAGTCATAAGAAACTGATCACGAAGACGAGCCTTGACGAAGGCAATATACTCAGGATCATCACCAGTAATGATCATATCATCAACATAAAGAAGAAGAAGAGTACGTCCACGAGGAGAAGTGTGAACGAAAAGGGCTGGATCATGAAGACTAGGAGAGAAACCAGCAGCAGTCACCACAGAGGCGAAGCGCTCAAACCAGGCACGAGGAGCCTGTTTGAGACCATAGAGAGAACGTCGAAGACGACAAACCATCCCATGGGGAACAGAATACCCAGGAGGAGGCTGCATGTAAACCTCCTCACTCAACTCGCCATTAAGAAAAGCATTCGAACATCAAGCTGGGAGACAGACCAGCGGCGAACAGAAGCAACAGCAAGAAGGGTACGCACAGTAGTCATATGAGCCACAGGGGCAAAAGTCTCATCATAGTCACGCCCGTGCTCCTGCTGAAAGCCACGAGCCACAAGACGCGCTTTATAGCGCTCAAGAGATCCATCGAGCGAGTCTTAATTTTATAGACCCACTTACACGTGATAGGACGAACACCGGAAGGGGGAGAAACAAGATCCCAAGTGCCAGTGCGCTCAAGCGCAGCAATCTCCTCAGCCATGGCAAGCTGCCATTCAGGATGACGCTCGGCATCCCGATAAGAAGTCGGCTCGGAAACGACAGAGAGACCATACCGACTAGGAGAGTAACGAGCTGGAGCACGACGCTGACGCACAGCCGTGAAGGGGAAGCTCATCTGCAGAAGACAAGTCATCGAAGAAGAGGAAGAAGGGACAGCATCGGAAGGAGCCGAAGCCGGAGAACGAGGAGTACTAGGTGGACTAGACGAACGAGAGGATGGCGCCGAGGGGGCGCATCAGAAGTAGGAGGGAGGGGAGGAGGAACAGCAGGGGGTGCATCCGGAAAAGAAGAAAAGAGATATCATCCACCGGGTAAGTACCCGAGGTGGGGCGAGGATAGAAGGGACGCGTCTCATCAAACGTGACGTCACGAGAGATGCGCATCCGACGACCAACGGGGTCCCAACAGCGATAGCCCTTATGCTCATCACTGTATCCGAGAAAAACGCACTCAACAGACTGAGCGGTTAGTTTGGTGCGTTCACGAGGAGGCAGAAGGACATAGCAGACGCAACCAAATGAACGGAGAGTCGAGTAGTCTGGAGAAACACCAGAGAGACGCTCGAGAATGCCACCCTGTAGAGCAGCGGAAGGCTGAATGTTAATGAGGTGGGCCGACGTAGCAACAGCCTCAGCCCAGAAATGTGGCGGAAGAGAAGAGGCAATCATCATAGCACGGGTGGTCTCAAGAAGATGACGATGCTTACGCTCGGCGATGCCATTTTGAGCATGCGCGCCGGGACAAGAAAACTGAGCGAGGGTGCCCTCCTCAAGGACACCACGAAGGTGCTGGGAGATATACTCACCAGCAGAATCAGCACGGAACACGCGAATGGGGGAGGAATACTGAGTGCGGACCATGGCCGCAAAACGCCGATAAATAGAGAGCACCTCACCGCGAGAGTGCATGAAAAACACCCAGGTGTACCGTGAAAAATCATCAATGAATAAGATATAGTATCGATGACCCCCTTTCGAAGCAAAGGGAGCCGGACCCCAAACATCTGAATGGACTAAATCGAACGGTCGCTGAGAGACAGATATACTAGTAGGATAAGGAAGCTGAATCTGTTTGCCTAACCTACAGCCCTGACAGTGTAACGACTCATCTCCAGAGACAGACCCCTAAGGCCACGATGAACCAAAGACGACACGAGAGTCACAAAGGAGACCAAGACGATGATGCCACTGCTGAAAAGAGCCGGTGACAGAGGCAACAACCGGAGGAGAACTAGCAGATGGAGTGGCAGCGGAAGAACACGAAGCCGCCTAACTCCCAAAGCCCCGAGACGACGGCTACGAGGGCCAGCTCCAACCAGGGCCTGTGTGCGACGATCCTGAACCGCACAAGACTCACGTCAAGAATGACGCGACAACCGAATGAGCTGGCTAGCAGAGAAAAGGTTCATCTGAAGGCGGGGAACATGAGAAACATCAGGGACAGAGAAAGAGGGAGTAGAAAGGGCGCCTCTACTAGAAACAGGAATAGAGGTACCATCAGCCGTGACAACACGGACATGAGAAATAAGAGACCGAAGAGCAGATAGAATAGAAGACTCAGAGGTCATATGAAAAGAAGCTCCAATCCAGATACCATGGGGACGTACGACCGTGTAGAAACCGGTGGTCGCGCCGAAGAGCCAGTCACGAACCAAGCGCCGCGAGGAAGAGTCAGTAGCGAGCGACCACGAAGACCCCGAGAATGTCCCGATCGAGAGTGCAACCGCAAGATCCCGAAGAGCCACCGCACGATCCTGGAACTGCGACGTAAACAGGGATCCCGCGTCCAACAGTGGAGGAAGTGTGGCCAACCTTGCCACGAGGTGCAATAAGGACGAGGGCGGAGACTCGGAACGCGAGGCTGCTGACGTAAACTGGAATCCCAAGCATCAAGCAGGCGGTGAAGCTGCGCTATCTCATGCGCAGAGAGGGCGCGACGGAGAGGTCGACGTACAATCAGGTGCCGACGAGGAGCTATCACCCACACGCACAGGCCACCAAAGGGGGCGGCGGAGAGCAACATGCCGATGAAGACAGATTCGGCAAAGCGCGGTCATAACCACGTGAAGAGGCCGCGAAAGTCTGTAGAGCGGCAGGCCGACGCGACGGAGTCGACGAAGCGCGGCCATAACCGCAGGAAGAGGCCGCAAAAGTCGATGTAGAGCGGCGGGCCGACGTAGACGAAGTCGGCGCGGCAGAGCCGCGGGAAGAGGCCGCAAAAGTCGATGTAGAACGGCAGGTCGAGGGAGACAAAGTCGGCGAAGCGCGGGCAGAGCCGCATGAAGAGGCCGCAAAAGTCGGTGAAGAGCGGCGAGCCAACGTAGACGGAGTCGGTGAAGCGCGGGCAGAGCCGCGTGAAAAGGCCGCAAACGGCGATGAAGAATAGCTAGCAGTCATGCACGGAGGCAACGGACAAATACAAAGTACCGAAGGTAGGCCCAAAGAAGGGGCGGGATCAGCGGAAGACATAGCTTTTATTTTTATTTTTTTTTTGCTCTTTTTTTTTTTTTTTTTTTTTTTGCTTCAGACGGAAGTCAACTGCAGGAGAGCCGATCAGGAGAGAGATCGGGCCAACGGAATATTTGCCAGAACGACCAGGGGAGATCGGTAGGGAGATCGATAGTAGCCAGGGGAGAGCAGCCGGCAGTAGCCAGATCGATCAGCAGCCAGCACGGAGCACGGAGCGGAGCAGAAGCATAGATCGGGCCAGGAGATCGAGTGGACGAAGGCGCGCCTGGAGGAGAGATTGGGCGCGCCTGGAGGAGAGATCGCGGCCACGCACGGAGAAGCCAGGCAGAGCGGGAGCAGGCGGGTCGGGGCGGCACGAGCGGGCGGACGCGCGCCTGGAGCAGAGAGATCCCGAGCTGAATCGGGCGGGCAAGCGGAATCGGTGGGAGATGGCAGGGCGGCGGCCGGCGACGAGGAAGAGATGGCCGGCGGCAGGGAAGAGATGGCCGGCGCGGGTGAACAAGCCAAAACGCACGGACTAGAAAAATAGGACCAAAATTTGCTCTGATACCATGTTATGGAAATATGCTTGTTGTATTACCAGGGGGCCAAAGGCCACAATATATAGTACATGTACAGGTGGAAATATGCAGGAAGCCCCCTAACATATGGAGAAACTACAATATAAAGATATATACATCTAACAGGGATAACCTCCGACGAAGATACCATCCAAATATTTTCATTTTTAGTGGTATTTTCATTTTCCAATTTTTTTTATTATCAACTGATATGTCAGAATGAAGTATCGCATTGTATAGTTATTTTACCGAGAATGTGTCATCTACATGTAGATTCCACCTAAATTCGTCCGGCTCAGGCGATAGTTGTATATCTCCCAGCCGTTGAATTAGGGAATTCCATGCCAATAGCCTTTGCCCAAACAAGATCCATCTTAACGTCATATTTGGAGGTGAGGTAGCCATTACCGTAGCAATGATATCACTTCTGCTTAACTATAAATATCCTTTTTCTTTTCTTTTTCAAGAGATAATATGCACTTCTATGTTTTTTTTTAAGAAACCAATAGCGGGCAAAACCTGAATGTAGCCTAGACTCCAGAGGCAATTGTCCCCTGAAGCGCCATGGAATGAACTACAACTCGAGAGAGAGAGAGAGAGAGGCCGCCTCTGCTGCTTCTGACTGTGGGAGCTAGTGGAGCTTTGTCACTACCCAGTGTCTCACTGTCTCGTTAGGTTTTTATACGCGCAACTAGGCAAAGATGTGAGCATCATGTGAAAGAATCTGTCTTTGTGCCACTTGGCCATTTCCATGCTATATAAGCGAGGCAAATGCTGCACACTTGGCCACAGCCATAGCAGAGCCAGATCCATCCAGTTACAGCAGTGGAAGAGCAGAGCGCCTTCCTGCTCACCTACCTCAATGGCTCAATCACCATCCTCCTGTTCAGCCAGGATGAACAACAAGGCGAAGAGCCAGGCGAAGCACAAGGGATCAGGGGGAGGGCTTAGCAGGATGATGAGGGAGAACAAGGCCAGGCTCTACATCATTCGGCGATGCGTCGTCATGCTCCTTTGCTGCCATGACTAGCTCACCAATCTCTGCTCCATCCGCTCTGCTCTGCTCTGCTCTTCTCTGACCCAACCATAGCTGTTATGTTCTCCTCTGGTTCTCCTTTATAGCTAGGTTAACAGATTCTCTAGTGAGTGTGTGTGTGTGTACATAGGCTAGTTCAGAAGTTTTGTTGCTGACAACTAATTTGGATGTTCAAGTTTTGGTGTGGTGCTCCTAAGTCTTGCAATGGCAAGGATGTGCATGCACGGATCTGTCTTGTGTTGGGACCCTTCTTGTGTATTTGATCGATCAGAACTGAAAGATTTCAGAAAAAGAAAGAAAGAATTATGGAAGTTCTCAAAGATGTTTATCGCTTGTATTCCATTTTGTGTACTATGGAAGGTCTTTTCTTCATTCGATTGGATCTCTCAGTTGAATGATTTCACACAAATGGAAATCTCAAGGATGTGCCTTTTTCGGATTTGCGGTAGTAGGAAGAGTGGTCTGTAAGTTAGTCCTAAACTGAAGTAGTGGTATAAATAACCAAATAAAACGGTACAAGTAATAATCATTATTTCAATATAGCAGTAACATTTCCACTATGCTGTCTACTTTACTAGAAAAATGTCATCATTTTCATATGTTTTAGTTCCATAATCCGGTGAAAATTTACTTGCATTCTTGTACGTTCAAGATCTCTGAAAATTACCCTCATTCTTGAAATGGAAAGGTTCATTCAATCTTCTGACTCACATTGAGCGACTATACACACGACTCCTTGCTCATGGGGCTACTGGCTTTCTTGCAGTTTATCTAAGAATTATCCCTTTTTAAATTTTCAATGCCGCAAAAAAGTTTGGTATCCCCAGCAGCAGTGGACAACAAAATTGAGAAGCTTCAAGGAACCTGCATTTACACTTGCTGTAGGTGACCTGCCACTTGGTATTGATTTTTGACAAGCACAACTCACTGCGAACAGAGCCCTTGCAGATCTCATACGGTCCATTATGCGTCGTTATCTTCAGCATTTCTCATAATGGCTAGAATATTGGAAGACAAAGCAAGCTGAGAAGTATAAGGTTATCATTTATAATTAAATGTGCAGGATAGTGGCATTGCCATCAACATCAAGGAGATTCAGATGTCTGAAACAAATATCTTCCCAACAATTATTTGGTTAATGTTGCTCCTAAGAATGGATACATGACATCCATGCAATGATTTTGATGGATTTCCTTGCCAAAAAAAAGAGTTGCAAACATAGTTTTGAATTCCCACCCCCTCTTCCACCAAACAGCCTTGATGGATGCCTCAACCTGAAACAAGCTTACATTATGCTTTTCTTAATTAAGTCGTCACTTACATTAGTTTAAATTGGCTCGGTTCCGAACACGCTGTTGTTTTATTACTCCAAAGGTCGGCAAAATGCCCGTTTAACCTGCCATTGGAGGCCGCGTAAGAAACTCTTATCCTGCAACCACTTGCTGTACTTTCTTCAGGATTCATGTCCAAGTTCAGGTCATTCATGTAAAATATAGCTTGGAATAAGTTAATTAATGCTAATCATGGTTCTAGCTGATGTACTTCGACCAGTTGCTCTGAAGTTTATGCAGTTACTGGAAACCACCGATCAGAAACCGGGGGCCGCCGCAATCTACCTTCACAGCTGCTCAGAGGCAGGCATCACGCGTAGCCGCTGCCTTCAGAAACTGATGGAGATTTCAGTTTACGAAATTAACCAAACGGAAATGTGCAATGAGGTATCTGCATGAACTTTGCAAACCTATTATCTACTATTGTAGCTTTCTGGTTTCCAGAGACGAACATGATTAGTTAGCTGCAACGATGCCTTTTTTTTTTTCGAAAAGGGGATATTACCCCAGCCTCTGCATCGTGATGATGCACACGGCCTTTATTAAAACTTCAACATCCAGTACAAATATTTATTACAAGTTCATGGATCACTCATGGTTGCAACATAACTCGTTTGCAGAGATATGATGAAGATTCGAGGCTGTAGATGATGATCATATTGTGCACTGATATCATTTAATAGTATTATAATCTTTGACTAAAGCTCATTTTCTCTCTCGATAAAGGGCGCTTTATTACTTAAAAGGTATAAGCATTATGTATAGCACCTCACCTGCACCACAGTTCATGCAGTGTACAGTCAAATAGTTTTAAAGTATCATCACTATATGACAAGTTTAGCGATGAGAAAAAAAAATATATCAAAGAGCCCTATAGTATTGCTTGATGAGGTGAGTCAGAAGCCATATTTTAGATGAAGGAATACCATACCGTTTGGTCGGTCGGGCATGCGGCTCCTGAGCTGGAGCTGATTGAATTTAGCTCAAGAGTTAAACTGATTAAACTAGTAATCAGAGCTCGGTGCCGTTTTTCTGTACACTTTGATGCAAATTTTCTATGATTTACCTTGCATTAGCTACTCCTTATGCACCCCTAGATATAAGCAGGTGCGGTAATAGACATTGATGCATCAGTTTTGTCACTGTGTGTCAATTATATACATTCATTTATAACTTATGCAGAATTGAAGGACATGTTCGAACTGAGAAGAGCATGATTTTTACATTTTTAGAATATACAACACTACACTCAGACAATTGCAACAACATTACAGAAAACCCTCTTAGACATGATGGCCTTGAGGGATGCTTTGATTGACCTCGACCTGAAAAAAGCTCGACAGGATGCTTTGGTTTAGTGCAAATTGGCTCGCCACAAACACACTGTTCTTTTTAATAGACCAAATGTCGGCGAAACCCACGTGAGAAACTCTTATCCTGCAACCACTTGCTGCACTTGCTTCAGAAATCATGTCCAAGTTCAGGCCATCGTTGCAGCTTAAGTGGTAACTTTGTGCGTTGTGCTTCGACCAATAGCTCTGAAGTTTGGGATGTTGCTGCCAAGGACAGAGGTTTCAGACTCCAGCTGTTAGTATGCAACCATCTATCTCATTTGATTTGTGTCTAGGTGAACTGCGAATACCTTTCAATTTAGTGTTTTGGTCTTCCTTCAAATCATAACCAGCAGAGGAAAATGAATATGGTTAGTTAGCCGTAGAGAGATTTGCGTATTGGCTCGGCCCGAACACACTGTTCTTTTTAATAGACCAAATGTCGGCGAAACCACGTTTAACCCACCATTGGATGTCGCGTGAGAAACTCTTAACCTCCAACCACTTGCTGCACTTGCTTCAGGAATCATGTCCAAGTTCAGGCCATCGTTGTAATATATAGCCTGATGGACAGCTTAAGTGGTAATATTTGTGCTAGTTGTTGTGCTTTGACCAGAAGTTTGGGCTGTTGCTGCGAAAGGACAGATATGAAACCTCAAACCTGGCAGTCGATTCACAACATTGGTTTCAGACTCCAGCTGTTAGTATGCAACCATCTATCTCATTTGATTTGTGTCTACATGAATCACTAATACCTTCGAATTTAGTTTTGTGGTCTTACTTCAAATCATAACCAGCAGCAGAAAATGAACATGGTTAGTTAGGCGTAGAGAGATTTGCAATAAATGCGGTATGATCCGGGTGAAATGACATGTCCGCAAGATATGGTGAGGATATGCTGCTGTAGATGATGAACATGGCTCTGCACTGATAGTAGCTGACATATAATAATCGTTGACCAAAGCGCATATATAGCAACCAACCACACCACAGTTCATGCAATGTGAGGTCAAATAGTTGAAAAGTATCATCACTATAAGAGAAATTCAGTGATAATTTTAAAAAAAGGTCAAATTGCCCGATAGTATTGTTTAGTGAGCAAGTCAGAAGCCGTTCAGATGAATGAACATCAAAGCATTTGGCCAGTCACTGGTTCATGAGTTGGTTGACCTTCTCTCACTAGTCAAACCGAATCAACCAATAATCACATGTTTTTACAGGGATGCAGACTTCATCCCCTATAGTACTAGCTTGCTATTCTGCGTCCGTGTGTACGTGTTAAGCAAATGCAGTTTTAATATACAGTGACACGTTAGTTGTGTCATTATGTGTTCTGTCATGGCTTCACTTCTAACTTATCAGCAGAATGGAAAGGCAGTGTGGGCACTGAAATAACGAAGATTTTCGTATTTCCAGAAAATACAAGCACTAGAGATTCCATTGTGGCACTAAAATAGAAGACCATTTCTTGGGGAAGATTTAAGCAGGAGCAAATTTACCAGTTCTGTTGTTACTAAGAAACATCGAAGACCAGCCATTTCTCAGGAACTGGAGGCAACGTGGCTGTAGCTACTCCAAGTAAATCATGGGTGTGCTCTCACATAATTAAAAGTTTAAAACTGCAATGGTGTTACTTTGCACCTTATTTGTGTGAGACTGTGAGTACGTTGCTCATACAAATTCTGAACATTGCTGTCTCAGAGTGAAGTACTGAAATGGCATTTTGTGTGCTTCCATGCAAACTGCAACAATGATCAATACCGAAAATCAATGGGAACCGTACAGTAACTGCAGGTTAGTTCATAGCAGATCCAATGACAAGATAAAACACTTGAGTGCGCATTGTAAGTTTGATACGATTGAAGAAAATTGGCATGCGAAGTTCGTTCTGGAGAACAGCATTCCAGCCACTGTAGGTTCTGCGTTTCTGATTCGAGCATCGGCGCGGCGCTGGGCTGATGCACTGCAGGCTCGCTTACTTGGAGAGCACATGGTTAAGTGATTGCAAGAGCTGCATAATCATAATTGTTCATCAAATGTACAACACTCTACTCAGAAGGAGCGCGACGTTGGTCGTTGGGCAGGCGGACGCGGTGAGCGCCGCCGCTGAGGAGCCAGGCGAAGATGGGCCTGATCGGGGACAGGCAGAGGAGCCACGGGAGGAGCTGAGGCGGGGGGCTGGAGCCGCGCGAGTGCGGCAGCGCCAAGAGTGGGAGACGACAGCGGCGCTGAGACGGGACGTGGAGGATGATCGCGCTCAGGGCATCGTTGGGGAGATCCTCCCGGGAAGGAGACCCGGCCGTAGGTGCTGCATTTTTTTTTTTTTTTTTGACGCTTAAACATGGACTTCCATTAAAAAGGCTCAGCTAAATCATTGGCCAAAATAGTAACGATACAACAGGTGACAGGGCCATCCCAGTGGGAGTCAAGAGACTCAGAATTTGCTCCCAGCTTTGCAAGCTCATGGGCAGCATTGTTAAAGAGAACTGAAAAGAATCAAAGTTTAAAGTGCACAGGCTTCTAGCCCCCTTCACCACCACACCAATTGAAGACATATCATAGTCGTTGCTCTTCAGGGCTTGTACCAGAGTAGACGCGTCAGACTCAAAGATGATGCGATTGGCGCCAATCTCGTTGGCACCCTGGATCGCAGCGAGACAGGCCACAGCTTCAGATTCAAGAGCACTCCCGAGGTGCGAGGACTTACCCGAACCTGCCGCAATGAAATTGCCCGCCTGGTCTCGGATAACATAGCCCCAGCCACCCGTTCCGGCACCGGCAAGGTAGGAGCCATCGAAGTTTACCTTGACATGATCATCCGGAGGCTTTGCCCACTTGTGTATGTCAGGGGGCTTAGGCGGTTTAACTGGCTTCTTCAAAGATAAGAAATCAACCAGCAGCCTCTCAACTTTGGAGCACACCACCCTGGGGTCCGTTATGCTCTCGCCAGCATTCACTTTGTTGCGGATGTTCCACCACTCCCACATGAATGTTGCCGCGCGCAGCTGAGTGTCATCATCACAGTTCCACAACTCAGTGAGAAGGTCGCGCGAGGAAGTGCAGAGAAAGAGTTTATCCCGGAGGTTACCCAGCCCAAGGATATTCCAACAAGCCTTTGCAGCTTTGCATTTCAAAAAGACATGGCCCCCATCCTCATCCTGCCTGTTGCATACAGGGCATCTAGTGTCCAGGTCCACACCGATCCTATGAATCTTCATACGATTTGCAAGGCTGCAGGTAAATGCGGAGGAAGACGATGCGAATCCTATACACCGACCAGGTGGGTGCTTACCCAGCACCGCACACCCTGGTCGGGTATAGGGCCCGGCCCATTTGCGTTTTTTCATTTTATTTTCGTTTTCTGTTTATTCGTTTTCTTTTCTTTTTTGTTTGTTTTTCTGTTTTCTTTTATTTTCTGTTTCTGTTTCTTTTTATTTTCTTTCTTTTTAAAAATTTCGAAAAAATAAATTAATTTTCTTAAATTTATAAATTTCTTTTTTAAAAAATGTTCATATTAGAAAATTTGTTCAAACTTAAAATTGTTCAAACTTAAAATTGTTCAAAATTAAAATTGTTCAAACTTTAAATTGTTCAAAATTAAAATTGTTCAAACTTAAAATTTGTTCAAACTTAAAATTGTTCAAACTTAAAATTGTTCAAACTTAAAATTGTTCAAAATTAAAATTTGTTCAAATTTAAAAATTGTTCAAATTTAAGAAAAAGAAAAATTTAATAAAGTTGTCAAATCAGAATTCTCGATTTTAAAATTTAAAGTTCAGATTTTAAAATTTTCATTTTTTAAAATATTTAAATTATAAAAAATGAACAGAAAGAAAAGAAACGAAAAAAGAAAACGTTTACCTGATGCTGTTGGGCCGGCCCAGCAAGCCACATCGGACCACCTGAAATGAAAACAGCCAGCCGGGTTCGTGGGCCGGGCCCAACAACGGCCGGGCGGTGTGCGGCTCCTCGCTTTGCCACCGACCAGGTCGGTGTAAAGCAATACCCGACGATGCGCGATGGAATTTTGGAATTCCGGGCCGGCGACAGACCAATATAGGCCGAGTTGAAGAAGCGGGCTAAGCCCTCTTTGGTCGGTTAGTTTTCCTGGGGCCATTAGATTGGGCCTACAAAACAGGTCAACGAGAAGATATACCATTTCCAATGGGCCAAACATCATTTTAGCTTCACGAAAGACTAGCTAAATATCCGTGCACGGCTACAAAACAATAGAACAAAAAATGTACCTACGACCTAATTTTAAAATAGCTATAAGATTTTTGATTAATCTTGTCTACAAAGATAGGTTAGCTAATGTCAAGGTTAAATATATACGTGTTGTTAGGATAATAAAATAAATGTAACCTGAAACCTTTTTTCTTCAAAAATGTACCCTGGCCAGTGTTATTTTTTCATGTAAATATATTTTATTTTGGAAAATTTCATTGTATCCTAAATCTATAACCACATATAGTGTATTCTAATATATAAGTGAAATATCCTAGGTTTGTAAGTATTTTTTGAAATGTCCATAGTATCCTGAAGGCGTTACTCTTTCGCGTAATGACTGCCAATTTAACTTAGTGTTGTCGAGCATTGGAATTTCAGTGCTCCATCCGGTTAAAAATAATTTCCCAAAATAAATGTATCTAGATATTTTTTAGTGTGTAGATAAATCTATTTTTGGACAATTAATTTGAACCTGAGGAGTACTATTTTTTGCGTTCATAAATAGTCTTCTAGAAAGAGCCATAGTCACCATCATGAAAAATTAATCATATATTTTCCTTATCACTACATATGATGGTAAAATAATATGATACTATTAAAGCACCAAAGTACTTTCACAAAAATATTGTGTTGGTACCTTCATCGGTCAAAATTAGTTAGAGAAATTTGAATGCATCCTACATGTACAAGATATCAGTAATTACCTTAGCAGACTTGGAGATCTTCAAGGCCCAAGCTCCCGATTGATTGTAGTTCCACATGCATGGCACATAAAAACAGTCACAAAGCCACACTATTTTGAATTTCTTTGGCTGGCTTCAAAATGGGATCGAAATTGTCGGCATGGCCATTCATAGTAAAAGGTTAAAATTTTAACTTTTCATGCATAGTGTATAGAATATACTAGGATACCATAAATTTTTAGGGTCAAACTAGAGAACACGTGTAGTTTAAAATTGAGTAAATTGGTGAGAACATAAAAATAAAAGGAAATTTAGCTAAGTCAAGAAAAAGTGTCATCTCGAAATTTGTCAGCCCAAGTAATAATTTATGTGGAAATTGCAATGATGATATTTTGCACCTTATTTTTGGTACGTGATTCACAAAAAATCCCAATATTTACACTAATAAAGTTAAAACTCAAAATCTCCTTTTGAGGCTTTTGTTTATCATACCAAGATGCACCTTTGTGCATACTTTGGGGAAATTATCACGAAGTATGGAAATAGATTTAGCCATAAATACGATCCAAAGTGCACTTTGTGGCATGTCGGACTATGTCCATGGCATGATCTCTGTATGGTGAACTATGCTGAGAGTGCATTCTTTGGCATATGCCATTGGGTTTCTAGCACATTGGCGTGTTTCTGATTAAATGTGTGTGCGAGTATGTATGATATAACAAAAGTAGAAAAACCAAGTTGTTTGGAAATTGTCCATTTCAGCTTCGCTTTAAGTGCATTTTCTATGTAAAATCAATATAAATCTAAATAAATGTTTGCTTATCTAGGAAAGTTTGATGAAACATGTTCCATCAGTATTCATATGTATACATATTTTGCTAGACTAGTCCTAACATTTATTATTTAAAAATAATCAATAACAAATTAATTAAATCTCTAGAAATGCAAAACACACCTGGTCCATATTGCATACATCATGTACAAATATAGTTACATCAATAAATTAGTTTCAATAAAATTTAATAAATTTGTTATTCTGCTTCCTTCTTGTCCCCTCTTTGCATTCTTTAAGCTCATATTGTGAAAACTAAAAATGTGAAGTTGGTTGAGATAACAATGACCAAATGAAAAATAAAACAAGTTTTCAAGATAACCATGCAAATATGAAATAGGAAATGATTTATTTATTTTCCAACTATTAACAGCAAGATCTTCAATAACATCATCAATCACCCCAACAATTTATTTATCTTGTAGTTCGTGCACTTAATTTCACTTCTTTTTCATCCCCTTCTAATTTCAATTTTGTTCTTTTGAATCTTTTCCTACTTCATAACTTCATGCACCCCTCGCACTTCTTTCCTTCCCTTCGTTATCTTGCGACACTTTCTATTCTCCATCAACCTGACGCACTTCAACATCTAGCTCCACGTGTTGCACTTCCAGCTCTACATTATCTTGTGACACTTCATGCTTCCTCCTGTTACTGCACTTCCTACCCTTAGCTAAATTTTGGCTCTTCCACAACACTATCTCAATTTCAACCTTTTCTCCCATATTTTCTTCCCTTCTTCTTGCTCTCTTGCTTTGCAATCCTTTCCTTCCTTTCTCTGAAATTTAAGCTTCAACTTATGCACCTTCCTCAATGTTATCAAGGACATCTTATAAATCATGTGGGACATGGTTTTTTGCATAACCTCCTGATATGGCCAAATCCTCCACACCTTTTGGATTTTATTTTCCTTGATCATATACATAGACCTTTTTCATGGCAGTCTTTGACCATAAGCTTTATATGCCTTCCAGTTGGCCTCATAAACACTAGCGGTTCAAGTTTGAACCTTGGACTGGCAATATTCCAATCATTTTCATCTGCCATTGGTGGTACATTTTCTGCATATATTGGGCAAAACTCCGCATACAAAACTACTCATCAACAATAAGTTTTAGCACCGTCACCTCTCAAATTTAAGAGCATGGTTACATGGTAGCCAATAATCTTCACTTTTTGCATGAACAAGTCATGTTTGTCATTCCTATAGGATACCTCCTTTTAGTTCCATATTTTCCTGATGCATAAACCTCAACTAATATATTAATTAGAACTTATAAGCATACTTATGTTTTATCCTCTCACACTGCCATGTACCTTGCATTGAGTAAAAAAATATCCTTCGGAACTATTTGTGTGGCCTACAATTTTTTCTTGCACAAAAATTCTTTTCCTAAGGTCTTTCTTCATAATTATGGTTTGTCTTATTGCATCTAGAAAAATAACCGCATTGCAAGTGGTTTAAGGTGCCTTAACTTAGAACTGAAAATCTCTCCCAAATTCTAGCAAACATAATTCACCTCGCATAACTCACCAAACTTATTTCTACCACATAGTTTGGTATGATTTTTTTCAAGATATTCTTTCACCTTTGGACGTGTATACATGTTCTTCATGTAAGTTGCAAGCCTACTTGGGTTGTTTATGTTGTTGGCCATAAGTTTTCTTCAAAGATATAGCCTTTGAACTTCTTCATGAAGTTAGTACCAATCAATATCATGCATTCTCTATGCTCAACCCACGAAAAGATAGCATCAAATTCATTCTCGAGCCCTTGAATGCTTAAGTGTGTTTAACTCCTAGCCTGGAGGGTGAACTTTTACTCCAGAGGGCTTCTCCATGAACCATGTCTAGCTTTTATTAAATTTACCCTCAAGAATAACATAAGCTACAGGTAAGGCCAAATATGGGCATCTAGAACATTTTTTGTTGATAGTTGTCCTCTGAACTTCCATGTAAAAAATGTTGACTTTATTGCCAAGTTTGGTCCACAACCCTCTAGAGATCTCTTCTTGCCTCTGGTAGATAAAACATCTCCTGAAGCATCTCTTATATGACATCTTATTCTTCTTATTCCCTCTTGATGTTTTTACTCATCCTATCACAAACTCATAATCAATGTCAACAACACTCTTAGATGATATATTCTCTACCTTTTCTTTGAAAAATGTACAACATTTTGAAATCACCATTGCACTTTCCTTGGATCGGTTCCAAAGCTATCCCCTTCCCATAAAAAAACCTCCACGGTAAAAAGTTTCCACTATTTTTGGTAAGCTTCGTTCTCAATTCAACATGACCAACTGCTTGGTCCTTCTCACTCCTTCAAGTACACAAGGAGCTAACCACTTGGTTAAAACAAGTCTTATTGTCTCACTTAACGCATCATTAGGGAAATTTTGTTTGTGGTTGTTCGCTTGATTTCACATTCATGATGACTTAACAAAATAATATCACACTTAAAAAGAGATAATATGGAAACAAATTAAAAAGGGAATGTTGGAACGTAAAATGGGCATACACCCCTTGGTGGGGATGCATAAATTACTCATTTGCACACTTTATTTTACCTACAATGAACACTTAGTATCTTTTGGTTACCATATTCTGCTCAAACCCAAACTTTATTGCAAAAGCAGCATATGCATATCTACAGTCTGCCACAATCTCAAAGATTGTCTTCTCATCAATTGTCAGGTTGTCCCTGTAAAAGTGTGTGACTGGCTTGTCCGCATCTTCATCACCATATTTGCAACGCATTCCCTCATTCTCATTAGTCTCATAGTCAGGCTTAAAGTTTGAAACAACCTAATATTTCCTACTTTCCATCCTATCAAGATGGACATTGGCATATGGATATGGTTTTCCATTATTATCTTCCACTACAAGAAAAGTTGCCATGGCCGACGAAGTTGAAGTCGCGCCGTGGTTGCTTGTGTACCATGGCCGACGATTTTTGGTCCCTCCGTGGTGCATGTCAAAACTTTTTTTTCTCGTTTTTGAGGCCACCTAGCCCGACGAAAGCGGCCAAAACGTCGCGTATGGTGGCCCGGGACGTGGTGCATCTCGAAATCTCGGGTTCGCCGGCCGAGTCAACGCAAATCCGCATCGCCGAGGGATGTAGGGCCCAGATGGCAGCCTCTCTGGCATTGTTTTTTTCTAGATCGCGCCATCTCGTTCAACGTTCTCCGATCGAGCCGTTTACGATGCAGGATCATGGGTCCCGCATGTCATCCTCTATGAACCAAAATTCTTTCTATTCTTGGATTTTTTTGACCCCCGATTTCTCGCTACTTCCTTTTTCTTTTGATCCCTTGCCGCCTTGGAAACGTTGAGACCGCTGCTAAATGGGACCCGCATGTCATCCTCTATGTGCAATCAACTTTCTTTTCTTGGAGTTTTTTTTGGCACCTCAAATTTGGTCACTTGCCTTTTTCTTTCGATCCCCTCGCCGCCTCAAACGGTGATACCGCTGCGCTAACGGGACCCGCATGTCATCCTCTATGTACTATAAAACTTTATTTTCTTGAATTATTTTTGGCACCTCATATTTGGTCACTTACCTTTTTCTTTCGATCCCCCGCCTCTCAAACGGTGATACCGTGTTGACGTCGAAACCCACCGGCGGGCAACGACCGGCCAACACCGTAGAGCCGGGAATGACTAGGGCTGCGGCTGGCCCCGGCCCTCGAGCGACGGCCCGCAAAGCCTCCTGGTCGCGCGCCGATGCGGGTCGCAGGGCGTGCCACCTGACCTATACCTGGTCAGAAGGTGTGGATGATGCCTCGCTTAGTTTCCTGTAGGGCACACACGTACACGTTAAATACGAGCCTCGATCGGCTCTCGGTCCTGTGAATCGGCTCATGGAGCCGATCCACCCATGATTCGTCCAAGGTGGCCGAACATATGGTGGTCCTGCTTGATCAAGATAAAGCATATGAGATCCACGACGATCTAGGGTTTTCACCGCATAATCGGATCATCCTACTCACGATTGGGCCTCGCGCTCACGCACGGTAAACGTAAGCCAGCCCTAGACAAGGCCTAAAAACCAACACTAGGTTGATCCTCGGAACGTCCTGTCTAGGGGCAGCAAACTACACCCTGCATGCCGCTGGATCCTCCAACCCTTTGTAAGGCCTAACTATTGCAGATATTAAACTAATCCTTGATGAATCAAGGAGCGACCATAACGGATCAGATCTACTAAATAAAGATCAAGCGGGGTGCCGCCCCTGCACCCATGATGAGGCACAAGGACGGCTAGACGCGCAAGGGTTGCACTACGCGAGCATATTATGCTAAGAACGATGCTAACCCTAACGCGTCTATGATAACTACGTTGCTCGCCATCAAAAAGGCTTCAGTACGAGCAACGCATGAACAACTAGGCAGGCGTGCTGCCTAGATCGCGAGATGCGATCTAGGCAGCATGGTGCTTACCGGAGAACCCTCGAGACGAAGGAGTTGGCGATGCGCCGAGATTGGTTTGTGTTGAACGTTGGTTGTTGTTTATTCCATAAACCCTAGGTACATATTTATAGTCCAGCGGACTTTCTAATGTGGGCGTGCACTAAACCGTGCACGAGATAAACTCTAATTTCTACGTAACCTACTATAAAGATACACGGGCCAACTAGCCCAAACTTGATACACAAGGCCGATTCACATATCTGTCCACGCATATATCTTCAAGTCCATTTTGATCGCGGCCCACCTCTGACTTGGCCAAATTCTGGTGATAACACATGCCCCCCTGGTTTTGGAAATGACATTTCCAAAATCATTACGCTTTCGCCGGGTCATGTCAGAACCGTCGCAGTTTCCTTCATGATGACGTCTTGCCTCCTCGCCTTCTCTGCACGACTGACTTCTGCACCACGTTCTCGGAACTGCTTAGGCATTAAACCAGATATTCCCCCTTTTATTCGGCCACTCCCTGTAGCTTTCTTCCTCATCCTCCAGGCACTAGTACTTCCAAAGAAAAACCCTCCGTGCCACCATGTCTTCCTCTTCGTCGACCTTTCTGCGCAGTCCTCCCCTTCCGCGAGCCGACGCCGGAATGGAAACCGGAGGAAGCCCACGCGGCCAACATTCGCCGCGCCATCGAGGCCGGGAATGAGCCAAGCCACGACTTCTCCACCTGGTCGGAGGACGACCAGTCCCTGACCGACGGGGAGAGCGACCTCTCCTTCCTTGCCAGGGAAGAGGCGGTGGAGGAAGGCGACGACGACCACCTTCCCTGGGACGGGGCCCCCTCCTCCGAAGAGGAGAGGCCGGAGGAGGAGGAAGAAGATGACAGCTCCTCCGATGAGCCGCCGGCCAAGCGCCACTGCCCCGGCCCGGCAATCTCAGCGATTTCGACGCGACGACGACGACGCTGACGAAGAAGACGAGGACAACGAAGGTCCTGCCGGCGGTCGCTACAGCAGCGACGACGAGCCGGCTGGGAGCAGCGCCGACGACGGCGATGATGGCGACGACGACGAAGGCAGCAACGGTCCCTAGATAGGATCTTAGCTCAGGGCCATCGGTAGTAGACGGGCAATGTAGCCCCTAGGATCTTCTTTTGAGAGCAATCAGCTCTTTATGTAAGAACTCTAGTTAATCAATGGAGAACTTCCCCAACTCGATCTTGTCGCCCTTTTTTTTTATGATAATTTAGCCGATTGCCCTTCATACCGTGCTTGCCGATTGCCAACCTGGTCGGTGCTTTAAGGAGCCGATGGCAATGCATCGGACTCTCATGATAAACTCGAGGTAGATCCATCCAGACCTCCACCCCTGGGACGAGCCGCAATCGCGCAAATCCTAGATCCTGGAAATGCAGACTCAACCACACGGACTAATGGACCTCAGCGGCATTCTCATCTACCGGATCCTCTTTGCCACTGTCCTGATAATGCCTCATCTCTTCGTAGTCACACCTGGTCCAAAGTCCGTCAGCGATCGTTGCTTCCTTCCACTACCTCCAGCCACTCCCGTCTGCAATAATTCACCCTCTCTTGACGAGTTATGATGCAGAGCAAGCCGATTTCAACCAAATCGGCTCCATAGAACAAGGAACCTTAAGGGGCGAGCTGCCCCCGAGCCTTAGTCCAGGCGAGGATAAAAGCAGACCAGCTGATTGGGCCACCATCGGTTTCCCGACTGTATCACTGTGTTAGGCTCAAGGAGTCAGCCCCTGGCAAATTCTGGAAAGGTCAGCAGCTCCGAGGAACCACCTTGTTGTCCTAATTAGCTCATCATCTCGGGCGAACTGATGCAGCTTCTGGTGCAGATAGCTCGGCTCGAATGGTTCGGCTCATCAAGATCATCGGACGATCATCGGTTGTCCTCATGACCCTAGACTGACCCGCAGGCTTGCGCGAACACTGCCGATTTGGTGATGGATGCTCCATGAGATCTTTGCCTGTAACCACCATACCCCTTGAGTCAACGGTCTAGCATCGGCTTTGCCCCATGAGACCTCAAGCAAGATCATGAGCCTTGCTAGCCAATCCAGCGGGCTGGCCATCTGGTTCCGGGCAGGTGCCCACAACAAAGCCCCGTGCGTGTCACTCAATTGGCTTGTATGTAGAAACTGATGTTTCTGGTGACCTCAGCATCATTCTTCAGGCAAGCTGGGATGCAGGGCCAGCCGATTGGGAAAAATCGGCCTACTATAGTGAAGGACCCTTCAGGGCCAACTGTCTCCCTGAGCTTCTCCCGTTCAAGTCCTGCGTTTCGTCGATAATATTGGCTCATTATCTTTGGCAGGCTGATGCAGCTCTTGGTGAGGACGTCTCCTGATGTTTTCCCCCTTGTGGTCGTGACATGCCGTAGCCGATCGCCTCATCATCGACTATTCTCCTGGTCCCAGAAGAGACATACTGCTTCGCGGGGCCGCGACCCGATGTCGACACATATTCTACGAGAAGAGCCGCCGGCATATTCGCCCTTCGTGGAGCCTCGCTGCCGATGACTGTTCCCTTAAGCTCCTTCGTGTGACGGTCGCAAGGTGGTTGATGCCCTTAAGTCGATGGCCGTGCATCGGCTGTGCTCAAAAAATTTCAACTTTTCCACGGCCAACTTGTGCGTCGGCCCCCATACTTGATAATGTTGCCTCACATGTATTTAATCCATCTAGATGCCCCCCCGAGCTGTCAAGAAAATTGATGATATCGGCTTTTTAGGTAGCCCCTGCTGGGTCAAATGTCGCTCCCAGGCAAAATAGATGGTGGGGATAATTTTGGCCGATTGCTGGAATCGGCCTCCACATTGCGTGCTTGGTGAAGGTTTTGTAATGTTCCTCCACAAAATTTTTGGGGCCGATCGCAAGGATCAGCCTCACCACCTTTGCTCATCGATGTTGTTCTCGTTATACGGTCAGTCCGGTGGATAGAACCAGCCTTACCCCGTTCTTTGTCACATCGATGCGTTCGCAGTCGTCCAAATTGATGCCCGAGAGTGGCTCTTGACCTGATGCCTCCCAAATGCCCATACCGGCTGTTGAAATCTCGGCTGAATCATCGGCGTGGACGACCTCCACCTCATCTCCATCCCACTGAATCAGGCATTGGTGCATCGTGGATGGAATGCAACAGTTGGCGTGGATCCAATCCCTCCCTAATATTACAGCATATGTGCTTTTGCTGTCGACAACAAAGAACGTCGTAGGGATAGTCTTTCTTCCTACGGTCAGATCCACGTTTAGAACCCCTTGCGCGTCAGATGCTTGGCCGTTGAAATCGCTCAATGTTACATTGGTTTTGATTAAATCCGAGGTGGAGCGTCCCAACCGCCGCAGCATAGAGTATGGCATAATGTTGACTGCCGCTCCGGTGTCCACCAACATCTTATTGACAAGCTGTCCATTGATGTAGCCTCGTACAGGGCCTTCAGATGCCTGTAACTCCTTTCTCGCGCTTCTCGAAGATGACCGGCCGTGGGCCGCAGTCCAGTTGTGCCACAGGTGCTTCATATAACCTTGGAGCGCTAAATTCCGCAGGAAGGATGAAAACCATGTTGGTGCCAGCCGATGTCTCGTCATCGGCTTTCTTTTGCTTGGGGCGCCACTCTTTTCTTTGTGGCCGACCTTCCTCATCCAAGGTTCGCTGAATTTTGACGGCCAGGTCGGGCTTCCTCAGCGCGTGCAGATATAACCTTTCGGCTTCTTCCAACGCACGTAGTCGCTGAACCCTACGTTTTTGGGAGCGGCTGAGCCCGTCAGGACACCATCTTGGCCGATGATACTTATCCTCTTCATCACCGCCTTCGAGTTCCTCGTGATCTTCCATCTGAACGGACTCGGTATGCCTGCCCCAAGGCGGGAGAGGCCCCAGGCGCTCGAACACGGATAACTTAGCTGCACCCTTCTCCTTTTGTTTGCATTCTGGGCAATTGCCGATTGTTGGCAATCGGCTCATTCCGGAATCCCAGCAGTATCTGAAGAAGGGCAGTCCCAGTGCCTGTCCACATTGTCACGACGTTCGTACCCATCGTCATAGCTGTTGTCTTGACGATACCTCCCGCCTGCATCGGACCGATGAATTCTTTGGTCGTCTTCGCCGGGGCGGTGTCGGTCGTATGGCTGATCATATTTGCTGAGAAGATGCACGGATAATGAGCGTGGATACCGCATGCTTCTCGCCTCCTCCTTGGCCAGGTATCGTTTATTGTCGTCTTCGGGCCGGTCACGTGGAACGGTGATACGTCCAATTTGCATCACTATTTTGTATCATAATTTGCTGTTATTCATTGATATATTTCATATTGGGACACAATACTTATGTTATTCCATCTATTTTGCATGTTTCATCATCATTGGAGGATCAAGCACCGGAGCCAGGATTCTGCTGGAAAAAGCACCGTCAGAACGCAATATTTCGGAAGATCAACTGTGGAAGGGAATTTCACGAAAATTCCTATTTTTCCAGATGACGGAGGGAGCCAGAAGGGGAAGAAGAGAGGGGCCATGTGGGCCCAGACCATAGGGCGGCGCGGCCCAGGCCCTGGCCGCGCCACCCTATGCTGGGGGCCCCACAGCCTCTTTCGCCTCCTTTTCTTCGCGTACTCCTTCGTCCCGAAAACCTAAGCCACAGAGGGATCCTCACGAAGGGTTACAGCCGCCTCTGCGGGGCGGAGAACACCAGAGAGAAAAGAGCTCTCCGGCGGGCAGGAATCCGCCGGGGAAATTCCCTCCCGGAGGGGAAATCGACGCCATCGCCATCGTCATCGAGCGGGACATCATCTCCATCATCATCATCATCATCTCCACCATCTACACCGCCATCACCACCGCTGCACCTCGTCATCGCTGTAGCAATTCGGGTTAAATCTTGATTGTTTGATAGGGGAAACTCTCCCGGTGTTATTCTATACTTGTTGTAGATGCTATTGAGTGAAACCATTGAACCAAGGTTTATGTTCAGATTGTTATTCATCATCATATCACCTCTGATTGTATTCCATATGATGTCTCGTGAGTAGTTCGTTTAGTTCTTGAGGACATGGGTGAAGTCTAAATGCTAGTAGTGAATTATGGTTGAGTAATATTCAATGTTATGATATTTAAGTTGTGGTGTCATTCTTCTAGTGGTGTCGTGTGAACGTCGACTACACGATACTTCACCATTTATGGGCCTAGGGGAGTGCATCTTGTATTCGGTTGCTAATTGCGGGGTTGCCGGAGTGACAGAAACCTAAGCCCCCGTTAGTATATCGATGCAGAGGGATCGCAGGATCTCAGAGTTTAAGGCGTGGTTAGATTTATCTTAATTACTTTCTTGTAGTTGCGGATGCTTGCAAGGGGTATAATCACAAGTATGTATTAGTCCTAGGAAGGGCGGTGCATTAGCATAGGTTCACCCACACAACACTTATCAAAACAATGAAGATTAATCAGCTGTATGTAGCGAAAGCACTAGACTAAAATCCCCGTGTGTCCTCAAGAACGTTTGGTCATTATAAGTAAACAAACCGGCTTGTCCTTTGTGCTAAAAAGGATTGGGCCACTCGCTGCAATTATTTCTCTCGCATTTTATTTACTTGTACTTTATTTATCTGCAATATCAAAACCCCCTGAATACTTGTCTGTGAGCATTTACAGTGAAACCTTCATCGAAACTGCTTGTCAACACCTTCTGCTCCTCGTTGGGTTCGACACTCTTATTTATCGAAAGTACTACGATACACCCCCTATACTTGTGGGTCATCAAGACTATTTTCTGGCGCCGTTGCCGGGGAGTGAAGCGCTATTGGTAAGCGGAATTGGTAAGGAAATTTACTGTTTGTGCTGATTTTATTTCTGCCTGCTGCTATAAATCATTATGGAGAGATCTTCTCTTCAATTTCTATTTGGGAAATCTACTACTACTGCAACGGTAGTGGATGAAGCGCCAGGTGAGGAAGTAGTACCATATAAAATACCTACGAAAATTATTGAACGTGTTATGGATAACCGCTATGAAGGGGATGGAACTGTCCATCCTGGTGATCATTTACTATTTTTGCATGAATTATGCGGGTTATTCAAATGTGCAGGTATTTCCATGAATGAAGTTAGGAAGAAACTATTCACTATATCGCTGTCTGGTAAAGCGGCGCACTGGTATAAATTGCTGAAGAATGGTGATTCTATTGATTGGGAGGACATTGTGCCTTTATTCTATTCCAAATTTTATCCTCCAAGTGAAATTCACAAAGATCGGAACCGCATATATAATTTCTGGCCTCATGATGGAGAAAGTATTGCCCAAGCTTGGGGGAGATTGAAGTCTTTAATGCTCAAATGCCCCATTCATGAGCTTCCTGGTAATGTTATTATTGATAATTTCTATGCAAGACTTTCTTTTCAAGACAAGACCTTGCTGGATACTTCTTGTTCTGGATCATTTACACGCAAGAATGAAGAGTTTAAAAGGGACCTTCTTGATCGGATCCAAGAAAATACTGAAGGATGGGAGAACGACAAAGATAGAGAATCAGGTATAATTTATGATTATAAATGTATTGAAGCTTTTATGGATACTGATAAATTTCGTAATATGAGTGCTACATATGGTCTTGATTCCCAAGTTGTTGCAAATCTTTATAAAGCTTTTGCCTCTCATTATGAACTGCCTAAGAAGAATTTTGATAAGTATCATGAACCGTATAAAGATAAAATTGATTCATCTGTAAACAAATGTGTAGTGATTGAAACTGTTGATAATGTTATTCCTGAAGCTTATATTGAAAAAACTCCTTTCCCTGCTAAAATGAAGGAGTACTCTGTCATATCTAGTGCGTTAATAAAAGTGAAAAGAAACCTAAAGAACCTGAAGAACAAATTAAAATTGAACCTGCTGTTGCAATAGTTAAAGATCTTGTGACTGAGAATGTGGAGGATGGTCATATTATTTTCTGTGAAGATGCTTCTAATATTGTTTCACATCCTAATAAACCCAAACAAGTTAGTGTTCCTATGCTATCTGTTAGAATTGGTGATCATTGCTATTATGGTTTATGTGATATTGGTGCAAGTGTTAGTGCTATACCTTATGAACTTTACACGGAGATTATGCACGAAATTGGTTCTTGTGAACTTGAAGATATTGATGTGGTTATTCATCTGGCTAATAGAGAAACTATTTCTCCAATTGGTATTGTTCGAGATGTGGAAGTTCTATGTGGTAAGATTAAATATCCTGCTGACTTTTTGGTACTTGGTTCTGCTGCTAGTGATTATTGTCCTATCATTTTTGGTAGACCTTTTCTAAATACTTGTGGAGCTATTATAGATTGTAAGAAAGAGAAAATTTTGACTAGATTTGCTGGTGAACCTTATGAATTTAACTTTTCTAAATTTACCAAAACTCCTTATAAAGTTGACTTGCCTAGTAATGATTTTAAAATGGAGCAGTGTGCATCTATTGTTCTTGTTCCTAATAACCCTTTGCAGCAACATTTGGAGAATAGTGAAAGTGAAGCTTTTAGGAAAGAAAGAGATGAGCTTGAGGAAATTTTTCGTCGCCAACCTATTCTCAAGCATGATTTACCGGTGGAAGATCTGGGTACAACACCACCACCGAAGGAAGATCCTGTTTTTGATCTAAAGCCTTTACCTGATAATCTTAAATATGCTCATATTGATGATAAGAAAATATATCCTGTTATTATTAGTTCTAAGCTTTCAGAGATTGAGGAAGAAAGGTTATTGGAAATATTGAAGAAACACCGAGGGGCTATTGGCTATACTCTTGATGATTTGAAAGGGATTTCTCCTTCTATTTGCCAACATGCTATTAATATGGAAGAAGATGCAAAGCCTGTTGTTGAACATCAACGTCGTCTAATTCCGAAGATGAAGGAAGTGGTAAGGAATGAGGTATTAAAACTGCTTGAAGCTGGTATTATATATCCTATTGCTGATAGTAGATGGGTTAGTCCTGTGCATTGTGTTCCTAAGAAAGGAGGAATGACTGTTGTGCCTAATGATAATGATGAGCTTATTCCTCAAAGAATAGTTGTAGGTTATAGAATGTGCATTGATTTTCGAAAAGTTAATAAAGTTACTAAGAAAGATCATTACCCTTTACCCTTTATTGATCAAATGTTAGAGAGGTTGTCTAAAAATACTCATTTTTGCTTTCTTGATGGTTATTCTGGGTTTTCACAAATTGCTGTTAAAGCTAAAGATCAAGAGAAAACCACTTTTACTTGTCCTTATGGAACTTATGCTTATAGGCGTATGCCTTTTGGTTTATGTAATGCTCCTGCTACTTTTCAAAGATGCATGTCTGCTATTTTTCATGGTTTTTGCGAAAGTATTGTAGAGGTGTTCATGGATGATTTTTCTGTCTATGGGAATTCTTTTGATAATTGCCTGCGAAACCTCGATAAAGTTTTGCAGAGATGTGAAGAAACTAACCTTGTTCTTAATTGGGAGAAATGCCATTTTATGGTTAATGAAGGAATTGTATTGGGACATAAAATTTCTGAGAGAGGTATTGAAGTTGATAGAGCTAAAGTTGAAGCAATTGAGAAGATGCCCTATCCGAGGGATGTTAAAGGTATTCGTAGTGTTCTTGGTCATGCTGGGTTTTATAGGAGATTTATTAAAGATTTCTCTAAAATTTCAAAGCCTCTTACTAATCTTCTTCAAAAAGATGTACCTTTTGTTTTTGATGATGATTGTAAGGAAGCTTTTGAAACTCTAAAGAAAGCCTTAACAACTGCTCCTGTAGTTGAACCTCCTGATTGGAATTTGCCTTTTGAAATTATGTGTGATGCTAGTGATTTTGCTGTAGGCGCTGTTCTTGGACAGCGGGTAGATAAAAAATTAAATGTTATTCATTATGCTAGTAAGACTCTTGATGCTGCTCAAAGAAATTATGCTACAACTGAAAAAGAATTGTTAGCTGTAGTCTTTGCTTGTGATAAGTTTAGACCTTATATTGTTGATTCAAAAGTTACAATTCATACTGATCATGCTGCAATTAGATACCTTATGACAAAGAAAGATGCTAAGCCAAGGCTTATTAGATGGGTACTTCTGTTGCAAGAATTTGATTTACATATTATAGATAGGAAAGGTGCTGATAATCCTGTTGCTGATAATTTGTCTAGATTGGAAAATATTGCTTATGATCCTGTTCCTGTTAATGATAGTTTTCCAAATGAACAATTGGCTGTAATAAAGGTGAGCTCGCGAGAGAGCCCTTGGTATGCAGATTATGCTAACTTTATTGTTTCGAAGTATTTGCCTCCAACCTTTTCAGCTCAGCAAAGGAGGAAATTCTTTTATGACTTGAGGCATTATTTTTGGGATGACCCACACTTATATAAAGAAGGAGTGGATGGTATTATGCGAAGATGTGTTCCTGAATATGAACAACAGGAGATATTGAATAAATGTCATGGAAGTGTTTATGGAGGACACCACGCTGGAGATAGAACCGCGCAAAAGGTTCTACAATCAGGTTTTTATTGGCCAACACTCTTCAAAGATGCAAGGAAATTTATTTTATCTTGTGATGAATGTCAAAGAGTTGGTAATATCTCCAGACGCAATGAAATGCCTATGAATTATACTCTTGTTATTGAACCATTCGATTGTTGGGGATTCGACTTCATGGGACCTTTCCCTTCTTCAGATGGTAACACTCATATACTTGTCGCTGTTGATTATGTTACTAAATGGGTAGAAGCTATACCTACAAAAAGTGCTGATGGTGAGACCTCTATAAAAATGCTTGTAGATATTATATTTCCTAGATTTGGAGTACCTAGATATATTATGACTGATGGAGGTTCTCATTTTATTCATGGAGGTTTTAGAAAAACTCTTGCTAAGTATGGTATTAATCATAGAATTGCTTCTGCTTATCACCCTCAAACTAGCGGTCAAGTAGAATTATCAAATAGAGAGATTAAAGCTATCTTGGGTAAGACTGTTAATAAATCTAGAAAGAATTGGCCTAGCAAATTGAAAGAAGCGTTATGGGCTTATAGAACTGCTTATAAAAATCCTATGGGAATGTCGCCTTATAAAATGGTTTATGGAAAAGCTTGTCATTTACCTTTAGAACTAGAGCACAAAGCTTATTGGGCTGTTAGAGAACTAAATAAAGATCCTAAATTAGCCGGTAATAAGAGGTTGTTGCAATTAAGTTCTCTAGATGAATGGAGAAGTGAAGCTTATGAAAATGCTAAACTCTTTAAAGAAAAAGTTAAGAAATGGCATGATAGAAGGATCATCAAAAGAGAATTTAATGTTGGAGATCAAGTTCTATTGTATCGGTCTCGTCTCAGATTCTTTGCAGGGAAATTACTCTCGAAGTGGGAAGGACCATATGTTGTTGAGGAGGTGTATCGTTCAGGAGCAATTAAAATTAGCTCTCTCCAAGGCAATGCCACACAAGTGGTGAATGGACAAAGACTCAAGCATTATATCTCGGGCGATTCTTATAATGTTGATGTTGATATTATTCAAGTGGAAACACCGGAGGCTTTCATCAAAGGACAAATTGACAGTCCGCCAGAACTGGACTTTGAATAGGTAACAGTATAGGTAATAAAAAGTCCGCGTTTACCTTTCCGAACATTATTTCTGCTGTTTTTGGAAAATATGAAAAATTACGGAATCGAAACGGAGTGGAAAAGACGCGCGAGGGCCCGTCACCACAGGCCGGCGCGGGCCCCACCCTGGCCGCGCCGACCTATGGTGACGGCACCTCGGCGTCCCGTTTCCACTCGTTTTCGGCCTGGAACCTTCCTTTTGTCGTAAAAATATTTGCTATATAATCCCCCGGACCCCTGGAGGTCCGTAATATCGTTTTCTCGTCGTGTTTTGTTTCGAGCTGTTTTCTGCCAGATTTGTTTCGATCTAGAAGCACCATGGTCTCCAACAATAAAGACAAGGGGCCTTGGAGGGAAGAGATAGATGAAAGGATCAATAAGGATAAGGAGAAGATAGCATCAGCAAAAGGAGAGTGGGAAACTACGAGGAGTAAGCCAATCTTGGTGGGATCGGTTAACACTGGGCGTTCTTTTTCTCATAACTTGCAGGGAGCTCTTCCGCCTGCTCTGGACCTCGACTCTTTCCCTTGTGTGGAGGAAGCAATACGGGTTGCTGATGAGTTTTGTGATCAATATCGTGCTCTAAGGAGGGAAGTGGAGATACTTCAGGAGGAGAACCAGCGACTTCGCAGAATGCTGGAATATTACTCAAATCCCAGCACAAGGCCATCACCGCCACACTCGGATAACAATGAGTCTTTTCAGGTTTTGGTGCAGAATTGCAAAATTGAGAAGCTGAAGCTGAAGGAGATCCTTATGAAGCGCGAGAGGAATCCATCGCCATCATCACCGGGAGTAATTCATCGTCGGTATTGGCATCCCCTTGGTTTGTTCCAAGCTTGGGGGAGTGCCGCGGTATCACATCACCACCACCTTTATCTTTTACTATTAAGTAGTGTCATATCATGAGTAGGGAAGTTATCATATAGAATAGTATGCAATGTGGAAGTATCTCTCTTAGTTAGTTATCGATGTATCCGTTGGTGTGAGTTATCGTTATGGAATATTAATGAGAAGTCTTATCATTTACTTTTTGCACACCTTATTTTAGTTTGCAATCTCCATTATATGATTATTCTTGACATGAGTATTGATATCACTTTGGGAACATTAAGTAAATCTATTTGGTTTTGGCAAACTTAGCATTGGTCAATAGCAACAACACCTTGATGTTTAATGAAAGAGAGAAATACACTTAGATACATTATTCTATTATCTCTATGCTTAGTATTCTAAAGTTAAAATTGCTTGTGCTTATGAGAAAGATGCATGATTGTTTCTATCATATGTATATTTGTTTGTTTCCCTCAACCTTTATGCTTGCTATCAAACCTTGCTAGCCAAAGACCTGTATCGAGAGGGAATGCTTCTCATACATCCATAACCTTAGACCAAACCTATGCCATTTGTGTCCACCATACCTACCTACTACATGGTATTTTCTGCCATTCCAAGTAAATACTTCATGTGCTACCTTTAAATGATTCAAACTATACTACTCCTTATTTGTGTCAATGTTTTATAGCTCATGAGGAAGTATGTGGTGTTTTATCTTTCAATCTTGTTGGGCGGACTTTCACCAATGGACTAGCGGCACATCCGCTTACCCAATAACTTTGCAATAAGAGCTGGCAATGAGGTTCCCAGCCTCAATTAATAACTTTCATTAATAATTCTCTTCACATGTTTTGCTCTGATTCATCAGTAAGCAACTTAATTTTGCAATAGACACTCCTCCATGGTATGTGAATGTTGGAAGGCACCCGAGGATTCGGTTAGCCATGGATTGAGAAAGCCAAGGTTGGGGGGAGTGTCATCCTAAATAAAACTAAAATACATGTGTAAACAAAAGAGAAGGGGGATGATCTACCTTGCTGGTAGAGATGCCGTCCCTCATGGGAGCCGCTCTTGGAAGGTTCGTTTGGCAAGGGGTTAGAGTGCCCGCTACCATTCGTTGACAACAACAAACACCGCTCAAAATCTTACTTTTATGCTCTTTATATGATTTCAAAACTTGAAAAGCTCTAGCACATGATTTAATCCCTGCTTCCCTCTGCGAAGGGCCTGTCTTTTACTTTTATGTTGAGTCAGTAAACCTATTTCCCTCTATCTCAAGCAAGCAATTGAGTTGTTGTGAACCAATCATTTATGCTATGATTCAGTTGATCATGTCTTTTATACTTTCTTGTTTAGTACCAATTTTATCTGAATGAATATGACTTTGAAGTTATCAATGATTATGAAGAGATTGTTATGCTTAAATATGAAGGCTCAGCTATAAATTCTAATATGAAAGCTTTGCTTAGAAGTACAATCCGTTAGCAGTTCTCTGACCAAGAACAAAGTTTGCCATCACCAACTATGATTTCTTATGCACCTTTACTTGTGATTTCTCTTTACTTATTTCGAGATGAGTTATATGAGGAAGTTGTTTACTAGAATGTCTTGTGTGAATGAATATGATGCTTCTTGTCCGTATTTTATTTATCGACTCTTCACTCCATAAACATGTGGTCTTGTTTATCGAGCTCAGTTTCGCTTGGGGACAAGCGAGGTCTAAGCTTGGGGGGAGTTGATACGTCCAATTTGCATCACTATTTTGTATCATAATTTGCTGTTATTCATTGATATATTTCATATTGGGACACAATACTTATGTTATTCCATCTATTTTGCATGTTTCATCATCATTGGAGGATCAAGCACCGGAGCCAGGATTCTGCTGGAAAAAGCACCGTCGAACGCAATATTTCGGAAGATCAACTGTGGAAGGGAATTTCACGAAAATTCCTATTTTTCCAGATGACGGAGGGAGCCAGAAGGGGAAGAAGAGAGGGGCCATGTGGGCCCAGACATAGGCGCGCCCGGCCCCGGCCGCGCCACCCTATGCTCGGGGGCCCCACAGCCTCTTTCGCCTCCTTTTCTTCGCGTACTCCTTCGTCCCGAAAACCTAAGCCACAGAGGGATCCTCACGAAGGGTTACAGCCGCCTCTGCGGGGCGGAGAACACCAGAGAGAAAAGAGCTCTCCGGCGGGCAGGAATCCGCCGGGGAAATTCCCTCCCGGAGGGGGAAATCGACGCCATCGCCATCGTCATCGAGCGGGACATCATCTCCATCATCATCATCATCATCTCCACCATCTACACCGCCATCACCACCGCTGCACCTCGTCATCGCTGTAGCAATTCGGGTTAAATCTTGATTGTTTGATAGGGGAAACTCTCCCGGTGTTATTCTATACTTGTTGTAGATGCTATTGAGTGAAACCATTGAACCAAGGTTTATGTTCAGATTGTTATTCATCATCATATCACCTCTGATTGTATTCCATATGATGTCTCGTGAGTAGTTCGTTTAGTTCTTGAGGACATGGGTGAAGTCTAAATGCTAGTAGTGAATTATGGTTGAGTAATATTCAATGTTATGATATTTAAGTTGTGGTGTCATTCTTCTAGTGGTGTCGTGTGAACGTCGACTACACGATACTTCACCATTTATGGGCCTAGGGGAGTGCATCTTGTATTCGGTTGCTAATTGCGGGGTTGCCGGAGTGACAGAAACCTAAGCCCCCGTTAGTATATCGATGCAGGAGGGATCGCAGGATCTCAGAGTTTAAGGCTGTGGTTAGATTTATCTTAATTACTTTCTTGTAGTTGCGGATGCTTGCAAGGGGTATAATCACAAGTATGTATTAGTCCTAGGAAGGGCGGTGCATTAGCATAGGTTCACCCACACAACACTTATCAAAACAATGAAGATTAATCAGCTGTATGTAGCGAAAGCACTAGACTAAAATCCCCGTGTGTCCTCAGAACGTTTGGTCATTATAAGTAAACAAACCGGCTTGTCCTTTGTGCTAAAAAGGATTGGGCCACTCGCTGCAATTATTTCTCTCGCATTTTATTTACTTGTACTTTATTTATCTGCAATATCAAAACCCCCTGAATACTTGTCTGTGAGCATTTACAGTGAAACCTTCATCGAAACTGCTTGTCAACACCTTCTGCTCCTCGTTGGGTTCGACACTCTTATTTATCGAAAGTACTACGATACACCCCCTATACTTGTGGGTCATCAAACGGCCTCGTCCTTCTCTTTGCCACGAGCGTGGCTGCTCTCTGCTTTGTCTGCGTCATGGCGAATCACGAACCCTGCCATATTGGCATCGAAAGAGAACCCTGGTTCCCTTATGGAGTGGCTGAGATCGACCGTGTCGACGCCATGGGAGCGGGCGTCGTGGAGAAGAGCCGATGAGGTCGGCTTCACGGAGGCCCCGACTTTGCCATTCCGATCCTCGTACTCGACCGGGGTGCTTTTCGCCATCTCTGATGTGGATGGCGAGATGGTTGTCGTTGAAGATGTGTCCCACCGGGCGTGCCAGAATGTGTTGACGTCAGAAACCCACCGGCGGGCAACGACTGGCCAACACCGTAGAGCCGGGAATGACTAGGGCTGCGGCTGGCCCCAGTCCCTCAGAGCGACGGCCCGCAAAGCCTCCTGGTCGCGCGCCGATGCGGGTCGCAAGGGCGTGCCACCTGACCTATACCTGGTCAGGAAGGTGTGGATGATGCCTCGCTTAGTTTCCTGCAGGGCACACACGTACACGTTAAATACGAGCCTCGATCGGCTCTCAGGTTGTCCTGTGAATCGGCTCATGGAGCCGATCCACCCATGATTCGTCCAAGGTGGCCGAACATATGGTGGTCCTGCTTGATCAAGATAAAGCATATGAGATCCACGACGATCTAGGGTTTTCACCGCATAATCGGATCATCCTACTCACGATTGGGCCTCGCGCTCACGCACGGTAAACGTAAGCCAGCCCTAGACAAGGCCTAAAAACCAACACTAGGTTGATCCTCGGAACGTCCTGTCTAGGGGCAGCAAACTACACCCTGCATGCCGCTGGATCCTCCAACCCTTTGTAAGGCCTAACTATTGCAGATATTAAACTAATCCTTGATGAATCAAGGAGCGACCATAACGGATCAGATCTACTAAATAAAGATCAAGCGGGGTGCCGCCCCTGCACCCATGATGAGGCACAAGGACGGCTAGACGCGCAAGGGTTGCACTACGCGAGCATATTATGCTAAGAACGATGCTAACCCTAACGCGTCTATGATAACTACGTTGCTCGCCATCAAAAAGGCTTCAGTACGAGCAACGCATGAACAACTAGGCAGGCTCGTGCTGCCTAGATCGCGAGATGCGATCTAGGCAGCATGGTGCTTACCGGAGGAACCCTCGAGACGAAGGAGTTGGCGATGCGCCGAGATTGGTTTGTGTTGAACGTTGGTTGTTGTTTATTCCATAAACCCTAGGTACATATTTATAGTCCAGGGGACTTTCTAATGTGGGCGTGCACTAAACCGTGCACGAGATAAACTCTAATTTCTACGTAACCTACTATAAAGATACACGGGCCAACTAGCCCAAACTTGATACACAAGGCCGATTCACATATCTGTCCACGCATATATCTTCAAGTCCATTTTGATCGCGGCCCACCTCTGACTTGGCCAAATTCTGGTGATAACACGCTGCTGCTAAATGGGACCCGCATGTCATCCTCTATGTACTATAAAACTTTCTTTTCTTGGATTTTTTTTGGCACCTCATATTTGGTCACTTGACTTTTTCTTTCGATCCCCTGCTGCCTCTCAAACAGTGATACCGCTGCTAAATGGGACCCGCATGTCATCCTCTATGTACTATAAAACTTTCTTTTCTTGGATTTTTTTGGCACCTCATATTTGGTAACTTGACTTTTTCTTTCGATCCCCTGCGCCTCTCAAACAGTGATACCGCTGCTGCTAAATGGGACCCGCATGTCATCCTCTATGTACTATAAAACTTTCTTTTTTTGGATTATTTTTGGCACCTCATATTTGGTCACTTGACTTTTTCTTTCGATCCCCTGCCGCCTCTCAAACGGTGAGACCGCTGCAGCTAAATGGGACCCGCATGTCATCCTCTATGAGCAATCAACTTTCTTTTCTTGGAGTTTTTTTGGCACCTCATATTTGGTCACTTGCCTTTTTCTTTCGATCTCATGCCACGTTTGAAACGTTGAGGTACCTGCTGGCTCATGGGACCCGCATGTCATCCTCTCGTGTGCTATAAAAGTTTCCTTTGTTGGATTTTTTTCACCCTCTGATTTTTGGCTTGCCTTTTTCTTTTGATCCCCTGCCCCCTTTGAAACGTTGAGTAAGCTGTTGGTTCAAGGGACCCGCATGTCATCCTCTATGTCCATCAACTTTCTTTTCTTGGATTTTTTTTCACCCCCTAATTACTAGCTACTTTCTTTTTCTTTTGATCTCAAGCCGCATTACAAACATTGAGACCGCTGCTGCAAAATGGGACCCACATGTCATCCTCTATGTACAATAAATCTTGGATTATTTTTGGCTCCTGATATTTGGTCACTTGCCTTTTTCTTTCGATCTCATGCCGCCTTTGAAACGTTGAGTAAGCTGCTGGCTCATGGGTCCCGCATGTCATCCTCTACGAACAATAAAAGTTTCCTTTCTTGGAGTTATTTTTTACCCCTAATTTCTGGCTATTTGCCTTTTTCTTTTGATCCCCTGCCCCCGTTGAAACGATGAGGACGCTGTTGGCAGGTCGGTCCCACATGTCATCCTCTATGAACAATAAAAGTTTCCTTTGGTGGATTTATTTTTGACCCCTAATTAATTTCTGGCTATTTCCTTTATTTTTCTTTTGATCCCCTGCCGCCTTGGAATTGTTGAGAATGCTGCTGCCTCATTTTTCTTTTGGTCCTGTGCCGCCTTGGAAACGTTGAAACCGCTGCTACAAAATGGGACCCGCATGTCATCCTCTATGTACAATAAAGTTTCTTTTCTTGGATTATTTTTGGCTCCTGATATTATGTCACTTGCCTTTTTCTTTCGATCTCATGCCGACTTTGAAACGTTGAGGATGCTGCTGCCTCATGGGTCCCGCATGTCATCCTCTCAGAACGATAAATGTTTTCTTTTCTTGTATTTTTTTACCAACTGATTTTTGGCTTTTTTTATTTTCGATCCCCTGCCGCCTTTGAAACGTTGACTCCTGCTGGCTCATGGGTCCCCGATGTCAGCCTCCCCGTACAAGAAACATGTGATATTTTATTTTGCAGACAATAAACGTTGTATTTCGCTCTGAGCTATTGCAAACGGATAAATTAAATCTTTATATCTACATAAACAAACTTATATGTTGAATCTCCTTGTTTTTTGTTTTTGCGAAGCATAGGACTTTCCTGTTTTTTTTTTGAGAAAAATCCGACCTTTCCTGTTTTGGAGTGGGCTGAAATTGTACGAGTCAAAAGGCCCAGCAGGATAGTTCGAAGGCCCAGATGTCCAGATACAGCCCAATTGAAATCTTTCTTTTCTTGGATTTTTTTCACACCCTGATTTCTGGCTACTTCATTTTTCTTTCGGTCCTGTGCCGCCTTGGAAGCGTTGAGACCGCTGCTACAAAATGGGACCCGCATGTCATCCTCTATGTACAATAAAGTTTCTTTTCTTGGATTATTTTTGGCTCCTGATATTATGTCACTTGACTTTTTCTTTCAATCTCATGCCGACTTTGAAACGTTGAGGAAGCTGCTGGCTCATGGGTCCCGCATGTCATCCTCTATGAACAATAAAAGTTTTCTTTGTTGGATTTATTTTTTTCCCTAATTTCTGGCTATTTGTCTTTTTCTTTTGATCCCCTGCCCCCTTTGAAACGATGACGACGCAGCTGGCAAGTCGGTCCCACATGTCATCCTCTATGAATAATAAAAGTTTCCTTTGATGGATTTATTTTTGACCCTAATTAATTTCTGGCTATTTCCTTTTTTATTTTGATCCCCTGCCGCCTTGAAATAGTTGAGGATGCTGCTGCCTCATGGGTCCCGCATGTCATCCTCTCAGAAAGGTAAATGTTTCTTTTCTTGAATTTGTTTACCAACTGATTTTTGGCTTATTTTTTCTTTCGATCTCCTGCCACCTTTAAAACGTTGACGACGCTGCTGGCTCATGGGTCCCCAATGTCAGCCTCCCCATACTGCAAATCCTCTTTCTGCAAAGGTTGTATTTCTAGATAGATAAGGTGGATTCGAATCTGCCATGGTTCAGGCAGCTCAGGTAAGCCTTCTTGCACTAATTAATGGAAGTAGTGTATCGCAAGGTCAAGACATGTGGCTCGGTGTAATGAATCTATATGAATCATGTTGTGGGTTCAATCTGATAGTTCTCTAACAGGTCAGCCAAAATAGAAATTAAGTTTTTTTCTAAAACGAAATGCAAATTAAGATGAACACAAACATTAGTTATCATAATAGTTGATCATACATACATACTTGCTAAGAGCAAAAGCTTGCCAGAGTTTTACCACCCATACAATTAATTAGCAGTTCAGATAAGATAACCTTATATAAGTATAACTACAAATGCATTTGCTAAGGGCTCATGGGACAACAGAACTAGACAACCGCGAACTTTATGACCAGCATGTCACAGCGGCATCGAAAGATCTTGACCTTCAACTTTGATCCAATGCGAAGTTTGGCACCGTCAATGAACTTTTTCCACCTGGAAGTAACAGCCAAGCGGCCATCTGTGGGACTGACAGAGTACCGTCCCTCCACGGTGAGACCTTCACTCTCCATGACGAGGGATATCTTGCCCCTTCGGCCAGCATTGAGATCCTTGGAGATACTTTTAGGCAATTTCTGATTCAAAGCAAGAGATACCACCAAAAATTAGTCAATGGCACCAATGCACTGAACCATGTGAGACTTTGAGCAGAGAAGACATCAAGATAAGAGCAGTTATGCTGTCATATACTCACGAACATAGCCTTCAGATGCGTCCTGGTCACCACACGGGTGGCCACAGCAATGAGCTGAGACCTCGGTGATCTGGCTGGGGCAGGTGCATGAGCCTGGGCTGGTACACGAGCTGGTGCTGATGCAGGAGACTGCTGGGCAGGTGCAGTAAACGGTGCCTCTAGAGGAACCGGTGCTGATGCAGGAGACTGTTGGGCAGGTGCAGTAAACGGTGCAGCTAGAGGAACCAGTGCTGATGCAGGAGCCTGCTGGGCATGTGTAGTATATGGGGCCTCTACAGGAACCAATGCTGATGTAGGGGACTGCTGGGTAGATGCAGTAAACGGAGCTGGTACAGGAACCGGTGCTGATGCAGGAGAGTGGGAAGCCGGTGCCGGTGCTGGTGTGGTTGCCCTTTGTGACATCCGCTCCTGTTCCATCAGGGGATCTGCAGCTTTGATCATGTTAAACCCAGCAAGCTAGAACAGAGGGAATGGTTTAGAACAACTGCTCAGAATGCAGTTATCAAAAGATATGAGTAGAAAAAAGTTACATATTATATATTTGGAAGTGTCTCCAACTCTGTAAGCAGTTACGTATATCTGCCCGTTTGAGTTTCTGATCCTCAGCTCGTCGCCCTTCTTCAGACCGTAGTCAAAAGCAAACTTTCTCCAATCATGTCCATACAAATATGTGATGGCCTGCGTCTTGTAGACATACACCTCATAGACCGTGTAGGTGTTCATCAATTTGCCATTGCCATGCATAGTGAAAGATCCTTCATGCGGACACATCTGGTTAATCATTGGACGAAGTTCACAAGGTACAGTCTGCATGTGAAAATTGATACAAATGTAAGAAGCAGGAAGACTAAAAACAAGACTTTACTATATGCCAATTCATGCTAAACCACTGAGAATACATACCTGTAACTCTGTGAAGGAGCTACTAGAAAGGTAGATAGAGCCATAGGAGGTGTTATATGCGGGGTATGTACATGGGCCCGCCATATTCCCGCAAGCTCGGCATCGGGATGGTGAAGGAAACATGGGAGGTACTACTGGTGCGTAGCGCTGAACGTAAGTGGAAGAATTAGGTTGTGTAAAGTGCATAGTTCAGAGCAATGCAAATGTTGACAAGCAAGTGCATAACACTATGTTACAAACTGAACAGTGAAAAATTAGTGTATGATGAATATAAGCATGCTAATTTGGTGTTTCCGAATTCCAAAAAGCATTAGACAGAGCCAGTGATAATATCAGACATAAATCATGGCATGTATATGTGGCTTAAGAAAATATACCCGAACCCTTGGATGGTTACGGCCCGGCTGGTCCTTGGACTTGAGCTTATATAAGCATCCAGAAGGTGGGGCTGACAGTAACTTGGTGGCAGCCTCTGCAGATGCCTCATCAGCAGCAGTTGCAATCCTTTTGACCAATGAAGGCTTAGCAGTTTCAGTCTGCATATAAAAATTGAAGAGCAACAGACATCAGCAGTGATATATAAAATGAATCTATGAGACACTGATGCATATAGTGCTGGATGTAAGTGGAAGAATAGGTGTGTGTGTTTCTGAACTATTGGTAAGCATTAGACAAAGCCGGCAATAAACAGACAAAAATCAAATCATGTATGAGGATTAAGAAAATATACCTGCTTACTGAAAAGGGTACCACCCAGCTGGCCCGTGGCCTTGTGCTTGAGGAGGTTTTCAGAAGATGGTGGCAGCACCATCGTCTTCACAGCAGCCTCATCAGGATCATTTTTTATCCATTTGAGTAGAGGCACAGAAGTTTCATCCTGCATATGAATAGCAACAGAACTCATCATTGATATTTAATAAATCTATGAGATAGACTGATGCAAATAGTGCGGGTGTAAGTGGAAGAATAGGGTTGTGCATAGAGAACAGTTGACAACAATGCAAATGATTACAAAAGAAGCCAATGGAAATCAACAGTTTATATACTGGATGAGACAGACTGAAAAGTGAAAAATTAGTGTATGATGATTGTAAGCAAACGCAGTGTTTCTGAACTTTTGGTAAGCATTAGACAAAGCCAACAGTAATTAAACAGATAATAATGAAATCATGTATGTGGATTAAGAAAATATACCAGATTCATTAAAAGGTCACCACCCAGCTGGCCCATGGCCTCGTGCTTGTAGAGGTTTTCGGAAGATGGTGCCGGCACCATCGTCCTCACAGCAGCCTCATTAGCCTCATTTTGCATCCACTTGAGTAAAGGCGCAGCAGTTTCAGCCTGCATAAGAATGGGAACAGATCTCAGCAGTGATATTGAATGACTCTGAGACAGACTGATGCATATAGTGCTAGATGTAAGTGGAAGGGTATGGCCGTGTATGGACAACAGTTCACAACAATGCAAGGGTGTGTTCGGTTCTGAAACAGCGTGGAATGGAATGGAATGGTTCCATTTCAGAGGAATGGAATGGTTACATTTTTGTTCGGTTGGGAAAAATGGAGAGCAGAAGAGATCGAGGTTAAACTAACCAATTGTCTCAAAATTGTAATTAACAATTGCAAATGACATTTTAATCTCAAAGTCGTAATTAACAGCGCCTAATGGTGCTCTTTTAATCTAAAAATCGTAATTAACATCATTTTATGTTGGGTTAGGGGAACTGGAGTAGATGAACATTACTGTATGATGATTGTAAGCAAACGAATTTGGTGTTTCTAAACTTTTGGCTTCGAGATCTTATGGGTTTCAACTCTAGCCTACCCCAACTTGTTTGGGACTGAAAGGCTTGGTTGTTGTTGTTGTTGTTGTAAACTTTTGGCAAGCATAGAAAAAACCGACAATAAACAGAGAAAAATCAAGGCATGTTTTGTGGATTAAGAAAATATACCATATTCATTAAAAGATCACCACCCAGCTGGTGCGTGGCCTTGTGCTTGTAGAGGCATTTAGAAGATGGGGGCGGCATCAACATACTGGCAGCCTGATCAGCCGCAGTTTTGATCTTCCTTTTGAGTAAAGGCCCTAAAGTTTCAGTCTGCATATGAATAGCAAAACAAAAGGCAGACCTCAGCAGTGATATTGAATTACTGTATGAGATAGACTGATGCATATAGTGGATGCTCTTAGCCTTTTGCAGCGTGAACACTAGCTATGGACAGACAAAAAAACTAGTTAACTCAGCTTTGTCTAGATATGAATGTACTACCACCATCCAAAAGCTTAAGCCTTATTTATTTTTGAGAAATCAAAACAAGCAAAGTTTGACCAAAATTTTAGAACATTCTATCAACAAATATAATACTGTGTAGATACCGTAGGAAAATATATTTTATTATCTATTTAATGATATTAATTTTGTATTTTGCATGTTACTGATTTTTGGTAAAAGCTTAGTCAAACATGGTATAGTTTGACTTTCTAAAAATAATATAAGCCCAAAGCTTTGGGATGGAGGCAGTAGTATCTAGAGCTAAAACACATCTAGATACATCCGTATCTACAGATAGTTGAGTCAATTAATTTGGATCTGAGGGAGTATCAGATTCAGACTACATCATGGTAAGTTGGTTAAAAAAATTACCCCTGGGCGGTCCCTGCCCAGCTCGGCAGTGGCATTTCGCTTCTTGTGCTGCAGATCGGGCCATGCTCCTGCAGCAGGTGGGGCGCTATTCTCGTTCCCCATAGCCTCAGCACGGAACCTGGAGGTACCAACCTGATACAGAGAATATAGAGCATGGTGTCACAGAGGCTTTACGCACAAACAGCTGAAGACATGTGCTACTTTAAGCATATTCCAGAACAGGAACAGATTGAGGATGCAGAGACCAGAGAGACACTTAAAAGGTAAAGAGTGGATAAGCAAACGGAGTACCTGCTTCGCGGGGCTGGGGACGCAGCTCAGGCTCAGCCAACTGCCCACATGCGTGGTGGCCTTACGCTCCATTGCCCCCACCGCCGAGGTCTTACCTTTCCTGTACAAGCTGACAAAAGATACAGTGAGGATCAGCAGAAACTACAAAGGTTGCAAATGTCGACAAATAAAGGAAGAACACCCCAATCCAAGCAAAGGTAGCCCCCGCCCCCACCCCCATCAATCACTCCCAGCTCGAGGGTGACCAGAAAGACACCCCTTCGCCCAGAATAGGAAAGAGATGCGCAAGATATCGAGGAGAGGAAAAAAGAACCGATCTCGAGAAAGGAGAGAACATTACTAGTCCTACCTAATCCGCTTGGGCTAGATGCAGCTTGCCCCTCCAAGCTGGATGCCTGGACGGTGGAGGCGAAAGGAGGGGATCGAGCTAGCGGCTTGCATCCGTCGGCAATCGGCACTCGATCGGGAGAGAAGGGGTGCTACATAAAGGGGAGGGGTAACATATTTTATTACACAGTGAACTTACTGATGTGACTAGTCATTACATGTCTCACTGAAACTAGGGCCCATAGTGTGGCACCCCAAATTTACTTGAAGCTGCCCGGCGGGACGCATTGGCGCGTCAAGAAACCCCCGAATTGTAGCGGGGAAATGAAACATTTCACAAAAATTCGAAATTCAAGCACACCGCCACGCGCCAAGCACGCGGTTGTTCCTTCCTCTTCCTCGGTTCCTCCTCCCCTATCCGAAAAAACCCCAAATCCCAAGCTCAAACCAAAAAAAAAACAAACAAATCCCCTGGCCGCCATGCATGTCCTCGTTAACCCGCTGGAGATCGTTCCCGGACGATGCGGACCACCCGCCCTGAGATCCAGAATTCCGTCCACCTCGAGGCACTGCGTGCTGTCTCGCAGCAGCGGCTTGAGGGCGCTGAAGAGGAAGTTCCGCCGGAAAGTGCTCATGGCAACCGTGCAAGCTCACCGGCGTGCTGTATCCCGAGAGGAACTGGTCAAAGCTTTGCTATTCGCCACACAAAAAAAATTGCGGGCCAAGATCTGGTCAAAGCTTCGTCGATGGCTTGCCGCGAGAGGCTTGGAGTCCAGAGTCAATAAACTAGCTGCTCGAGGACTTGGGCGGTTTACACGGATTCATATTAACTGACTCAAGTTTGTTAGTCTAGTTAACAAATGCATCTAGATACATCCATATCTAGACAGAATTGAGTCAATTAATATGAATCAGAGGGGAGTACCTGAAAGTGTTTCATGCTACCAACTAATGCGCTGGCAGGAATCGCTGTAGAAGTAATTGTGCTACTACTCATACGATGAACTGATTGTGTGGGTGTCGAATTTTGCAACGCGATCATCCACTGAATGCTTAATCTAGCGCCAAAGGCGTACAAATCATAACATACTACAGCACCAGAACATAAGAGTACGAATCATAAAGTAGCTCAACATTTTGCATCAGGGCTGGGTGGTCCTGAGACTACCGGGACGCCCCTGATGATCTCCGGGTGTGCATCCTCTTCAACGCAAAGCTGTGTACTCGGTCCACGGCCTCCTTCTGTAGGCTGGATAATCTCAGGTGCAGGACCTTCGTCTATGAGAGGCTCGTCATCAGTACCATCCACAGGTGCATCAGGGCTGGGTGGTCTTGAGACTACCCGGACGCCCGTGATGATCTCCGGGCGTGCATCCACTTCAACGCAAAGCTGTGTACTCGGTCCACGGCCTCCTTCTGTAGGCTGGATAATCTCAGGTGCAGGACCTTCGTCTATGAAAGGCTCGTCATCAGTACCATCCACAGGTGCATCAAACTGAGATTCATCTTCAAATCTCCCATCAAACTGAGAGACCTCTTCAACTCTATGCTTCTGCAATTAGTACATCAACCGATTAGACAAACATCTAAGGGATGCAACCTGAACAAATGCCGTTTTACATATTTACCTTCTCATCTGGCACAGCACATGTCCCAGAGCTGAAACCCGTTTCCTGAAGCAAGCGCTTTTTCTCTCCTTCCCGTCCATCCATCTGCAACAAGTTAAATTTGAGTACAGAACCTTGCACAGCAATGCAAACTATTGATTGAAACAGCGGCAACATCAATATAAATAATTAACTACATATGCCAGCACACATACAGTGTGAGCAAGATCTGCTTCTCCTGCTAAAGGATCATTATATGGTTCACCATGCTAAACCCGCCTAACATATGTGCGGTCCATCCCAAAAATGTGTAAATGATCTGCCACTACAGGGTGAGGCCTCTTCTCACCATTCATACATGTGCAGCGCGGGCAATACACGTCCAGGTTGTGACCATCATGAGCTCTAATAAACCCCATAAAGGGTTGAACACCATTTATATATGAAGGGGAACATAAGTGTCCATGCAGTATCCAAGTTCTGTCCATCTGTTTAATTATGAGATACAGTGGTTGGTGATTAATTTAAGGCGAAGTAGGAAATGTATATCCATCGAGTACAAAACTATACTACATGATTATGCATTTCAGCAATCATGTCGAGTACAAAACAAAAAATGCCCATCGACATTTTAGCAAACAGATCGTGTACAAAACTCTGCCATGGCATTTCAGCAAATTAACGGATCGAGTGCAGAACTGACTCTATATGCCCACGCAAATGAACAAATTGATCGATGACAAATCGAGCGGAAAACTATAAAGTGCCAATTAGTTCGAGCATACTGACGAATTTTTTTAGCAGCATCAAGAAAATATAAATCGTTAGGCTGTCTTGCCCGATACATGATTGAGCTAGAGATAGCAGCCCTACCGTGGATCAACTTGACCGCCGGTGCGTCTCGAGAAGAACGACGGGGAGGAGAAGCTTCTTCTTCGCACGGACGGGACGGGGAGGGGAAGCTCTTCGCACGGACGGGGATAAGTTGTGTACGGGTGGGTGGGGGGTCATGCGGCCGGGCCGCCGGGGTGATAATTAAGGTCGGTAGGTGGCGTTTAATGGAGTTGCGTGTGTAATTTGCCGTGCACAAGGTTGAGGAATAGGCGGTTCCCTTTGCCGCGCGCACAATTCAAACTATCCCGCCCATGTAGTTTAAATTCGCCATATTTTCGTTAAATCGACATAAAGTCATGTGAGTGGGGGAAAATTAGCAAAGTTGCTTGAAAAATAGTAAAACTCTGGAATTATCCTTTAAATATGCTCTACTTCGTGTGAAAATCGGGGTGTGGAAGCATGTTGAGCTGTTTTATTTGTACTTTCTTCATTAAAACTCCCATTTTATGCACTTTGGATGGAAAGAAATCATTTGTACATAAATTTTGACAACGCCATTTGCAAACACTAATTGTTTACATGCCAAGATGCACCCATCCACCAAATATATATGTGGCAAAAGTTTATCACAATCTAGCAGATATGCATAATTAGTGAGGGACCCCTTTTGATTTTGTGCAATTTCCACTAATTAGGTAGAGATCGAGAAGGGTTAATTAATTAGGCCATGTTAGGGGTTATGTGTTTTAGATTAGGTTGTGTGGATTCAAATACAACTTCTTTATTTGTGTGCTATGATTAATCAAAACTAGATCGATCGACTGCGCACACATTATTAGAGGCGCATGCCTTTGCGCACAAAGTGCATGTGTGTGTTGTTGGCCACCAACGAGAGAGAGAGAGAGAGAGAGAGAGAGAGAGAGAGAGAAAGAGAGAGAGGTAGAGAGAGCTACATACGAGAGAGCGATTGAAATCCCCAAATTAAACACATATATATGCATGGCACATTTAATTTAATTAGAGGACCGCGAGGCACCCCTGGCCTGCTTGATGCACAATTAAGTGTCATTGGCCTATATATAGGGTTTAATTAGGGTTTAGAGTTTAGGGTTAGGAGGTTAGGGTTTAGGGTTGATGACCCACAAGTATAGGGGATCGCAACAGTCTTCGAGGGAAGTATTACCCAATTTATTGATTCGACACAAGGGGAGACAAAGAATACTTGTAAGCCTTAACAGCGGAGTTGTCAATTCAGCTGCACCTGGAAACAGACTTGCTTGCAAGAGTTTATCAGTAGTAACAGTTTTATGGCAGTGGAAATAGTGAAATAACAGCAGCGGTGAAATAAAGACAGCAGTAGTGATTGTAGTAAACAGCAGGATTAAAATACTGTAGGCACAGGGACGGATTTAACGGGCGTTGCATGGATGAGAGAAACTCATGTAACAATCAAAGCATGGGCATTTGCAGATAATAATAAAACGGTATCCAAGTACTAATCAATCAATAGGCATGTGTTCCATATATAGTCGTACGTGCTCGCAATGAGAAACTTGCACAACATCTTTTGTCCTACCAGCCGGTGGCAGCCGGGCCTCTAGGGAAACTACTGGATATTAAGGTACTCCTTTTAATAGAGTACCGGAGCAAAGCATTAACACTCCGTGAACACATGTGATCCTCACATCACTACCATCCCCTCCGGTTGTCCCGATTCTTGTCACTTCGGGGCCATTGGTTCCGGACAGCGACATGTGTATACAACTTATAGGTAAGATCATAAACAACGAATATCTTCATGAATCAATAACATGTTCAGATCTGAGATCATGGCACTCGGGCCCTAGTGACAAGCATTAAGCATAACAAGTTGCAACAATATCATAAAAGTGACATCTACGGATACTAGGCACTATGCCCTAACAATCTTATGACTATTACATGACCAATCTCATCCAATCCCTACCATCCCCTTCAGCCTACAGCGGGGGAATTACTCACACATGGATGGGGGAAACATTGCTGGTTGATGGAGAGGCGTTGGCGGTGATGGCGGTGAAGATCTCCTCCAATTCCCCGTCCCGGCGGAGTGCCAGAACGGAGACTTCTGGCTCCCGCGACGGAGTTTCGCGATGTGGCGGCTCTCTGGAGGGTTTCTGGCGACTTCGACTTCTCTCCGTGCGTTTTTAGGTCGAACCCGATAAGTAGTCCAAAGGGGGGCGTCGGAGGCCAGCCGAGGGGGCCACACCATAGGGCCGCGCGGGCCCCCCCTGGGCCGCGCCGCCATATGGTGTGGGGCCCTCGGGCCTCCACCTCCTTTGCCCTTCTGGCTCCGTCAATATTTTGGTAAAATAGGGCCATCTGAAGAAATTCCGAGGATTTTCCCGAAAGTTGGATTTCTGCACAAAAACGAGACACCAGAGCAGTTCTGCTGAAAACAGCGTTAGTCCGTGTTAGTTGTATCCAAAATACACAAATTAGAGGCAAAACAATAGCAAAAGTGTTCGGGAAAGTAGATACGTTTTGGACGTATCAACTCCCCCAAGCTTAGCTTATTGCTTGTCCTCAAGCAATTCAGTTAACAACTGAGCGATAAAAGAACTTTCACGAACACATTTGCTCATATGATGTATATATTCTCATGCTATGGCTAATACTTAAGCAGTTCATAATGAGATACATGCAAATAAGATCATCCAACAGCTATGTCAATCATGGAGAGGTACCAACAATTAATAATAAGCACCATGAATCATGTATATAAGCAGGATTGCAATGTTCATAAGAGAATATGATAAAGTGGTATCTCGCTTGCCTGTATTTGATCGGCAAAACATAAATGCCGAGGCACCTCTTGAGTTCATAGAAAGACTAGAAGTAGTGATTGTCAAAGATAAAAGCATCAAAGTTATACCACAATCAATCATATTTTGAGACAAGCATATTATACTAAGAATGACAGTTGTGCTCTCAAGATAGTGCTCAAAGAAAGAATGGAGACACAACATAAAAGTAAAAGATTGACCCTTCGCAGAGGGAAGCAGGGATTAACATGCGCTAGAGCTTTTCATTTGTAAAGCAGGAGTAAAATTATTTTGAGAGGTGTTTGTTGTTGTCAACGAATGGTAATGGGTACACTAACTACCTCATCAACCGGACTCACAAGAGCGGCTCCCATTTTATTTATTTTTGGTTGGCACTCCTTCCAACCTTTCTTTCACAAACCATGGCTAACCGAATCCTCGGGTGCCTGCCATCAATCACATACCATGAAGGAGTGCCTTTTTATTTAAGTTTTATTATGATGATGACACTCCCCCAACCTTTGCTTACACAAGCCATGGCTAACCGAATCCTTCGGGTGCCGTCCAACAATCACAAACCATGGAGGAGTGTCTATTTAAGTTAATTAATTCGGGACTGGGAATCCCATTGCCAGCTCTTTTTGCAAAATTATTGGATAAGCGGATGTGCCACTAGTCCATATGAGAGTCCGTCAAAAGTAAATGACAAGGTTGAAAGCTAAACACCACATACTTCCTCATGAGCTATGAAACATTAACACAAATTGAGAAGCATTTTGAAAGTTTTAAAGGTAGCACATGAGAATTTACTTGGAATGGTTTGAAATGCCATGCATAGGTATTTATGGTGGACACTTTTGGAACAACTTGGTTTTCAGGTGTTTGGAAGCACGAGCGGCGTCACCGCTCAGTACAAGTGAAGGCTAGCAAAAGACTAGGGAGCGACAAATCAAGAGAGCAGTAACTGTCATAATTATGCTTGCGGCAAAATAAATTAACGGAGGCATAAAAGTGATACAATAACTCTGAAGCAATATAAATCATCGAGGCTTAATTGACTTTTTGTTCAGTCATATGCATGCGTGAGCATGTGCCAAGTCGATATAAATGAATTATTCAGAGGAGGATACCACAATGCCATACTTACTTATGAATAAAACAATGCAAGCAAACATCCATGACATGCTACTCATATTAATAAATTGGAACTAAACATGAGAGATCATGAGCTACTAGACTTTCTCAAATAACATATACCTCACATGAACCAACTAAGCATGCTCATATGGATGAGTATATGTACAAAAATGAAAGCAAATAGAGTTCATACCAGCCTCTCACCACAATCAGATTGTCGTAGATCGTCATTATTGCCTTTTCACTTGTGTAGCTTGGATAATATGAAATGAAAACCACGCTCCAGCCACCGAAGACCATTGAACTCATGATGAACTTTACAAACCAAAGAAGAACAGCAAATATTTTTGGTGTTTTCGAATTAGAAACAAGAACAAAAGAAAACAAGCAAACAAAGCAAAATCTTTTTGGGTTTTCTTATAGCAAACTAACGATAGCAAATAAAGCAAACTAAGAGCAAGGAACCAAATAAATAAATGGTGAAGAGAAACAACAGAAATATTTTTGGTCTTTTTGTGTTTTAGGAAAGAAACAAAGCGAAAACAAAAGAATGCAAACTAACAGAAACACAGAAAAGCAGGATGACAGAAATCTGCCAAATCCTGACAGCAGTACAGAAATCGAATTTAACAAAAATCTTCCATTGCTCAGACCAAAAAGTGTTCAACTAATGAAAGTTAGATAACAACCTGGGGAACATGCTCAAAAATTGGCAACTCAAAATAACGTTCTGGCTGTGCGTACGAATTTTTTTGGTAACAGCACAGAATCTGTTTTTGGACAGCACTTCCCCAAATATCATCTCCCTCTCATTAGAAAACCACTCTAGAGACTAAACAAATATGTACAAGTATCCAGCAACCATAATATGCAAAGAATGAGTGATGCCGGTATACCTCCCCCCAAGCTTAGGCTTTTGGCCTAAGTGGAGTTCATTCCCACGGTCCCCATGAAGTGGTGTCTTCGTAGTATGACGAAGAACGACCCGGTTCCATGTATGTGCTGGAGGAAACGTCGGGGTACGTGACGGTGTAGTCGTAGGAGGGCTCGGCGTTCTCGGAGTCATGTTGCTGGTGGAATTCTTGTATCTTCATATGTTCCTCCACCACCTCCTTTGTTAGCGACCATGATTGCCTGTCAATATTAAACAAACCCTGCTGGGGAAGAGGGATTTCTTTCTCATTCCCATCAGCAAACAACATTTTATAGACCATATTATCTATAGTGGAGTCAGTAGTAACAAAACGATGGCTCTTCATAGCAGCAATATCTAGCTTCCTAGGGGTTAATGGTACATCATTAGAATCAAGAGGAATATCTAGATGTGTTAGAATGCGTGATGCAATAGTTCCTCCAAAAATAGGCCCCCTGCTAGACAGGCGGCGAGCAATAAGAGAACCAAGATGATAAGGTGTCTCTCCAGTAAGTGCAACATTCAAGAAAGCAAGATGGTAGCTAGAGATGTTACTAGTATTTTCTCTACCCAAAATGCTAGTACCAATGTAATATGCGAAATACTTAATAGCGGGGAGTTGAATGTTTCTTATCTTCCCTCGCTGGATGGTGCGGCAATCATCCCCGGTGATCCCTCGGTAGAGCTCCAACAAGTCCCGGGGGTTGTCATCAATCCTCCTTGCTGTACCTACAGGGGCAATACCCAATGCACAACAAAATTCTTCCAATTTCATGGTAACAGGAATATCATAAATCTTGAATGCGACTGTCGGCTCATATTCCGTGTTGTGGAACTTGAAGCTCTCAACGAAAACTTTGGTGAGCCTGTAATATTGTCCCCTCTCGTCTCCCACGTAGGTGGCTAGGCCTGCCCTGTTGACGAGGGTGAAGAAGTCATCCAATATCCCTGCATTGGTCAGAAACTCATAACAAGGGAAGGATGAAGCATTAGGAGCCCCATGGTCCTCCTCGGGCGCGAAGCTAGGCGCGATGACATCCTCATTGTAGGATCGCCTAATTTGAGTAGACGCCCTTGAGGGCCTACCGGTGCTGGTTGTTGCTTTCTTGAACAACTCTCCAAACTTGAATTTCTTCATCTTCCCCTTCTGAAATTTTCAACAATCATTATAAAATTTGATTTCAAGGTGTGTAATTGAAGGGAACTACTATAGGAACTTGCTAGAGTACTAAACATGCATCAAAACTAATTTCTACCACTTAGAACAAGCATGCAAGCTCACTAAACATGTTATCTACAGCAGCAAAATATTCAATATATACTCAACCAAATGAAATTCTAATTGGACAATCAAAGGAGTCACATACCAAGGAGTAAATGTGCCAAATTTCAGACAGAAATCTGGGCTGAGCAAGGAGATCGAAAAATCGCGAGTTCTTGAGCAGAAACACGAGTGAGAGAAACTTGGTACGAGTTTTTTCGGGAGAGAGAAGGTGCTGGGAGGAAGAGATGGTGAAGTGGGGCAAGGGGTGGCCCACACCACATGGTGGCGCGGCCCCCTTGCTGGCCGCGCCGGCCTATGGTGTGGCACCCCCTGGTGCCCCACAGGTCATCCTCTGGTGCTCCCAGGTGCCTCGTCGAAAAATAGGACCAACGGTGTAATTTTTGTAATTTTTAGAGAACTTCGAAAAATGCACATTTCTGGGTATTAAATTAATGATTACTGCGCAGGAAAATGATTTCTAAAATCTTAAATGACTAAAGCATATTGCAAAACAAAAGTGCTACAGCAAGTAAAATAGGTGAAGGGAGAAAGAAAGAAAGAAGTGTTGTTTAGCTCTTTTATGCAATAAAATATACTTGTTAACAAGGTTGATCAAGTCTTGCTACCAAATAAATTTTATATGACATAAGAAGAAATAAACCTCAAATCAATCATGTTACCTTATATTGAATTGATATGGATCCAATCACAAGAGTTTGATATTCTTCTTTAGGCTCATATATAGGACAATCAATGGATCCCACTTTGATAGTTTTCACATTAAAAATTGTATTGACTCCACATACTTTATCAATCCTCTTGGGAAAATAAACAGTGTGTTCCTTATCATCAACATTGAAAGTAACCATGCCTTTATTGCAATCAATAACAGCCCCTGCAGTATTAAGAAAGGGTCTTCCAAGAATAATGGACATATTATCATCTTCAGGCATTTCCAACACAACAAAATCAGTTAATATCAAGCAATGCTGAGTAACTTGAACAGGAACATTTTCACATAAACCAACAGGAATAGCAGTAGATTTATCAGCCATTTGCAAAGATATATCAGTTGGTATCAATTTATCTAAATCAAGTCTCTTATAAAGAGAAAAAGGCATCACACTCACACCTGCTCCCAAATCACATAGAGCAGTTCTAACATAATTATTCTTGATGGAACAAGGAATAGTCGGTATACCTGGGTCGCCCAACTTCTTTGGAATCTTACCATTGAAGGAGTAATTAGCAAGCATAGTAGAAATTTCCTCATTGGGGATTTTCCTTTTGTTAGTAACAATATCTTTCATATACTTTGAATAAGGAGGCAATTTAATAGCATCAGTCAAAGGAATTTGCAGAAATAAAGGTTTCATCCAATCACAAAATTTATTATAATGTTCCTCCTCCTTTGATTTTAGTTTCTTAGCAGGAAAAGGCATTTGCTTTTGAACCCAAGGTTCTCTTTCATTACCATGCTTCTCAGTAATAAAATCTTCTTTAGTGTACTTTTTATTTTTAGCAGGCTTTTCAGGTTCTTTTTCAATTTCTTCTTTATCAGGAGTATCATTCTTATCATTATCTTCCTCATGTTCATTACCACTTTCAGTTTCAGCATCAGAAATAGAAATACTATTAGGATCATTAACAGGTTCAGAGGATTCTACAACATTCTTATGTTTCTTTTTCTTTTTCTTAGATGGAGCACTAGTTTTAATTAGTTGAGAATCTTGTTCAACTCTTTTGGGATGCCCTTCAGGATATAGAGGATCCTGGGTAGAAGCACCACCTCTAGTTGTTACTTCACAAGCATGTTTTTCTTTAGAATTATTTCCCAACAAGTCATTTTGCACTTTAGTAAGTTGATCAATTTGAGTTTGAACCATTTGAAAATGTTTAACAAGTATCTTAACATCATTGGAGGTTCTCTCCACAATACCATGCAATTCACTAATAGCTCGGGAATTTTCCATTAAATGATTCTCTACTCTCATATTAAAGTTTTCTTGCTTAACAATATAATTATCAAATTCATCTAAGCATTGAGCAGGAGATTTTGAATACGGAATATCTTCCCTAGTAAAGTGTTGAAGCGAGTGTACCTCAATCATGGATGAAGGGGGAATTGTCTCACATATATCTTCTATAGGAGGTAAATTCTTCACATCTTCAGGTTTAATACCCTTCTCCTTAAGAGACTTCTTGGCTTCCCTCATATCTTCATCATTCAATTTAATCATACCCCTCTTCTTCACTATCGGTGTCGGGGTTGGTTCAGGTGTAGACCAATCATCATGATTCCGGCCTATTTTAGCCAATAATTCTTCAGCGTCGTCTGGAGTTCTTTTCCTGAAAACACAACCAGCACAACTATCCAGGTATGCCCTAGACTCAATAGTTAGTCCACTATAAAATATATCAAGTAAATCATGCTTTTCTAAATCATGGTCAGGCTGAGCTCTAATAAGAGAACAAAATCTAGCCCAAGCCTCAGGCAATTTCTCTCCATCTTCCTGGTCAAAATTATAAATTCTCTGCAAAGCAGCATGTTGAGCACTAGCAGGAAAGTATTTGCGGAAGAAAACATCAAGCAATTCTTTTGGACTTTTAATAGAACCAGGAGGCAAATTATTATACCAAGTTTTAGCATCATCCTTTAATGAGAAAGGAAAAATTTTAGCGACAAAATAAGTACGCATCTTAATATCATCAGAAAACAAGCCACTAAGAGTAGATAACTCAGTCATGTGTTCAACAACACTTTCTTTTTCAGTACCACAAAAGGGTGTTTTCTCAACAATAGCTATATGAGATAAATCAAGAGAAAAATCATAATCTTTATCCCTAATGTTTATAGGAGATGTGGCAAATTTAGGATCAGGAGATAGTTTATATCTAACAGCATGTTCTGCAAGCAACTTTTTAATTTTTCTTGCATCAGTAGTAGCATTGCATTTTTCAATAAAATCATCATCAAGCTCTACATAATCTTCATCAAGATCATCACTAGAATATTCAACAGACTCAGGTGAATTAACAGGTGTAGCAACATTTTCATTAGGAGTTTCAGTATTTTCAATTTGTCTAGACTTAGCAATTGTAGCATCTAGAAAAGATCCCAATGAACCACTATCATCAAGCACAGCAGAAACATTATCAATATTATGAGAATTTTCAGATTCAGCAGAAGTACCAGCACGCGAAGCATGTGGCGGTGAAACAAGTTTATCAATCACAGATGGTGAATCAAGAGCAGCAGAGGTACTCAGAGTTGTACCTTTTCTTGTAGTGGATGGTAATATGGCGATCTTAGTATCGCGAGGTTTACCCATGATGGAGAATTTGCAGCGAACAATATCAATCCAAGTGAACTTCCAAATAAAGCTATGCTCCCCGGCAACGGCGCCAGAAAATAGTCTTGATGACCCACAAGTATAGGGGATCGCAACAGTCTTCGAGGGAAGTATTACCCAATTTATTGATTCGACACAAGGGGAGACAAAGAATACTTGTAAGCCTTAACAGGGAGTTGTCAATTCAGCTGCACCTGGAAACAGACTTGCTTGCAAGAGTTTATCAGTAGTAACAGTTTTATGGCAGTGGAAATAGTGAAATAACAGCAGCGGTGAAATAAAGACAGCAGTAGTGATTATAGTAAACAGCAGGATTAAAATACTGTAGGCACAGGGACGGATTTAACGGGCGTTGCATGGATGAGAGAAACTCATGTAACAATCAAAGCATGGGCATTTGCAGATAATAATAAAACGGTATCCAAGTACTAATCAATCAATAGGCATGTGTTCCATATATAGTCGTACGTGCTCGCAATGAGAAACTTGCACAACATCTTTTGTCCTACCAGCCGGTGGCAGCCGGGCCTCTAGGGAAACTACTGGATATTAAGGTACTCCTTTTAATAGAGTACCGGAGCAAAGCATTAACACTCCGTGAACACATGTGATCCTCACATCACTACCATCCCCTCCGGTTGTCCCGATTCTTGTCACTTCGGGGCCATTGGTTCCGGACAGCGACATGTGTATACAACTTATAGGTAAGATCATAAACAACGAATATCTTCATGAATCAATAACATGTTCAGATCTGAGATCATGGCACTCGGGCCCTAGTGACAAGCATTAAGCATAACAAGTTGCAACAATATCATAAAAGTGACATCTACGGATACTAGGCACTATGCCCTAACAATCTTATGACTATTACATGACCAATCTCATCCAATCCCTACCATCCCCTTCAGCCTACAGCGGGGGAATTACTCACACATGGATGGGGGAAACATTGCTGGTTGATGGAGAGGCGTTGGCGGTGATGGCGGTGAAGATCTCCTCCAATTCCCCGTCCCGGCGGAGTGCCAGAACGGAGACTTCTGGCTCCCGCGACGGAGTTTCGCGATGTGGCGGCTCTCTGGAGGGTTTCTGGCGACTTCGACTTCTCTCCGTGCGTTTTTAGGTCGAACCCGATAAGTAGTCCAAAGGGGGGCGTCGGAGGCCGCCGAGGGGGCCACACCATAGGGCCGCGCGGGCCCCCCCTGGGCCGCGCCGCCATATGGTGTGGGGCCCTCGGGCCTCCACCTCCTTTGCCCTTCTGGCTCCGTCAATATTTTGGTAAAATAGGGCCATCTGAAGAAATTCCGAGGATTTTCCCGAAAGTTGGATTTCTGCACAAAAACGAGACACCAGAGCAGTTCTGCTGAAAACAGCGTTAGTCCGTGTTAGTTGTATCCAAAATACACAAATTAGAGGCAAAACAATAGCAAAAGTGTTCGGGAAAGTAGATACGTTTTGGACGTATCAATCTAGGGTTTAGGGTTTATGTTGTTTAGGGTTTAGGGATTAGGGATTAGGGTTTATTTAGGGTTTAAGGTTTAGGGATCATCGATCGAGTGCGCACACACACATTATTAGAGGCACACGCGCCTTTGCGCATAAAGTGCATGCGTATATGTGTGTGTTTTTTGGCCACCAACGACATATAGATGATCGAGAGAGAGAGAGATTGAAATCCCCCAAGAATATGTTCAAATATATATTAAAATATATGCACGAATGCATGCATGGTAGGCCATGCATGCACACTAATTATATATATATTATGAGGAAACTTAATCAAATGTGTTTTCATTCGAGAGAACTTGTCAAAATTCAAGTTAATTAATTTATCATCGATAATTATATAATTAATTAATGAATCTCAGGGAGATGTTATACAACATATGATCGATATAGGCCATGTATATATTAATTGGTTTTAATCTACCGTTTAATTTGCTAGCTAGCTGCATGCTATATATAGAGCATGTTTTTATTAGATCGGGTTATAGCTAGTATAGTTTAGGGTTATGTGTTTTAATTAACTAGGGTTTGATTAGCTAGGGGTTAGTTATATATATATGGTTTAGGGTTAATGCATGGCACATTTAATTTAACTAGAGGACCGCGAGGCACCCCTGGCCTGCTTGATGCACAATTAAGTGTCGTTGGCCTATATATAGGGTTTAATTAGGGTTTAGGGTTAGCTAGCTGGGTTTAGGGTTTAGTGTTTAGGGTGTTTAGCTAGGGTCTAGGGTTTAGGGTTTAGTGTTTACGGTGTTTAGGGTCTAGGGTTTAGTGTTTAGGGTGTTTAGGGTCTAGGGTTTAGGGTCTAGTGTTTAGGGTCTAGGGTTTAGGGTTTAATTAGTGTTTAGGGTGTTTAGGGTTTAGGGTTTAGTGTTTACGGTGTTTAGGGTCTAGGGTTTAGGGTTTAGTGTTTAGGGTGTTTAGGGTCTAGGGTTTAGGGTCTAGTGTTTAGGGTCTAGGGTTTAGGGTTTAATTAGTGTTTAGGGTGTTTAGGGTTTAGGGTTTAATGTTTACGGTGTTTAGGGTCTAGGGTTTAGGGTTTAGTGTTTAGGGTGTTTAGGGTCTAGGGTTTAGTGTGTTTAGGGTGTTTAGGGTTTAGGGGATTAGGGATTAGGGTTTTAGGGTTGTTTAAGGTTTAGGGATCATCGATCGAGTGCGCACACACATTATTAGAGGCACCCCGCGCCTTTGCGCATAAAGTGCATGCGTATATATATGTGTGTTTTTTTGCCACCAACAACGATATATAGATGATCGAGAGAGAGAGATTGAAATCCCCAAGAATATGTTCAAATATATATCAAAATATATGCACGAATGCATGGTAGGCCATGCATGCACACTAATTATATATATATTATGAGCTAGGCAACTTGATCAAATGTGTTTTCATACGAGAGAACTTGTCAAAATTCAAGTTAATTAATTTATCATCGATAATTATATATATAATTAATTAATGAATCACAGGGAGATCGATAATTAATTTAGGGTTTTAGGGTTGTACGTTTAAGGTTTAGGGATCATCGATCGAGTGCGCACACACATTATTAGAGGCACCCGCGTCTTTACGCATAAAGTGCATGCGTATATATGTGTGTGTTTTTTGCCACCAACGTTATATATAGATGATCGCGAGAGAGAGAGATTGAAATCCCCAAGAATATGTTCAAATATACATTAAAATATATGCACGAATGCATGGTAGGCCATGCATGCACACTAAAATTATATATATATTATGAGGCAACTTAATCAAATGTGTTTTCATTCGAGAGAACTTGTCAAAATTAAAGTTAATTAATTTATCAAGATAATTATATAATTAATTAATGAATCTGAGGGATATGTTATACAACATGATCGATATAGGCCATGTATATTTTAATTGGTGTTAATCTACGGTTTGCTAGCTAGCTGTTATATATATAGAGCATGCTTTTATTAGATCGGGTTATATCTAGTATAGTTTAGGGTTATGTGTTTTAATTAAGTAGGGTTGATTAGCTAGGGTTAGTTACATATATATGGTTTAGGGTTAATGCATGTCACATTTAATTTAATTAGAGGACCGCGAGGCACCCCTGGCCTGCTCGATGCACACAATTAAGTGTCGTTGGCCTATACATAGGGTTTAATTAGGGTTTAGGGTTAGCTAGGGTTTAGGGTTAGGGTTAGGGTTAGGGTTAGGGTTAGGGTCTAGGGTTTAGGGTTTAGTGTTTAGGGTGTTTAGGGTTTAGGGATTAGGGATTAGGGATTTAAGGTTTTAGGGGTTGTTTAAGGTTTAGGGATCATCGATCGAGTGCGCACACACATTATTAGAGGCACTCGCGCCTTTACGCATAAATTGCATGTGTATATATATATATATGTGTGTGTTTTTTGGCCACCAACGATATATTGATGATCGAGAGAGAGAGATTGAAATCCCTAAGAATATGTTCAAATATACATTAAAATATATGCACGAATGCATGGTATGTCGTCGTGGTGAACAGACAGATGCCATAGGATGGCTTATCTTGGGGCCGAATGGACGCTAGAGGATTCGGGGGAGGGTTTGTGACTAGATGGACGAACTTCCGGATGCTTTCCTCAAGAACTTGGCCAAGGCCAGAGGTAGAAGAAGAAAGACACAAGGACGAACTCGCTCTAGATCACCATGTTCATTGATCTCAAAACAGGTTACAGGTTTTCTCTCTTCTGTGGATCGCGCGTATGAAAGAGGCTGCCCCCTCTCCTTATATAGGGGAGAGGGTGGCTTACAGAACAAGAAACCCTAATGGGATCTTTGACTAGACAAACTACTTTACAAAGATACTTTATAAAGCTACTTTAATCACAGATGACGCCGGGGTCTTCTTTAAACAAGGAGGCTGACGTCCTCCGGCTTCTTTGACCGTCATCCTCCTCTTTGTCTTCTAGCCTTCGTTTAAAGCTACTTTGCTTAGCTCATCCTTGTCCTTTAGCTCCTGACGGAATCTTTGACCAGTCAGCCGACATGCCCTTCCTTCCGGTGCGCCGGTATCTTTCCTTCCTGGTTCCGGTATACCCCTCTTGGGGATACCGGCTTAGCTTCACTTAGCCAAACTCTATCTTCCTATTCCGGTATGAATATTAAACCGGTATCTTGATGGATAAGACCATCCGGTTTGGCATGCCTTTGGCATACCGGGGGTCATCCCCCCAACATTAGTCCCCGAAGCTGGTATAGTCTGGCGGATTCTATCCAACAGACCATGCCAGGTTCTCACGTTCTTATATACCGGTTTAATCTATCCGGCGCTCAACTTGGCTCCGGCATCTTTGCCCGGACTCATGCCTTCTCTCTTTGCAAGGCATTCTCCGGCAGCTTATCTTCCGGCATCTTGGTCATTAAATACTTCCTCGGCGAAGTCGAGAATATATCGGGCCCCGCGCCTGACAGAGACATGCGCACTGTGACTGTCGCGCCAGTGTCAGTAGTCACTTCCGTTCGGCTTCCGCGCGCGCATTAATTGAGCCGCACCGGATCCCAACCACTTCTCCGGATCTTGTGTGCCTCCCTGTGGCCCTTTTCTTCCGCGCGTGTATCTTCGCGCCACGTGGCCACACGCGAGGCGAACCGTCGCGGCCCACGGCTGAACCGCTACGGTTCGGCGGTTTTTAGCCCACCTCTTTTTCTTTATAAGGGCAAAACCGCCCCTTCTCCTTCTTCTTCTTCGCATTCTCCACTTCTTCGCGCACTGCCGTTCTTCGCTCGCACGCCTCCGCCGCTCCTTTGCTCGCTCGAGTTCGCCCAGCAAACCCTCACCACCGCACGCCGCCGGATTCCGCGGGAAAAACTTCGCGGCGCCTTCTTTTCCGCCGCGACATTGGAGCTTCTTCGAGTTCCTCCCCATCTCGCCGTCGCCGGACCTCTCTGTCTACATTGAGCCTGCCCCGACGCCGGCGGTTACTTCCCTGTGCGACTCTGCCGCCCCAGGTTAGTCCTTTTTCCCATTTACTCCTCTTTTGCTCGTAGTTCAGATCTTGAGTTGAAAGCATATTTATTCTTTCTTTTTCTTTGCTTTTTCTGTCCTTCGTAGATCTTCTCGCGGGGGTAGTTTTTAGGGAATCTGTTTTTTCCGAGTAGATACCAAAAACCTCTTGAATCCGAATGTCTTCCGAACAATACGCTTCCTCCTCTTCCTCCGGTAACCCGGAAGATCCCGCATCTGACGGGGTCAGCGCGAACTTGCGCGGACGGAAACCGACAGCTCCCAAGAACAAGATGCCGGAAGCTCTAGCCAAGCTTCCGGCACCGATCTTTCCGAGGTCACCCGCGGAGCCTGGATGGGCTCCAGCGTTAGCCAGACGAGATTGACTGGTTATACCGGTCCCGGAGGATTCCGGAAGGAGTTTCCTGCCGGATTCCCGGCGACGAGATTGAGCCGGTGCTCCAACCCGGCGAACGTGTTGTCTTTCTTGCTCACTTTGAGCGCGGCTTCGGCCTTCCCGTCTCCTCCTTTTTTCAAGATTTCCTTGATTTCTATAAACTCCAACCTCACCATCTTCCCGGCAATGCCATCTTCTATCTTTCTTGCTATGTCACCTTCATGGAGGCATACATTGGCATCCGTCCCACTCGCGAGACGTTTGCTCGATTCTTCGCCCTTCGGATTAATTCCGTTCAGGGCTTAGACATTCCGAAACCCAAACCCCCCGTTCAATGCGGGTCCTGCATCATTGGCTCTCGCCAAGCGAGCCCCTTCTTCAAATTCTCCGGTCTCGAGTCATGCCGGTCATGGCAAGGGACCTTCTTCTATGTTAAGAACACCGGTGCCGCGGATCTCATAGATCTGCCTCCTTTTGATCCGGCGCCGCCCACCAAAACTAACTGGAGCTACAATCCGAAGGAGTCTCACAACGAGACAAACCGGATCATACGCTTCATGAAACAGCGCATGAAGGACACCGACCTCTGCTCCGACGATATCATCCGCACCTTCATTTCGCGCCGGGTGCTTCCTCTTAAGCGCCGCGCCCACAAGATGAGCGAGATGTATGGTCCCGGTGATCCTACCAAGATCACCGGCCTGCCTCTCAGCAAGAAGGACGTCGTCCTCAAGGCCAGGCAGATCTGCCAGACCTCCATGCCGGAAGACTGGGAATGGGGCCTCCGGCCTTTTAGCTCCACTAACCCTCCGACCCAAGAAGTAAGAAATTACATAACTCGGGTCGGTTCTCCGGAAGCTTTTATTGCGGCTAACCTCTTTTTTCTTTTTTGTTTTCTCAGGCCAAGGACCGTTTCCCCCGGATCGAATCCGACAAGCGAGGCCGTTGCCGGAAGCGCGGTCTCGACAAGTTTGACCCCGACCCCGTCATCTTCTGGAAGGATTTAAAGATGGGCCGGACTCCTGCCGCGCGCCTTGGCAAAGCTCCGCCGGAACCTTCCGGTTCGTCTGATGAGTTGACCATTCTTGAGGTAGCTTTTCTTTCATTCCTCTCATACTTTTTGCTATTGTTCTTCTGTAGATGTACCCTCAGCCAACCTTAACCCACAGATCCATGAGCATGCGGCGCCGCTGCAGGCCGAGGCCGGCAAAGAGTTTGTGGACAAACTCATGGCCCAGGGCCAGAAGAACAAGACGCCGGCCTCTGATGCCGGCTCAAGCCAAGCTCCTCCCGCCAAACGCTTCCGGACCGAGCCCGTCGCGGGTAAGGTCGTTGCCATGAGGCGCCGCAAGGGCAAGCAGATGCCGACGGCCACCGGGTAAAGCTTCAATCTTCTGCTTGTTCTGTTTTCACCAAGTTCTTTTCCGGTTGCTTTTTTCCCAACTTTTTTCTTTTCTTTCTTTCAGCCCCGCTCAAGCTTGGCCCCAGGCCTGAGGGCTCTGCCGGCTCGGCCAGGACCTCGACTCCTCCTCCTCACTCCAGTCCGGCACCATCTGGTGCCGGCAACATCTCTGCCTCCCCTTTGGGGGGCACAACAAGTTCGGGGCGCGCGGCCCCTACACCGCCAGATCCCCGCGCGGAGGAGGACCTTGCCTCCCCTCCAGAGACCCAAGACACCGGCGCCAGCAACATGGGCGCCGGAAAAGAACCTGCCGGGCGGGCGGAACCCTCTGTTCCTCCCGTCCCCGAGAAGAAGAAAAGGAAGAAAACTTCCTCCAAGCCTGCGCCGGAAGCTTCCGCGCCGGAAACCTCCGCACCGCCGCCGCCACCGGAAACCTCTGCTCCTGAGGCAACCGGGCCCACGCCAACGCCTCCACCGACCCAAGAAGTTCCCGCGACCGCACCTAAGCCGCCGCCGGCGTCCCTTAAGATCAAGCCGGGGGCGTCGCGCGGAAAGGGCACGGATGGCAGCTCCTCAAGCGGCTCGCAGCCCTTAGTGCTGCACACCGGGCCTGCCGCCATGGCGGTTCAAGACAAACCTTCCGGCCTCTTGGGCCGGATCGTTGAGCTTAAGCGCGGAGGCCAAGACTTGGGGCCTCTCCTTCCTTACGCCCAGCGCTGGAACGCTGCGGACATCTCCGCAGCTACCCGCGGCTTGGGGAAGGACCGCCTCCCAGCGCCAGATCCTGCCGGCCCTCGCTCAACTGAAGAACACTTCTCGCGCCTCAAGCGTGCCGTGAAGGAGTTCGACAGCGCGTGGTACGACGCCACCGCCAACGTGGTGGTAAGTTCTACTAATTTCCCTTGTAAATTTTCTTGATGCCGGTTTTCCTCTTTCCGGATCTTGTCTATTCTCCCAGTCCCCGAGTTTTGGGTTTAGAGTGCAACTCTTAGCGCAAAACTTCTTTTAAAGAATTTCCGAAACCGGCATCTATCTCTTAGTAAACCGCGAACTCCCAGTCCCCGAGTTTTGGGTTGAGAGCCCGCTCTTAGCGCAAAACTTTCTCTTTAAAGATACCGCAAACTCCCAGTCCTCGAGTTTTGGGCTGAGAGCTTGCTCTTAGCGTGAAACTTACTAGAAATGCACGAAACCGGCATCACCAGTCCCCGGGTTTCGGGTTAAAATCCTTTGTTCTTCACTAACATCATTTCCTTAAACAGAGCACGGCCGACGCCCGGAAAGCCCTCTTTGAGGAGCTTCTATGGGAGCACCGGAGCCTTGCTGAGGCGCACAGCAAGTGCCTAGGTAATTTCTCGCACCTCCGACATCTTTTCACCGGAAGGTTTTTCTTTTCTTTATGACTTACAAGTTTTTTGCACAACAGCTATCCCGGAAGCCTCCATTGAGGCCCTCAAGGACCAGGTTGCCAAACTCCAAGGTACAATTTCTATCTTTCCGGTTGACTTGCTTCTCACGTGCCTTTGTGTTTTGCTAATATCTTCTCTTCCGGTTCTTAGCTGAAAAGGAGCAGCTCATCCGGGATCACCAGGAGGCCTTGGACGCCCAAAAGGATATCTCCAGAGAGCTCAAGGACCAGGCTATGCAGGCCGGAGTCCGGTACGCTGAGGAGCTGAAGGCCGCCGAAGCTGCCGCGGAGGCCAGGCTAAACGAGGCGCTGGAGGATGCCGGCAATGCCAATGTGGTGTTGCAGGCAGAGCTGGAGGAGGGCGCCAAGGCGCTAAAAGCAGCCGAGGGCAAAGCCGCCAAAGCGCACAAAGCTGCCGCGGAGGAGGCCAGGAAGGCCCAGAAAGCAGCCGAGAGCGAGGTTGCGCGGCTGAAAGCGGAACAGAAGGAGTACGACCTTCTGGTCACGCGGACTGACGCGCTTGCCCTCCGTAAGTTTCTTCTTTTCTCTTTTCCGGTTTCTGCTTAGAAGCTTACTCGTTCCGGTATCATATACTTAGCCTTTTGCTTGTCTCGCAGGGCTCTTTCCGGACTCCCAGGCCCATGCTATGAAGAAGGTTGCGGAGCACCGGGCAAAGCAGGCCGGCGACAACTTGGGTGCACCTTGGGATCCCTACGATCACTTGGTTGCTCTAAGCGCGCGGATCTCCCACATGCGCTCAGTGGATCGGAACCTTTCCGACATCCCTGAAGTAGCCTCCCAGCTTTTCAAGACCCTTTGGCCTGGTGAAGCGGTGCCGGATACCTTCTCCTTGATCAGCGACCGGTTAAAGGGTGCCTGCAGAAGGATCCGGGAGTGGCAGTGCTCTGCTGCCCGTGCCGGAGCGGACTCCGCGCTGCGCATTGCCTGCTCCTGGTATCCGGAGTTGGACCTGGATGCCTTCATCGGCGTGCGTGAAGGTGCTCCTACCGATGTGGATCCGGTTCTCACCGCTAAGCGGCAGGACCGCGCGTACCACATCGCGGAGTACGCGACATGCGCACCTTCATCCCCCCTCCAGAAGATGTCAAAGATTATCTGAGCGAGGAGGAGGAGGAGGATGAAGGCGAGGACGTGCCACCGCCAACTCCTGATGCGCCACTCCCCCGGAAGCCCCTGTTGCCTGACCTTATCTTAGATATCACCTGTCCCTGAGTACTTGCCATAAAACTTGTTAAATTCTACCCCGGTATGCCGGGGTTTATGATGTAAGATAAGACTTAACCTTTTGGTTCGTGCTAAAACTTTTATGCCGGTAAGCTGTACCGGTTAACTTATTAAGTTATGTTTGACTTAAGATATTTTCTTGTTGATTTGCTTTTTCTTGCACTGCAATGATTCCGAAATTGTTTCCGCATCCAATTGATGCACACTTGGCTCTTTTGCCTTGGCTCTGCCTACCTTCTCTGGGCATTTTTGGCGTATGAGCACAAAGTTCTTTTACCAAGCAAGCATTTTCTTGAACTTAGAAATAACTCGAAATTTTTGCAAAAAACCGGTATAACCGGGGTTAGTTAAACTTTTCCGGATTGTTCTTTCCTGCTCTCCCTTTCCGCAGTTCATGTGCTTATCCCCTACCGGTTTATCTTGCTTGCCATGAAGCCAAGTTATGGACAACAGCAGAGTCGAAGACTCCGGTAGGGTTTAGCACATTACTAAACCGGAAAGAAAAAACGTTCAATAAGCAACCGGCAACAGAAAAAATAAACATGTTTCATGCAACTTAATAAGGCAAGTCCCCGAGATTCATTCGAGGTTCCGACATCTTTTTATTCATAGCAATTAAGGTACAAAAAGGAACTCTTACAGCACCACTTCAAGAGTAGAAAGGACGCAACAAAGCTACATTCCATGGGCGTTTGGTCTCCTCTCCTGACTTGTCCGCCTTTCCTTTCTTCCATTCCTGTGCATCAATTAGGTAATAGGCATCATTGTGGAGAGCCTTGCTCACAATGAAAGGTCCTTCCCATGGAGGGGAAAGTTTGTGCCGGCCTTCAGTGCGCTGCACCAGGCGTAGCACCAGGTCCCCTTCTCGGAACACTCTTGGATTGACCTTCCGGCTATGATAGCGTCTGAGGTTTTGCTGATAAATGGCTGTTCTTGCCAGAGCTAGCTCTCTTGCTTCTTCTAGCAAGTCCACATCATTTTCCCGGGCCTCTTTTACCTCTTCTTCGGTATAGAGTTGCACCCTTGGGGAATCATGGAGAATGTCGGTTGGTATGACCGCTTCTGCTCCATAAACCATGAAGAATGGCGTGTATCCGGTAGACCGGTTCGGAGTTGTTCTTAGACTCCACAGCACTGACGGTAGCTCATCGATCCAACATCCCGGCGATTTTTCCATTGCATCAATGAGTCTTGGTTTGATACCGGAAAGTACCAAAGCATTCGTTCTCTCAACTTGGCCATTGCCTTGCGGGTGCGCCACTGAGCACAAATCCAGCCGGATGTTTTTGCTTTCACAGAATCGCTTGAATTCTCCTTGGGCAAAGTTTGTGCCATTGTCAGTTATGATACTATGTGGGTATCCATATCGCAGGATTACATCTTTCAGGAATTTTACTGCTGTGTGGCCATCACATTTTGCGATAGGCTTCACTTCCAGCCACTTGGTGAACTTATCCACCATTACCAAGATGTGGGTCATGTTTCCCCTTGCGGTTTTGAACGGTCCAACCATGTCCAGGCACCAAACAGCGAAAGGCCAAGTTAGCGGTATGGTTTTTAAGCCGGATGCTGGGGTATGGTTTTGCTTAGCGTACCTCTGGCAGCCATTGCATTTCCTTACCAAATCCTCAGCATTATCTAAGGCTGTGGGCCAGTAGAATCCATGCCGGAACACCTTTGCTACCAACGCCCTTGAAGAAGCGTGGTGCCCACATTCTCCTCGATGAATTTCCTCGAGCATTTCTCTTCCTTCTTCCGGCTCCACACATCTTTGGAGGACACCGGTAACACTTCTCTTGTATACCTCACCATTGATGATGGTGTAAGCTTTGGACCTTCTCTGTATCCTTCTTGATTCATTTTCGTCAACCGGCAAGGTGCCGTTGATCAGGAATTCCTTAATAGGTTTAACCCAAGATGGTGCCTCTCTAACCACAAACACCGGCATGTCTATGTCCATGCTGTCCACAAGCATTGCCTCTTCCGGCATGGGCGTCGCAGTCCCCGAGTTTACCGGTACAGTCCCCGAGTTTGCCGGAGTAGTCCCCGGGTTTCCTTCGTCAATCTCCATTGGCACCACATGTGATTCCGGTACAAAAATTGATTCCGACTCCGGACTTGGCTTGATTGATGGAACTCTCAAGTGCGCCAGAGCTATTCCGGGAGGAATTTCTTGCCTGGACGAACCTAGCTTGGATAAGGTATCCGCGGCCTCATTTTCTGCGCGCGGCACATGGTGAAACTCACACCCTTCGAAGAATCCGGCAATCTTTTGCACATGGAACCGGTATGAGGCCATGTTGGCATCTTTTGCGTCCCAATCTCCGGAACACTGTTGCACCACAAGATCTGAATCACCATAGCAAATGATCCTGAGTGCCCCGATTTCTTTTGCAACCTTGAGCCCATGTATCAGAGCTTCGTACTCAGCGACATTGTTTGATGCCCTGAAGTGCACTTGTAGAACATACCGGAGGTGGTCTCCTTTTGGTGAGGTGAGTACTACACCGGCACCTAGGCCCTCCTTGAGCTTGGATCCGTCAAAATGCATCTTCCAGTACTCTATTTTGTGTTCTGGCGGCTTGTATTGTATCTCCGCCCAATCGACCAAGAAATCAGCTAAAGCTTGCGATTTTATGGCATCTCTTCTTTCATATACCGGCACATACGGTGATAGCTGAATTGCCCATTTTGCAATCCGGCCGCTGGCATCCTTGTTGCCCATGATATCGGAGATGGGTGCCTCACTCACCACCTTCATGGGGTGCTCCTCAAAGTAATGCTTGAGCTTGGTGGCGGCCATAAACACGCCATAAGTCATTTTTTGGAAGTGTGGGTAGTTTTGTTTTGATGAGGAGAGCACCTCGCTCAGGTAGTATACCGGCCTCTGGACGGTTTTTCCTTCCTCTTCTCTTTCCACCACAACCACAACACTAACCACCCGGTTTGTTGCCGCTATATAAAGCAACATAGGTTCTCTTTCCAAGGGCGAGGCCAAAATTGGGGCCGTTACGAGCATGTTTTTCAATTCTTTAAACGCTGCGTCTGCCTGTGTGGTCCAGACGAAAGTATCCGATTTTTTCATCAAAGCATAGAGTGGCAAGGCCTTTTCTCCTAGCCTGCTTATGAACCGGCTTAGCGATGCCAAGCTTCCGGTAAACTTTTGCACATCTTTCAGTTCTCGTGGGATAGTCATTCTTTCTATCGCCCGGATTTTTACCGGATTAACCTCAATGCCCCGGCTTGACACAAGGAAACCAAGCAGCTTGCCGGCAGGGACACCAAAGGTGCACTTTGCCGGATTGAGTTTCATCCGGAACCGCCTTAGGTTATCAAATGTTTGCCGGATGTCATCGATTAAGGTATCTTTTACTTTAGTTTTTATCACAATATCATCCACATAAACTTGCACATTTTTTCCGATTTGATCAAACAAGCATTTTTGCATACAGCGCTGGTACGTTGCACCAGCGTTGCGCAAACCAAAAGGCATAGTAACATAGCAATAAGCCCCGTGCGGGGTAATGAACGCAGTTTTTATTTGATCTTCTTTTTTCAGAGGGATTTGGTGGAAGCCGGAATAGGCATCCAGAAACGACAACAACTCACACCCAGCAGTAGAATCAATCACTTGATCGATTCGGGGCAAAGGGAAAGGATCTCTTGGGCAAGCTTTGTTGAGGTTGGTGTAGTCGATGCACATGCGCCACACCTTTGGAGCTTTTGCCTCCAGGTTCTCATCTTTTTTCTTTTCAACCATACCGGATTGGCCAGCCACTCTGTGTGCGTGACCTCCACGATGAAACCGGCAACCAACAGCTTTGTTACTTCTTCTCCAATGATTTTTCTCCTATCTTCAGCGAACCGGCGCAAAGGTTGCCGCACCGGCTTAGCATCCTTCCGGACGTTTAGAGAGTGCTCAGCCAGCTCCCTCGGAACACCTACCAAGTCATCAGTAGACCAGGCAAAGATATTCCGATTCTCACGGAGGAAGCTGACGAGCGCGCTTTCCTATGCTTGACTGAGGCCGGCACCGATACGAACGGTGCGCTCTGGGTAAGCCGGATCCAGCACAATGTCCTTTGTCTCATTTGTCGGCTTGAATGTCGGTGAGTCCAAGCTTCCACTCATTGCCGCTAGGCTCAACTTTGAGGACTGAGCCAGCGCAACAGCAGTTTGCATTCTCTTTTTCTCCTCCGCGATCACCAGCGATTCTGCTAGGTTTGATCCGGCGGAAGCAGTTTCCATTGAGACTTTATAGTTCCCCACCACAGTTAGTGGTCCACGAGGTGCCGGCATCTTCATCTTGAGATAGGCCGTGTGAGTTGATGCCATGAAAGCTGCCAAAGCCGGTCTCCCCAACAAGGCATGGTAGGGACTATCTAAGTCCACCACCTCAAACTCAAGGTTCTCAACACGACAATTGTCGCGTCCTCCAAACGACACGTCCACCCGAACTTTTCCTATCGGGGCGCAAGACAAACCGGGAACAATCCCATGGAAAGTTGTGTGAGTTGGCTGCAGCATATTCTCTGTTATGCCCAGCGTACGCATGGTGTGCTTGTACATGATGTTTATGCTGCTACCATTGTCTATCAGCACCTTGCTGAATTTTACTCGAGTTTCCGGCCCCTTCATGATTGGGTCCACAACGAGAGCGTATCCACCCGGATTCGGCATGACTTTGGGGTGATCCTTGAACGACCAGGTGATTTCCTGATCTGACCACAGCATGTATTTTGGAACTGCCGGCATCACGGCGTTCACTTCCATGGAACGGCGATGCACACTTTGCCTGTCCATTGGCTCAGTGACAAAGACAACCATGCACAAGTGTGGGTCTTCGTAAACATTCCGGCCCAAAGGTGCCGGTGGAGGTGGTTGGTCACGATTCTCTTCCACCCGGTTAACTTGCTGGTATTGTTGCCTGTTTGGCTGAGGCTGCACTGGTAGAGCGTTTGCTCCAGTGAGTGGTGGTGGAGGTGGTAAATGCTGTTGTTGCTGCACGGGGCCCCCTGGCGCCTGCGCATCTTTTACCGCTCCCCTTTGCATCAAGAACTTGGTCCAAGAACAATCCTTCGTCAAGTGGTTCGACGGGTGATCCGGATTCGGCGTGTGCCACCGGCAAGGTTGATCCATGGCGGCTTCCATGGTGTACTTCACGGGTTCCTGCCAATTCTTTTTCTGGCCCCAGGGTTTCTTTTCTACCCACTGCTTCTTAGGACCTGCCCATGGCTGCGATCCGGTTTTTTGTCTCTGACTGCCGCTGGCGTCAAATTTTCTGCACGGCAGCAACTTGCTGTGATGCATATCTTCGATCCGGGAAATCTTCCCTTCTTTTGTTGTTCCGGTTATCCCGGTATTGCTGCTGATGCGGATTCGACTGCTCCGGCTCAGCTTGCACAGCCGGTTGCATTGGGTCTCCCAATGCATAGCTATCTGCCACACGTATCATCTCTGCTAAGGTTGTGGGCATGCTTCTCTGCAGCCTTTGCCACAAAGGTGATCCTCTCCGGCATCCTTGACTGAACCAAGCAATGGCTTGTGCCTCAATCACTCCTTCACACGTGTTTCTCATTGAGTTCCACCGGGTGAGATAATCCCGGTCTGGTTCTCCCGCACGCTGCTGACACAGCGCAAGCTGTTGGGGCCGGTTTGGCCTTTTGTAGGTGCTGCTGAAGTTGTTCACAAATGCTTCCTCAAAGTCCAACCATCCGTTAATACTTCCTGCCGGCAAGTTGTTAAGCCAAATCCTCGCAGGACCCACGAGGTAGGACGGTATGATTCTTACCGCCCAACGCCGGTTTACTCCACCACCAGCCACATAAACAGCTGTGACATAATCTGCCAGCCAGTCTTCCGGCTTGGTCGTACCATCGTACGTTCTTGTGTCCCGGGGCAACTGGAAGTTGCGTACCGGTGGTTCTTCTCTCATGATCCGTGGGCCAAAACACCTTGGGCCAGGAGGTCCTTCACATTCAACTATTGCAGATAGATGTACTCTGTCCAGCCTGTGCCTCGCATCCCGGTCTGGCAAACATCTTTCCCCCAGGCGTTCTCCCAAAGGGTTCCGGTGGACTCTTGTTCGTTCCACCTCGGAATCTGATTCATCGTATCTTTCCGGTTCCGCGGCTCTTGCCTGCCGGTACCCTGGTGGTGGCATTTCTTCATCCACGTACGCCACTCTTGCGGCTCGATAATTTTGCCCGGTTTCATATCTACCGGCATGATTGTTTCCGGCATAGCCTCCCTTGGCGTAGCCCCGATCTGCCCCTTGGCTTTTTCTACCGGCATCATGTTGCCCGGCTTTTTGCTTTCCGGCAAGAACTGGATCATACACAGTCATCTGCCGTGCGTTCTTTTCTCTTTCCCTTCTTTTGTCCGGATGAGGGGACGATGCCTGCCCCTGGGACTTGCTTCCGGCATTCTTTGTTGAACGCGCGGATTTTGAGGCCACTGCCTCGTTCAGCTTAGCCAGCTGCTCAGCATTTTGCTGCTCAATAGTTTTCAACAGCTCTTTTACACGTTCTTGCTGCTTTGCCAACTCGTCACCGGAAAGAGATTCACATAACTCTACTGCAGCTTTAGCGGCTTTTATAGTTTTATCCGGACTACTGTACTTAGGCTTTTCTATGATGCTCACAGATACAGATGCACTCTTGCCGGTAAGAACTTCTTTGCGCAAATCCTGATCTAGATTGCGAGCCTTAAGCCGGTTTTCCGGCATCCTAGCAGCATGAGCACTAACTGAAGCAAAGCCATGGGCAGCGTTGTACTCACGTAGGGTTAGGTTCAGCTCGCGCTGCGCCCGGATGATGTCGGCGCCACCGGTAAGCAGGGCCTTGCGCGTGGCCTCCAGCTCCTCCTGAGCCTTTGCCGGGTCGATGTTCTGCGCGATGGGCGTGGCCAGCGTGTTCATCGCCGCTTGGAGAGGTGTTGCCGGTGGTGCTGATGATGCTCCCGCGACGCCGGCGTCACGCTCCAGCGGTGGTTTTGCCGGGCGAGTCGATGCCGCACGTTCAGCTCCTTCCTCCACAGCTCCCTTGCCGGTGTTGACCGCACCAGCCATCATGACCTCCACGCTGCCGGCGGCGCGGCCAGCACACAGCCATCTTGGCGGATCCGGCGCCACCAGCACCGGCGAGAGGCGCTGGCGCACAGGGACGGTGCCGAGGTAGACGCGGATGCTGCCGAACTCGATGGTGCGGCCGTTCTGCGGGAACTTGCCGCCGTTGGCGAAGCAGCCAGCGTTATCGTTGATGAAGTCCATGTTGTAGATGCGTTCCACGAGCGCGGACACCGTGCGCTCGCCGTTGATGTCGAGGATGCCCGCCCGAATATGAACTCCAGCAAGCGCCACTTCATGCCCCACGGTGGGCGCCAACTGTCGTCGTGGTGAACGGACAGATGCCATAGGATGGCTTATCTTGGGGCCGAATGGACGCTAGAGGATTCGGGGGAGGGTTTGTGACTAGATGGACGAACTTCCGGATGCTTTCCTCAAGAACTTGGCCAAGGCCAGAGGTAGAAGAAGAAAGACACAAGGACGAACTCGCTCTAGATCACCATGTTCATTGATCTCAAGACAGGTTACAGGTTTTTCTCTCTTCGTCGATCGCGCGTATGAGGATGCCCCCTCTCCTTATATAGGGGAGAGGGTGGCTTACAGAACAAGAAACCCTAATGGGATCTTTGACTAGACAAACTACTTTACAAAGATACTTTATAAAGCTACTTTAATCACAGATGACGCCGGGGTCTTCTTTAAACAAGGAGGCTGACGTCCTCCGGCTTCTTTGACCGTCATCCTCCTCTTTGTCTTCTAGCCTTCGTTTAAAGCTACTTTGCTTAGCTCATCCTTGTCCTTTAGCTCCTGACGGAATCTTTGACCAGTCAGCCGACATGCCCTTCCTTCCGGTGCGCCGGTATCTTTCCTTCCTGGTTCCGGTATACCCCTCTTGGGGATACCGGCTTAGCTTCACTTAGCCAAACTCTATCTTCCTATTCCGATATTAAACCGGTATCTTGATGGATAAGACCATCCGTTTGGCATGCCTTTGGCATAATATCATCCCGAATGCATGGTAGGCCATGCATGCACACTAATTAATTATATATATATTATGAGGCAACTTAATCAAATGTGTTTTCATTCGAGAGAACTTGTCAAAATTCAAGTTAATTAATTTATCACGATAATTATATAATTAATTAATGAATCTGAGGGATATGTTATACAACATGATCGATATATAGGCCATGTATATTTTAATTGGTGTTAATCTACGGTTTGCTAGCTAGCTGCTATATATAGAGCATGTTTTTATTAGATCGGGTTATATCTAGTATAGTTTAGGGTTATGTGTTTTAATTAAGTAGGGTTAATTAGCTAGGGTTAGTTACATATATATGGTTTAGGGTTAATGCATGGCACAATTAATTTAATTAGAGGACCGCGAGGCACCCCTGGGCTGCTCGATGCACAATTAAGTGACGTTGGCCTATATACATATATAGGGTTTAATTAGGGTTTAGGGTTAGCTAGGGTTTAGGATTAGGGTTAGGGTTAGTGTCAACACCCGGGTTTTTAAGTCCGGATGCCCTATTACATCATACATCGCAATCCCAGGAAGATTGTTTTTGCGAGACATAATAGTAAGTAGTTCAGAGTCATCATTTATTACAACACATAAGGTCTTACAACAAGGGATCACATGATCCAATATTACACAAATAGATTGTTCAACATCACAAATAAGTAGCGGAAGCGTAGTAGTAGTGGACTATATATTCCACAGGCAACGCTTGACGTTAGAAGACGATCCTAGTTATCGTAGACATCCTGCTGTCCGTCATCCTGATACTGTTGCTCCTCTTCAAAGTCTGGCATTTGAATAGCCAGGGCAAAGCCATGAGTACTTTTAAAGTACTCGCAAACTAATACTATGGTAAAACATATTAAGTGTAGTAAAGGGGTACTAAGCTCTAGGTTTATTTGCATAAAGCCAAGTTTTCCTTTGATAAACATGTAGTAAACTCATTATTTGCTAGACTAACTCAAGTGGGAACATTAGTGTCATTCCCACAATTCATTTGGGATCCAAGTCAATTCACCATTCACCTTCATCATTTTAAAACAAATTCTGATAAAGGAAGTAGTATGGCCTTTCCAACCGTCCATAACCGCGGACACGGCTATTCGAATAGGTTTAACACTCTGCAGAGGTTGTACTCTTGTGCCACAACTTTTGATTACATCCGTCGAGGATAACCCCGAATCATCGTAACTCAGTACGCGGATCATCAACCATAACCTTTCACTTATATGTCCTAGTATAGGCACCTCTCCCCATGAGCTTGGCCCCCCGGTGAGAACCAACTGTTAACCCGGGAACTGCACAGGGCTTGGGTCGTACATTCACCTCATATTCACATCATTTCTCATATACGGAGGCAGCCTCGGCGTAACCCCTATGATGCTTGTTTAGAGGGAACCCATACTAAAATACACAAGTTTCTAGTTAAGCCCTACCCATAATCAGGTATTGTGGGGGTACTTGTATAATTGGAAAGGTATCGCATTCAAACCCATATCAGTTTTATATCAAAAATCACCATCTTCTCTTGGTCATATTCACCTTCAAAGTCATTCAATGGAATGAACCATCATTCTAAGGTTTAAACTTCATTTCAAAGTCCCATGTTCCCATCTAGAGTAGGCAATTTTTAATTGATTAGCAATAGCAACTATATGAGGGGTGCTATCTACACTACAAGAAAAGTTGCCATGGCCGACGAAGTTGAAGTCGCGCCGTGGTTGCTGGTGTACCATGGCCAACGATTTTGGTCCCTCCGTGGTGCATGTCAAAACTTTTTTTTCTCGTTTTTGAGGCCACCTAGCCCGACGAAAGCGGCCAAAACGTCGCGTATGGTGGCCCGGGACGTGGTGCATCTCGAAATCTCGGGTTCGCCGGCCGAGTCAACGCAAATCCGCACCGCCGAGGGATGTAGGGCCCAGATGGCAGCCTCTCTGGCATTGTTTTTTTCTAGATCGCGCCATCTCGTTCAACGTTCTCCGATCGAGCCGTTTACGATGCAGGATCATGGGTCCCGCATGTCATCCTCTATGAACCAAAATTCTTTCTATTCTTGGATTTTTTTGACCCCCTGATTTCTGGCTACTTCCTTTTTCTTTTGATCCCTTGCCGCCTTGGAAACGTTGAGACCGCTGCTGCTAAATGGGACCCGCATGTCATCCTCTATGTGCAATCAACTTTCTTTTCTTGGAGTTTTTTTTGGCACCTCAAATTTGGTCACTTGCCTTTTTCTTTCGATCCCCGCCGCCTCTCAAACGGTGATACCGCTGCTGCTAACTGGGACCCGCATGTCATCCTCTATGTACTATAAAACTTTCTTTTCTTGAATTATTTTTGGCACCTCATATTTGGTCACTTACCTTTTTCTTTCGATCCCCTGCCGCCTCTCAAACGGTGATACCGCTGCGCTAAATGGGACCCGCATGTCATCCTCTATGTACTATAAAACTTTCTTTTCTTGGATTTTTTTGGCACCTCAAATTTGGTCACTTACCTTTTTCTTTCGATCCCCTGCGCCTCTCAAACGGTGATACCGCTGCTAAATGGGACCCGCATGTCATCCTCTATGTACTATAAAACTTTCTTTTCTTGGATTTTTTTGGCACCTCATATTTGGTCACTTGACTTTTTCTTTCGATCCCCTGCGCCTCTCAAACGGTGATACCGCTGCTGCTAAATGGGACCCGCATGTCATCCTCTATGTACTATAAAACTTTCTTTTCTTGGATTTTTTTGGCACCTCATATTTGGTAACTTGACTTTTTCTTTCGATCCCCTGCTGCCTCTCAAACGTGATACCGCTGCTGCTAATGGGACCCGCATGTCATCCTCTATGTACTATAAAACTTTCTTTTTTTGGATTATTTTTGGCACCTCATATTTGGTCACTTGACTTTTTCTTTCGATCCCCTGCCGCCTCTCAAACGGTGAGACCGCTGCAGCTAAATGGGACCCGCATGTCATCCTCTATGAGCAATCAACTTTCTTTTCTTGGAGTTTTTTTTGGCACCTCATATTTGGTCACTTGCCTTTTTCTTTCGATCGCATGCCACGTTTGAAACGTTGAGGTACCTGCTGGCTGGGACCCGCATGTCATCCTCTGTGTGCTATAAAAGTTTCCTTTGTTGGATTTTTTTTCACCCTCTGATTTTTGGCTTGCCTTTTTCTTTTGATCCCCTGCCCCCTTTGAAACGTTGAGTAAGCTGTTGGTTCAAGGGACCCGCATGTCATCCTCTATGTCCATCAACTTTCTTTTCTTGGATTTTTTTTCACCCCCTAATTACTAGCTACTTTCTTTTTCTTTTGATCTCAAGCCGCATTACAAACATTGAGACCGCTGCTGCAAAATGGGACCCACATGTCATCCTCTATGTACAATAAATCTTGGATTATTTTTGGCTCCTGATATTTGGTCACTTGCCTTTTTCTTTCGATCTCATGCCGCCTTTGAAACGTTGAGTAAGCTGCTGGCTCATGGGTCCCGCATGTCATCCTCTACGAACAATAAAAGTTTCCTTTATTGGAGTTATTTTTGACCCCTAATTTCTGGCTATTTGCCTTTTTCTTTTGATCCCCTGCCCCCTTTGAAATGATGAGGACGCTGTTGGCAGGTCGGTCCCACATGTCATCCTCTATGAACAATAAAAGTTTCCTTTGGTGGATTTATTTTTGACCCCTAAGTAATTTCTGGCTATTTCCTTTTTTTTTTTTTGATCCCCTGCCGCCTTGGAAACGTTGAGGATGCTGCTGCCTCATCGGTCCCGCATGTCATCCTCTCAGAACGATAAATGTTTTCTTTTCTTGGATTTTTTTACCAACTGACTTTTTGTTTTTTTATTTTCGACCCACTGCCTTTGAAACGTTAACGACGCTGCTGGCTCATGGGTCCCTGATGTCAGCCTCCCCGTACAAGAAACATGTGATATCTTGATTATTTTGCAGACAATAAACAGTGTATTTCGCTCTGAGCTATTGCAAACGGATAAATTAAATCTTTATTTTTACAACTTATATCTTGAATCTCCTTGTTTTTTGTTTTTGCGAAGCATAGGACATTCCTGTTTTTTTTGAGAAAAATCCGAACTTCCATGTTCTGGAGTGGGCTGAAATTGTACGAATCAAAAGGCCCAGAAGGATAGTTCGAAGGCCCAGATGTCCAGATGCAGCCCAATTGAAATCTTTCTTTTCTTGGATTTTTTTCACCCCCTGATTTCTGGCTACTTCATTTTTCTTTTGGTCCTGTGCCACCTTGGAAACGTTGAGACCGCTGCTGCAAATGGGACCCGTATGTCATCCTCTATGTACAATAAAGTTTCCTTTCTTGGATTATTTTTGGCTCCTGATATTTGGTCACTTTCCTTTTTCTTTCGATCTCATGCCACGTTTGAAACGTTGAGGAATCTGCTGGCTCATGGGACCCGCATGTCATCCTCTATGTACAATAAAAGTTTGATTTCTTGGATTTTTTTCACCCTCTGATTTTTGGCTATTTCCTTTTTCTTTTGATCCCCTGCCGCCTTTGAAACGTTGAGTAAGCTGCTGGCTCATAGGTCCCACATGTCAGCCTGTATGAACGATAAAGCTTTCCTTTCTTGGAGTTTTTTTTGACCCCCTAATTTCTGGCTACTTTCTTTTTCTTTTGATCTCAAGCCGCAATTGAAACGTTGGGACCGCTGCTGCAAAATGGGACCCGCACGTCATCCTCTATGTACAATCAAGTTTCTTTTCTTGGATTATTTTTGGCTCCTGATATTTGGTCACTTGCCTTTTTCTTTCGATCCCATGCCACGTTTGAAACGTTGAGGAACCTGCTGGCTCATGGGACCCGCATGTCATCCTCTATGTACTACAAAAGTTTATTTTCTAGGGTTTTTTTTCACTCTCTGATTTTTGGCTATTTCCTTTTTCTTTTGATCCCCTGCCGCTTGGAAACGTTGAGTAAGCTGCTAACTCGTGGGTCCCGCATGTCATCCTCTATGTACAATCAACTTTCTTTTCTTCGAGTTTTTTTTATCCCCTAATTTCTGGCTACTTTCTTTTTCTTTTGATCTCAAGCCGCATTTGAAACGTTGGGACCTCTGCTGCAAAATGGGACAGCATGTCATCCTCTATGTACAATAAAAGTTTCTTTTCTTCGATTATTTTTCACCCTCTGATTTTTGGTCACTTGCCTTTTTCTTTCGATCTCATGCCGCCTTTGAAAATGTTGCGGAACCTGCTGGCTCATGGGACCCGCATGTCATCCTCTATGTACTATAAAAGTTTCTTTTCTTGGATTTTTTTCACCCTCTGATCTTTAGCTATTTCCATTTTCTTTTGATCCCCTGCCGCCTTGGAAACGTTGAGTAAGCTGCTGACTGATGGGACCCGCATGTCATCCTCTATGTACAATCAAGTCTCTTTTCTTGGATTTTTTTCCCTCTTATTTTTGGTCACTTGCCTTTTTCTTTCGATCTCATGCAGCCTCTGAAACGTTGAGGAAGCTGCTGGCTCATGGGACCCACATGTCATCCTCTATACTATAAAAGTTTCTTTTCTTGGATTTTTTTTCACCCTCTTATTTTTGGCTATTTCCTTTTTTCTTTTGATCCCCTGCCGCCTTGGAAACATTGATTAAGCTGCTGACACATGGGGCCCGCATGTCATCCTCTATGTACAATCAACTTGCAAGATCTTGGAGCGAAAGAGCTTGTATAAGTGGGACCCATATGTCATCCTCTATGTACAATAAAAGTTACTTTTCTTGGATTATTTTTTGCTCCTGATATTTGGTCAGTTTCCTTTTTCTTTTGATCTCATGCCGCCTCTGAAACGTTGAGTAAGGTGCTGGCTCATGGGACCCGCATGTCATCCTCTATGTACAATAAAGTTTCTTTTCTTAGATTTTTTTACCCCCTGATTTTTGCTAACTTGCCTTTTTCTTTTCGATCATATGCCGCCTTTGAAATTGAGGTCGCCGCTGGCTCATGGGTCCCACATGTCAGCCTCTATGGACAACAAACCTTTCCTTTGTTGGATTTATTTTTTACCCCTAATTTCTGGCTATTTGCCTTTTTTTTACACACTGGGACTGTACAATAAAGTTTCATTTCTTAGATTTTTTTTACCCACTGATTTTTGCTAACTTGCCTTTTTCTTTTCGATCATATGCCGCCTTTGAAATTGAGGTCGCCGCTGGCTCATGGGTCCCACATGTCAGCCTCTATGAACAATAAACCTTTCCTTTGTTGGATTTATTTTTTACCCCTAATTTCTGGCTATTTGCCTTTTTCTTTTGATCCCCTGCGGCCTTTGAAACGATGAGGACGCTGCTGGCAGGTCGGTCCCACATGTCATCCTCTATTAAGAATAAAAGTTTCCTTTTTGGATTTATTTTTTACCCCTAATTTCTGGCTATTTGCCTTTTTCTTCTGATCCCTGCCGACTTCGAAATGATGAGGATGCAGCTGGCAGATCGGTCCCACATGTCAGCCTCTATGAACTATAAATGTTTCCTTTGTAGGATTTATTTTTTACCCCTATTTTCGGGCTACTTGCCTTTTTCTTTGAAACGTTGAGGACGCTACTGTCTCATGGGTCCCACATGGCATCCTCTCTGAACGATAAACCTTCATTTCTTGTTAACGACAGGTTTATCAGTATTATTTTCGCAGACTAATACAAGCTCTTTCGCTCCAAGATCTTGCAAGTTAATAGAATAAATCATGGAATTATTAGGATATGTTTTAAATTTCAAATCCACTTTATGAATTTTTGAAAATACCGTGATCTATGTGGGTATGGAGCGATCAAGGATTTTCATATTGGCCATGAGCAGTTTCAAAAATTGCAACCCAATAATTCAAAATAAATACAAACAACTTTTATGTAGAATCTCCGTGTTTTTGTTTTTTGCCAATCATAGGATCTGTGGTTCTTTAGAAAAGGGCCAACATTGCATGAGCAGAAAGGCCCATTTGTAGTTATTGGGCTTCGACAGCCGGAGCAAGTAGGCCTATAGCAAATACCTTGTAGATGGCCGTTGGAACCCAAAAGTATTTGTTGCCTAGACTTAGATGCCAAACTCAGCCTTATTGACATGAACCTTGCTATGCACACGACAATTTCAGTCCGATCCGTGTACGAAACACAAGATCCAACCCTTCGTGTGAGGAAGCAGGTGGCAGCACACCTCCAGATGCTCAATCGTACATACGCATATCATATAGGAGTTGTCGTATGTACATCAGTTCCGTATTGACATGTTTTTTTCTTTGGTTCACATGTGGGGTCCGCACAGTCACCTAGGTCGCACATCTACTTCCTTGCTCGTAGTTGATGCATGTTCGGTTTGGGGATGGGGTGGAACCGAACACACCCCCGTGCCAGTGGATGTACTTTACCCTTTAGCGGCGAAAAAAATAGGAATGGTCCTCTCATGACTATGATCAACAAGAGGTGGCTATATTATAAAGGACGTACACACATTGTAATTATAGTGCTGAAATAAAGTCAATCCTAAAACAGCCATGCATGGGTTATAATATGAAGGCAACACGAAATACAAAAGCAGGGCAGTGTTCAAATAAACTGATTCAAACTAGTACATACTAAAAACAGTGTACTACTTCTCAACACTTCAAGCATAATAAAAAAGTGTCACTGTTTTTTTAAAGGTAACACCGAACGGGCAATGTTTAAAGCAGGCTTAAACCACATAGCCGCTTGTCGGACACTATCCCAACCATCCTTGGGAAGGCTGATAACTCCCACAGTCTCACCTTCATCTGGCTGGAGGTTGCAGCGCAAAATTTTAGGGTATTGATTATAACGAATATTCCGGTATGCTGTGTAGACGCAGTTTTTCCTCATGAATGGAACCAATGTGCCATCAGGAGCTTTGGATTCACGCTTCTTCAGGTTGGCAATGATTGGGTAATTGAGTCCGAGGAACAGAGAGTGGTCGCTGAGGCTGTTAACCTGCCTCCAAAGAAAGTCCCCTGCACGTGCAGTAGATAAGGGATCCAGCTCAAAGACGTAGGTGGCAACAGGAGGATACTGCCGTAGCTGAAGCCCATTAGCAGCATAGGGAATGTCAGGAGGTACTTCAGCATTGGCAATCCCAATCTTGTTTACTGTAAGGATGATCATCAATCGCTTGCCATCAGCAGATGGAGCGAGGAACCACGCGTACTGCTGATCATCCACCACCGGTGGCGGGATTACAAACGGGAGCATCAGGTTTTCTGCAATATTAGAAATGGAGACGAATAGGGTGTTACTGGCAACCATATTCAAACAGCAGCATTGTTCATCGTTCATGCTCACAGTATAAATACGACTATGTAAGCTAAGGACATTGGTCATTCATGTGTTCAAATCAAGTGTCCAATATATCAGTTATACTGCATCCATCCCACGAAACTAGTCTAAACTTCGCCAAAACTAGACACTAGTTAGTGTATACACAGTTATATACTACCTCTGTCCCACCGAAAGTGTCTGAGATTTGTCCAAATTCAGATGTATCTAGACAGTGAAAGCATATAGATACATTCAAATTTTGACAAATATATATCATCTTAAGTTTAAGTCCTGTGCTGTAGTTAATTCCCTTTGTCTTAAGTGATCTATTAGAGAGCTTCCCTGTGACCACCCGAAGGGTAAGAAATGTTTAACTGTATAAGTGGATTGCCTAGACCTTTCCATCAGTTCGGACTTTTGGTTGCGTTGGCTAGTCCATGAAGCTTGACATGGTGTCAGAGCCAGGGTCTCGAGTTCGAGTCCTGGCTTTCGCAATTTATCCTAAAATTGTTGTTGCCCCCTCGGAGTCCACTTATATGCCTCTTGAGCTATACCTCTGAGTCTTTCCACATGTTGACTTGTCTCCCATCACACGTGACGGGGGGTGTTGAATTGTATAAGTGGATTGCCGCCCTTGCGATCAGTTCGGACTTTTGGTTGTGTTGGTAGTGCATGAAGCTTGACAAGAAAGAAATGCTCTTTATAGCTAACCCCAAGTCTGGTAACATTTGCAAAATAGGTATCAGATGCAGCTATCCATTCAGTAGAAGAATTTGCATTTTAGAGTTGAAGGTTCATAATCTCTTCTCTACTATTGATAGTAAAGGGTACACATGGTATTTGTTTACCTCATTTTCGCGTTCTAAAAAAGGTACGCTATATGGTTGTGCTAAGTTAAACTGATTTAAGTCTGTTCAAGTTTATCGAAAATTATACTACCAACATCTAAAACATCAATATAGGTTCATATATTACAAAAGATATTTAGATTTTCTTTTCTCGAACACATGCCTAGTCGTGCATCATTATATATTAGAGCATACAGGGTTGTAGCAAGGCTACGAAAAACTGAGAAAGCAAAAAGAAAGAACTATACAGGGGACTAGAGGCAGCTAACTTTGTTAGGCCTGCAGGTGCTAAATCTTATATATATATGAGGTTGTAGATATTAATCGTAAACTTACTCAAACTTAAATATCACTGAATTAGGAAAAAGATAACCTGAGTTATTTTGAATGAGGGGACGTCACAATCACTAATGAAAGATAATTGTGGGAAACTGAAATCTATTCAAGAAAATGGGAGAAAAAATGTATCAAAAACAAAATTAATTATACCATTCTGCAGATTGTTCACCGATATAAACAAAGAACTGTTTGATCTGCATGTAGGTACATCCAATCAAGGCTTTTTCCCCGATCTCTAGAAAATATAAGCTACGCATGTAATTACAAACGATTTTCTTCTATTTTTCTGTTTCTACGTTAACATTTGAGATACTTGTTAATTACATCCATATTCTGCAGTTGCATAGAGTTACTAATTCAGGAATGCATTCACATACGGAGTATACTATGTTTGCTGATGACTGACTAGTACTAATTCATTGCAAGCAACGGTTCATTCATATTCAGATAAAGGATGTGATCGTTAAGTCATATACTTATGAAAGTCCTTATGCATCTCTCTGATGCAGATGGCGGGGGTCTCCCGTCCTCCTTTTGGAGGCAAAATCAATTAGTTATATATGAAACAATGGGTGTAAAAGGTTATCAAAAAGGGTGCCTTCATAGTGCCACGTTATCTTTTGAGATACTGGTTAATTACACCCATATTCTGCAGTGGCGTAGAGTTACTAATTCAGGAATGCAATCACATACTGAGCATACTATGTTTGTTGGTGACTAATTAGTACTACTAATTCATTGCAAGCAACGGTTCATTCATATTCAGCAAAAGGGGGTGTGATCATTAAGTCATATAAGAAAGGTAAAATATAAACAAGGTAGTTCATGAATAACTTCATTGGTTAAGGCAGTGTATCATGCAATGCAACATAAGGACTGAAAAAATACCATTTGCGGTGTCCCAGAAGTACGTGGAGCCGTCAGTTTCGTCCACCGCAAAAACGTGGCCACGGAGTTCAATGGCATCACAGTAATTTGGATAATCAGGTGCAGGTGTAAGGGCCTCCAGCATTCTCCAGTCGCCACCCCCTTCAAGGTAGAAAATCGTTTTGTCGAACAAGGCGATGAGCTTGTAATCTGCGTACCTCCCACCTTTTGTGGGCACTTGGCAGATTACAATCTTCAACAAATAAATTTCTGGACGCCAGTTAAAAGAGTATGCAGGTCGAGATGAAACAATACTATGACGAATCTTCGAATCAGGTAGGGATGGAAGGGGGATATGTCGCTCGGTGTAGACGTTCACGAGGCACCACTCATGATGATCGGCGGCGGCGATCCAGTCGCCGTTCGCGCCAAGCCATTTTCTGTCGTGCATGAACGGCAGGGCGACAGAACGGCGAGGATGGTCGAGGGGCACCAGGTCGTACACGGTATCATGCAGACGAGATGCTCTCGCCACGTCCCAGTGTTCATCGAACCAATAAGCAGGCGGAGGCATCAGCAGGCAGGGTTCATCCCAATGGTGCATCTTACCTTCATCCTTGCTGATCATGTCGTAGAGCTCCCTGGAACATGCAGCAAGTCGGACGGTGTAGGTAACGTCCAGATGCGCAGCGATGAGGTCGATGTTGTCGCCGGTGAGAGCCTCCAAGTGGCCGTCCCCGCCGCCCCGGCAAAGCCTAGAATAATCCATCACGTGAAGATGGATTTAGGTGGATGGCGGATGCAACTGCGCTTGGGGTTTTCGGAGGAGAGGGCGAGCGCTATGGAAGGAACGATGCGGCGCGCGGCCGGCCGGGGTAAGGAGAGAAAGGTATACGGAGTAGTACTAGTGATCCGGCGTGGTGGGGATCGAGATCCTGCGCGTGCGCGTGATTCTGGGAGGGTGAAGAAGAAGATTTTTTTTTGTAACGGGGTGAAGAAGAAGATGATAGACATGCAAGGGGCAAAAACTAGGTAGTACTCTAGGCTGCTGCTGCGACTGGGCGCCGATTTGACTGTTGGTAGACTAGCACGCCACCCATCTATAAATTTGCGACGACGTTTGGTGCAGTGATGTCTCGTCACATCAGGTTGACCAGAGAGGGCTTTTTTTTTACAGTTTCCATTTCGATATATTTTTCGCCAATAATCGTAGTTCTCTACATGCCAGAGACACGTACCTTAACACGTGGGCAGCATGCAACCGCGCGAGCACCAAAATGGAATGAGAAATGTTTTAGAGCAGAACTTCATTTTCAATGCCTTTCCTAGCTTGGTTTGGAAACCGGACAGAGCTTCAGTGACTTGATGCTTCCAAGATACATTGTGACTGTGTCCCACCATCTACCATCCATTTGAGATCCAACGTTCCAAACTATCTCTTATTTCGAAGCTAAAAAAGAAAAACTATTCAGAAAATTTTGAAAAAAAATCCAGTAATATGTAGATTCCTTGTTTTAAAATCTATGAATATTTCATCCCATTCGGATGACTAGCTTGTGATTAAATAGATTCTTACGTACTCGAGCACTAGTTTAAACTAAATATATATTTGCTCACAAACCTATGATTCAAATCGAATGAAACTTCACCAAAATATAAATCGAAATATGCATGATTTACTGGAAGTTTTTCAAAATTTTCATGGTCCATGGGGTCCTCCAAAGTGCAAGCTTTTTTTTTCTTGGTTGGTACTTCAAAACCGAGTTTGGATGGTGGCAAGACTTGCACAAAGAGGATGTCAAAATTTTGGCCTTTGTGAACTTTGCAATCAACATCAAGTGTCGGACTCTCGAGAAAAAAATATGAGTTGGCGCCCACCTTTCTTTCAACCGTTGGTTCTCAATCCGAGGGTGGTCCAACTAGCTAACAAAATTGGCTTGGTATTCATGGTCTTGAACCAACGATTTGGAATGGCTTTCAATCGGTATGAGAGGTGATGTATGGAGGAGATTCATACGAGAGGGCAATAAAGAAATGTTTTGTCATCCTCGCAAAGCTAGTCTATTTGGAAAGAAATGAATAATTGGTTTTTCGCAACATTGCATGATACTAATTCATGATACTATGCATTGAAGGTGTTGTATCATAGACTAGTATACTTCCCATTGTGACTAGTCTAAGTGCTTTTGCACCATGAACACTAGCTATGCACAGACCTCAAAAAACACTTCTCCATCATTCTACTATTCACACTTTCTTTTTCTAATAGAACTATGTACCATTGTTTTTAATATAATCTTGTGTCGAGAGTATATATTTCTAAAATAGTCATTTATGTTTCGCATAAGCTCAAAGAGGGGTACTTACTTATGAGAGATATCTTTCAACTAATACGTTGTAGGAGTACTTTAATTATGTGAGCTATAGTGTGAAATGCTTACTAGAACGAGTACAAAAGGTGTTTGATAACATTACAGGCCACACGCCCAGTGTAGCGTGCATTGTAGGAGCATTACATCAATTTAACAACTACGGAGGAGTAGCCTAGGTAGAGATAACATGCAAAGGAAATAGTTCAACAGATAGTACAACACAACTACGGAAAGGGAGTAGCCTAGGTAGAGATAAACATGCAAATGAAATAGTTCAACAGATACAAATCTTGCATTACAACACGAGTATTACATAAAGTACATCAGCCCTTCTTTCTGGACCTGTGACGCGAAGGCAGGTTCCATTGCCGGGCGTTGGCGAAGCTTGGGATGAGCCACAACGGAACCTGCCGCCATGTCCATCTAATGTTGGTTTGGAAACCAACAGTACAGTCTTCAGAATTCAAACTGAAGCGGCAAATTTCTGGAGAAGGAGGATATGCAAGGCCTACTGCATGGTGCGATGTGTAAACAGAGTTGCTTCTCGCCATATTTGGACGGTCATGTTCTGCCCCGTCTTCTACTGGAATGATAATCGGATAGTTCACTCCAAGGAAGAGAGAATATGATCCAAGGGAAATAATCCTCCTCCATGGCCTCGGTGGCATCAACTGACTGGTGTCCATGCTGTACACCTCGCAGCCAAGTAAACCCTTACCATACCCGCGAATAGTGCGACCATGACGACCCTCAGAGGTAGCAGCAGCAGGTAAAATCCGAACCAGTCCAGTATAATCCCGCCCGTCAGTAACGCCCCAGGTATGGACCAGAAAAAGTCTAGAACCATCAGGAGATCGTGCTAACCACCAGGAGCCAAGATTGTACCGACCTTGTTCATCAAGTTCTGGCGGAATAGGTGCCGTGCTGATCAACAAAGGACCTTGCAAAGGAAAGCACAGCTTGAAGTCAGTTCAGCAAAACTTGATTAGTTCATTACATACATGAATAATGATGTAGCTAAAATACTGCCTCCGATCCAAATTAATTGACTCAACTGGATGTGTCTAGCTAGATATGCACAAATTAATTGACTCAAGTTTGTCTAGCTAGATGCACTGGCTAGACAAAGCTGAGTCAATTTGATTTGGATCGGAGGGAGTACTTTATTTTGACTCAAAGGCATATCGCTGCTGATTTTGATTGAATATAGAGGGGGAAAGGTACAGGCATGACACGAAAACTGCACAACAAAAAGAAAAAGGCTAAAGCTAAATCTGAAACTAGCAGGTAATAGCGAAAACACATCATATGAGATGAGAAAAATTACCCCAAGAAAGTTGATTCCATGCATAAACTTCGCCTGTCTGAGTTACAGCAAATACAATACCCTTGTGGATGATTGCATCGGAGTAGCCGTACGCTAAGAACTGGTTGTCAAGAACTGTCCATCTGCTAGAAGCACAGTGAAGGACTGCAATTGCCGCGTTGAAGATGGCAAGAACAGAGAAACTAGTATAATTTGAAGCAGCTGTTGGAACTCGGCAAATAGCTATCTTCAGCAGTTGAAGATGTTGATCATTAGACTCGAACACAAGTTTATCCGGGGTGGATTTAAACTCACTTATTGGTGGTAGAGGAATCCGGCGACCAGTGTACACATTGACAAGCTCCCAATTCCAGGGGAAGCCAAGAAGGGCGATCCAATCTCCATTCGCGCCTGCCCACATGCCCGTACCACCATCTGGAATCACGGCATCGGAAGAGATCCTGTCCAGCGGCGTCAGTTGGCACAAGGTACCCTTGCGATCTTTTGCATCATGCTGCTTGTCCTTCTGCGCACCCTCCTGCTTGAACTTGTGGACGCGGTAGAAGGGATTGTGCGCGGGCGGTACCTCAGTTTGGTGAGTATGAAGAACACAGGGCATGCCAAACGGCTGAGATGCAGGCAGAGCTACACTTTGTGTTGCTGAATCATGATAAAACTTGCATGAACCGACGAGGCTCGCGGCGGTGATGACATCGCATCGGGATGCGATTTCTTCAAGGGGGCCATCAGGAAACACCCAAGAACTGCCACTCTCATTGATCGATCTCGCCATTGGAAGGATGCGGTCAAGTGGGTGTGGGGGTGTGGGAGTGGGACGCTGGCGTTTGGGTATGAGGTATTGGAGGACAGTGCGAGCGGCAGCTGGTAGAGCGATATGGATAAAAGTCCACAACTCCTACTAGTACCATCAAACAGGTGGCTCGAGATGATCCGAAAAAGGCATGGCGGCGGTGGTGCAGGGGCTGCTGGTGTAGGCGGGGTCGCCAGAGAAGATGGAGATGAAGAAGACGGAGAAGCAGGCAAAAAAAACAATTTGAATTGAAATCAATAATACGAGTACTACGGGCGTGCCTTCTCTCTCTGGTCTCTGCTGCACTACTGCACCTGTCGTGAAGGCGTGTGACCCGAGAAGAAGCTAATGTACTGTATACTGTCCTTGCACGCCGTGGAGCTGTATTTTGTCTCATCAAATCAGCTCTGGACAGTTTCAGCAGAGAAAAGATCCTTTGCCATCATCATGATATATTACCACGGGCCCACGGCAGTGCACATTCATCTTGGAGGCCTCTTCATCTTGTACTACCATATACTGTACTGCTCTATATGTTGCACAAACCACCACTTGGACATTTTTTTTGCAGTTTCCACCATGTGGTGGTCTAATATGTTGCAAATTTCACCACTTGGTTATCTAATCAGCTAGTTAGTCATGTTGATAGCAAAATCGACAAGTGGGTTCAACATGTCAATGCTCCAATTAATGTTTTAGAAAAAATAAATTTTTCAAAATTCGTACTTCTTTTATTTAGCTATTTAAAAATGCTTATTCATTTATTTCAACAAATATTGTGCGGTCTTGAATTTTTTTCAAACAAATATTATGGCATCGGGTTCGGGACTCCTGAAAAGGACTGGCCGTGGTACGGGAACCCGAAATGATGCCCACAACATGGTCGAAAGTGGCAAGGAACCCATCGAGGTGGATGAACTCGGGAAACCTTGGTAGAGGTAGGGATCTTGAGGAGGCCATTAGGGTTAGCCTACCCCCCAATAAGCGTATGAACGAAAAAAATTCACATAAGTAGTAGCTATTATTAAAATTTCACAAATATTACGCGCTTTTGAATATTTCAAAAGTATTGTGGCGTCACGCTGGCCTTGCCCGAATTTTACCTTTCAGGCTGGATGTCACGAGCATGATCACTCAACCAACCGGGTCCAAACATATATATACAATTGGCCTCCTCGAGCCTACACCGACCAGATTGTCGCTGAAACTGGATCATATAGTTTCTATTGGATTGATGTCCTAAGGAAATATTCCAACAACGGAAGTTGTTTGATTCGTTGTATTATATTCCTTTGGAATCTTGTTGGGCTTGTTTGGTTCGAAGAAAATTCATAGAAATTTTGTGGGATTCAAATCTCAGTGGCTCCTTTGATTCTTGAATACATGATAATTCATACTAATTCACGTGTTTTTTGTGTAGCACTACAACCAAAGAACATGCAATTCAAATTTGTGTGATTTCTCTCATATAGGATTAATTCAACATGCAATCATATTCAATTCCTACATTATTTCTATTTTAACATTTTGTACACATCATGCATGCGACCCAAACAATGCGTACATGGTGGGGGGGTTGTTTCGTTGCAAAAGCAGTTGGTCACACCACAAACAAACATGCAACAATTAATCTAAATTCACGCGGTTTCCCCGCGATGCAACCAAACAATATTCGATGAAACTAAGCATGGCATAAACATATACAATACACACCATAGATTTTGGCTGCTTTGATTATTCGCAAGATTTTCAAAGTGCGGGAATATGAAAATTGTATGATTAGAGAGTGATGATCATCTCCAAATATATAGGATTGAGAAACAACGGTATTTGGATCCAATAACATTTGATTGCGTGTGAAAACCAAAAGAAATACTAGTAGTAACATACGGTTACACAATGAAGGATTTTTTGTTTTTGTATAAAAATGTATTGTCAATGAATTCTGAAAATTGCAATCCTATGAATTAAACAATCAGAAATCGTGTCAGACTAATTCCTACGTTTCGAGATTCTAGTACGGAGTATGATTTCTTTGAAGGGGCGCAGAGGGACGTGGGTAGCAATGTCTAGTCCCTGTCTTGTCTGTATACACTGTACTTACGTCAGACTAGTGTTGCTCATGAAGTCTTAATCTGACGTACTCTGAAGCTAGATGCATCACCGTTTCCAGTCTCTGTCCTCGTTTTTTCGGCAAAATAGACAGAAATAACCCAAAGTCGAAAAGATTGGGAAAAACAAACTTTCGACATACTAGCAAGATTGGGTTATTTTTGTCCAAATTCTCGTTTTTTTCTCTTGGCTTCCCTACCCTTGAATCCATGTCACTTACGTGTGTTGCCCATGCATGCGTCATGTCCCACACTTCAGTGAGCACAAGTGACGTGATGTACGTACGCAAACTCCCAGCAATCTTCTTTGTCAAGAGAAGACGCATCAAGATTCAAGACCCGATCGCATTTCTTGCTTTCAGCCTGGGGTCCTCCATGTAAAAGTTAGGGATTTAGATGTAATTTCATGTTTATTTTGTGTGCTGTTGTAAACTGTTGATTTTTTATGTCCATTTGAATCTTGGTCAAATCCTAGGTTTGACCTAGATTTAAACAAGTTTAAAATATGAAAATGAAAAAGTAAGCCTGGATCCTCCTTAGTCAATCCAAAATGAAGCTTTTGGGAGGTTTTTGAAATTTCCATGTTTGAAACCCAAAACCACTTCTTTTCATGCTAGACTTCATAAGACATAGTTTAGGGATAGGGGTAGATACATGATTTGTCTGGTTTCAGTATGTCTAGAGCTTGTTTATCCACTTGAATGCTTACTATATGACATAAGAAGACTATGTGCTATGGTTTTTCATTTATCTATTTTTTTGAATTTTATGCCCATTTGAATCTTGGTCAAATCCCAGGTTTGACGAGGTTTTAAACAAGTTTAAAACTTGAAAATGAAAAGGTGTAAGCATGGATCCTTCGTAGTCACTCTAAAATGAAGCTTTATTTTGGGAGGTTCTCGAAATTTCCATGCATGCTTGAAACTCAAAACCACTTTTCTTCATGCTTGACTTCATAAGACAGAGTTTAATTAGGGTTAGGGGTAGATACACGATTTTTCTGGTTTGAATATGTCTAGACCTTGTTTATCAACTTGAATGTTTACTATATGACATAATTAAGAAGGCTATGTACGTGCTTTGGTTTTTCATTCTTTAATTAGATTTTTGTCTGAATTTTTATGCCCATTTGAATCTTGGTCAAATCCTAGGTTTGACCAAGATTTAAATAAGTTTAAAACATGAAAATGAAAAGATAAGCATCGATCCTTCTTACTCGCTCTAAAATGAAGCTTTTGGTTTTTTGAAATTTCCATGTTTGAAACCCAAAACCACTTCTCTTCATGCTTGACTTCATAAGACGAAGTTTAGGGTCGATAGGGGGTAGATACATGATTTGTCTGGTTTGAATATGTCTAGACCTTGTTTATGAACTTGAATGCTTACTATATGACATAAGAAGACTATGTGCTTTGGTTTTTTTTATTTTTTTATTTTATGCCCATTTTAATATTGGTCAAATCCTAGGTTTGACCAAGATTTAAACAAGTTTAAAACATGAAAATGAAAAGGTAAGCCTGGATCCTTCTTAGTCACTCTAAAATGAAGCTTTTGGGAGGTTTTTGAAATTTCCATGTTTGAAACCAAAAACCACTTCTCTTCATGCTTGACTTCATAAGACAGAGTTTAGGGTTAGGGGTAGATACATGATTTGTCTTATTTGAATATGTATAGACCTTGTTTGTCAACTTTTGAATGCTCTTACTATATATATATGTGACATAAGAAGACTATGTGCTTTTGTTTTTCATTTTTCTGATTTTTTTAATTTTATGCCCATTTAAATCTTGGTCAAATCCTGGTTTGACAATGATTTTAACAAGTTTAAAATATGAAAATGAAAAGGTAAGCATTGATCATTCTTAGTCACTCTAAAATGAAGCTTTTGGTAGGTTTTTGAAATTTCCATATTTGAAACCCAAAACCACTTCTCTTCATGCTTGACTACATAAGACAAAGTTTAGGGTTAGGGAGTAGATACATGATTTTTCTTGTTTGAATATGTCTAGACCTTGTTTATCAACTTTAATGCTACTATATGACATAAGAAAACTATGTGCTTTGGTTTTTCATTTTTCTGATATTTTTTGGAATTTTGATGCACATTTGAATCTTGGTCAAATCCTAGCTAGGTTTGACCAAGATTTAAACAAGTATATATAGAACATGAAAATGAAAAGGGAAGCATGTATCCTTCTTAATTAGTCACCCTAAAATGAAGTTTTTGGAAGGTTTTTGAAATTTCCATGCATGTTTGAAACCTAAAACCACTTATCTTCATGCTTGACTTCGTCATAAGACAGAGTTTAGGGGTTTTAGGGGGTAGATACATGATTTGTCTAGCTAGTTTGAATATGTCTAGACCTTGTTTATCAACTTTAATGCTTACTATATGACATATAAGAAGACTATGTGCGCTTTGGTTTTTCATTTTTCGGTTTTTTTATTTTATGCCCATTTGAATCTTGGTCAAATCCTAGATTTGACCAAGATTTAAACAAGTTTAAAACATGGAAATGAAAAGGTAAGCATCGATCCTTCTTAGTCGCTCTAAAATGAAGCTGAATTTTGGGAGGTTTTTGAAATTTCCATGTTTTTGAAACCCAAAACCACTTCTCTTCATGCTTGACTTCATAAGACGAAGTTTAGGGTCGATAGGGGGTAGATACATGATTTGTCTTGTTTGAATATGTCTAGACCTTGTTTATCAACTTGAATGCTTACTAGCTATATGACATAAGAGGACTATGTGCATTGGTATTTCATTTTTTGATTTTTATGCCCATTTGAGAATCTTGGTAAAATCCTAGGTTTGTTGAGCAAGATTTAAACAAGTTTAACATGTGAAAATGATAAGGTAATTAAGTCTGGATCTTTCTCTTAGTAACTCTAAAATGAAGCTTTTGGGAGGTTCTTGAATTTACCATGTTTGAAACCCAAAACCACCGTACTTCTTTTCATGCTTGACTTCATAAGACAGAGTTTAGGGTTAGGGGTAGATACATGATTTTTCTGGTTTGAATATGTCTAGACCATGTTTATCAACTTGAATGCTTACTATATGACATAAGAAGGCTATGTGCTTTGGTTTTTCATTCTTTCGATTTTTTCTGAATTTTTATGCCCATTTGAATCTTGGTCAAATCCTAGGTTCGACCAAGATTTAAACAAGTTTAAAACATGACAATGAAAAGGTAATTAATCATGGATCCTTCTTAATTAACCAGCCAGTCTAATTAAAATGAAGCTTTTTGGGAGGTTTTTGAAATTTCCATGTTTGAAACCCAAAACCACACTTCTCTGCTTCATGCTTGACTTCATATATAATTAAGACAAAGTTTAGGGTTAGGGGGTACATGATTTGTCTGGTTTGAATATGTCTAGACCTTGTTTATGAACTTTTGAATGCTTACTATATATATGTATGTGACATAAGAAAACTATGTGCTTTGGTTTTTCATTTTTCTGATTTTTTTGGAATTTTGATGCACATTTGAATCTTGGTCAAATCCTAGGTTTGACCAAGATTTAAACAAGTATAGAACATGGAAATGAAAATGGAAGCCTGTATCCTTCTTAGTCACCCTAAAATGAAGTTTTTGGGAGGTTTTTGAAATTTCCATGTTTGAAACCCAAAACCACTTATCTTCATGCTTGACTTCATAAGACGAAGTTTAGGGACGATAGGGGGTAGATACATGATTTGTCTGGTTAATTTGGATATATCTAGACCTTGTTTATCAACTTGAATGCTTATGATATGACATAAGAACACTATGTGCTTTTTTTATTTTTTTGTGCCCATTTGAATCTTGGTCAAATCCTAGGTTTGACCAAGATTTAAACAAGTATAGAACATGAAAATGAAAAGGGAAGCCTGTATCCTTCTTACTCACCCTAAAATGAAGTTTTGGGAGGTTTTTGAAATGTCCATGTTTGAAACCCAAAACCACTTCTCTTCATTCTTGACTTCTTAAGACATAGTTTAGGGGTTAGCGGGTAGATACATGATTAGTATGGTTTGAATATGTCTAGACCTTGTTTATCAACTTTAATGCTTACTACATGACATAAGAAGACTATGTGCTTTGGTTTTTCATTTTTCTGTTTTTTTTTGAATTTTCTGCCAATTTTGTTTGACCAAGATTTAGACAAGTTTTACACGTGAAAACGAATAAGTAAGCCTGGATCCTTCTTAGTCACTCCAAAATGTACCAATTGATAGGTGCGTTAACTTTGCTTCATGGAAAAAATAATGTCATGTAAATGAGTTAACTTGGATTTCCTACCCTTGAATCCATAGGAAACTTTGTTCTAATGCACTATAATAATCAACCGAGTTTTTACACCAACAGGTCTGTCACTTACGTGTGGTGCCCATGCGTGAGGTCCCACACTTCAGTGAGCACAAGTCACGTGCAATAGGTACGCAAACTCCCAGCCATTTTCTTTGTCAAGAGAAGACGCATCAGGATGCGTATTGGAAGTCTGTGGGTCCTTCTGGATCCTTCGGTCGTCCCTCTCAAAAAAAAAACAAATCTCTCTCATTCTCGGCCTCGCTCGACTCGCTCGCTCGCTCGCTCGCACCTCCTGCTCACTGACAAACCCTGCACAAAAGTCAATATCATCACCCGAAAAAGGGGAGACACCATAATTCTCTCCCTTCTTCTCTCCTTCCGAGTGATCCCTCTTCCTCCGAGTTTCACTCGACGGGCAAACACACATGTGCTGCATAGTAATAATAAAAAGGTAGAAAAATCGACCTACAAATCTATAATTAAATAGGTTAAACTAGGGTTTTGCCCAGTACTACAGATCAAGGTTCAAAAAATCCAACTACGGGGTTCGAACAACCCCATTTCTAATCCAAGATTTTTTTCGACCTCATCCAATGGCCTCAAACTATAGGCCGGGTTAGCATCTAGTGCAGTATGTGTGAGAATGTATGCACTATGTGTGCTATAACTTGTGTGTCTTTCAAATTTGAACCAAATTTGAATAAGTTTGAAATATTTGAAATGGGGCTTTTGGCTTAAACGTTTGAAACCCAAAACGACTTCTCCTCATGCTAGACTTCATAAGACCGAGTTTAGGGTTAGGGGGTAGATACATGATTTGTTTGGTTTGAATATGTCTAAACCTTGTTTATCAACTTGAATGCTTACTATATGACATAAGAAGACCATGTGCTTTTGTTTTTCATTTTTCTATTTTTTAAGAATTTTATGCACATTTGATTCTGGTCAAATCCTAGGTTCAACCAAGATTTAAACAAGTTTCAAGCATGAAAATGAAAACGTAATCCAAGATCCTTCTTAATTAGTCACTCTAAAATATATGAAGCTTTTGGGACGTACTTGAAATTTCCATGTTTGAAACCCAAAACCAATTCTCTTCATGATTGACTTCATAAGACAGAGTTTAGGGGTAGGGGTAGATATACACATGATTTTTCTGGTTTGAATATGTCTAGACCTTGTTTATCAACTTGAGTGTTTACTATATGACATAATTAAGAAGGCTATGTGCTTTGGTTTTTCATTCTTTAGATTTTTTGTCTGAATTTTTATGCCCATTTGAATCTTGGTCAAATCCTAGGTTTGACCAAGATTTAAATAAGTTTAAAACATGGAAATGAAAAGGTAAAGCATCGATCCTTCTTAGTCGCTCTAAAATGAAGCTGAATTTTGGGAGGTTTTTGAAATTTCCATGTTTGAAACCTAAAACCACTTATCTTCATGCTTGACTTCGTCATAAGACAGAGTTTAGGGGTTTTAGGGGGTAGATACATGATTTGTCTAGCTAGTTTGAATATGTCTAGACCTTGTTTATCAACTTTAATGCTTACTATATGACATATAAGAAGACTATGTGCGCTTTGGTTTTTCATTTTTCGGTTTTTTTATTTTATGCCCATTTGAATCTTGGTCAAATCCTAGATTTGACCAAGATTTAAACAAGTTTAAAACATGGAAATGAAAAGGTAAGCATCGATCCTTCTTAGTCGCTCTAAAATGAAGCTGAATTTTGGGAGGTTTTTGAAATTTCCATGTTTGAAACCCAAAACCACTTCTCTTCATGCTTGACTTCATAAGACGAAGTTTAGGGTCGATAGGGGGTAGATACATGATTTGTCTTGTTTGAATATGTCTAGACCTTGTTTATCAACTTGAATGCTTACTAGCTATATGACATAAGAGGACTATGTGCATTGGTATTTCATTTTTTGATTTTTATGCCCATTTGAGAATCTTGGTAAAATCCTAGGTTTGTTGAGCAAGATTTAAACAAGTTTAACATGTGAAAATGATAAGGTAATTAAGTCTGGATCTTTCTCTTAGTAACTCTAAAATGAAGCTTTTGGGAGGTTCTTGAATTTACCATGTTTGAAACCCAAAACCACCGTACTTCTTTTCATGCTTGACTTCATAAGACAGAGTTTAGGGTTAGGGGTAGATACATGATTTTTCTGGTTTGAATATGTCTAGACCATGTTTATCAACTTGAATGCTTACTATATGACATAAGAAGGCTATGTGCTTTGGTTTTTCATTCTTTCGATTTTTTCTGAATTTTTATGCCCATTTGAATCTTGGTCAAATCCTAGGTTCGACCAAGATTTAAACAAGTTTAAAACATGACAATGAAAAGGTAATTAATCATGGATCCTTCTTAATTAACCAGCCAGTCTAATTAAAATGAAGCTTTTTGGGAGGTTTTTGAAATTTCCATGTTTGAAACCCAAAACCACACTTCTCTGCTTCATGCTTGACTTCATATATAATTAAGACAAAGTTTAGGGTTAGGAGGTACATGATTTGTCTGGTTTGAATATGTCTAGACCTTGTTTATGAACTTTTGAATGCTTACTATATATATGTATGTGACATAAGAAAACTATGTGCTTTGGTTTTTCATTTTTCTGATTTTTTTGGAATTTTGATGCACATTTGAATCTTGGTCAAATCCTAGGTTTGACCAAGATTTAAACAAGTATAGAACATGGAAATGAAAATGGAAGCCTGTATCCTTCTTAGTCACCCTAAAATTAATGAAGTTTTTGGGAGGTTTTTGAAATTTCCATGTTTGAAACCCAAAACCACTTATCTTCATGCTTGACTTCGTCATAAGACAGAGTTTAGGGGTTAGGGGGTAGATACATGATTTGTCTAGCTAGTTTGAATATGTCCAGACCTTGTTTATCAACTTTAATGCTTACTATATGACATATAAGAAGACTATGTGCGCTTTGGTTTTTCATTTTTCTGTTTTTTTATTTTATGCCCATTTGAATCTTGGTCAAATCCTAGAGATTGACTTCATAATACAGAGTTTAGGGTTAGGGGTAGATATACACATGATTTTTCTGGTTTGAATATGTCTAGACCTTGTTTATCAACTTGAGTGTTTACTATATGACATAATTAAGAAGGCTATGTGCTTTGGTTTTTCATTCTTTAGATTTTTTGTCTGAATTTTTATGCCCATTTGAATCTTGGTCAAATCCTAGGTTTGACCAAGATTTAAATAAGTTTAAAACATGGAAATGAAAAGGTAAAAGCATCGATCCTTCTTAGTCGCTCTAAAATGAAGCTGAATTTTGGGAGGTTTTTGAAATTTCCATGTTTGAAACCCAAAACCACTTCTCTTCATGCTTGACTTCATAAGACGAAGTTTAGGGACGATAGGGGGTAGATACATGATTTGTCTGGTTAATTTGGATATATCTAGACCTTGTTTATCAACTTGAATGCTTATGATATGACATAAGAACACTATGTGCTTTTTTTATTTTTTTGTGCCCATTTGAATCTTGGTCAAATCCTAGGTTTGACCAAGATTTAAACAAGTATAGAACATGAAAATGAAAAGGGAAGCCTGTATCCTTCTTACTCACCCTAAAATGAAGTTTTGGGAGGTTTTTGAAATGTCCATGTTTGAAACCCAAAACCACTTCTCTTCATTCTTGACTTCTTAAGACATAGTTTAGGGGTTAGCGGGTAGATACATGATTAGTATGGTTTGAATATGTCTAGACCTTGTTTATCAACTTTAATGCTTACTACATGACATAAGAAGACTATGTGCTTTGGTTTTTCATTTTTCTGTTTTTTTTTGAATTTTCTGCCAATTTTGTTTGACCAAGATTTAGACAAGTTTTACACGTGAAAACGAATAAGTAAGCCTGGATCCTTCTTAGTCACTCCAAAATGTACCAATTGATAGGTGCGTTAACTTTGCTTCATGGAAAAAATAATGTCATGTAAATGAGTTAACTTGGATTTCCTACCCTTGAATCCATAGGAAACTTTGTTCTAATGCACTATAATAATCAACCGAGTTTTTACACCAACAGGTCTGTCACTTACGTGTGGTGCCCATGCGTGAGGTCCCACACTTCAGTGAGCACAAGTCACGTGCAATAGGTACGCAAACTCCCAGCCATTTTCTTTGTCAAGAGAAGACGCATCAGGATGCGTATTGGAAGTCTGTGGGTCCTTCTGGATCCTTCGGTCGTCCCTCTCAAAAAAAAAAACAAATCTCTCTCATTCTCGGCCTCGCTCGACTCGCTCGCTCGCTCACCTCCTGCTCACTGACAAACCCTGCACAAAAGTCAACATCATCACCCGAAAAGGGGAGACACCATAATTCTCTCTTCTTCTTCCTTCCGAGTGATCCCTCTTCCTCCGAGTTTCACTCGACGGGCAAACACACATGTGCTGCATAGTAATAATAAAAAGGTAGAAAAATCGACCTACGAATCTATAATTAAATAGGTTAAACTAGGGTTTTGCCCAGTACTACAGATCAAGGTTCAAAAAATCCAACTACGGGGTTCGAACAACCCCATTTCTAATCCAAGATTTTTTCGACCTCATCCAATGGCCTCAAACTATAGGCCGGGTTAGCATCTAGTGCAGTATGTGTGAGAATGTATGCACTATGTGTGCTATAACTTGTGTGTCTTTCAAATTTGAACCAAATTTGAATAAGTTTGAAATATTTGAAATGGGGCTTTTGGCTTAAACGTTTGAAACCCAAAACGACTTCTCCTCATGCTAGACTTCATAAGACCGAGTTTAGGGTTAGGGGTAGATACATGATTTGTCTGGTTTGAATATGTCTAAACCTTGTTTATCAACTTGAATGCTTACTATATGACATAAGAAGACCATGTGCTTTTGTTTTTCATTTTTCTATTTTTTAAGAATTTTATGCACATTTGATTCTGGTCAAATCCTAGGTTCAACCAAGATTTAAACAAGTTTCAAGCATGAAAATGAAAACGTAATCCAAGATCCTTCTTAATTAGTCACTCTAAAATATATGAAGCTTTTGGGACGTACTTGAAATTTCCATGTTTGAAACCTAAAACCACTTATCTTCATGCTTGACTTCGTCATAAGACAGAGTTTAGGGGTTTTAGGGGGTAGATACATGATTTGTCTCTAGCTAGTTTGAATATGTCTAGACCTTGTTTATCAACTTTAATGCTTACTATATGACATATAAGAAGACTATGTGCGCTTTGGTTTTTCATTTTTCGGTTTTTTTATTTTATGCCCATTTGAATCTTGGTCAAATCCTAGATTTGACCAAGATTTAAACAAGTTTAAAACATGGAAATGAAAAGGTAAGCATCGATCCTTCTTAGTCGCTCTAAAATGAAGCTGAATTTTGGGAGGTTTTTGAAATTTCCATGTTTGAAACCCAAAACCACTTCTCTTCATGCTTGACTTCATAAGACGAAGTTTAGGGTCGATAGGGGGTAGATACATGATTTGTCTTGTTTGAATATGTCTAGACCTTGTTTATCAACTTGAATGCTTACTAGCTATATGACATAAGAGGACTATGTGCATTGGTATTTCATTTTTTGATTTTTATGCCCATTTGAGAATCTTGGTAAAATCCTAGGTTTGTTGAGCAAGATTTAAACAAGTTTAACATGTGAAAATGATAAGGTAATTAAGTCTGGATCTTTCTCTTAGTAACTCTAAAATGAAGCTTTTGGGAGGTTCTTGAATTTACCATGTTTGAAACCCAAAACCACCGTACTTCTTTTCATGCTTGACTTCATAAGACAGAGTTTAGGGTTAGGGGTAGATACATGATTTTTCTGGTTTGAATATGTCTAGACCATGTTTATCAACTTGAATGCTTACTATATGACATAAGAAGGCTATGTGCTTTGGTTTTTCATTCTTTCGATTTTTTTCTGAATTTTTATGCCCATTTGAATCTTGGTCAAATCCTAGGTTCGACCAAGATTTAAACAAGTTTAAAACATGACAATGAAAAGGTAATTAATCATGGATCCTTCTTAATTAACCAGCCAGTCTAATTAAAATGAAGCTTTTTGGGAGGTTTTTGAAATTTCCATGTTTGAAACCCAAAACCACACTTCTCTGCTTCATGCTTGACTTCATATATAATTAAGACAAAGTTTAGGGTTAGGAGGTACATGATTTGTCTGGTTTGAATATGTCTAGACCTTGTTTATGAACTTTTGAATGCTTACTATATATATGTATGTGACATAAGAAAACTATGTGCTTTGGTTTTTCATTTTTCTGATTTTTTTGGAATTTTGATGCACATTTGAATCTTGGTCAAATCCTAGGTTTGACCAAGATTTAAACAAGTATAGAACATGGAAATGAAAATGGAAGCCTGTATCCTTCTTAGTCACCCTAAAATTAATGAAGTTTTTGGGAGGTTTTTGAAATTTCCATGTTTGAAACCCAAAACCACTTATCTTCATGCTTGACTTCGTCATAAGACAGAGTTTAGGGGTTAGGGGGTAGATACATGATTTGTCTAGCTAGTTTGAATATGTCCAGACCTTGTTTATCAACTTTAATGCTTACTATATGACATATAAGAAGACTATGTGCGCTTTGGTTTTTCATTTTTCTGTTTTTTTATTTTATGCCCATTTGAATCTTGGTCAAATCCTAGAGATTGACTTCATAATACAGAGTTTAGGGTTAGGGGTAGATATACACATGATTTTTCTGGTTTGAATATGTCTAGACCTTGTTTATCAACTTGAGTGTTTACTATATGACATAATTAAGAAGGCTATGTGCTTTGGTTTTTCATTCTTTAGATTTTTTGTCTGAATTTTTATGCCCATTTGAATCTTGGTCAAATCCTAGGTTTGACCAAGATTTAAATAAGTTTAAAACATGGAAATGAAAAGGTAAAAGCATCGATCCTTCTTAGTCGCTCTAAAATGAAGCTGAATTTTGGGAGGTTTTTGAAATTTCCATGTTTGAAACCCAAAACCACTTCTCTTCATGCTTGACTTCATAAGACGAAGTTTAGGGTCGATAGGGGGTAGATACATGATTTGTCTGGTTAATTTGGATATATCTAGACCTTGTTTATCAACTTGGATTTCCTACCCTTGAATCCATAGGAAACTTTGTTCTAATGCACTATAATAATCAACCGAGTTTTTACACCAACAGGTGTCACTTACGTGTGGTGCCCATGCGTGAGGTCCCACACTTCAGTGAGCACAAGTCACGTGCAATAGGTACGCAAACTCCCAGCCATTTTCTTTGTCAAGAGAAGACGCATCAGGATGCGTATTGGAAGTCTGTGGGTCCTTCTGGATCCTTCGGTCGTCCCTCTCAAAAAAAAACAAATCTCTCTCATTCTCGGCCTCGCTCGACTCGCTCGCTCGCTCGCTCGCACCTCCTGCTCACTGACAAACCCTGCACAAAAGTCAACATCATCACCCGAAAAAGGGGAGACACCATAATTCTCTCCCTTCTTCTCTCCTTCCGAGTGATCCCTCTTCCTCCGAGTTTCACTCGACGGGCAAACACACATGTGCTGCATAGTAATAATAAAAAGGTAGAAAAATCGACCTACGAATCTATAATTAAATAGGTTAAACTAGGGTTTTGCCCAGTACTACAGATCAAGGTTCAAAAAATCCAACTACGGGGTTCGAACAACCCCATTTCTAATCCAAGATTTTTTTCGACCTCATCCAATGGCCTCAAACTATAGGCCGGGTTAGCATCTAGTGCAGTATGTGTGAGAATGTATGCACTATGTGTGCTATAACTTGTGTGTCTTTCAAATTTGAACCAAATTTGAATAAGTTTGAAATATTTGAAATGGGGCTTTTGGCTTAAACGTTTGAAACCCAAAACGACTTCTCCTCATGCTAGACTTCATAAGACCGAGTTTAGGGTTAGGGGGTAGATACATGATTTGTCTGGTTTGAATATGTCTAAACCTTGTTTATCAACTTGAATGCTTACTATATGACATAAGAAGACCATGTGCTTTTGTTTTTCATTTTTCTATTTTTTTAAGAATTTTATGCACATTTGATTCTGGTCAAATCCTAGGTTCAACCAAGATTTAAACAAGTTTCAAGCATGAAAATGAAAACGTAATCCAAGATCCTTCTTAATTAGTCACTCTAAAATATATGAAGCTTTTGGGACGTACTTGAAATTTCCATGTTTGAAACCCAAAACCAATTCTCTTCATGATTGACTTCATAAGACAGAGTTTAGGGGTAGGGGTAGATATACACATGATTTTTCTGGTTTGAATATGTCTAGACCTTGTTTATCAACTTGAGTGTTTACTATATGACATAATTAAGAAGGCTATGTGCTTTGGTTTTTCATTCTTTAGATTTTTTGTCTGAATTTTTATGCCCATTTGAATCTTGGTCAAATCCTAGGTTTGACCAAGATTTAAATAAGTTTAAAACATGGAAATGAAAAGGTAAAAGCATCGATCCTTCTTAGTCGCTCTAAAATGAAGCTGAATTTTGGGAGGTTTTTGAAATTTCCATGTTTGAAACCTAAAACCACTTATCTTCATGCTTGACTTCGTCATAAGACAGAGTTTAGGGGTTTTAGGGGGTAGATACATGATTTGTCTCTAGCTAGTTTGAATATGTCTAGACCTTGTTTATCAACTTTAATGCTTACTATATGACATATAAGAAGACTATGTGCGCTTTGGTTTTTCATTTTTCGGTTTTTTTATTTTATGCCCATTTGAATCTTGGTCAAATCCTAGATTTGACCAAGATTTAAACAAGTTTAAAACATGGAAATGAAAAGGTAAGCATCGATCCTTCTTAGTCGCTCTAAAATGAAGCTGAATTTTGGGAGGTTTTTGAAATTTCCATGTTTGAAACCCAAAACCACTTCTCTTCATGCTTGACTTCATAAGACGAAGTTTAGGGTCGATAGGGGGTAGATACATGATTTGTCTTGTTTGAATATGTCTAGACCTTGTTTATCAACTTGAATGCTTACTAGCTATATGACATAAGAGGACTATGTGCATTGGTATTTCATTTTTTGATTTTTATGCCCATTTGAGAATCTTGGTAAAATCCTAGGTTTGTTGAGCAAGATTTAAACAAGTTTAACATGTGAAAATGATAAGGTAATTAAGTCTGGATCTTTCTCTTAGTAACTCTAAAATGAAGCTTTTGGGAGGTTCTTGAATTTACCATGTTTGAAACCCAAAACCACCGTACTTCTTTTCATGCTTGACTTCATAAGACAGAGTTTAGGGTTAGGGGTAGATACATGATTTTTCTGGTTTGAATATGTCTAGACCATGTTTATCAACTTGAATGCTTACTATATGACATAAGAAGGCTATGTGCTTTGGTTTTTCATTCTTTCGATTTTTTTCTGAATTTTTATGCCCATTTGAATCTTGGTCAAATCCTAGGTTCGACCAAGATTTAAACAAGTTTAAAACATGACAATGAAAAGGTAATTAATCATGGATCCTTCTTAATTAACCAGCCAGTCTAATTAAAATGAAGCTTTTTGGGAGGTTTTTGAAATTTCCATGTTTGAAACCCAAAACCACACTTCTCTGCTTCATGCTTGACTTCATATATAATTAAGACAAAGTTTAGGGTTAGGGGGTACATGATTTGTCTGGTTTGAATATGTCTAGACCTTGTTTATGAACTTTTGAATGCTTACTATATATATGTATGTGACATAAGAAAACTATGTGCTTTGGTTTTTCATTTTTCTGATTTTTTTGGAATTTTGATGCACATTTGAATCTTGGTCAAATCCTAGGTTTGACCAAGATTTAAACAAGTATAGAACATGGAAATGAAAATGGAAGCATGTATCCTTCTTAGTCACCCTAAAATGAAGTTTTTGGGAGGTTTTTGAAATTTCCATGTTTGAAACCCAAAACCACTTATCTTCATGCTTGACTTCGTCATAAGACAGAGTTTAGGGGTTAGGGGGTAGATACATGATTTGTCTAGCTAGTTTGAATATGTCCAGACCTTGTTTATCAACTTTAATGCTTATGACATATAAGAAGACTATGTGCGCTTTGGTTTTTCATTTTTCTGTTTTTTTATTTTATGCCCATTTGAATCTTGGTCAAATCCTAGAGATTGACTTCATAATACAGAGTTTAGGGTTAGGGGTAGATATACACATGATTTTTCTGGTTTGAATATGTCTAGACCTTGTTTATCAACTTGAGTGTTTACTATATGACATAATTAAGAAGGCTATGTGCTTTGGTTTTTCATTCTTTAGATTTTTTGTCTGAATTTAATTTTATGCCCATTTGAATCTTGGTCAAATCCTAGGTTTGACCAAGATTTAAATAAGTTTAAAACATGGAAATGAAAAGGTAAAGCATCGATCCTTCTTAGTCGCTCTAAAATGAAGCTGAATTTTGGGAGGTTTTTGAAATTTCCATGTTTGAAACCCAAAACCACTTCTCTTCATGCTTGACTTCATAAGACGAAGTTTAGGGATAGGGGGTAGATACATGATTTGTCTGGTTAATTTGGATATATCTAGACCTTGTTTATCAACTTGAATGCTTACGATATGACATAAGAACACTATGTGCTTTTTTTTATTTTTTTGTGCCCATTTGAATCTTGGTCAAATCCTAGGTTTGACCAAGATTTAAACAAGTATAGAACATGAAAATGAAAAGGGAAGCCTGTATCCTTCTTACTCACCCTAAAATGAAGTTTTGGGAGGTTTTTGAAATGTCCATGTTTGAAACCCAAAACCACTTCTCTTCATTCTTGACTTCTTAAGACATAGTTTAGGGGTTAGCGGGTAGATACATGATTAGTATGGTTTGAATATGTCTAGACCTTGTTTATCAACTTTAATGCTTACTACATGACATAAGAAGACTATGTGCTTTGGTTTTTCATTTTTCTGTTTTTTTTTGAATTTTCTGCCAATTTTGTTTGACCAAGATTTAGACAAGTTTTACACGTGAAAACGAATAAGTAAGCCTGGATCCTTCTTAGTCACTCCAAAATGTACCAATTGATAGGTGCGTTAACTTTGCTTCATGGAAAAAATAATGTCATGTAAATGAGTTAACTTGGATTTCCTACCCTTGAATCCATAGGAAACTTTGTTCTAATGCACTATAATAATCAACCGAGTTTTTACACCAACAGGTCTGTCACTTACGTGTGGTGCCCATGCGTGAGGTCCCACACTTCAGTGAGCACAAGTCACGTGCAATAGGTACGCAAACTCCCAGCCATTTTCTTTGTCAAGAGAAGACGCATCAGGATGCGTATTGGAAGTCTGTGGGTCCTTCTGGATCCTTCGGTCGTCCCTCTCAAAAAAAAAAACAAATCTCTCTCATTCTCGGCCTCGCTCGACTCGCTCGCTCGCTCGCTCGCTCGCACCTCCTGCTCACTGACAAACCCTGCACAAAAGTCAACATCATCACCCGAAAAAGGGGAGACACCATAATTCTCTCCCTTCTTCTCTCCTTCCGAGTGATCCCTCTTCCTCCGAGTTTCACTCGACGGGCAAACACACATGTGCTGCATAGTAATAATAAAAAGGTAGAAAAATCGACCTACGAATCTATAATTAAATAGGTTAAACTAGGGTTTTGCCCAGTACTACAGATCAAGGTTCAAAAAATCCAACTACGGGGTTCGAACAACCCCATTTCTAATCCAAGATTTTTTTCGACCTCATCCAATGGCCTCAAACTATAGGCCGGGTTAGCATCTAGTGCAGTATGTGTGAGAATGTATGCACTATGTGTGCTATAACTTGTGTGTCTTTCAAATTTGAACCAAATTTGAATAAGTTTGAAATATTTGAAATGGGGCTTTTGGCTTAAACGTTTGAAACCCAAAACGACTTCTCCTCATGCTAGACTTCATAAGACCGAGTTTAGGGTTAGGGGGTAGATACATGATTTGTTTGGTTTGAATATGTCTAAACCTTGTTTATCAACTTGAATGCTTACTATATGACATAAGAAGACCATGTGCTTTTGTTTTTCATTTTTCTATTTTTTTAAGAATTTTATGCACATTTGATTCTGGTCAAATCCTAGGTTCAACCAAGATTTAAACAAGTTTCAAGCATGAAAATGAAAACGTAATCCAAGATCCTTCTTAATTAGTCACTCTAAAATATATGAAGCTTTTGGGACGTACTTGAAATTTCCATGTTTGAAACCCAAAACCAATTCTCTTCATGATTGACTTCATAAGACAGAGTTTAGGGGTAGGGGTAGATATACACATGATTTTTCTGGTTTGAATATGTCTAGACCTTGTTTATCAACTTGAGTGTTTACTATATGACATAATTAAGAAGGCTATGTGCTTTGGTTTTTCATTCTTTAGATTTTTTGTCTGAATTTTTATGCCCATTTGAATCTTGGTCAAATCCTAGGTTTGACCAAGATTTAAATAAGTTTAAAACATGGAAATGAAAAGGTAAAAGCATCGATCCTTCTTAGTCGCTCTAAAATGAAGCTGAATTTTGGGAGGTTTTTGAAATTTCCATGTTTGAAACCTAAAACCACTTATCTTCATGCTTGACTTCGTCATAAGACAGAGTTTAGGGGTTTTAGGGGGTAGATACATGATTTGTCTCTAGCTAGTTTGAATATGTCTAGACCTTGTTTATCAACTTTAATGCTTACTATATGACATATAAGAAGACTATGTGCGCTTTGGTTTTTCATTTTTCTTTTTTTTTATGCCCATTTGAATCTTGGTCAAATCCTAGATTTGACCAAGATTTAAACAAGTTTAAAACATGGAAATGAAAAGGTAAGCATCGATCCTTCTTAGTCGCTCTAAAATGAAGCTGAATTTTGGGAGGTTTTTGAAATTTCCATGTTTGAAACCCAAAACCACTTCTCTTCATGCTTGACTTCATAAGACGAAGTTTAGGGTCGATAGGGGGTAGATACATGATTTGTCTTGTTTGAATATGTCTAGACCTTGTTTATCAACTTGAATGCTTACTAGCTATATGACATAAGAGGACTATGTGCATTGGTATTTCATTTTTTGATTTTTATGCCCATTTGAGAATCTTGGTAAAATCCTAGGTTTGTTGAGCAAGATTTAAACAAGTTTAACATGTGAAAATGATAAGGTAATTAAGTCTGGATCTTTCTCTTAGTAACTCTAAAATGAAGCTTTTGGGAGGTTCTTGAATTTACCATGTTTGAAACCCAAAACCACCGTACTTCTTTTCATGCTTGACTTCATAAGACAGAGTTTAGGGTTAGGGGTAGATACATGATTTTTCTGGTTTGAATATGTCTAGACCATGTTTATCAACTTGAATGCTTACTATATGACATAAGAAGGCTATGTGCTTTGGTTTTTCATTCTTTCGATTTTTTCTGAATTTTTATGCCCATTTGAATCTTGGTCAAATCCTAGGTTCGACCAAGATTTAAACAAGTTTAAAACATGACAATGAAAAGGTAATTAATCATGGATCCTTCTTAATTAACCAGCCAGTCTAATTAAAATGAAGCTTTTTGGGAGGTTTTTGAAATTTCCATGTTTGAAACCCAAAACCACACTTCTCTGCTTCATGCTTGACTTCATATATAATTAAGACAAAGTTTAGGGTTAGGAGGTACATGATTTGTCTGGTTTGAATATGTCTAGACCTTGTTTATGAACTTTTGAATGCTTACTATATATATGTATGTGACATAAGAAAACTATGTGCTTTGGTTTTTCATTTTTCTGATTTTTTTTGGAATTTTGATGCACATTTGAATCTTGGTCAAATCCTAGGTTTGACCAAGATTTAAACAAGTATAGAACATGGAAATGAAAATGGAAGCCTGTATCCTTCTTAGTCACCCTAAAATTAATGAAGTTTTTGGGAGGTTTTTGAAATTTCCATGTTTGAAACCCAAAACCACTTATCTTCATGCTTGACTTCGTCATAAGACAGAGTTTAGGGGTTAGGGGGTAGATACATGATTTGTCTAGCTAGTTTGAATATGTCCAGACCTTGTTTATCAACTTTAATGCTTACTATATGACATATAAGAAGACTATGTGCGCTTTGGTTTTTCATTTTTCTGTTTTTTTATTTTATGCCCATTTGAATCTTGGTCAAATCCTAGATTTGACCAAGATTTAAACAAGTTTAAAACATGGAAATGAAAAGGTAAGCATCGATCCTTCTTAGTCGCTCTAAAATGAAGCTGAATTTTGGGAGGTTTTTGAAATTTCCATGTTTGAAACCCAAAACCACTTCTCTTCATGCTTGACTTCATAAGACGAAGTTTAGGGTCGATAGGGGGTAGATACATGATTTGTCTTGTTTGAATATGTCTAGACCTTGTTTATCAACTTGAATGCTTACTAGCTATATGACATAAGAGGACTATGTGCATTGGTATTTCATTTTTTGATTTTTATGCCCATTTGAGAATCTTGGTAAAATCCTAGGTTTGTTGAGCAAGATTTAAACAAGTTTAACATGTGAAAATGATAAGGTAATTAAGTCTGGATCTTTCTCTTAGTAACTCTAAAATGAAGCTTTTGGGAGGTTCTTGAATTTACCATGTTTGAAACCCAAAACCACCGTACTTCTTTTCATGCTTGACTTCATAAGACAGAGTTTAGGGTTAGGGGTAGATACATGATTTTTCTGGTTTGAATATGTCTAGACCATGTTTATCAACTTGAATGCTTACTATATGACATAAGAAGGCTATGTGCTTTGGTTTTTCATTCTTTCGATTTTTTTGAATTTTTATGCCCATTTGAATCTTGGTCAAATCCTAGGTTCGACCAAGATTTAAACAAGTTTAAAACATGACAATGAAAAGGTAATTAATCATGGATCCTTCTTAATTAACCAGCCAGTCTAATTAAAATGAAGCTTTTTGGGAGGTTTTTGAAATTTCCATGTTTGAAACCCAAAACCACACTTCTCTGCTTCATGCTTGACTTCATATATAATTAAGACAAAGTTTAGGGTTAGGGGGTACATGATTTGTCTGGTTTGAATATGTCTAGACCTTGTTTATGAACTTTTGAATGCTTACTATATATATGTATGTGACATAAGAAAACTATGTGCTTTGGTTTTTCATTTTTCTGATTTTTTTGGAATTTTGATGCACATTTGAATCTTGGTCAAATCCTAGGTTTGACCAAGATTTAAACAAGTATAGAACATGGAAATGAAAATGGAAGCATGTATCCTTCTTAGTCACCCTAAAATGAAGTTTTTGGGAGGTTTTTGAAATTTCCATGTTTGAAACCCAAAACCACTTATCTTCATGCTTGACTTCGTCATAAGACAGAGTTTAGGGTTAGGGGGTAGATACATGATTTGTCTAGCTAGTTTGAATATGTCCAGACCTTGTTTATCAACTTTAATGTATGACATATAAGAAGACTATGTGCGCTTTGGTTTTTCATTTTTCTGTTTTTTTATTTTATGCCCATTTGAATCTTGGTCAAATCCTAGAGATTGACTTCATAATACAGAGTTTAGGGTTAGGGGTAGATATACACATGATTTTTCTGGTTTGAATATGTCTAGACCTTGTTTATCAACTTGAGTGTTTACTATATGACATAATTAAGAAGGCTATGTGCTTTGGTTTTTCATTCTTTAGATTTTTTGTCTGAATTTTTTTTATGCCCATTTGAATCTTGGTCAAATCCTAGGTTTGACCAAGATTTAAATAAGTTTAAAACATGGAAATGAAAAGGTAAAGCATCGATCCTTCTTAGTCGCTCTAAAATGAAGCTGAATTTTGGGAGGTTTTTGAAATTTCCATGTTTGAAACCCAAAACCACTTCTCTTCATGCTTGACTTCATAAGACGAAGTTTAGGGTCGATAGGGGGTAGATACATGATTTGTCTGGTTAATTTGGATATATCTAGACCTTGTTTATCAACTTGAATGCTTACGATATGACATAAGAACACTATGTGCTTTTTTTTATTTTTTTGTGCCCATTTGAATCTTGGTCAAATCCTAGGTTTGACCAAGATTTAAACAAGTATAGAACATGAAAATGAAAAGGGAAGCCTGTATCCTTCTTACTCACCCTAAAATGAAGTTTTGGGAGGTTTTTGAAATGTCCATGTTTGAAACCCAAAACCACTTCTCTTCATTCTTGACTTCTTAAGACATAGTTTAGGGGTTAGCGGGTAGATACATGATTAGTATGGTTTGAATATGTCTAGACCTTGTTTATCAACTTTAATGCTTACTACATGACATAAGAAGACTATGTGCTTTGGTTTTTCATTTTTCTGTTTTTTTTTTGAATTTTCTGCCAATTTTGTTTGACCAAGATTTAGACAAGTTTTACACGTGAAAACGAATAAGTAAGCCTGGATCCTTCTTAGTCACTCCAAAATGTACCAATTGATAGGTGCGTTAACTTTGCTTCATGGAAAAAATAATGTCATGTAAATGAGTTAACTTGGATTTCCTACCCTTGAATCCATAGGAAACTTTGTTCTAATGCACTATAATAATCAACCGAGTTTTTACACCAACAGGTCTGTCACTTACGTGTGGTGCCCATGCGTGAGGTCCCACACTTCAGTGAGCACAAGTCACGTGCAATAGGTACGCAAACTCCCAGCCATTTTCTTTGTCAAGAGAAGACGCATCAGGATGCGTATTGGAAGTCTGTGGGTCCTTCTGGATCCTTCGGTCGTCCCTCTCAAAAAAAAACAAATCTCTCTCATTCTCGGCCTCGCTCGACTCGCTCGCTCGCTCTCTCGCACTGACAAACCCTGCACAAAAGTCAACATCATCACCCGAAAAAGGGGAGACACCATAATTCTCTCCCTTCTTCTCTCCTTCCGAGTGATCCCTCTTCCTCCGAGTTTCACTCGACGGGCAAACACACATGTGCTGCATAGTAATAATAAAAAGGTAGAAAAATCGACCTACGAATCTATAATTAAATAGGTTAAACTAGGGTTTTGCCCAGTACTACAGATCAAGGTTCAAAAAATCCAACTACGGGGTTCGAACAACCCCATTTCTAATCCAAGATTTTTTTCGACCTCATCCAATGGCCTCAAACTATAGGCCGGGTTAGCATCTAGTGCAGTATGTGTGAGAATGTATGCACTATGTGTGCTATAACTTGTGTGTCTTTCAAATTTGAACCAAATTTGAATAAGTTTGAAATATTTGAAATGGGGCTTTTGGCTTAAACGTTTGAAACCCAAAACGACTTCTCCTCATGCTAGACTTCATAAGACCGAGTTTAGGGTTAGGGGGTAGATACATGATTTGTTTGGTTTGAATATGTCTAAACCTTGTTTATCAACTTGAATGCTTACTATATGACATAAGAAGACCATGTGCTTTTGTTTTTCATTTTTCTATTTTTTTAAGAATTTTATGCACATTTGATTCTGGTCAAATCCTAGGTTCAACCAAGATTTAAACAAGTTTCAAGCATGAAAATGAAAACGTAATCCAAGATCCTTCTTAATTAGTCACTCTAAAATATATGAAGCTTTTGGGACGTACTTGAAATTTCCATGTTTGAAACCCAAAACCAATTCTCTTCATGATTGACTTCATAAGACAGAGTTTAGGGTTAGGGGTAGATATACACATGATTTTTCTGGTTTGAATATGTCTAGACCTTGTTTATCAACTTGAGTGTTTACTATATGACATAATTAAGAAGGCTATGTGCTTTGGTTTTTCATTCTTTAGATTTTTTGTCTGAATTTTTATGCCCATTTGAATCTTGGTCAAATCCTAGGTTTGACCAAGATTTAAATAAGTTTAAAACATGGAAATGAAAAGGTAAAAGCATCGATCCTTCTTAGTCGCTCTAAAATGAAGCTGAATTTTGGGAGGTTTTTGAAATTTCCATGTTTGAAACCTAAAACCACTTATCTTCATGCTTGACTTCGTCATAAGACAGAGTTTAGGGGTTTTAGGGGTAGATACATGATTTGTCTCTAGCTAGTTTGAATATGTCTAGACCTTGTTTATCAACTTTAATGCTTACTATATGACATATAAGAAGACTATGTGCGCTTTGGTTTTTCATTTTTCGGTTTTTTTATTTTATGCCCATTTGAATCTTGGTCAAATCCTAGATTTGACCAAGATTTAAACAAGTTTAAAACATGGAAATGAAAAGGTAAGCATCGATCCTTCTTAGTCGCTCTAAAATGAAGCTGAATTTTGGGAGGTTTTTGAAATTTCCATGTTTGAAACCCAAAACCACTTCTCTTCATGCTTGACTTCATAAGACGAAGTTTAGGGTCGATAGGGGGTAGATACATGATTTGTCTTGTTTGAATATGTCTAGACCTTGTTTATCAACTTGAATGCTTACTAGCTATATGACATAAGAGGACTATGTGCATTGGTATTTCATTTTTTGATTTTTATGCCCATTTGAGAATCTTGGTAAAATCCTAGGTTTGTTGAGCAAGATTTAAACAAGTTTAACATGTGAAAATGATAAGGTAATTAAGTCTGGATCTTTCTCTTAGTAACTCTAAAATGAAGCTTTTGGGAGGTTCTTGAATTTACCATGTTTGAAACCCAAAACCACCGTACTTCTTTTCATGCTTGACTTCATAAGACAGAGTTTAGGGTTAGGGGTAGATACATGATTTTTCTGGTTTGAATATGTCTAGACCATGTTTATCAACTTGAATGCTTACTATATGACATAAGAAGGCTATGTGCTTTGGTTTTTCATTCTTTCGATTTTTTCTGAATTTTTATGCCCATTTGAATCTTGGTCAAATCCTAGGTTCGACCAAGATTTAAACAAGTTTAAAACATGACAATGAAAAGGTAATTAATCATGGATCCTTCTTAATTAACCAGCCAGTCTAATTAAAATGAAGCTTTTTGGGAGGTTTTTGAAATTTCCATGTTTGAAACCCAAAACCACACTTCTCTGCTTCATGCTTGACTTCATATATAATTAAGACAAAGTTTAGGGTTAGGAGGTACATGATTTGTCTGGTTTGAATATGTCTAGACCTTGTTTATGAACTTTTGAATGCTTACTATATATATGTATGTGACATAAGAAAACTATGTGCTTTGGTTTTTCATTTTTCTGATTTTTTTGGAATTTTGATGCACATTTGAATCTTGGTCAAATCCTAGGTTTGACCAAGATTTAAACAAGTATAGAACATGGAAATGAAAATGGAAGCCTGTATCCTTCTTAGTCACCCTAAAATTAATGAAGTTTTTGGGAGGTTTTTGAAATTTCCATGTTTGAAACCCAAAACCACTTATCTTCATGCTTGACTTCGTCATAAGACAGAGTTTAGGGGTTAGGGGGTAGATACATGATTTGTCTAGCTAGTTTGAATATGTCCAGACCTTGTTTATCAACTTTAATGCTTACTATATGACATATAAGAAGACTATGTGCGCTTTGGTTTTTCATTTTTCTGTTTTTTTATTTTATGCCCATTTGAATCTTGGTCAAATCCTAGATTTGACCAAGATTTAAACAAGTTTAAAACATGGAAATGAAAAGGTAAGCATCGATCCTTCTTAGTCGCTCTAAAATGAAGCTGAATTTTGGGAGGTTTTTGAAATTTCCATGTTTGAAACCCAAAACCACTTCTCTTCATGCTTGACTTCATAAGACGAAGTTTAGGGTCGATAGGGGGTAGATACATGATTTGTCTTGTTTGAATATGTCTAGACCTTGTTTATCAACTTGAATGCTTACTAGCTATATGACATAAGAGGACTATGTGCATTGGTATTTCATTTTTTGATTTTTATGCCCATTTGAGAATCTTGGTAAAATCCTAGGTTTGTTGAGCAAGATTTAAACAAGTTTAACATGTGAAAATGATAAGGTAATTAAGTCTGGATCTTTCTCTTAGTAACTCTAAAATGAAGCTTTTGGGAGGTTCTTGAATTTACCATGTTTGAAACCCAAAACCACCGTACTTCTTTTCATGCTTGACTTCATAAGACAGAGTTTAGGGTTAGGGGTAGATACATGATTTTTCTGGTTTGAATATGTCTAGACCATGTTTATCAACTTGAATGCTTACTATATGACATAAGAAGGCTATGTGCTTTGGTTTTTCATTCTTTCGATTTTTTCTGAATTTTTATGCCCATTTGAATCTTGGTCAAATCCTAGGTTCGACCAAGATTTAAACAAGTTTAAAACATGACAATGAAAAGGTAATTAATCATGGATCCTTCTTAATTAACCAGCCAGTCTAATTAAAATGAAGCTTTTTGGGAGGTTTTTGAAATTTCCATGTTTGAAACCCAAAACCACACTTCTCTGCTTCATGCTTGACTTCATATATAATTAAGACAAAGTTTAGGGTTAGGGGGTACATGATTTGTCTGGTTTGAATATGTCTAGACCTTGTTTATGAACTTTTGAATGCTTACTATATATATGTATGTGACATAAGAAAACTATGTGCTTTGGTTTTTCATTTTTCTGATTTTTTTGGAATTTTGATGCACATTTGAATCTTGGTCAAATCCTAGGTTTGACCAAGATTTAAACAAGTATAGAACATGGAAATGAAAATGGAAGCATGTATCCTTCTTAGTCACCCTAAAATGAAGTTTTTGGGAGGTTTTTGAAATTTCCATGTTTGAAACCCAAAACCACTTATCTTCATGCTTGACTTCGTCATAAGACAGAGTTTAGGGGTTAGGGGGTAGATACATGATTTGTCTAGCTAGTTTGAATATGTCCAGACCTTGTTTATCAACTTTAATGCTATGACATATAAGAAGACTATGTGCGCTTTGGTTTTTCATTTTTCTGTTTTTTTATTTTATGCCCATTTGAATCTTGGTCAAATCCTAGAGATTGACTTCATAATACAGAGTTTAGGGTTAGGGGTAGATATACACATGATTTTTCTGGTTTGAATATGTCTAGACCTTGTTTATCAACTTGAGTGTTTACTATATGACATAATTAAGAAGGCTATGTGCTTTGGTTTTTCATTCTTTAGATTTTTTGTCTGAATTGAATCTTGGTCAAATCCTAGGTTTGACCAAGATTTAAATAAGTTTAAAACATGGAAATGAAAAGGTAAAGCATCGATCCTTCTTAGTCGCTCTAAAATGAAGCTGAATTTTGGGAGGTTTTTGAAATTTCCATGTTTGAAACCCAAAACCACTTCTCTTCATGCTTGACTTCATAAGACGAAGTTTAGGGTCGATAGGGGGTAGATACATGATTTGTCTGGTTAATTTGGATATATCTAGACCTTGTTTATCAACTTGAATGCTTACGATATGACATAAGAACACTATGTGCTTTATTTTTATTTTTTTGTGCCCATTTGAATCTTGGTCAAATCCTAGGTTTGACCAAGATTTAAACAAGTATAGAACATGAAAATGAAAAGGGAAGCCTGTATCCTTCTTACTCACCCTAAAATGAAGTTTTGGGAGGTTTTTGAAATGTCCATGTTTGAAACCCAAAACCACTTCTCTTCATTCTTGACTTCTTAAGACATAGTTTAGGGGTTAGCGGGTAGATACATGATTAGTATGGTTTGAATATGTCTAGACCTTGTTTATCAACTTTAATGCTTACTACATGACATAAGAAGACTATGTGCTTTGGTTTTTCATTTTTCTGTTTTTTTTTGAATTTTCTGCCAATTTTGTTTGACCAAGATTTAGACAAGTTTTACACGTGAAAACGAATAAGTAAGCCTGGATCCTTCTTAGTCACTCCAAAATGTACCAATTGATAGGTGCGTTAACTTTGCTTCATGGAAAAAATAATGTCATGTAAATGAGTTAACTTGGATTTCCTACCCTTGAATCCATAGGAAACTTTGTTCTAATGCACTATAATAATCAACCGAGTTTTTACACCAACAGGTCTGTCACTTACGTGTGGTGCCCATGCGTGAGGTCCCACACTTCAGTGAGCACAAGTCACGTGCAATAGGTACGCAAACTCCCAGCCATTTTCTTTGTCAAGAGAAGACGCATCAGGATGCGTATTGGAAGTCTGTGGGTCCTTCTGGATCCTTCGGTCGTCCCTCTCAAAAAAAAAAACAAATCTCTCTCATTCTCGGCCTCGCTCGACTTGCTCGCTCGCTCGCTCGCTCGCACCTCCTGCTCACTGACAAACCCTGCACAAAAGTCAACATCATCACCCGAAAAAGGGGAGACACCATAATTCTCTCCCTTCTTCTCTCCTTCCGAGTGATCCCTCTTCCTCCGAGTTTCACTCGACGGGCAAACACACATGTGCTGCATAGTAATAATAAAAAGGTAGAAAAATCGACCTACGAATCTATAATTAAATAGGTTAAACTAGGGTTTTGCCCAGTACTACAGATCAAGGTTCAAAAAATCCAACTACGGGGTTCGAACAACCCCATTTCTAATCCAAGATTTTTTTCGACCTCATCCAATGGCCTCAAACTATAGGCCGGGTTAGCATCTAGTGCAGTATGTGTGAGAATGTATGCACTATGTGTGCTATAACTTGTGTGTCTTTCAAATTTGAACCAAATTTGAATAAGTTTGAAATATTTGAAATGGGGCTTTTGGCTTAAACGTTTGAAACCCAAAACGACTTCTCCTCATGCTAGACTTCATAAGACCGAGTTTAGGGTTAGGGGGTAGATACATGATTTGTCTGGTTTGAATATGTCTAAACCTTGTTTATCAACTTGAATGCTTACTATATGACATAAGAAGACCATGTGCTTTTGTTTTTCATTTTTCTATTTTTTTAAGAATTTTATGCACATTTGATTCTGGTCAAATCCTAGGTTCAACCAAGATTTAAACAAGTTTCAAGCATGAAAATGAAAACGTAATCCAAGATCCTTCTTAATTAGTCACTCTAAAATATATGAAGCTTTTGGGACGTACTTGAAATTTCCATGTTTGAAACCCAAAACCAATTCTCTTCATGATTGACTTCATAAGACAGAGTTTAGGGGTAGGGGTAGATATACACATGATTTTTCTGGTTTGAATATGTCTAGACCTTGTTTATCAACTTGAGTGTTTACTATATGACATAATTAAGAAGGCTATGTGCTTTGGTTTTTCATTCTTTAGATTTTTTGTCTGAATTTTTATGCCCATTTGAATCTTGGTCAAATCCTAGGTTTGACCAAGATTTAAATAAGTTTAAAACATGGAAATGAAAAGGTAAAAGCATCGATCCTTCTTAGTCGCTCTAAAATGAAGCTGAATTTTGGGAGGTTTTTGAAATTTCCATGTTTGAAACCTAAAACCACTTATCTTCATGCTTGACTTCGTCATAAGACAGAGTTTAGGGGTTTTAGGGGGTAGATACATGATTTGTCTCTAGCTAGTTTGAATATGTCTAGACCTTGTTTATCAACTTTAATGCTTACTATATGACATATAAGAAGACTATGTGCGCTTTGGTTTTTCATTTTTCGGTTTTTTTATGCCCATTTGAATCTTGGTCAAATCCTAGATTTGACCAAGATTTAAACAAGTTTAAAACATGGAAATGAAAAGGCAAGCATCGATCCTTCTTAGTCGCTCTAAAATGAAGCTGAATTTTGGGAGGTTTTTGAAATTTCCATGTTTGAAACCCAAAACCACTTCTCTTCATGCTTGACTTCATAAGACGAAGTTTAGGGTCGATAGGGGGTAGATACATGATTTGTCTTGTTTGAATATGTCTAGACCTTGTTTATCAACTTGAATGCTTACTAGCTATATGACATAAGAGGACTATGTGCATTGGTATTTCATTTTTTTATTTTTATGCCCATTTGAGAATCTTGGTAAAATCCTAGGTTTGTTGAGCAAGATTTAAACAAGTTTAACATGTGAAAATGATAAGGTAATTAAGTCTGGATCTTTCTCTTAGTAACTCTAAAATGAAGCTTTTGGGAGGTTCTTGAATTTACCATGTTTGAAACCCAAAACCACCGTACTTCTTTTCATGCTTGACTTCATAAGACAGAGTTTAGGGTTAGGGGTAGATACATGATTTTTCTGGTTTGAATATGTCTAGACCATGTTTATCAACTTGAATGCTTACTATATGACATAAGAAGGCTATGTGCTTTGGTTTTTCATTCTTTCGATTTTTTTCTGAATTTTTATGCCCATTTGAATCTTGGTCAAATCCTAGGTTCGACCAAGATTTAAACAAGTTTAAAACATGACAATGAAAAGGTAATTAATCATGGATCCTTCTTAATTAACCAGCCAGTCTAATTAAAATGAAGCTTTTTGGGAGGTTTTTGAAATTTCCATGTTTGAAACCCAAAACCACACTTCTCTGCTTCATGCTTGACTTCATATATAATTAAGACAAAGTTTAGGGTTAGGAGGTACATGATTTGTCTGGTTTGAATATGTCTAGACCTTGTTTATGAACTTTTGAATGCTTACTATATATATGTATGTGACATAAGAAAACTATGTGCTTTGGTTTTTCATTTTTCTGATTTTTTTGGAATTTTGATGCACATTTGAATCTTGGTCAAATCCTAGGTTTGACCAAGATTTAAACAAGTATAGAACATGGAAATGAAAATGGAAGCCTGTATCCTTCTTAGTCACCCTAAAATTAATGAAGTTTTTGGGAGGTTTTTGAAATTTCCATGTTTGAAACCCAAAACCACTTATCTTCATGCTTGACTTCGTCATAAGACAGAGTTTAGGGGTTAGGGGGTAGATACATGATTTGTCTAGCTAGTTTGAATATGTCCAGACCTTGTTTATCAACTTTAATGCTTACTATATGACATATAAGAAGACTATGTGCGCTTTGGTTTTTCATTTTTCTGTTTTTTTATTTTATGCCCATTTGAATCTTGGTCAAATCCTAGAGATTGACTTCATAATACAGAGTTTAGGGTTAGGGGTAGATATACACATGATTTTTCTGGTTTGAATATGTTTAGACCTTGTTTATCAACTTGAGTGTTTACTATATGACATAATTAAGAAGGCTATGTGCTTTGGTTTTTCATTCTTTAGATTTTTTGTCTGAATTTAATTTTATGCCCATTTGAATCTTGGTCAAATCCTAGGTTTGACCAAGATTTAAATAAGTTTAAAACATGGAAATGAAAAGGTAAAGCATCGATCCTTCTTAGTCGCTCTAAAATGAAGCTGAATTTTGGGAGGTTTTTGAAATTTCCATGTTTGAAACCCAAAACCACTTCTCTTCATGCTTGACTTCATAAGACGAAGTTTAGGGTCGATAGGGGGTAGATACATGATTTGTCTGGTTAATTTGGATATATCTAGACCTTGTTTATCAACTTGAATGCTTACGATATGACATAAGAACACTATGTGCTTTTTTTATTTTTTTGTGCCCATTTGAATCTTGGTCAAATCCTAGGTTTGACCAAGATTTAAACAAGTATAGAACATGAAAATGAAAAGGGAAGCCTGTATCCTTCTTACTCACCCTAAAATGAAGTTTTGGGAGGTTTTTGAAATGTCCATGTTTGAAACCCAAAACCACTTCTCTTCATTCTTGACTTCTTAAGACATAGTTTAGGGGTTAGCGGGTAGATACATGATTAGTATGGTTTGAATATGTCTAGACCTTGTTTATCAACTTTAATGCTTACTACATGACATAAGAAGACTATGTGCTTTGGTTTTTCATTTTTCTGTTTTTTTTTGAATTTTCTGCCAATTTTGTTTGACCAAGATTTAGACAAGTTTTACACGTGAAAACGAATAAGTAAGCCTGGATCCTTCTTAGTCACTCCAAAATGTACCAATTGATAGGTGCGTTAACTTTGCTTCATGGAAAAAATAATGTCATGTAAATGAGTTAACTTGGATTTCCTACCCTTGAATCCATAGGAAACTTTGTTCTAATGCACTATAATAATCAACCGAGTTTTTACACCAACAGGTCTGTCACTTACGTGTGGTGCCCATGCGTGAGGTCCCACACTTCAGTGAGCACAAGTCACGTGCAATAGGTACGCAAACTCCCAGCCATTTTCTTTGTCAAGAGAAGACGCATCAGGATGCGTATTGGAAGTCTGTGGGTCCTTCTGATCCTTCGGTCGTCCCTCTCAAAAAAAAAATCTCACATTCTCGGCCTCGCTCGACTCGCTCGCTCGCTCGCTCGCTCGCACCTCCTGCTCACTGACAAACCCTGCACAAAAGTCAACATCATCACCCGAAAAAGGGGAGACACCATAATTCTCTCCCTTCTTCTCTCCTTCCGAGTGATCCCTCTTCCTCCGAGTTTCACTCGACGGGCAAACACACATGTGCTGCATAGTAATAATAAAAAGGTAGAAAAATCGACCTACGAATCTATAATTAAATAGGTTAAACTAGGGTTTTGCCCAGTACTACAGATCAAGGTTCAAAAAATCCAACTACGGGGTTCGAACAACCCCATTTCTAATCCAAGATTTTTTTCGACCTCATCCAATGGCCTCAAACTATAGGCCGGGTTAGCATCTAGTGCAGTATGTGTGAGAATGTATGCACTATGTGTGCTATAACTTGTGTGTCTTTCAAATTTGAACCAAATTTGAATAAGTTTGAAATATTTGAAATGGGGCTTTTGGCTTAAACGTTTGAAACCCAAAACGACTTCTCCTCATGCTAGACTTCATAAGACCGAGTTTAGGGTTAGGGGTAGATACATGATTTGTTTGGTTTGAATATGTCTAAACCTTGTTTATCAACTTGAATGCTTACTATATGACATAAGAAGACCATGTGCTTTTGTTTTTCATTTTTCTATTTTTTTAAGAATTTTATGCACATTTGATTCTGGTCAAATCCTAGGTTCAACCAAGATTTAAACAAGTTTCAAGCATGAAAATGAAAACGTAATCCAAGATCCTTCTTAATTAGTCACTCTAAAATATATGAAGCTTTTGGGACGTACTTGAAATTTCCATGTTTGAAACCTAAAACCACTTATCTTCATGCTTGACTTCGTCATAAGACAGAGTTTAGGGGTTTTAGGGGGTAGATACATGATTTGTCTAGCTAGTTTGAATATGTCTAGACCTTGTTTATCAACTTTAATGCTTACTATATGACATATAAGAAGACTATGTGCGCTTTGGTTTTTCATTTTTCGGTTTTTTTATTTTATGCCCATTTGAATCTTGGTCAAATCCTAGATTTGACCAAGATTTAAACAAGTTTAAAACATGGAAATGAAAAGGTAAGCATCGATCCTTCTTAGTCGCTCTAAAATGAAGCTGAATTTTGGGAGGTTTTTGAAATTTCCATGTTTGAAACCCAAAACCACTTCTCTTCATGCTTGACTTCATAAGACGAAGTTTAGGGTCGATAGGGGGTAGATACATGATTTGTCTTGTTTGAATATGTCTAGACCTTGTTTATCAACTTGAATGCTTACTAGCTATATGACATAAGAGGACTATGTGCATTGGTATTTCATTTTTTGATTTTTATGCCCATTTGAGAATCTTGGTAAAATCCTAGGTTTGTTGAGCAAGATTTAAACAAGTTTAACATGTGAAAATGATAAGGTAATTAAGTCTGGATCTTTCTCTTAGTAACTCTAAAATGAAGCTTTTGGGAGGTTCTTGAATTTACCATGTTTGAAACCCAAAACCACCGTACTTCTTTTCATGCTTGACTTCATAAGACAGAGTTTAGGGTTAGGGGTAGATACATGATTTTTCTGGTTTGAATATGTCTAGACCATGTTTATCAACTTGAATGCTTACTATATGACATAAGAAGGCTATGTGCTTTGGTTTTTCATTCTTTCGATTTTTTCTGAATTTTTATGCCCATTTGAATCTTGGTCAAATCCTAGGTTCGACCAAGATTTAAACAAGTTTAAAACATGACAATGAAAAGGTAATTAATCATGGATCCTTCTTAATTAACCAGCCAGTCTAATTAAAATGAAGCTTTTTGGGAGGTTTTTGAAATTTCCATGTTTGAAACCCAAAACCACACTTCTCTGCTTCATGCTTGACTTCATATATAATTAAGACAAAGTTTAGGGTTAGGGGGTACATGATTTGTCTGGTTTGAATATGTCTAGACCTTGTTTATGAACTTTTGAATGCTTACTATATATATGTATGTGACATAAGAAAACTATGTGCTTTGGTTTTTCATTTTTCTGATTTTTTTGGAATTTTGATGCACATTTGAATCTTGGTCAAATCCTAGGTTTGACCAAGATTTAAACAAGTATAGAACATGGAAATGAAAATGGAAGCATGTATCCTTCTTAGTCACCCTAAAATGAAGTTTTTGGGAGGTTTTTGAAATTTCCATGTTTGAAACCCAAAACCACTTATCTTCATGCTTGACTTCGTCATAAGACAGAGTTTAGGGGTTAGGGGGTAGATACATGATTTGTCTAGCTAGTTTGAATATGTCCAGACCTTGTTTATCAACTTTAATGCTTACTATATGACATATAAGAAGACTATGTGCGCTTTGGTTTTTCATTTTTCTGTTTTTTTATTTTATGCCCATTTGAATCTTGGTCAAATCCTAGAGATTGACTTCATAATACAGAGTTTAGGGTTAGGGGTAGATATACACATGATTTTTCTGGTTTGAATATGTCTAGACCTTGTTTATCAACTTGAGTGTTTACTATATGACATAATTAAGAAGGCTATGTGCTTTGGTTTTTCATTCTTTAGATTTTTTGTCTGAATTTAATTTTATGCCCATTTGAATCTTGGTCAAATCCTAGGTTTGACCAAGATTTAAATAAGTTTAAAACATGGAAATGAAAAGGTAAAGCATCGATCCTTCTTAGTCGCTCTAAAATGAAGCTGAATTTTGGGAGGTTTTTGAAATTTCCATGTTTGAAACCCAAAACCACTTCTCTTCATGCTTGACTTCATAAGACGAAGTTTAGGGTCGATAGGGGGTAGATACATGATTTGTCTGGTTAATTTGGATATATCTAGACCTTGTTTATCAACTTGAATGCTTACGATATGACATAAGAACACTATGTGCTTTTTTTATTTTTTTGTGCCCATTTGAATCTTGGTCAAATCCTAGGTTTGACCAAGATTTAAACAAGTATAGAACATGAAAATGAAAAGGGAAGCCTGTATCCTTCTTACTCACCCTAAAATGAAGTTTTGGGAGGTTTTTGAAATGTCCATGTTTGAAACCCAAAACCACTTCTCTTCATTCTTGACTTCTTAAGACATAGTTTAGGGGTTAGCGGGTAGATACATGATTAGTATGGTTTGAATATGTCTAGACCTTGTTTATCAACTTTAATGCTTACTACATGACATAAGAAGACTATGTGCTTTGGTTTTTCATTTTTCTGTTTTTTTTTGAATTTTCTGCCAATTTTGTTTGACCAAGATTTAGACAAGTTTTACACGTGAAAACGAATAAGTAAGCCTGGATCCTTCTTAGTCACTCCAAAATGTACCAATTGATAGGTGCGTTAACTTTGCTTCATGGAAAAAATAATGTCATGTAAATGAGTTAACTTGGATTTCCTACCCTTGAATCCATAGGAAACTTTGTTCTAATGCACTATAATAATCAACCGAGTTTTTACACCAACAGGTCTGTCACTTACGTGTGGTGCCCATGCGTGAGGTCCCACACTTCAGTGAGCACAAGTCACGTGCAATAGGTACGCAAACTCCCAGCCATTTTCTTTGTCAAGAGAAGACGCATCAGGATGCGTATTGGAAGTCTGTGGGTCCTTCTGGATCCTTCGGTCGTCCCTCTCAAAAAAAAAACAAATCTCTCTCATTCTCGGCCTCGCTCGACTCGCTCGCTCGCTCGCACCTCCTGCTCACTGACAAACCCTGCACAAAAGTCAACATCATCACCCGAAAAAGGGGAGACACCATAATTCTCTCCCTTCTTCTCTCCTTCCGAGTGATCCCTCTTCCTCCGAGTTTCACTCGACGGGCAAACACACATGTGCTGCATAGTAATAATAAAAAGGTAGAAAAATCGACCTACGAATCTATAATTAAATAGGTTAAACTAGGGTTTTGCCCAGTACTACAGATCAAGGTTCAAAAAATCCAACTACGGGGTTCGAACAACCCCATTTCTAATCCAAGATTTTTTTCGACCTCATCCAATGGCCTCAAACTATAGGCCGGGTTAGCATCTAGTGCAGTATGTGTGAGAATGTATGCACTATGTGTGCTATAACTTGTGTGTCTTTCAAATTTGAACCAAATTTGAATAAGTTTGAAATATTTGAAATGGGGCTTTTGGCTTAAACGTTTGAAACCCAAAACGACTTCTCCTCATGCTAGACTTCATAAGACCGAGTTTAGGGTTAGGGGGTAGATACATGATTTGTTTGGTTTGAATATGTCTAAACCTTGTTTATCAACTTGAATGCTTACTATATGACATAAGAAGACCATGTGCTTTTGTTTTTCATTTTTCTATTTTTTTAAGAATTTTATGCACATTTGATTCTGGTCAAATCCTAGGTTCAACCAAGATTTAAACAAGTTTCAAGCATGAAAATGAAAACGTAATCCAAGATCCTTCTTAATTAGTCACTCTAAAATATATGAAGCTTTTGGGACGTACTTGAAATTTCCATGTTTGAAACCTAAAACCACTTATCTTCATGCTTGACTTCGTCATAAGACAGAGTTTAGGGGTTTTAGGGGGTAGATACATGATTTGTCTAGCTAGTTTGAATATGTCTAGACCTTGTTTATCAACTTTAATGCTTACTATATGACATATAAGAAGACTATGTGCGCTTTGGTTTTTCATTTTTCGGTTTTTTTATTTTATGCCCATTTGAATCTTGGTCAAATCCTAGATTTGACCAAGATTTAAACAAGTTTAAAACATGGAAATGAAAAGGTAAGCATCGATCCTTCTTAGTCGCTCTAAAATGAAGCTGAATTTTGGGAGGTTTTTGAAATTTCCATGTTTGAAACCCAAAACCACTTCTCTTCATGCTTGACTTCATAAGACGAAGTTTAGGGTCGATAGGGGGTAGATACATGATTTGTCTTGTTTGAATATGTCTAGACCTTGTTTATCAACTTGAATGCTTACTAGCTATATGACATAAGAGGACTATGTGCATTGGTATTTCATTTTTTGATTTTTATGCCCATTTGAGAATCTTGGTAAAATCCTAGGTTTGTTGAGCAAGATTTAAACAAGTTTAACATGTGAAAATGATAAGGTAATTAAGTCTGGATCTTTCTCTTAGTAACTCTAAAATGAAGCTTTTGGGAGGTTCTTGAATTTACCATGTTTGAAACCCAAAACCACCGTACTTCTTTTCATGCTTGACTTCATAAGACAGAGTTTAGGGTTAGGGGTAGATACATGATTTTTCTGGTTTGAATATGTCTAGACCATGTTTATCAACTTGAATGCTTACTATATGACATAAGAAGGCTATGTGCTTTGGTTTTTCATTCTTTCGATTTTTTCTGAATTTTTATGCCCATTTGAATCTTGGTCAAATCCTAGGTTCGACCAAGATTTAAACAAGTTTAAAACATGACAATGAAAAGGTAATTAATCATGGATCCTTCTTAATTAACCAGCCAGTCTAATTAAAATGAAGCTTTTTGGGAGGTTTTTGAAATTTCCATGTTTGAAACCCAAAACCACACTTCTCTGCTTCATGCTTGACTTCATATATAATTAAGACAAAGTTTAGGGTTAGGGGTACATGATTTGTCTGGTTTGAATATGTCTAGACCTTGTTTATGAACTTGAATGCTTACTATATGACATAAGAAGACTATGTGCTTTGGTTTTTTATTTTATTTATTTTTTATTTTATGCCCATTTGAATATTGGTTAAATCCTAGGTTTGAACAAGATTTAAACAAGTTTAAAACATGAAAATGAAAAGGTAAGCCTGGATCCTTCTTAACTAGTCACTCTAAAATGAAGCTTTAATTTTGGGAGGTTTTTGAAATTTCCATGTTTGAAACCCAAAACCACTTCTCTTCATGCTTGACTTCATAAGACGAAGTTTAGGGTCGATAGGGGGTAGATACATGATTTGTCTGGTTTGAATATGTCTAGACCATGTTTATCAAATCCTAGGTTTGACCAAGATTTAAACAAGTTTAAAACATGAAAATGAAAAGGGAAGCATGTGTCCTTCTTAGTCACTCTAAAATGAAGTTTTTGGGCGGTTTTTGAAATTTCCATGTTTGAAACCCAAAACCACTTCTCTTCATGCTTGACTTCATAAGACATAGTTTAGGGGTTAGGGGGTAGATACATGATTTGTATGGTTTGATTATGTCTAGACCATGTTTATCAACTTTAATGCTTACTATATGACATAAGAAGACTATGTGCTTTGGTTTTTCATTTTTCTGATTTTTTTTAGAATTTTGATGCACATTTGAATCTTGGTCAAATCCTAGGTTTGACCAAGATTTAAACAAGTATATATAGAACATGAAAATGAAAAGGGAAGCCTGTATCCTTCTTAGTCACCCTAAAATGAAGTTTTTGGGAGGTTTTTGAAATTTCCATGTTTGAAACCCAAAACCACTTATCTTCATGCTTGAGCAAGATTTGACCAAGATTTAAACAAGTTTAAATCATGAAAATGGAAAGGTAAGCCTGGATCCTTCTTAGTCGCTCTAAAATGAAGCTTTTGGGATGTTCTTGAAATTTCCATGTTTGAAACCCGGCCAAAACGACTTTTCTTCATGCTAGACTTCATAAGATCGACACGGGGTACATATATACATGATTTGTCTGGTTTGGATATATCTAGACCTTGTTTATCAACTTGAATGCTTACGATATGACATAAGAACACTATGTGCTTTTTGTTTTTCATTTTTTGTGCCTATTTGTATCTTGGTCAAATCCTAGGTTTGACCAAGATTTAAACAAGTTTAAAACATGAAAATGAAAAGGGAAACATGTATCCTTCTTAGTCACTCTAAAATGAAGTTTTTGGGAGGTTTTTGAAATTTCCATGTTTGAAACCTAAAACCACTTCTCTTCATGCTTGACTTCATAAGACAGAGTTTAGGGTTAGAGGGGTAGATACATGATTTGTCTTATTTGAATATGTCTAGCTAGACCTTGTTTATCAACTTTTGAATGCTTACTATATATATATGTGACATAAGAAGACTATGTGCTTTTGTTTTTCATTTTTCCGATTTTTTAATTTTATGCCCATTTAAATCTTGGTCAAATCCTAGGTTTGACAATGATTTAAACAAGTTTCAAATATGAAAATGAAAAGGCAAGCATGGATCCTTCTTAGTCACTCTAAAATGAAGCTTTTGATAGGTTTTTGAAATTTCCATATTTGAAACCCAAAACCACTTCTCTTCATGCTTGACTACATAAGACAAAGTTTAGGGTTAGGGGGTAGATACATGATTTTTCTTGTTTGAATATGTCTAGACCCTTGTTTATCAACTTTAATGCTTACTATATGACATAAGAAAACTATGTGCTTTGGTTTTTCATTTTTCTGATTTTTTTGGAATTTTGATGCACATTTGAATCTTGGTCAAATCCTAGGTTTGACCAAGATTTAAACAAGTATAGAACATGAAAATGAAAAGGGAAGCCTGTATCCTTCTTAGTCACCCTAAAATGAAGTTTTTGGGAGGTTTTCAAAATTTCCATGTTTGAAACCCAAAACCACTTAATCTTCATGCTTGACTTCGTCATAAGATAGAGTTTAGGGGTTAGGGGGTAGATACATGATTTGTCTAGTTTGAATATGTCTAGACCTTGTTTACCAACTTTAATGCTTACTATATGACATATAAGAAGACTATGTGCGCTTTGGTTTTTCATTTTTTCATTTTTTTATTTTATGCCCATTTGAATCTTGGTCAAATCTAGGATTTGACCAAGATTTAAACAAGTTTAAAACATGAAAATGGAAAGGTAAGCCTGGATCCTTCTTAGTCGCTCTAAAATGAAGCTTTTGGGATGATTTTGAAATTTCCATGTTTGAAACCCAAAACCAATTCTCTTCATGCATGCTTGACTTCATAAGACAGAGTTTAGGGTTAGGGGGTTAGATACATTATTTGTCTAGTTTGAATATGTCTAGACTTTGTATATCAACTTGAATATATTATTGTACCATGTCTCCACACAGCCCAAAATGCACATATTTTCAAAAGTTTTCATGCATGAGTACTTGTAACTAGTAAAAATAGAAAGTAAAAATAGGAACCCCATGTATGAAGGATACTAAAAAGAACTCTTTCACATTTTTTTGGTATAGATTATGAGTTTGCTTGGCTTCATACACAAGTGAGTACATGTCATGCAAAAATTAACACGAAATTTAGTTATCATGACCCATTTTTGGCAGGCATTGTGCATATCGCCTTGAGAAACATCTTTGCGAGCTAGTGTATTAAACGTTTATTCACATATAATGGATTTTTTACTTTATTAGTGCACACAATGACAGAATCGGCCAAATGTGTATGATTTTTGTGAAGGTGCTAGAAAAACAAGATGCACTACGATGAAGCATGAAAGGAGGCAAGGGGAGGGATAGTGAAGAGGTGGGAGAGACCGAGAGATGAACCGCAAGGTAATTAAAAAATTGGGGCCAAAACGATTCCAACTTCCTAGGCATTGACCAACTTTGCCCCTCTTAACCCAACGTGGCAGTGAACCCGTATAAGCAACAACTTCCTCTTACTCCGCTTCTCCGAAATGGTAAGAGAACCTCTCCAGCTTAAGTGACCAATCGACATATCTATGGCCTTCCGACTTGGCTCTGGTCGCCGCGCGCGTAGTCCTACCACCGACGAGGAAGCGGAGCATCAGCGCCGCCTTCGCTTCGTCCATCGCGCACCAAGGCATAACCCGCCCGCTCTGCACTGGCCGGTTGTTCAGCCCGCGGCGGCGGCGCTGGCCGTGGAGCCCCTCGCCAGCCGCTTCCCGTGCGGGCCGATGGATGCAGAGGCAGGGATCTCCCACGCAACCCCGCATGCGACGCCCGCTCGGCCCTGGCCGGCTTTTCCGCCCGCGCATGCCGCATGGTTTTCTTTGCCAGCAGGTGAGATCCCCTTCCCGGCCGGCGCGAACGATGCGGAGGCAGGGAGCTCCCGTGGCCAGCCGCCTAATCCGACCGCACTTCAGGCGGTGCCGGCCGTGGAGCCAGGCCGTTCTTTCGAAGCGCATCACGGCGACGCCCTTTGCAGGAGCAACACCGCCAAGGAGCTCGTATATAACGTGATGTTCCCGGCACTCTATAGATGCCGGGATGCTCTGCAAGCTTTCGTGCAGGCTAAGAATGCGGCGGCTGCAAATCCCAGGGACGCAGCATTGCAGCGGCGCGCCGATGAGGCTAAGGTGGCGCACGCTTTCCACCAGGCGTGCCTCGACAGGCTTAACATCCAGCACGGCTTCGTGCAACCGCCAAACGCCGCTCCAGCTAAGATCCAAAAATACTCCGGTGAGCATATCACTCCGGAGTAGAACAATCCAATTTCTAGTACTGTAGGAGTACTTTATTAGTGCACAAACCTGGCGAAATTAAAGGTGTGTTCTTTGTGTGTGATGTAAATCTAAAAATTTGAAGGTTCTAGCAAAAACATTTCTTCAGAAATATTCGATGTGTTTGCTTGGCCTTATCTATATATCCGGTGAGCATATATGGATGCCAAATCCTTTACAAACTTTATATTTTTTAAGTGATCGATGTGCATGCATCTATCTCGCCATGGTAAATTAATGAAACAAGTTGCATATTTGCCAGAATTCCAAACTTCGTGAGCAGTATAGAGATCGAGACCTTAATTAATTATTATGAGTAGGATGCATGCATGCATGTCCATTTTCTAGGGTTTTAAAGGATACTAGAGCTTTTCTAGGTTAATTTGCAACTATATGTATATTTGTTTTCTAGTTCTGGGCTGATCATTAAACTCAACATTGAGTTGTAGATTATGTGAAATTAGTACATGCCATAAAATATAGTAAATTTTTATGTACCCTACGAGGCAGTACGTGTGGTGTACCCTTAATTATTAATTGGTAGACATGTACCGTTGGCATGTTTGAAGAAAATTTGAATTTGGAAGAAGTTTTTAAAGTAAAATTAACGCAAGCACAAAATCATGTGTGATGGTGAAATTTCTTGAACAAATTAATACAAACCTAGTAATATGAGTTTGTTTGGCTTTCTGCCCACAAGTGAGTATTGTGCGCATGTACTTTGATGCAAAATCCCGCCATACAAAACTTTTTAGTTATCATATGACCTCAAGTTTGGAAGAGATCGTATTTTAAGCAACTTCACAAACAAGAGATTCTAACAATTATATGCATGCATGAAAGAATGATTTCCCTTTTTTATTACTGTACAAAAATGGCTAGATGTGTGTTAATTGTGAAGGAGGGCTACCAAATTTTAACAGTTGCACATTATTGTCATAATTCCACCTTTTGGAAGCAGTAGGGTAGACATGCTTTCCGCTTGGTAGGATGTGTTAGTGCCATCAATTTTGTAGATATAGGTTCAAGGATTTGTTCATCTTAATCTGCAACTATATATGGATTTTTAAGCTTTTGCCTAGTAATTAAACTCATAATTGAAATAATGTAGGTTATTTAACTACATACATGCCATAAATTCTGACAGGAAATACTTGGACGTGCCTTGCGAGGGTGGTAACAAACAAGAACACAATGACCAAACTTCAAATGCCAATCCACCCACCAAGCTATACGATTGGCATGTACAATCGATCGACTCCTTCTAATCAAATTTGAATACAATAGAAGAAGTTTTAAAAAATTTCAAAATGAGATCAACTTGTGCATTGAGTCATCCTTTGTTATTTATTTGCTTGTAAAAATAGAAACATAGGCATATGAATGTATTCGAAACACTTCACTTTTCAACGGGGAAGGGACCCGAAGGTCCCAGAAAAACAAAAAAAAGATTACAATAGTAGTACTCCTTTGAGAAGGTAGTAGAAGAAGGATCCTCGAAGAGCCAAATGCTTTTATTATCCACAGCTGTTCGGCTCTTTTCCTTCTCGTGTAAGCTATCGCGCAATGATTATACTAATGGTCGGATGGTAGTACAACCATTTTCGCAAACTTCTGCGCCCTTCGTCATGTCAGCATCGTATCCCAGTGTGCAAGCAGTCTGCTCGAATGAAATACTCCTAAGTACGTACGGTATTCCCTCCAAAGACACACCACACGGTATTCCCTCCAAAGACGCACCGTCGCCCCGATCTGCTCGAATGAAATACTCCAAAATACTTCTGCGCCCTTCGTCATGTCAGCATCGTATCCCAGTGTGCAAGCAGTCTCCTATGAAATGGAGACGACATTTTGTTGAAAAGTGTCGGTGCATGCTATATACCACACTAGTATGAGAGTTTTTACAGCATTATTCCGATTTCCACAGAATGCATTAAATTTGGACGCGATGCCACACTGACAAGAGTGGTTTAAACAAGGCCATTATTTTTATTATGTTATAGTATTACTACAATACTCCAAGGTAGCACTAGTAGCCTTCGGTTGTACTCTGCCGGTCGCGCTGCCTCATTCGACCAGACTTTATTCTTCTTCTCATATATATATATACAAAATACTGTCTGCCGAGGTTCGATGACCGCACCGTCGCCCCTCTCCGCGCCGCCGTCTTGGGCCGCGCCACCATTCTCCCCGCCGAGTTCTCCCCCGTCCCCGACGCACCACCGTCAAGCACCACCGGACCGATCTTCGCAGGTATGTACATCTCCAACCTCCGGCGAGTACAGAGGTTCATCGGTCATTGTGTTCGATATAACCTTAATTTGGGGATTGCAATGTGAGTAACTTACTGGGTTTTCTAGGAAATGAAAACGGCGTCGCTCGATGCCTACACTGCGTCGGCGGATACATGGAAAGCGGAGACGGATGCTCTGCATGCATCGGCGGAGACATGTAAAGCGGATGCGGATGCGGATGCGGAGGCAAAGGCGAAGGCGGTGGCTAGGACGGGCCCGGGCGCTGTGGCGCTGGCAAATGCTCGTATCGAAGCTGCATTTTGTTGGAAAGTCTTGGCGCGTGCTTCGAGAGTTTTGGCGGCGCAGCCGGGAGAACCGTCGGAGGCTTCGAAGCTGGCTGCTTTGAACGCGTCGAGAGCTTGGATGGTGACTTCATCTAAGGCGGCGCTTGTTGCATTTGATCGTGACTCGTCAACCCCTTTGTAAGTTCTACCTTCCCCAACTGCAATGAGGTTAGATCTGGTGGATTGGGTTTTTTGCCCAAACCAGACGTGATGATGCATTGAGATGTTTTTGTATTTTTGATGATGCATTCTGCTTCTTTTGTAATTTGGGTGATTCATTATGCTTTTTAGGTAGTAATTTTTCTGATGCACTCACCTCTTCAGGAATTTTTCATGGTTTTTTTTGTTTTTTTTTTCTGTCAACCTAGCTAATGCTCTCTGCTGTTTAGCCAAAAGTTGGATGATGCATTGTACTGTTTACATATATTTTTACTCTGATGATGCATTTTGCTCTTTTAGCCTTTTAGGTAATTTTTCTGATTCCTTGAACAGTGTGGGAAATTTCGATGAAGAATTTTGCTGTCAACTTAGATGATGTATTGTGCTGTTTACATTTTATTACCTATATCAAAGCTAACCCCATCTGATGTTACCACAGCGTTTTGGGTCCTGTAGAGGTCTCTTTTTCCTCCAATCGTGTTGACACGTTAGCAATTATTACTGTATATGCGAGATTGCCTTCCGTTGGTGCGTCCTATTTTTGTGGTGTTTTTTTTTGCAAATTAAGGGCTTCATTGATTATGCAACAGGATTACAATTGCATTGTCCTGTTTACAATATTTTGATTTTGCTGATGCATTGTGCTGTTCACATTATTTTGATTTTGCTGATGCATTGTCCTGTTTACATTATTTTGATTTTGCTGATGCATTGTGCTGTTTACACTATTTTGATTTTGCTGATGCACCATGCAGTTTAGGAAACTTTGATGATGAATTAGATGATGCATTTTGCTGCTTAGTCAAATTAGATGTTGCATTTTGTTTTAAAAAATAGATGATGCAGTGTGCTGTTTACATAATTTTGACGATGCATCGTGCGATTTGCATAATCCTACCAGCTTCAGTCGAAGGACACCCACAACAATCAACGATCTGCCTGGAGATGTAGTCTCTCAGATTCTTGTCAGGCTTCCTCCCCATCCAACCTGCTTACTAGCTGCATCAGGCACCAAGAAAGCATGGAGGCAATGTATGGGAAGCAATTATTTCAGAAAGCTAACTGTGTCACACAACGGAGGAAACCCGTTGCTAGGGTTTTTCACCAACAACTCCGAGGACAATCGATTCATCACAGAGCATGATCTTCACCCGGCCATCTTGAAGATGCTGGCAATCCCGTCTCAAGTGAACGGTCCCAAAATCTATGTCCTGGGATGCCGCGATGGTATGGTGCTACTCCATTCTAATGTATCCAGTGGGTATATATCAGTCTGGGATCCAATTAGGCAAGTTCTCACAGCGATACCAGAACCACCATTGTGGCGCAATCACACAATTGAAAGCAGCGGCTCAATTCTCTGTTCGAGAAACAACTCTGAACCGTTTACACATTGTGGCAAGTTCTCGGTTGTTTGGATAACAACTAAACGTTACGATGCACAGGCTCATATCTACTCACCAGATTCAAAAGAATGGGAGTTTCTAGCTCGATCAACTCCGATGCTGTCAGAGATTGACCGTAGACCGGCAACTCTCATAGGGGGTATTTTGTACTGGCCAACGAAGTCTAGATATATCATTGAGCTTGACCATGCAAAGAAGGCTCTGAAATATATTCAGTGCCCTCATGAGACGCATGATATATTCATGCTTAACATTCACATCTTCAAGGGACATAATGGAGATGTTGCCCTTGCTGTTATAAGAGACTTCACCCTACAAACATGGGCCAGTACAAGATCATCAACAGGCGATCACGAGTCATGGACATGTCATATAAATTTTGAATTGGATACTTTTTTTGGCCTTGACACATCATTTCCATACAATTGGAAACATGCAGTAAGGTTACTCTGCGTATTTGAGGACAAAAATGAGCTGGTTGTACGGGCAAAGGAGGGAGTATTCCAATTAGATATGAGCAACTGGCAGTGGAGAAAGTACAATTCTGCTAGACGTTGGTGCACTTTACATCCCTACTCAGTTAGACCGGGTTAGTCATTCATATGTAACCTTTGCATTCATTTACATATGACTTTTGCTGATCAATTTGTTCATTTCCTGACAGTAACCGACCTGATCCAGAGTGCAACATCAAGGACACGAAAAAGAACGCGCTGTCAGGAACCCATCTAATTCAAAGTTCAACATCCATAAGAGAAAAGGAAGTCGCATATGAAGGAGCAAGGCTTGTTTGGGCAAGAAGTGATAGCCCAGCTTTTGTTTGGTCTGATGTCTTTTAGTTTTCGTTCTGGTGGAAATGTCGCTGCACCATTTGTTTGTACTGCAGCTCCATAGTGCTAGCTGCTAGTACGTTGGCGCTGTCCTACGTCTGCTTGTTTTGGGGGCATAAATATGCCACGAAACCTTTGTTTTATGTGATCAAACGGTCATCTCTGCATGTATATGTTCGGGTTCTGATGAAACCTTTTTTGTGATCTGTACATATATTTGAGTCAGTCTGTGTTTTGTTTTATGATGGGCAGGAGTATTTGTTTTACTACACCATTGTTTATCCGAATTGTATTACTCACTCTATTCAAAAAGTTAGCGGCTCACCTTTTTCCTTCAAGATACGGATGTATCTACACACTAAAAACATATATAGATGAAACCATCTTCAGACAAAGTTTAGTCACTTATGTATGGACGGGGGTAGTATTATTTATGTTGTGCTCCCAAACAAGCAGACATCGGACAGCGCCTGTTTAAAGTTCATATGTGTAATCTTATTCCCTTTGGAAGTTAAGCATTAAACTCTACTAGTACAACCGTGGTGGTCTTGTGATGTAGTACTCTTTTGATGCATTTGTGATGTAGTAGTACAGTACTTTTTTTTGAACTGGTATAGTACTATCTAAGAAGAGTACTCCCTCCGATTCACATTCATTTTACACCAAGAAATATGGATCGGAGCGAGGGAGTAAATTAAACATGGCATCTCGTGCATGAAGCTTGACAGATCGATCAGGTTGGCTAGAATGGCAATACAATGCTCCTCATTAGGCAAATGCATGCCATGTACGATAGTATATACATCCAGTAAAGAAGTCTATACTGACATAAAAAAGACTACATTGGGGATGAGAGTCAATTGGGGAATCTACAATACATAAAATCTTGCTCGTAGCTGATTTTGGCTAAGAGGGTTTTACTCACATTACACGTGCCACTTTCCTTGTCTGCAAAACAAGTTCCAATAAAGGAAGAGGAAAGAAGAGGACATTGTGGGCGAGATTGAACACCTTTTTATGTGTTAAGCTGAGGCCTTGTTTAGCTGAGGATTTCGACTTAGGCCTAACAGCTCAGCACACCCAGAAATAAATTTCCTTGCGTGCACCACTGTCAGCAAAAATAACAAAATTAGCACGCAAGATTAAGAACGAAGTGAATTTAAGTAACTTGGTTAGCTTTTCAAGCAATATATTCAGAGAAAGAGCACACATGTCCGGCTAGAAATAATCGTAAGAGAAGAACAATAAATCTAAGGCATCCCACTTCATATGCAGAAGGGACGCGACAGCGCATGGATTCATACCTTGAGTCGACTCTGGCTCGTAGAAGGGCGGTCGCGCCTCGAGGATGCCGGCGACGTCTCCACCTCGATCTCACATGTGACTGCTTCTCGGTGGGCGGTGCGCCACGCCATGTAGAAGATCTATCAAAAGAGGAGAGCCCGATGACGCTACCGACGCCTCAACCTTGATAGCACCGGCTTGTTGCTCCGCACCGAGATGCGCCACGGGAGCTTCTATTCTTGTAGACAGTGTTGGGCCTCCAAGAGCAGAGGTTTGTAGAACAGTAGCAAGTTTCCCTTAAGTGGATCACCCAAGGTTTATCGAACTCGGGGAGGAAGAGGTCAAAGATATCCCTCTCATGCAACCCTGCAACCACAAAGCAAGAAGTCTCTTGTGTCCCCAACACACCTAATAGGTGCACTAGTTCGGCGAAGAGATAGTAAAATACAGGTGGTATGAATGAATATGAGCAGTAGTACGGCGCCAGAAAAGTGCTTGCTGGCGTGCAGTTGATGGTAGTAATATTGCGGGAAGTAAACATGCAGTAGAACAGTAAACAAGCAGCGACTTCAGTATTTAGGAACAAGGCCTAGGGATCATACTTTCACTAGTGGACACTCTCAACATTGATCGCATAATAAATAACTCTTTCTCATATGTGCTACATACACTCTTGTTTGATAATGAACATCATTCGTTGCGTAGGATTACACGAACCCTCAATGCCGGAGTTAACAAGCTCCACAACATTCGATATTCATGTTTAAGTAACCTTAGAGCATAATAGATCATTGCAAAATAAACCAAGAACTAACATAGCGCACACACTGTCCACATTACACTATGAAGGAGGAATAGATCACATCAATACTATCATAATGACAATTAACTCCACGATCTACAAGAGATCATGATCATAGCCTACGACAAGAACCACACGGTGCACACACTAGCACCTTTACACCATGCAGGAGGAATAGACTACTTTAATAACATCACATGAGTAGCACATAACTAGTAGCGATACAAAACTCATCATATGGATCTCAATCATGTAAAGCAGCTCATGAGATCATTGTATTGAAGTACATGGGAGAGAGATTAACCACATAGCTACCGGTACAGCCCCGAGCCTCGATGGAGAACTACTCCCTCCTCATGGGAGCAGCAGCGGATGAAGATGGCGGTGGAGATGGCAGCGGTGTCGATGGAGAAGCCTTCGGGGCACTTCCCGGCGGGTGCCGGAACAGACTCCTGTCCCCGGATCTTGGCTTCGCGATGGCGGCGGCTCGGAAGGTTTCGCGTACCGTGGCTTCCTCCCTAAGGGTTTTCGATGCAGGGGCTTTATATAGGCGAAGAGGCGGCGCGGGAGGGTCAAAGGGGCGACCACACCATAGGGTGGCGCGGGCCCAGCCGGCCGCGCCACCATGTCATCTGGGGCCCACAGGCCCCCCTCGCGGCTCTCGGGTGTTCTGGATGCTTCCGGGCAAAATAGGAACCGGGCGTTGATTTCGTCCAATTCCGAGAATATTTCGTTACTAGGATTTCTGAAACCAAAAACAACAGAAAACAGGAACGCACTTCGGCATCTTGTTAATAGGTTAGTTCCAGAAAATGCACAAATATGACATAAAGTGTGCATAAAACATGTAGGTATCATCAATAAAGTAGCATGGAACATAAGAAATTATCGATACGTTGGAGACGTATCAGCATCCCCAAGCTTAGTTCTGCTCGTCCCGAGCAGGTAAAACGATAACAAAGATAATTTCTTAAGTGACATGCCATCATAACCTTGATCATACTATTTGTAAACATATGTAATGAATGCAGCGATCAAAACAATGGTAATGACATGAGTAAACAAGTGAATCATAAAGCAAAGACTTTTCATGAATAGTACTTCAAGACAAGCATCAATAAGTCTTGCATAAAAGTTAACTCATAAAGCAATAAATCAAAGTAAAGGCGTTGAAGCAACACAAAGGAAGATTAAGTTTCAGCGGTTGCTTTCAACTTATAACATGTATATCTCATGGATAATTGTCAACATAGAGTAATATAACAAGTGCAATATGCAAGTATGTAGGAATCAATGCACAGTTCACACAAGTGTTTGCTTCTTTAAGGTGGAAGGAGATAGGTAAACTGACTCAACAATAAAAGTAAAAGAAAGGTCCTTCAAAGAGGAAAGCATCGATTGCTATATTTGTGCTAGAGCTTTGGTTTTGAAAACATCAAGAGAGTATAAAAGTAAAGTTTTGAGAGGTGTTTGTTGTTGTCAACGAATGGTAGCGGGTACTCTAACCCCCTTGCCAGACAAACCTTCAAAGAGCGGCTCCCATTTTATTTTATTTTTGTGTGGCACTCCTTCCAACCTTTCTTTCACAAACCATGGCTAACCGAATCCTCGGGTGCCTGCCAACAATCTCATACCATGAAGGAGTGCCTTTTTATTTTAGTTTTATTATGTTGACACTCCTCCCCACCTTTGCTTTCTCAAGCCATGGCTAACCGAATCCTTCGGGTGCCGTCCAACAATCACATACCATGGAGGAGTGTCTATTTTTGTTAATTAATTTGGGACTGGGAATCCCATTGCCAGCTCTTTTTGCAAAATTATTGGATAAGCGGATGAAGCCACTAGTCCATTAGTGAAAGTTGCCCAACAAGATTGAAAGATAAACACCACATACTTCATCATGAGCTATAAAACATTGACACAAATCAGAGGTGATACATTTTGAATTGTTTAAAGGTAGCACTCAAGAAATTTACTTTGGAATGGCGGAGAAATACCATGTAGTAGGTAGGTATGGTGGACACAAATGGCATAGTGGTTGGCTCAAGGATTTGGATGCATGAGAAGTATTCCCTCTCGATACAAGGTTTAGGCTAGCAAGGTTATTTGAAGCAAACTCAAGGATGAACCGGTGCAGCAAAACTCACATAAAAGACATATTGTAAACATTATAAGACTCTACACCGTCTTCCTTGTTGTTCAAACTCAATACTAGATATTATCTAGACCTTAGAGAGACCAATTATGCAAACCAAATTTTAGCAAGCTCTATGTATTTCTTCATTAATAGGTGCAAAGTATATGATGCAAGAGCTTAACATGAGCACAACAATTGCCAAGTATCACATTATCCAAGACATTTTACCAATTACTACATGTAGCATTTTCCAATTCCAACCATATAACAATTTAACGAAGAGGAAACTTCGCCATGAATATTATGAGCTAAGAACACATGTGTTCATACGAACCAGCGGAGCGTGTCTCTCTCCCACACAAGGATGAACTTATTCAGAGAACTAAGATAACAAAACAAAAATAAAAGCACACACAGACGCTCCAAGTAAAATACATAAGATGTGACCGAATAAAAATATAGTTTCAAGAGAAGGAACCTGATACTTTGTCGATGAAGAAGGGGATGCCTTGGGCATCCCCAAGCTTAGACGCTTGAGTCTTCTTAAAATATGCAGGGATGAACCACGGGGGCATCCCCAAGCTTAGAGCTTTCACTCCTCTTGATCATAGTATATCATACTCCTCTCTTGACCCTTGAAAACTTCCTTCACACCAAACTTCAAGCAAACTCATTAGAGGGTTAGTGCATAATCAAAAATTCACATGTTCAGAGGTGACACAATCATTCTTAACACTTCTGGACATTGCACAAAACTTCTGAAAGTTAATGGAACAAAGAAACTCATTCAACTTAACAAAAGCGGCAATGCGAAATAAAAGGCAGAATCTGTCAAAAACAAAACAGTCCGTAAAGACGAATTTAAAGCTGGCACCAGACTTGCTCAAATGGAAAAACTCAAAACTAATGAAAGTTGCGTACATATCTGAGGATCACGCTCGTAAATTGGCAGATTTTTTCGAATTTTCTACAGAGAACTTTGCCCAGATTCGTGACAGACAGCAATGCTGTTTCTGCGCAGCAATCCCAAATATAACATCAACTTTGACATAGAAACTTTACTTGGCACAACAAAACACAAAACTAAGATAAGGAGAGGTTGCTACAGTAGTAAACAACTTCCAAGACACAAATATAAAACAAAGTACTGTAGCAAAATAACACATGGGTTATCTCCCAAGAAGTTCTTTCTTTATAGCCGTTAAGATGGGCTCAGCAGTTTTAATGATGCACTCGCAAGAAATAGAAGTTGTAGCAAAAGAGAGCATCAAGGGGCAAATTCAAAACACATTTAAGTCTAACATGCTTCCTATGCATAGGAATCTTGTAAATAAACAAGTTCATGAAGAGAAAAGTAACCAGCATAGGAAGATAAAACAAGTGTAGCTTCAAAAATTTCAGCACATAGAGAGGCATTTTAGTAACATAAAAATTTCTACAACCATATTTTCCTCTCTCATAATAACTTTCAGTAGCATCATGAGCAAACTCAACAATATAACTATCACATAAAGCATTCTTATCATGAGTCTCATGCATAAAATAATTACTACTCCCAACATAAGCATAGTCATTCTTATTAATTATAGTGGGAGCAAATTCAACAAAGTAGCTATCAAATATAGGAGGTATATTGTAATCATAATCAGATTTATCCTCCATAACAGGTGGTAACAAAAGACTACTATCATTATAATCATCATAAATGGGAGGCAAAGTATCATCAAAGTAAATTTTCTCCTCAATGCTTGGGGGACTAAAAATATCATGCTCATCAAAGCCAGCTTCCCCAAGCTTAGAATTTTCCATAGCATTAGCAACAATAGTGTTCAAAGCATTCATATTAATATGTTCCATGGGTTTTTTAATTTTCGCATCAAACCATCCATGTCTTAAATCAGGAAATAGAATAAAAAGGTCATTGTTGTCCATTATGCCTAACTAGTGTAAACAAGAAACCAAATGTCGCAATTGCAGAGTCTAAAGGAAATAGCTTCGAGCACACACACAATGGCGCCAGAAAAGTACTTTACCTGGGACCGAAGTATGAGAGCCTTTTACCTTTCCTCCCCGCAACGGCGCCAGAAAAGTGCTTGATGTCTACGGGAGCTTCTATTCTTGTAGACAGTGTTGGGCCTCCAAGAGCAGAGGTTTGTAGAACAGTAGCAAGTTTCCCTTAAGTGGATCACCCAAGGTTTATCGAACTCGGGGAGGAAGAGGTCAAAGATATCCCTCTCATGCAACCCTGCGACCACAAAGCAAGAAGTCTCTTGTGTCCCCAACACACCTAATAGGTGCACTAGTTCGGCGAAGAGATAGTAAAATACAGTGGTATGAATGAATATGAGCAGTAGTACGGCGCCAGAAAAGTGCTTGCTGGCGTGCAGTTGATGGTAGTAATATGCGGAAGTAAACATGCAGTAGAACAGTAAACAAGCAGCGACTTCAGTATTTAGGAACAAGGCCTAGGGATCATACTTTCACTAGTGGACACTCTCAACATTGATCGCATAATAAATAACTCTTTCTCATATGTGCTACATACACTCTTGTTTGATAATGAACATCATTCGTTGCGTAGGATTACACGAACCCTCAATGCCGGAGTTAACAAGCTCCACAACATTCGATATTCATGTTTAAGTAACCTTAGAGCATAATAGATCATTGCAAAATAAACCAAGAACTAACATAGCGCACACACTGTCCACATTACACTATGAAGGAGGAATAGATCACATCAATACTATCATAATAACAATTAACTCCACGATCTACAAGAGATCATGATCATAGCCTACGACAAGAACCACACGGTGCACACACTAGCACCTTTACACCATGCAGGAGGAATAGACTACTTTAATAACATCACATGAGTAGCACATAACTAGTAGCGATACAAAACTCATCATATGGATCTCAATCATGTAAAGCAGCTCATGAGATCATTGTATTGAAGTACATGGGAGAGAGATTAACCACATAGCTACCGGTACAGCCCCGAGCCTCGATGGAGAACTACTCCCTCCTCATGGGAGCAGCAGCGGTGATGAAGATGGCGGTGGAGATGGCAGCGGTGTCGATGGAGAAGCCTTCCGGGCACTTCCCCGTCCGGCAGGGCCGAACAGAGACTCCTGTCCCCGATCTTGGCTTCGCGATGGCGGCGGCTCTGGAAGGTTTCGCGTACCGTGGCTTCCTCCCTAAGGGTTTTCGATGCAGGGGCTTTATATAGGCGAAGAGGCGGCGCAGGAGGGTCAAAGGAGCGACCACACCATAGGGTGGCGCGGGCCCAGCCCTGGCCGCGCCACCATGTCATCTGGGCCCACAGGCCCCCTCCGGCGGCTCTCGGGTGTTCTGGATGCTTCCGGGCAAAATAGGAACACAGGGCGTTGATTTCGTCCAATTCCGAGAATATTTCGTTACTAGGATTTCTGAAACCAAAAACAACAGAAAACAGGAACTGCACTTCGGCATCTTGTTAATAGGTTAGTTCCAGAAAATGCACAAATATGACATAAAGTGTGCATAAAACATGTAGGTATCATCAATAAAGTAGCATGGAACATAAGAAATTATCGATACGTTGGAGACGTATCAATGCGCCACGTGCAAGATTTAGCGGATGCGCCAATTTTAGAGATATGTCATGATCGTTGTAACAAATTTCAACATGATGATGATTTGATCATGCACTCGGCCTTGAACATAAGTACTAGTACAGTCTCACAATTTTTTTATCATTATACTTTGCGAGATTTAGCGGATGCGCCAAATTCAGAGATAGATCATGATCATGGTAACACAATTTTCAATGTAATGATGATTTGATGTTGCACTAGACCTTGAACATAAGTACTAGTACGGTCTCACAATTTTGTATCATTATACTTTGCAACTTTTAGCGGATGCGCCCATTTTCAGAGGATCATGGTAACAAATTTTCAACGTGATGATGATTTGATGTTGCATTCGACCTTGAACAGAAGTACTACTACTGTCTTACAATTTCTTTATCATTATACTTTGCAAGATTTAGCAGATGCGCCAAATTCAGAGATAGATCATGATCATGGTAACAAATTTTCAACGTGATGATGATTTGATGTTGCACTCGAACTTGAACAGAAGTACTAGTACAGTCTCACAATTTTTTTATCATTATACTTTGCGAGATTTAGCGGATGCGCCAAATTCAGAGATAGATCGTGATCATGGTAACACACTTTTCAATGTAATGATGATTTGATGTTGCACTCGACCTTGAACATAAGTACTAGTACGGTCTCACAAATTTGTATCATTATACTTTGCAAGTTTTAGTGGATGCGCCCATTTTCAGAGGTAGATCATGATCATGGTAAGTTGGTAACAAATTTTCAACGTGATGATGATTTGATTTTGCACTCGGCCTTGAACAGAGGTACTAGTACGGTCTCACAATTTTTTATCATTATACTTGGACGGTGGCCAAATTCAAAATCTCATAGCGGCAAAACTTCCCGCCCACAAAATACAAAAATTTCACACGCTTCCAAATTCCCATTCTACCCCTGTGGAGATGGCAGCAAAGTCGGTTGGTGGGGGGGTCTGCCCGTCATTTTTTGGATCACCACCTCCCTAGCCCGGAAACCCTCCCAAAAAAATTCATTTCCCTCAGACCACCCACCGGAACTTCCCAAGTCCCTCTCTCCCACCTCCACGACCACCGCACCGGAACATCCCCGCCGGACTTCCCTGGCCTACCCGAGGCCTCGCGATCCTCGTCATCCGGCTGCCTGCCGGAGCCGCTTCATCGACGCCGTCATCAACCGGACCGGATCATCCCCGCCGAACCTCGAAACCATATGCTCATCCAGCAGTCTACCGCAGTCGCTTCAGCTGCGGTATCGTCCACCCCGCCGGAGCCGCTTCGCCGGATCCGTCGTCCACCGCATCGGATCTTGCTCACCGACACCGCTGTGCATGAACCGGATCTGCTTCACCGGCGCAGTGCATGATCTAAACTCTTCTACTGTCGCTTTTCTATTGCTTGCCTGCAAGTTCTTGTTTAATCTTGGGGGAACCTGTTTGTGCTAACGACGCGCCGTTACGTTTTTGCAGATGAGATGAGTAACCATGAAGTGTAATGGCCGTCTCTCCAACCCCAAGTAGCACATGTAGCGTACTTCATCACCGGATCTATCAACCCCAGGAAGATCTGCTGTGACTCCCACAGAGTGCTTCTCCTAATGTAAGTCCCTTGTTTTAGCGCCATGTTCTGGGTTCAGATTCTTGTTTGTCTGAAGCTCTTTTAGTTCATTCCTAGCTATGACCGTAACACCTTGCTATTTTCTACTTCATTGCTAACTTTAAGCGATTGAACATTTTGGTTTGCATTCCCTGCTCTGTAGATGTAGCCATCATAACTTCTATCTTGCTCAGTCGTTGTTACAAAAATTATAGGTATTATAGTAACATCCTGCTATTATTTAGTTCATGGCCAATTTTAAGTAATTGCACATGTTGGTTCGCATTCCCTGCTCTATAGCTTTTGGCATCGTAACTTCTATATTTGGTTTACATTCCCTGCTCTGTAGATCTAGCCATCATAACTTTATCTTGCTCAGTCGTTGTTACAAAAATTATGGCCTGCTACTATGTTGTTTGTGCCAATTTTTTACTCCATGAACATGTTGGCTTGCATTCCCTGTACTACAGGTGATGCCATTGTTTTGTATCTAGTTCATTGTAAGCTAACAAAGTAAGGACTTAGTTTGGCATGCTATCACTCTGCTATCTAGCCTGTAGTACAAATAAACTTGTCATACTACTAGATAATAATTTTGCGTGCCATCTTGTTCTTCAAAAGCTGCATTATTGACTTGTTTCTCTGACTTGGCATGACGCTCACATATGGAAAGCTGAACATATTGGTTTGCATTCCCTCTTATACAAGTTCACAGGTGATCCCACTATATTCTGTATCTGGTCCATCCTAAGCTCCAGCATTAACTATCCTCTATGTGTTGCTCATTACAAGTTTATATCCCGAAACATCTTGATTTGCATCCCCTTCACTATAAGTTCAGGAGTATTATTTAGTTCACGGCCAAAATGAAGTAATTGCACTTGGCACATGTTGGTTCACATTCCCTCCTCTTTAGCTTTTGCCATCGTAACTTCTATTTTTGGTTTACATTCCCTGCTCTGTAGATGTAGCCATCATAACTTCATCTTGCTCAGTCGTTGTTACAAAATTTATAGCCTGCTACTATGTTGTTCATGCCAATTTTGTACTCCCTGAACATGTTGGTTTGCATGGGACTCGACAGTAGTAAGTCTGCTGTTTCATTCTAACATGCTCTGTTATATTGGCTGTTGGTATGCGGCATGCACTCTTTGTTTGCTTATTGTGCGCATTACAATGATCTTGTTATAACGACGAAATGATGAGTTCCAAATTCTTTGCCAAACAATATTGTAGTGTCTTTGCCTTTCCATTGTTGCTGTCTTAACTTGTAATGTCTTTGTTTCAGATATAGGTGCTGCATGGACAACTTAAAAGATTGCCGGATCGCTTCATTGTATTGCTAGGTTTAATTACCATTCAATTTCTCTGGGTTCTGTAATATTTTTTCAATGCCTTGCAGCTGATGTAATATTTAGTTAGTTTTTATAGTTCTTTCGCGCATTTTTTCTTTGGTGCTTGTGGTAAGTGAGGCTATCCGACAGAAATCAATGCTGCGTAAATATTCTCAGTATCAAAATCACGAATTCCCATCCCTTAAACGGCCCAATTAAGCTAAATCACATATGTGCCTGCCCGCAAAATCCCAAAGCGCATATTATGCCGGCATATAAACAGAACGAAACGGGCTGGCCCACTTACTTATTGGGCCAGCCCATTTGATTTACGGTGGACCCCACACTATAATTGGGCTGGCCCACTTGCTTTAAGGGGACCCCACCCACTACTGGCCGGCCCACTAATTAGTTGGGGCCCATTTGCTTTTGTGGTGGACCCCACTAACTGGGCCGGCCCTTTAAAATGAAAGTGGGACCCACATGTGTTTTTGGACCGGCCCACTATCTTGTTGGGCCGCCCACTTGCTATATGGTGGACCCCACATACTCATTGGGCCGGCCCTTTAACAGAAAGTGGGGCCCACCTTTGCTTTTGGCCCGCCCGCTATCTTGTCGGCCACCCACTTGCTATATGGTGGACCCCACATATCAAATGGGCCCCATTAACAGGAATGTGGGACCCACCTGTGTTTTGGCCCGGCCCACTATCTTGGTGGGCCGCCCACTTGCTATATGATGGACCCCACATACTAAATGGGCCGCCCTTTAACAGAAGGTGGGACCCACGTGTTTTTGGCCGACCACTATCTTGTTGGGCCCACTTGCTATATGGAGGACCCCACATACTAAATGGGCCGACCTTAATGGAAAGTGGGACCCACGTGTTTTGGCCCGCCCACTAGCTTGTTGGGCCGCCCACTTGCTATACGGTGGACCCCACACTATATGGGCCCTTTTAACGGAAAGTGGGACCCACTGTGTTTTAGGCCCGCCCACTTGCTTGGCGGCCCGATTCTGTAAGGTGGACCCCACATGTTAAATGGGCCGGCCCATTTAAGTTTTGACCAGTCAACCTTAGAGGTTAGGCCCGGCCCACGTAACTAATGGACCAGCCCTATATAGTTGACCGGTCAAACTATGTCATCTGGCCCGCCCGCTTAAGACGTGGCAGCCCTCGTGTGGGCCTACCATCTACCACGGGGTTTCAGCCGGTTAACGCCGTTAACAGTAACGGCGTCGCCACGTGTCGGTTTCCATGACGTCGCAGTCAACGGGCTCGATAACACTTCCGCAACGGTCCGATTTTCCGTGGCGGAAGGGCGCCCAAGCGCGACGGACCGAAAAAATCGTCGTTGGACTTTGCCTGACGCAGTTTCGACAACAGAACCCATATCGTCGGGTTAGGCCCATAGGCGACGAAAAATACCCCTTAGTTGACGATTTTGGGACGTTGTCTATCAGAACTTTTCTTGTAGTGCTAGCTTGGAGTGGTGTTAATCTAAACCAAGTATTGTTCTACTCTAAACCAAGTGAATCATAAATCAAAAAGTACTTTGAAATAAATAAGCCAAAGTAAAAATAAGTAAAAACATGGGATAGGTAATACATAAAAGTAAAATGTGATGGTGCCTTTGCTCTTGTAGAGCTAAGCACTTGGGTTTAGCAAGGGTTAGCTTGCCTTGAGCTGAGTAGTGATCAAAGTTCTCCTCTTCTTCTTGGGAGTAGGCCTCCTCCTCTTGATACTCCTCGTTACTAGCGTCTATATACGAATACGAGGTATAAATACTAAACCAAGCTCACCTACTATACTAGAAACACTTAAAAGGTTTCACACACTAATCTTATCATCAATCAAACATGGCATGGTGGATTGTTGGATGAGTTATTAAAATAAATTCCTCTTATTATTATTATTTCTTAACTTTGGTATGTAGCTCCTTAGAGAAATTTAGTTCCTCTTATTACCTTATATTAAGATTTAATCTCTTCATATAATAATCAGGTATGAAATATAGGTTGACCCTAGGTCAACATTTCATATCTATTATATGTGAGTGTATACTATTTGAAATGCTATACTTCCCATGGTTTTAATATTTATTAATTAAATGAATTAAAATCTCTAAGTAATAGTTATCAGAGGTTCATTATTCTAAGTCATCCCCTCTGGTTGTATTACTTAGGATCAAGATTTAAATGAGAGGATAGCTCTCATATTAATTATTGAATTTAAATTCAAGTTGAGAAGCACTAGAATTGAATTCATAGCTATTTTGTTTCATCTTGTCCATGATCATGCAGATAACATAACTATGTTATTGCATAATCAATTAGAGGACATCATTTGTGATTTATTAGAATTGGAATCAACTCAAAATTAATTATGGTTGAATTTTAAATTAAGTTTCAATTTGCAAAAGTCCCTGCCTTGTTATTTTTAACATTTAAATTCTACTACGAATTTGGAGATGGGACCAGTGGCATTGGTTAGATAATTTCATGGGCTTTCAAATAATATAAAGTTTGCTAAATTTGGTTTGGCAGATTTCAAACTATTCAATTTTTACTAAACTATCTGCAGCACAATTCAAAATAAGTTTAAACCTATGTTTGAATCGTGGGCTTGGGCCGGAAACGCTACTGGGCCGAAACGGTTTAACATTTGCTTCGCAGCCCAACAAGCAACCGGTGCGGGTGGGCTGCCCTGACGAGGTGGGGGCCACCTGTCAGCGGCGTTTAACACAGTGAAGCGGTGCGTGGGATCTAAGCCGTAGGATTAGAACGAGATCCGACGGCGTGTGAACGTCGTCGTCTCCGGCGAGAGGCGAGCTCCCTGGCGGCGAGCCTAGGGGGTCGGAGGGCGTACCAGGCCGTTGCAGGGGTCTGGCAGGGTGCGCGGAGAAGTTGTCGTCGACGAGGAAGCTACTGGTGCAGCGGTGGCGCTCGGGGAGGCTCCAATCGAAGCAGGGCTTCCGCGGGCTCCGGCGGACCTCAGCTTCCAATTGCTGCTGCTCCGGCGAGGTGGTGCTCAATTGAGGTGGGGAGAGTGTTCAGAGAAGGGAGAGGAGCAAAGTGTGTGAAGAAGTTGTGGGCTGAGGAGCTCTATTTATAGAGGGCGATGGTGGCCGTGAGGTGCTGCAAGGGCGCGGCCATGGCGTGGCGTTTCCGGCGAGCGAAAGGGCAATGCAAGGACGGCAGCGTGTAGGCGTCGTCCTGGCGATGCTCGAGGACTAGCTGGCGCAGCGAGGGGACGAAGGAATCACTCGAGCGCGTGCGGTGATCATCACAGTACCCGCGGTACTTCGCCGGCGAGGACGACGGTGACAAGGCCGCCGCAGCTCATCGAGTATGTCTAGGCGCTAGAGGGTGTGGAGGAGCTACTCGACGCGGCGCTAGCCTTTGCAGAGGCGGCGTAGGGCGCTCAAGCGCACGACGTCCTGGCGCGCCCAGAGCGTGATCACCACGCTGGCTGGCACGCTCTGGCACGTTTTGGACGCGCTGTTGCTGGCCAATGCCAAGCCTTGGCGAGCTGGGGCTGTGTACCGTTGGCGTCCTTGTGCTGCAGGGATGCTCGAGGACATGGAGAGAAAGTGAGAGGGAGGCCAGAGAGGGTTTTGGCCAAAGGTGGCCGGCATGGCCACGGCATGGGTTGTTCTCTCACTTTTCCACTTTCTCTAACCCTAGCAAGTACTGAGCTCGATGCAGGGGTCCTAGAGATAGCTAATGATCACAAGTTTAAAGTGGTTTAGTGAAGAAACCGATGGATAATAGTGTGTAACATAATTTGGGAAAGATGCCTGCAAGGTGTTTGTTAAAATGGCCGCATGAACTTTTTATTTGAATTTTGAAATTCTTTTTGGTGAATCTCTTTTATATAATTAAAGTGAAGTATTGGTGGTGGTGGCACTCCATTTAGAGTTGTTTTGCAAAATGTCAAAAGTGACATGATCTTCACTTTATTTCAGCATCCCTACTTGTCACTTTTATTCTGGTCAACCTAGTCAACTCTAGCCATGGTGGTCAACATCAAAGTTACTCACCTTGACATGGTCTTGGATGACATGGTTTTGTTTGACCAAGTTTAGTTTAGGAATTGAGAAATACAGAGGGGTAAAGTGGTGAAGAAAATATTTTTGGTCCAAATGACCATTATCATATGTATGTAAGATTTTTGATTTCCTTGTGTTTGATTCTTGATCCAATGATGCAATTGTGTTAGTTTATCATATTGAAGTATTTTAGAAGCAAGGGGGCAAGCAATTATGGCCTTGGTTGAGGATTTGCCATTTTGCATATGGTGTATGTAAGTGAAAAATGGGTTTTTCCCATTTTATCCAATTCCCTTCAAATTAGGGTTTGGTGATCTTGGTTAGTGTTCATATAACAATAGTTAAGCATGCTAACACTCATCATGGCAATTGCACAAAAGAAATTTACTTAAATGCATGAATCTATATGTGGCACTACATGCATAGAAAAAGTTTTTGTTTGTTCTAAATTTTGAATAATGGAAACTCTCTCTTGATTTATTATTGTTGAAACTTGGGATGTTACAAACCCTTCCCCCTTACAAAAGATCTCGTCCCGAGATCTTAAAGAAAACTAGGTACTAAAGAGATTGGGGTACTCAGTCTTCATAAAGTCTTCTCTCTCCCAAGTGGCTTCTTCTTCGGTGTGGTTACTCCATTGGATCTTCAGAAACTTGATACTCCGGGTACGAGTGGTTCTGAATGCTTCTTCCAGGATGTGAATAGGTACTTCGCGGTAGGTCAGATCTGAGTTGATATCCACAGTTCGATGGTCGATGTTCTTGAACACCTCGGTCTTCTCAGGTACCTCTAAGCATTTCCGGAGTAACGAGATGTGAAACACATTGTGCACCGTTGACATTTCTTCCGGTAACTCCAGTTGATAGGACACTTCTCCTCGGCGGCTCGAACTTGGAAGGGTCCGACATAACGGCAAGCTTTCCTTTAAGCTGGAATCTCTGCATTCCTTTAAGGGGGACACTTTGAGATACACGAAATCTCCGATCTCGAAGGTCATCTCTCGGCGTCTCTTGTCGGCGTAGCTCTTCTGTCTGGATTGTGCGGTCTTGAGGTACTCGCGGATCTTGTGAACCTTCTCTTCAGCTTCCAAGAATATCTGGTCCAAAGACTTGACTCTCTCCCACTTCCGACCAATTCAGGGGTACGGCACTTCCTTCCGTACAGGGCTTCAAAGGGGGCCATTTGTAAACTGGCTTGATAGCGTTGTTGTATGAGAATTCTGCGGGCAAGCAGTCTTCCCACATGGATCCATACTCCAACACACATGCTCTCAGCATATCTTCCAATATCTGGTTGACTCGTTCGATGTCCATCCGTCGCGGGTGATAGGCTGGCTGTTCAGCCTAGTTCCGAGTCCTTCATGTACCTTCCAAATCTGGAGGTGAATTGGGATCCTCTATCGGATACTATTGACTTCGGGGTTCCGTGCAGGCTGACTATCCGTGAGATATACAACTCTGCAAGTCTTGGTCCTTGGTAGGTGGTCTTGACTGGAATGAAATGGGCGACTTTGGTCAATCTGTCGACCACTACCCAGATAGAATCATTCCCTTTACTAGATTTGGGCAATCCGGTGATGAAGTCCATTCCTACTGAATCCCACTTCCATTCGGGAATCTGCAGGGGCTGTAGTAGTCCTGCGGGTCGTTGATGTTCTGCCTTGACTCTCTGACAGATGTCACACTTGGCGATGTAAATCCCGGTTTCTCGCTTCATCCCATGCCACCAGAACTGTTCCTTCAGTCCTGGTACATCTTGGTACCTCCGGGATGAATAGAATACAAGGTGTCATGGGCTTCCTTCAGAATAACCTGTTTCAACTCAATCGACGGCACGCACAAGCGTCCGTTGTACCAAAGTAGTCCTTCTTCATCTACGGTGAATCCTGGTGCCTTTCCGCAGCTATTTGGCTTTTGACTCCGTCAATGCTAGCATTTCCCTTCTGGGCTTCTTTGATCTGACTAATCAAGGTGGGTTGGAGTTCAATGCTGGCGAGAAATCCTTTACTAACTAGCTCCATCCTAAACTGTTCAAACTCTTGGTGAAGGCTAGGTTGCTCTTCGGCGATCATGGAGTTCAACTGACACGGCAGTCTACTCAAAGCATCGGCTACCACATTGGCCTTGCCGGTGATAGTGGATTTCCATATCATAATCCTTGATTAACTCTAACCATCTTCTCTGCCTCATGTTCAGCTCCTTCTGAGTGAAGATATACTTCAAGCTCTTGTGATCCGAATAGATCTCGCATCGATTACCCATGAGGTAATGACGCCATACTTTCAAGGCTAACACGACGGCTGCTAGCTCTAAGTCATGTGTCGGATAGTTCTGTTCATGCTGCTTCAGTTGCCTTGACAGGTACGAGATCACCTTGCCTTCTTGCATCAACACACATCCAAGACCAATCTTGGAGGCATCACAATACACATCAAATGGTTTGGTGATGTCCGGCATGATCAGTATTGGGGCTGAAGTCAGTCTGCTCTTGAGCTGTTGGAAACTCTTTTCACACTTGTCCGTCCATTCGAACTTCTTGTCCTTTTTCAACAATTGGGTCATTGGTCTGGCTATGCTTGAGAATCCTTCAACGAATCGGCGGTAATATCCCGCCAATCCGAGAAAACGGACCTCAGTCTGGGTGGTTGGGGCTTTCCATTCTGCGACGGTCTTTATTTTGGTGGGATCAACGGCAATTCCTCCTGCTGACAAGATGTGTCCCAGGAATCCTACTTCCTTCAACCAAAACTCACACTTGCTGAACTTGGCGTACAGCTGGTGTTCCCGAAGAGTATCTAAGACCACTTCCAAGTGTTTCTCATGTTCTTCTTCGGTTTTGGAATAGATAAGGATGTCATCGATGAAGACAACGACGAACTTATCCAGGAAGTTCATGAAGATCTTATTCATGAGATTCATGAAATAAGCGGGGGCATTGGTCAATCCAAATGACATGACATTGTACTCATACAATCCATATCTGGTGGTGAAGGCAGTTTTGGGGATGTCTGATGCACGGATCTTCAGCTGATGTTCTTCTTCAAATATACATTAAAATATATGCACGAATGCATGGTAGGCCATGCATGCACACTAATTATATATATATTATGAGGCAACTTAATCAAATGTGTTTTCATTCGAGAGAACTTGTCAAAATTAAAGTTAATTAATTTATCACGATAATTATATAATTAATTAATGAATCTCAGGGATATGTTATACAACATGATCGATATAGGCCATGTATATATTAATTGGTGTTAATCTACGGTTTGCTAGCTAGCTGCTATATATAGAGCATGTTTTTATTAGATCGGGTTATAGCTAGTATAGTTTAGGGTTATGTGTTTTCATTAAGTAGGGTTGATTAGCTATGGTTAGTTACATATATATGGTTTAGGGTTAATGCATGGCACATTTAATTTAATTAGAGGACCGCGAGGCACCCCTGGCCTGCTTGATGCACAATTAAGTGTCGTTGGCCTATATATAGGGTTTAATTAGGGTTTAGGGTTAGGGTTAGGGTTTAGGGTCTAGGGTTTAGTGTTTAGGGTGTTTAGGGTTTAGGGATTAGGGATTAGGGTTTCAGGGTTGTATAAGGTTTAGGGATCATCGATCGAGTGCGCACACACATTATTAGAGGCACCCGCGCCTTTGCGCATAAAGTGCATGCGTATAGTTTAGGGTTATTTGTTTTAATTAAGTAGGGTTTGATCAGCTAGGGTTAGTTACATATATATGGTTTAGGGTTAATGCATGGCACATTTAATTTAATTAGAGGACCGCGAGGCACCCCTGGCCTGCTTGATGCACAATTAAGTGTCGTTGGCCTATATATAGGGTTTAATTAGGGTTTAGGGTTAGGGTTAGGGTTTAGGGTCTAGGGTTTAGTGTTTAGGGTGTTTAGGGTTTAGGGATTAGGGATTAGGGTTTCAGGGTTGTATAAGGTTTAGGGATCATCGATCGAGTGCGCACACACATTATTAGAGGCACCGCGCCTTTGCGCATAAAGTGCATGCGTATAGTTTAGGGTTATTTGTTTTAATTAAGTAGGGTTTGATCAGCTAGGGTTAGTTACATATATATGGTTTAGGGTTAATGCATGGCACATTACATATAGTTTAAATCTCAAGAATGTTTATACATGATAGGCCATATGTGCAAAGGAATTTTTTTCCCGTGAACTTGTCAAAATTCAAGTTTATCAGTGCCAATGGAAACTAGTCCAAAAAATTACATAGAGGACCAAAAGTACTAGACAATAACTAATAGAACCTGCAACTTTACAAAAAGGACCCCAAAACATATAGAAGAAAATCAATCGAGTCCTTCTCGACCGCACATCAGATCTCTGCTCCGCATCCTTTCCAGCAACTCCGTCGCCGGGGACGCACCACTTGGGACGGTGTCGCCGGTAGTCGCCAGGACGAAGGAGAAGAAGGGCCTCAGCAACGGCATATTGGCTCTGAGAAGGGCCGCTGAAAGTCCAAGATGTGCACGGGCAAGACGGATGACGCCGTCGTATGCCCCGAGCTTGTGAACTTTAGCAGCTTGACTTCCCCATTGGCCAGATCTGAAGCACTGACCAAAGCAAGCCTCACCGTTAGCGCCATCACATTGATGGCACCAGATCGGGGTTTGGCCGGCAAGATCCGCCAGATTCACCATAGGCCAGATCTGAAGCCGATGACGAGATCCCCGACTCCATTGCGCCATTCTGCTCATGGGAAACACTGGATCTAAGCTTACAACAACACTAACTCCCTCGGATCCAAATTAGCTGACTCAACTTTGCTTATCTAAATATGGATGTATCTACACATGTTTTTACTCTAGATACATACACGTCTAAGGAAAGTTGAATCAATTAATTTAGTTCGGAGGGTGTACATATACAGAGAGAAGTCGGCCTCGTCTCCGGCCGGCGAGGCCGCCGGAGAGAAGGGGGAGAGGAGCCGGGGGAGTGGGAGAGACTCGAGAGAGAGAAGAGGAAGAAATGAGAGCTCCCTGGGGAAGAACATTATTTTTGAAACGAAAATTTCGGCCGCGCGCCAAATCATCCCGCCGCATCCATTCGAAAATCCCGTGACCAGTTTTACCCTTTTCCCTGGTACAACCCACCGACCATGGAGGGCTCATTCGGTAACAATGAAATATCTTGCCTAGATCCCGAACCCTCCCCACAGGCCCACACCCACCCACCAACCATTCGCCCCATTAGCTCAAAAATACTCTCACACGCCAAAGCTCGACTCTCTAGTACTAGATCTGCTTCGCCGCCGGCATACTCCTCCACAGCCTTGATCGTGTTGGCTGTCCACCCACCTGATCCGCTCCCCCGCCGCCTCATCACCGACGGATCTGCTTCACCGCCGACCTCGCCACCGACGGATCTGCTTCACCGCCGACCTCGCCACCGACTACCTCGCCGCAGCGGCTGTATCAACTTCACCGAATACCTTGCCAGCCAACCAGATCTGCTTCACTAACGCCCGCTTCTACTGAAACAGGGTCGATTCATCGTCTCCCGTGCGCCGCCGGAATGCAAGTTGCCGCCGTCCACCCCGCCGCAGCTTGGTTAGTACGCTGGCCCGTTAGATCGCGGTGTTTCTTTAGCCATGTTTTGTGTAGTTATTTGCAGATCTCATATGCCGTTAACTTTCTTGATGTGTTGCTTCGCATGAAGTTTGTTTAAATATTGTACAGTACAAAAGCATTATCCGGTCGCTACCATCCTGTTCATTCTACTGACACCTGTGTGCATCCACATATTTATAGCCTTGTACCCATTCATTTGCTGCCAACTGTTTTTGTACTGCATGCTATTGTCGCACTGCTTTTATAGTCGTGCTATGGGCATTTCCAATCTGCTTGTTCTTATACCACGTCATTAGCTCACCGCTAGCTGTTTTCTCGTGTCTATTCTCACACTGCTTTTATAATCATGCTATGTGCATTTCCAATCTGCTTGCTCTTATACCTCGTCTTTAGCTTATATAGTTATTGCTGCGTGCATGTCTGGTCTTTGTATTATCGTAGACTGACTTGTCAATGTTATTTTTCTAGGGATTGATCATGCGAACCACTTATTAGAACATCCAACATTAACAGCGGGGACGCTAGGTAAGGTTGGAATCTGAGTTCGTGGTTGGTAATTTTGGCAGTTTACTTCCGTTATTATCTATAACCTATATGCATTGTTCCTTATGCAAGAGATTAACACTTGGAACCCTGCCATAGCAATGCCATTCATGCTTTACTATGTTTCTGCCTATTTGATATGCTTGTCTTGGAGAAACTGCGAGGGTGATTTGAACCTGACATTTGGTCATTCTTAATGCTAGTTTACTTTATGTGTAAAACCTTGGCATTACCCTACTCTAAATCTGAATGTCTGAAATTCGTATCTCATGCAAAGCAACATCTAGTTGGTTTTAATCTGATATCTGGTAAATATTGGCTTATTCATTTGGCAGCTCAAGTTTTTTGTTATTTGAAACCAGCTGACTTGGTCTTAAATGTGATATCTAAACACAGATTAAGGACAATGGAGCAGGAGGATTAGCATTTCACTTGATGGCTGAACCTAAAATGATAGGCATGTTGACCACGACTAGTGCACGCAAGAGAAGGACCTGCAGTGAGCCAGTATGTGCTTAGTACATGCATCTTATCTTATCTTGTGCTTATTTCTGCTACATGCTGTTATCTGATCTCTACATTGCGTAATACATGTTTGAATAGTTAATTGTTGTAACTATGTTTACAATGTTACCAGAATGCAGTTTTAATGAAGCAATCATCATTAGAAGATAGTCGCCAAAAAAGGATCTGTAGCGACCCTGTGCAACATTATGATGTAAGTTTGTGCTTAGTACAAGTTCCATACATGTCTTATTTATGCAACTTGTTATTATCTTATATCTATATTGCATAATAAATGTTTGCATAGTTCATCGTTTAACTCTTTTTGCATTATTATCAGAATGCAGTTGTGATGAAGCAATCTTCATTAGAAGTGAGGCCCACAAAAAGTTCTGATCTTTCTTCTGATGCATCTTCTCATAGCCGTCAACCTAGACCATTGCTTTCATCAAACAGTAAATATCTCAAGGCTGTACTTTATAAAAGACATGGTATTGCTGCTTTAAGATCTGTAGCTGATATGTTGACAAAGAGTACACAAGATTCAATCAAGGCGATTGCCAAATGTCAACGTGTTATTGATGATGCTAATAGAAGTCCTCAATGATTCTATGTAATTTTTTTATTTGGGCACATTAATTGCCTTGTAATTTTCCTATTTGTTTTATTTGTGTATGTACTTGTGTGTATCATTGAAATCAGATTTTAGGCTCATGAAATTTAATGCAAGTTGACTAGTCAAACAAGTAGGGCCCTACAACAGATTGGGCCCACTTACAGTAGTGTGGGACCCACTTTCATTTTGGGCCGGCCCACTTTAGTAGGCCGGCCACACGATAATGGGCTCCACATGCTTATTGGGCCGGCCCTATCTTGTTGGGCCGGCGCACTTGCTCTATGGTGGTCCCACATGGTAAATGGGCCGGCCCTTTAATTGGAAGGTGGGACCCACTGTGTTTTGGCCCGCCCACTATCTTGTTGGGCCGGCCCACTTTCTATATGGTGGACCCCACATACCAAATGGGCCGCCCATTAACAGAATGTGGGGCCCACTGTGTTTTGGCCCGCCCACTATCTTGGGGGACCCACTTGCTATATGGTGGGCCCCACATACTAAATGGGCCTTTAACAGAAAGTGGGACCCACTGTGTTTTTGGCCCCCCATTTTGTTGGGCCGACCCACTTGCTATATGGTGGACCCCACAAACTAAATGGGCCGACCCTTTAACCGGAAAGTGGGACCCACTGTGTTTTTGGCCGGCCCACTAGCTTGTTGGGCCGGCCCACTTGCTATACGGTGGACCCCACACACTAAATGGGCCGCCTTTTAACAGAAAGTGGGACCCACTGTGTTTTTTGGCCCACCACTTGCTTGGGGCCGGGCTTGTAAGGTGGACCCCACATGTTAAATGGGCCGGCCCATTTAAGTTTTGACCAGTCAACCTTAGAGGTTAGGCCCGGCCCACGTAACTAATGGACCAGCCCAGCTATATAGTTGACCGGTCAAACTATGTCATCTGCCCGGCCCGCTTAAGACGTGGCAGGCCTCGTGTGGGCCTACCATCTACCACGGGGTTTCAACCGCAATCGCGCTAACGGCCACGTGTCGCTTGCATGACGTCGCCAACACTCCCGGAACACTTGGGCAACGGTCCGATTTTCGTGGCGGAAGGGCGCAAGCGACGGACCGAAAAATCGTCGTTGGACTTTGCTGACGCAGTTTCGACAACAGAACCCATATCGTCGGGTTAGGCCCATAGGCGACGAAAAATGCCCCTTAGTTGACGATTTTGGGACGTTGTCTATCAGAACTTTTCTTGTAGTGTTCATCTTCGAAAACAAAATCATCCCTTGTGCCCCATTTCTATTTCTTCTTGCTCGCTTGTCACTGCATCATACTCAAGCACAAGCTAGTCGGTTACGCTCGGTTGAGAAAAGAGATGCTGCTTTATTGTGCTTGGTTAAGTTGTTTGCGTACATGATGGTCCGAAATTATTGACGATAGTCTTTTCCCTAGTATCTTTGTTAACAATATGGAACGACATCAACATTGTCCTCGTGCCCATACCTCACATCAAGGGCAAAGCCTCGTCAGTCTTACCATAGCAAAAATTGTCAAAGTTGATTTCATAGTACATGGAGATGTGTTTTGGCTACATGGGAACTTGGAAAATTCCACGTGCAAGTGTCTTAGAGTTAGTTTTATTGTGTCTATTGTCAATTGATATCAAAATCGGCGCTAACTATAATTCTACCTTTCAGGCTGGGTTTCACTTTGACATCCATGTGAAAAGCTTCTTAAATATCCGGATGCAACAGAAGTCCTACCATTGCCAACATATATGCTCACGATTACTACAGGATTTTAATCTCTAGTTTAAAATATAGAGAATGAATTTCAATTATCACCCTTCAGGGACGACTTTCACTACATTCTTGGGCTCTAAAGCTGCAAATATTTCCACCATGCAGACATCTTTCCCTAGTGTTGCCCTTTCCACGATCTCCATACGTGAAGGATCCAACTCCATGCATGGATCCGGTTCACATCTAACGTGGAAGGCGTGCCGATGATGATCGGGGCTCACACACTTCGCATCCAGTCGCCAAAGCACGACGGGGCACGAGACAATGACCAGGAGAGAGGGCACAATATTGGCGATGTGCTCGCGGTGGAGGATATCAGGCTAAGGGAAATCCTAGAGAGGTGCACGCCAATGTGCAATGGAAAGGCGACGACGGGAGAAGCAGAGTAGGTAGCGACATAAATGGGACATTGCACAAAATTGGGGCCTCGAACCCTCAAACCTGGTAAATGCGATGTCTTCTGTTCACATGGTGGGACCTGAAAGGACATCACTCACAATGAGTAAGCTAGGTGGGACCCATATTAAAAATGAGTCAAACAAATCTCAAGCTATCCAGACCTAACGGCAATCGGCGTGAAGTGCATCCAGCGGCATAGAAGTAACGCCACCACCGAAGTTAGTGGCATACATCCAATTCGGAAAATCGTAGTGGCAGAGTATGGATTTTGCGAGAACTAGTGTCACAGTCATAAGAACACTATAACATAAGGGGGGAAAAATAGCCAATTTTAGAGTTCAAAATTCTTTCCTCAATGCCTTCTTTGGAATATGATGCATGTCATGTTCGTGGTGCACCGTGGACATTACAACTCCTATTTTTAGGTTTAACTAAACCAAATGATGTAACAACAAATAGGAGCTAGAAGTACAAAAACAATAAAATCTGAGTTGTATTAGACATGTCGAGGACGTTGATGTCCTATCCCAATGGTATCCCGTACTACCCGCTGCATGTAGAGATCTTCTGCACCGGTGCTCCTGCTCAGGCGATTGCTCCATGTTTTATCCGCGAAGAGAGTTAATTGCTCTTTGTTGCGCTCTGAAACGGGTGCGCCGGCCAGTAGCGGTAGGAGCTCTTTGTTACCGGCTTGCATTGACCATCTAAATCAGTGCGGTGTGTGGTGTTAACTCTGGGGCAGGACCGTGCCGTGTTCACACGTAAATTAACACGTTTTCAAAAATTTGCTGCTCCGGTAGACATGGGCCTTCGTAAATCAGCGCAGTTTATACCGTGCATGCTACAGTTTTCACAATTGGCAGTTGGAACGGCATGCACGCGGATTAAGACTTGCACAGCGGATGTGAACATCATTTCGTACTTATCCATACTTACTCGTAATTTTTTTGGCTAAAAATCTCAACTAATACTCACGAAATGAGGGACTGGACACGTAAAAAATTCTGAACCCGCGCGCGCGCAGCAATGTGAACGCGCGAGCTTTTGAAAAATCCTCTCATCTCCTCTCCCCCGCGTAATAACCTCAACCTACGCCAAATTTATCGCCTCGATCCTTCCCCGAGGCGTCCGTTCTCTCCCAGGTCGTTGTATAAAACCTCTCCCTCCCTCCAGCACCGGCGGATCGATAGCACTTGTCGCTCGCTCGCTCCATGGAGAAGGATCTGCCCGTGTTCGGCACCGGCTCCCCGTCGGGGAAGAAGAGGAGGAGCGCCGGTGGCGATGACGAGGACGCCGTCGTCGGCGAGGAGATCAACCTTGAACTGTCCCTCGGCAGCGCCATCTTCGGCGGTGCTGCCGCTACGTCCAAGCCGAAGGTGGAAGGCGAGTCCCGCTTCACCATCGCGCAGGCGACCGTGAACGTCGTAGCCAATGCGCCGGGTCCTGCGGTCGGCGCGGCCCTCCTCGCCGCCGGAGCCCAGATCGCGTCTTCGCTGCTGGATGGTGGCCACGGCGCCGCTTCTGCGAGCATTCACGTTGAGCCGCCCGCCGCACTGAGCCTCTTGATGCGGCGCTTGCCGGTTTCTGCGGCGGGTGCGGGCTTCATCGCCACGGGAACTTCGCCGGCGCCACCGCCGCGCGCTTCACCGACGGCATTCCCCGCGCACCGTCCAGTCCGGCGGCGCGTCGGCAATGCCGCTCCAACCCAGCCGGCCACCGTTGCTGGCGGCGACCCGCCGGCACCGAACACCAACGGCATCGCTCCGTCGCTCGCGAGCCCGCCGTTCCCGTGGGCGACTAACCGCGTGGCGATCCACCACCCCATCTCCCACCTCTCCGCTCTCGGCATCACCACCGTCGAAGGTGAGTTGCAGTGCATCCGCTGCAACGCCCGGAAGACCGTCTCCTACGACATCGCCTCCAAGTTCCAGGAGGTCCGCGACTTCGTGTCCCACAACGTCCACGACATGGACGACCGCGCGCCGGCGGCATGGTTGAACCAGCAAGGCCTGCTACGGGACTGCGATGGCTGTGGGCAGAGTGGCAGCGTGCGGCCGGTGATACCGGCGGAGAAGGAGCGGATCAACTGGGTGTTTCTGCTGCTGGGGCAGAAGCTCGGGCTCTGCACGCTGGACCAGCTCAAGTACTTCTGCGCCCAGACCAGGCGGCACCGCACCGGCGCCAAGGACAGGGTGCTCTACTCCACCTACATGGAGCTCTGCAACCAGCTCTGCCCCGACAGGCTCTTCAACCTCACCGCCGAGAGGCAGAACAGAGGACAGCAGTATTGCTAGCTACATATAGTGTCCACTATTCTACCTGCATGCGTGCGCCATATATGTATCAAGCTTATGGTTGTCTTTCAACATAGTATTTCATATCGTCCTAGCTGGAGTAAAATGCAAAAAATGTTTGCAAAAAAAGTTTGTGGATAATTCGCTCGTGGTAGGTACAATAGTAGGGAAGGCATGTCTTCCATGTCATCCAGAGAAACCAATATATATCAGTTGTACCATGTATTGTCTTTTATTGCTATCAATCTTGTCATCTCTAGCAATTGATGAAAATTAGTAAGTAACTTGTAATAACAAAATGATTTGCTAAGCAAAGCCATACTCATGTTTACTCTAAAAAAAAAAGGCCTGAGAAATTTTGCCAAGTTAGGACAAGTATGATCCAAAAAATGAAAATAGTTTTCTCTCATATTTTTAAGATATTATCCCTTAACTAAGTGAAGGCAATCATCTCTTTCTTATTTCTCTCCTCCAATTAAGAAAGAAAATCACCTAGCAACCCCAAAACATGAAACCCCATTGCAAATGCCCTAACCTGGCTCGACATGCCTGTGTGGCATGTTTACTCATGTCTTGTTAGCTTCATTTTGCCAAGAAACATTAAAAAGGTTTCTACTCTAATATTGTATCCCATGACACATTGTCTTCATGCAGTTGTACCATACAAAACAATAACAAATTATCAATATCTCTAGCGCTCGTTGCTCTTAACTCGTGATATGAAGCACCGATACGAAAAAAGGGAGCATATCAACATATTTCCAAGTTTCAACTTCAATACTGTGGTGACCCGACATACTTCTAGTAAGCAAATCCTTGGCATAACACACCAATTAAATACCGTTTCACTAGTACCGCATCCCTCAGAGTGGCACAATAGAAACATCGTGTTTTTAAGGTTAAATAGTGGGAGAGAATCCCACTGCAATTTTTATAAATATTTTAAAATATTTACAAGGTTACAACGTCCAAATAAAGAAAGAGGAAACTATTCTTAGCCTAAGACTAAACTTGCGACTATAGAATTTTTATGACTATTGAATTATAACTCCCGCTCTTTACAAAAGATCATCAGAAATTCAGAACCTCCTAGGAACAACGAGGTAAAAGTGCAAATAGAAATCTAGAAGAACATCTCATAGACTAGACTACGACTAGAGCTATCTCTAACGCTACTTGGCTTGCTAATGCTACTGCAACAAAGCTCTACATATATAGGTTCTATTGTTTGGGGGTTGGTCCCCTTCTATGCTTCGTCTTTGTTTCCACCATGATTGATGTAACTTTTGACTCCTTTGACTCCGTTGATTGAGTTCTACCTCTTGCAGTATTCGTCTCATGCATCTTTGAGTATCACAGAAGATCATCCTTCGGTGGTCTCACAACCTAAGCAAGGATTTAGAATGAACGGATGATTATGAGCGTATTCAGCAAGTTCAGTTTACATAGGAATGTATGTTTCTTGCACTAACTACAGCCTTTGACCAAGGGTCGTTCAGCTATTGCAAGTTTTTGTCAAATTTCTTCAAAAAGTTGATATTATTATGAAAATCGTGCATCTAAGTCTTAACAAATTGACTGGAAGTATACCGAGTTCCTATCCTGTTGTGTTCGAAGTTATTTCCCAGAACATGGCGAGTGACAAGCCACAATTCAATACGCTCCACTAAGGTGCGCTACTTTTACTACGAGAGATTTTTATCTTTCTTGCCAAACGAGCAATATTTCTTGCTCACACTTCGTTAGTATGAGACCCAATATAAGATCCAATCCAATCATTGCCCTTCTCCATGACCCTGCATAGCCACCCTTTTGTAGGTTTAGATCAACAATAGACGCATCACGTATAATACTGCTTTACTTTGACCTGACCCGTACAATCCATCATAGACACTAAGACCACTCATTCAATCAAAAACCCAACCAGGTCTAGTCATCCATTGATATGCGAAAGAAATAAAATCCAACTAACTTCCCATGGCCATGTTGTAGATCTCATGATTAGCATAGAAAGAATCACTAGACCACATTTGTTATTACTCCTACCTAATCATTCCTAGATGCAATCAATCCTCCACTATTAACACAAACCATGGTTCCATTTCTCACCATACAGTCATATACATGATTGTGAAAGTAATACTTTGCTTTTAGGTGCATGAATGATATGAATAGTAATTTGAGAAAAAAATACTTCAAATGCACGAGCAAGTGTTAAACTTGCCTTTTTGACTACAAGATTATGCAGCCAACAACTTCTAGATGTTATATAACTCGAAATTCTAAAAATGGCATCAAAATCCAATAAGGATGATGCTTAAAGGATTGAAAACATGCTATTATGCATAAGATATGCTATACAATCGTTCTCGTGTTACTTAACCCCAATGCTTTAGTATTTTTTACGTGTGGTTATTTCTTCAAAATGGTTTAATGTTTAATTTATATGTATTAAAAAAGTATAACTTTTGAAGAACATCCTCGAAAAAATTACTCCTTACTAGGTCATTTCATCACTTTACATAGCAATTCACTATTAAATACTAGTAGTTAATGTGACATATAAAAGGATACTAGTTAAGGTTCATATAATTCTTGTTTCTACTTCATAGATCATGAACATGCATTTTGTTTAGTCATAATTAGTTGGAAAGAAATTATATCAATTCCATTAATGTGGGTCATAATTTTAAATCATGGTATAAGTAATTACAAAATTGAATTAGGAATTTCCTATGATTGGATATGAATTTAAATAAAACATTTTTAACAATTCCATATAATTGGAAATAAATTATAACCCAATTAAATATTTATTTAAATAACTCTTTAATTTTATTCTTTAAAAATCATCAAATTATATTTTTAAATTTTAAGTCTTAATAACCTAAGACTTAATAATATCACCAAAGAAAATTCATGTTATTGTTTTCTAAATTTTATGAATATTATCACTATATTTAAAAAAAATACTTCTTAATATTTAGTGTTATTTAAGTTCATAATAAAAGAAAGGTAGAAATAAGGTTTATAGATTCAATTAATTTTTATTTCACACAATCATAAAATATTAAAGTTTAAATAGATAGATCTTATTTTTGTGATTATTTTGATATATTATTAGTATTTTTATTTAAAATGAATTAGTTATGAATTTCTTAAGATTTCGGTATTTATGGAATTTAACTAAAATATATCTTTCTACCAAGACTAATCCTAGCAACAAAGGCTAACTGGTGGGGTCAGTGGAAATGCAGATGCCACGAGTATGTGGATCAAGTTAAATAGGTTAGTGGGCCATGGTTAACTAATGTACCAATTGTACTACACTATCCTCTTAGAAATCCATTTCTCGAAGAACTTACTTCAACTATATGTACTTATTTACCTAAGGCTAATCCTTGGAACATTTCCTTGAAATGTTTTTTGTGTATCCTAGTTTCAGGTATGAATCTTAAGGCCAAGATACTCCTTCAAGTCTAACTAGGATTTAGTTAACCTCTCCCATCTCCAAGTTAACTTGATTATAACCTAAGGCTCTAACTAAATAGATGATGATAATGATAACATTTGTTCGCTCTACTTCTGATTGTAAACAAATTGGAGCAAATACAAAAATGTAGATCAATATTGGGTCATTAGATTTCTTCTTATTTATTTAATACTTTATTTTTATCCATGTGTTGTTGTAAGGAGTACCATGATTCAATCTTTGGAAAATATGATATTTGATCCTTAGATAATTTGTTGTTGTTTTAGTTCTATAACCATTTGATCAAACCAATAAATCAGACCACCTTCACTCAAAATAAGGTTTTCAACAATGGTCATATTTAAGAGTATCACGCTCAAGTTGATGGTGTACTTCTTCCATCAAGTTAATTTCAACTTCAATCACTCTGATGATACCGGGTTATCGTAGACCCTAGACCTGCTTTGTAAATTTTGTGTAATGTAAATTCTGGAGGAAAAACTTCGTCCACCGACGGTAAACCGCATGGCATGGATACCATCCAATTGTTTCCAAAATATCACACCTCAACTTTTGCATTGGTTATGACTGATATATATATCAACTTTGCTTCTCTATGGTGGTAGAAAGGTATTACATTCTCCTAGTTGCACAAAATTAATGACCTGTTCCTTGAAAAAATGTAAGAACCTTGCATTTTAGTTGGACATTTTTATAGATTTCTACTTGTTATGCATAGGTTTGTTCGTGTTTGTGATCTCATAGCTGGTTCAGAAGACATGAAATTATGGAGATGGCACACCAATAAATTACGACTTTGCTTGTCAGAAGCTCTTAGTGATTCAACTAAGATTTGTCTTTTTTTTATCATTGAAATTATCATGTAAAGCTCGAATTTCCAAAAAAATCTTGTGCATGCCATGATTTTGTAAGCAGGGATACAAACCATGCTAGCAGGGTTAGTGTGTACCCATAGCTATGCATATCAACATACTTCTCTATAAATTGCTAGCCTTTCCCTTGTTTGTTGGAATTATGACAAATGCCACAATTTAAGAATGAAGTTATGGCACACTATTTCACCTCACCTTTTTTTTATAGACGCTACATCTCGGCTTGTTCTTCGGGCTCTGAAAAAAGGATTTTAGTGTGATGGACTCGAATGTGACTCCAAGTCAAGGATTGTTCTCAGCAAGAATCTTATACTACAGAAAGAGGTAACTTCGTTATGAGTGTATAATAGTCTTGGATAATGGTAATTGAACTATTAAATTTCTATTGGCTAATGAAATACTCCCACATTAAGTTCATCATTTGATTTGTGCAGCCAAATTTTCTATTTTTCAGTATTATATTTCACTTACTTGATTTAAAATGTGTCTACATGATCACTTTATGAAGACAGTCATAAAGAACTACTCCCTCCGATTCATATTAATTGACTTCAATATGGATGTATCTAAACACATTTTAGTTCTAGATACATCCATACAACTCTCTTTTTATTTTGAGAAAATGAGGAGCTGCAACTTGACTACCGAAAAAAGTTCAAGGTCTTACAATTTGACAAAGAACTCTATAGATACTGGGCCCGAAAGCATTAGGCAGATATGCTAGTTTTCCGCCCATCCCAAATTCCCTGTCAGCGCCCAGAACACCATTAGCCCACCGCCTCTCTGATATCGGCCCATATAAACTCGCTTGCTGACTGCTGAGTACCGACCTCGCCCAAATCCCAAATCTAATCGAATCCATTTCCGTTTTCGTCGTCTCTCTGTCGGCCAGCCTGGCTTAACGGCCATGGAGGCCAACGGCGGCGGAGGGCTGGGGGACGGGGGAAACCACGCGCCGGCGAACGGAGTCGGCAACGGGCTGGCGAATCACGCGCCGGCAAACGGAGTCGGCCACGCGCTGGCAAACGGAGTCGGCCACGCGCTGGCCAACGAAGGAGGCCACGGGCTGGCGAATCATGCGCTGGCGAACGGCGGAGACCAAGTCCCGGCCATGGAGGCGGGCGGAGTGGTCCCTGCAGCTCAGGCGGTGGCGGAGCTGCACCCCGCCCTCTACCGGACCTTCCTCTACCTGCCAGCACAAGAGATCTTCCGCTGCCGCAGGGTCTGCAGGCTGTGGAACAACGTCACCGGCTCGGAGGGCTTCCGCCGCGACCACCGCGAGCACCACTCCCGGACGCCCATGCCGCTCTTCCACTTCCAAGACCCCGACCTCGTCCGCATCAACCTCCGCGCCGTCGACATCCGGGACCGCGCGCCCCGGCCGCTCTTCCGCTTCACCCGGCCCCGAAACCACGACGTGTTCAGGATCCACGGCTCCTGCGCCGGCATCCTCCTCCTCTCCTCCGGCGACAGCCTCTACGCCTGCAACCCTTGCACGCGCCGCTGGGCGCGCCTACCGCCGCTCCACGTCGACCACGACATCGTCGGCTTCTACGTCACTGGCGTCTACCATGGAGATTTCAGGTGCCATGTGCTGCACCACGACCGCAAGGACTCCGACTGCGCCTACTGGATCTTCACATTGGCCACGGCGGCGCTTCCGCGGACGTGCATTGGCCGTCCGGGCGCAGACGACGACGGTCTCGGCCTCGATCTCGCGCTGGCCAAGGGGATTCTTCCTTCTCACAAGATCCCGCCCGTCTTCGTCGCCAACGCCCTGCACTGGCTGCCGCAGGCCGCCCGGGACAACACCAACGTGCTCACCTTCGACACATACCTCAGGGCCTTCGCCATGGTTCCTCCTCCAACCACCCGATCGAGAAACAACGGCGAGGACGTTGTCCCCGTCGTGGGCGGCCAGCTGTTCGGGATCGACGACGAGCGCCTCGCCATGACCGTCATCTGCCACGCAACCGCAAGGGTCGACGTCTGGGTCCGATGCAACGTGGCTCGGACCTGGTACCGCCGGTACAGCATCCGCCTGCCGGTGGACGTGATCAGCCTTAACGAAGGCTACGACGAACACGGCGGCGGCTTGACGGCAGGCGTCTTCGCTGTACATCAGGGCCGGAACGGTCTGGTGCAGTGCCCGCGCGTCCTGCTGCAGTGCGACGCCCTGGGGGCTGTGCTCAAGCGTCACCGGCGCTTTGACGACCGGACCTTCCTCGCCAGGCACACGATCGAAGAAAGCCTCCTTCTGCATCCCTCCATCCTGCCGATGCAGGACACAGATGCTGTTGGCGGTGACCCGCCTTTCTTCCAGAATCAATAGTTTAGCATGCATCCAAGTAATGAACGTGATGCTCCATCTTAATGTTAGGGGATGAACCTAACTGCTCTCTGAACTTTCAGTGGATGAGGGCATGAGGCTATGGAAGGTGCCTTTGATGGAAAGTATAACAACTGTGTAGGCTGTAGCTCAAATATGACTTGTTGCTTTTGCCCAAAGCTAGCAAGAACATTGCTTATTTCACAACTGGTGTTTGATCATCATCATGTGTATACTAGGGATAAGCAAAAGCTTGTGCTTACTTTCTTAGTAAATCAGAAAGGTATTATATCTGTTTGCTGTTTGTGATTACTTCCTCCGCTTAGGAAATTTTGGCAACTAAGTTCTTCTGGCTACTCTTCGCTCAGTTGGTAGTTGAACTGTGTCTTTGTTACCAATTGACATGCCTTCAATTCTGGATGAAATACCAGGTCTGACAAATTTTACTATCAGTCACGACGGCCTAATCATGCTATTACTCAATCTGCTTCCCCCGTAATTTTTGTACTGCCATCAAGGTCAGTATAGCAGGTGAACCTGCTAAACGGCAATTAGCCACAACAGTACAGATAATCTGGTGCGCTGCAGGAAGAGTAGGTGCGCTTGTTCGCTTTAGTCTTCAGATAACTTCAGGGAGAAAAGGAAAAATAAAAGAAACGGTTGATCCGAACCAGAATCTGATGATTATTAAAATTAAAATGCTATGGCAGCAGCTGCAACAGGCGACACGATCGATGATTACAGTAATCTTGTCTGGGACAGAAGTACCACAAAATATCTGACAAATTCTTCATAGAGGTAAGCTATACTAGACTAGACACACACGATTATTAAGAACCTTAACATGTTTAAGGGTAATTGAAGGCGACGGAAGGAGGCCGGTGGATCTCCATCTTCTTCCTGCCGGAGTTGAGCAGAGTGGAGCTAGTTGCAGCAGCAGCAAAGGCAGTCGAGGCAGCACTCGCAGGTCTCGTAGCAGCAGAAGCAGCATAGCGCCGTGAACACGCTGCAGCCCAAATTAATCACATATAGACGTCAGAGATAGACGAGAGAAACAAAATCAGAGATGGAAGAATAGAAAAATCAAACAAAATCCTCTTCGTTTCCAATTTCTCTTTTCCAGAGAACTGAAGAGTTGTATTTCTTCCTGCACACAGAATCCGAGAGAGCGAGTGAGATCGATCAAACGGTGTCTCACCATGCGTAGAGGCAGCCCTTCTCCTCGTGGCGCCTCTGCACATGGTCGGAGTAGGACATCTCCTGCGCCGACGGAGCGTTATACATCTTCCCTGGCTAGTCCTAACTGGCTGTCTGGCTGGCTGGAGAAGAAGGCTAATATGCAAGAACTCTCCTGTGGCTTGCTAGGACCGGCACAAGAGGATGGTGCTTTATAGGCTGGGAAGGCTGCACTTGTGCTGGTGTGCTGCCACTGGTCATTTTGCTCACATCCAAATGTACAACTGGCAACAGCGACTTTTTGTAACTTAGTGTAGAAGGATAGAGGGATATGCGGAATATGATGGATGTTGTATTGCGCATGGGCGAGTATATATAGAGTACAAGACTTGGAAGCTAAGAAACCTCCTAGGGAGAATATGGAAACAATCCTAATACAATCATGTGTAATCTATAACTACCAAATATATTCTAACACTCCCCCGCAGTCGTAGCGGTAGCGACGTGAACAACAGTAGCGTCGCGGACGGTCAGACTGGAGAGAAGCCGAAGGTAGGAACCAACGGGCTGACACTCCCCCGAGTCATAGCGGGAGCGTCGTGGACGGAGTTGCGTCGCGGATGCTTGGACTGTAGAGGAAACTGGTGAGGTGCGGGCGAGGTGGCAGCCCTTTATGCCGATGTCGAGGTAGCCGAGAGCGTGGGTGCTGCAACCTTGGTCGAGGGAGCCGCGCGAGGGATTGGCGTGGTCGATGTCGTGGCCGGGTGCCAGTGTCGATGTAGCCGCACGCGAGGTTGTGTGCGAGGAGAGTTACGGAGACGCGCCGAGGCAGTCGTGGAGATGGTCGATGCCGAAGTCAATGCAGTCTGAGCCGTCGAGGACGAAGTGCAACCATAGTTTTGCCAGAGCCAGGCGCACGTCGGGGACGAAGGCATACTTCGGTTTTGCCAGAACCGAGTACGCATAGAAGAACTCGGCGGTGACGCGGTCGAGGCAGAGGCGATGCCGATGAAGACGTCATCGAAGCCGATGAAGACGAGGCGCGGTCCGAGCTTGCCAGCCCGGGGACGCGTCGGGGACGAAGGCACGTACCGGTGTTGCCAGTACCGGGTGTGCGGGGGTTAGGGAACATTACAAAGTGCGCGCCATGTCGGAGTAGACTAGTAGAGGAGATCTCGACGATGGATGTCAGAGTAGAGGAGCAGGTGGCGTAGTCGGGGAAGAGGCGAGGACGCTGGCGGCAAAGCTGTAGTGTCCGAATAGTAGAAGGCGGCTAACCCGGTGACTGGGATGCGGACGCCTGGGCGTTGCGGTGGTCGGCGAGCCCGCGACTGAAGTGGTTGGCGAGCCCGGCCTAGGTGGACGGCACGAAGTAGGCGAGGAAAACTCAACGGCGTGACGAAGACCATGCGCGGACGCAGGCGACCCGCGCCGAAGGGGTGGCGCTGTGGTGGCCTCAGACATCGATGCGCGGGGGACGGCGAAGGTGACCGCGTGCAGCGACGCCACGGCCAGGGCCGGCGTAGCTGCCGGCGTGTGTCGGTGCAGCGGCGGGAGACCACCAGGACGTACACGCCTCGGAAGGCGCGTCGGAGAGTAGCATGGACCAAAGGCGGCGGCGCTGCGGCCCGAAGGGGCGACGCAGCGGCACCCCGATGCTCGATCGGTGGTAGGCGCATGCTCAGGGACGTGCTTGGCGTAGACGTGCGCGGGGTCGGTTGGTCAGACCGACGGCGACGCGATACGCGCCATGGCGTGGACGACGCGTAGATCGGAGCCGATGGCGACGTTGTCGACGATGTCCCGGGCGATGACGGTGGAGACGAGCCGGCAATGGAGACCGTGCGAGCGGGACAGCCTGCTGCGTCGCACGTAGGGCGCCCGTGTGCAACACGTCCGGCGTGCCGTGCGTTGATGGCCTGCAGGTCGATGCCGTTGTCGGAGTAGAGGCACAAGTGGACGACGGCGATGGGCGACTCAATCCGATCTATGATCGGTAAAACCAAAGAAAACGCGGACGAGCGACCGGCGGAGCAAAAGAAAACCAATCTACAGATTGGAAAAAAAAAGACCCGAGGGCAGCGGATCAACGGATCGGCGAACGAACCCTTATACGGGTTGCGCGGCCCCTGGAGTAATATCATGGAGATCGACCTCCCCGGGGGCGGCGCGGAAACTTTGCGGCGGCTAGGTCAAGGAGCGTGCCGCTCTGATACCATGTAGAAGGATAGAGGGGTATGCGAAATATGATGGATGTTGTATTGCGCCTCATGGGCGAGTATATATAGAATACAAGACTTGGAAGCTAAGAAACCTCCTAGGAAGAATATGAAAACAATCATAATACAATCCTATGTAATCTATAACTACCTAATATATTCTAACACTTAGCATAGCTTGACAGGCCCATGCGCGGCTTTGGAAGGTAGGACACGTGCAAGGGTTGATAAGACATGTCTTATCTTAACTTGCCACGTAATTTAGATATGAAAATAAAATATGATTTACAATGAGACATTTTTTAGTCTTATCTCTACTAGCTAGACATCTTAAACATGTGGTGAGAGAGATTGTGCTAAGAGATCATCTCTTAATAAAGAGAAGGCAAACCCTTTTCTCGCCCTTATCTTTCCTCTACCTCAGTGTTTATCCAATGTGGCAGTACTAAAATATCACCATTGTACATGTCTCAAACGCATTTGCTCAAACGTGACACGTCTACCCGTCGTTCTCGTGCTAGACGAATCTCGCGGAAATCTCACACCGAACAATTTAGCATAGCTTGACGATGGCAAGAGCTCTCCAGCTGCCCTAAAAACTTACCAACGATTGATGGGGGTGACGGCTTCTGAAGAGAGTGCATGAGGTGCTCGTTGAGGGTCTGCTAGATCGGATAAGTACCCCCGTTTCCGGCATAGGGTGACTAGGTCATGCCCCTGGCCTTGTTTCCTTTTTAGGTCATTAGGCCATGACGACATGTTTCTTCACCTATTGTCAGGTTTCTAGATGTTGAGTGGTGGCTTCGAGTTTTGCGACATTCGCTCTTGGCAAGTATTTTTTTAATAAAATCTAAATGAAGTTGGCATGCATCTCTTTGATCGGAGTTGCTGTTTCAGCCTCCGTTTCGAGAAAAAAGGTGTCGAGTATCTCGCAGAAATCTCAGAAAGAACAATTTAGTTACAATATGAATCTTAGGAATTCTCGGGGTCCACTTTGTAGCAGTAGTAGTAGCAGATATTCAATTCGGCTCTCAAGTCCAGATGCTCCTGAAATCCAGACCCATGGCTAACATCGAGATCTGTGCTGGAGAAAGTATTTTATCCCGTATTCCAGTCTGTGAAACAGTGCCAGGGCCCACGTCTCTGCAGCATTAATTACCGGAGATGCCGTTTGTTTCCACGCGGTGGAGAAGGGGCGCACCGCGTACGGTTTTGTACCGTGAAGCTAGGCAGCTGGACCTTTTCCAACCCATCTCACAGCCGCAGCTTCCCCCAATCTTCTCTCACGGGCTGGCCGCTGCCGGCATGGAGGGGGCTTGTCGATTTTGGTGGTGAGGAAGATATCGCTGGAGCGGAGATCGTGGATGAAGGCAGGCTCTGTGTCGTGCGCCCGCAGGTACGCCAACACATTGGCGATGGTGATGTGGTGGTGCCAGCAGAGGGCAGCGCCGCCGCCGGTGACGACCGCCGCAATTGGTTCTCCAGCGCGTGGTGCTCGTGCACCAATAGCAAGCTAGCAGCCTAGGGCTTGCCGAAGGCCCGAAGCTTTTTCCTGCGTCTCGTATCCCATCCTCTGCACAGCCAACACACGGTGCCGTCCACGGGCACGGCAGCCTGGACCATGCCGCTGACATGGGCTGCGTCGACGCCCCCTTTTAGCCATTGTCAAACCGACTCTCGTCGCGGCGCCTAGGTCTTGGCACCTGAACTGGACTCGAGCTGATGTTTCAGTGTTTTGATCTAGCCGGCCGGAGGCGAGGAGATCGGTAGCCAGCGATGACGGAGCGATGCGAGCTGCGACTGGGACACGACTGCCGTGGTGCCCGATCTGCAACCTCCCTGCTCGACTCCAGCTACCCCTATTTCTCTTGGCGGAGCAGTCGTGCACGAGGCTTCTCATTTTCCTTGCACTGCTCCTCTTTTGCTTTGGATATTTTTTCGATTCGTGACGAAGCAATTTCTTTTGTCTCTTTGCAGCAGCACTGATGTTGGATGGTCGGTCTTATTTGATTAACGATGACAAATATGTTCATAGATGGGGTATGAACCAAATTTGATGCTCAAACCATTCTGTTTTGTTCATCACTTTTTACCAATTGTATTGAGTATTGACGCAGTATCAATGCTATTGAACTTGACAGCTACCATTAGTGGAATTCTCTGTGGAAATTTTCTTCTCGTTCTCTCTAACTGAATGATCAATCGAGTTTTTAAATCCCATGAGTTCCAACCATGTGGTAATTAAAGTCGTTGCCACAGTGAACAGATACCATGGTCCAAGCAGCAGCCCAGTAAATGTTCCACTCGTCCAAGACCGGCCAGACCAAACTGGCAAACTCTAACGCCTCCGTCACAGCCATCGTCCACTGCAAACACGTGTGGGCCCAAACAGTTTTCAATACAGAATACACTGAGCCATTACCAGCTTTACATGCACACCGTATCTCTATTAAAATATCTTTTGGCACAAATCTCACACAAGATTGGATGGTCCAGATATAGGGATCATATGAACCCATGTTCCAAAACTCCTCTCCCTAGTAAATACAGTGATATGGGATTGAACTTGGTCCTTGTTTTCTCCATCCATTTTGCACGCCAGGGTAGCTTGGTTTCGAATTATAGTATTTTCTTGACTTGCTTTTTGACGAGGGTATTCCTAGTTGAGTGGTCAGTTCTGATGGGCTGGAGTAAATCGACCACCTAATTGTGCGCGCCCTATGGATCGGATGAGGTCATGGCCTCATGGGTCCGTGACCATCATGGGTTTATGCATTGTGCTCTGGGTAACATGAAGAATTAGTTAGCATCGACCTCCACTAATGATGCCTGAAAAGTTTGCTACTGATGGAGAATCAGATGGTAGTGCTCCATCTGACTCTGAATGCGGTGCATCAGAACTTTCTGTACATTGTTGCGCTTCAGACTTGCTGTCAGCATTTTTATCTGTGAAAATTGGCACTAGCTGAATTTGTGACGATTCTACCTGAAGGTATATCCAATGTTTTGATTACTTCTTCAGGTTATGAAAATTTATGTACTGGGTGCTTGTGGTTGCCTACTTTGCCTGTCCATTCAATTGGTAGCTGAACTGTGGGAATAATTGTGTCTTCTCTATTACTTCCTCATACTCCCCAAGTGTGGATGAATAGCATTAGGTCAGAAAAGTTCCCCAGTATTTTTAATGATATTTGAATTTTTTGAGAATGCTTTATACCTTGAATTGCTTGCAAGCCAATATGACCAGTTTCATCTTACTATTTGCCTGCCATGTCCGCCTATCTGAGGCCAAGTTATTTTACGTAGAAGAAACAATCTGTTGTTATTATCATAGCTCATACATGTTTGATAAACTAGCACTTTGTAGATTTCTCATGAATCTGTGCTATTTAATTTAACTTGTCAAAGAAGGATTCAGTAAATCTGGTGGTTATGTGTGTTCACATTTCTCACGAAAATATGTTATTCACTTTAACTAGTGTAAATAAGAATTCAGTAAATAAGGTGGTTATATCTGGATTTAACCTATTTGATTGCCTCTAACAATTTTGACCTGAACACTTTAAGTTATCGCTCCCTAAACCCCTACATTGTTTATGAAAACAACCAAATGCTTCATTTTTGGTTGTTAAAATCATTTTTTCAGGGAATACATAACTTGGACATGTCTGTCCAAAGGCAAAGCTGAAACCTTACAAACAACTAGCAATACCATGTAGGCAGGCCTAACATGTGAACAAGAGGGAGTGTTCACTGATAGCATCTTTCGAGAAGTTCAACATTATCTTTGGAGAGACATGATTAGTTAATTATTTTGTCAAACTGAAATGTGGAAGTACTCCTTAAACATATCAATTCTGATTTGCCCCATGTCTTTGCAGAATGCCTGAACCATGCCTTTGCAAAATGCCAGTTCTGTTTTGTTCCATGCATCATATAATTTTGTCAAAAGAAAAATAGTAGTAAAACACTACAGGAAACATGCGCAATAGGTGTCACTTTTAACACAGGAAAAAGATCTCAACAATACATGCTAGTTCAGAGAGGAGACGCTGTATTCAGCAAACATGCACTGTATTCAGAAATTTTCTGTCATAGACATTCACAGATTACGGTAACAGATTTACACCACCCAGTCAAAATAACACTGCTTGGATTACATCAAGCATGGTTGGATGACATCAGAAATTACACTGCATTGCACCAGATTATATAGAACAGAGACATTGCAAAACTCAGGTACAGCTTCGGACTTCAGAGAGGAGACGCTGCAGAACAAGCAGGAAGTAGCTGCAGATTGTTGTCCTATCGTCAAGACGGCAGAGGGGATCATACTTCTGAACTTTCTATTCTCTGTGTCCTTCCAGGTTTCCCAGCATTTTATCATCAGCAAAAGGAGCATGCCCTACTTATGTCATGTGTGGAACTTTTTTTTTTTTGCTCCCGAAAGAAACTCTTTTCTCAACTAATAATCTTGAAAATAGGGACCGTGGATAAGTAAAAAATCTGAACCCATCCGCGCGCAACAATGAGAGAAACGCTAAGTTGAAAAATCATCTCCTATCTCCCCGTAATAAACTCAATCTCCACCGATCTATCGCCTCCATCCTTCCTGGCGACGTCCGTCGACTTCGCACGCCCCCAAAGTTGTATAAAAGCTCTGCCTTGAGTCCCCTCACTGCACCGCCGATTGCATCTGTAGCTCCATGACGACGATCGACATGAGTGTGCTATGCACCGTTCCACCAATCGCGATCGGGAGCCCGCCGTTCCCGTGGGCGACCAACCGCGTGGCGATCCACCACCCCATCTCCGACCTCTCCGCTCTCGGCATCACGACCGTCGACGGCGAGGTGCAATGCAGCCGCTGCAACGCCCGGAAGACCATCTCCTACGACATCGCCGCCAGGTTCCAGGAGGTCCGCGACTTCGTGTCCCGCAACGTCCGCCACATGGACCACCGCGCGCCGGAAGAGTGGCTGAGCCCAGCGCGGCCGGACTGCGACTGGTGCGGGCAGAGAAGCAGCGTGCGGCCGGTGATGCCGGCGGAGAAGGAGCGGATCAACTGGGTCTTCCTGCTGCTGGGACGGATGCTAGGGTTCTGCACGTTGCACCAGCTCAAGTTCTTCTGCGCGCACACCGGGCGGCATAGCACCGGCTCCAAGGACAGGGTGCTCTACTCCACCTACATGGAGCTTTGCAACCAGCTCTGCCCCGACGATCTCTTCAACCTCACCGCAGAGAGCCAGATCGAAGTCGAACAGGGGCCAACACTATTGTTATCTACAGATGCTTGTATTTCTATTTATTTGAAAAATCGTCTTAGCTAGCCAGAATAATCTGCGGTCCTGAAAGTGTTCGAGCTGCCAGCTGAGTCGTAGCTCTTTGCAAATGCGTCGTATTTGATGCATATTGTTTTTCGTCAAAGTTAATTTTTAGAAGTTTGACTAACTATAGAGAAGAAAAAAACATCTACAATACCAACTACAAACAATATGAAATTATATTTCACGGTGTGAAATAGGTCTAGATGTATATCACGTGTCATGTATTTGTACACGTATGTCTGTGTGTAACTTGTGTTGATCATCCTTACATTTTTTTTTTTTTGAACAGGTAAGGTCCCGAAGGTCCGAGATACTTCATTAATTCAGAGCGGTGGAAGGACCCTGACAAGATGGGAAATTAAACAAAAGTCCCTAGCTTTTGCACAAAGGACCCTTGGTCTGGGATGAAGAACGCGATCCAGTCCAGCTCCATCTCCACGAAGCTCGAACAACATCCAGCCATGCTCAACTGCGGCGACGCAGGGGACGTGACCACTTGGAGTCACTGCAGCGGGAGCCAAGCACGGTGGAGCAAGCATACCTCCGAAGCTGGAGGTTGATGTATTCCCTGCGCTGCCTCTCAGGAACCAGCAGATCAGGGGGGAGTGGCCGCCCTTCAGCCTGCAGAGTCCACGGCAAAGTTGTCGTCGAGGATGAACTCCCCGTAGATGCGTCGCCATAGTAGCAGCAACAACCATATGTTGCTGCAGGTCTTCGTCTTGGCCTTGTTGACGCTGTAAGGAGATCTCTCCCGCCTCCTCCAGAACCAGGCAGATCCCAAAGCTAGAGATTCTTCCCGTCACAATGACGGTAAGAAAAAAGCTTGGGATCTCCAGACCTTGAAGCTCTGGAGCCTTACCGGGCTTATTCTTCGTGGAGGGGGGAGCGCTGCTAGATGTCACCTTCGGCTCCGTCCATCGGAGCACCGTGAGCAGCAGAAGCATCGCCCCTCGGTCGCCAAGCGCCGCCCGCAGACCTGGGCCACCAAAGCTCCACCGGCACTAAGCCAAACCGGGACAGAGCCCATACACAACTAGTACTAAACCTAAAGCTACTATATACAGACCGGCCTCCTCCCTCGCGCCACCTCCGGCTGGCGATGCCGCCGGAGAGGAGGGAGGGAGGAGCTGGGAGCCGAAGAAAGACTCTCAAGGGGGCGGGAGAAGAGAGAGAGGGGAAAGGGGAAAATGAGCCTTGATCATCCTTACATAAAGGAGACATGTGGTGAGGCATTGCCCCACTAAAACCCTAAACTGAAATTTGGTACCAGAGCCACCGATTCCTACCACCACCGCAGCAAACCCTATGGTGAGCCGCCACATTTTGACCCGCTGCCGCGTCCGTACACAGCCGCCGTCACGATGGCCGCCGACTTAGACCTCCAGCTCGCACCAATGTCTCTGACCCCATCATCTCTCCGCCAGTAGCCACGATGGCGCCTCGTGGCGTTCCTACCATCGCGGTTCTCTGGTCCGTAACAAATTCATGTTGTGGAGGGGGATGTGCCTCCCGAACTTCGTCGGTGCACACCTCCATGGCTTCCTCGATGGCACGGCGAGAGCCCTGATCAAAACCATGACGGATGGATCTAGCAATGCAGCTTGGGCCGTGCCCAACCCTCTATACAAGCTCTCGATCTAAAGGTGCTTGGCCTGCTCCTTGGTTCAATGACCAATGGGATCGCATCCAAACTGATTGGCTATACCACAGTAGTCACAACATGGGAGGCTGTCCATGCCATGTTCGGCACGCAGAATCCCGCTGGTGCTCGGTACATCTAGGCGCTAAGGAAAGAGGGCAAGTCTGCCTACAAGTACATGCAAAGATGAAGGCACTCACCGGTGCCATGATCGCCGCCAGCTCTCCGCTTCATGATGACGAGATCATCGATTACATGTTACATGTTGAGCGGGCTCGGCTCGGCCTTCAATCAAATTGTTGCCTCAATGAACTTCGTGGGAGTACCCGTAACTCTTGCTGAATTTTACTCACATGTTCTTAACTATGATGCATTTCAGAAGCAGGAAGCAGAAGTTGAGGATTGGTCATCCACATCGAACATCGTTTCGCGGTCGGTCTACAACACCAATTCCGGCCGCACGTAAGCGGCGGTTGTCCTACGGACGCCGTGGGCCAGCGTGGGTGTCGGTGCAGATCCTCCTCAGCTTCAGGCACATCTGGGAAGGCCTAGCAAGCCGACAACAAGGTGCCTAGCCTCTGCACCACTTAGCAAATGGGAAATCCGGCAGCTGACATCACTGCCAGAGCTTAGCCATCTTAGGGATTGTTCGATAAAATTGAATCCTATATAAATTTTGTAGAATTTTTATCCGTACAATTTTTTTTCTATGTGTACGTTTGATTCGTAGGATTGAATCCTTAACAATGCATAGGAATTTTTCCTACAAGATTGCATTGTACTATGTTTTGGAGAAAAATTTCCATCCACTCAAAGCTCGTGTTAAAATTCCTTTTATTTTCATGTGAATCAAACGCCACTTGAAGAAAAAATCCTAGGCATGACATTCTAATCATGCGGTTTTCCTATTCTTGTGTTCTATCAATCCTACGAATCAACCAATTCCTTAGAGTTTGTTTGATTCATAGGAATGTTGGAGGAAAACCAAATGAATAGGAAATTTTTCTTTGGTGGCACTATTCATCTATTTGATTCAAAAGAACATAGAAAAAATGTAGATTTTTTTTTTCTTTTGTTCCGATTTCATAGGAAAATCAAAGGAATTCTACAATCCAGTTAAACCTCTTTATCACATTCATATGCACAAAGAACGAGACAAATATCATAAGTTGCATGATAATGATCTAATCTTGTCTTTACATTTATTTCAATGATGATTTGATTATGGTTTTAAGAATTTATGTGTTTCCATATTACTGTAAATCAAACAACTATTTTTGCAAATTCGTGTGATTTTACAACCCATAGGATTGCACACGCATCGTTTATCCTATTCCTAGGTTCATGAAATCATGTTTTTTTTTAGACTGTTCATGAAATCATGTGGATCAAACAGTCTAGTCAACACGTCCAGCCCAATAGTTCTCCGAACAGTCAACTGGTCAAAGCAAAAAAAAAAAAGCCGGTTGGATACCGTGTACGATTCAGACCCGGCAACAAGAACCTGGTTTTATAGGGGAACCCACGACGGCGGCGATGCGGCTCCTCCCCGGCGTCCCCGCTTCCGCGTCCTCCCGCCTCAGGTTCCCGCGCATCCCCTTCGCCCGCTCGAGTTCCGGAAGCATGGCGGCGAACGGTGCCGCCGCGTCGGCGTCATCCTCTTCGTCGGCCAAGGCCGGCGACGGCGGCGCGGCCCAGAAGCCGTGGCTGTTCGTCGGGCTCGGGAACCCCGGCAGGATGTACAGGGGGACTCGCCACAACGTAAGACTTCTACGCTCTCTGGTCTTGGATCCCGCTTTTCTTGTTCTCAAGGAGCTGTTCGTTTTCAGCTGGTAGCGCCTGTCCTAGTTGATCACGACGCAATTCGTTAATCGCAGTGCTAGAAATTACAATCAGTTGACACAATTTTAACAAGCAAAAAATAGATGTTGCCTGTTTGGAATTGGAAAGGGCTACTTAGGCTTGATCCTAACCTTTTCGTCAGGGTAAAGGTGTTGTCTTTTTGGTTGCTTGGCTTGTGGTTTTGACATAGCTGTGTACTGTCCTGGACTTGTCTAGAATTTCAGTTGAGAACAATGAAGGCCAGGAATAATGTCCTTATTTAACATATAGTCCAGATTGCAGTACATCGCTCTATCATGCTGTAACAATCATTTTGCTTTTGCAGGTTGGGTTTGAACTGATTGATGCCATTGCAGAAGCTGAGGGCATATCCATCAGCAGCAAGCACTTCAAAGCAATGGTTGGAAAAGGTAATTTCAACACAAAATTTGTCGATTTTCTACAGTTGCAGCGGTGCAATACGTATTGCTTTTGAGGTATTACCTGCAAATAAACACTGCAAGAAAGATGGATGTAGACCTGCTCAACTTATGTTTAGCTCATTTCTTATTAGTTGCCTTTAGGTCGTTCTACCAGTGGTATTGTTATCAGGTAGTTTATGTTTAACTTGCTTATTAACTTGGCTAATTGTTCGTACACAGCTAATAAAATAAGTCTGTGTTGGTTTAATACTTGGTGTCAAATCATTTTGTACCCTGATGCAATTAACTATCAAACGGCCCAACTAAATGTTGTTGAGAATTATCACATTCTTGTTTTTTCTATATTTTATTTCGGAGTTGGGAAATAGATGTTTACTAGCTGTAAACCAATCATTGGTAATTGTATTCCGTTCTTGAGAAAGGTTCTTTAATTACATTCAGGCCCTTAGTATTTCCACCCAATATCTTCAGTTAACATACTAGAAGAAGTATGTGCATCCAAATTGTTTTGTATTACTACCATTACGAATATACATACTCCCACCGTTCCATAATTCTTGTTCTGGTTTCAGTTCATGTTTGATTTGAACTAAAACCAAGACCATAATTATCAAACAGAGGGAGTACATCAGAACATAATTGGTTCAGAATAGACTTATGCTTAAATGTAAAACCTCAGGGGACACATAAATATAAAGGTTTCTGAAAGAGGCATTGCTGGTCTGATTGCCTTGTATTTATAGGCCTCAATCATTTTCTTTTTCCGTGAATTTTAGGCCTTATTGGTGATGTCCCTGTAATGCTTGCCAAACCGCAGACTTTTATGAATGCAATTGGTGAGTCTGTAAGTACAACAACTCTAATGCAGCTTAAAATCACTGTATCTGATAATCCTTTATACTGAATAGGACTGCCCTATGCAGGTTGGCCAGCTGGTTTCATATTTCAAGATTCCACTTAATCAAGTTGTTGTGGTAAATATTGTTCTTCAGGTGATACGTTGTTATGTTTTCAAGTTCTAATGATTTTTGAAATGTTGTATGATTCCTTTTAGATCTACGACGATCTTGATTTACCCTTTGCGAAATTACGTCTACTGCCAAAGGGGGGACATGGTGGGCATAATGGGTACATATCTAACTTTTATCTCCTTCCCACCGTGTTCAGCATTATGTTGTTACTCCCTCCGATCCATAAAAAGTGTTGGGGATTTAGCACAAAGTTAGACATCCATAATAAGTGTCAGTGGTTTAGTATAAAGTTAAATCCCCGACACTTATTATGGATCGGAGGAAGTACTTTCTTATATGAACTAAATAGAAACTAGGTCCGCTCAATGTCTTGTATAATGCAGACATAATTTATATATTATCATGTTTCAAAAAGGTCCCAATTTTCTCATCCTAGAAACATCCATGTCTAGTATTGTAACATCCTAATTTTCCCATCTTTTAAAAACTTCTGAAAAATGAAACCACCTAAGACTTTGAATTAAATAAAACTCCAATTAAATATATGATTTTTTGATTTTAGGAAAGAAGTCCTCACTTAAAATATCCTTTTGTATTTCTCCACGGGGAAAATCCTTTCCGAAAAGTCAACTACTAGTTTTTCTAGAAAGAAAAACCTTTTCTCGTATTTAGGAACCGGTAGGGCCCAATCCAACCGGCCCATATTTCTTTTTCTTTTCTTTTCGGCCCAGCCAACCTAACTGGATGAGGCCAAGCAGGAGCAGCCCAGCTGGCCAGCTTGGCCTTGTCGCGTGCGTGCCCCAGCCTAGCTAGGTCACCGCCTCCCCCTACCGCGTTGCCTCCCGGGAGGGCAAGCCCATTCACCCACCAGGCTGCGCTCGCTTGGTTGGTTGACAGAGCCGAGTTGAGCACGTATGCCCTGATTTTGTTCGAAAAAGCTTGCACAATTCGTTTTTCAAACCTATGTTTGTTCATACTCCTCTATCTTGACGAATTCTACTCCGAATTGACTTCCCTTTGTTTCTACTTGCTCCCTACTTCAAGAAGCTCCCTTCCACCAACCTGAACCCCTATAAATACCCATGCAAATTTGGAGTTAATTTGGAGTTGAAACCAACGGAAGTCAACTTGGAGTTGAATTGACCAAGATAGGAGTTTGAAAAATATAGGGTCGAAGAACGAATTTTGCATGCTTTTTTGCAAAAAAAAAATGAGAGTAGACGTGGCCGACTCAGCTCGGTTAACGCAGGTGAGTGGCCTGCCTAGTGGGGCGAAGTGGGCTGGCCCACCCGGGCTTGACCTGCCTTGGCCGGCTTGCCTGGGTTAGGGCATGTGCAACAAGTTCGTCTGGCTGGGCCCTTCTGCCTTGTCCGGTTCCGTCGGCTGAAATAAAAGAAAATTGAGGTGGGCCTAGTCACTCCGGAATTAAAAGAAAGTTTGTTCTTTTTGTGAAAACTAGGAATTGCCTTTTTGTGAAGGATTTTCTCTGCGAAGAAAATGCAGAAGGGTTTGAGTGGGGACTTCTCCCCTTATGCCAAAAAAATATATTTAATTGAAGTTTAATTTAATTCAAATTAGAAGGAAATATATCAAATACCAAATTAAGCTTATTCAATTCAAAGTAAAACAGAGTTATTTTCTCAAGATAAAATAAGTAGGAGATGCTGCATTGCATTACTGCTCTTCTCTTTGAAACAAATTATTTAGGGCACAAATAATATGAGGCTCCAAAGAATTACTCTGAATTTAAACCGTTTCTGGTTTGATCTAATTTCAAGTATTGTTGGAATCATCACTTTTGTTCTTCTTTAAGATATGATGTGTTTCAGGATGAGAAGCGTTATCCATCATTTTAAAGAAAGCCGTGATTTTCCACGCCTAAGGATTGGTATGCTAGACGGCCACTTCTTTAGTTCCTTTACACTTCAGGTGACAAATCTGTAAATAACATCCTCCGGTTGCTATGTAGGCATCGGACGGCCAACAGGAATGATGGAAGTCATTGGTTTTGTTCTACGTTCGTTCACGGAGGAAGAACAAAAGGAGGTCTATTACTACTACACTGCACTGCTCAATTTTTTTTTTTAACAAAGCTCATTGAACTGTATAATTTTGGTGCATGGAAAATCCCGTTAAGCATTCTCTTAAGCACCCTGTGATGTCTGAAACAATTTATTGGTCCGTACAACCAGACCAACAGCTGACCCCTCTGTCTATCTCCAATCTCTTGCAGCTTGATTCCACCTTCCTCAGGTGCTTGGAAGCAGTGCGGATAATGTTGCTCGAAGGATTTAACAAGAGTGCGATCTTTGTAAACACTCCATGTCCACAGCCACCAGAAACGTTGGATAGACAAAAACAATCTGATATAGACAGCGCAGAGACTCAAGCTGAAGTGTAAATTAGTTTGTCCGGGTTAGAGAATTAGTCGGGTAGCTGCACATAGCACAAAGGACAGTTGTCCTCGAGTATACATACATGTAGTATCCCAAACCGAAAATTTATCTTTTTACGCCTTTGATTGAAGGCATAACAGGAATATTATGAAATTGCAGGCTGTATCATTATTACCTAGAGGAGATTATCTATTTGTTCAATCAAACCCCGCGTTTCTTCTTGTTCCTGGTTTCAGATTATCTGTTTTCATGTGATGAGCCGGTAATAATGCCCTATATTTAGCAATTTGAGAGGAATTCAGCAAATGCAACATACATATATTATCTCTCGATTCTCTGGAACGTGCTAAGGCGACCATGTGCGGGTGTGAAGAAATTGGAACTGGTGAGACAGACATCTGCTGCATTTTAAACACCATTCCGTCTTTCAGGTAGCTATGAAAATGTTCTCCTCTACTCTGGCACAAAATACTTGTTGGGGTTTTAGTACAAACTTGAACTAAAACCACAACAAGTATTTTGGATCGGAGGATCTCTATGCCCATTCCCAAAATCAAGTTGTGAAACAAAATCCATTTTGCAAAGGGTGTGTCTATGTCTAAGTTGACTGAGATTTTCTTAAGTCTCAGTCAACTCAGAAAAGTGCAACTGCAGTTCAAAAAAAATGCAACTCGGTTAAGTTGCACATTTCTGGCAGAAAAGTGCAATTACATTTTTTTAACAAAAAATTACAACTCAAGCATTTTTTTTGTAAGTGACTTAGACTTAAGAAAATCTCAGTTGACTGAGACATAGCAAAACCGTTTTGCAAAAGAAGGCTACGGGTGAAAGCTTCTGTGGTCGGTACAGCTCACCCCAAAATCCATGCCTCTACACGTCGAAGACGAGGAGAATGGATTATTTTTTGTGTGGAGAAAACGCTCAGTATGCTGGCGCGAGGTAAAATAGAAGCAACAAACCACCTGCGCTGCGTCAGTTAATCAGTTGCCGATTGGTTGGACAAGACGACACCTCTGTCTGTAGACTGGAAGCTCCTCCTCACCAGCCAACAAGCCAAGCAAATCCCAAAACGAAAGGTCTGAAAACATCTCCACCGATTGTTTGTTGTTCCCTACCAGAGTAGAGTAGTACTAGCATCCATCAACGAGTCAACGTCAATCACATCGATTTAACTTGTTGCCTTCTTGGTTCTAGGACCGGCATGGGGAAGGAATGGGATCGTTGCCTACCCCATTAATTTTAGTTATTCCACTGCTCATATTCTGCTCACATACCGCTCGTCCTCTCCGATCAGTAACGGCTGCTTCTCCTACGCAACCCGTCCCAATAAGCTTTCGATTCTTGTCTGAGTTTCTCTGCTTTTTGCTGGATTTGTTGAGCTCTCAGGAGCAGCATGAAGGGAGGAGGAGCGGGGGCGGCGGTCGACAGCAGCAAGGACGGGCACGCGACGGCAAGGGCGTCGGCGCCGCCGAGGAGCTTCGTGCTGCTGAAGCTCGTCGTGAGGCCGGTGCTCCTCTTCGCCGTGCTTGCCACCTGCTTCCTCGCGGCCGCGCTCGTCCTCTTCGTCCTCGGCGGCGGGGGCGGGGCCGTCTCGTACTACCGCCTCCCGACGCTCGCCGTGCCCGACGTGCTCCACGCGGCGCCGTGCGTGGAAAATGAGGTGAAGGAGGTGGAGCGGTGGTGGGCGCGGCCGGCGGCTCGGAGCGCGTGGCACAACATGAGCGACGAGGAGCTGCTCTGGGCGGCGTCGTTCGAGCCCCGGCGGCCGAGGCCGCGCAGGACGTCGGCGCCGGGGAAGGTGGCCTTCATGTTCCTCACCCGCGGCCCGCTCCCGCTCGCGCCGCTGTGGGAGAGATTCTTCAACGGCTCCGGCGGGAAGGACCTGTTCTCGGTGTACGTGCACACCACGCCGGGATACCGCCTCGACTTCCCGCCGTCGTCGCCGTTCCACCGACGGCAGGTGCCCAGCAAGGTACGCGCCTAGGCAGCTTTGTCTTGCGGTCAAACTTCGTTTCTTGCTCGTTTTCGGCCTCGTTGGGATCGGATGAATCACAAGCCTACACGTACCACGACACGAGAGAGAGGCTGAGAGTGATGGCCAATTGGCGATCATGACCTTATCTGTCAAAGATGCCGTGGCCAAGAATTTTCTCCATGTGATGTGACCTATTTCGAAAAATATCATCTTTTTCCTCGTTTTGATATACAGTGTTAATATTCCGGTTATAACAAATTGCAAACTGTGTGTACTAGTAACTAGCTAGCTAGAATTATCACCATCATTCCTTTCTAATCTGTATTCCTATTATTTGTCCATGATATCTTGCTTGCATCATGAATATTTCATATACGGGGTATGTTTTGCAGGCGACGCGGTGGGGCGAGGTGAGCGTGGTGGACGCGGAGCTTCGCCTGCTCGCGAATGCGCTCCTCGACCTAGCTAACGAGCGCTTCGTCCTCCTCTCCGAGTCATGCATCCCTCTCCACCCTCTTCCCGCCATCCACGCCTACCTAACTCGCTCGCATCACAGCTTCGTCCAGGCATTCGATGACCCGAGCCGGCTCGGGCGTGGCCGGTACCGCGTCGGCCTCGCCCCGGTAGTGTCCCTCCCACAGTGGCGCAAGGGCGCGCAGTGGTTCGAGATGGACCGGCGCCTCGCCGTCTTCGTTGTCGGCGACGTTCGGTACTACCCGAGGTTCCGGGTGGCGTGTCTGCCTCCGTGCTACGTTGATGAGCACTACCTCCCCACCGTGCTCACCATCGTGGCGCCCCGCGAGATCGCCAACCGGAGCGTTACGTGGGTTGATTGGTCGCGAGGTGGGTCCCACCCAGCGAGCTTTGGTGTCGGGGATGTGGGAGAGGAGTTTCTGGAGAGGCTGGCGGGGAAGAAGGGGGAGAAGGACAGGTGCATGTACAATGGGCAGCCCACAAATTTATGCTCTCTATTTGCTAGGAAGTTTGCGCCCAGCGCGTTGCAGCCGCTGCTCCAGCTTTCCACAAAAATACTCGGGTACTAGCTTTTGGTTAGTTATACTCACTTGTGCATGTTTCCATCTTACCTAAATCAACTCACCGAACGGGCAATAGAGAGATATGATTCGTTTTTTGATGTAACAACACCATGAGAATGATTGAGTTGACATATTTTGCTTAAATATACATATTTTGATAACTTAGGGCTTAGGTAATCAACAACATTTTGCTTCTCAATAATTTTCGTGGCAACAAACTGAGTTCCCTTATAGGGTTTCACAAGTACTTCCAGAATTCAATAGCCTTTACCCTTTTTTTCTTTTACAATTGCTTATTGCAAACATTCTGGGGTTCTCTTTTTTTATTTTCCAAGTATCCAATCAATGTGTAAAAGTATGATTAGGGAAAATATTTGGTCCAATGGTGGCCTTGTGAAAAATTACATTTTTACAAGAAGAGTGGGGCTACTGTACTTCTCAACAGAAAAGTAAACAATACGTGAAACATTTTTCTTGATTATGCTATTAAGTGTGTATTTACTAAGCTGCCTTTGCGCATATTTGCTGATTCTGCTTAATTAGTGATATACATTGGCATACTGTGAACTTTTCTCATGTTAGGATTTTTATCGAAGCATTCTCCTTTAACTTTGCATCCAAACTAATTGCTAAGAAGTACATGTAAAAAATGTTGAACTGCGATGATACTAGAAACCAGATTTATAATCCAGATTGGTGATTTGCTACTCTTTAACAGTTTTTTAATTTATCAGTGAACTTTAGATAGTTAAACTATTTTCTAATTAGCCTGCCGCAACTTGCTTTGGATAAAAGGCTTAGTTGTTGTTGTAAACTATTCCTAATTAGCCTGCCAATTTACATAATGCCTTTTTTGTCACTTTTCTTTGATTAAACCTTTTGAAAATACGGGCGTAGTATTCCTAACTATTTCAACATCCTCCGGGTGTGCCACAACCAAGGTTCAGGAAAGCGGAAAGCGTAATCGGTGCGGTGGCCTTCCGCCTAGAGCTTATGCATTTAGTACGTGCTTAAGCGGTGCTAAAGCGTTCTTGACTTAGTCAACTTCAGGACCAAAAACTAGCGAAAATCAGGATTTTAGGCCAAAGAACAAGTATTATTTGGATAGAAACCAGGAATTTCAGGCCAAATTTCATGTCGGGGAGACAACGGAATGGCCGAAAATTGCTTGCAGCAGGGATGGGCTAGACGCGGAGGAGCAGTTCCGCCGCGCGTCGGCTTTGATGGTGATGTCGATTGCAATTAGGAGGAGATGTATCGATGATGGTTTTATAGCCTGATTGGGCGCGCTAATCCCCATGCAAAACCCCACGCTCATGCCAAAAGTTACCATGTCCCGGTAATTTCTCGCGGGCCCAAAAGTTACCGCACGTGAAAGATCGAGATGTCGCCTAGAGTGGGGGGTGAATAGGCAATTACAAACTCTTTCGGATTTGTCTTGTAAGAATGCGGAATTAAACTATTGTTTAGTTTACAAGCACAAACCCTAGATATGCTAAGCTCAACTAAGTATAACAATAACAACTAGAGCTAAGCAAGATAGGCACAAGATATATGTAGCACAAGTGATAGCAAGATATATATATACTTCAAGCACGATGGCTATCACAAGGAAAGAGAGCTCGGGTATAGAAATAACCGAGGCACGCGGAGACGAGGATGTATTCCCGTGTTCCCTTGCTTTGCAACAAGGTACGTCACGTTTGGAGGAGTGGAGGTCCCACGAAGGATTCCCCGCGCCACGAAGGCTCACCCTATTCTCCGAACCACACCCACGAAGGATAATGGCCTTTTCCTTATGGTTAGCTTTTCCTCCGCTCCGGAGATGGCAAGCTCCACAACCACTTCACAAGCTCCACGAAGGAGAAACCCGGCCTCTTCACAATCTTCTTGAAGAGATCACCGGAGCACCAACCGCCAAGCCAACTAGGAGGTTTCCCTCCAAGAGTAACAAGCTCACGGTCTCTCACTCGAACTAATCGTGGTGGAGAGCTCAACACTATGCAATGATGCAAAGCAAGAACACTAGAGGTGTTCAAGTCCTTCACTCTCAAATCCCACCCAAACAACAAATGTTAGGATGAGATTGGAGAGGAAGAACAATGGGGAAAGTCAACAAAAGACTCCAAGATCTAGATCCAAAGGGTTCCCCTCACTTAGAGGAGAAATTGATTGGTGGGGATTGTAGATCTAGATCTCCTCTCTCAAATCCTCAGGAATGGGCAAGAATCATGGGGGGAATCAAGAGGGGAAGCAAGTTCTTCCAGATCAACAATGGAGGTGAAGAAAGGGGAAGAACTAGCTCAGCAAGGTGGAAGAAGGGCTATTTATAGCCCAAGAGAAAATATAACCGTTGGGAAAAGTTAGGCTGAGTCAACCATCGAGAGGCCGGTCAACCGGGTCCGAGGCCGGGCCTTCGGTGGCCCGGTCGACAGGGACCGACCAGCCGGTCCAAACCGTAGGCGGACCCCGAGGGTCACTTTGCGTCGTCCGAGCTCCTCGGTTGCGCCCCACGGCGACGACGACGCCGCCCGCTTCCAGGGGGCCGGCGGCAGACGAACCGGACAGTGGCAGGTCCGTCCCGACCGGTGAGCAGGAAAACATGTTTTACTAAAACTGTGATAACTTTTGTGTCCAGACCCCGATTGACATGAAACCAATTTTGTTGGAAAGATAACGACGAATAGAACCCCAACAAAAACGGTGAAGAACTATGGAGACTCCTCACAGGATATTTTTAGATGTTTTTAGAGAGGGAGTCTCCCACCGTCAAGAAACGGTGAAGACGTCCAAACTCGAAAACGCAATAGAAGATGCATGCGGATTCCGTTTCGATGAACTTGGGCTTGTTGTAAAGCTAGCAACAAGCTCAAGAACTTCTCACAGAGAAACACCAAGAAGCAATAGGGATATGCAAAGTATGCAAAGGATTGAGCTCCCTAAGACGATGCGATCAAGTTACCCAATCGAGAGCCCCTTTTAATAGTGCGGCTATCTATCCTATAATCCGGTCTCCCATCAACCACCTTGAGACCGGTAAAGGAAATCCTAGCAAGGCTATACCTTTGCCTTGCGCATCCCGCTTGATCTTGATGATAGCTCTTCAAGCTCCACACAAGCCGGAATGCATCAACTTGATCATCGTTGCTTCGTGAAGACTCACAAATGCTCCCCATACACCATGATGGGAAAGCTCCATTGATGCACATCTTCACAAGTCCACCATCGCCACATGGACGGCAAGCTTCAAGTATGTGATCCACTTGAGATGCTCATCTTGAACTTGCACGACTCAACCTTGTATCTTCTCATACTCTATCGTACTATCTTGAGGTGTATAAAGAATTCTTTACTTGGAATCAAGCACTCAAGATCTTGGTCATTCATTGCTTATCATATAGGATAGAGCATGGCTAATATTGAGTTCCACATAAGAACTCCATCTTCATTTCTTCTTCTTGATCATATCACATATAGATATATATCTATCTTCAAATCGATGATCTTGATGCCAATACACAAGGTATATCTTTATCTTCATGGCATCCATACTTGAATCCAACACATGGAATACAAGTAGTACCTATGGAATATTCCTTCATATAAACTCAATGAAAACATTAGTCCATAGGGGTTGTCATTAATTACCAAAACTACACATAGGGGCAATATACCCTTACAGCACGTAACGCTTCCGGGTTGCTTTTTCAACGCTCACGCGTGCCTAATCAAGATTTTTTAAAAAGTGTAATGATTAAGCGCGCCTAGCGCTTAATTAGCCGCTTTGGCCCTAATCGATGCGGTACCCCTCCGCTTCACGCTTCATCGCGCTTAAGCGACCGCATTTTTCCGCTTTCCCGAACCTTGGCCGCAACAGACAAAATGTGCTATGCAACAGGGTCAACCCAAACCTATTCTGAGAAAAGATAAGGCTCCTTCAAGAAATCTCTCCTTTGCGGATTCAATTGAATACACAGCATGCAAAGGGTATCAAAATCCTAAATTTACTACTGGGGTTGTCTTGCCTCCTACTCATTGTACATCCACGTTGCCTTCTTTGAAATTTGGTTCTGCAAAACCTTTTGAGTTCACACAAGACAAGCTTGTTCAGCCAATTGAGAAGAATCATAATACAAACTCTCCTGTTTCTGTTGATCAGCAAGCAAGCTCTATTCATAATGTTGTTCCTTCAAGGGACACTGATCATGCTTCTACTTCGGGTACAAAACAAATATCTCATACACAAGCTCAAGAGGAAGATCCCCATGGATATATTGCTTTAGCTAATTTGGTTGATGACATGGCTTTTCAAGTTTGGGAATGTTCAAGATGTATTTCTATGGGTCATAGTGCCAAGGATTGCACAAGGAAAATTCGGTGCCGTTTTTGTTTCCGATATGGTCATTTTCGGAAGGATTGTTTAGATTGGAAGAATAAAAAGTCCTTTAAATGGGTCCCCAAACAGAGTAATCCTGTCATTAATGAACCATCTGTCGGTTCAGACAAAGATTCCCACCTGGAGGCTGTTTCTCTGCACGGCCGCGACGGTTCGGTTCCAATACAATCTGCTAAACGTACCCAAGCATCTACTTCAGACAACCCTTCCCCTGCTTCGTTGCCCTCGACACCTCCGCTCACGCCGCCGTCTTGTCACCCTCCAATGGCGAACTTTGAGGTCGACCCGACTCCCTGGCTACCACATGGTCACCAGATCATCGATGGCGGCCCCACCCGTCTTCCGCGGACCTTCTACAGTCCCTCCGTTGATCCGCCGCGTCGCCATGACAACATCTGTGTCGCAGAACTTATGCCGCCGCCTCCTGGTCAGCTAATCCCGCATTGGCGTCAGCAGGTACGGAACTTTATAGAAGGCCAGCTGCAACGAACTGTAGAGGATGTTCAGCCATGTTTGCTTGGTCTGGGGTTTTATCGTCTTCGTAGTCCTGCGGCCAGAGCGGCGTTGGTCAATCATATTCCCTATCAGATACAACAGGGGGTTTTTGTTCGATTTCTCAACCATGATGATAGGGAAAATCATAGGGCTGTTCAGGGTTTTCGTTTTGGATGGTTAATGCTTCTCAGTGTCCCGTTGGACTATAGGACTGATTATGATCTGGCTAATGCTATTAGTTCCTTTGGAAAATTGCTACATTGGCATCAGGATGATGCTCTGCTTGAGAGAACAATTTGCTATGTGGCTTTCCAATCTGAAGCTAAGGTTCCTAGGGATATTGTTTTCACTAAATATGCTTCTGTTGGTGGAGTTAAGGAATCTTGGACAGCTGCTTGTTTTATACTCACTGCTGAATTTGCTGATGAGCTACCACATGATGAGGATCAAATGCCACTCAATGGCAATCCACATCCTATGCCTGGGCTACTGCAGCCTGACCTGAATAATTTTGTGAATCCACAATTTCCTGAGATTGGCTGGGATGTGCAAGAACAGGTGCAGCCCCCTGTGCATAATCATGGAGTTCAGCACCCTTTGTTTGAGGTGGAGGAAGAGCAAGATCAAGCTATGGAGGTGGAGGGCCAGGTACAAGAACAACAGCAAGAAGAAATCCCTGAGCAGCTAGTGGAACAGGAGATTCACCAGTTTAATGAGTCTGCCTTTCTTGATACCTCAAGTTCAGAGGGTTCAGTTAACATGCTACAGGTTCCACAACAATTGGTAATCAACAGGATTGAGGTGCAGTTTGATGTGGTAGACAAGAAGCTTCTTTCTTTTTTACACAAACAATTTCCTAGCTTTGCAAGTTGTTTGCCTGATGTGATGGTTGGGCCTCTGTTGCCCAAGGACATGATCATGGATAGAATCTATAAGGGTTTAGCTCCTTCTCTTTTTATGAAGGCTATTCCTATGGCATTACCTACACAGAAGTTTGCCTGGCTTTCTGGTTATAGAAGCTTGATCTCTGAGCTACCAAGTTTCAGTGTAGCACCAATAGCTCCTTGTGAGCATTTCAGTGTGGAGCCCACTGCTGATTCTGAGTTTGTTGGTGGGAGAACAGTAGTCAGCAAGAGGAAAATTAAGGAACCTTTTACCCCAAGGTTTACAAGAAGTGCACTTAAAGCTCAAATGCATATTCAGAAGCAAGGGATGAAGAAAGTGTCCAGGAGGAATTCTATCACTGCTGCAGTTTCTCTCTTTACTGAAGATGTGGACAGTTCATCTTGGACTGATAGTTCTGTCAGAAGATGTACTAGACACATGGCTAAAGCAAATGGGTATAAGTTTGAGAGTATGCCAGATAAGGGCACAGCTAGGAAAAAGCCTAAGTCATCCAAGCCAGAACAAGCAGATAAGGAGGAGGTTGTTCCTTTCATACCTGTTTCCACTTTGCAGAACATTGGAAGGCAACTACAAATCCCTGAGGAGGACATCACAACAGAGAAGCTTATGGCTGCTCCTGTGGACACCAAGGAAAAGAAGTCATCCAATGAATTATAGTTTATTATATCAAACAGTCAGTGGTGCTTTTGTGGCAAATGTGAGACTAGTCAGTGGTGTGTTTGTGGCAATTAGGAGTATAGCTTTTGGAAGTGCAAGACTTCTATTCTCCATTTGGGACTGTAATGATAATATTTTCTACTATGGTGTCCATGGTTATCTTGTGTGGCCTGTTATGCATGGTCCATTTATGCTATGCTATATTTGGTTTTAATGAATAGAACAACAATGAAGGTTGATTGGAATATTCTTTGTTGGAATGTCAGAGGTTTAAATGACAAAGACAAGAGATTATTGGTGTTTAACAAAATTGATGAAAGTAATTGTGCCATTATATGCCTGCAAGAAACTAAATGTGAATCTTTTGAACACTCATTTATAAGGACTTTCTGCCCCAAAAGATTTGATAGATTTGCTTTTGTGCCCTCCATTGGTGCTTCTGGGGGGATTATTGTCCTTTGGAATAGTAGGGTTTTCATGGGCACTCTTCTTGAAATCACTCACTCTGCTATTAGGATACAATTCACTTCTGCTCACACTACTGAAAAGTGGACTCTGGTTACTGTGTATGGTCCTTGTAGAGGGATCATGAGGGATGAATTTGTTCAATGGTTGCATGATTTGGATATCCCTGTACATGATAATTGGCTACTCATTGGGGACTTTAATTTTATGAGATCAGTTGATAATAGGAATAAACCAGGGGCTGATATGGCAGATATCTTTCTATTTAATAGTATCATCAGCCATCTGGGGTTATTGGAATTACCTCTGAAAGGTAGACGTTTTACTTGGTCTAACATGCAAGCCACACCCCTGATGGAACAATTAGATTGGTTTTTCACAACATGTGAATGGACTCTAAAATTTCCCAATACAATGGTATTCCCTCTGTCAAAATCTACCTCAGATCACACCCCTTGTGTGGTGTCTATCTCTACATCTATTCCAAAAGCAAAGATTTTTAGGTTTGAGAATATCTGGCTGGAGCAGCCAGGGTTTATGGATGTAGTGAAGAAGGCTTGGGAATTACCAACTCATAAAAATAATGTGGCTTCTGTTTTGGCTGCAAAATTTAAAAATCTCAGATATGCTCTGAAGAAATGGGGGAAAAATTTGTCTCATTTGAAATTGATAATTGAGCACTGCAACAAGGTCATATTATTCTTTGATAATCTGGAGGATTCTAGGGATTTAAGTAGGGAGGAATTTAATTTAAGAAATATTGTGAAGGTGCATCTTAAAAAGTTACTGGCCATACAGTCAACATATTGGAAGAATAGATGTACAATTAGATGGATTAAACTTGGAGGAGAAAATACCAAATTCTTTCATGCCAAGGCTACTGAAAGATACAGATATAATGTGATCTCAGTTATTAAGGATGAACAAGGGAACTCTATGGTGGATCATAATCAGAAGGCTAATGCTCTTTGGACATGTTATAAAAATAGAATGGGAGTAACAAATGCTTCTGCCACACAAGCTGACATATCACATCTTATCTCTCCTGTTGAAGGTTTGGAATCTTTGTCAAAAGAGTTTACTGTTGAAGAAATTGAGGGTGTGGTTAAACATATGAAAACTGATAAAGCACCTGGTCCAGATGGTTTCAATGGGTTGTTTGTCAAAAAGTGTTGGCACATTATAAAGGATGACTTCATTAACTTGTGCAAGGATTTTCATAAGGGTCAAGCTTCTCTGGAAAGTATTAATAGCTCATTTATAACCCTGATTCCAAAGAGTTTGTCTCCAGAAACAGTGAATGATTTTAGACCAATCTCACTGACAAATACTTGTCTGAAATTTCTGACAAAGTTGGCTGCTAACAGACTTCAGATTCAAATTACAAGGTGCATTCATGAAAATCAGTATGGATTCATAAGGGGTAGAACTATTCAAGACTGTTTAGCATGGACTTTTGAATACCTACATCAATGTCACAAATCTAAGAGGAAAGTTATTGTGTTAAAGCTGGATTTTGAAAAGGCCTTTGATACAATTGAACACAAAGCCATTATCAAGATAATGGAACTTAAAGGGTTTGATCCAATATTTATTAATTGGGTGATTGAGATTCTTTCCTCTGGTTCATCTGCAATTCTGTTGAATGGGGTTCCTGGTAAAACTTTTGTATGCAAAAGAGGGGTCAGACAGGGAGATCCTTTATCTCCTCTTTTATATGTTCTGGGTGGGGATCTTCTACAAAGTTATGTCAATCATGCATACAGAGAAGGGAGATTAAAGGCACCAATTCCAAATAGAGGAAGTAATGACTATCCTATAGTGCAATATGCAGATGACACTATTATTATGTTACCTGCTGAGCTTGAGCAATTACAGATATTGAAAGAGGTTCTTGGGGAGTATACAGCTTTCACTGGTCTCAAAGTTAATTATCACAAGTCTTCACTCATACCAATAAATGTTTCCCAGTTAGAAGCTGAGGCACTATCAGCACAGATACAATGTAATATTGCCTCCATGCCATTTCCATACCTTGGTATTCCAATGGGCACAACTAAACCAACAATCAGGGATCTCTCTCCACTCACTGATAGAATTGAAAGAAGGCTTACTGCTTCAGCATCATTCTTGTCTTATGGAGATAGATTAATTCTGGTTAATTCTGTTCTGTCATCCATGCCTATTCATTTTCTTAGTACATTGGATATACCAGATGGAGTGATTGATGTGATTGATAGAGCCAGAAGGAATTGCTTGTGGAGGAAAAGAAAGGATGATGAGAAAGTGCACTCTCTGGCCTCCTGGGATATGGTATGCAAACCAAAGAATAAAGGAGGCTTAGGTATCATTAATCTGAAGATTCAGAACAAGTGCCTCATGATGAAGCAGCTCCATAAATTCTACAATAATGTGGATCTTCCTTGGGTCAAACTAATAAGGAACTCATACTATTATAAAGAGGCACCACATGCTGTCATTGTTTGTGGTTCATTTTGGTGGAGGAACATTATGAAAATGTTTGATTTATACAGGCAATTGACAAATTGCAAGCTTGGTTCTGGAGAGACTATTCTTTTCTGGTCAGATAATTGGAATGATGGGGTACTACAAGATATTTTCCCCAGACTTTTTTCTTTTGCAAGGGACACATACATTTCAGTCAAAGAGGCATTGCAAATTATTGACCCTGAACAGGCTTTTCATCTGCCTATTTCTGCTGAGGCTGCTACTGAATTAAGAACACTTCAACATATGCTAGCAGGTGTAGTTACCTCAGATCAAGATGATCAATGGCTTATTACAAGCAATAAATCAGGAGACTTTGTTCCAAGCCAAGTATACAGATTGAGTTTTCAACATATCAATTCACACTTTCCATCGCAATGGATCTGGAAAAGCAAGTGTACCTCTAAGCACAAATTCTTTGCTTGGCTTATATTACATGATCGAATCAACACCAAGGATATGTTAAGGAGAAGACATTGGCAAGTTACCTCTGATCATAGTTGTGTCTTATGTGTTGCTGATGCTCTAGAAGATTGGTCACATTTATTCTTTGAATGCACTTTCAGTGTCAGAGTTTGGATATACTTACAAATCAATTGGACATCAGGTTCTGGACCAGAAATGTTGAAAAACACGAAGAAACGTTTTAAGGGGCCTTGTTTTGTGGAAATTATTATTTTGGCCTGCTGGAATATATGGAAACAGAGGAATAATAAGATCTTCAAGGATATACAACCAACCTTTAGAAGTTGGAAGGAGGGTTTCTTTTCTGATATTACTCTACTTAAGCATAGAGTAAAAGAGAGTACTGTTCCCATCTTGTCATCATGGATTGACAATTTGTTGTAAATAGTTAGAATCTAGTTGTGTTCCTTTTGTAAATATTGTACATACTTTATGCTTTGAGTAATAAAAGGCTGTGGGGGGCTCCCCTGCAGTAGTTAGTTTCAAAAAACAGACAAAATGTGCAACAATGCCATGAAAGCTTTTAGCAGCACGGCGAAGCGGGCTTGTCTATATAGTATTTATGATTATGTTGTCAGCATGCTCGAGATCCAATTGAATCTGGAAATAAGGACCATTAAATACCAAAATATGGTTCACGTAAGAAAGTAGAAATTCAATTCGGCTCATCCGTGCATATATATGCTCACTTCATAAAAAACATATTTATAATTGACAAAAATTCCAACAAAAAATATCCGCGTGTACAACTCGAGAATCTATGTGTGTTCGTGCAGTTTCACGAAAAACTGATATTTTTTATGGTCGATATAAAAAAATAAAAAAACATGTCTCACAAAAGTCTTATTTTTAGCACCAAAATTTGTTTATTTACACTACCTCCGTTTTAAAGTAATTGTCTCAACTTTATCAGGATATGGATGTTTCTAGATGTATCTTAATTATAGATACAACCGTATCTACAAAAAATTAAAACACTTATTTTAAAACAAAAAAGAGTATGAACCAATGAAAGTCTTGTGTAACAATTTAAAAATTTATCGACCATCTCACTCTTTAGACCAGCCGATGCAAGGTCGATTAAAAAGGCATATGCCGGTCTGTGGCGTTATTTATCTTTCCTTACGCCGTGGCTAGCAAGCTAACAACTCAAAAATTCATGTATTTTCGAAGCAATAACTAAAATAGATGTTCATTCAGGTCGGAGCCTTTTGTTCCAAAAAAGAAAATTCAGAGCACAAAGTGTAGATTAAGCTTGTTGCTACTGTTAAATTCTCGATGAGTTGCTGCCAGTCTAGCTCTCAGAAATCAGAATCGACATCAGGTTGTCTGCACGACCATCATGACTGAACAGCATTGGATATCTGGGCTAAATCTAGGAGTAGAACACGACCGTATTTCTATGTATTCAGTTAAATCAAACCAGCCATACATGTTAGTTGATTAGTTCTTCCCAAATGCAGATGCTTGTTGCCACTTGAAACTCTCAGCCATACACGTTGGAGGCGCTCCAGGCGCGGCAGTGAGCTCCGGGCCGGCTCAGGCCTAGATGGGCTTGGGCGGGTCGGCGTTTTTGGCCGCGGTTGCAGGAATGCGCGGTGGTGGCGCCGGTAGCTCTTGGCCGTGGTGGTGCGGGCGGTGGCAGTTTAGGCTTCGGTGGCCGTGGTGGTACCTGTGGTGGTCGGCTCCCTTCTCCTACGTCGTTGTACCTCTCGTCCCAGTGGTGGTGGCTCAAACTAGTGGCTTTCATCTTCACCCTCCATATCCTAGTACATTTTTGGGCAGTGCTCTAGGCATGGTGTTCGGCCGGGGCAAAAGTTCGGTTTGGCGGAGGCCAATCTGGGAACGGCGACGCTTGCAGGCACCATTTCCTTCTTGAAGGCGTGTTCATGGCCTTCACTGTGCCCCTTCCTATCAGATGCCGATGGAAACCCTAGGTTCGACGACCGGACCGGGCGGCGGCGGCACCAGGGTGTCGTCATTTTCTTGAAGACGTCGTCTTGGTTATCAGATTAGGGGCCGATGCGACATTTGGAGTCTGCATGCATTGATGCGCTACCGGTGTTGGTTGCTCTGAGCTTGTGCTTTAGGGGCGCAATGTACGACATGGCGGCATTTCCTTTTTGGCGTGAGCAGATTGCTCACTACAAAAAGGCCTCAAGAAATCTGGAGGTGAATATCTTCCATACCAAAAGAGATATCAATGGTGTGGCTCACAACTGCTCTCATCGTGCATTAAGACACTTTCAGTCTATGCCTATCCATAGGCGTTCTAGTTCAGCTCAAAATCATAGCATTGCCCCTTTTTTCTTGCTATTAAGAATATCCTTTCTCAGGGAATTGTAATCCATGTTGTACACTGTCTTTGAGTCGAATGAAATTTGACGCCATCGGTGCCCTTCCTTGTGAAAAAAAAAACGTTGATCCAGTTGCCTTGGAGTCAAGGTCATGTCATGATGTGTCTTGCTTGGTTCGTGGCGCTGTCCTGAAGCCATGTGCTTCTCTTCTCGCCACTCGTAGTGGAGTTGGACAAGACAAGTAGTTTATCGTTGGGCTTGTAGAGGGTGCGATGTCGGCCACTTGGCTGTGTATCGTGATGTAGCATTATATTGTGGAGTGGAGTTGTAGCCTTCATGGCCTTGTCTCTACCGTATTTGTCTTTCTTCTATAGAATTGGTACACATTTTAGAGTGTATTCTCGAGAAAAAAAATTATTGTGCGTCTTGCCATCCGAATCAGCAGATTTGTCTGCAAGAGTATCATGGTGGATGTGGATACAGATCAGATCATGCACCTTTTGCATGTCACCGGCTTAAATTCAAATTTAAAAATTGCAAAAAAATCTGAAAGAGATTTTTTTAATTTTTTTTTGCAATATTTAAATTTAAATTTAGGCCGCATGTCACACAGTGACATGCAAATCCGCTGGATGTAATGTGTGATGATTGAACAGACTAGATCTTCAGCCGTCAGATATACTGTAGTACCTAGGATGAATCGAGACCGTCCATCCGTGCAGCTTCTACCACTTTCCACCAACCCCGCTGTTAAATCCACCTCTCGCTACAGTCTAAAACCCTCCTCCACCTCCACTGTCCACATCCTCCACTCAACTCCTCCCAATTCCCGCCGCCGCTCCCACCATGGCGGCCACCACCACCACCCACGCCCCCTCCCTCTCCTTCCTCCTCTCCCACCCCCACTCCGCCGCCCCCCAGCTCCGCCTCCGCCCATCCCCCCACCACCGCCTCCGCTGCGCCACCGACGCCGCCGCGGCCCCGGCCGCCCCCGCCAAGCACCGGCGCCCGGCGGACGAGAACATCCGCGAGGAGGCGGCGCGGCACCGCGCCCCGAGCAACGACTTCTCCGCCTGGTACGAGCCCTTCCCGCCGGGCCCCGACGGCGACCCGCACGAGCGCTACTCCCTGGACGAGATCGTCTACCGCTCCAGCTCTGGCGGCCTCCTCGACGTGCGCCACGACATGGCCGCCCTCGCCCGCCACCCGGGCTCCTACTGGCGGGACCTCTTCGACTCCCGCGTCGGCCGCACCACCTGGCCCTACGGCTCCGGCGTCTGGTCCAAGAAGGAGTTCGTGCTCCCCGGGATCCACCCCGACCACATCGTCTCCCTCTTCGAGGGCAACTCCAACCTCTTCTGGGCCGAGCGCCTCGGCCGCGACCACCTCGGCGGCATGAAGGACCTCTGGGTCAAGCACTGCGGCATCTCCCACACCGGCTCCTTCAAGGACCTCGGCATGACCGTGCTCGTCAGCCAGGTCAACCGCCTCCGCCGCGCCCCGCTCTCCCGCCCCATCGCCGGCGTCGGCTGCGCATCCACGGGGGACACCTCCGCCGCGCTCTCCGCCTACTGCGCCGCCGCCGGCATCCCCGCCATCGTCTTCCTGCCCGCAAACCGCATCTCCCTCGAGCAGCTCATCCAGCCCATCGCCAACGGCGCCACCGTGCTCTCCCTCGACACCGACTTCGACGGATGCATGCGCCTCATCAGGGAGGTCACCGCTGAGCTTCCCATCTACCTCGCCAATTCCCTCAATTCGCTCCGGCTCGAGGGGCAGAAGACGGCGGCAATTGAGATACTGCAGCAGTTCGACTGGGAGGTGCCAGATTGGATCATTGTTCCGGGAGGCAATCTCGGAAACATCTATGCCTTCTACAAGGGCTTCGAGATGTGCCGTGCTCTTGGTCTCGTCGATCGTCTGCCACGGCTTGTCTGCGCGCAGGCTGCCAATGCCAACCCACTGTACCGGTACTACAAGTCAGGATGGACCCAGTTCCAGCCACAAGTGGCTGAGCCGACGTTTGCGTCCGCGATTCAGATCGGTGACCCGGTGTCGGTCGACCGCGCTGTCGTCGCGCTCAAGGCCACGAACGGCATCGTCGCCGAGGCCACCGAGGAGGAGCTCATGAATGCCATGTCTCTCGCTGACCGCACCGGAATGTTTGCCTGCCCGCACACCGGGGTCGCGCTTGCTGCGCTGTTCAAGCTCAGGGAAGACCGTACCATCGGGCCAAACGACCGCACTGTGGTCGTGAGCACCGCGCACGGTCTCAAGTTCTCGCAGTCCAAGATCGACTACCATGACAAGAAGATTGAGGACATGGCCTGCAAGTATGCTAACCCACCCGTTAGCGTGAAGGCCGACTTTGGTGCCGTCATGGACGTTCTTAAGAAGAGGCTCAAGGGTAAGCTCTGAGCCTGCCCTCTTGCTGCTGACCCTTCCAATTGGCTGCTGGAATTCAATTGTCTTATGCATCTGGTTCAAATGTGATTGGTTTGCCGTGGAGCAATGGAACCCTTGATTTGAAATCTTTTAGGTGAGACTCTTCTAGGTGCTCTGCGGAGAATGGTTAGGGAGTGGGGTTATCTCTTGTACTGTGTTGTTGTTTTCTATGGATAATAAACAAGTGTCTTGCTGGTCATTCTCATTCAATAAAGATCATTCAGTCTGTGTGCTCCATCGTGTATTGGCTTGTTGAAGTTAGTCTATTATTGGATTCTTAGGAGTATTTGAAATCGCCTTGTAAGGACTAAGGAGTCTGCAACGACTGATAACCTGCCAGTGGATTCAGGTGATATACGCTTATGCCAGTCTTCCAGTTTCCCTGAGTTTGTTTAAGACTTGCAAATTTTCCATTGTAATTACCTATCTTCTCTATCTCTATTCTCTATCTTCTTGGGTCTGTCTGTCTCCTCCCGCTTTGTCCGTCTGTGAGTCTGCCCTCTTGCTGACCTCTCCAATTGGCTGTTGCATTTCAATTGTCGCATCTGATTCAGATGTGATGGTTTGCCATAGGCATTTGATGGAAACCTTGATTTGAAATCATTTAGGCGAGACTCTTCTTGGCGTGTCTATGGAGAATGGTTAGGGAGTGGGTTATCTCGTAGTGTGTTGTGCTCTATGGATATTAAACAATTGTCTTGCTGTTCATTCAATAAATTATTCGAGTCTGTTTGCTTCGTCGCGCATCAGCTTGTCAAAAAAAAAATCACTGTTCAGTGGTTGTTTCTAAAGGTATAATTGCCGCAAGCTCATGGAGCCTTCCCAGGCCATCCACGACAGGCCACCAGTCGCGCGAGGAAAGGGCGCTCGTCCCGCTCCGCCTCACTGATTGGGCCAGGTGCCGCGTTGTGATTGGATCCGTAAAAGGAAGAGAGAAATATCAGGAGAAGAGAGGAAAAGGCAGCCACGACCAGCCAAACCCTATCCAGTCTCGTCTCTGGCCTTCTCCTCTCCCCTCGCGCCCTCCAATCGCCGCCGCCACACTTCTCTCCTCGTCCGCGCCGGCGCTCTCCTCTTCTCGTCCCCGCTGCCGCGCGTCTCTCCTTCTCCATGGCATGGGTGGCATAGGGGCATCGCCCGGCGGACCAGCGCGCGGCCGGGCTCGAGCGGATGGCCGGGGCGGAGGGAGATGAGGTGCGGCACGGGAGGAGGTTGCGCGGACAGGGCGCTCAGGGAGGATCCGGCGACGGGCACGCAGGAGGCAGCCCGGGCGGAGGGCGATAGGTCGCGGGGGGACGTGGAGGCCGAGCTCGGCATTGCGCAGCCGGTGGCGGAGAGACGGCCTAGAGTACCTCAGCGGCGGTGGTGGAGGAGCTCCCTCCGCCTTTCACCGTCGCCAAGGACGATGACCACCATCGTAGGAAAATACCCTCCTTCACCTCTTATTTGAAGGGACCTGCAGGTTTGCCCTCCTCTCACTTTCCCCTGCCTCCTCTTCTCTCTCTCTCTCACGGGATCCACATCTTGATGCAGCAGCTTAGGAAGTAGGACTACTGAGGTGGTTTTCTTGGTAATAATGTGTTGCCTTTTATTTAGGTTCTAATGATGAATTTTTCTTAGATATTACCTAGATTGTTGTGTTTAATTGGTTGCTTTTCCTATGGAAATCGACAGGGACTTGAGGACTGGACTGGTGAGCAAGAACAAGCCCAAGAGCAACCTGGTTAGAATTTGGTGTTTTTCTAGGTATGCTAGAACATAAAGGAATCCATATAAATTACTGTTGGATCAGATATGTGGACCAATGCATGGAATACATGATATGGTATTGCTTTAGTTGCTGTCATATATGTTCTTTGTACCTTTTTTGCAAGATTTTGATGTTTGGAGATGGATTTCTTGATATGCAGGTTATAATAGAATTTATGAACGTGTTAGAGTGTTGCATCATACTTCTGGGTAAGTGATTTGGTGTTCTTTGGATCATATGATCACCAAAGTTGGTGGAATATGCCCCTTGATCAAGTGCAAAGATTGCTAATTTGATTGGTCTTGCTTGTGGGTTCTTAAGTAATATGAATGTGTGTTTCTGAAAAGATTTGGCTGGTCTAGATATGTGTTTCAGAACATATTTGTGCTTAAGAAGATGCAATGGGTTCTGGAGGTCTATATTCATGTTATTATCCATGGCCTCGGGAAAAACATCTTGCACTATCTAGAGATGGTTGGTACACTATTAGATATGCAAAGCATCTCATATTGTCTATAGTCTCAGATGTTCTTTTCGTGATGTCCACAAATATTTACTTCTCTTAAAATCATAATTGCCCAATAGTATATGCACTTCCCAGTAATTAGATATTTTACTCTTAAAATGCAATGCGAGATTTCCATTAAAGGATCATGATGATGGATTTTTTGGTACTTGGCATGGGTATACTCTATTTAACCTTAAAGGTCCGATTCAAGTAAAGGTTCATGGTTTTATTCACCAATATACATAAAATGTTCTTCTAATCTGCTATATATCATTTTAATAATTCTGTTGTTTTGCATCAGGTATTTCATTATATGGAAGGCACCGGTTTTATTGATGAGATCTGAGTTCTTCTTTTGAGTGGAATGTTTCTCTCACTCACCGGTTGATGGATCTTCATCGGAGTTGAAAAGCAGCTCGTTCATGCTTAAATTGCCTCTCTTCGCGTCTAGATAAATAAGGGGGGTTATCTTTTGATACAAAACTGATAAACTGTGTGTGCTTATCATTACTCCAAATTGGGAATCATGGGTGCAATCAGAGATTAAATAATTTTCAGGTACATGCTCACATTGATTGTTTGCTTATATCTAAGCATACAAGGCTTCTGGTTATGCATTCCGTAATTAACATTTTCTCTGGAGTTGTCTGACATTGTTCTACCATGTAAGGTTACTGGATTACTAAATTCACTATTTTTCTTTGTATTTACTGTGTGTTCAGGTTGATATGACTGCATTGAGTTAGATGAAAGACAACGACCTCAAAGATATATATTCGGCCAATAATTTTGTTGGTTCCACATTTTATCTGAAGAAATGATTTCTAAAATGTACGAATCCCTTTGGTCCATAATGTGAAGAAAGTGAGTGACTATCATGAGTTATTGTGCTCGGATTCTTCGTCTTTGTGGTCGATGGCAGCGACATGGTATTGTAAGGTCAATGGGAGAAAAGGGCAGCGTATACATTCCTTTTTGGAAATTTCATGGATATCTACTATTGGGATGAAGAAGACCGGTGTTTCATCTTGATGCCTCTCCCATGCAAATCTGTGACCACTCTTTGTATATAGGATCTGGAGGCAGTGAGAATTCATGACCTGTAGGTAAGTCTCTCAGCTTCTCGATTTCATAAGCATCACTAATGTTTAGGAATGCCTTGGTACCTGCAGATTTGGGGTTTTACTTGAGGGGATCAGAGCTTACATATTCTCATTAAGGTTAGTGTCCTCTAATTCTTGGTCATTCTTGATCCATCCTCCGTAAGCTTTAGGCTTTGACGAAATTTTGTATTAATTTGGTTGCCAGCTTGCTCTTCTGCTTAGTTTCTTTAGTATGTAGTTTGTTCTAGCTCACCATGGCATGCTCAGGAGCATGAAATATGTAAATTCCTGGTTCACTCCCATTATCTACTTATCACCATTTTCTTATCCATGTTGATATGATAGTGTTGTGGCCCCTCACGGAGCCCTGGCTGCGCATCCACGATAGCCTTCACCCGGAATGATTGGAGTGCCTCAAATATTTTTGAAACTGAATGTCTTTCTACTATGCAATTCATATCAGGTTAGGACAGTTTTTTGTGTGAGTAATTCTCATATGCAGTCTGGTGACAAAATGAAATACATATGGATCAGTTACAGAGATTAAGTACCACTGTCATCTCTTCTTAATTCTGTGTAGGTCATTCTACATTGCAATATGATTCACTTTCACGCTGCCACCCTTCAAATATGTTGGTTTACATTGCCAACAGATATTTAAAGGTTCGTTTATGCGGTACTCGCTATGTATTTTTGTCTCTATTCTTGAAGGAGTTTCCTCCGCATAAGCCTAGGTGGGATCAAAGTTGATTACCATTTGTAGATGTAGAGTACTATTATGCATTTTGTATGTAGCTGAAAAGTAAGGTTTGGGAGGTTCACTTGGGTTTTCAAGCCTGAAAATTTTGTCCAGGGAAGGAATTTAACATTTGACATGTTATTATTTAGTCTAGAGCTGCTGATCTATGGTATTTTCCTACACATGTATCATCAATGTTTTACTGCTGGACTAAGACACTAATATGGTGTTCGTAAGCTGTCACCGATAGTACTGTTTCTATACATTCTGGTTGTCGGTTAGAATTTCTTTGTACCGTCCTCTCCTTATTCCACTGTTCATAAATTTAATAATTTACAGAACTATTGTGTGTTTGTCAATCTGTTCGTCCTATTATTAATATCTTCAATTCAAATTTAGTTCAGGTTTGTCAACAGTGAGTGCTACTTCCGAATGAAATTGACTAATTCCCTCTATGTCTTTGTTATAGTGTTTGAAGCCTCAGAATAATATTGCTATTGGCCTTTTCGTTTTTACTGCAAGAGTATTGCTGATCCTTCGTATATCTGCACTTCCGAGTACAATGCTCATCTTGCTGCAGGTCAGTGGTTGTTGCTTTAATTTCTGTTATTTTTTCCAGCGTTTCTTTACATTGATGATGCATTTATTGCATGAACAAGGACGTTATGCATATGCCCTTATAACGATGTTACTGATCTGCTAACCTAATAAGTAAAACATATTGCTGTAAAAACATAATTTCATTTCTCTGCTAGAAATGCACTGATGTGTATCGTGCTTTTCAAGCAGTTTATTTGCTATGAGGTTGCTGGATTTTCACTTGGTACCATGAAAGTAAATGTATATATAAGTTCAGTTAGCTTTCCAATTAGTGGGAGGGGAGATTTCGGCATTATAAGTATATAAGTACATAAGTTTAGCTAGCCAAATTCCTGTTACGTGCTCTGGCCTATCATCCCATCAGGTCATGGTGTATGCATACCCATGTGTGGTGGCGTGTAGACTGAGCGCTCTTAAGGACAAAGCCGGCGCTAAGAACACTTGGCCATCTACACCATAGCCGTGCCTTTTCCTATCTAATTCATCTTTGTTTTACAAATTGTAACTCTGTGCAAATTTTACGGAATCGTGCGCCAAGGCGCACCTCTACATCTTATGTTTTATACAAGAAAATGTAGATTTTCTCAAGAAAGGGGATGAACGCATCGTCTTGAAGTACGTCTGTTGTTCTCTATTTCTGGAGTAGCAGCATATTCTATTCCTTTCGGCAAGTACTTTGGGTTTGTTATTACCAATGTAAACTTTGCGAATGCTTCAATTTTTGATATCTTTCGAACCAATAACAAAATAGGATGTCGGGACTTTTCTCCTTGATTTCCTTTCAGTTTTGAGATAGTTCCATAGTTTATTGATTTTTTGGTTATACAGATTTGTGGGTACATATTTAACTGAGTTGCAGACTTTAACATTTGGCTTTATGCTTTGTTGCGACAGGAGATTTAGACGGAAAAGGATTGGTACTAGAGGATGTACTTTCCTAGGGAAATTCGTACATAGTTCTGCAAGTTATTTTTTCGCCCCTGTGTTCTTCGCATTGATTTAAGTTAATCCTTCTTGCGGTAGTCATTCCGATTTGTCTATTCACACCTAATCCATGCACTCTTTGAAAGTTTTACAGTTGTTCGTGTCTACCAGTGCTTATTCAAGATACTATGTTGCTAGAAATATAACTGAGCATCTGGTAAAAGAAAACAAATATAACAGAGCAACAACGCAAAAAGCCTTGGTGAAAGATCTGTCATCTTGGGGATCTCAATGGAATAATATTGTGTGTGTTTCACGAGTCTATAAGAACAATGATCAAGACATAATGTATATGTCATTGCCATTGACCAACTGGTACTATTAATCTTCTCTTCCCTTTATTTCTCTTTGATTTTTTGTATTTTGAGTTAGCAAGTGTGATTTCTGAAACCTACAACTGAATGTCTTTTCTTTGTTTCTACATTTTGGTGCATGGATCAGTAGAAGCTACCTAACATTTAAAAGTGCATTGGGCAAGAAACTTAGACTTGCATCTTTATGGTCGTCCTGTATAAGAAACATTATGTATAGAATAGATTCATGTGCTTGCTAGGTTGTTTAGAAATTTTGGAGCTTTTGTATTACCAAAAAAATAGAGTTGTGTTAATTCTTATCTGTTGGCCTTAATAAGAAAATATACAAAATATAATAGTTTTTACCACTTGCTTTTGCCACTTCGCCCATCAGGATGCTCCATGTTAAGCAGCAACTTGAATTTTATACAAATGCCAACTTTCATTTAAGCTAGGAGACTAATGAAACGTCGTACACAATCATGCCTGTACACAGGCTTGCTAGCCTGACGTTTGATATCGTGCAATTCGTAGAAGGTATGACCTAATGTTCATATATTTTATCACTACATTGATGTTCAAAGTCTCAATGATTTTTATTTAGACCCAAAGAGCATCTTACCAGTTATATTAGTTATAATTTTTTTTATTTCAGATCAGCTATAATTATATGTACTGTAGTAGTATCTGATTTTGGTTTGTGCATTAGTGGCTTCTGAAGAGAATTTCCCAATACCAGGATCAAGGGATAGTGGTTCAGATCAAAGGTGATCAAGCAATGTGTGTTCAGTCATTATTTCTCAAGTCTGACAATTAAATCATACTAACAATCAGAGTGATGATTTCTTTTGTATCTTCTGGATACTCAAATAGCTTAGCATTGTGTATTTGAGCATCAGGTATGGTGGTGCTACTGTCAAATCATGAAATACACTCATATACATGCCATTGTTGTTGGTGCGTAATTTAGGCTAGGAGAAGATTTCTTCATTTTTTCTTCTTGAGCTCTCAGAACATTTGCTTCTGTTGGGGTTGTCCTCGGTAGGACCTAGGCATGTCTCTCATCTGTGGTCTATGAATGTACATTCCCTTTTCCATTTTTTTCTCGCATGAGCATTTATCTGAATCTAGGTATAATGTTCCTTTGCGATACCAGTCTATACAAGCAACCAACGAATGTTGTGGTGAACTTTGTGATGGCAATTTGGTTGCCATTGTTCCAGATCCAGCATGGACATTTATTTCACAAGGCCTTCCCATATCCTCCATTCCAAATTATGGGCGGCTCAGTCGGCAGTGAACAATTGGCATTCTTTTACAATTCTTTAAAATTGCAGTAAATAATTTACTCTGACATGTCTCTCTTGCCAAACAATTAAATAAGATATGCATTTTGTTTTGTTCCAGGTCTTTGCAAGATGCCTGAAGCCCAGAATAATGTCTTTGCAAGATGCATAAAGACCAAAACAGTGTCTATCAAAATGTCAACTCTGTTTTGTACCATGCATCGTACCAGTTTCTGAAAGCAAATATGTAAAATACTCAAGAAATCATGCTCTATTGCTCTCAATTTTAATACAGGAAAATAGCTTGCCAAATTCAGAGGCGAGACGATGTACTCAGCAAACATGCGATGTATTCAATTGTTTTGTCTCATGACATTCATAAATTACAGCAGCCAATTCACACGATCATGTCAAAATACAACGGCTTTACATCAGAATTTACGATAATTTTCTCATTCGCACTTGATTCTCTAGCAGACATTGCAGACTGAGGTATAACTTCAATACTTTAGAGAGGAGACGCTGTAGCAGCTTGCCTGCTCCCCTGTTGCCATCGCATATGGTTGCTGGTGTCCCACACCCTGCTCGTCTCCTCTCCTTCTAGCTGATATACATGCCCAATGTTCCTCCGCCATGGAATCCTGAAGTCAGTAGATAAGAATTAAGCTACGTTTTCTTCTCGATGTGACCAATTAACGGTAAAGCTAATATTTGTTCTTTAAAGTGTTTGATTGTTTATTTCTTAGGTTATCTATAGGTGTTAGTGCTTGATATACTATGTGGTCAATTTTCCATTCATTGATTGTGTTGAAATTAATTAGAAGAGAAAAATGTATTATTCTCTAATATAATCTCCCGTGTAACAGGAGAACTATGTTTAGTATGGTTCTTTATTTGATATTGCAAAGACATGTGATTTTTTTATTAAGCTTGAAACAAAGTAAACTTGACCACTGAATTTTGGCCTTTTGCTTATATGTTGGAGATATTATTCCTTCCCTCCAGAAGGGATTTTTGTTGAAAAGACAAACTCCTCGGTGCCCCATCGACTTGGTGCATGTTTTTATTTTAAGGACGCATCAAATTACTATAAGATACTATAGTTCATAGAAGTTACTTTGTAAAGCCTAACAAATATATTATCATATTAAAAGTTAATTTTCATCATCATTATGTAAACTAAACATCGGCACGAGTTCCACTGGGTCGTGCGCCAAGGCGCACATCTAAATCTAGTAGTATTTGAAGTTGCCTTTCTAATGAGTCAACCTGAAGGTTTATTCAGGTACTACACGCCTATCCAGCCTTTCAGTATACCCGAGTTTGTTCGGGACTTCCATCTTTCGTTATACTCCAGTTTTGAATGTTGCATTAGAAGATCTGTATATATATTTTATTGCGGGGAAGATAGGGAATTTTGTTACTCAGGAATACAATTCTAGGCGTGTCTGCAGAGAATGGTTAGTGATTTTCAATCATTCAGTGTATTTGCTCCATCGTGTATTGTTATGAATTGTTGGTACTTGTAATAACCCAGAACATAGGAACAACGAAGGGTAGATCTAGAAATGGGATGTGCATTTCATTGCAAAACGGGGGAAATTTTCGCGCCTTATTGCAACTAAACCTAAGAGGGATCGAGGTTCTCTCTCATTTTGCATCTAGGGTTAGGCAATGTGAGTTAGGGAAATTTCGACATGATCTCTTTTGTAACTTGTTACTTTGGGGAATGATTGCATTTGACAAGTGTTAATACATTAAACTATAAACATTGAACAATATAAATGGAATTCATAATTTAAACAACTTTGAATTTCAAAGTAAATCATAAATACAATATGTAATTCAGAATTTAAACATTACATAAATCCAAAAGCTCATAAACAAAAACTTGAGCTTTATTGATATCAACACAGATTACAAAGTCTTTACAATATTCTTGATACAAGAATTGATAAATAACAAACAGAAAGGAAAATAAAGATTACAATTTGCTCCTATAACTAAAACCTAAACTAAATGCTTGAAGAACATATTCTGGTCATATTCAACTTCAAAACCTGCAAAACAGATCACAAACACTAGCCAGAATATAAGTGTTAGCTCAAGATTCAGTTTAGACAGTTAGCAAGTGACACAATCTTCAGTTTGGACAGAACCAAGTCACAGCACACTTGTGCTTGTCCAAAACCAGGGACAACACAAGATAGGATCAGCAGCAGACCAAAAGCAAAAGGGCTCAAGTTTCAGCATATGAGAGCACACAGCTCAAGTGTGCTGGGCAGCAACAGCAAGGCCATGCAAAGGCATAGTCACCAAGCATGCCAGGCTTGTGTGTCATGGCCAGGGAAGAAGTAGAGACCATATAAATAGCACACAAACCCTAGAACCATGCACAGTCGACCAGATAAGATCACCAGGTAAGGGTGAAGCAAAAACAAGCATAGTTCATCTGTTCTTGAGCAAGAACAGAACCAACACACAACTCCTCAAGCCACCAGAGATCATGGTGACCTAGAAGATCATCCAAGCTCTGGAGGTGAAGGGCTGTGAACAGAAACCCCAAGTCTACATCAACCAAATATTTCATACTAGGAGCTGGAACAAGGTATACCAAGTTCCTGGACAGATCCCAATGGATTTGATCCATCATATATGCATGAAATAAGCATGGGAATGAGCAGATGCTCAGATGGGTAGATCATCACTTGGTTTTCACCAAGGATTACTGCCAGTCAAAAGCCACTAAGACAGAAACCATCCAGATACAGATCTTGTGCACAGAAGCAAGATCTGATGCACAGATAGCACCAGAGATGTATTGCAATAAATAGCAGCTAGTATAGACTACACAGAAAATCCTAGGCACATAACCATCAGAAACCCTAGATTTCTTCACAGGCAAGCATATTGGCATTCATACTTACTATGATCCCCTAATATGCAAGCAAAGTTGAGTAGCCAACAAGATCCAACCACTAGGTGAGCAACCAGTCAGTAGCAAGGCTACTGAGGTCACATCACACTTAGCACCAAATAAGAGCAAGCCAAATAGACCACATCACTATCCAGAAATGGATTCAGAGTTTAATTGCTTGTAAAAGAATCATGAACAGCAAACTCATATACAAGCAAGACATTTAAATCATCACTGCATAAGCAGTTCATCATAATTAAGTAATCTAAGCATGAATTTATCACAGATCCATGCTAAGCATGACAACAGCATACTGTTAAGCAATACAACTTAATTCATAGCCACTAGAGCAAGTAAGCAACAGCACAGTGATGCTTGAGCATCAGCATCACCAAATAAGTGAACCATATAACCACAGTGTTAACCAGTAAGCAATCACTGACAAACAATTGATCAAATTGATCAATCATAGCAAGCCAAGCTACACAGAGAGATTTGCCAACAAGCAAGAAATGATCCAATGGATCATTAGATTGCAGAATTAGTACTGAATCATGTCACAGGCACCTCTGGCACACACACAAGTGTCACAGATGCATCACAAGTACACCTAGACAAGCAAGCATGATAGTCCAGTAAGCATAAGCAAGTCATAACCAAGCATAGCATGGAATAGATAGCTTTTGAGCAAGCACAGTAGAGCATGGCAAGTACAGAGCATGCTAGGAGCAGCAGAGAAGTAAGCACAGCATAGATAGCAAGCAAATCAACATGTGCCAGTACCAGCAACTGGTAATCTGACCATGAGCTTGCAGTAAACCGAAGCACAGTAAGATTGCGCAGCAGTAGTATGACTCTAGATGATCACAAGACCACCAAAGAGCAACAGATCATGAGGAGGAAGAAGAACAGGCAAGGGAGGCGCACAAGAGAAGGAGGTGGAGCAGGACCTTACCGCGCAGGCGAAGCTATGGCATGGCGAGGCGTGCGCGCCATAGCAAGCCAGGAAGTCGCGGCGTTACGCCGACGAACACCACCACAGCAGCACAGATGGAGACGACGGCAGGCGCTGCACCCGCGCCAGTCGGTCTCGGAGGCGCATACGTCGACGACGAAGGCGAGCTCGTCGGAGAATCACCAGATCGCCCATGGCGATTCTCCAGGAGATCCAGACCGAGGCGATTCGCCAGGAGAGGACGAGAGGAGAGAAACGGCTCGGACAGATTGATAGATCTGCTCGAGGCGGTTCTAGATCGGTAGGTGACCACGGCGGAGGAGGCCGGTGATGGCCGGAGCAGGGCGGCGGCCATGGCGGCGACGCCATCGCCTCGGGGTCGCCAGAGATTAGGGTTAGACGAGTGAGAAGAGGGCCGAGTGAGAGTGAGAGTGGTGGGCCGCTTCGGCGCCACCAAACCCAAAAGGGGGCCAGCCTATTTGGGCCGTCCCTGGGTTAGTCTATTGGGCTGGGCCCAATATGAGTCCAAGGGGTATTTTGGTCTTTTTCTAATTAATAAAAGATCAAAACTTTACCAAATTTTAATAAATCATAAACAACTCTAAAAATCCAATAAAAATTGGATTTATGAATGAAAAATAAATCTTAACCAGAATAAAATATGAAATGGAATTTATGAAACAAATTCAAAATCATGAATTTTCAGAATTTAAATAATCACTTGGAATTTTCAATTATTATTTCCTTGTATTTAAAATTCAAGGAAAAATCTCAAATAAGTTCAAAAACTTATATTCAAACATTTCAAAATGAGATTCTATTATTCCAAGTCATCTCTTTTGAACCAGAGAATTTTTCCCAGAAAACTACTATATTCCTTTTTATTCCAAAAACTATAGAGGTAACTCTATAATTTCAAATTATTTTGGAATGACTAAGGTAATTACCAAGTAAACTCATGTTACTTTAAAATTGTTGTACTTTGTGTGAATTACAATGATTAATACTTTTAAATCAATTGTAAATTACCGTCAAAGACATAAATCTTAAATACAACCCTAAGTTGTAATAATTCAATGGGGTAAAGGGATTCAACATAAAATAATACATCCATGATTGCATTATTTGGATTTTTATAACATTGTCCTTACCGGACAATGATGCTTCTTACAGAACCCGAGGTCCAGGTTCCATCAACTGCATTGAACTGCACTATCTCGCAGTCCACAGGCAAGTTCACCCTTGCTCATGTCAACTTGATTATCTTCTACTACTTTTAATGCAAAGCTATATACTTATCATTCCTGCATCGCAAATGAAATGTTAATTTCCAACTATGAATATGACTATGTGGCTGGCAATGGAACCATGGTATGTGTTGATATGGTGGAGGTTCCATTGCAATGGGTTATATCACCCTAGGATTAAATTACCAATGCCGTCCAGTGATTCTAGCGCCGTACAAACCTCGTTGACCATGAGATCTATAATGGCTCTGGAAAAGCCAGCTGTATCTTTTCCCTTCTGCACGCCAACGGATCGGGGAGACGGTGGGGTGCTGGAGGCACTGCCGCAATAGGTTGGGAAATCCTTTTAAATCCCCATCCATTGGTGATGTTAATCTCTTCCGATCTATGAAGGATTGTCCAAAGTACACCATGAGTAAAGCCGTATTATCGGGGGAAGTCTACTGGAGGTGTGCGGGTGGACAAAAGGGTGGGTTTGTCGCGGAGAAGGCGGTGTGGGCTTGGATCTTTATACCTGGCCTCACACCAAAGGAAGTGTGAACGGGGGCAAGTCCCTGCGGAAAAAGGGTGAGATCTCTTGTGGGAAAAGTAACGCACCTCTGCAGAGTGTATCAAATTGTGGCTGTCACTCCTTGTTCCGGGAAGGAACTGCGAACGCGGCAGAAAAGGAACTCCACGAAGTTCTGGTCAACCTGTGAAGACTGACGGGCATAGTTTTCATAATAAAAGCAACCTTTTGAAGAAATGTTTGCAAAACATGCATTGACCTGCGATTTCCTGATCAATGGTCGTAGCTAGTGCATCAAACACCTTTTATTCTTTTAGAACTTGCTGAGTACCTCTGTACTCACTTTCTTTCGACACCCTTGCTAGACTGTGATCCCGAAGTGGAGGCTATCAACGATGGAGCACCAGGGAAGCTACGAGCTGGTCTACGAAGAACCTGATCTTACCGGCGGAGTGGAAGGCGTAGACTATGGGATAGTCTACGGACCAGATGACACGGAGGTGGAGGAGTAGTGACATACCTTAGTATCATAGAGCCGAGCAACGTAGAACTTACCTAAATAAGTTGTTGAGCTCATTTCATATTTAGTATAAGTTGTAATTGTACTTTAGTAGTCTCTTAGGGTGTTCTCATAGGACCTGTGAGAATACCAACTTGTAAGACAATGTTTGTAATAAAGTATGGAGTGTTATGACCTGCAATGTTTCTGTTGTACCACTCTGAGGGATATGGCAATTTGTGAGGAAGTCCCTTCACAAAGATCATATCAACGACTTGTATACTACAACATGCAGTGGTATGCTGGGTCACCGCAGCTGGTATCAGAGCAAATGTTGCGACCTTAGGTTGGAAAAACCTAGTATAGGGAAGAAACCTGTAGGAGCCTAGTAGAAATAGTAAAGGATTCTCTAGAAATATGGTGGTTATTCACTGGAGAATAGCAAAACCATATATTTTAGTGCGATAATTCTTTACTATAGCTATTATGATGCATTATCACTACTAATATTCTGCTTTTGTATACAGCCATAATGGCGAACACTTTTCCCAAGAGGACTTTGAGGAAAGTTGAGGGTTGGCTTGGTGATTATGATGGACCAATAACAGCTCTCCTGTGTGGGATGCTGAAGGAACTTCATTGCGATCCACGGATACCTGTTATCAAGTATACTTACTATGATGGGGAAATCCTAGCCAAGTGCAGAGTATCGGTCCAACTACCGGAAAAACTGCTGATGAGCCGTATAATGCCATACGGAGAAGCCAAAACTATCACCACAGCCTACCATATGGGCCTATTCAAGGCAATCCTTGAGATAAGGCAGCACAAGTCAGTAGAACTCCTATGTTCAGAGTTTTCTCATATACCTCATGCCGAGGAAGATGAGGATCCCACTCTTAATCATTTGGTGTTAGCCCACAGAAGTCCTGAAGCTGCAGCACAGCACATGGATAGCTGTAAGTCTTTATTGACCACGATGTATCTTTTACACATGAAGATGAGAGGTGAGATTGACCACATGCTAGCTGAGTTCACGGACCCTGATAAAGTCCAAACTCGGATGCATGACTTGAGGGCACAACCACAACATACTACACCCTTCTTTAACCCAGACAGTGATGTAGATTTGAGTGACCAGTGGTTCAAGAGAAATCTACCTACAAGAGACCCACTTACACCTAACTTTGTTCCGCACTATCCACATGTGTCAGCATCATATGATACTGGATATGGGGGAGACCACTCATGGAACATAAATTGCTCGGAGTCACCGATTGAAAACTCGACGGGTTGGCGTTTCGGGGAACCTTTCGGTGATGAGGAGGAGCCAATTCCATGTGATACCGGAGATGAGAGTGATGCGGTTAACCCAAATGTTAACCAACACTACGAGCAGGAAGAGAAAGGTACTGATTCCATTTCTTTAGATTTGGAGATGGGCATATCTAAACCATCGCAGTACGAAGTAGGTGAGAGTTCTGGAACAAAGAAAAAGAAGAAGAAGAAGATGAGGGGTCAAGTGAATAGGAATCCTCCATGGATGACTGGAGAAGAGGCACTGTATTCCACTGGGGATATGTATGAGTCTTTATCTAGTTACTTTGGAATGACAGATCTCTGTCTCGGCACTTCGTCCGATTCAGATTACATACCTACTGGAAGGACCTTTGTTCCGGACGGTGTTCGGAAGACTAGTCGCTGTACTGGTTGGACCCCAGGGATGTACGCGGAGGCGAATGAAGACGATGAGGAGTAGAGCTCCAAGGAAGAATAAAGTAATCTAGGTGGTATTGTAATAGAACGTATTTTAAATTCCCGTTGGCTTGGGCTTGGAGCCAAATAAGTGGTTTATATATACCACATGTAATATAAGTTTGTGAGTGTGTTATGTATTATACGGTGTATATACATAATAAATGTTTGTTTTGGATTTGCTTCTTGATTTAATTGTGTGACTAGTACTGGGCAATGAGTTGAGCTCAGAAAACATTCGCATGGTGTAATTATGAGTAATCGCTCTTTGTTACAGGACTAGGGGAAATGGCGTTAGTAGAAACCGAAGAGGCTCGCAGAGAGCGGGAAGAAAGAGAAAAAGAGGAGGCAGATGCAGCAGCTAGAGCAGAAAACGCACCACCACCACCACACCCAATGTTGCACCCAGACTTCCAACAGTATATGAGGTCAATGGAGGAAGACAGAAGGCGTTACCAGGAAAGTCAGAGCAAGAATATGCAGGATTTCTTTACCCATGTCATCAATGAGAGAGGTAGAATAGTGTTCCAAGGAGATAAGTACAGTGAAGTAGAGATTGGATTGGAACTCAACAGCCTGAAAGAAGTGAGAATTGAAGATATTCCTGTAGTGAATGAGTTTAAGGATGTATTTCCTAAGGAACTACCAGGAATGCCACCCGATAGAGAGATCGAATTCACAATCGACCTGATTCCAGGCACAGCACCAATAGCACAACCACCATATAAGATGGGGCCAAAGGAGTTAGTGGAACTGAAAGCTCAGATAGATGAACTGGAACAGAAGGGATTTATTCAAGAAAGTGTGTCACCATGGGGTACACCAGTTATTTTTGTGGATAAAAGAGATGGAGGAAAGAGAATGTGTGGAGATTATAGAAATTTGAACAATGTAACTATCAAGAACAAGTATCCTTTACCTAGAATTCAAGATCTTTTTGATCAAGTTCAAGGAGCAGGAGTCTTCTCGAAGATAGATTTAAGGTCAGGATACCATCAAATCAAGATCAAGAAGGAAGATGTACCAAAAACAGCATTCGTATCAAGGTATGGACACCATGAATACTTGGTTGTACCATTTGGACTAACAAATGCACCAGCAATTTTCATGAATTTGATGAACAAGATATTCATGAAGTACTTGGACAAGTTTGTGATAGTGTTCATAGATGATATTTTAATCTATTCCAAAGATAAAGAAGAACATGCCAAACATTTGAAGATAGTTCTGCAAACTTTGAGAGAACATCAGCTATATGCAAAGTTCAGCAAGTGCAAATTTTGGTTAGATAGTGTTGAATTTCTTGGACATGTCATAACCAAAGAAGGCATAGCGGTGAATCCAAGCAAGGTTCAGTCCGTATTGGAATGGAAATCACCTAAAAATGTTAAGGAGATACGAGGATTTCTTGGTATGGCAGGCTATTATCGGAGATTCATAGAGGGATTTTCGAAGATTGCAGGACCAATGACCAAGTTACTCAAGAAAAATACTCCATTTGTGTGGACTGATGAGTGTGAAGCCAGCTTCCAAACACTCAAGGATAAGTTAACCACAGCACCGGTGTTAGCAGTTCCTGAACCTGGAAAGGATTACACGGTGTATTGTGATGCTTCCAAGAATGGACTTGGATGTGTTCTTATGCAAGATCGGAAGGTAATAGCTTATGGATCAAGACAGTTGAAACCACATGAACACAACTACCCAGTACATGATCTCGAGTTAGCGGCAGTTGTGTATGCTTTGAAGAGTTGGAGACAATTTCTATATGGATCCAAGTGTGAGTTATACACCGATCACAAAAGTTTGAAGTATTTCTTCACCCAGAAAGAATTAAACATGAGACAGAAGAGATGGTTGGAGTTGATTAAGGATTACGACCTTAAGATCAACTATACACCAGGCAAGGCTAATGTAGTAGCAGATGCCCTAAGTAGGAAAAGTACGGAGAATCAACCTACGGAATGGGAGATTCCAAAGGAACTTCGGAAGGAGTTAGAAGATGCTCAGATTTTGTTTATTCAAGGTGATATCAAAGGAAGTATAGCAACCATGAGGATTATGGATGAGATGTACTCAGACTTAAAATATGAGATTATCCGAAAGCAAGCGGATGATTTGTTCATTCAAGAGGAAATCAAGAGGATTGGCGAAGGAAAACCATCGGAATTCCATCTAGGGGATTTTGATTCATTATATTTCCAGAAAAGGATCTGTGTACCAGATGATCCAGGAGTGAAGTCAATCATATTAAAAGAAGCACATGAAACCCCTTATTCCATACATCCAGGAAGTACCAAGATGTATATGGATTTGAAGGAGATGTTCTGGTGGAACAACATGAAAAGAGAAATAGCACAATATGTCTCGGAATGTCATACATGTCAACGAGTGAAGGCAGAACATCAGAGTCCTGCGGGATTACTCAAACCACTAGAGATACCGGAATGGAAATGGGATGAAATCGGAATGGATTTTGTTACTGGTTTACCAATGACTAATAAGAGGAAGGATATGATATGGGTAATAGTGGATAGACTTACCAAGAGCGCTCATTTCATAGCCGTAAACACAAAAGATACTGCAGAAAAGCTTGTGGATATTTATGTGAAGGAAATTGTGAGTAAACATGGAGTACCAAAGAAGATAGTCTCAGATAGAGGTTCGATTTTCACATCAGCATTCTGGAAACAACTACAAGAATCTTTGGGATCCAAGTTGGATTTCAGTACAGCATATCATCCACAAACCGGAGGACAAACCGAAAGAACCAATCAGATACTTGAGGACATGCTTAGAGCTTGTGCTCTGAACTTTGGAGGCTCATGGGAGGATCATTTACCTTTAGCGGAGTTCTCATATAACAATAGTTATCAGAGTAGTATTCAGATGGCACCGTACGAAGCATTGTACGGAAGGAAGTGTAGATCACCAATTTGTTGGTTTGAAACCGGAGAAAACAAGGAGTTTACACCGGATTACATCAAAGAAAGACAAGACGTCATCGAAGTGATCCGGGATAGACTCAAGATAGCTCAGAGTCGTCAGAAGAGTTACGCCGACTTAAAGAGAAGAGATTGGGAACCGAAAGTGGGAGACATGGTTTATCTGAAGGTTAGCCCAATGAAAGGACTTAAGAGGTTCGGAGTGAAAGGAAAGTTAAGTCCTCGATATATTGGACCATTTAAAATAATCAGTCAGAATCGAGGAACAGCTTTTGAGTTGGAGTTACCGGCACAACTAAGTCAAGTTCATAATGTATTTCATGTTTCACAACTCAGAAAATGTTTGAAGGCACCGGATGATCCTATCACATATGAAGAAATAGAATTGCAATCTGACCTAACTTATGTGGAAAGGCCTGAAAAGATCTTAGAAGTACAATGGAAGAAATTAAGAAACAGAGCAATCAAATACTGCAAAGTGCAATGGCAACATCATCCTGAGCGAGAAGCTACTTGGGAGACAGAAGAAGAACTCAGGAAGTCTTACCCCGAGATGTTCAGGTACCAATCTTAACTTCGGGACGAAGTTTCAAGGGGAGAGGCTGTAATAACCCAACATAGGAACAACGAAGGGTAGATCTAGAAATGGGATGTGCATTTCATTGCAAAACGGGGAAATTTTCGCGCCTTATTGCAACTAAACCTAAGAGGGATCGAGGTTCTCTCTCATTTTGCATCTAGGGTTAGGCAATGTGAGTTAGGGAAATTTCGACATGATCTCTTTTGTAACTTGTTACTTTGGGGAATGATTGCATTTGACAAGTGTTAATACATTAAACTATAAACATTGAACAATATAAATGGAATTCATAATTTAAACAACTTTGAATTTCAAAGTAAATCATAAATACAATATGTAATTCAGAATTTAAACATTACATAAATCCAAAAGCTCATAAACAAAAACTTGAGCTTTATTGATATCAACACAGATTACAAAGTCTTTACAATATTCTTGATACAAGAATTGATAAATAACAAACAGAAAGGAAAATAAAGATTACAATTTGCTCCTATAACTAAAACCTAAACTAAATGCTTGAAGAACATATTCTGGTCATATTCAACTTCAAAACCTGCAAAACAGATCACAAACACTAGCCAGAATATAAGTGTTAGCTCAAGATTCAGTTTAGACAGTTAGCAAGTGACACAATCTTCAGTTTGGACAGAACCAAGTCACAGCACACTTGTGCTTGTCCAAAACCAGGGACAGCACAAGATAGGATCAGGCAGACCAAAACTGAGCAGCTGCAGGGCTCAAGTTTCAGCATATGAGAGCACACAGCTCAAGTGTGCTGGGCAGCAACAAAGGCCATGCAAAGGCATAGTCACCAAGCATGCCAGGCTTGTGTGTCATGGCCAGGGAAGAAGTAGAGACCATATAAATAGCACACAAACCCTAGAACCAGTGCACAGTCGACCAGATAAGATCACCAGGTAAGGGTGAAGCAAAAACAAGCATAGTTCATCTGTTCTTGAGCAAGAACAGAACCAACACACAACTCCTCAAGCCACCAGAGATCATGGTGACCTAGAAGATCATCCAAGCTCTGGAGGTGAAGGGCTGTGAACAGAAACCCCAAGTCTACATCAACCAAATATTTCATACTAGGAGCTGGAACAAGGTATACCAAGTTCCTGGACAGATCCCAATGGATTTGATCCATCATATATGCATGAAATAAGCATGGGAATGAGCAGATGCTCAGATGGGTAGATCATCACTTGGTTTTCACCAAGGATTACTGCCAGTCAAAAGCCACTAAGACAGAAACCATCCAGATACAGATCTTGTGCACAGAAGCAAGATCTGATGCACAGATAGCACCAGTAGATGTATTGCAATAAATAGCAGCTAGTATAGACTACACAGAAAATCCTAGGCACATAACCATCAGAAACCCTAGATTTCTTCACAGGCAAGCATATTGGCATTCATACTTACTATGATCCCCTAATATGCAAGCAAAGTTGAGTAGCCAACAAGATCCAACCACTAGGTGAGCAACCAGTCAGTAGCAAGGCTACTGAGGTCACATCACACTTAGCACCAAATAAGAGCAAGCCAAATAGACCACATCACTATCCAGAAATGGATTCAGAGTTTAATTGCTTGTAAAAGAATCATGAACAGCAAACTCATATACAAGCAAGACATTTAAATCATCACTGCATAAGCAGTTCATCATAATTAAGTAATCTAAGCATGAATTTATCACAGATCCATGCTAAGCATGACAACAGCATACTGTTAAGCAATACAACTTAATTCATAGCCACTAGAGCAAGTAAGCAACAGCACAGTGATGCTTGAGCATCAGCATCACCAAATAAGTGAACCATATAACCACAGTGTTAACCAGTAAGCAATCACTGACAAACAATTGATCAAATTGATCAATCATAGCAAGCCAAGCTACACAGAGAGATTTGCCAACAAGCAAGAAATGATCCAATGGATCATTAGATTGCAGAATTAGTACTGAATCATGTCACAGGCACCTCTGGCACACACACAAGTGTCACAGATGCATCACAAGTACACCTAGACAAGCAAGCATGATAGTCCAGTAAGCATAAGCAAGTCATAACCAAGCATAGCATGGAATAGATAGCTTTTGAGCAAGCACAGTAGAGCATGGCAAGTACAGAGCATGCTAGGAGCAGCAGAGAAGTAAGCACAGCATAGATAGCAAGCAAATCAACATGTGCCAGTACCAGCAACTGGTAATCTGACCATGAGCTTGCAGTAAACCGAAGCACAGTAAGATTGCGCAGCAGTAGTATGACTCTAGATGATCACAAGACCACCAAAGAGCAACAGATCATGAGGAGGAAGAAGAACAGTGGCAAGGGAGGCGCACAGAAGAGAAGGAGGTGGAGCAGAGGACCTTACCCGCGCCTGGAGGCAGAAGCTATGGCATGGCGAGGCAGTGCCCGCGCGGCCATAGCAGCTGCAAAGCCAGGGAAGTCGCCGGCGTTACGCCGACGAACACCACCACAGCAGCACAGCATGGAGACGACGGCACAGGCGCTGCAAGCAGCACCCGCGCCAGGTCGGTCTCGGAGGCGCATACGTCGACGACGAAGGCGAGAGCTCGTCGGAGAATCACCAGATCGCCCATGGCGATTCTCCAGGAGATCCAGACCGAGGCGATTCGCCAGGAGAGGACGAGAGGAGAGAAACGGCTCGGACAGATTGATAGATCTGCTCGAGGCGGTTCTAGATCGGTAGGTGACCACGGCGGAGGAGGCCGGTGATGGCCGGAGCAGGGCGGCGGCCATGGCGGCGACGCCATCGCCTCAGGGTCGCCAGAGATTAGGGTTAGACGAGTGAGAAGAGGGCCGAGTGAGAGTGAGAGTGGTGGGCCGCTTCGGCGCCACCAAACCCAAAAGGGGGCCAGCCTATTTGGGCCGTCCCTGGGTTAGTCTATTGGGCTGGGCCCAATATGAGTCCAAGGGGTATTTTGGTCTTTTTCTAATTAATAAAAGATCAAAACTTTACCAAATTTTAATAAATCATAAACAACTCTAAAAATCCAATAAAAATTGGATTTATGAATGAAAAATAAATCTTAACCAGAATAAAATATGAAATGGAATTTATGAAACAAATTCAAAATCATGAATTTTCAGAATTTAAATAATCACTTGGAATTTTCAATTATTATTTCCTTGTATTTAAAATTCAAGGAAAAATCTCAAATAAGTTCAAAAACTTATATTCAAACATTTCAAAATGAGATTCTATTATTCCAAGTCATCTCTTTTGAACCAGAGAATTTTTCCCAGAAAACTACTATATTCCTTTTTATTCCAAAAACTATAGAGGTAACTCTATAATTTCAAATTATTTTGGAATGACTAAGGTAATTACCAAGTAAACTCATGTTACTTTAAAATTGTTGTACTTTGTGTGAATTACAATGATTAATACTTTTAAATCAATTGTAAATTACCGTCAAAGACATAAATCTTAAATACAACCCTAAATTGTAATAATTCAATGGGGTAAAGGGATTCAACATAAAATAATACATCCATGATTGCATTATTTGGATTTTTATAACATTGTCCTTACCGGACAATGATGCTTCTTACAGAACCCGAGGTCCAGGTTCCATCAACTGCATTGAACTGCACTATCTCGCAGTCCACAGGCAAGTTCACCCTTGCTCATGTCAACTTGATTATCTTCTACTACTTTTAATGCAAAGCTATATACTTATCATTCCTGCATCGCAAATGAAATGTTAATTTCCAACTATGAATATGACTATGTGGCTGGCAATAGAACCATGGTATGTGTTGATATGGTGGAGGTTCCATTGCAATGGGTTATATCACCCTAGGATTAAATTACCAATGCCGTCCAGTGATTCTAGCGCCGTACAAACCGCGTTGACCATGAGATCTATAATGGCTCTGGAAAAGCCAGCTGTATCTTTTCCCTTCTGCACGCCAACGGATCGGAGAGACGGTGGGGTGCTGGAGGCACTGCCGCAATAGGTTGGGAAATCCTTTTAAATCCCCATCCATTGGTGATGTTAATCTCTTCCGATCTATGAAGGATTGTCCAAAGTACACCATGAGTAAAGCCGTATTATCGGGGGAAGTCTACTGGAGGTGTGCGGGTGGACAAAAGGGTGGGTTTGCAGTCGCGGAGAAGGCGGTGTGGGCTTGGATCTTTATACCTGGCCTCACACCAAAGGAAGTGTGAACGGGGCAAGTCCCTGCGGATGGCAAAAAGGGTGAGATCTCTTGTGGGAAATGTAACGCACCTCTGCAGAGTGTATCAAATTGTGGCTGTCACTCCTTGTTCCGGGAAGGGAACTGCGAACGCGGCAGGAAAGGAACTCCACGAAGTTCGGTCAACCTGTGAAGACTGACGGGCATAGTTTTCATAATAAAAGCAACCTTTTGAAGAAATGTTTGCAAAACATGCATTGACCTGCGATTTCCTGATCAATGGTCGTAGCTAGTGCATCAAACACCTTTTATTCTTTTAGAACTTGCTGAGTACCTCTGTACTCACTTTCTTTCGACACCCTTGCTAGACTGTGATCCCGAAGTGGAGGCTATCAACGATGGAGCACCAGAAGGAAGCTACGAGCTGGTCTACGAAGAACCTGATCTTACCGGCGGAGTGGAAGGCGTAGACTATGGGATAGTCTACGGACCTGATGACACGGAGGTGGAGGAGTAGTGACATACCTTAGTATCATAGAGCCGAGCAACGTAGAACTTACCTAAATAAGTTGTTGAGCTCATTTCATATTTAGTATAAGTTGTAATTGTACTTTAGTAGTCTCTTAGGGTGTTCTCATAGGACCTGTGAGAATACCAACTTGTAAGACAATGTTTGTAATAAAGTATGGAGTGTTATGACCTGCAATGTTTCTGTTGTACCACTCTGAGGGATATGGCAATTTGTGAGGAAGTCCCTTCACAAAGATCATATCAACGACTTGTATACTACAACATGCAGTGGTATGCTGGGTCACCGCAGTACTCCATCCGTCTCATGAAACATGTCATAACTTTGTCTAAATTTGGATGTATCTAGACACAATTTAGCATCTAGATACATCCAAATTTAGATAAAGTTAAGACATGTTTCATGGGCGGAGGGAGTATTTGAAATTGCCTTGTAAGGAGTTTGCAATGACTGGTAACCTGCGAAACCTTCCGGTGGATTCAGGTTTATAGGAGTTTGCAATGACTGATAACCTGCCAACCTTCTGATGGATTCAGGTATGTACACCGTTTCCGAGAATTTGTCCGAGACTTGAATCTCCATTGTAATTCTCTATCTCAACTCTCTATCTCAACTCCTACTGGGAGTTGATCGGTCCGCCCCCTGACCCTTCGTCATCTGTCTCCCAGTCGGGCGAGAAAAAAATGGAGAGAATATCTCCTTCCGCTTCATACCCGTCTCAGCGACTTTGTCTTGTGAGCTGGGTATAATGTTGTGTTCCGAACTTCAGATGCATGTCTCTATCTGCAGTCTGTGAAGCCATGGTTGCCGTCGGCCCATCGCCAATCTATAGGGCAGACGGCCAGTGTTGCCGATGCTTGTACGCTTTGACTGGCTGATAGACGTACAACAACTGACATAAGCGGACTCCGGTACACACAGGGAGGGGGCCTGATACAAGATCCTCTTCTCCCAGTTCACCAGTAGAACACCCGATACAAGATTTCTATGCCTGAGTCCGAGTGGGCCATTGTTCTCTCGTTTCGAGAGCAGCAGCGTCTTGCATTTGCTCCGCTGTTACCTGCAAAACCAACTTTGGTCCCACTGCACGAGTCCACAAGTTTTTTAGATGATACAAATGAGGTTAAAGTACTGTTGATTTACTTGTCTTACTGTTGCCAACTACTCCCTACAGTGATTTGTGGGCAAATGCTATCTCTGGAGTTATCATCTACTCCGAATTGAACAGGTAGTACTACTGAATTGAACAGGCAGTCCGATCTTTATCAGTCAGGTCGATGTACATGCCATGGCCTTAGGCGCTGATCGCAGCAAGAGCTCGGTGCTTGCTCTGCTGCGGCTAAAACCTCATCCTGTCGCATGGTCTGGTGGCTCTGTGTGCTGTCCTGGGGGTTCTCCGCTGGAGGTTGAGGGCGCCCTCGCAGCCACCTTGGTTCACCAACGAGGTGCTGGCCATCTCAGCGGTTTGTCCTGCGGTGCTCCTCTTGCAGCCTTGGCGACTTCTTCTGATGGTGGTGAGCTGTAATGCTGTCCGGGTGTATATTGTGGCTCTGTGGCTGTTCTGCTGATGCGTACGGAAGAACAGCCGAGTGTGGTGCTGGAGGGGAACCTGCACATGAGGGAGGGGGTCTCAGACCCTGCTCTTCATTGTTCTGGTCAGCTTCATCTTGCTACGCATGAACGCCTTCAAATTTTTTGCTGCTGGCGTCCTCTTGCTCCTCGAGTGGTAAGCTCCAGTGGAAAATCAGTGCTCCAATGGATGATGCCTGCCTGTTACACATCAAGCCCGATGCAAGTTGGTGTGCATACTGTTTTTGCCATCTTCGTGCCGCTCAAGTTGATTCGCTGGAGGCGGGTGAGAGTGCCCCCAATGTCGGTCCTCAGATTCAGCAGAGAAGATTTCATCAATTAGAGCTTGGTGTTGCTCCACTTCCATCTTCAGCTCAATCCTTTAGCTCAAATGCAACTGACAACGCAACTGCTGGCTGAGCAGCTGACTATACGGTTGGCTAGTTTGCGGCAGGCCCTTGAAGATTACAATTGCAGGTCCGAGTTCTCGCTGGACAACCTGGCGGGCTCTAGTTGTATTCTGCCTAGACAGTTTGTATCTTCAGCAGCTTATCTGCCATATGTGCTTCCAGGCACCAGTTGTTTCAATTCAGTTTCTCTGAATACAGTGTAGGTGTGAGTTCTGTTGTAATGCTGCTTCAAATATAATGACATCTCCGGGTCCTTTTGGGCCCTCTTTATATTCAAAAAAAAAAAGATCAACCTTTTGATGATTTTGCTTCTGGGCACATGTTCATATTTGCAGTCAGATTGAAACTCCAAGACTCCTGGGTTTATCCCTACTGTGAGGAATCAGGCAGGGACCCACTGTCACCTCGTGTCTTCCTTTTTGTCGCGGAAGATCTCTCAAAGGTCCTGGAAAGAGCTGTGCATCTCCAAGAACTACGAGAGCTGAAGATCTCGCGCCCCTTCCTTTTCATCATGGAAGGTCTCTCAAATGTCCTGGAAAGAGTCGTGCATCTCCAAGAACTGCGACAGGTGAAGATCTGTCGGCGTGTACCAGGTATCTCACACCTTCTCTTCACCGCCTGTTGTTCCTTGAAGGAAATACCACCCAGACTGGAGTTATCAAATCTGCATTAGGTATCTTTGAAATTGGATTGTGGCAGCTCATAAACCCAACCAAATGTTCTGTCTTGTTTAGCGATGCCTGCCTGGAAGAAAACATCATCAAGTTTATAATTACACCACAGCATCTTCAAGGAGAAATGTATGGGCCTCCCAACCCTAGAAGGAAGAATGAAGGCTACTAGAATCCAACCGATCAAAGAGAGGTTTAGAAAGAGGCTCACCATCTGGTTAGAAAAGTTTATATCCATGGCGGCCAAGAAAACTTTGGTAAAATCAGTTGTCCAAGCACTCTAACCTATGTTATTGCAGTTTCAAGATGCCTGTCAGTTTTTGTGAAGACTATGAAGATGATAAGAAGATTGTGGTGAGGAGAAGACGAAAATAAAAGGGAAGTGCACTTGGAGTCTTGGGACTTGCTGATTAGCCCAAAATGCAGGGGTGGTATGGGTTTTAGGGACTCCACGCCGTTTAATCAGGCCCTGTTGGGCCGACAAGCCTTGAGGTTATTGATCAAGTCAAACTCTCTTTGACCGGCTGTTAAAATCCAAATGCTACCCTAATGGCAACTTCCGAAAATGGGGATCATTTGGCTAGTTGAAACAGGGATGGATACGTATTTGAAGGGATAATTGGATTAATAGACAGCACTCTGAAGATCGCCGGGAGAGAGAAATGGTCCAGATTGAAATGGGTAAAGAGTCTTTTCAGAAGTGGACAGAATGGTTGGAATGACCAACTAGTCCAAAGCAATTTTCTGCCCCAGGCTGCAGAATATATTCTGAAGATCAAAATCCCATCACACAACACTGAAGGTGTCCTAGCGAGCCTACCAAACAGCGAAACCATAGTTGCATGGTTCGGGATCGGTGCCGCGTTCCGCGACCCTGGGTCGATCGACCCGGATCGGGGGTCGGGAACACTAGTGGATCGATCGAATTCGTTTTTGGGTTGCGATCTGGTTCGCACCCTTCCTCTTCCCATATTAGCGACCCTGGAATATGGTAGGACCATTAAAAATAAAGCTTAAAACCGGTAATTCCAAGCGTCATATTTAGGCTTATTAATAACCTTGATTCTGGGCCTCTTCTCACTTGATTCTGCGCCTCTTTTTCCTTGTCATCGACCCAACCCAAAGCGGATCGCGATCCACGATCCAACTTCACGTACCGGAGATGTGTACCCCTAACCGATCCCTGTTCAATGGCATGTCGAACCTCGTTCCCCAATCCGAGCGATCCGGTTCACCGACACGAAACCCCAAATGCCTCGAGGCTTGAGCAATGCACCAACTCGGAAAAGGGGGACGTGGCAAAATATTTGGACTGCTCCTGTATCGAGCAAGGTTTACATCTCCAGCTCGAGGCTTGCGTAAGACAACCTGCCTACACATAAGAACAAATGGGAATATCTTCACAAGCCACAACGAAAATTTCAGAAAAGCAATATGCACGTATGGCAAACTAAGAAAGGCCACCACATACAGAAGCGCATCAGATTCTATTTGACTCGTGCGTGTGCGCGTGGCTCCCTCCACCCAACATCTCTCTTGTGTCGACCAACACAAAAAATATTCCCAATCAATCGGTCCATATCCACACGAATCAAATCAAAGCAACACAAACATAGGCACGCGAGCGAGGAAAGAAAAGCGGATGGAGAAAGATGGGAGTAGATTTTAGGAAGATGTTGAAACACTTTATAGACGTGTTTCGTGGCTAGTTTTTCGTGACGCTTTGCTCACGTCGGCCTGTTGCTAAAAAAAATTTGGGTGAAAAAAAGAATTTTATTAAGCAGGAAGGGTTACAACTTACAAGAGGTTCATGATGTAGCATCTGAACGACACCTTCAGGTCCAGAACCTAACCACGTAACTGTATGGCTTTCTTAGTTTTTCGTGATGCTTTGCTCACGCTGGCCTGTTTTTTTTTTTTTTACAGGGAAACAAATACTCTAACTTTATTAAGCAACAAAGGTTAGAAGATGATCATGGTCTAACACCCCAAGGACATTTTCAGGTCCGTTCCATAGTTGACTACTAATAGCACCCCCAGCCGTCTCCCCGACTAGGCCTTCGGTAGGCATTTTTTTTCTTCATCCGGACGGCGTTATTCGGCCCAGCCATGCTCCCGGTTTCTCGTTTCCCCCCGAATAGGCCCTTAATCCATCCGGAGAGCCCAGACCATCCCTGCCCCCCCGGGTGCGCTCGGGGACTCCGGATGAGAGAAAAGCGGGGATGGGCCCGCTCTGTCGGCGAGAGAACACGCGAACCCCACCACTTTCTCATCGCAAATCCCCCTCCCCTCTCGTTGCTATCTCGCCGCCGGCACCACCCCTCGCCAATCCGCCGGCCGGTTGCCTGCACTCTGCATCCCTCCATCCAACAGCCTATATTTCGCCGTCTGTCGTGCTGTCTGTCTATATTCCGCCGTTGGGCAACTCCTCGCGTCGCGCCTCGTCGACACGCTCGACATGTGTTCGTCCATTTGCCTGGCCGGACATGGACTCCGACGACAAGGAGGAGCAGATGTTTGCCGAGCTTTTTGAAGAAGAGATGGCAGCCGCCGCCCAAGACGTGGAGCACATGTTGATCCTAGCTTGCCTGTCCGGCTTGTACGCGGAGAAGGCCATTGGTTGCCGTGGTGGGTCGACACCAGGTCGCCGGAAGTGCAAGCCGAGGCAGCGAATGGAGGGCTACTGCATGCTCTACGCCGACTACTTCGCCGACAGCCCATTGCACGGTGAGGCTATTTTTAGGCGTCGTTTCAGGATGAGCCGGAAGCTCTTCCTGGGTACGACTCCTATTTCATGAGCAAGTTGGACTGCACCGGCATGGCAGGGTTTTTCGCCCTCTAAAAGTGCATGGTGGCTATGCAGATGCTGGCATATGGAGCTCCTAGTGATTCTGCCGATGACTATCTTCGGATGGCGGAGTCGACCGCCCTTGATTGTTTCTACCGGTTCTTCTGGGAGATGATAGCAGTGTTCGGGGACATCTACTTGAGATCACCCATTGTCGAAGACACTGCTCAGATCCTCGCTTTCAATGAAGCTCGAGGATTTCTGGGATGCTTGGAAGCATTGACTGCATGCATTGGAAATGGAAGAACTGTCCGTTTACCTGGCACGGAATGTACAAGGGTCACAAGAAATGCTGCACTGTGATACTTGAGGCAGTGGCTACCCATGATCTCTGGATTTGGCATTCCTTCTTTGGTATGCCGGGATCCAACAATGATATCAATGTCTTGCAGTGCTCGCTGATCTACTCCAAGCTTGTTGAGGGTCATGCTCCCCCGGTTGAATTTGTGATCAATGGCCGACACTACAACAAGTGATACTATCTTGCAGACGGTATCTATCCAAAGTGTGCAACATTTGTGAAGACTATCTCAAGCCCCGTCCTCCCGAAGGAGGTGGAGTTTGTCAAGGAACAAGAATGTTACCGAAAGGACGTCGAGCGTGCATTTGGTGTTCTCCAGCAGAGATTTGCTGTAATCCGGTTCCCCGCTTTGATTTGGTCCAAAACTCAGATGTGGGAGGTGATGAACTGTTGTGTGTGCTTACACAACATGATTATCGAGAATGAGCGAAAGTATCCGGTTCCTCTGAGCGAACAAGCTGAACCATATGACAGAGAGGGTCCTCTTGTACAGCCTAATCACCAGGTGCCGGCATCGTGGACTTCGTTCATCGCTATGCGTCAGGAGATTCGAGACTCCACAATGCATCAACAGCTGCAGGATGATCTGGTGGAGCACATATGGAGGCTTCGAGGCAACACCAGCTAGTTTCCATTTGATTTGTTTGAAAACTTGTCAATTTGCTTGTTTTATTGAACTGTTACGTTTATTTGTAAAAATAAGTCAAATATTGGCAAAATTTGTTGAATTCGTCGAACTGTGAATTTATTTGTGAAACTAAGACATAAACGTCGATCTCCGGCCGTCTGCCTGGGGAGACGGCTGGTTCGGCGCTCCCCACGCCGAAGTTTCATCCAATCTGAGGCTATTTATGGCCGAATTTGACCGTGGGGAGCGCCAACGCTGGAGGTGCTCTAATAAAGCTTGTAACTGAGAAGCATACACAGGGTTGGATAAAGTTTTTTTTGTGGGAAAGATGCAGGCATGAAAAGGCTAGTAATAAGGCCCGTTCCTTAGCTGACTACTAATAAGGCCCGTGCATGCTTGCTATTTAGTTCAGAAAAAAAGGAGACATGATCTGCCTGGCATCGTTTCAGCGCAGCTTCTCATGACGAGAACGATGATTACACACGAAAAGTTGTCGAAATTGGCATCGGAAATGGTGTAAGCAATTGTATCATCTAGCAGTGCTGAAGTAGAGTATATAACACAGGAAGCTGTGGTGCACGAATTAAGGGATCAGTTTGAACACTATGCATTGTGTGAGTGAGCATACTTTGATTGCTTGACAAGCTGTGCATATCATGTTCACTGGTGGAAAAAGGGCCTTTGGTCGCGGTTCGCAACTGCCATTAGTCGCGGTTGCGCAACCGCGACCAAAGTAGCGCGACTAAAGGCCGCCCCCCTTTAGTCGCGGTTGCTTACGAACCGCGACTAAAGGCCCTTCCACGTGGGCGCCAGCCGTCGGGGCGGAGGCCCTTTAGTCGCGGTTCTTCTGGCCGACCGCGACTAAAGGCCGCCGCACGTTTAGGGTTTTAGGCCCCCCCCTAAACCTGCCCCTCCCCCCCCTAAACCTGTTTTCTGTTTAGTTTGTATTGTTTTATTTCTTTTGTGCTTTATTGTAATTTTGAAGGAGTTTCACATATTCTACGGTACTACATACATGCATGCATATGAATGTACAATTTCAAACAAATTTGAAATTAGAACCAAAAAGAATTCAAGAGGAATATACAATATATATTCAATATCATCGGATGACCATATACAAGTTTGAACAAGTTTCCATACATAATTTAATGCATGTATAGTTCTATGTCCTCGTAATGGTGTTCTCCTTTAGGATCGAGGACTTCCCTCCTGAACCATCCAGCTAGTTCCTCTTGAAGTGATCGGAAGCGAGCTTCTGGACTAAGCATCATCTGGAGGTTATTCCTCTGAGCATTGGTATCACTCGGAACGCGCTCAGTGGTGTATCTCCGGATCATCTCACAGACATAGTATCCACATAGATTGGTCCCCGGCGGCTGAATATTGATACGTCTCCGACGTATCGATAATTTCTTATGTTCTATGCCATATTATTGATGATACCTACATGTTTTATGCACACTTTATGTCATATTCGTGCATTTTCTGGAACTAACCTATTAACAAGATGCCGAAGTGCCTTGCTATTTTCTGCTGTTTTTGGTTTCAGAAATCCTAGTAACGAAATATTCTCGGAATTGGACGAAATCAAAGCCCAGGGGCCTATTTTTCCACGAAGCTTCCAAGTCCGAAGACGAGACGAAGAGGGCCACGGGGTGGCCAAACCCTAGGCGGCGCGGCCCCACCCTTGGCCGCGCCGGCCTATGGTGTGGGCCCCTGCCGCCTCTTGACTTGCCCTTCCGCCTACTTAAAGCCTCCGTGACGAAACCCCGTCGAGAGCCACGATACGGAAAACATTACGAGACGCCGTCGCCGCCGATCCCATCTCGGGGATCCAGGAGATCGCCTCACCTGAGAGGGGAATCATCTCCCGGAGGACTCTACACCGCCATGGTGAAAGATCGAGATGTCGCCTAGAGGGGGGGGGTGAATAGGCAATTACAAACTCTTGCGGATTTGTCTTGTAATAATGCGGAATTAAACTAACGTTTAGTTTACAAGCACAAACCCTAAATATGCTAAGCTCAACTAAGTGTAACAATAGCAACTAGAGCTAAGCAAGATAGGCACAAGATATATGTAGCACAAGTGATAGCAAGATATATGTACTTCAAGCACGATGGCTATCACAAGGAAAGAGAGCTCGGGTATAGAAATAACCGAGGCACGCGGAGACGAGGATGTATTCCCGTGTTCCCTTGCTTTGCAACAAGGTACGTCACGTTTGGAGGAGTGGAGGTCCCACGAAGGATTCCCGCGCCACGAAGGCTCACCCTATTCTCCGAACCACACCCACGAAGGATAATGGCCCTTTCCTTATGGTTAGCTTTTCCTCCGCTCCGGAGATGGCAAGCTCCACAACCACTTCACAAGCTCCACGAAGGAGAAGCCCGGGCCCCTTCACAATCTTCCACGAAGAGATCACCGGGACACCAACCAAGCCAACTAGGAGGTCACCCTCCAAGAGTAACAAGCTCACGGTCTCTCACTCGAACAAATCGTGGTGGAGAGCTCAACACTATGCAATGATGCAAAGCAAGAACACTAGAGGTGTTCAAGTCCTTCACTCTCAAATCCCACCCAAACAACAAATGCTAGGATGAGATTGGAGAGGAAGAACAATGAGGAAAGTCAACAAAAGACTCCAAGATCTAGATCCCAAGAGTTCCCCTCACTTAGAGAAGAAATGGATTGGTGGAGGTTGTAGATCTAGATCTCCTCTCTTAGATCCCTCAAGAATGAGCAAGAATCATGGGAGGGAAGGGAGAGGAAGCAAGCTCAAGAGGTTCAACAATGGTGGTCAAAAACGTGCTCAAGAACCCTAGAAAACTGTTGGGGAAGAAGCCCCTTTTATAGCCAAACGAAATATGACCGTTTGGGGCAGATCTGGGAGTTTTTCGTGCAGCCTGGCGGAAAACCCGGTCAGACGGGCCAGGGACCGGGCCGCCTGGCGGAAAACCCGGTCGACCGGGCCGACCGGCCGCCTGGAAAACCCGGGACCGGGCCAGGACCGGGCCGCAAAAACCCGGTCGACCGGGCCAGGGACCGGCGCCCCTGAAAGCCCCCTGGAAACCGTCCGGATGGCACCGGTGTGGGATCCGGTTGCTGACCGGACGAGCCGGTGAGACAGCCGGCGCCGCCGGGCCAAACATGAAAAACATGGTTTACAAAAACCATGATAACTTTTGCGTCCGGACTCCGATTTCGATGATCTTGGGCTTGTTGGAATGAGAACAACAAGCCCTACAACTTTATGCATAGAAACATCATTGTCCACCCACGGAGTAAAAATCATAAGATGAATGTTTGACCTATCTATAAAAGAGACACCGGTAAAACCTCCAAGCTTGAAAACGCAATAGAAGATGCATATGGATTCCGTTTTCGATGAACTTGGGCTTGTTGTAATGCTAGCAACAAGCTCAAGAACCTCACATGGAGAAACACCAAGAAGCAATAATATTTATGGAATGCAAAGCATGCAAAGGGTTGAGCTGCCTAAGACGATGTGATCAAGTTACCCAACCGAAAGCCCCTCTTGATAGTGCGGCTATGTATCCTATAACCCGGTCTCCCAACAACCACCTTGAGACCGGTAAAAGGAAAACCTAGCAAGGCCATACCTTTGCCTTGCGCATCCCGCTCGATCTTGATGATAGCTCTTCAAGCTCCACTCAAGCCGGAATGCCTCACTTGATCATCGTTACTTCGTGAAGACTTACAAATGCTCCCCCATACACTATGATGGGAAAGCTTTATTGATGCACATCTTCACATGTCCATTATCACCAAATGGACGGCAAGCTTCAAGCATGTGATCCACTCAAGATGCTCATCTTGAACTTGCCCAACTCAACCTTGTATCTTCTCATACTCACTTAAGATAGAGCATGGCTAATATTGAGTTCCACATAAGAACTCCATCTTCATTTCTTCTTCTTGATCATATCACATATATATCTTCATACCGATGATCTTGATGCCAATACACAAGATATACATTTATCTTCATGGCATCCATACTTGAATCCAACACATGGAGTACAAGTAGTACCTATGGAATATTCCTTCATATAAACTCAATGAAAACATTAGTCCATAGGGGTTGTCATTAATTACCAAAACCACACATAGGGGCAATGTACCCTTACAATCTCCCCCATTTTGGTAATTGATGACAACCACAATAAGAGGGTTTATATAATGAATATTAGTGACAAGTACGCAACTTATCCGAGAATAAGTTGTATACAAGAGGTTGTATTTGATATGGTCAAGTAACACAAAGCTACTAGCCCATATCAAAACCGGCTCTACTCACACAACTACAACAAATGCAACGGATGTGAGTAGAACCAATATATATATAGAAAGCTCCCCCACAATGTATGCACGTGTGATGAACATGAATTCATTGCATACATTGTCAAGATTAACCTTTGGGATAGTTTCCACTATATATATACAACCATGCAAGACATATAAATATGGAATGCATGAGAGGCAAAACACTTAAGCACAAACCAAACTTAAGTATAAGACCATTCCCTTAAACCCTCTAAACTTCTCCCCCATTGGCATCGATTGTCAAAATGGGTGAAAAATTTAGAAGGCCAATATAATGTGAGTTCCTCCCCAAGGTGTGCACTTCTCATAATTTGAGTGGAATCAAGTGCACATATCCAATGATGAATACTTGAAGGAAATCAAACTATATTGAGGATCAAAGATTGCATAAAGATAACATGGTGAAGTGAGCTTCAACAAGTAAAGCAAGCAATCAAAGATCCAATTGGACAAACAAAGATATCATGATAAGAGAGATATAGTGCTCTTAATAAAATAAGAAAGCTCCCCAAGGTTCGTGCACAATTTATAATGTTTGCATTTGAATACAATATGCACAAACATGGAATCCTCACTCCCTCTATATCATTTAGAACACAACTAAGATAAAGTGAATATGCTTATCAAGAGCAACTTGAGTCCAACAATTACGAGATATGAGTGCATGAAGAAAAACAAATAAACCAAGCACTCATAAATCTTCTTTACCAACAACACTAAAATCAAAAGGATAAGAAGATGGTTGGCAAAGAACAAGGATATCAAGGTGATGGATTATCCCTCTTATGTATATGAGTTTCTAAAGTGGACAAGGTGGTCCATAAAGAAACATGCACACACGAGAGGTTAATAAAGTAAATAAGACAAGATATCCAAGATGAAGTCATAGAATATACCAAAGGATGTTTGCTTAAAAAGCACATATAGCCTATGGCTCCAATTTTCACTTATGGTATATGAATGAGCTTCAACCAAGTAAAATCTCAAAAACATCACAACCAACAATAAGGGAAGTAAAGCTAGTTGGAGTGTTTCGAGAAAAGCAACAAGTATCATAAATACGGATTTATTTCGCAATTTCATCAATATTGCACATAAGAGTTCTTTGAGGAATTGATATGCAATAAATTGCTAGAGGGCATATTTGGGATAGGTGAATCATAAACATGATGTATATATATCTATATATCCCCATCATATGCATCTTCTCAAATTACTCAAGTGTACAATAAGAAGTTTTTTTTTTAAAGGATTTTTCAAGAACCTCAATATTTTCGAAATAAGGAATTTCATGCCAAGATGCAACCTACAAGAGGTTGGATGATATATGAGAATGCATGAATAAGATACTTGTTACCGAGATAGCAATGGCTTGATGTAGTAGATAAGAGTTCATCGATCATCCTAGCTTGACTCCAATTCTCATATGGTGACAACACCTTCCTTATAGATGAGACAAGCTTCCGTTGCATCTCCAATGTACCTAAAACATCATTCAAGTACATCTTGGTCCCCAAACTCATTGGGTCCAACATGGTTAGACTAACCACAATATATAGGACACACTCCATATAAACATGTGCATATTTAGATGAAATTTGAATTTCATGCACATCTTAGCCATTTAGGATTTGATGGAGTATATCCTACATAATGGATCAAAAGAAAGCAAGCATGCTACAAGTATAAACAAATTACATATAAGCATGCACCAAAACCTTTAAAGATCCAAGAAAGATATACTTTGGACAAAACACCAAAAGAATTAGATAAGGCATAGAGGTGCCACAAAACAAATTTGTTGTCCAAGTTATATCTAAGAAGCAAATCACAAAAGATTTGTTCAACAAAGTTCAACAAATGAACTAAGAAGAAACCATTGAGCATAGAGGATGAAATAAAGCAAACATGCTCAAAGATTTATCTCATTCAAGCTAATAAAATATGTAAGAAGGAATGAGATAGCAAACTCCCCAAAAGAGCAAGGTTCGAACAAACAAACCAAACCCTCACTTTTCACAATGGCACAATGTACCGTAAAGAAAAGGTATGTATTCCAAAACAAACACTTGATATGAATCAAGAGGATTTATCAAAAGATTTTTCAAAGGGACAAGGAAGACATATGGGGGCTATAAAGATTTCTTGGAAATAAAATAAGGAAGTAAGAAACAATCCAAGGTGAAGGTGATCCATAAATTCAACCACATATAAGGTTATCAATTGTCAAAGACAATGAGTATATTGGAAATAATTTCCGGTGGTGAATTGACAAAGATAGTAAGGATCAACTTCACAATAAAAGGCATAGGGTAAGTATATAGAATTATGCACTATGCACGGATGAAGATTCTTGATAACTTCAACTAGTCACAAAATCACGCACGGCAATGATTAGAATAACTTGAAGCAAACGGTGTCCCAAATAAGATATAGAGATATGTATTTGAGGAAAAACCGCACCAAGAATTTCATATTCAAACAAGAGCCCACAAGATGAGTAATAAAATATTTTTATTAGGAATGGAGCTTGTTTGAGCAAACATGCCACCTAGGAGCAAGATAATTAAGAGCATCAACTCTAAGTGGCATAACCTCATATGTTCACATTTTCTAGGCTTGTGATATGTACAAAACATATTACTCCCCCATAATGTGATAAAACATTTCTTTTAAATAAGAGGCAACTAAAATTCAACTAGAGATGATTAATGGATATTTAGAATTTGAATTTCTCATGAGTATGGCACACCACATAGTGACTAGATAATCTTGCAATATCAATACTAAGTGGTGGTACCCATGTACACACATTTTAAAGAAAGAGAGATGCACAAAGCATATCACTCCCCCAAAATGGGATGTTCCATTAACCACTTCAAAGAGAGCCAAATAAGATATCATCAAGGTGCATTAGGCTCAAAACAATACACAAGTATATGGTGAGTCAAACAAACATACTTGAATACACAAGATAAGCAAGTAAGACACAACACATACATACACATATTTGGTACAAAACCAAACATGCAAAGGGGCAAGTAACTTACAATAAACATGAAGAGTTGAAGTATAAGTTACCGCAAGGAGGAACATTGGATTATGAGATATAGATGATAATCCATACGACTTGGCTTGGTCAAAATATAATATATGAAGATCCCTTAATTCTTCATGAAGTAGCCAAGTCTCCAATGACCTCCACATGCACCTATTGATCAAGTTTGAGATTGTTGGTCCCCAACCAAGTTGGGTCCTAAGAGATTAGTCACAATAGGCTTGGCAACCCAAATGGTTCTTTTCTTGAAACCACTTTGAGTTCCAACAAACTTGGCAAACACATTGCCATCCTTATCCTTCCCTAGAGAATAATCATTATCAACAATTATAGGGTTAGATAAGGTACCACCTAAGCAAGAAGAAGCAAAGTGCCCCTTCTCACGGCATAAGTAGCAAGTGTTCCCCTTTCTCTTCTTTATTGATTTCTTCTCTTGGGGAACATTATCTTGATTCTTCTTGGGAAGTGGCCTATCTTCAACTTGAGGTCGAGCATGAGCTTGACCTTGACCTTGTGGCCGTTTCCCTTGTTGTTTCTCACTCAAGTGCTTCTTCTTCTTCAATGGGCATGATCTAACATGATGCCCTTCAACCTTGCACTTGAAGCAAACCAACTTGGCCGGATCCTTGACTTTGTCTTGGCCCTTCTTCTTGTTGCTCTTGCTCTTGGACTTGTTCTTGTTATTGGAGTTGAATCCAAGTCCACTCTTGTCATTGAGGGATTGTTGCACACTTAGCATCTTGTCAAGTGCGGATTTCCCTTCATGACGCTTTTCCAAGTCTTTCTTCAAAGAAAGGACTTGAGCCTCGAGCTCTTTTATTTCCTCTACATGGTTAGTAGAAATACAAGTACTAGAGGAAGTAGAAGCTTCATTGTTAGAGCAACAAGGCAAATCAAGTAATCCAACACAAGGTGTATCACTAGTTTGACTAGATGGATTACAAGGACTAGCACATGACAATATAACATTTTGGGTAGAGATTGTGCTAATGTCCACATGAGGCTCACAAGATGTTACCTTACTGATACTAGCCTCATGAGCTAACTTTAGCTCATCGTAGGAAGTTAGAAGATCCTCAAGAGAGTGTGAGAGCGTTTTATTGCTTTCTTCCAATTCCCTACAATTGCTAGTTAGCAACTCAAGTTGAGCCCTTAACTCAACATTCTCCTTTAAGATAGATGCTTCACAAGAAGTAGAGTTAGTAGCACAAGCATCAACAATAGTTTTCTCATTTTTATGCATATAGGATTCAATTTTTTGTGTAAGCATGAAATTAGTATGCTTCTCATCTTTTAGCTCATGCTTGAGGAGAGTGAATCTCATTTCCCCATTTTCAATATGGGACTCCAACTCCACTATGGTTTCCCTATATTTATTCAAGGTATCCATAGAGTGTTCGAGATAAGCACGAGCTTCTTTATTACCACGAAGAGAAGCATATACCATTGCCATATCATGCACCAAGGTATTATGTTCTTCATCATTATCATCATCATCACTCTCATCATTAGAGGATGTGTTAGGAGTCAAAGTAGGAGATACCTTTGATCCATTTGCCATAAGGCACATGTGCATACCGGAGGATGAAGATGAAGGTATTCTTGAATCCTCATTTGAAATCATGTCTTGATCCATAGAGTGTTCGGTTTCCTCTACATTGTTAGTCAACAAGCAACTAGAGGAAATAGAAGCATTTTGATTATGGGAGCAAGACAAGGCAAGCATATCCTCATGAGATCTATGTAAGCAATTTACACATGATATGCAAGAACTATCAACACAAGCATGTAGATTATTTTCAATGCAAGATGTGTTTAAGTCCAAAGAGGAACCATTGCAATGAGATAGAGATGAAGAGTCATCACTAATGAGCACAATATCAACATTGCAATTTCCCTCACCACTCACCATATCATTACCTTGTGTCTTGCAACACGTTGGTGAAGTGGAAGAAGATGATATATCATCACGACCGGAGGTGGAAGCAACTTGGAGCTCTTCATGATGTGAAGGGGAAGAGAGCTCCTCGGAGTCACCACCGACCAATTGAGAAGTGGATCCACCAAACATTTCCTTAAGCTTGATCCACATCTCATGAGACGATTTTCGCTTTATATATATCAAGAACCTATGAAAATCTGGTCTCAAAGAGAATACAAGCTCATTAGATACTTGAGCTTCAAGATGTAAGTTTTTCTCATCCTCTAAAGATAGATTTTGAGGATCCATCGGAGGAGAAAAACCTACATCTAGAAATTGCTCTATATGTGGACACAAGGTCCGAAGATTACAAAGCAAGCAATTTCGCCACAAAAGATAATTTGTGCCATTAAAGACAATTGTGTCATTGTGCACTATACTAGCCGACATCTTTACTCTCAAGGCGGTGAAGCCTAAAACAAGGAGAGACCTTGCTCTGATACCAATTGAAAGATCGAGATGTCGCCTAGAGGGGGGTGAATAGGCAATTACAAACTCTTGCGGATTTGTCTTGTAATAATGCGGAATTAAACTAACGTTTAGTTTACAAGCACAAACCCTAAATATGCTAAGCTCAACTAAGTGTAACAATAGCAACTAGAGCTAAGCAAGATAGGCACAAGATATATGTAGCACAAGTGATAGCAAGATATATGTACTTCAAGCACGATGGCTATCACAAGGAAAGAGAGCTCGGGTATAGAAATAACCGAGGCACGCGGAGACGAGGATGTATTCCCGTGTTCCCTTGCTTTGCAACAAGGTACGTCACGTTTGGAGGAGTGGAGGTCCCACGAAGGATTCCCCGCGCCACGAAGGCTCACCCTATTCTCCGAACCACACCCACGAAGGATAATGGCCCTTTCCTTATGGTTAGCTTTTCCTCCGCTCCGGAGATGGCAAGCTCCACAACCACTTCACAAGCTCCACGAAGGAGAAGCCCGGGCCCCTTCACAATCTTCCACGAAGAGATCACCGGGACACCAACCAAGCCAACTAGGAGGTCACCCTCCAAGAGTAACAAGCTCACGGTCTCTCACTCGAACAAATCGTGGTGGAGAGCTCAACACTATGCAATGATGCAAAGCAAGAACACTAGAGGTGTTCAAGTCCTTCACTCTCAAATCCCACCCAAACAACAAATGCTAGGATGAGATTGGAGAGGAAGAACAATGAGGAAAGTCAACAAAAGACTCCAAGATCTAGATCCCAAGAGTTCCCCTCACTTAGAGAAGAAATGGATTGGTGGAGGTTGTAGATCTAGATCTCCTCTCTTAGATCCCTCAAGAATGAGCAAGAATCATGGGAGGGAAGGGAGAGGAAGCAAGCTCAAGAGGTTCAACAATGGTGGTCAAAAACGTGCTCAAGAACCCTAGAAAACTGTTGGGGAAGAAGCCCCTTTTATAGCCAAACGAAATATGACCGTTTGGGGCAGATCTGGGAGTTTTTCGTGCAGCCTGGCGGAAAACCCGGTCAGACCGGGCCAGGGACCGGGCCGCCTGGCGGAAAACCCGGTCGACCGGGCCAGTGACCGGGCCGCCTGGCGGAAAACCCGGTCGACCGGGCCAGGACCGAAAAACCCGGTCGACCGGGCCAGGGACCGGGCGCCCCTGAAAGCCCCCTGGAAACCGTCCGGATGGCACCGGTGTGGGAGCCGGTCTGTGCCGGACGAGCCGGTGAGACAGCCGGCGCCGCCGGGCCAAACATGAAAAACATGGTTTACAAAAACCATGATAACTTTTGCGTCCGGACTCCGATTTCGATGATCTTGGGCTTGTTGGAATGAGAACAACAAGCCCTACAACTTTATGCATAGAAACATCATTGTCCACCCACGGAGTAAAAACCATAAGATGAATGTTTGACCTATCTATAAAAGAGACACCGGTAAAACCTCCAAGCTTGAAAACGCAATAGAAGATGCATATGGATTCCGTTTTCGATGAACTTGGGCTTGTTGTAATGCTAGCAACAAGCTCAAGAACCTCACATGGAGAAACACCAAGAAGCAATAATATTTATGGAATGCAAAGCATGCAAAGGGTTGAGCTCCCTAAGACGATGTGATCAAGTTACCCAACCGAAAGCCCCTCTTGATAGTGCGGCTATGTATCCTATAACCCGGTCTCCCAACAACCACCTTGAGACCGGTAAAAGGAAAACCTAGCAAGGCCATACCTTTGCCTTGCGCATCCCGCTTGATCTTGATGATAGCTCTTCAAGCTCCACTCAAGCCGGAATGCCTCACTTGATCATCGTTACTTCGTGAAGACTTACAAATGCTCCCCCATACACTATGATGGGAAAGCTTTATTGATGCACATCTTCACATGTCCATTATCACCAAATGGACGGCAAGCTTCAAGCATGTGATCCACTCAAGATGCTCATCTTGAACTTGCCCAACTCAACCTTGTATCTTCTCATACTCACTTAAGATAGAGCATGGCTAATATTGAGTTCCACATAAGAACTCCATCTTCATTTCTTCTTCTTGATCATATCACATATATATCTTCATACCGATGATCTTGATGCCAATACACAAGATATACATTTATCTTCATGGCATCCATACTTGAATCCAACACATGGAGTACAAGTAGTACCTATGGAATATTCCTTCATATAAACTCAATGAAAACATTAGTCCATAGGGGTTGTCATTAATTACCAAAACCACACATAGGGGCAATGTACCCTTACACATGGTCGCCTCCGGAGTGATGAGTGAGTAGTCTACCCCTGGACTATGGGTCCATAGCAGTAGCTAGATGGTTGTCTTCTCCTCATTGTGCTTTCATTGTTAGATCTTGTGAGCTGCCTAACATGATCAAGATCATCTATATGTAATTCTATATGTTGTGTTTGTCGGGATCCGATGGATAGAGAATACTATGTCATGTTAATTATCAAGTTATTATACATGTGTTGTTTATGATCTTGCATGCTCTCCGTTTCTAGTAGAGGCTCTGGCCAAGTTTTTACTTTTAACTCCAAGAGGGAGTACTTATGCTCGATAGTGGGTTCATGCCTCATTGACACCTGGGACAGTGACAGAAAGTTCTAAGGTTGTGTTGTGTTGTTGCCACTAGGGATAAAACATTGGCGCTATGTCCGAGGATGTAGTTGTTGATTACATTACGCACCATACTTAATGCAATTGTCTGTTGTTAGCAACTTAATACTGAGGGGGTTCGGATGATAACCTGAAGGTGGACTTTTTAGGCATAGATGCAGTTGGATGGCGGTCTATGTACTTTGTCGTAATGCCCAATTAAATCTCACTATACTTATCATGTCATGTATGTGCATTGTTATGCTCTCTCTATTTGTCAATTGCCCGACTGTAATTTGTTCACCCAACATGCTTTTATCTTATGGGAGAGACACCTGCTTTTATCTTATGGGAGAGACACCTCTAGTGAACTGTGGACCCCGGTCCATTCTTTAATACTGAAATACAAATCTGCTGCAATACTTGTTTTACTATTTTCTCTGCAAACAATCATCTTCCACACAATACGGTTAATCCTTTGTTACAGCAAGCCGGTGAGATTGACAACCTCACTGTTTCGTTGGGGCAAAGTACTTTGGTTGTGTTGTGCAGTTCCACGTTGGCGCCGGAATCTGGTGTTGCGCCGCACTACATCCCGCCGCCATCAACCTTCAACGTGCTTCTTGGCTCCTCCTGGTTCGATAAACCTTGGTTTCTTTCTGAGGGAAAACTTGCTGCTGTGCGCATCATACCTTCCTCTTGGGGTTGCCCAACGAACGTGTGAAATACACGCCATCAAGCTCTTTTTCTGGCGCCGTTGCCGGGGAGATCAAGACACGCTGCAAGGGGAGTCTCCACTTCCCAATCTCTTTACTTTGTTTTTGTCTTGCTTTATTTTATTTACTACTTTGTTTGCTGCACTTATATCAAAACACAAAAAAATTAGTTTACTTGCATTTACTTTATCTAGTTGCTTTATTTACTACTGCTGAAATGAGTAATCCTGAAGTTGAAGTTCGTTCATTTAAGCAACAAGGGGGAGAATGTTTAAAAGATGCTTGGTATAGAATTAGTGATGCCCATAATAGGTGCACTAAGAAACACTCCACTACTATTCTACTCAGGAATTTTTATGTTGGTATCTCTAGCTGGAATAGATATGTTCTTGATTGTCTCGCGGGAGGTAACTTCCTAGGTGCTCCCGCTTTAGAAGCTAGTTGCATTATTGAGAGTTTATTTGGAACACCACCTGTTAATGAAACTAAAAGTGAAACCTCCCTTGAGGATGTTATGAAAAAATTGGAAACCATAGAGAAAAATTGTAGCGTTGAAACTAAATTGGAAATATTACTTGATAATACTGATAAACTTGATAAAATCCTAGGAGGAATTAATGAAAGAATTGCTACTCTAGAAACTTGTGCTATCCATGATAATCAAACCCATAGAATTGGTAAACTTGAAAAAGCTATGGGAAAATTGGGTTCAACTTTTTCTTCTCTTAAATTTAATGAGAAAGCTTATGTGGGTAAGGAGCAAAAATTCATGTATGTCTCTAAGGTGCCTAAACCAAAGAATTACTATAGGCCTAAAATTGATAAAACTCCCAACACCGCTGGTAATGACGTTGATGCTTCATCTCTCGATGTTACTTGAGAAACACTTTCTGCGCCTAGCTGAAAGGCGTTAAAGAAAAGCGCTTATGGGAGACAACCCATGTTTTTACCTACAGTACTTTGTTTTATATTTGTGTCTTGGAAGTTGTTTACTACTGTAGCAACCTCTCCTTATCTTAGTTTTATGTTTTGTTGTGCCAAGTAAAGTCTTTGATAGAAAAGCAAGTACTAGATTTGGATTACTGCGCAGAAACAGATTTCTTTGCTGCCACGAATCTGGGTCTAATTCTCTGTAGGTAACTCAGAAAATTATGCCAATTTACGTGAGTGATCCTCAGATATGTACGCAACTTTCATTCAATTTGAGCATTTTCGTTTGAGCAAGTCTGGTGGCCTAATAAAATCCATCTTTACGGACTGTTCTGTTTTGACAGATTCTGTCTTTTATTTCGCATTGCCTCTTTTGCTATGTTGGATGAATTTCTTTGATCCATTAATGTCCAGTGATGGCGTGTATTTCACACGTTCGTTGGGCAACCCCAAGAGGAAGGTATGATGAGCACAGCAGCAAGTTTTCCCTCAGAAAGAAACCAAGGTTTATCGAACCAGGAGGAGCCAAGAAGCACGTTGAAGGTTGATGGCGGCGGGATGTAGTGCGGCGCAACACCAGATTCCGGCGCCAACGTGGAACCTGCACAACACAACCAAAGTACTTTGCCCCAACGAAACAGTGAGGTTGTCAATCTCACCGGCTTGCTGTAACAAAGGATTAACCGTATTGTGTGGAAGATGATTGTTTGCAGAGAAAACAAAAAACAAGTATTGCAGTAGATTGTATTTCAGAAAGAATTGGACCGGGGTCCACAGTTCACTAGAGGTGTCTCTCCCATAAGACGAACAGCATGTTGGGTGAACAAATTACAGTTGGGCAATTGACAAATAAAGAGAGCATGACAATGCACATACATATCATGATGAGTATAGTGAGATTTAATTGGGCATTACGACAAAGTACATAGACCGCCATCCAACTGCATCTATGCCTAAAAAGTCCACCTTCAGGTTATCATCCGAACCCCCTCCAGTATTAAGTTGCAAAGCAACAGACAATTGCATTAAGTATGGTGCGTAATGTAATCAACAACTACATCCTTAGACATAGCATCAATGTTTTATCCCTAGTGGCAACAGCACAACACAACCTTAGAACTTTCTCACTGTCCCAGGTGTCAATGCAGGCATGAACCCACTATCGAGCATAAGTACTCCCTCTTGGAGTTAAAAGCATCTACTTGGCCAGAGCATCTACTAGTAACGGAGAGCATGCAAGATCATAAACAACACATAAGCATAACTTTGATAATCAACATAACAAGTATTCTCTATTCATCGGATCCCAACAAACGCAACATATAGAATTACATATAGATGATCTTGATCATGATAGGCAGCTCACAAGATCCGACAATGATAGCACAATGGGGAGAAGACAACCATCTAGCTACTGCTATGGACCCATAGTCCAGGGGTAGACTACTCACTCATCACTCCGGAGGCGACCATGGCGGTGTAGAGTCCTCCGGAGATGATTCCCTCTGGGGTGCCGGAGGCGATCTCCAGGATCCCCCAAGATGGGATCGGCGGCGACGGCGTCTCAGTAAGGTTTTCCGTATCGTGGCTCTCGGTACTGGAAGTTTCGTCACGGAGGCTTTAAGTAGGCGGAAGGTGTAATATCCCAGGTTTAGAGGCAACAAAATGAGAGAACACCAAAGTGTGCATTGCATTCATGCATAGAAAATCCGGGGAATTTTCGCGCTTTCAAATAAAACTTACCACAGTAACTGAAGTTTCACTTGACTTGCTGGAACTGAAGTAGATCATCAAGTCAAGCGCTATAAACTTCACTGTGATCTTTGCTAAAACCTTATTTTGGGTAGGGATGATTTGATCTATGGATTAGATCAAATGGAATTATATTTACAACAACACATTCTTTAAGAATCAAACCCTAACTTATTAACACTTAAAAGTTAGCAACTACCTTTGTGTGTAATTTAATTCATTTATAAATAAGTTAAACCACAGGGTCTAAAGTGCATAAAAGCCACACATTCTCATTTAAATCATAACTTATTAAGTATATGGAATATCATGAAACTAAATCCATTTACATTACGAATTATAGTTCAAACTATTTGAATAAAAGTAACTATGAGTACTTTGAAACTCATATGATCATGCCTTGGTGAAATCAAACAAAAACTATCCAAATTTGAGGAATAACCTTCAAGTTCCACCTTTTCACCAATATTATAATATAAATCCAATCAAATATAATATAGTGACACATCAACAATAATAAAACCATCCACAAGATATTTAGTAACAAATGCCACTTGGCTATCCAAAAATAAATCATATGAGTGGATAATGATCTTGCCACATGGGATGAAAATATCTACATGACTTGCTTTCCAAGCTATGCCACCTCATGCCCAAAGGATTGCTATGGATGAGGGCATGACACCCAAGCACCTTACTCATCAAACCAAATTAAGAGTCATCACCTATGTGTCATGATACTAGAGCTTGCCCAAGCCTATAAATAGAGCCACACCCTTCATCCATTTGATCCTCAAGTACCATCATACATGGGAACAAACACATAGAGCCACTCCATGTGAATTAGCTAGAATCAAGATGAAGAAGCTAGGAGGTGGAGGCATACCACAAGATGCAGGTTTATCAGATTTCCTGAAGAACAAGCTACATAAAATTGCAAGGTAGAATCCCTAGGCAAACCATATATTTAGAGGATCATATCATCATATCTTGAGTAGGACACTAGGCTATTACAAGACAATTAGAAGTGAGAGAGGTTATAGATGCTAACCATATCCATGTCTATCCTAGAGAATATTAGAGTAGTATTAAATTCTAGTTGTTCAAACCAACCTTTAATCTTGGAGGTGAGAGCCATGTCCCATTAGTAAAACATAACCAAAGCTTATGCCATATCCTAATTCTAGTTGTGTATCATATTGGTGGTCACAACTTAAACCCTAAACTACATGTGAATTCCAACCCATGGATTACTTTGGATTATAATTATAACCCTGCCATGCCTCATGCCTATTTAATACTTCAATTAGTGAAGCATCACCAAAACCCTAAACCTTTCACATAGGAATCACTTCACATAAAATATTAAACCCTACCTTTCCATCCTAGTAGACCAAATGAAGTAGTGTTCTATAAATTAAACCATCATTAGCAAATGCATTGCTAATTATAAACATAGGATCCATCTTAATTAGTTCAAGCTATAGTTTACTACAACCAGATTAGTGATTATAGAACTTTCTTAACCATCTTCTTAAAACTTAAGAACTATCATTCACATAAAATCATGAACCAATTCCATTTCCTTTACCATTTGTTAAACCCTAGCCATAATTAAATTATATGTGAATGATCACTATGGTTAAGCACTAGAAAAATAAAATGTGTTCACCATGCACATGTTCTAAATTTCAAATCATTTAAATAGATCTGGTTCCTAAATTAAAAAGGGAATTGAAATAAATCACTAAACCATTTATATTTTACTCAAGCCTCACAAGATATTAATTAAATCCTAAACTAAATATTTGTTTAAATAACAAGATTATACAGTGAGCATGGTTATCAAGTTATACTGATATTCAAATGTTTAAGAACCTACAAAACAAAACAGAATTCAAATTTGAATTCAAATAACAAATTCAAAACAGAAAATAAAAACAGAAAATAGAAAAGAGATAAAAAGAAAAGGGGGCTTACCTGGCCGTGCAGCCCAGCAGCTGAGCCCAGGACCAACCCACCACCACGGCCCAGTCCAGCCCACGGCCACTTACCGTTTCGTCGCTGGCACAAAACAAGACGAGGGCGTCGTCTTCCTCCACGGCGTCGACAGCGCAGCGAGGAACGGCGGCCACGTCCTCGAAGCCGATAAGGATGCCCCGGACGCCAACGAAGCTTCCAGAACCCTCCACTATCTCTCTCGCGTCCGAGTCTATCCGAAGACATCAAGATTCACGCCCGAATGCAGCTCACCGTCGCCATCGCATCTCGGCCAGTACCGCCGGCGAGCCGACGAACCAGACCCTCTCTTGCCCTATAAATACGCGTACAGCACCGCCAGGAAACCCTAGCACCTTGCCGCCCATCCATTTCTTCCCAGAACCTCTCTAGCTTCCACATTCTTCCTCGACTGGTCGCCGGTGTCAAGCACGACGCCGTCGATGGAGGTCATCTTGGAGGCCATGGCGCAGCTCATTCGACGCGCTTGACCTCGTAGTTCATTCTGGAGGAGTAGAGCATCAAGGGGAGCCAGGAGGAGGAGAAATTTCGGCGTTTCCTTTCACTCGGGTTCACCAAGAAAAGCTCAATCGTCATCGTCTCCGTCAACAATCGCCGGAGCTGACCACACCTTGAGCTTCAGGGTGAGTTTGCGCATCTCCTGCACCTATTAGTTCCTAGTTTTGCATCCCGTAGCCTCCGATTCGATTCTCGCCGGAGTAAACCGCCGCAGCACCTCTTTGCCGGCGATGCTCCGATGAGTCCCCGCGGAAACCACCACCACCATTCGCTTCGCCTTGTTGTGCTTGTTCTGATGCACCTAGTCGCCTATCCAGGGGAGCCCTAAATCAGCGGCGCCACCGTGCTCTGGCCGCCGGCGTTTAAACGCCGGTGAGGTCAAAGGCCACGGTCAATTTTGACCAGACCTTGCCGACGTGGCACCTGACGTGTAACTTGGTCCCACTCGTCAGTGTCTGGGACTAGAAGTGAACCGGTACATCTAGTGTTTTCTGTTTATTTCAAATTCCAGTAAATTGCTGAGACTTCGCAAAATTCTAGAAAATTCATTTCAACTCAGAAAAATTCAAATAATATATCAAAATGCTCACAAAAATAAACTCTATTCAAATAAAATATAAAACAAAAATGTGTGTCAAAACTAAAATTCACTTATTTTTAAACCTTATTAATTATGCCATTTCAATTATTTAATATACAATTTGAATTCAATAAATTGTTAAGTTTAAAAAATTAAATTTTAACTATTCAGTAACTAAGTAAAATGTTAGGATTAATTTTATTTACCATATTTGCATTAACTTAATTATTAGTGGTAATCCATAAACCCTAATTTGAAAATTCTAAGTTACTATCTTCTTAAATAATAAATCAAGAAAATACTAAAAGCCAATATTAATTTAGTAACTTAAATATTGTGAACTTAAATAATTTTAATTTGCAGGTTACCATTTTTAAAACCTAGTAATAATTGTTAAACCCTTATCTCTGAATTAAACCTAAATAGGAGTTACCCTAATTATTAATTCATGTGGAAAATTAATAAAATGTTAAACCATTACTAATTTTGATTCAAAGTAATTAGTAACCACAACTCTATTACCAATCATCATTTTAGGAGTTGTACCATAATTTAGAAAACCTAGTTTCAATTTAAGTAAGAACTGGATCCCATTATTTCATGTGATCATACCAACTTAGAAGCAACCCTAAAACCCTAATTATGTATCACATGTGATCATGTGAGATTCACTTGACATATAGAACCCTAATAAGCCACAATTGAATGCATGCTTATGATCCACTAGCATAGGACCAAGTCACACAAAATTATCATTTCATGTCCCTATTCTTAATTAAAAACTTATATGATCCACTAGTGCCACCTAGATATAAACCCTAACTTGTTAATTGAATTAGTACCATTGATCACCACTCCTATATACCATACCATTAAAATCAACCTCAATCATCAAACCCTAGTAGAACTATAATGATAAACCCTAGTACCAACCTTGTGTAACAATTCACATCACATGCTCCTATTTCACTAAACCCTACTTAGAAAGTAATAAACCACTTAGATTAGAAACCACTAGTGATTACTTAGTGAAGAAAATGTGAAGCCATAGTAAACTCTAACTCATAGCAACACCTTGACCATCATTCTTAGATATGATACCCATAATCAACCATAGTAATACACCTGCTAATACTTGCTACATATAGACCAATTCCAAGTTAAGAACCAACTAGTTCCTATTAAAGAACTACATGAGCCCAATAATAAAACCTAGAGTTACCTAGCTTCTATGTATAGTCACTCATATTCTTATTTTAACCTGTTCTTCAAAAGTTATTCTTTTGAAGTATAACATAAATAATCCTCAATCATGTCTTGTAGAACTTAAAATTGACCACTGTTCTTTACATTTTGTTCCACCAATATTCTTTATGTGTGAACTTGTTATGATGTCTTATATCACTCGATTATGATGCTAATATCACCAAACCCTAATAAGAACCTTGTTTGAGAATCATTCTAAAAGTGCAACCAACCCTAAAGAAATCTTTACAACTCATACATCCTAAATCATCGAGGTTAGTTTACGCTTTGGACGATTGCATCTCATACTATGCATTATAGCATCTTTGCCAGTTCTTTAAACATTGTCCTTACCGGACGATGATGGTATTTCAGAATTTGGAATTATCACGTATCGAAGCTTTTGCCTGCATAATCTTGCAGTCAATAAAGGCAAGTTCATCGCTTGCTCATGTCATTTGATTATTTGTATCAAACTATATGCAAAATACTATACTTATCACTCATGCATTGAAAAGCAAAGTATTATTTTACAATTATGAATATGACTATGTGGTGGGCAATGGAACCATGGTATGTGTTGATATGGTGGAGGTTCCATTGCATGGGTTATATCACCCTAGGATTAATTACCAATGCCGTCCAGTGATTCTAGCGCCGTACAAACCGCGTTGACCATAAGATCTATAATGGCTCTGGGGAAGCCAGCTGTATCTTTTCCCTTCTGCACGCCAACGGATCGGAGAGACGGTGGGGTGCTGGAGGCACTGCCGCAATAGGTTGGGAAATCCTTTTAAATCCCCATCCATTGGTGATGTTAATCTCTTCCGATCTATGAAGGATTGTCCAAAGTACACCATGAGTAAAGCCGTATTATCGGGGGAAGTCTACTGGAGGTGTGCGGGTGGACAAAAGGGTGGGTTTGCAGGGAAGGCGGTGTGGGCTTGGATCTTACACCTGGCCTCACACCAAAGGAAGTGTGGACGGGAAAGCTTGCACCTGGTTGGCAACAAGGATAAGGTCTCTTATGGGAAAAGTAACGCACCTCCAGAGGATACGAATTGTGACTGTCACTCCCTGTTCGGGAAGGGAACTGCGAACGCGGCAGAAAGGAACTCCACGTTCTGGTCAACCTGTGAAGACCGACGGGCATAGTTTTCAGAATAAAATAAACCTTTTGAAGAAATGTTTACAAAAACTTGCATTGGCCTATGACTTTCTGGTCTATGGCTGTAGCTAGTGCATGATACACATATTTCCTAATATGAACTTGCTGAGTACGCTCGTACTCATTCTATCTCATTTGAACCCCCTTCTTAGATCAATGCACCGAAGGAGAAACTACCGTGGAACTCGAAGACAAAGGAGTCAACTGCAACAAGATGAAGAATCCAATCAACGAAGTCAATGGAGTCAACTCCTGCATCAGTTATAATGGAAACCTAGACTAGCAATAGAAGGGAATCTTTCCCTAATCCTAGCACCTAAGTAGCTAGATTTCTATAGCAAGCCAAGTAGCTCTTGAACTTAAGCTAGCAATAAGATAGATTACGAGTCGTTCTTCTGGAGCTTTATTTGAAGTTTTACCTCACTGTAAAGTAGGAGGGTGTGTGGATCTTATGTAAACTGTTCGTGTGTACTTCTATAGACATACCTTGGACTCGCATATGTTTCTGTTGTACCACTCTGAGAGATGTAATATGGGTGGAACGGTGTTTCACTTGTGTTATGTCAACGACTTGTGTACTACACCATGCAGTGGTACGCTGGGTCACCACAGCTGGTATCAGAGCAAATGCTTTGACCCTAGGATTAAAACCCTTTAAAGGAGACCTATAGGTTTGGTAGTGTCTATAGGAAGTTGTCTTAGTTAAACCAACTATTATTTTGACTTGAGATGGGTATTCACTTGAGAATAATCCTGACACACTTGAGTCAATCTTTCTTATCTGTTTTCTTAAGTAAAGTTAGTTAGATATCTTGCTTCATTCCAAATAATTAGAACACCATTGAAGCTTAAGATAAATGGTGGTAGTAGACCACAATTGGTATACAATACATGGTAGTCCAAAGAGAGGATACAACCATAAGGAAGATATCCTATTGGAAGAAGTATACCAATGCAAGTTATAGTTAAGTAAGAGTCATTTAAAATGTCAAATGACTGATGTTAAGTAATGTAGATAAGTAATATGAGGTAGTATGTACCTATGATGAGTCAATCATAGGAGGTAAGGAAGAGTGATAGGAGTTACATGAGTCTACTTTCAATAATAAACTAGGTACTCATATATGATTCACTTGAGAATCATGGTATGATGGAGTAGAACATCATAAGTACGATAACAAAAGAATGATAAGGAGTAAGGATTTAGGGAATAGTTCGAAAGCTTAGGCCTTAAAATCCTGGAAACTGTACCAAGTATGTTAGAATCATAGTCCTTAGTTTAAAGAAGGCTTATTTAGAGCATATCACATAGAGAAATCCTAGAGTTATAGGTGGTATATTCTAAACAATCATGTGTTTAGAGTAAACATATTAGAAATAATTGTATTATAGGAGGTAGTCTTCAATAGCACATATAGGGTATACTATTTTGTTAGTACTTCCAAAGAAAACTAGGTTAACTTCAACTATCCCAAGCCATTTTGTTTCAAGTTTGTCTCATTGCAAAAGTGCAATTAAGATAAATGTTGAGACAAATAGTAAAAATCACGTATAAGTGCCAAGTATCACAACCTAAGCCTATCTTATGTGGTGTTATATATTGCACATCTGATCCTGATGTTTAGGGATGTCTTACCCAACTATTATATTCAGGCATAGAAGGATGTGTATTATAAACACAAAGCTGAATCTTCTTGGATTTTATTGGATTTTCATTGTTTGACTAGATCCATACATGAAGTTTGACTTTGATATGCAAATGCATGTTGCAATATCAAGCTCTTACTTGATGTTATAGGTCTAGAGGGTAAAGTTATTCGTGTGAGGAAGTGACGAATTCTGAAGATTTTAGAAGACAAGATGAAGGTTCACTTGTAGAAGCAAGTAAAATTGTGGGAAGTCACCACAACAATCTGATTGAAGGACCAATCAAACTCACTTTTATCCTTAATCAAGGAGTATTTCAATATGGAAGTATCATGAAAGTGAGAAAAATATTGAATATGGAGTAGTAGAAGTGGAGCCATATTCATTCTGGAAGAAGGGAATGCAAGTGAAGTCACTTACAATACTATTTTTATAGTATCAACAAGTGGTTTTCTTGCAAAACAAACCCTGGAAGAAGGAAAATAGACAAGTGAAGTCGTAGCTGGTATAATAAGACCGCAGCTGATATAGGATAACCATGAAGAGAAAGAATGTAAAGTGAGGTATATCCTAACCAAAATTATGTAAGTAGCCACAGCTGGTAGATAGATATTGCCTAAAACCATAGCATAGTCACAACTGGTATCCAATAAGCCACATCTGGTACTAGGCAGTCTGCAGCTGGTACCAGATAGCCCACAGCCTGAACATTTCTTTACCCTAAAAGAAAAGGGGATTCCGCAGCTAGTATTTCATAGCTGGTATTCCATAGCTGGTAAATATTTAGTCGGAGAATTCATAATGGATACCCACAACTGTGTGGATACACCGCAAAGAATTTTTCATGAGACTTTAGAAAGGTACAAAATATGAACCAGACTTAAACCAACTACCTAACCTTAGAGTTTAATGATTAGAAGAAAGGAAGTTGGAAGATCATTAGTAAACTCCAAGGGGGAGAGGAAGGTTGAATGAGAAGTATTAAGATATAATATTTGGAGTATGATGGACCAGGAAGAAGGTCTGAACTGAGAGGAAGTCCGATCTTATATTTATAAGGTTGTTGGGAAGTACCCATATAATCGTACTCTCAGGAGATTGTCAGACCAGAAGCCGAGGTTCATACCTCGAGAAAGTAAAGGTTAGACCTTAACTTGAGTGGGTAATTGTAATTACTCGAAACCAAGAGAACTCAAGTAAGTCCAAGATAATGAAGTTGGATGAAGAAGTTATCGGAGGAAAATCAAAGCCTAAAAAGATACTATACAAAGGACTTTGACCATACCAAAACTGATAATTATTAGAAAGATTCCTTTCATGGAACCTAAAGAAACCAAAAGGAAGATAACTAGTATAAACTAGAGGCCATGATTGGATGGACTAAATGAGTCTAATCCATTTGTAGGACTAAACCACCAGGTCCATGCCTATTGTAAATACTTTACCAAGTACCATTACTTTCGTTATGGTAGTAAGGGAAAAACAATACCTTACTTTAAACAAATCCTTTAGAATTAGGTTTGGACATCGCAGCCGGTACACCATAGTGCCATATTACATCGCAGCTGGATTACCGCAGCTGGTAGAACCAAGTTTTAAGTACCTAAATAGGAAGATGTCACCACAACCATTAGTAAAGTCCATTAACACAATAAGATGTCCTAATCCAAGAATCTTTGGAGAGTAAGCCTAGAAGCTTAGAGTGTTGGAAGAAACCATAGAATTGAAGAAAGTATCAGTGCCAAACATCAGAAGACTTCCGGAAGGGTCTGGACAAGGGATATATCCAATTATATCTAGTGTGATCACCATGGAGTTGAAGGATGGTGATCTGTTCAAGACATTTCAACATTCCGAAACATGAGAGCGTTCGAACTTCGGGACGAAGTTCAGTTTAAGGGGGAGAGGCTGTAATATCCCAGGTTTAGAGGCAACAAAATGAGAGAACACCAAAGTGTGCATTGCATTCATGCATAGAAAATCCGGGGAATTTTCGCGCTTTCAAATAAAACTTACCACAGTAACTGAAGTTTCACTTGACTTGCTGGAATTGAAGTAGATCATCAAGTCAAGCGCTATAAACTTCACTGTGATCTTTGCTAAAACCTTATTTTGGGTAGGGATGATTTGATCTATGGATTAGATCAAATGGAATTATATTTACAACAACACATTCTTTAAGAATCAAACCCTAACTTATTAACACTTAAAAGTTAGCAACTACCTTTGTGTGTAATTTAATTCATTTATAAATAAGTTAAACCACAGGGTCTAAAGTGCATAAAAGCCACACATTCTCATTTAAATCATAACTTATTAAGTATATGGAATATCATGAAACTAAATCCATTTACATTACGAATTATAGTTCAAACTATTTGAATAAAAGTAACTATGAGTACTTTGAAACTCATATGATCATGCCTTGGTGAAATCAAACAAAAACTATCCAAATTTGAGGAATAACCTTCAAGTTCCACCTTTTCACCAATATTATAATATAAATCCAATCAAATATAATATAGTGACACATCAACAATAATAAAACCATCCACAAGATATTTAGTAACAAATGCCACTTGGCTATCCAAAAATAAATCATATGAGTGGATAATGATCTTGCCACATGGGATGAAAATATCTACATGACTTGCTTTCCAAGCTATGCCACCTCATGCCCAAAGGATTGCTATGGATGAGGGCATGACACCCAAGCACCTTACTCATCAAACCAAATCAAGAGTCATCACCTATGTGTCATGATACTAGAGCTTGCCCAAGCCTATAAATAGAGCCACACCCTTCATCCATTTGATCCTCAAGTACCATCATACATGGGAACAAACACATAGAGCCACTCCATGTGAATTAGCTAGAATCAAGATGAAGAAGCTAGGAGGTGGAGGCATACCACAAGATGCAGGTTTATCAGATTTCCTGAAGAACAAGCTACATAAAATTGCAAGGTAGAATCCCTAGGCAAACCATATATTTAGAGGATCATATCATCATATCTTGAGTAGGACACTAGGCTATTACAAGACAATTAGAAGTGAGAGAGGTTATAGATGCTAACCATATCCATGTCTATCCTAGAGAATATTAGAGTAGTATTAAATTCTAGTTGTTCAAACCAACCTTTAATCTTGGAGGTGAGAGCCATGTCCCATTAGTAAAACATAACCAAAGCTTATGCCATATCCTAATTCTAGTTGTGTATCATATTGGTGGTCACAACTTAAACCCTAAACTACATGTGAATTCCAACCCATGGATTACTTTGGATTATAATTATAACCCTGCCATGCCTCATGCCTATTTAATACTTCAATTAGTGAAGCATCACCAAAACCCTAAACCTTTCACATAGGAATCACTTCACATAAAATATTAAACCCTACCTTTCCATCCTAGTAGACCAAATGAAGTAGTGTTCTATAAATTAAACCATCATTAGCAAATGCATTGCTAATTATAAACATAGGATCCATCTTAATTAGTTCAAGCTATAGTTTACTACAACCAGATTAGTGATTATAGAACTTTCTTAACCATCTTCTTAAAACTTAAGAACTATCATTCACATAAAATCATGAACCAATTCCATTTCCTTTACCATTTGTTAAACCCTAGCCATAATTAAATTATATGTGAATGATCACTATGGTTAAGCACTAGAAAAATAAAATGTGTTCACCATGCACATGTTCTAAATTTCAAATCATTTAAATAGATCTGGTTCCTAAATTAAAAAGGGAATTGAAATAAATCACTAAACCATTTATATTTTACTCAAGCCTCACAAGATATTAATTAAATCCTAAACTAAATATTTGTTTAAATAACAAGATTATACAGTGAGCATGGTTATCAAGTTATACTGATATTCAAATGTTTAAGAACCTACAAAACAAAACAGAATTCAAATTTGAATTCAAATAACAAATTCAAAACAGAAAATAAAAACAGAAAATAGAAAAGAGATAAAAAGAAAAGGGGGCTTACCTGGCCGTGCAGCCCAGCAGCTGAGCCCAGGACCAACCCACCAGCACGGCCCAGTCCAGCCCACGGCCACTTACCGTTTCGTCGCTGGCACAAAACAAGACGAGGGCGTCGTCTTCCTCCACGGCGTCGACAGCGCAGCGAGGAACGGCGGCCACGTCCTCGAAGCCGATAAGGATGCCCCGGACGCCAACGAAGCTTCCAGAACCCTCCACTATCTCTCTCGCGTCCGAGTCTATCCGAAGACATCAAGATTCACGCCCGAATGCAGCTCACCGTCGCCATCGCATCTCGGCCAGTACCGCCGGCGAGCCGACGAACCAGACCCTCTCTTGCCCTATAAATACGCGTACAGCACCGCCAGGAAACCCTAGCACCTTGCCGCCCATCCATTTCTTCCCAGAACCTCTCTAGCTTCCACATTCTTCCTCGACTGGTCGCCGGTGTCAAGCACGACGCCGTCGATGGAGGTCATCTTGGAGGCCATGGCGCAGCTCATTCGACGCGCTTGACCTCGTAGTTCATTCTGGAGGAGTAGAGCATCAAGGGGAGCCAGGAGGAGAAGAAATTTCGGCGTTTCCTTTCACTCGGGTTCACCAAGAAAAGCTCAATCGTCATCGTCTCCGTCAACAATCGCCGGAGCTGACCACACCTTGAGCTTCAGGGTGAGTTTGCGCATCTCCTGCACCTATTAGTTCCTAGTTTTGCATCCCGTAGCCTCCGATTCGATTCTCGCCGGAGTAAACCGCCGCAGCACCTCTTTGCCGGCGATGCTCCGATGAGTCCCCGCGGAAACCACCACCACCATTCGCTTCGCCTTGTTGTGCTTGTTCTGATGCACCTAGTCGCCTATCCAGGGGAGCCCTAAATCAGCGGCGCCACCGTGCTCTGGCCGCCGGCGTTTAAACGCCGGTGAGGTCAAAGGCCACGGTCAATTTTGACCAGACCTTGCCGACGTGGCACCTGACGTGTAACTTGGTCCCACTCGTCAGTGTCTGGGACTAGAAGTGAACCGGTACATCTAGTGTTTTCTGTTTATTTCAAATTCCAGTAAATTGCTGAGACTTCGCAAAATTCTAGAAAATTCATTTCAACTCAGAAAAATTCAAATAATATATCAAAATGCTCACAAAAATAAACTCTATTCAAATAAAATATAAAACAAAAATGTGTGTCAAAACTAAAATTCACTTATTTTTAAACCTTATTAATTATGCCATTTCAATTATTTAATATACAATTTGAATTCAATAAATTGTTAAGTTTAAAAAATTAAATTTTAACTATTCAGTAACTAAGTAAAATGTTAGGATTAATTTTATTTACCATATTTGCATTAACTTAATTATTAGTGGTAATCCATAAACCCTAATTTGAAAATTCTAAGTTACTATCTTCTTAAATAATAAATCAAGAAAATACTAAAAGCCAATATTAATTTAGTAACTTAAATATTGTGAACTTAAATAATTTTAATTTGCAGGTTACCATTTTTAAAACCTAGTAATAATTGTTAAACCCTGATTCTGAATTAAACCTAAATAGGAGTTACCCTAATTATTAATTCATGTGGAAAATTAATAAAATGTTAAACCATTACTCATTTTGATTCAAAGTAATTAGTAACCACAACTCTATTAGCAATCATCATTTTAGGAGTTGTACAGTAATTTAGAAAACCTAGTTTCAATTTAAGTAAGAACTGGATCCCATTATTTCATGTGATCATACCAACTTAGAAGCAACCCTAAAACCCTAATTATGTATCACATGTGATCATGTGAGATTCACTTGACATATAGAACCCTAATAAGCCACAATTGAATGCATGCTTATGATCCACTAGCATAGGACCAAGTCACACAAAATTATCATTTCATGTCCCTATTCTTAATTAAAAACTTATATGATCCACTAGTGCCACCTAGATATAAACCCTAACTTGTTAATTGAATTAGTACCATTGATCACCACTCCTATATACCATACCATTAAAATCAACCTCAATCATCAAACCCTAGTAGAACTATAATGATAAACCCTAGTACCAACCTTGTGTAACAATTCACATCACATGCTCCTATTTCACTAAACCCTACTTAGAAAGTAATAAACCACTTAGATTAGAAACCATTAGTGATTACTTAGTGAAGAAAATGTGAAGCCATAGTAAACTCTAACTCATAGCAACACCTTGACCATCATTCTTAGATATGATACCCATAATCAACCATAGTAATACACCTGCTAATACTTGCTACATATAGACCAATTCCAAGTTAAGAACCAACTAGTTCCTATTAAAGAACTACATGAGCCCAATAATAAAACCTAGAGTTACCTAGCTTCTATGTATAGTCACTCATATTCTTATTTTAACCTGTTCTTCAAAAGTTATTCTTTTGAAGTATAACATAAATAATCATCAACCATGTCTTGTAGAACTTAAAATTGACCACTGTTCTTTACATATTGTTCCACCACTATTCTTTATGTGTGTACTTGTTATGATGTCTTATATCACTTGATTATGATGCTAATATCACCAAACCCTAATAAGAACCTTGTTTGAGAATCATTCTAAAAGTGCAACCAACCCTAAAGAAATCTTTACAACTCATACATCCTAAATCATCGAGGTTAGTTTACGCTTTGGACGATTGCATCTCATACTATGCATTATAGCATCTTTGCCAGTTCTTTAAACATTGTCCTTACCGGACGATGATGGTATTTCAGAATTTGGAATTATCACGTATCGAAGCTTTTGCCTGCATAATCTTGCAGTCAATAAAGGCAAGTTCATCGCTTGCTCATGTCATTTGATTATTTGTATCAAACTATATGCAAAATACTATACTTATCACTCATGCATTGAAAAGCAAAGTATTATTTTACAATTATGAATATGACTATGTGGTGGGCAATGGAACCATGGTATGTGTTGATATGGTGGAGGTTCCATTGCATGGGTTATATCACCCTAGGATTAATTACCAATGCCGTCCAGTGATTCTAGCGCCGTACAAACCGCGTTGACCATAAGATCTATAATGGCTCTGGGGAAGCCAGCTGTATCTTTTCCCTTCTGCACGCCAACGGATCGGGGAGACGGTGGGGTGCTGGAGGCACTGCCGCAATAGGTTGGGAAATCCTTTTAAATCCCCATCCATTGGTGATGTTAATCTCTTCCGATCTATGAAGGATTGTCCAAAGTACACCATGAGTAAAGCCGTATTATCGGGGGAAGTCTACTGGAGGTGTGCGGGTGGACAAAAGGGTGGGTTTGCAGTCGCGGAGAAGGCGGTGTGGGCTTGGATCTTACACCTGGCCTCACACCAAAGGAAGTGTGGACGGGAAAGCTTGCACCTGGTTGGCAACAAGGATAAGGTCTCTTATGGGAAAAGTAACGCACCTCTGCAGAGGATACTGAATTGTGATCACTCTGTTGGGAAGGGAACTGCGAAGCGGAAAGGAACTCCACGAAGTTCTGGTCAACCTGTGAAGACCGACGGGCATAGTTTTCAGAATAAAATAAACCTTTTGAAGAAATGTTTACAAAAACTTGCATTGGCCTATGACTTTCTGGTCTATGGCTGTAGCTAGTGCATGATACACATATTTCCTAATATGAACTTGCTGAGTACGCTCGTACTCATTCTATCTCATTTGAACCCCCTTCTTAGATCAATGCACCGAAGGAGAAACTACCGTGGAACTCGAAGACAAAGGAGTCAACTGCAACAAGATGAAGAATCCAATCAACGAAGTCAATGGAGTCAACTCCTGCATCAGTTATAATGGAAACCTAGACTAGCAATAGAAGGGAATCTTTCCCTAATCCTAGCACCTAAGTAGCTAGATTTCTATAGCAAGCCAAGTAGCTCTTGAACTTAAGCTAGCAATAAGATAGATTACGAGTCGTTCTTCTGGAGCTTTATTTGAAGTTTTACCTCACTGTAAAGTAGGAGGGTGTGTGGATCTTATGTAAACTGTTCGTGTGTACTTCTATAGACATACCTTGGACTCGCATATGTTTCTGTTGTACCACTCTGAGAGATGTAATATGGGTGGAACGGTGTTTCACTTGTGTTATGTCAACGACTTGTGTACTACACCATGCGGTGGTACGGGTCACCACAGAGGGCAAGTCGAGAGGGCACGGGCCCCAGATGACGGGGCGGCGCGGCCAGGGGGGCCCGCCCTAGGGTTTGGCTCCCGTGGCCCCACTTCCTTTCGTCTTCGGACTTGGAAGCTTCGTGAGAAAATAGGCCTCTGGGCTTTTATTTCGTCCAATTCCGAGAATATTTCTTTACTAGGATTTCTGAAACCAAAAACAGCAGAAAACAACGGCACTTCGGCATCTTGTTAATAGGTTAGTTCCGAAAATGCACGAATATGACATAAAGTGTGCATAAAACATGTAGATAACATCAATAATGTGGCATGGAACACAAGAAATTATCGATACGTTGGAGACGTATCAGCATCCCCAAGCTTAGTTCTGCTCGTCCCGAGCAGGTAAAACGATAACAAAGATAATTTCTGGAGTGACATGCCATCATAAACTTGATCATACTATTTGTAAAGCATATGTAGAGAATGCAGCGATCAAAACAATGTGTATGACATGAGTAAACAAGTGAATCATAAAGCAAAGACTTTTCATGAATAGCACTTCAAGACAAGCATCAATAAGTCTTGCATAAGAGTTAACTCATAAAGCAATAATTCAAAGTAAAGGTATTGAAGCAACACAAAAGAAGATTAAGTTTCAGCGGTTGCTTTCAACTTGTAACATGTATATCTCATGGATATTGTCAACATAGAGTAATATAATAAGTGCAATAAGCAAGTATGTAGGAATCAATGCACAGTTCACACAAGTGTTTGCTTCTTGAGGTGGAGAGAAATAGGTGAACTGACTCAACATTGAAAGTAAAAGAATGGTCCTCATAGAGGAAAAGCATCGATTGCTATATTTGTGCTAGAGCTTTGATTTTGAAAACATGAAACAATTTTGTCAACGGTAGTAATAAAGCATATGCATCATGTAAATTATATCTTATAAGTTGCAAGCCTCATGCATAGTGTACCAATAGTGCCCGCACCTTGTCCTAATTAGCTTGGACTACCTGGATTATCACCGCAATACATATGCTTTAACCAAGTTTCACAAAGGGGTACCTCTATGCCGCCTGTACAAAGGTCTAGAAAGCTCGCATTTGGATTTCTCGCTTTTGATTATTCTCAACTTAGACATCCATACCGGGACAACATAGACAACAGATAATGGACTCCTCTTTTAATGCTTTAAGCATTTGACAACAATTAATTCTTTTCTCATTAGAGACTTGAGGATATTTGTCCAAAACTGAAACTTCCACCATGAATCATGGCTTTAGTTAGCGGCCCAATGTTCTTCTCTCACAATATGCATGCTCAAACCATTCAACTCAGTGTAGATCGCCCTTACTTCAGACAAGACGAACATGCATAGCAACTCACATGAAATTCAACAATGAGTTGATGGCGTTCCCCAGTAAACATGGTTATCGCATAACAAGCAACTTAATAAGAGATAAAGTGCATAATTACATATTCAATACCACAATAGTTTTTAAGCTATTTGTCCCATGAGCTATATATTGCAAAGGTGAATGATGGAATTTTAAAGGTAGCACTCAAGCAATTTACTTTGGAATGGCGGGAAAATACCATGTAGTAGGTAGGTATGGTGGACACAAATGGCATAGTGGTTGGCTCAAGTATTTTGGATGCATGAGAAGTATTCCCTCTCGATACAAGGTTTAGGCTAGCAAGGCTTATTTGAAACAAACACAAGGATGAACCGGTGCAGCAAAACTCACATAAAAGACATATTGTAAACATTATAAGACTCTACACCGTCTTCCTTGTTGTTCAAACTCAATACTAGAAATTATCTAGACCTCAGAGAAACCAATTATGCAAACCAAATTTTAGCATGCTCTATGTATTTCTTCATTAATGGGTGCAAAGCATATGATGCAAGAGCTTAAACATGAGCACAACAATTGCCAAGTATCACATTACCCAAGACATTTATAGCAATTACTACATGTATCATTTTCCAATTCCAACCATATAACAATTTAACGAAGGAGAAACTTCGCCATGAATACTATGAGTAGAAACCAAGGACATATTTGTCCATATGCTACAGCGGAGCGTGTATCTCTCCCATAAAGTGAATGCTAGGATCCATTTTATTCAAACAAAACAAAAACAAAAACAAACCGACGCTCCAAGAAAAAGCACATAAGATGTGGCCGAATAAAAATATAGTTTCAGGGGAGGAACCTGATAATTTGTCGATGAAGAAGGGGATGCCTTGGGCATCCCCAAGCTTAGACGCTTGAGTCTTCTTGATATATGCAGGGGTGAACCACCGGGTGCATCCCCAAGCTTAGAGCTTTCACTCTCCTTGATCATGTTGCATCATACTCCTCTCTTGATCCTTGAAAACTTCCTCCACACCAAACTCGAAACAACTCTTTAGAGGGTTAGTGCACAATATAAATTGACATATTCAGAGGTGACACAATCATTCTTAACACTTCTGGACATTGCATAATGCTACTGGACATTAATGGATCAAAGAAATTCATCCAACATAGCGAAAGAGGCAATGCGAAATAAAAGGCAGAATCTGTCAAAACAGAACAGTTCGTATTGACGAATTTTAAAATGGCACCAGACTTGCTCAAACGAAAATTCTCAAATTGAATGAAAGTTGCGTACATATCTGAGGATCATGCTCGTAAATTGGCGTAATTTTCTGAGCTACCTACATGGAGGTGGACCCAGATTCGTGACAGCAAAGAAATCTGGAACTGCGCAGTAATCCAAATCTAGTACTTACTTTTCTATCAACGGCTTAACTTGGCACAACAAAACTCAAAACTAAGATAAGGAGAGGTTGCTACAGTAGTAAACAACTTCCAAGACACAAAATAAAAACAAAGTACTGTAGGTAAAAACATGGGTTGTCTCCCATAAGCGCTTTTCTTTAACGCCTTTCAGCTAGGCGCAGAAAGTGTGTATCAAGTAACATCGAGAGATGAAGCATCAACATCATAATTTGTTCTAATAATAGAATCATAAGGTAACTTCATTCTCTTTCTAGGGAAGTGTTCCATACCTTTCTTGAGAGGAAATTGATATTTTATATTACCTTCCCTCATATCAATAATAGCACCAACAGTTCGAAGAAAAGGTCTTCCCAATATAATTGGACAAGATGCATTGCATTCAATATCCAAGACAACAAAATCAACGGGAACAAGATTATTGTTAACGGTAATGCGAACATTATCAACTTTACCCAAAGGTTTCTTTGTAGAATGATCAGCAAGATTAACATCCAAATAATAATTTTTCAGGGTGGCAAGTCAAGCATATTATAAATTTTCTTAGGCATAACAGAAATACTTGCACCAAGATCACATAAAGCATTACAATCAAAATCTTTAACCTTCATCTTAATGATGGGCTCCCAACCATCTTCTAGCTTTTTAGGAATAGAGGCTTCGCGCTCTAGTTTCTCTTCTCTAGCTTTTATGAGAGCATTTGTAATATGATGCGTGAAAGCCAAATTTATAGCACTAGCATTAGGACTTTTAGCAAGTTTTTGCAAGAACTTTATAACTTCAGAGATGTGGCAATCATCAAAATTCAAACCATTATAATCTAAAGCAATGGGATCATCATCCCCAATGTTGGAAAAAATTTCAGCAGCTTTATCACAGGCAGTTTCAGCAGTTTTAGCAGTTTCAGGCAGTTTTTCGCGCTTTGCATTAGAAGTGGAAACATTGCTAACACCAATTCTTTTATTAGTATGAGTAGGAGGTGCAGCAACATGTGTAGCATTAGCATTACTAGTGGTGGTAATAGTCCAAACTTTAGCTATATTCTTCTCTTTAGCTAGTTTTTCATTTTCTTCTCTATCCCACCTAGCACGCAGTTCAGCCATTAATCTTATATTCTCATTAATTCTAACTTGGATGGCATTTGCTGTAGTAACAATTTTATTTTCAATATCCCTATTAGGCATAATTTTCGATTTCAAAAGATCAACATCAGAGGCAAGACTATCAACTCTAGAAACAAGAATATCAATTTTATTGAGCTTTTCCTCAACAGATTTGTTAAAGGCAGTTTGTGTACTAATAAATTCTTTAAGCATGGCCTCAAGTCCAGGGGGTGTATTCCTATTATTGTTGTAAGAATTCCCATAAGAATTAGCATAACCGTTACCATTATTATAAGGATATGGCCTATAGTTATTACTAGAATTGTTCCGATAAGCATTGTTGTTGAAATTATTATTTTTAATGAAGTTTACATCAACATGTTCTTCTTGTGCAACCAATGAAGCTAATGGAACATTATTAGGATCAACATTAGTCCTATCATTCGCAAGCATAGACATAATAGCATCAACCTTATCATTCAAGGAAGAGGATTCTTCAACAGAATTTACCTTCTTACCTTGTGGAGCTCTTTCCGTGTGCCATTCAGAGTAATTAATCATCATATTATCAAGAAGCTTTGTTGCTTCACCAAGAGTGATGGACATAAAGGTACCTCCAGCAGCTGAATCCAATAAATTCCGCGAAGAAAAATTTAGTCCTGCATAGAAGGTTTGGATGATCATCCAAGTAGTCAGTCCATGGGTTGGGCAATTTTTAACCAGAGATTTCATTCTTTCCCAAGCTTGAGCAACATGTTCATTATCTAATTGTTTAAAATTCATTATGCTACTCCTCAAAGATATAATTTTAGCAGGGGGATAATATCTACCAATAAAAGCATCCTTGCATTTAGTCCATGAATCAATACTATTCTTAGGCAGAGATAGCAACCAATCTTTAGCTCTTCCTCTTAATGAGAAAGGGAACAATTTTAATTTTATAATATCACCATCTACATCTTTATATTTTTGCATTTCGCATAGTTCAACAAAATTATTAAGATGGGCAGCAGCATCATCAGAACTAACACCAGAAAATTGCTCTCTCATGACAAGATTAAGTAAAGCAGGTTTAATTTCAAAGAATTCTGCTGTAGTAGCAGGTGGAGCAATAGGTGTGCATAAGAAATCATTATTATTTGTGGTTGTGAAGTCACACAACTTAGTATTTTTAGCGTTGGCCATTTTAGCAATAGTAAATAAAGCAAACTAGATAAAGTAAATGCAAGTAAACTAATTTTTTTGTGTTTTCGATATAGCAAACAAGATAGCAAATAAAGTAAAACTAGCAACTAATTTTTTTGTATTTTGATTTAGTGCAGCAAACAAAGTAGTAAATAAAATAAAGCAAGACAAAAACAAAGTAAAGAGATTGAGAAGTGGAGACTCCCCTTGCAGCGTGTCTTGATCTCCCCGGCAACGGCGCCAGAAAATATGCTTGATGGCGTGTATTTCACACGTTCGTTGGGCAACCCCAAGAGGAAGGTATGATGAGCACAGCAGCAAGTTTTCCCTCAGAAAGAAACCAAGGTTTATCGAACCAGGAGGAGCCAAGAAGCACGTTGAAGGTTGATGGCGGCGGGATGTAGTGCGGCGCAACACCAGAGATTCCGGCGCCAACGTGGAACCTGCACAACACAACCAAAGTACTTTGCCCCAACGAAACAGTGAGGTTGTCAATCTCACCGGCTTGCTGTAACAAAGGATTAACCGTATTGTGTGGAAGATGATTGTTTGCAGAGAAAACAGTAAAAACAAGTATTGCAGAGATTGTATTTCAGTAAAGAGAATTGGACCGGGGTCCACAGTTCACTAGAGGTGTCTCTCCCATAAGACGAACAGCATGTTGGGTGAACAAATTACAGTTGGGCAATTGACAAATAAAGAGAGCATGACAATGCACATACATATCATGATGAGTATAGTGAGATTTAATTGGGCATTACGACAAAGTACATAGACCGCCATCCAACTGCATCTATGCCTAAAAAGTCCACCTTCAGGTTATCATCCGAACCCCCTCCAGTATTAAGTTGCAAAGCAACAGACAATTGCATTAAGTATGGTGCGTAATGTAATCAACAACTACATCCTTAGACATAGCATCAATGTTTTATCCCTAGTGGCAACAGCACAACACAACCTTAGAACTTTCTGTCACTGTCCCAGTGTCAATGCAGGCATGAACCCACTATCGAGCATAAGTACTCCCTCTTGGAGTTAAAAGCATCTACTTGGCCAGAGCATCTACTAGTAACGGAGAGCATGCAAGATCATAAACAACACATAAGCATAACTTTGATAATCAACATAACAAGTATTCTCTATTCATCGGATCCCAACAAACGCAACATATAGAATTACATATAGATGATCTTGATCATGATAGGCAGCTCACAAGATCCGACAATGATAGCACAATGGGGAGAAGACAACCATCTAGCTACTGCTATGGACCCATAGTCCAGGGGTAGACTACTCACTCATCACTCCGGAGGCGACCATGGCGGTGTAGAGTCCTCCGGGAGATGATTCCCCTCTCCGGCAGTGCGGAGGCGATCTCCAGGATCCCCGAGATGGGATCGGCGACGTCTCGGAAGGTTTTCCGTATCGTGGCTCTCGGTGCTGGAAGTTTCGTCACGGAGGCTTTAAGTAGGCGGAAGGGCAAGTCGAGAGGGGGCACGGGGCCCCAGATGACGGCGGCGCCAAGGGGGGCCGCGCCGCCCTAGGGTTTGGCTCCCTGTGGCCCCACTTCCTTTCGTCTTCGGACTTCTGGAAGCTTCGTGAGAAAATAGGCCTCTGGGCTTTTATTTCGTCCAATTCCGAGAATATTTCTTTACTAGGATTTCTGAAACCAAAAACAGCAGAACAGCAACTGGCACTTCGGCATCTTGTTAATAGGTTAGTTCCAGAAAATGCACGAATATGACATAAAGTGTGCATAAAACATGTAGATAACATCAATAATGTGGCATGGAACACAAGAAATTATCGATACGTTGGAGACGTATCATCCAGTAGCTTTATGCAATGTCCAGAAGTGTTAAGAATGATTGTGTCACCTCTGAACATGTGAATTTTTATTATGCACTAACCCTCTAATGAGTTGTTTCGAGTTTGGTGTGGAGGAAGTTTTCAAGGATCAAGAGAGGAGTATGATGCAATATGATTAAGGAGAGTGAAAGCTCTAAGCTTGGGGATGCCCCGGTGGTTCACCCCTGCATATATTAAGAAGACTCAAGCGTCTAAGCTTGGGGATGCCCAAGGCATCCCCTTCTTCATCGACAACATTATCAGGTTCCTCCCCTGAAACTATATTTTTATTCGGCCACATCTTATGCACTTTGCTTGGAGCGTCGGTTTGTTTTTTTTTTTTTTGTTTGAATAAAATGGATCCTAGCATTCACTTTATGGGAGAGAGACACGCTCCGCTGTTGCATGTGGACAAATATGTCCTTAGGTTCTACTCATAGTATTCATGGCGAAGTTTCTCCTTCGTTAAATTGTTATATGGTTGGAATTGGAAAATGCTACATGTAGTAACTCTAAAATGTCTTGGATAATTTGATACTTGGCAATTGTTGTGCTCATGTTTAAGCTCTTGCATCATATACTTTGCACCCATTAATGAAGAAATACTTAGAGCTTGCTAATTTGGTTTGCATATTTGGTTTCTCTAGAGTCTAGATAACATCTAGTATTGAGTTTTGAACAACAAGGAAGACGGTATGGAGTCTTATAATGTTTACCATATGTCTTTTATGTGAGTTTTGCTGTACCGTTCATCCTTGTGTTTGTTTCAAATAACCTTGCTAGCCTAAACCTTGTATCGAGAGGGAATACTTCTCATGCATCCAAAATACTTGAGCCAACCACTATGCCATTTGTGTCCACCATACCTACCTACTACATGGTATTTACCCGCCATTCCAAAGTAAATTGCTTGAGTGCTACCTTTAAAATTCCATCATTCACCTTGCAATATATAGCTCATGGGACAAATAGCTTAAAAACTATTGTAGTATTGAATATGTACTTATGCACTTTATCTCTTATTAAGTTGCTTGTTGAGCGGTAACCATGTTTCTGGGGACGCCATCAACTATTTCTTGTTGGATATCATGTGAGTTGCTATGCATGTCCGTCTTGTCTGAAGCAAGAGAGATCTACCACCTTCATGGTTGGAGCATGCATGTTGTTAGAGAAGAACTTTGGGCCGCTAACTAAAGCCATGATTCATGGTGGAAGTTTCAGTTTGGACACATATCCTCAATCTCATATGAGAATAATAATTGTTGCCACATGCTTATGCATAAAAGAGGAGTCCATTATCTGTTGTCCATGTTGTCCCGGTATGGATGTCTAAGTTGAGAATAATCAAAAGCGAGAAATCCAAAATGCGAGCTTTCTCCTTAGACCTTTGTACAGGCGGCATGGAGGTACCCCATTGTGACACTTGGTCAAAACATGTGCATTGCAAAGATCCGGTAGTCCAAGTTAATTAGGACAAGGTGCGGGCACTATTAGTATACTATGCATGAGACTTGCAACTTGTAAGATATAATGTACATAACTCATATGCTTTATTACTACCGTTGACAAAATTGTTTCATGTTTTCAAAATAAAAGCTCTAGCACAAATATAGCAATCGATGCTTTCCTCTTTGAAGGACCATTCTCTTTACTTTTATGTTGAGTCAGTTCACCTATCTCTCTCCACCTCAAGAAGCAAACACTTGTGTGAACCGTGCATTGATTCTTACATACTTGCATATTGTACTTGTTATATTACTCTATGTTGACTATTATCCATGAGATATACATGTTACAAGTTGAAAGCAACCGCTGAAACTTAATCTTCCTTTGTGTTGTTTCAATACCTTTACTTTGATTTATTGCTTTATGAGTTAACTCTTATGCAAGACTTATTAATACTTGTCTTGAAGTACTATTCATGAAAAGTCTTTGCTTTATGATTCACTTGTTTACTCATGTCATCACCATTGTTTTGATCGCTGCATCCACTACATATGTTTACAAATAGTATGATCAAGGTTATGATGGCATATCACTTCAGAAATTATCTTTGTTATCGTTTTACCTGCTCGGGACGAGCAGAACTAAGCTTGGGGATGCTTGATACGTCTCCGACGTATCGATAATTTCTTATGTTCTATGCCATATTATTGATGATACCTACATGTTTTATGCACACTTTATGTCATATTCGTGCATTTTCGGAACTAACCTATTAACAAGATGCCGAAGTGCCATTTTTTTCTGCTGTTTTTGGTTTCAGAAATCCTAGTAACGAAATATTCTCGGAATTGGACGAAATCAAAGCCCAGGGCCTATTTTTCCACGAAGCTTCCAAGTCCGAAGACGAGACGAAGAGGGGCCACGGGGTGGCCAAACCCTAGGGCGGCGCGGCCCCACCCTTGGCCGCGCCGGCCTATGGTGTGGGCCCCCGTGCCGCCTCTTGACTTGCCCTTCCGCCTACTTAAAGCCTCCGTGACGAAACCCCCAGTACCGAGAGCCACGATACGGAAAACATTGAGACGCCGTCGCCGCCGATCCCATCTCGGGGGATCCAGGAGATCGCCTCCGGCACCCTGCCGGAGAGGGGAATCATCTCCGGAGGACTCTACACCGCCATGGTCGCCTCCGGAGTGATGAGTGAGTAGTCTACCCCTGGACTATGGGTCCATAGCAGTAGCTAGATGGTTGTCTTCTCCTCATTGTGCTTTCATTGTTAGATCTTGTGAGCTGCCTAACATGATCAAGATCATCTATATGTAATTCTATATGTTGTGTTTGTCGGGATCCGATGGATAGAGAATACTATGTCATGTTAATTATCAAGTTATTATACATGTGTTGTTTATGATCTTGCATGCTCTCCGTTTCTAGTAGAGGCTCTGGCCAAGTTTTTACTTTTAACTCCAAGAGGGAGTACTTATGCTCGATAGTGGGTTCATGCCTGCATTGACACTGGGACAGTGACAGAAAGTTCTAAGGTTGTGTTGTGCTGTTGCCACTAGGGATAAAACATTGGCGCTATGTCCGAGGATGTAGTTGTTGATTACATTACGCACCATACTTAATGCAATTGTCTGTTGTTAGCAACTTAATACTGGAGGGGTTCGGATGATAACCTGAAGGTGGACTTTTTAGGCATAGATGCAGTTGGATGGCGGTCTATGTACTTTGTCGTAATGCCCAATTAAATCTCACTATACTTATCATGTCATGTATGTGCATTGTTATGCTCTCTCTATTTGTCAATTGCCCGACTGTAATTTGTTCACCCAACATGCTTTTATCTTATGGGAGAGACACCTCTAGTGAACTGTGGACCCCGGTCCATTCTTTAATACTGAAATACAAATCTGCTGCAATACTTGTTTTACTATTTTCTCTGCAAACAATCATCTTCCACACAATACGGTTAATCCTTTGTTACAGCAAGCCGGTGAGATTGACAACCTCACTGTTTCGTTGGGGCAAAGTACTTTGGTTGTGTTGTGCAGGTTCCACGTTGGCGCCGGAATCTCTGGTGTTGCGCCGCACTACATCCCGCCGCCATCAACCTTCAACGTGCTTCTTGGCTCCTCCTGGTTCGATAAACCTTGGTTTCTTTCTGAGGGAAAACTTGCTGCTGTGCGCATCATACCTTCCTCTTGGGGTTGCCCAACGAACGTGTGAAATACACGCCATCAAATATCGCCACCATTCTTAGCCTTTGACCGCATGAAATGTAGCTCTTTTTTGAATTCACCGACCTTTGTATCTGAGAACCGTCTCCAAACCCTACGAGGCAAAGAAAATTAAATGAACAAGAGAGTTATTAGTTAATTACTTGAAGCTTAATTAGGAAATGAACGAAATAGGCCGATCGATATAGAGCGCAAATGAATGAAAACAATTACTTTTGAAGCATTTTTCTCATGTCGGCCCAAGTCGCCGCATCCATATTCAGAGAGTCGTGGATGAGACATTCTGATTTGTCAATTTTAATTACTAGCAGAATCCAGTGGAACCTGCGGACACGATACATGCACAGTACGTCATGCATAACTCATCAATTAGCCGGCCACATACCATGCATGGAGTAAACAAAAGAGAATGTGCTCAAGACATAAACACTCACCCAAAATGGTTAGGAAATAGAATATCACTTTTGAGTTGCTGCTTTGTAAGAAACCGCCACAGGTCTGCCTCCACGTCGGTGGGGTGATGCTGTAACGTATATCCATTAACGATGTGTGGGTCAATGAACCCAATATCATGGATGTTCCTTACTCTGCATTCCTTAATCTTCAATCTGCATGTATAATAGCGGACACAACAATATAGTTAGGACATATATATTGTGCAGGCAATATGAACGAGATGGGGTAGAAATAAATCACTTACAGAACGTAGCAACTGATGATAGATTTGTCGAGCTCGCGCAGATTGAAAAGCTGGAACAATTCACTCAGATGAATTTGTACAGAGTAATGTTTGAAGTGATGCTCATATCCAACTTCCGCATAAATATATTCTTTGGCGTTTTTATTTTTTATGTAACCCTTGTACCATTTCAGCAGACCTCTCATTTGTGGAGGTAGATCCTCTTCCTGCGCAGGCTCGACGAGAGGCCCATTCTTCACATATGTAAGTACTACCTCCTTCACTGGCGCCTCATCAAGGCCTAACAGTTCACGAAGAGTAATACCTAAGTTGGCCGCTTGTTCTCTGGCACTCGTTACAGTCAATCCCTGTGCTGCCGCAGCTTCTATGATTTCGGGGGCATCCGGACCGGCGGCTGTCACTATAAGCGGGGCAATCGATTGTTTACTTTGTTCCCCGAGCTGGGCAACAACTCGTTTCCCGCTTTGTGCACTTTGTAATTCCGCTTTATCGGCCTCCTCCCGCTTCTCTTCTCCTTGAATATGCGTGCCTGATTCTTTAGTTCACGTGCATAGTCGTCAGGCAGATTCTTTGCGGCTTGGGACGGTGTGTTCAAAAATGACTTAGCCCACTTCTTTTGCTCATCAGAAAATACTGGCTTGGGCTCGGGCTCTCTTTTCTTCTTGCAGCTCGCCTTCCATTTCTCTAAATCAGCAGCCGCGCCCGCCTCGACTTCCTCGGCACTACATTCCCAAGGCCTCGTGGGGAGAGGCTTCAGTGATACCTCCGGTACCTTTGTTTTCTTAGGTACGTAAGGGTCCGGGTTAATAATCCAGGACTGCTGCTTCTGCTTCTTCGCCGGAGGTGGATTGGGGGGCGGCGTACCCGCCCGGGGCGGACTAGGGGGCGGCGGCTGCTTACCCGCCGGAGGTGAATTGGGGGGCGGCGTCGGCCCTCGTGAAGGAGGTGTAGGTGAAGCACCACCACCACCACCGCCACCGCCGCCACCACCACCACCGTAGGGGGTGGACTTGTTGGCGCCTCGCCTGGAAACTTGATAAACTTCTTCTGCCATAGAATGAACTGGCGCTTGACATCTCCAAGTCTTGTCGCCCCTTCAGGTGTAGCAATGTCAATGTCCAGGTCCTCAAACCCTTGGACTATGTCCTCCACCGTGACACGAGCATAGCCATCTTGAATGGGGTTGTTGTGGTGGAGTGCTCCAGGTGGTAAAGCACTGCCGATGGCTACCTTCATGGACATGTTCCCGATAGGATAATACAGATGACATGCTTTCATCTCCTTTATATCGTCCACGGGGTAGCGAGGAGGCTCCGGTGCAGTAATTTCGACCACCAGAGGCTCCGGTGCAGTAATTTCGATCGTCGGTGCACCAGCCGATGGGGCCTCCGTGGAAGCCACGCTGCTTCTCCGCTGCTGGCTTCCGAGATCCAATGGATGATCTTCATGCTGCGCCCGAGCTGCATCTCTTTCGGCTACTAGTACACTCACGGTTTTCTTCATGACATCCATTTCCGATGCCAACCGCGCCACAACATCTGCTTCCCGATCCATCTTTCTCTTACGGCTTCTGTAACCGTACGGGTCATCGTTCTGGGGGAACCCTATTTTCCACGGAATGTGCCCCATGCCTCGTACACGTCCTCCGTGTTCAGGATTCCCGAGGGCTTTTGTCAGGGCGTCGTTCTCTCTGTTGAACTTGATCCTCCCCTCTTGAGCATCCCTCATTGCCTCAATAAGCTTTTGGGTGGGTGTAATTATTTTGCCCTGGTAAACACACTCCCCTGTCTCCGGGTTCAGCGATCCCCCATGCCCGTACCACCAGCTTTTGGCCCTTGGGTCCCATCCCTCCGTACCTGGACGGATTCCTCGCGCCCTCAGCTCGTTCTCCATCTTCTCCCACCTAGGCTGCCAAAAGCGATACCCTCCTGGCCCCATTTTATGATTGTACTCCTTCTTGGCCGCATTATCCTTATTTTTTTCGATATTTCAAGGAACTGCTCCGATTTCTTTTGCTTCACAAATTCTGGCCAATCATGTTGCAGTTTCTCATATTGTCCTTTGAAATCCGGAGTCTTGCCCTGCTTGACAAAGTCATGGGCTAGATTTTGCTTGTATTTCCGGAATGCGTTGGACATCTTAGAAAGAGCGAACTGTTTGACTAGCTTGCACCTCTCCTTGTTTTCCGCAATCTTGTTACCCTCCTCATCGTATTTGCGGTATTCCGGAGGTAGAACGAAATGTTCCATAAGCTTTTTGAAGCAATCTTTTTTTGTTCTCTTATCGACAAAAGTGAAACCAACACGTGCCTTCTTTGGCTCATTCCACTCCTGGACGGTGATCGAGACGTTGTCTCTAACAACGGCTCCGCATTGGCTGATAAACTTGGTGGCGTTCTTGCTGGGCTCCAGCGGCCTGCCGGTTGCTTCCTCGACAACATCGATGGTGCATGTTTCTCCTGCTTTCATCGTCTTGGTTGCGCCACGCTTTGACGACGACGTACTCGATTGTTTCGACGATCCGGCCGAGGGCTAAAATAAGAAAGAGAGGCGCGCGCGTTAGTACACACATATTTATTCAAATCAGTTAGTTTGTATCACCAGAGGCTCAATGTATAAATATATACCTCGGCGCCGGAGGTGGTTGCTACTTCCAATTGAAGATCGTCGTTTATCGACGTTTCTTCGGCACCATCTTGCTGACCATGCCCTTCATCTTCACCCTCAAGGTTCAGATAAGAAGAGATATCATCTTCTTCTTGTCCGGTCGGCACATATAGAACATCGCCTTTTATGATGCCGAAGATATGTTCTTCAGCGTCCGGATCATAGTTGTCCATAATCGGGTCAGCTCTATCGTCCGCCATATGTCAGTCCTGAAAACATGTAGTAAAAAAAATTAATTAAGTGCAGAAGGGGGGCGGTGGCGGTGGCGAAAGGGCGGTGCCAAAAGGAGGGGGCCGGCGAGCTGGAAGGGGTGGGAGAGGGTGTCGCGGAAGAGCGCGTGTGTGCGCCGGGAGAGATTGGAGGGGCCGGGGCGCCGGCGGGCGCCGCCCTAGCTATTGCATGTGTGCGTGTGTGGCGCGCGCCCCCGGCCGGCCGCCGGCCTCCCTCTCCCCCTGTCTGTGTGGCGCGCGCGCGACGGCGCCGGTGGGGAAGGACGACGGTACGGGGACGAAAAGTCGACGAGCACGGCGGGTCCGCGTGTCGAGCACGTACGATGGTTTTTTCGGCCGGGCGCCCTTCTTCCTCTCTCTGTGCGCGCGTCTCTGGCGGTGTCGTACGGTGGTTTCTTCCTCGAGCACGTACGGTGGTTTTTTCGGTCCGCGTGTCGAGCACGTACGGTGGTTGTGCGGGGTCGCGGTGTTTTTTTGGAAAAATTTGTAAGTGAAGATTTTTTGTTAAGTGAAGATTTTTGGTTAAGTGAAAAAAATTGTTAACTGAAGATTTTTTGTTAAGTGAAAATTTTCTTAAGTGAAGATTTTTTGTTAACTATATAGTTACTAATTCATATTTTACATTTTTGTTAAGTATAGTTCAAATAAAAAAGAACAAATAAACAAAACACAAAAAAAGAAAAAAAACCCGGCGGCTAGCTCTCTCTCTCTCCTCCCTCTCGGCGCCCCTCTCGCGCGATCTCTCTCTCCTCGGCCGGGCGCGTGCGACCCGGCGGCCAGCGCGCCTCCTCTCTCCGGCGCGCGCGTGCGCGTGTGCGCGCGTGCGGCGGCGATCGAAGAACGCCCACGGCGCGGCGGCAAGAAGACGAGACGACGTTACGTACGGGCGCGCGCGCGCGGTCGGTGTGAGGCGACGGCGGAGGCGGCTCGGCGCGCGGCGGCGGCCCGTGCGCGGCAACGGTCTCGAGGCGAGGGCGGCGGCGGCGGCGAGCAGCCGACGGTGGCGTCGGCGGAGCGCGCGGAGAAGAAGAGCGGAGAAGAAGAGGAATGGGGCGCCGGGCGCGCGAGCTTTTATGGGCGACCTTTAGTCGCGGTTCGGGACCAACCGCGACTAAAGGGGTACTTTAGTCGCGGTTGGCGACCCCAACCGCGACTAAAGGGTATTTTCGACGGGTTTTCGTTTCCCGCGGAAAAATACCCTTTAGTCGCGGTTGGTGAGGCCAACCGCGACTAAAGCTATTTTTCAAATTTCTTTTCTTTTTCAAAATGTTAAAAGTACATATAATATATCAAAAAATTCAGAAAAATAAAACTAATTAATTTCAAAATCTCAAAAATAAAAATAATATATCAAAAAATTCAGACAAATAAAACTAATTCATTTCAAAAATTAAAAAATACAAATAATATATCAAAAAATTCAAAAAATAAAACTAATTAATTTCAAAATCTCAAAAATACAAATAATATATCAAAAAGTTCAGAAAAATAGAACTAATTCATTTCAAAATCTTAAAAATACAAATAATGTATAAAAAAATTCAGAAAAATAAAACTAATTAATTTCAAAATCTCAAAAATACAAATAATATATCAAAAAATTCAGAAAAATAAAACTAATTCAATTCAAATTCTTAAAAATACAAATAATATATCCAAAAAATCAGAAAAATAAAACTAATTCAATTCAAATTCTTAAAAATACAAATAATATATCAAAAAAATCAGAAAAATTCTTCCCGCCACTTTCTTCCCGCCACTTTCTTCCCGCCTCTTTCTTCCCGCCACTTTCTTCCCGCCTCTTTCTTCCCGCCTCTTTCTTCCCGCCACTTTCTTCCCGCCTCTTTCTTCCCCCCTCTTTCTTCCCGCCACTTTCTTCCCGCCTCTTTCTTCCCGCCTCCTGTCTTCCCGCTCCCATTTTTCCCGCCATTTGTCACTACATATAGGTAGCCCGGCTTGGCCAGCATTATCACATCTCTACAATCTCTCATCACTCTCTCATGGCTTCCACCGCACCCACTCTAACCTACCAGCAGGTGGAGGAGCTTTGCGCCTCGAACTACCCTTGCCCACCGGGCTACCGCTCCCCGCGGAGCCTAAGCGCCGGCGGCGTGCCGGTCCCTCCCGTCCCTCAGGGTACTGCGCGCGGGGCGGCCATCACGAACCACTACTACCTCGACCTCACGCCGGAGCAGCGGATGAATCCCCGGCATCCCGATAACCAGCATACTTGGGATGCCTTCTTCATCAATCGGCGTGAGAGGGCGCTCGCCAGGTATGAGGAGGACGGTCTACCTCCTGGAAACTTCCACGAGGCCGGCCGTCGGCTATGGTGGTACGGCCGGACTCGCAGAGCGTCATGGACTACATCACGGCGGCGATATCCCCGCTGCGCTACCCTCGATTCGAGCCACGAGCGCCGCCCGACGACAGCGACGACAGCAGCGACGACGACGCCGGCAACTTAGAAGGCGCCGACTACCAGTACAACGGCGGCGGCTATGAAGACTACGAGTATGCATATTATACGCCTAGGCAGGAGTATGACTAAATCACTCCAAATTTCATGTATGCAGGAGTATGACTTAGTCACTCCAAATTTCCTGTATGCAGGAGTATGACTTAGTCACTCCAAATTTCCTGTATGCAGGAGTATGACTTAGTCACTCCAAATTTCATGTATGCAGTATGACTTAGTCACTCCAAATTTCTGTATGCAGGAGTATGACTTAGTCACTCCAAATTTCATGTATCATCAGTGCTATCTCGAGTCAATTGAATCATTCGAAAATGGACACCAAACACATCACGGGTAATATAATTCACATGATCCATTCAACAAAGTTTGGTACAATAAATTATTACACATCATTTCTTTCCTTGTGTCCCTGCTTGCTTACGATTGTGCCGTATCCATGGAGCATCCTCATCATTTAACTTAATGCTTGGGTCGGTGTTCACTTTGAAGGGCGGAATTTCAGCAAACATATTATAATCTTCTGACATGTCTGTCTTGTCCTCCACTCCCACGATGTTTCTTTTCCCTGAAAGAACAATGTGGCACTTTGGATCATCGCATGATGTACTGATCGTTTTCTTATCTTTCCGTTTCCTTGGTTTGCTACTCATGTCCTTCACATAGAAAACCTGAGCGACATCTTTCGCTAGGACGAATGGTTCGTCAAGGTAACCAAGATTGTTGAAATCCACCATTGTCATTCCGTATTGCTGGTCCACCTTTACCCCACCTCCTGTTAGCTTGAACCATTTGCACCGGAACAAAGGGACCCTAAAGGAGGGTCCATAGTCAAGTTCCCATATCTCCTCTATGTAACCATAATATGTGACCTTTTGCCCATTCTCGGTTGCTGCATCAAAGCGGACACCACTGTTTTGGTTGGTGCTCTTTTTATCTTGGGCGATCGTGTAAAATGTATTCCCATTTATCTCGTACCCTTGGGAAGTCGTTATAGTCGAAGATGGTGTCTTGGCCAACATGTACAGCTGATCTACAACATGTTCGTCATTCATTAAATATTTTCTCAACCAACTGCCGAAAGTCTCCATGTGGGCCTTCCTAATCCAGGATTCAGGCTTCCCCGGGTTGTCCGAGCGTAAAATATTCTTGTGTTTCTCAAAGTACGGAGCCACCAAGCTGGAATTGGTCAGAACTGTGTGGTGTGCTTCAGTCAGAGAATGGCCGTCCATACATATCGTTGATTTCCTTCCGATCGTGCCTTTTCCACTTAGTCTCCCCTCGTGCCGCGATCGAGGAAGACCAATCGGCTTAAGGTCAGGAACAAAGTCAACACAAAACTCAATTACCTCCTCATTTCCATAGCCCTTGGCGATGCTTCCTTCTGGCCTAGCACGGTTACGAACATATTTCTTTAATATTCCCATGAACCTCTCGAAGGGGAACATATTGTGTAGAAATACAGGACCGAGAATAGAAATCTCATCGACTAGGTGAACCGGGAGGTGCGTCATAATATTGAAGAAGGATGGTAGGAACACCAACTCGAAACTGACAAGACATTGGATCACATCGTTCTGTAACCGTGGTAGAACTTCTGGATTGATTACCTTCTGAGAGATTGCATTGAGGAATGCACATAGCTTCACAATGGCTACTCGAACATTTTCCGGCAGGAGCCCCCTCAAAGCAATCGGAAGCAATTGCGTCATAATCACGTGGCAGTCGTGAGACTTCAGGTTTTGGAACTTTTTCTCCGCCATGTTTATTATTCCCTTTATATTGGACGAGAATCCAGACGGGACCTTCATACTGCTCAGGCATTCAAAAAAGATGACCTTCTCTTCTTTGGTGAGAGCGTAGCTGGCACGACCTTGAAACCGTTCCGGATGCCGGTCATCAGGGTCTTTCAAACTTTGCTGGTCCTGCCGTGCTTCCTTTGTATCATTTGACTTCCCATACACGCCCAAGAAGCTTAGGAGGTTCACGCAAATATTCTTCGTAACGTGCATCACGTCGATTGCAGAGCGGACTTCTAGGACTTTCCAATATTCTAGCTCCCAGAATATAGATTTCTTCTTCCACATGGCTGCGTGCCCGTCAGCTCCCTTCGGAACTGATTGTCCGCCAGGACCCTTTCCAAAGATGACTTTCAAATCCTTGACCATATCAAATACCTCAGCACCAGTGTGTTCCGCAGGCTTCGGCCGGTGATCTGCCTTGCCGTTGTAATGCTTGCCTTTCTTTCTTACTGGATGACCTTTCGGAAGAAATCGACGATGCCCAAGGTACACGTTCTTCTTACAATTTGGCAAATGTACACTTTCAGTCTCATGTAAGCAGTGCGTGCATGCATTGTATCCCTTATTTGACAGTCCCGAAAGGTTACTAAGAGCAGGCCAATCGTTGATGGTTACGAAAAGCAACGCTCGTAGGTCAAATTCCTCTTCTTTGTGCTCATCCCACACACGGACACCAGGTCTGCCCAAGCTGTAAAAGTTCATCAACTAATGGCCTTAGGTACACATCGATGTCGTTGCCGGGTTGCTACTGGCATCATAATGAACTTCCGCTTCATGCACAACCAAGGAGGAAGGTTGTAGATGCATAGAGTCACGGGCCAGGTGCTATGGCTGGAGCTCTGCTCGCCAAAAGGATTCATGCCATCCGTACTTAGACCAAATCTTATGTTCCTTGCGTCAGCTGCAAAATCTTTGAACTCTCTGTCGATCTTTCTCCATTGCGTTCCATCTGCGGGGTGTCTCAACTCCCCGTCCGACTTACGGTCCTCTTTGTGCCATCGCAACAACTTGGTATGCTCTTTGTTCCTGAACAGACGTTTCAACCGTGGTATTATAGGAGCATACCACATCACCTTGGCGGGAACCCTCTTCCTGGGTTTCTGGCCCTCAACATCGTCACCAGGGTCATCGCCTCTGATCTTATAACGCAATGCAGTGCATACCGGGCATTCATTCAAATTCTCGTATTCACCGCGGTAGAGGATGCAGTTGTTGATGCATGCATGTATCTTCAGAACCTCTAAACCTAGAGGGCAGACAACCTTCTTTGCTTCGTACGTACTGGCGGGCAACTCGTTATTCTTTGGAAACATATTCTTCAACATTTTCAGCAAGTTTTCAAATGCCGAGTCAGCTACACCTGCCTGTGCCTTCCATTTCAGCAAATCCAGTGTGCAACCCAGCTTTTTCAGACCATCATCGCATCCGGGGTACAGCGCCTTCCTGTGATCCTCTAACATGCGATCCAAATTCTCCCTCTCCTTTTCAGTTTCGCAGCGTCTCCGTGCATCAGCAATGGTCCGACCAAGATCATCAACGGGATCATCACGTGCCTCTTCTTCACCTTCCCCTTCACCTTCAGCATCCTCCATGAAAGTATCACCGAAATGAGCAAGATAGCTTTCATCGATGAAATCATCCCCTTCTTCATCTTCTTCCATTATAACCCCTCTTTCTCCATGCTTGGTCCAACAATTATAGCTTGGCATGAAACCGTGCCGAAGCAGGTGCATGTGAACATCTCTTGAGGAAGAGTAACCCTTCTGATTCTTACAGTTAACACATCCAAAAGAAAACTCTGTTGTTCCGCGTCTTGGACTAACCATCCCTTAGAGGGTATTGTTAAAAGATCCTCGATTCCTAACGAAATGGATGTAGTAGTGGCTTGATGGAAGCCCAGAAAAAGGACTGACGTCTTGGGGCGCGCTAGCGCGCGTACTCTTCTTCTGTGAGACTCCATCCAAATCCACCACTTACTTGTTGGTTGGTGTTCCATTCTGTTATCTTAGACTATGCTGCCTTCTTCAATTCCATTCTTCGTCTCCCTAGTCGAAGTGCTTGTTCGCATTAGCCACTACGAGGAAATCTTTCAAACCCGTACTGAACTCGCCGGAGAGTCGGTTACCGTACATCCATTGCCGATTCATCTGCATTATTATAATATAAAATATATAATTAACCATCATGCATTTGTTAAACTAACTAGCTACAAACAATATAAATTAAACAATGAACTACACACATGCATATTTTATCAATGACACATCAAAGGTTCAAGTTGCTAACCGCGATCGAGGAGGAAAAAATAAATGAGAAAGCTCAAGTGTGGCTCCAACACTTCATATCATGTTTGTTTCATGCTCTTGGGGCATTTCATCAAACACCTTATGTGCATAAGAGGAACCAAAAGCAAACCTAACACTCACTTGTGAAGTTTGTGAAGAGAATGGCTCCAAATGGCTAAGTGTTGGCTGCTGGATGGGTATATATAGGGGAGGGGCTTTAGTCCCGGTTGGCCTGGCCAACCGCGACTAAAGGCCTTCGGGCACCTTTAGTCGCGGTTGGCCAGCCCCCCACGTGCACCAGCTGGCCACCGTGCGCCCTGGGTCCAGGCCTTTGGTCGCGGTTCGCCACACGAACCGCGACTAAAGACCCCATTAGTCGCGGTTCCTATAGCTTCGCGACTAATGGGGCTTCCCGGAAGCCTGTTTTTCTACCAGTGGTTCTACCGGCCGGCCGTAACTCTATGCACCTTTTCAGCCGTCTCCCGCCGTTGCCTAATTTCAGGTGTGCACCTGACCCTGGTGTTGCTGGCTAGTTAGTTTGCTACACGTTTCATGTTCAGTGCTAGTCTTTCTGCAAGTATCTTTTCCCTTTTGAAAATAATAAGCACTCCTAAATGTTGATGCAAAGTTCGATGGAGGAAGTCATGAGTAGTAGAAGTAGCAATTGAGTATGACAAGAACGGGACACCAAACCAGCCTTCCCCTAGCAACAAATAATCGTAGAACAAAGGCGGCTATATATATATATATAGAGAGAGAGACGAGAAGTTATAGGGAATTCAACATGCATAAAACAGAGATCTCCTAATTCTCTCGTCTCTGATGGTGTAAATGTGAACTAATTCTCAAAAAGAAAGAAAAAAAAAGCAAAATAATTTATCTACTATGATTGGAATGATGTTGGCCGAAAGGTACAGATTCTGCGAGAAAGAAAAAAAGGGTAGATGGGTGGATGGTTTCACTGTCCAAGCAAGAGAACCAGCTAGAATACATGTGTCCAAACTGGAATCCGATGCCATGTATTGTCCCTCCCTCCGTCTCATGAAACTTGTCTGAGATTTGTCAAAATTCAGATGTATTTAGTGTTTAGATACATCAAAATTTAGATAAATCTCAGACAACTTTTATAGAAAGAGGGAGTATGTATGTTCAGCGCAGTGGCTAGTTTCAGAATTCAGATGGAGAAGATGAACACAGGACAGACAGCCATATGCAGCAACACTGTGGTGTTTAACTGAATCTATCAATACATGAGCGCCCACGTTACAGATCGGCTGCCGCCCATGATGTGGCAGCATCGAATCTCTAGGTAGACGTACAGACCCCTCGTGGATGCCATCTCAGCATCGTCGTTAAACTGGCCAATTGATGTAAATTTATACTGTATATAAGCACATTAGGTAGTACACAGAGAGAGAGAGAGTGTGTGTGGATAAGTTGCCCGCGGAACGGAACAAAACAAAATTTCTTGTAATCACAATATCACATACAGCTCAGGAATCTGTGCGATGTAGATCGTCCAATAACGGGCTGATTCCGACATTCATGGTGTGCCTGCACCCCCTGCAAGCAGGATAGGCAGGTTCGATGTGCGTTAACAAATGTATTTCCTGTACAATTTGATTTTGTCGCCTGATGTGCAGTCTGCTGGTCTTGTCTGGCAGGGCCGAGCCGGCTAAATCCGGAGCCCTGTGCGAAACTCTAAAATGGGCCTTATACGTCAAGAAATTTTTGACTATTCAACATATTATAAGTATATGTCAGAGTATCTTACATAGAAGATAGATATATTAGGAAGCATACCTATTAAACTCCCGGTTGCATAATATTTTTTAACAACTTCATTCTTTTAGGGTTCTTCGAAAAATCTTCAGTAATATCCTCATAATAAATCTTCTCCAATACTTCACTCTCAAATGCAAGGGTCGAAGAATCAATATGAACAAACTGATTATCGGAGGATACTTTTGGTTTCTTTTAACAAACTTGTCAGTTGCCTATCTTTGGGATTGAATCAATTTGTCTTCCTTCTCTTTGTTCTTACGCTTCTGAAAAATCGGATTCAGGCTTCCATGTTGACTTCTACTACAAAAGAGATGAACAAAAATACATCACAATTAAACGAATTTGGGAATTAGGATAAAAATACCTAGGCTAGTACGTACGGCATCTAGTAGAGTGTTAGTCTAGTAAGGCTTACGGAAAAAGCAGACATGAAAAGAAACAGGGAGAGACATGATCGATCAGCGGGGAGAGGGACTCGGAGGGGCAATGGCAGTGCAGAAGCAGAACTGTCGCCACGGCGCCACAGAAGGGAGACGATGAGTGGATGGCGATTGACGAACTGCCCGCATCGCTTCCGCTTCATCTAGGGAGTCGAGCCAGATACACAGTTTCTCGACTGTCGATCGAATCGGTAGTTGGTGGACTCGAGTTCCTTGCCGTCGGCCTCGCTGGTTGGCTCACTCCATCGATTGGAAGGCCAAAGGCTAGGGCCGGCCGTTTTACGTTTTTTTTTTTTTGCTGAATATTTATATAGGCCTGTACCAAAATTTGGGGCCCCAAAAAATTTGGACCCTGTGCACTTGCACACTTTGCACTCCTGCTCGCTCGGGCCTGTTGTCTGGTAGGTCAAGTAGCTAGTAGCACACTGACTGAACTGACTCCAAGAGCTAGAAAAATTTCGACTTGGAGTAGCTAGTCTCATCAGTTTTGGCCCCTCCTTTGCTTCCAAAGTTGCAAGTTTAAAAGCGCGCTCCTTCGGCGGTGGGCACACACAGATAAGGAGAAGTAGAGGAGAATCATCATCGCGAGCACCGATCGCTCAGTACGTACAACATCTCGCCACCAACCAAACCCAGAGCTCCCAAAGTGATCGACCATCCATCCATGGCGTCTATGCTTCTCAAGGGCGTGCACAAGAGGCTGGGCCTGCCGACCATCAACATCTCCTGCTCCTCCGCCGACGCCACCTCCGTCGTCGCTAGCACCGGCCCTGGCAGCGGCAGCAGCCGGTTCAAGGAAGAGGATTCTTCAACAGAATTTACCTTCTTACCTTGTGGAGCTCTTTCCGTGTGTCATTCAGAGTAATTAATCATCATATTATCAAGAAGCTTTGTTGCTTCACCAAGAGTGATGGACATAAAGGTACCTCCAGCAGCTGAATCCAATAAATTCCGCGAAGAAAAATTTAGTCCTGCATAGAAGGTTTGGATGATCATCCAAGTAGTCAGTCCATGGGTTGGGCAATTTTTAACCAGAGATTTCATTCTTTCCCAAGCTTGAGCAACATGTTCATTATCTAATTGTTTAAAATTCATTATGCTACTCCTCAAAGATATAATTTTAGCAGGGGGATAATATCTACCAATAAAAGCATCCTTGCATTTAGTCCATGAATCAATACTATTCTTAGGCAGAGATAGCAACCAATCTTTAGCTCTTCCTCTTAATGAGAAAGGGAACAATTTTAATTTTATAATATCACCATCTACATCTTTATATTTTTGCATTTCGCATAGTTCAACAAAATTATTAAGATGGGCAGCAGCATCATCAGAACTAACACCAGAAAATTGCTCTCTCATGACAAGATTAAGTAAAGCAGGTTTAATTTCAAAGAATTCTGCTGTAGTAGCAGGTGGAGCAATAGGTGTGCATAAGAAATCATTATTATTTGTGGTTGTGAAGTCACACAACTTAGTATTTTCAGCGTTGGCCATTTTAGCAATAGTAAATAAAGCAAACTAGATAAAGTAAATGCAAGTAAACTAATTTTTTTTGTGTTTTCGATATAGCAAACAAGATAGCAAATAAAGTAAAACTAGCAACTAATTTTTTTGTATTTTGATTTAGTGCAGCAAACAAAGTAGTAAATAAAATAAAGCAAGACAAAAACAAAGTAAAGAGATTGAGAAGTGGAGACTCCCCTTGCAGCGTGTCTTGATCTCCCCGGCAACGGCGCCAGAAAATATGCTTGATGGCGTGTATTTCACACGTTCGTTGGGCAACCCCAAGAGGAAGGTATGATGAGCACAGCAGCAAGTTTTCCCTCAGAAAGAAACCAAGGTTTATCGAACCAGGAGGAGCCAAGAAGCACGTTGAAGGTTGATGGCGGCGGGATGTAGTGCGGCGCAACACCGAGATTCCGGCGCCAACGTGGCACAACACAACCAAAGTACTTTGCCCCAACGAAACAGTGAGGTTGTCAATCTCACCGGCTTGCTGTAACAAAGGATTAACCGTATTGTGTGGAAGATGATTGTTTGCGAGAAAACAGTAAAACAAGTATTGCAGTAGATTGTATTTCAGTAAAGAGAATTGGACCGGGGTCCACAGTTCACTAGAGGTGTCTCTCCCATAAGACGAACAGCATGTTGGGTGAACAAATTACAGTTGGGCAATTGACAAATAAAGAGAGCATGACAATGCACATACATATCATGATGAGTATAGTGAGATTTAATTGGGCATTACGACAAAGTACATAGACCGCCATCCAACGCATCTATGCCTAAAAAGTCCACCTTCAGGTTATCATCCGAACCCCCTCCAGTATTAAGTTGCAAAGCAACAGACAATTGCATTAAGTATGGTGCGTAATGTAATCAACAACTACATCCTTAGACATAGCATCAATGTTTTATCCCTAGTGGCAACACAACACAACCTTAGAACTTTCTGTCACTGTGTCCCAGGTGTCAATGCAGGCATGAACCCACTATCGAGCATAAGTACTCCCTCTTGGAGTTAAAAGCATCTACTTGGCCAGAGCATCTACTAGTAACGGAGAGCATGCAAGATCATAAACAACACATAAGCATAACTTTGATAATCAACATAACAAGTATTCTCTATTCATCGGATCCCAACAAACGCAACATATAGAATTACATATAGATGATCTTGATCATGATAGGCAGCTCACAAGATCCGACAATGATAGCACAATGGGGAGAAGACAACCATCTAGCTACTGCTATGGACCCATAGTCCAGGGGTAGACTACTCACTCATCACTCCGGAGGCGACCATGGCGGTGTAGAGTCCTCCGGGAGATGATTCCCCTCTCCGGCAGGGTGCCGGAGGCGATCTCCGGGATCCCCGAGATGGGATCGGCGGCGTCTCGTGGGTTTTCCGTATCGTGGCTCTCGGTACTGGAAGTTTCGTCACGGAGGCTTTAAGTAGGCGGAAGGGCAAGTCGAGAGGGGGCACAGGGGCCCCAGATGACAGGCCGCGGCCAAGGGGGCGCGCCGCCCTAGGGTTTGGCTCCGTGGCCCCACTTCCTTTCGTCTTCGGACTTCTGGCTTCGTGAGAAAATAGGCCTCTGGGCTTTTATTTCGTCCAATTCCGAGAATATTTCTTTACTAGGATTTCTGAAACCAAAAACAAAAACAGCAACTGGCACTTCGGCATCTTGTTAATAGGTTAGTTCCAGAAAATGCACGAATATGACATAAAGTGTGCATAAAACATGTAGATAACATCAATAATGTGGCATGGAACACAAGAAATTATCGATACGTTGGAGACGTATCATCCAGTAGCTTTATGCAATGTCCAGAAGTGTTAAGAATGATTGTGTCACCTCTGAACATGTGAATTTTTATTATGCACTAACCCTCTAATGAGTTGTTTCGAGTTTGGTGTGGAGGAAGTTTTCAAGGATCAAGAGAGGAGTATGATGCAATATGATTAAGGAGAGTGAAAGCTCTAAGCTTGGGGATGCCCCGGTGGTTCACCCCTGCATATATTAAGAAGACTCAAGCGTCTAAGCTTGGGGATGCCCAAGGCATCCCCTTCTTCATCGACAACATTATCAGGTTCCTCCCCTGAAACTATATTTTTATTCGGCCACATCTTATGCACTTTGCTTGGAGCGTCGGTTTGTTTTTGTTTTTGTTTGAATAAAATGGATCCTAGCATTCACTTTATGGGAGAGAGACACGCTCCGCTGTTGCATATAGACAAATATGTCCTTAGGTTCTACTCATAGTATTCATGGCGAAGTTTCTCCTTCGTTAAATTGTTATATGGTTGGAATTGGAAAATGCTACATGTAGTAACTCTAAAATGTCTTGGATAATTTGATACTTGGCAATTGTTGTGCTCATGTTTAAGCTCTTGCATCATATACTTTGCACCCATTAATGAAGAAATACTTAGAGCTTGCTAATTTGGTTTGCATATTTGGTTTCTCTAGAGTCTAGATAACATCTAGTATTGAGTTTTGAACAACAAGGAAGACGGTATGGAATCTTATAATGTTTACCATATGTCTTTTATGTGAGTTTTGCTGTACCGTTCATCCTTGTGTTTGTTTCAAATAACCTTGCTAGCCTAAACCTTGTATCGAGAGGGAATACTTCTCATGCATCCAAAATACTTGAGCCAACCACTATGCCATTTGTGTCCACCATACCTACCTACTACATGGTATTTACCCGCCATTCCAAAGTAAATTGCTTGAGTGCTACCTTTAAAATTCCATCATTCACCTTGCAATATATAGCTCATGGGACAAATAGCTTAAAAACTATTGTAGTATTGAATATGTACTTATGCACTTTATCTCTTATTAAGTTGCTTGTTGAGCGGTAACCATGTTTCTGGGGACGCCATCAACTATTTCTTGTTGGATATCATGTGAGTTGCTATGCATGTCCGTCTTGTCTGAAGCAAGAGAGATCTACCACCTTCATGGTTGGAGCATGCATGTTGTTAGAGAAGAACTTTGGGCCGCTAACTAAAGCCATGATTCATGGTGGAAGTTTCAGTTTGGACACATATCCTCAATCTCATATGAGAATAATAATTGTTGCCACATGCTTATGCATAAAAGAGGAGTCCATTATCTGTTGTCCATGTTGTCCCGGTATGGATGTCTAAGTTGAGAATAATCAAAAGCGAGAAATCCAAAATGCGAGCTTTCTCCTTAGACCTTTGTACAGGCGGCATGGAGGTACCCCATTGTGACACTTGGTCAAAACATGTGCATTGCAAAGATCCGGTAGTCCAAGTTAATTAGGACAAGGTGCGGGCACTATTAGTATACTATGCATGAGACTTGCAACTTGTAAGATATAATGTACATAACTCATATGCTTTATTACTACCGTTGACAAAATTGTTTCATGTTTTCAAAATAAAAGCTCTAGCACAAATATAGCAATCGATGCTTTCCTCTTTGAAGGACCATTCTCTTTACTTTTATGTTGAGTCAGTTCACCTATCTCTCTCCACCTCAAGAAGCAAACACTTGTGTGAACCGTGCATTGATTCTTACATACTTGCATATTGTACTTGTTATATTACTCTATGTTGACTATTATCCATGAGATATACATGTTACAAGTTGAAAGCAACCGCTGAAACTTAATCTTCCTTTGTGTTGTTTCAATACCTTTACTTTGATTTATTGATTTATGAGTTAACTCTTATGCAAGACTTATTAATACTTGTCTTGAAGTACTATTCATGAAAAGTCTTTGCTTTATGATTCACTTGTTTACTCATGTCATCACCATTGTTTTGATCGCTGCATCCACTACATATGTTTACAAATAGTATGATCAAGGTTATGATGGCATATCACTTCAGAAATTATCTTTGTTATCGTTTTACCTGCTCGGGACGAGCAGAACTAAGCTTGGGGATGCTTGATACGTCTCGACGTATCGATAATTTCTTATGTTCTATGCCATATTATTGATGATACCTACATGTTTTATGCACACTTTATGTCATATTCGTGCATTTTCGGAACTAACCTATTAACAAGATGCCGAAGTGCCGTTCCTGTTTTCTGCTGTTTTTGGTTTCAGAAATCCTAGTAACGAAATATTCTCGGAATTGGACGAAATCAAAGCCCAGGGCCTATTTTTCCACGAAGCTTCCGTCCGAAGACGAGACGAAGAGGGGCCACGGTGGCCAAACCCTAGGCGGCGCGGCCCCACCCTTGGCGCGCCGGCCTGGGTGTGGGCCCCGTGCCGCCTCTTGACTTGCCCTTCCGCCTACTTAAAGCCTCCGTGACGAAACCCCCAGTGCGAGAGCCACGATACGGAAAACATTCTGAGACGCCGTCGCCGCCGATCCCATCTCGGGGGATCCAGATCGCCTCGGCACCCTGCCGGAGGGGAATCATCTCCCGGAGGACTCTACACCGCCATGGTCGCCTCCGAGTGATGAGTGAGTAGTCTACCCCTGGACTATGGGTCCATAGCAGTAGCTAGATGGTTGTCTTCTCCTCATTGTGCTTTCATTGTTAGATCTTGTGAGCTGCCTAACATGATCAAGATCATCTATATGTAATTCTATATGTTGTGTTTGTCGGGATCCGATGGATAGAGAATACTATGTCATGTTAATTATCAAGTTATTATACATGTGTTGTTTATGATCTTGCATGCTCTCCGTTTCTAGTAGAGGCTCTGGCCAAGTTTTTACTTTTAACTCCAAGAGGGAGTACTTATGCTCGATAGTGGGTTCATGCCTGCATTGACACCTGAGACAGTGACAGAAAGTTCTAAGGTTGTGTTGTGCTGTTGCCACTAGGGATAAAACATTGGCGCTATGTCCGAGGATGTAGTTGTTGATTACATTACGCACCATACTTAATGCAATTGTCTGTTGTTAGCAACTTAATACTGGAGGGGTTCGGATGATAACCTGAAGGTGGACTTTTTAGGCATAGATGCAGTTGGATGGCGGTCTATGTACTTTGTCGTAATGCCCAATTAAATCTCACTATACTTATCATGTCATGTATGTGCATTGTTATGCTCTCTCTATTTGTCAATTGCCCGACTGTAATTTGTTCACCCAACATGCTTTTATCTTATGGGAGAGACACCTCTAGTGAACTGTGGACCCCGGTCCATTCTTTAATACTGAAATACAAATCTGCTGCAATACTTGTTTTACTATTTTCTCTGCAAACAATCATCTTCCACACAATACGGTTAATCCTTTGTTACAGCAAGCCGGTGAGATTGACAACCTCACTGTTTCGTTGGGGCAAAGTACTTTGGTTGTGTTGTGCAGGTTCCACGTTGGCGCCGGAATCTCTGGTGTTGCGCCGCACTACATCCCGCCGCCATCAACCTTCAACGTGCTTCTTGGCTCCTCCTGGTTCGATAAACCTTGGTTTCTTTCTGAGGGAAAACTTGCTGCTGTGCGCATCATACCTTCCTCTTGGGGTTGCCCAACGAACGTGTGAAATACACGCCATCAAATATCGCCACCATTCTTAGCCTTTGACCGCATGAAATGTAGCTCTTTTTTGAATTCACCGACCTTTGTATCTGAGAACCGTCTCCAAACCCTACGAGGCAAAGAAAATTAAATGAACAAGAGAGTTATTAGTTAATTACTTGAAGCTTAATTAGGAAATGAACGAAATAGGCCGATCGATATAGAGCGCAAATGAATGAAAACAATTACTTTTGAAGCATTTTTCTCATGTCGGCCCAAGTCGCCGCATCCATATTCAGAGAGTCGTGGATGAGACATTCTGATTTGTCAATTTTAATTACTAGCAGAATCCAGTGGAACCTGCGGACAAAATACATGCACAGTACGTCATGCATAACTCATCAATTAGCCGGCCACATACCATGCATGGAGTAAACAAAAGAGAATGTGCTCAAGACATAAACACTCACCCAAAATGGTTAGGAAATAGAATATCACTTTTGAGTTGCTGCTTTGTAAGAAACCGCCACAGGTCTGCCTCCACGTCGGTGGGGTGATGCTGTAACTGTTATCACCAGAATTTGACCAAGTCAGAGGTGGGCCGCGATCGAAGATGGGTGTGAAGAAATATATATAGAAGAAGTATGTGGATCGGCCTTTTTACCAAGTTGGGCTTAATTGCCCGTGTATCTGTAACATATTAGATCGTATCTTAGTTTAGAGATAGAATCTTAGTCGTGCACGGTTTAGTGCACGCCCGCATTAGAAAGTCCCCTGGACTATAAATATGTACCTAGGGTTTATGGAATAAACAACAACTCACGTTCAACCCCAAAAACAAACCAATCTCGGCGCATCGCCAACTCCTTCGTCTCGAGGGTTTCTATCAGGTAAGCGACATGCTGCCTAGATCGCATCTTGCGATCTAGGCAGCACAAGCCCCACGTTGTTCATGCGTTGCTCGTACTGAAGCGCTTTTGATGGCGAGCAACGTAGTTATCATTAGATGTGTTAGGGTTAGCATTGTTCTTCGTTTAAGCATGCTTACGTAGTGCAACCCTTGCATATCTAGCCGTCCTCACGCCTATCTCAGGTGTGGGGGCGGCACCCCGCTTGATCATTATTTAGTAGATCTGATCCGTTACGATTGCTCCTTGTTCTACAAGGATTAGTTTAATATCTGCAATAGTTTGGCCTTACAAAGGGGGGGAGGATCCAGTGGCACGTAGGGTGGCGTTCGCAAGTCCTAAACGGGATGTTCCTAGGATCAACTTCATGTTGGTTTTCTGGCCTTGTTTAGGATCGGCTTACGAGCACCGTGCGTGGCCATCTGGCCCAACCTGGAGTAGGATGATCCGATTATGTGGTGAAAACCCTAAATCGTCGTAGATCTCATTAGCTTCATCTTGATCAAGCAGGACCACCAAGTATTCGTACACCCCGTACGGATCATGGGTGGATCGGCTCTTTGAGCCGATTCACGGGATAACCGAGAGCCGATCGAGGCTCGTATTTAACGTTTACATGAATGCCCTGCAGGAAACTAAGCGAGGCATTCCCATCACCTTCCTGACCAGGTATAGGTCAGGTGGCACGCCCTTGCACTTCGCAACGCCGCGTGTGACCAGAAGAGAATTGCGGGCCGTCGCTCGGAGGGGTCTCAGCCAGCCGCAGCTCTAGGCTCCCCCGGCTCTACGGTGTTGACAAGGCGCTGCCGCCGGTGGGTTTTGGCAGTCAACACATTCGGCACGCCGGTGGGACAATCGTCTCGTCAACCACATCGCCATCTACATCGAGATGGCGGACGGCACGCCGTCACCTACGAGGATCTGCCTGACGACCTCAAGAAGCAATACAACGAGATCAAGGCTACCCTCGAAGCCGACCTCATCGGCTCGTATCACAGGACCCGTCCGCATGGCGTCACGCGGAAGGATTTCTCACCGGAAGGCGCACTCGACGAAGTGGACCTATCTGTCCCGTCAGAAGAACGTACCAGGGCCGTACGCCACGAGATTGGTGGCATGGTGGCTCACTCGTTGCGCCTCCATTCTGAGAGCCTGGTGAATACTTTGGAGCATGTCGCCGTTCGGATGATCAGGCAGGTCATGAAGAATCCGCACTCTTTGTTGGAGTCAGCTCTCAGGACCTACCAAGGGAAAGCGTCACCCCAGCCCCGCTTGCCGTTGTCGCGCACATCGGCGAGACTAGGAACGCGTAATTCACCTGCGCGTGCCGTTGACAGGGTTAACGGTACTCACCCCTGGAGGTGCCAACCAGGTCATTCATTCAACATCAACATGATAGAACTGGGGCACCCCCTTGATGAAGATAAGGGCGAAGGCAACTCCTCTTATGGCAAAGACAAGGAAGAAGCCGCTCCATGTGATCGGCCCCGACACCGCCAAAACATCCTGGTGATGATCAAGGTAGAAGCCGACGCTAGTAATCGGCCCGCTGTATCCGTATCGCCCGCTCTCCCAGTATGCGGAGTCGACCTTACGGGTGACGGGAAGCTGGGGTACGGGTTCACATCAGCTGATGAGCTAGAGGAAGTTGACATCGGTCCTGGGGATAAGCCTCGACCTACCTTTATCAGCAAGAAGTTAGATCCGCAGCTCAGGGGACAGATGATAGCCCTGTTGAAGGAATACCCGGATTGCTTTGCATGGGATTATACAGAGATGCCTGGTTTGGACAGGAGCATCATTGAGCATCGACTTCCCCTGAAGAAAGGATTTCGGCCGTTCCAGCAACGAGCACGTCAGATGAGGGCCGAGATTCTGGAAGAAGTCAAGAAGGAGATTGAGAAAATGTTGGCCGCCGGATTCATCAGGCCATGCAGGTATGCTGAGTGGATCTCCAGTATAGTTCCGGTGGAGAAGAAAGACGGCCGATGGCGTGTGGCCATCGATTTCCGAGATCTTAACAGGGCTACCCCAAAGGACGAATACCCGATGCCCGTGGCGGAAACATTGATAAACGCCGCGGCTGGCCACAAGGTGTTGAGCTTCATGGATGGTAACGCCGGTTATAATCAGATTTTCATGGCTCCAGAAGACATACACAAGACCGCATTCAGAGTACCAGGGGCAGTAGGCTTGTTCGAATATGTGGTCATGACCTTCGGGTTGAAAAATGCTGGTGCAACGTACCAGCGAGCCATGAACTATATATTTCATGATCTGATCGGCAAGTTGGTGGAGATCTATATCGACGACGTGGTGGTCAAATCGGTATCCATGGAGGGGCACTTGGACGATCTACGGCGCGTCCTAGAACGGACTCGGAAATTCGGGCTGAGGATGAACCCGAAGAAGTGTGCCTTTGGCGTGACGGCTGGTCAATTCCTGGGTTTTCTGGTTCATGAACGAGGAATTGAGATCGGCCTGAAAAGTCAGGAGGCGGTGCGTACCATGCAGCCGCCAACCACGAAAAAGGAGCTTCAACGCCTCATCGGCAAGATCAATTTCGTCCGGCGGTTCATCTCTAATCTGTCAGGACGAATCGAGCCGTTCATGGCGCTGGTGAAGACCAAGTCTGACGACGAGTTTCACTGGGGGGCAGAACAGCAACAGGCGTTTGACGAAATTAAGCGATATCTGACAACGCCGCCTGTGCTAGTTCCGCCCCAGCAAGACAGGCCATTCTACATCTACCTGTCAGTAGCTGATACGTCCATCGCTTCAGTAGTGGTGCAACTCTACGACGGCGTTGAGAGAGTCGTTTTCTACCTCAGCAGGAGGATGCTGGACGCGGAGACAAGATACCCTGAGGTCGAGAAACTCTGCCTCTGTTTATTCTTCACCTGCACCAAGCTCCATCACATCCTTCTGACGGCGGAGATCATCGTCATTTGTAAATCAGACGTCGTCAAACACATGTTGTCGGCCCCTGTTTTGAAAGGCCGACTCGGTAAATGGATGCTTGCGCTGTCAGAATTTGATCTCCGGTACCAGCCTGCGAAGGCAGTTAAGGGCCAAGCGTTAGCCGATCTCATCGCTGAACGGATCAGCACCAATATAGCAGCACTATCCATTCGTGCATGGGCTATGTTCTTCGATGGATCGGTTTGTGACGGTGGATGCGGCATCGGCATTCTACTCGTATCACCTCGGGGGGCAGAATACTCTTTCTCCATCAGATTATCTACCCCTTGCACCAATAACGTAGCAGAATATGAGGCAATACGTAAAGGAATGGAATTATTATTGGAAGCTGGAGCTGAAGCTGTAGAGCTCTTCGGGGACTCAAAGTTGGTAATTAACCAGCTCACGGAGGAGTATAGTTGCGAAAGTGAATCGCTGTTCCCATATTGGGTGGAATGCCGTGAGTTGATGACACAGTTCCGGTACATTAACTTCAATTGGATCCCGAGGTCCCGGAATACCGATGCCAACAATCTCGCACAAATGGCGTCAGGCTACATAGATATAGCCGACGGAGCAGAAGTTCAGATACAATTCCTGGAACAGAATGATTGGAGAGCCGAGATCTTCGATTATTTGAAAGATTCGGCTCGGGGGGCACCTAAACGGGTGAGATACAGAGCCATGAAGTACGTCCTTATAGGAGACGAAATGTTCTACAGGACATTAGAAGGATTGTTACTCAAGTGCCTAGGACCGACTGAGTCAAATCGGCTCTTACATGAGGTGCATGAAGGCGCCTGTGGAACACATCAGTCGGCTCATAAGATGAAGTGGTTGATCAGGCGATCAGGGTTTTATTGGCCCACTATGCTTGAAGATTGCTTCAATTATTACAGGGGGTGCCAAGCATGTCAGATGTTTGGAAAAATTCAGATGGTGCCAGCATCGGCAATGAACCCTATCATCAAGCCTTGGCCGTTTCGGGGGTGGGGCATGGATATGATCGGCAAAATCCATCCGGCATCAGGTAAAAAACATGAATGGATTTTGGTTATCACAGATTACTTCACCAAGTGGGTGGAGGCCGTCCCTATGAAAAAAGTAACATCAGAGGACGTGATCAAGTTTGTGAAAGAACACGTCATTCATAGGTTTGGAATTCCCCAGACTATCACGACCGATGGAGGTTCGGTCTTCACTTCTAAAGAATTCAGGAAGTTCTGTGATGACGTAGGGATTAAACTGATCCGATCATCCCCATACTATGCTCAAGCTAACGGACAGGCCGAGGCGTCCAATCAAAGCCTGATCAAGCTGATCAAGAGGAAAATTGACGAGAACCCTCGGGATTGGCACGAGAAGCTATCAGAAGCGTTATGGGCCTACCGCATGTCGTGCCATGGAGCTATAAAGACCTCGCCGTACCAGCTTGTCTATGGACAGGAGGCCGTATTGCCTTGGGAAATTACGGCTGGATCAAGACGCGTCACGTTTCAGAATGATCTGACAGCTGAAGAGTATGCAGCTTTGATGAGCGACACTATTGAGGACGCAACAGAACTCAGGCTTTGGTCGTTGGAGAAGATTAAGGAGAACAAAGCCAGGGTGGCTCGTGCTTACAACAAAAAGGTTAGGCCAAAGGAGTTCCAAGTTGGTGATCTTGTGTGGGAAGCTGTGTTGCCATTGGGAACCAGGGATAAGGCATATGGCAAATGGTCTCCTAATTGGCACGGCCCGTACAAAGTGGTCCAGGCCTTGAAGGGTAATGCGTACATGCTGGAGGAATTGAGCGGCGAAAAGTTCCCCGTGGCTGTTAATGGTCAACACCTCAAGAAATATTTCCCAAGCATGTGGGATGATGGACAGTAAGATGTGGGGGCCGATTTCAGAATCGGCCAGTGAAAAAAACATATATGCATCAGAGCCGATGCACAGGCATCGACTTGAGAAAACGTATGGAGATTAACAGTATGCAAGTTCAGCCGATGCACGGGCATCGACTTCAGAGAACAGAGCCGATACGCTGATATCGACTTTAGCGAAATAAGTTTATACAACAGTTTGGCCTCAGACAGCAAGATGAGCCGATATTTCGCCATTAGTTGAGGGATTTTCTTCATTGATAAGGGGATTCCTTACAAAGAAAGAGCCGATCGCTCGGGAAGGGAGAACAAAAGAAGGGTCTATTGACCAATCTACTATTGCTAGGCCTATACTAGTAGATCTTAATCTACGGGCCGTCGCTTCCTTCGTCGTCGTCCTCGGAACTCTCATCGGCACTACTGCCGATGGGTTCCTCGTCGCTGCTTCCGTAACCCTCTACGGGAGCTTCGTCTTCGTCTTCATCGTCGCTGCTGTCGTCGTCCCACCACATGCGGAGGCGCTTCGCTGGCGGGTAACCCTCGAGGGAGTCGTCGTCGTCGTCATCGTCTTCCTCTTCCTCTTCCTCAGAGGTGGGGCAGCCGTCCCAGGGGAACTGGTCGTCCTCGCTCTCCGACTCCAGTTCCCCGACGGCGAGGAACTGAAGACTTTCGTCCCCGCTGGTCAGGGACTGGTCGTCTTCGGACCAGACAGAGGAGGCATGGTCTTCCAGGTCCCATGCTTCTGGGGCGCGGATGTCCGGTGGCGTCTCGCGGGAGGAGGAGGACCCGTAGGAAAGCTCGGAGGAGGAGTCGTGGAAGACCGACGAGGAGGAAGAAGAAGAGGAAGACATGGCTGTGGGAGTTTGGGGGTTTTTGGTGCCGATGGCCAGAACAGAGCAGGATGGTGAAATGGCGAACTGCTCAGAGCGGTTAAATAAAAGGGGACCACGGTGAAAAAATTCAATGCCACAGCAGTTTTCGAGGAGGCAGTACTCAAAGACAACGGTTGAATTGTGCGGAGCAATTCTGCTCTGCCATGACATGACCCGACGAAAAATGCTGCAATGGTTCTGCTCTGCCATGACATGACCCGACGAAAGGAAAACATAATGATTTTGGAAATATCATTTCCAAAACCAGGGGCATGTGTTATCACCAGAATTTGACCAAGTCAGAGGTGGGCCGCGATCGAAGATGGGTGTGAAGAAATATATATAGAAGAAGTATGTGGATCGGCCTTTTTACCAAGTTGGGCTTAATTGCCCGTGTATCTGTAACATATTAGATCGTATCTTAGTTTAGAGATAGAATCTTAGTCGTGCACGGTTTAGTGCACGCCCGCATTAGAAAGTCCCCTGGACTATAAATATGTACCTAGGGTTTATGGAATAAACAACAACTCACGTTCAACCCCAAAAACAAACCAATCTCGGCGCATCGCCAACTCCTTCGTCTCGAGGGTTTCTATCAGGTAAGCGACATGCTGCCTAGATCGCATCTTGCGATCTAGGCAGCACAAGCCCCGCGTTGTTCATGCGTTGCTCGTACTGAAGCGCTTTTGATGGCGAGCAACGTAGTTATCATTAGATGTGTTAGGGTTAGCATTGTTCTTCGTTTAAGCATGCTTACGTAGTGCAACCCTTGCATATCTAGCCGTCCTCACGCCTATCTCAGGTGTGGGGGCGGCACCCCGCTTGATCATTATTTAGTAGATCGATCCGTTACGATTGCTCCTTGTTCTACAAGGATTAGTTTAATATCTGCAATAGTTTGGCCTTACAATGGGGGGAGGATCCAGTGGCACGTAGGGTGGCGTTCGCAAGTCCTAAACGGGATGTTCCTAGGATCAACTTCATGTTGGTTTTCTGGCCTTGTTTAGGATCGGCTTACGAGCACCGTGCGTGGCCATCTGGCCCAACCTGGAGTAGGATGATCCGATTATGTGGTGAAAACCCTAAATCGTCGTAGATCTCATTAGCTTCATCTTGATCAAGCAGGACCACCAAGTATTCGTACACCCCGTACGGATCATGGGTGGATCGGCTCTTTGAGCCGATTCACGGGATAACCTGAGAGCCGATCGAGGCTCGTATTTAACGTTTACATGTATGCCCTGCAGGAAACTAAGCGAGGCAATCTCATCACCTTCCCCAGGTATAGGTCGGGTGGCACGCCCTGCACTTCGCAACGCCGCGTGTGACCAGAAGAGCATTGCGGGCCGTCGCTCGGAGGGTCTCAGCCGCCTCTAGGCTCCCCCCGGCTCTACAGTGTTGACAAGGCCGCTGCCCGCCGGTGGGTTTTGGCAGTCAACAGTAACGTATATCCATTAACGATGTGTGGGTCAATGAACCCAATATCATGGATGTTCCTTACTCTGCATTCCTTAATCTTCAATCTGCATATATAATAGCGGACACAACAATATAGTTAGGACATATATATTGTGCAGGCAATATGAACGAGATGGGGTAGAAATAAATCACTTACAGAACGTAGCAACTGATGATAGATTTGTCGAGCTCGCGCAGATTGAAAAGCTGGAACAATTCACTCAGATGAATTTGTACAGAGTACTGTTTGAAGTGATGCTCATATCCAACTTCCGCAAAAATATATTCTTTGGCGTTTTTATTTTTTATGTAACCCTTGTACCATTTCAGCAGACCTCTCATTTGTGGAGGTAGATCCTCTTCCTGCGCAGGCTCGACGAGAGGCCCATTCTTCACATATGTAAGTACTACCTCCTGCACTGGCGCCTCATCAAGGCCTAACAGTTCACGAAGAGTAATACCTAAGTTGGCCGCTTGTTCTCTGGCACTCGTTACACTCAATCCCTGTGCTGCCGCAGCTTCTATGATTTCGGGGGCATCCGGACCGGCGGCTGTCACTATAAGCGGGGCAATCGATTGTTTACTTTGTTCCCCGAGCTGGGCAACAACTCGTTTCCCGCTTTGTGCACTTTGTAATTCCGCTTTATCGGCCTCCTCCCGCTCTCTCTTCTCCTTGAATATGCGTGCCTGATTCTTTAGTTCACGTGCATAGTCGTCAGGCAGATTCTTTGCGGCTTGGGACGGTGTGTTCAAAAATGACTTAGCCCACTTCTTTTGCTCATCAGAAAATACTGGCTTGGGCTCGGGCTCTCTTTTCTTCTTGCAGCTCGCCTTCCATTTCTCTAAATCAGCAGCCGCGCCCGCCTCGACTTCCTCGGCACTACATTCCCAAGGCCTCGTGGGGAGAGGCTTCAGTGATACCTCCGGTACCTTTGTTTTCTTAGGTACGTAAGGGTCCGGGTTAATAATCCAGGACTGCTGCTTCTGCTTCTTCGCCGGAGGTGGATTGGGGGCGGCGTCTGCTTACCCGCCCGGGGCGGACTGGGGGGCGGCGGCTGCTTACCCGCCGGAGGTGAATTGGGGGCGGCGTCGGCCCTCGTGAAGGAGGTGTAGGTGAAGCACCACCACCACCACCGCCACCACCGCCACCACCACCGTAGGGGGTGGACTTGTTGGCGCCTCGCCTGGAAACTTGATAAACTTCTTCTGCCATAGAATGAACTGGCGCTTGACATCTCCAAGTCTTGTCGCCCCTTCAGGTGTAGCAATGTCAATGTCCAGGTCCTCAAACCCTTGGACTATGTCCTCCACCGTGACACGAGCATAGCCATCTTGAATGGGGTTGTTGTGGTGGAGTGCTCCAGGTGGTAAAGCACTGCCGATGGCTACCTTCATGGACATGTTCCCGATAGGATAATACAGATGACATGCTTTCATCTCCTTTATATCGTCCACGGGGTAGCGAGGAGGCTCCGGTGCAGTAATTTCGACCACCAGAGGCTCCGGTGCAGTAATTTCGATCGTCGGTGCACCAGCCGATGGGGCCTCCGTGGAAGCCACGCTGCTTCTCCGCTGCTGGCTTCCGAGATCCAATGGATGATCTTCATGCTGCGCCCGAGCTGCATCTCTTTCGGCTACTAGTACACTCACGGTTTTCTTCATGACATCCATTTCCGATGCCAACCGCGCCACAACATCTGCTTCCCGATCCATCTTTCTCTTACGGCTTCTGTAACCGTACGGGTCATCATTCTGGGGGAACCCTATTTTCCACGGAATGTGCCCTGATGGGGATACACCCAAGGGGGTGGGTCGCCAGTCCCACTCGCCGTGAAGACGAAGGCCCAGGTGGACTGCCAGTCGCCCAAGCGACTGGGCCCAAAGGCGACTGGGCCGCGATCCTAAGGAGAAGATCTGTGCGACTGGATTAGAAGATTACTTGCTAGGGGGTTAACGAATCCCGGATTAATAGCAACGAATATGATTTGGAGTTATCGCCATGTAACCCTAAGTCGGGGGTGTCTATATAAACCCCCGAGCTTAAACCCTAGAGGACACTTGATTTGAGATCTAATCTCTCTTTGTAAGCTCACGGCGTAGCCGCCGACTGAGCCCCCCCATTGTAATTCTCCACTGAGCAATAAGATCTAGCAGGACGTAGGCCTTTTACTCTCCGGAGGGGCTGAACCTGGGTAAAGCCCTTGCGTCTCTTGCACCTCGACCCGTAGATGGCGATGTTCCCTTCCCCTCGCATCAACGAAGTGCTACCCCCTGTAGCATCTGCCGTGGCCACATCCACGACAGTGGCGCCCACCGTGGGGCATGGGACATCAAGCCTCCGAGCTACGGCGAGGCCCTACTCGCCAGTGCGGCGGCCGGTTGCTTCCGGCAGGATGATCGCCACCGGCAATTTCTTCCACATCCAGCCGAGCACCTACCGACCCGCCTCGTCGCCTCTCAAGCACGCCTGGATGGTGCCGATCGGCTCCATCAACCTCTTCGTTGGGCTCGCCGGCGTTAGCGACCCCTCTGAGCCTCGCCCCAGTCGCTCGCACGACCCCTTCGCGCCAGGGCAGCTCCTCACTGCTACTCGCCCGGTCACCGGCGAGGTATACGCGGAGGCTGAGGCGGCCCTGGAAGACGATGCCGAGTCGGCGGTCGTGGCACCGACTGCCAACTCCACCATTGCCTCGGCAGCCGCCGACTCCGCCGACACCGCTCCAACCGCCGACTCCACCGACACCATCCCAGTCATCGACTCCGTCATCGCCGCGATCGACGCCGACTTCACCGACATCATCGCTATAACGTCGGTTGCAGGATCCACCGCTGCGTCCCCAACTGCTCGCTCCATCGCCACAGCGTCAACCAAGGACTCTATCTCCTTGGTCTCCCACCCGAGCGACTTCGAAGGTGGCTTCGAGGACGACTCCATCCTCTCCCTCTTCGGCAGCGACTCCGACTCAGACTCCGTCGAGGCCCCACGCTACCACTACCCAACCGCAGTCTTCATGGCAGGAGGTGAAGAAGAGCACCCAGTCGACGCTTTCACCACTCCCCTCCCTGCAACCGCCACCGTCACCGAGATCGAGGCGCACCGGGCGGCCCTCGAGGAGCAGAGGAAGAAGGAGCTCGCCGAAAGGCAGAAATTCCGCCTCGAGCAAGATGAGGTGCGAGCCGTATCCCACTATCGCCAGCAGCGAAACCGCCGGCGCATGGAGCGCGCCCGTGCGAACGACTTTCCCAGCGCACGCCTTAACTTCGACGACCCAGACGGAGAAATCCGGGTCGCCCGAGTCCAAAACCCTGACATCCCGGAAGGAAGTCGGGCTGCTGCAGATAGAGCGGCGCACGGAGCACCTCCGCCACCCCCACCACCACCACCCGAAGTTCCTCGGGCAGAAGTCGACGCCAACGGCCTACCACTGCACTCGTCTCCAGCCGACAACGTTGCAGCTGCGCAGGCTGTCCTCGCAAGAATCCCCGAAACGGGAGACGGTGCAATCCTCGTCCAGCACGCCAAGGCTTTGGTAGCCAAGGCATTGGAGCAGCAACACGCCGCAGCCGACTCGCAAGGGCGACTCTATTCGCGCACATCCGCCAGTCGCGCGGCGTCGTCAGACGCGGCAAACCGCGCAATCGTCAACGCCAACAATGGCCCGCCCCCAGCACCGCGCGCGGCCCACTCGTCTAACAACCGAGTCGAGCCGCGCCCCGCGCGGGTGATGGTCGCCGCCAACGGGCAGCCAGTCGACGCCCGAACCCACATCGTCAACGATCAAGAATGGCGGGCGCGCAACCGATTGAACGACCGCCACGCCGATGAAGCCCCGCGCCAGAGCGCGTTCACCCGAATCGGCCCCGCTTGCTTCGGACCGATGATCAGAGGCGAGCCGTACCCTGTGGGGTTCAAAGGACCCCGCGACATCGAGAAGTACGACACACACATCGACCCTACCGTCTGGATCGACTCGTACGCCATGGCAATGGGGATCCAGGGCCACTCCGAGCTACTCGCAGCACGCTACCTGCCCCTCATGATGGACGGCGTCAATCGCCACTGGTTCAACACCCTCACCGTCAACAGCATCGACTCCTGGGAAGAAGCTCGCGCCGCATTCATCCAGCACTTCGCCAGCGCATACACCCGTGCCACAACCATAGAAGACCTGGATCGCTGCGTCCAAGGCCCGCGCGAGTCGACCCGCCGGTGGGTGCAACGCTGGCAGGACATGTGGACGACCTCCAGCGGCATCAGCACGGACACGGCAATCTACTGCTTTCGACGCTGCTGCCGGTATGAACCATTAAGCGCCAAACTCCGTCGCGTCAGTAGGGATAATATCTCAATCTCCGAACTCTTCGACATCGCCACCCGCTACGCCGACGAAGACCCTACAGTCGACTCGGACGACGAGTACGGTCAACGACGCAATCGCCGCCCTGCACACACGGAGCCCCGGCGTGGCGACTACCGATTCGCCGGCCGGTCCAACAACGGCAAGCGTCGCGGAGAGGGAGGACACAACGAGCTGGTCGCCACCACCGACTACGAGCAGCGCGAGCCAAAATCATTCCGGCGCGACACCCGCGCACCTCGGGAGGACCGGCCCCAACCCAAGCGCTTCGACGCCCGCAGCCTCCTAGACGCACCATGCATCTATCACAGCAAGGAGGGCAAGCCCGCCAATCACACGACGGGAAATTGCTACTCCCTGAAGCAGATAGAAAGAGCTCGCCGCGCCAAGGAAAACGACGGCGGCAACCAGCACAAAGACCGCGCCAAAGACCAAGACCAGCACAAGGGAGAGGGCTTCGGTCGCAGCGCCGGCTCGCTCCACACCTTCACCGGGGTCGGCGACCGGCGGGACAGGAAGGTCCTCGCAAGGGCTGTGGCGGTACACGCAGTCATACTTTCTGACGTGCCCCGGTGGCTTAACTGGTCCGAGCAAAGCATTACATGGAGCCGCGAAGACCACGCCCCCCGCATCGAGTACCCCGGGCGAGTGGCGCTAGTCGTCAGGCCTAAGGTCGCCGACTACTGGCTACCAAAAACCCTGATGGACGGGGGAAGCTCCATCAACATTATGTACTACGAAACCTTCCAGCGGCTTGGCCTACCAGACTCACGCCTCGAGAACACCAAGGTTACGTTCCACGGCATCGTCCCTGGGCGGAAGGCCTTCCCGATCGGCAAAGTGACGTTGCCAGTCACCTTCGGCACGCCCGTGAACTACCGCACCGAGCGGATAACGTTCGAGGTGGTGAACTTCCGCAGCTCCTACCACTGCGTACTCGGCCGGCAGGCGTTCGCCCGCTTCATGGCGACCCCACACTACGCATACAACATGATGAAGATGCCAGGGCCTCGAGGCGTCATCACCGTCCACGGCGACCCGGAGATGGCGCTGGAATGCGAGGATGACAGCGCCAAGCTCGCCGACGCCGTCATCGCCGACGAACAAGACAACTCCGCCGAGCTCGCCAAGTACCCAGTCGACCGCAACGACCCCGCCATCCTGGAGAAACCAACCGAGCTCGACTCGTCCGCAACAACCTTCAAGGCCGCAGCAGGCACTCGCCAAGTAGATCTTGTAGAAAATGATCCAAGTAGGCAAGTTACCATTGGGACGGGCCTGTCCGCCCAATAGGAAAGCGCGCTCATCAAGTTCCTCCGTGAGAATCGAGATATCTTTGCATGGAAACCGTCTGACATGCCAGGTGTCCCGAGAGAACTTGCTGAGCACAAATTACACGTCGATCCCACCGCGCGACCCGTTAGGCAGGCAATGCGCCCTGTGGGAGAAGAACGGCGACGCGCAATCGCCGAAGAAGTAAACCGGCTACTCGCTGCCGGCTTCATCATAGAAATCAAGCACCCAAAATGGCTGGCAAACCCAGTCCTAGTGCTAAAGAAAAACAAGACGTGGCGAATGTGTATCGACTACACAAGCCTCAACAGTGCGTGTCCCAAGGACCCATTCGTCCTACCGCGAATCGACCAGATTATCGACGCGGTCGCCGGGTCCGAGTCGCTGTGCTTCCTTGATGCGTACTCCGGGTACAATCAAATAAAGATGGCCAAGGAAGACCAAGAGAAGACAGCATTCATCACGCCCCTAGGCGCCTACTGCTACACGTCCATGACCTTCGGCCTCAAGAACGCCGGAGCAACATACCAGCGGTGCATGAACAGCTGCTTGGAAAGCCAAATCGGCCGCAATGTGCATGTGTACATCGACGACGTGGTGGTCAAATCGACTCGCCAGGCCGACCTCGTCAGCGACCTCACCGAAACATTCGCCAACTTACGGCGGTACAAGATCAAGCTCAACCCTTTGAAATGCACCTTCGGGGTTCCATCAGGACAACTGCTAGGCTACGTCGTCTCCAAGCGAGGCATCGAGCCCAACCCGGAGAAGACACTGGCGGTCATGCGCACCAAGCAGCCGACTTGCCTAGTCGACGCGCAAAAACTCGCCGGTCGAGTCGCCGCCCTCAGTCGCTTCATACCCCGGCTCGGAGACAAGGCCATGCCGCTATACCGCTTGCTCAAGAAATCAGAATCATTCAGGTGGACAGACGAGGCGCAGCGGGCCCTGGAAGAACTCCAGCACGCTCTCTCGAACGCCCCTATCCTCGCAGCCCCGCTGCCAAAAGAAACCATGCTCCTATATGTCGCCGCGTCGAATCGCGCTATAAGCGCGGTCATGGTCGTCGAACGGAAGGAAGAAGGAAGGGAGCAACTGGTACAACGCCCGGTCTACTACATCAGCGAAGCCCTGATCGAGTCCAAGCAGCGGTATCCGCACTACCAAAAGTTGGTGTACGCAGTCCTCAGGGCCCAGCGGCGACTGGCCCCTTACTTCCACGAGCACCCCATCAAGGTAGTCGCCTCAACACCACTCGCCGACATCATCCGAAATCGCGACGCAACCGGCCGGATCGCCAAGTGGGCAGTCGAGCTCGGCGTCCACAACATCACCTACGAGTCGCGCCACGCCATCAAATCTCAGGCACTCGCCGACTTCCTCGCCGATTGGGAAGAGGCCCAGCAGCCAAGCTCCCTGATACGTCTCCAACGTATCGATAATTTCTTGTGTTCCATGCCACATTATTGATGTTATCTACATGTTTTATGCACACTTTATATCATATTCGTGCATTTTCTGGAACTAACCTATTAACAAGATGCCGAAGTGCCAGTTCTGTTCTGCTGTTTTTGGTTTCAGAAATCCTAGTAAAGAAATATTCTCGGAATTGGACGAAATAAAAGCCCAGAGGCCTATTTTCTCACGAAGCTTCCAGAAGACCGAAGACGAGACGAAGAGGGGCCACGGGAGCCAAACCCTAGGGCGGCGCGGCCCCCTTGCCGCGCGGCCTGTGGTGTGGGCCCCCGTGCCGCCTCTTGACTTGCCTTTCCGCCTACAAATAGCCTCCGTGACGAAACCCCCGGACCGAGAGCCACGATACGGAAAACATTACGAGACCGTCGCGCCGATCCCATCTCGGAGGATCCGGAGATCGCCTCCGGCACCTGCCGGAGAGGGGATTCATCTCCCGGAGGACTCTACGCCGCCATGGTCGCCTCCGGTGTGATGTGTGAGTAGTCTACCCCTGGACTATGGGTCCATAGCAGTAGCTAGATGGTTGTCTTCTCCCCATTGTGCTATCATTGTCGGATCTTGTGAGCTGCCTATCATGATCAAGATCATCTATATGTAATTCTATATGTTGCGTTTGTTGGGATCCGATGAATAGAGAATACTTGTTATGTTGATTATCAAAGTTATGCTTATGTGTTGTTTATGATCTTGCATGCTCTCCGTTACTAGTAGATGCTCTGGCCAAGTAGATGCTTTTAACTCCAAGAGGGAGTACTTATGCTCGATAGTGGGTTCATGCCCATTGACACAGGACAGTGAGAAAGTTCTAAGGTTGTGTTGTGCTGTTGCCACTAGGGATAAAACATTGATGCTATGTCTAAGGATGTAGTTGTTGATTACATTACGAACCATACTTAATGCAATTGTCTGTTGTTTGCAACTTAATACTGGAGGGGGTTCGGATGATAACCTGAAGGTGGACTTTTTAGGCATAGATGCAGTTGGATGGCGGTCTATGTACTTTGTCGTAATGCCCAATTAAATCTCACTATACTCATCATGATATGTATGTGCATTGTCATGCTCTCTTTATTTGTCAATTGCCCAACTGTAATTTGTTCACCCAACATGCTGTTCGTCTTATGGGAGAGACACCTCTAGTGAACTGTGGTCCCCGGTCCAATTCTCTTTACTGAAATACAATCTACTGCAATACTTGTTTTTATGTTTTCTCGCAAACAATCATCTTCCACACAATACGGTTAATCCTTTGTTACAGCAAGCCGGTGAGATTGACAACCTCACTTTCGTTGGGGCAAAGTAGTTTGGTTGTGTTGTGCAGGTTCCACGTTGGCGCCGGAATCTCGGTGTTGCGCCGCACTACATCCCGCCGCCATCAACCTTCAACGTGCTTCTTGGCTCCTCCTGGTTCGATAAACCTTGGTTTCTTTCTGAGGGAAAACTTGCTGCTGTGCTCATCATACCTTCCTCTTGGGGTTGCCCAACGAACGTGTGAAATACACGCCATCAAGCATATTTTCTGGCGCCGTTGCCGGGGAGATCAAGACACGCTGCAAGGGGAGTCTCCACTTCTCAATCTCTTTACTTTGTTTTTGTCTTGCTTTATTTTATTTACTACTTTGTTTGCTGCACTTATATCAAAACACAAAAAAATTAGTTGCTAGTTTTACTTTATTTGCTATCTTGTTTGCTATATCAAAAACACAAAAAAATTAGTTACTTGTTTTACTTCACTTAATATCATGCATGTTTTTATTACACTAGTTTGGCATAATGTACAAGAGTGAGCTTCTTATTCTATTTCCTGATTTAAAACATGGATTGTTTGATGCGAAAATTAAAAAACCTATGGAATCTTATTTGCATGCTGGTAGTAATATTAGTATGAACGCTTTGAACACCATTGTTGATAATAATGTAGAAAGTTCTAAGCTTGGGGAAGCTGGTTTTCATGATCTTTTTAGTCCCCCAAGCATTGAGGAGAAAATTTCCTTTGATGATACTTTGCCTCCTATTTATGATAATAATGATAATGGTCTTTTGGTGCCACCTACTATGGAGAGTAAATTTTGTTGTGATTATACTATGCCTCCTACACTTGATGAGAATAATAATGATAGCTACTTTGTTGAATTTGCTCCCACTACAACTAATAAAATTGATTATGCTTATGTGGAGAGTAATAATTTTATGCATGAGACTCATGATAAGAATGCTTTATGTGATAGTTATATTGTTGAGTTTGCTCATGTTGCTACTGAAAGTTATTATGAGAGAGGAAAGTATGGTTGTGGAAATTTTCATGTTACTAAAACACCTCTCTATGTGCTGAAATTTTTGAAGCTATACTTGTTTTATCTTCCTATGCTTGTTACTTTGCTCCTCATGAACTTGTTTATTTACAAGATTCCTATGCATAGGAAGCATGTTAGACTTAAATATGTTTTAAATTTGCCTCTTGATGCTCTCTTTTGCTTCACATACTATCTTTTGCGAGTGCATCATTAAAACTGCTGAGCCCATCTTAACGGCCATAAAGAAAGAACTTCTTGGGAGATAACCCATGTGTTATTTTGCTACAGTACTTTGTTTTATTTTGTGTCTTGGAAGTTTTTTACTACTGTAGCAACCTCTCCTTATCTTAGTTTTGAGTTTTGTTGTGCCAAGTTAAGCCGTTGATAGAAAAGTAAGTACTAGATTTGGATTACTGCGCAGTTCCAGATTTCTTTGCTGTCACGAATCTGAGCCCACTGCCCTGCAGGAAGCTCAGAAAATTATGCAAATTTACGTGCATGATCCTCAGATATGTACGCAACTTTCATTCAATTTGAGCATTTTCATTTGAGCAAGTCTGGTGCCATTTTAAAATTCGTCAATACGAACTGTTCTGTTTTGACAGATTCTGCCTTTTATTTCGCATTGCCTCTTTCGCTATGTTGGATGAATTTCTTTGATCCACTAATGTCCAGTAGCATTATGCAATGTCCAGAAGTGTTAAGAATGATTGTGTCACCTCTGAATATGTCAATTTATATTGTGCACTAACCCTCTAATGAGTTGTTTCGAGTTTGGTGTGGAGGAAGTTTTCAAGGATCAAGAGAGGAGTATGATGCAACATGATCAAGGAGAGTGAAAGCTCTAAGCTTGGGGATGCACCCGGTGGTTCACCCCTGCATATATCAAGAAGACTCAAGCGTCTAAGCTTGGGGATGCCCAAGGCATCCCCTTCTTCATCAACAAATTATCAGGTTCCTCCCCTGAAACTACATTTTTATTCGGCCACATCTTATGTGCTTTTTCTTGGAGCGTCGGTTTGTTTTTATTTTTGTTTTGTTTGAATAAAATGGATCCTAGCATTCACTTTATGGGAGAGATACACGCTCCGCTGTAGCATATGGACAAATATGTCCTTGGTTTCTACTCATAGTATTCATGGCGAAGTTTCTCCTTCGTTAAATTGTTATATGGTTGGAATTGGAAAATGATACATGTAGTAATTGCTATAAATGTCTTGGGTAATGTGATACTTGGCAATTGTTGTGCTCATGTTTAAGCTCTTGCATCATATGCTTTGCACCCATTAATGAAGAAATACATAGAGCATGCTAAAATTTGGTTTGCATATTTGGTTTCTCTAAGGTCTAGATAATTTCTAGTATTGAGTTTGAACAACAAGGAAGACGGTGTAGAGTCTTATAATGCTTTCAATATGTCTTTTATGTGAGTTTTGCTGTACTAGTTCATCCTTGTGTTTGCCTCAAACAACCTTGCTAGCCTAAACCTTGTATCGAGAGGGAATACTTCTCATGCATCCAAATACTTGAGCCAACACTATGCCATTTGTGTCCACCATACCTACCTACTACATGGTATTTCTCCGCCATTCCAAAGTAAATTGCTTGAGTGCTACCTTTAAACAATTCAAAATTGATTACCTCTTATTTGTGTCAATGTTTTATAGCTCATGAGGAAGTATGTGGTGTTTATCTTTCAATCTTGTTGGGCAACTTTCACCAATGGACTAGTGGCTTCATCCGCTTATCCAATAATTTTGCAAAAAGAGCTGGCAATGGGATTCCCAGTCCCAAATTAACAAACTAAAAATAGACACTCCTCCATGGTATGTGATTGTTGGACGGCACCCGAAGGATTCGGTTAGCCATGGCTTGTGTAAGCAAAGGTTGGGAGGAGTGTCATCATAATAAAACTAAAATAGAAAGGTACTCCTTCATGGTATGAGATTGTTGGCAGGCACCCGAGGATTCGGTTAGCCATGGTTTGTGAAAGAAAGGTTGGAAGGAGTGCCATCCAAAAATAAAATAAAATGGGAGCCGCTCCTTGAAGGTTTGTCTGGCAAGGGGTTAGAGTACCCACTACCATTCGTTGACAACAACATACACCTCTCAAAACTTTATTTTTATGCTCTCTTTATGTTTTCAAAATCAAAGCTCTAGCACAAATATAGCAATCGATGCTTTTCCTCTATGAGGACCATTCTTTTACTTTCAATGTTGAGTCAGTTCACCTATTTCTCTCCACCTCAAGAAGCAAACACTTGTGTGAACTGTGCATTGATTCCTACATATTCGCTTATTGCACTTATTATATTACTCTATGTTGACAATATCCATGAGATATATATGTTACAAGTTGAAAGCAACCGCTGAAACTTAATCTTCTTTTGTGTTGCTTCAATACCTTTACTTTGAATTATTGCTTTATGAGTTAACTCTTATGCAAGACTTATTGATGCTTGTCTTGAAGTGCTATTCATGAAAAGTCTTTGCTTTATGATTCACTTGTTTACTCATGTCATACACATTGTTTTGATCGCTGCACTCACTACATATGCTTTACAAATAGTATGATCAAGATTATGATGGCATGTCACTCCAGAAATTATCTTTGTTATCGTTTTACCTGCTCGGGACGAGCAGAACTAAGCTTGGGGATGCTGATACGTCTCCAACGTATCGATAATTTCTTGTGTTCCATGCCACATTATTGATGTTATCTACATGTTTTATGCACACTTTATATCATATTCGTGCATTTTCGGAACTAACCTATTAACAAGATGCCGAAGTGCCGGTTTTTTTTGGTTTCAGAAATCCTAGTAAAGAAATATTCTCGGAATTGGACGAAATAAAAGCCCAGAGGCCTATTTTCTCACGAAGCTTCCGAAGACCGAAGACGAGACGAAGAGGGGCCACGGGGAGCCAAACCCTAGGCGGCGCGGCCCCTTGGCGCGCGGCCCGTGGTGTGGGCCCCCGTGCCGCCTCTTGACTTGCCCTTCCGCCTACAAATAGCCTCCGTGACGAAACCCCCGACCGAGAGCCACGATACGGAAAACATTACCGAGACGCCGTCGCCGCCGATCCCATCTCGGGGATCCTGGAGATCGCCTCCGGCACCTGCCGGAGAGGGGATTCATCTCCCGGAGGACTCTACGCCGCCATGGTCGCCTCCGGTGTGATGTGTGAGTAGTCTACCCCTGGACTATGGGTCCATAGCGGTAGCTAGATGGTTGTCTTCTCCCCATTGTGCTATCATTGTCGGATCTTGTGAGCTGCCTATCATGATCAAGATCATCTATATGTAATTCTATATGTTGCGTTTGTTGGGATCCGATGAATAGAGAATACTTGTTATGTTGATTATCAAAGTTATGCTTATGTGTTGTTTATGATCTTGCATGCTCTCCGTTACTAGTAGATGCTCTGGCCAAGTAGATGCTTTTAACTCCAAGAGGGAGTACTTATGCTCGATAGTGGGTTCATGCCTGCATTGACACGGGACAGTGAGAAAGTTCTAAGGTTGTGTTGTGTTGTTGCCACTAGGGATAAAACATTGATGCTATGTCTAAGGATGTAGTTGTTGATTACATTACGCACCATACTTAATGCAATTGTCTGTTGTTTGCAACTTAATAGGGGGTTCGGATGATAACCTGAAGGTGGACTTTTTAGGCATAGATGCAGTTGGATGGCGGTCTATGTACTTTGTCGTAATGCCCAATTAAATCTCACTATACTCATCATGATATGTATGTGCATTGTCATGCTCTCTTTATTTGTTAATTGCCCAACTGTAATTTGTTCACCCAACATGCTGTTCGTCTTATGGGAGAGACACCTCTAGTGAACTGTGGACCCCGGTCCAATTCTCTTTACTGAAATACAATCTACTGCAATACTTGTTTTTACTGTTTTCTCTGCAAACAATCATCTTCCACACAATACGGTTAATCCTTTGTTACAGCAAGCCGGTGAGATTGACAACCTCGTTTCGTTGGGGCAAAGTAGTTTGGTTGTGTTGTGCAGTTCCACGTTGGCGCCGGAATCTCTGGTGTTGCGCCGCACTACATCCCGCCGCCATCAACCTTCAACGTGCTTCTTGGCTCCTCCTGGTTCGATAAACCTTGGTTTCTTTCTGAGGGAAAACTTGCTGCTGTGCTCATCATACCTTCCTCTTGGGGTTGCCCAACGAACGTGTGAAATACACGCCATCACTCCCCCGCGGACCTTAAACACTGGACATTGCACTTCGACGGTTCTAAAAACCTCGAAGGGGCGGGCGCGGGAGTCGTCCTCACATCACCAAAGGGCGACACAGTGAAGTACGTCCTGCAACTTAGATTCGAGCCCTGCACCAACAACATGGCCGAGTACGAGGCGCCCCTACACGGCATGCGAGTCGCAAAAGAGATGGGCGCAGCACGGCTGCGCTGCCTCGGCGATTCCGACCTAGTCGCCAGCCAGACCTCCGGCACCTGCGACGCCACCGACGCCAACATGATCGCTTACAAGCGCGCCGTCGACCAAGCCGGCGCTAGCTTCGCCGGCCACATCGTCGAATGGGTCGACAGGCGCAAGAACGAAGAAGCCGACGCGCTAGCCAGAATCGGGTCCAAGCGACTCCAACCCCCTCCGGGCGTCGTCCTGGACATCCTCAGCCACCCCTCGGTGCGCGCACCACGCGAGCTGGACATTGCCGAGCCACCTGCTCCCGACTCCACCTTAGTCGCACTCACCGCCGACAGCGTCGATTGGACCGAGCCATACATAAGTTACCTTGAGCGCCAGGCACTGCCAATGGATGAGGCCAAAGCACGGGCCATCGTGCGCAGATGCAAGTCCTTCACCATTATCAACAATGAGCTATACAAGCGCAGTGTCTCGGGAGTGTTCCAACGATGCGTCGCTACTACGGAAGGGCGCAACATCCTGCGCGACATCCACGCAGGGGACTGCGGCCACCATGCAGGCGCGCGTTCAATCGTCGCCAAGGCCTTTCGTCACGGCTTCTACTGGCCAACAGCCCACGAAGATGCAGTCGCCCTCGTCCGTTCGTGCGCCGGATGCCAAAAGTATGCAAGCCAGTCGCACATGCCAGGGTCGGCATTGAAGACCATCCCCCTCACCTGGCCCTTCGCCGTCTGGGGCATGGACATGGTGGGAAAATTCAAAACGGCCCCCGGCGGATACACTCACCTCCTGGTGGCGGTGGACAAGTTCACCAAATGGGTGGAAGCAAAGCCCATAAAGAAGTGCGACGGGAAAACAGCCACAAAGTTCCTACGCGAGCTTATCTATCGGTATGGCTACCCTCACAGTATCATAACCGACAACGGCACCAACTTCGCGAAGGGGGAAATGGCTGATTTCTGCGAAGAAAAGGGCATCCGACTCGACCTCGCCTCAGTCGCCCACCCCGAGTCGAACGGCCAAGCAGAAAGGGCCAACCAGAGCATCCTTCATGGACACAAACCACGCCTCGTCGTGCCCCTAGAGCGCGCAGCCGGTTGCTGGGCAGAGGAGCTCTCTTCAGTACTATGGGGCATCCGCACAACGCCTAACAGGTCAACCGGCTTCACGCCTTTCTTCCTGGTGTATGGCGCCGAAGCCGTCATGCCTACGGACATCGCCTACGACTCGCCTCGGGTCGCCAACTACGCCGAACAAGACAACGAGCAAGCTCGCCAAGATGACGTCGACCTCCTCGACGAGGCCAGAGACCTCGCACTCTCCAGAACCGCCATTTACCAGCAAGACCTCCGTCGCTACCACAGTCGCCGTGTTCGGAGTCGCTCCTTCCAAGTCGGCGACCTGGTACTTCGGCTAATCCAGGACAAGAAAGGGATGCACAAGCTGTCCCCGCCCTGGGAAGGACCGTTCGCCGTCAGCCGCGTACTCGGCAACGACTCCTACTACCTCATCGACGTCCGCAAGGACGACAAAGGCGAACCACTCACCAAAGAGGTGGAGCGTCCCTGGAACATCAACCTCCTCCGACGGTTTTATACCTAAGGACAAAAATGTAGCCCAACAATTCAGAGGTTAATAAAAATCGCCGACCATTTTTGATCTCCAGCTTCGACTACCTCACCCTCACCCGCCAGATATCCTCATCTCTCATCCCGGTATACACCGGCCCAGTCGCCGCGATGAGCGATTACATACTGAGAGACCTCCGGTCGCCGATGCTGGAAGAGCGAAGTCCACGATCGGCCAAGTAGCCGAGCTAACAAGGGCGTGACGGGGTGACCGGTCGCAACACCAGGTCCGGCCACCCACCACCCCTTACGCTTTCGGGTGAAAACGGCGACTGGAACCCACAGCAGGGCCGCATGCTCGGCCAGCCCCACGGGCCACGGCGACCGCCTCGTGCTACGATATACAGCACAACAATGCCCTCCTCTACCTTAGGCTGGCGACTTGCGTGGCTAAGTACTTCGACTAGGGACCCCGCAAAACGGACCCGCGGCTCGCCAAGGAAAATACGCCCGCAATGACCCCCTTTGGAGTCGCCTAGCGACTGGCTCACCGAGCCACGACGAGTGGCGCGCTACATCCGAACAGCGCAAACTACAACCCACCGCTACTCCACCCATGAGGCTGCTTTTTGTACTATAATGACTACGTACTGCGACTGGGGACGCCCAGCTCGAAAAGGAAAACAGTCAAGTCAATAGCCCTCATCGGGGTCGCAAGGCGACTGGCCCGAAGGCCATGGATAGTCGGAACCAACTCCAACACATCGCCGCGACAAATAACGCAAATTCAAAAGCAACCACCAAATTATATTTAAGCAAAAGTTATCACTGTATTTACAACTGACACCCGCCCGCGGGAATCCAAGCTCTTTCTTACACAGGGACTCAGGAAGCTACGAGGACGACCCCGGAGCCCCCTCTACGACAGGCTCGGCGCCACCATCGCCGTGACGAAACTTCGGCGTGTACAGCACGACCGGGTACGTCGACAACGAGCCGGCGGCCGCGGCATGGAAGAGGCGCTCCGCAGGGAAGTCCACCGGGCCTTGCTCCTTCTCCGCGTCCCCAGGCGCCGCTTGGCTGGGGATGTGAGTCTCCAAGTCCGCGGTCGCCAGCACTCGGTCGGCAAAGGGGCGCACCGCGTCCATCAGCCGCAGCACTTCGGCAACATCAAATTCGCCAGTCTCCGAGGGGAAGCCCGCAGTAACCTCCTCCACGTCGAACCCCTCAGAGTAGTGCGCCAGCACCATGCTCAGAGCCATGGTAATACCAACGCGGCAGGAGGAACGGCGAAGCCAGTCCACAACAGCCGGAATGTTGGACACGGCCTTGAAGACGGACGACGTGTCCCGCGGCATCACCTCCCGCGGACTCAGGTACTGGAGCGCGGCCAGTATCTCCCCCGCACAGGCGATGATACGCGCGGTCGCGGTCGACAGGCATTCCCGCGGGGTCGCCGTCTCCACGAAGTCGCACGTTCCTGCCATCAAAAACACAAAGGGAAAATGAGAACTCCACCCAAAAGCCAACTCGCCATGCACGGGGACCGGCCCCCGAAGCCGACTCGCCACGCTCGGGGACTGGCCCCCGAGGCCGACTCGCCATGCACGGGGACTGGCCCCCGAAGCCGACTCGCCACGCTCGGGGACTGGCCCCCGAGGCCGACTTGCCATGCACGGGGACTGGCCCCCGAAGCCGACTCGCCGTGCTCGGGGACTGGCCCCTGAGGCCGACTCGCCATGCTCGGGGACTGGCGGTAATGGAGACTCGACGAAGAAAAACAGCAAACATGAGCACAGGAGCTTACCGAGAATCTGCCGCGACATCTCCCGGACGAAAGCCTCGAAGTTGGTCTTCTCGGCTTGTACCGCCAGGACGGTGCCTTCGGACGCCTCCTTTTCAGCAGCCAACTCCTTGGCGTGCTGCTGCTTCAAGGCCGCAATCTCCTCCCGCAGAGACGCGGCAGCCCCACGCGCGGAGTCCCGCGCTTCAGTCGCGGCCGTCAGCTTCCCCTTGTACTCGGTGATGACGTCTTCCAGTTCCCGGCCCTTCTGCTCCAGGACCTTGGTCAGATCGGCCACCTCCGCTTTCGCCTTTTTCCGGGCCTCTTCGGCCTGCGTCGCCCGGAAGTCGGCTTCGCGGTAGTAAGACTCCTTGACGAATCCTTCCCGAGCCTCGGCAAGAGCCTTTTCCTGCGCCTCTGCTGCCAAAAATAGAAAATGGTGAGAACTGAAAGCTCATCCAAGAACGGCGATACCGAAAGAGGAAGGCGAGTGGGCGTGACTTACTGCCCAGGGCAATCAACTTGCGGTTATTTTGAGCCGCCTCTTCCACGAGCGTGGTTAATCTCTTAACCTCCGCCTGCAAAAATTCAAGAACAATGCAAAAGGTCAACAAAAGGAAACAAACAAAAGGAGACTCGACTCGCCCCTTCAGACCAAGTCGACCCTCGGGGACTGGGGGTGACTAGACTAAGAGTTCAGAAACACTCACCGCGTATGCTTCACCAAGTGCCGTATGGAGCTCGGCGAAGGTCAAGGTAGAAGGCGGCGGGTGGCGCGACCCGGTCACGCCTGCGTCACCGCCTCAGCCGACGGCGCCTCGACCACCCGAGTGTCGGCATCATCAGGTGGGGCTCGGTCCCTGGCAGCCTTGGACCGGCGCTCCTTCGATGGCTCCGAGAGGCCGCCCTTCTCAACGACGATATCCTCGACCTCGGGCGCTTCCTGCTCCTTGGTCGACTCGACGGCCGCCGACCCCTTCTCCACCATGGGCGGAACGGAGTCCGACCCGGTCGCTGCACTCGCCATCCCCCCATGAGCCATGCTGGGTAGAGGGAAGACCTTGGCGGTGGACTCGGCGTGACGGGCTCCCACTTTCTCAGCTTGGTTCGCGGCGGCAGGCTCGTCCGGAGCCGACCCCGCGCCCCCAAGATCGGACGGCGCCGCTTTCTTCTCTGCGGCTTTCTTCTTCGCCTCAGCCGCCTTTGTGGCCGCTGCCCCAGCCACGGCCGGTTTCACCAAGGTCTTCTTCTTGGACCTACAGGGAGGCAAGGTGAGTCGACACCCAATCCCGCCACAAGGAGAATAAGTCTGGCGAGGAACACTTACTTCACGGTGGGGATTGCTCTTACGCCGGGGCCGGCCCGAGCTCCCGCGTCAATCGCATCCTTCAGAGGGCGCTGAAGCCTCATAGAACCCTCCAGGAGAGTGGGGCGCAAGCGCTTCGACAGCGGCTCGGCCCCTTCCTTGGAAGGCTCCGCCTCGCCCTCCGGACGCGAGGTCGCCTCCTCCTCAACCGCGCCCTGGGACGAGGACCCGACATTCCTCTTCGTCCCGCGCGGGAGTCTGATGAAGTCTCGCGCCTCGGAGTCCGACTCGGTGCGCTCCTCCTCATCATCGACCTCCTCCTCTTCGCCTTCGGTCATTTCTGGTGGTTCCTTCCCGGCAAGGGGGGGAAGGTGGTCGGCGATTTTCTGCCAGCGCTGCATTTGAATCAAGGAAACGAGTCAGAAATGAGAAAATGAGGCCAATCCATGCGGAGTCCCTATTCTAAAATGATACCTGGGGCGCCGGGGTTTCTTCAGAATAAGGCTGCAGGCCGTCCTCGAAGGAGGTAAAAGTGGCCGTGGTGACCTTGGCGAGCGCCTTCCGGTACTCGCCCTCGTCCCACTCAGTCGCCGTCGACCGGGTGCAGTCGTTTTGCCCCCGGTACTCCCACATGGGGTGAGCCCGGCACCGCAAGGGGATTAGCCGCCGACCAAGCCAGCAGTTGTACATATCAACCGCCGTCAAGCCACTATCCTTCAGCGCCTGGATCGCTTGGCGCATCTCCTTCACCACCTCTTCCTGCTCGCGCGGCAGCGACCGGACATTAAGGCGCCGCGGGACGCTTCGCTCGGGGCTGTACTGAGGAATGCAGACCTCGCCGGGAGGGGTGTACTCCTTGGCATAAAACCAGAAGCGGCGCCACAGTGACTGCGCCTTCTTGGGAAGCGCCATGTCGATGAAGCTCTCCCCGGACTTCACCTGGAAGGTGATCCCGCCGTTCGGGATGAGAGCTTCGCTGTTCTTGCTGGCCCGAGTCGCCCGCCCGTGGAAGATGGACACCCACAGCGGGAAGTATGGCGGACAGCCCAAATAGCATTCGCACAACGCCACGAACAGAGAAATCTGTTGGACGCTGTGCGGCCCGAGGTCGGAGACCTTGATGCTGTAAAAGGCCAGCAGCTGCCGGAGGAAATCGGAAGTGGGGAGAGCGAACCCGCGATCAAGGAAGCTCAGGAAGAGCACGAATTCCCCAGGCCGCGGGAGGGGCTCCACCTCGTTCGCCGGCGGAACCCGCCACCGCTCCTTGTTGAACTCGGGGATGACCCCGGACGCAACGTACGGGAGGAGAGACTCCCGCGTGACCTTCGACTTGCCCCAGCCCTTCGTCGCCATGGATACGTGTGAAGTTTGGAATGAATGTGAGATGGGAAGAAGATGGGAGAAGAGTGCGGGGGAGTGACGAACCCTAATCCCAGGGGTGATCCTTTATACCACCCGCACTCGCCCAGATTAAGGATGAAATCTGTTCGTTAAATCGTCCCGGAATCGCCGCCCCGCAATCAACGGTCGAGATCCGCGCCGGTTCCGGCTGAGTAGCCGTTAAACTAGCCGTTAGCGGTCACGTCAGGCCCAACGGTCAAACAGCATGCAAGTGGTTCACGCCTCGGTCAACGTGAAATCCAGTCGTTGGCTCCTCCACGTGTCTTCATGGTAAATGCGCGCCGACTGGCCCACGATGACTGGCTAGCGCCGACTGTCATACGCCGACTGGCCCACGACGACTGGCAGACGCCGACTGTCCTACGCCGACTGACTGATCAAGGCCTGGTTATTAGAGACTGGCGCCAAATCCGCAACTTTATCTTTAGGAGCCCGGAGGCGATTCAACTTGACCCATGACTGCGCCTCTCCAAGACTTGCCATAAATCTACGCTTCATCACCACCGCGCTCGGGGACTACTGATGGGGATACACCCAAGGGGGTGGGTCGCCAGTCCCACTCGCCGTGAAGACGAAGGCCCAGGTGGACTGCCAGTCGCCCAAGCGACTGGGCCCAAAGGCGACTGGGCCGCGATCCTAAGGAGAAGATCTGTGCGACTGGATTAAAAGATTACTTGCTAGGGGGTTAACGAATCCCGGATTAATAGCAACGAATATGATTTGGAGTTATCGCCATGTAACCCTAAGTCGGGGGTGTCTATATAAACCCCCGAGCTTAAACCCTAGAGGACACTTGATTTGAGATCTAATCTCTCTTTGTAAGCTCACGGCGTAGCCGCCGACTGAGCCCCCCCATTGTAATTCTCCACTGAGCAATAAGATCTAGCAGGACGTAGGCCTTTTACTCTCCGGAGGGGCTGAACCTGGGTAAAGCCCTTGCGTCTCTTGCACCTCGACCCGTAGATGGCGATGTTCCCTCCCCCTCGCATCAACGAAGTGCTACCCCCTGTAGCATCTGCCGTGGCCACATCCACGACATGCCCCATGCCTTGTACACGTCCTCCGTGTTCAGGATTCCCGAGGGCTTTTGTCAGGGCGTCGTTCTCTCTGTTGAACTTGATCCTCCCCTCTTGAGCATCCCTCATTGCCTCAATAAGCTTTTGGGTGGGTGTAATTATTTTGCCCTGGTAAACACACTCCCTTGTCTCCGGGTTCAGCGATCCCCCATGCCCGTACCACCAGCTTTTGGCCCTTGGGTCCCATCCCTCCGTACCTGGACGGATTCCTCGCGCCTCAGCTCGTTCTCCATCTTCTCCCACCTAGGCTGCCAAAAGCGATACCCTCCTGGCCCCATTTTATGATTGTACTCCTTCTTGGCCGCATTATCCTTATTTTTTCGATATTTCAAGGAACTGCTCCGATTTCTTTTGCTTCACAAATTCTGGCCAATCATGTTGCAGTTTCTCATATTGTCCTTTGAAATCCGGAGTCTTGCCCCGCTTGACAAAGTCATGGGCTAGATTTTGCTTGTATTTCCGGAATGCGTTGGACATCTTAGAAAGAGCGAACTGTTTGACTAGCTTGCACCTCTCCTTGTTTTCCGCAATCTTGTTACCCTCCTCATCGTATTTGCGGTATTTCGGAGGTAGAACGAAATGTTCCATAAGCTTTTTGAAGCAATCTTTTTTTGTTCTCTTATCGACAAAAGTGAAACCAACACGTGCCTTCTTTGGCTCATTCCACTCCTGGACGGTGATCGAGACGTTGTCTCTAACAACGGCTCCGCATTGGCTGATAAACTTGGTGGCGTTCTTGCTGGGCTCCAGCGGCCTGCCGGTTGCTTCCTCGACAACATCGATGGTGCATGTTTCTCCTGCTTTCATCGTCTTGGTTGCGCCACGCTTTGACGACGACGTACTCGATTGTTTCGACGATCCGGCCGAGGGCTAAAATAAGAAAGAGAGGCGCGCGCGTTAGTACACACATATTTATTCAAATCAGTTAGTTTGTATCACCAGAGGCTCAATGTATAAATATATACCTCGGCGCCGGAGGTGGTTGCTACTTCCAATTGAAGATCGTCGTTTATCGACGTTTCTTCGGCACCATCTTGCTGACCATGCCCTTCATCTTCACCCTCAAGGTTCAGATAAGAAGAGATATCATCTTCTTCTTGTCCGGTCGGCACATATAGAACATCGCCTTTTATGATGCCGAAGATATGTTCTTCAGCGTCCGGATCATAGTTGTCCATAATCGGGTCAGCTCTATCGTCCGCCATATGTCAGTCCTGAAAACATGTAGTAAAAAAAAATTAATTAAGTGTAGAAGGGGCGGTGGCGGTGGCGAAAGGGCGGTGCCAAAAGGAGGGGGCCGGCGAGCTGGAAGGGGTGGGAGAGGGTGTCGCGGAAGAGCGCGTGTGTGCGCCGGGAGAGATTGGAGGGGCCGGGGCGCCGGCGGGCGCCGCCCTAGCTATTGCATGTGTGCGTGTGTGGCGCGCGCCCCCGGCCGGCCGCCGGCCTCCCTCTCCCCCTGTCTGTGTGGCGCGCGCGCGACGGCGCCGGTGGGGAAGGACGACGGTACGGGGACGAAAAGTCGACGAGCACGGCGGGTCCACGTGTCGAGCACGTACGGTGGTTTTTTCGGCCGGGCGCCCTTCTTCCTCTCTCTGTGCGCGCGTCTCTGGCGGTGTCGTACGGTGGTTTCTTCCTCGAGCACGTACGGTGGTTTTTTCGGTCCGCGTGTCGAGCACGTACGGTGGTTGTGCGGGGTCGCGGTGTTTTTTTGGAAAAATTTGTTAAGTGAAGATTTTTTGTTAAGTGAAGATTTTTGGTTAAGTGAAAAAAATTGTTAACTGAAGATTTTTTGTTAAGTGAAAATTTTCTTAAGTGAAGATTTTTTGTTAACTATATAGTTACTAATTCATATTTTACATTTTTGTTAAGTATAGTTCAAATAAAAAAGAACAAATAAACAAAACACAAAAAAAAAAGAAAAAAAAACCCGGCGGCCGGCTAGCTCTCTCTCTCTCCTTCCTCTCAGCGCGCCCGGCCCTCTCGCGCGATCTCTCTCTGTCCTCCGGCCGGGGCGCGTGCGACCCGGCGGCCAGCCGCGCGCCTCCTCTCTCCGGCCGGCGGCGCGTGCGGCGTGTGCGGCGCGTGCGGGGGCGGCGATCGAAGAACGCCCACGGCGCGGCGGCAAGAAGACGAGACGACGTTACGTACGGGCGCGCGCGGCGACGGTCGGTGTGAGGCGACGGCGGAGGCGGCTCGGGCGCGGCGGCGGCGGCCCGTGCGCGGCAACGGTCGGCGTGAGGCGACGGCGGCGGCGGTCGTTCGGCGAGCAGCCTGACGGTGGCGTCGCTGCAGAGGTCGCGCGGAGAAGAAGAGCGGAGAAGAAGAGGAATGGGGCGTGCCGGTTCGGCGCGAGCTTTTATACTGGGCGACCTTTAGTCGCGGTTCGGGACCCCAACCGCGCCTAAAGGGGTACCTTTAGTCGCGGTTGGCGACCCCAACCGCGACTAAAGGGTATTTTCGACGGGTTTTCGTTTCCCGCGGAAAAATACCCTTTAGTCGCGGTTGGTGAGGCCAACCGCGACTAAAGCTATTTTTCAAATTTCTTTTCTTTTTCAAAATGTTAAAAGTACATATAATATATCAAAAAATTCAGAAAAATAAAACTAATTAATTTCAAAATCTCAAAAATAAAAATAATATATCAAAAAATTCAGACAAATAAAACTAATTCATTTCAAAAATTAAAAAATACAAATAATATATCAAAAAATTCAAAAAATAAAACTAATTAATTTCAAAATCTCAAAAATACAAATAATATATCAAAAAGTTCAGAAAAATAGAACTAATTCATTTCAAAATCTTAAAAATACAAATAATGTATAAAAAAATTCAGAAAAATAAAACTAATTAATTTCAAAATCTCAAAAATACAAATAATATATCAAAAAATTCAGAAAAATAAAACTAATTCAATTCAAATTCTTAAAAATACAAATAATATATCCAAAAAATCAGAAAAATAAAACTAATTCAATTCAAATTCTTAAAAATACAAATAATATATCAAAAAAATCAGAAAAATTCTTCCCGCCACTTTCTTCCCGCCACTTTCTTCCCGCCTCTTTCTTCCCGCCACTTTCTTCCCGCCTCTTTCTTCCCGCCTCTTTCTTCCCGCCACTTTCTTCCCGCCTCTTCTTCCCGCCACTTTCTTCCCGCCTCTTTCTTCCCGCCTCTGTCTTCCCGCTCCCATTTTTCCCGCCATTTGTCACTACATATAGGTAGCCCGGCTTGGCCAGCATTATCACATCTCTACAATCTCTCATCACTCTCTCATGGCTTCCACCGCACCTAACCTACCAGGTGGAGGAGCTTTGCGCCTCGAACTACCCTTGCCCCGGCTACCGTGTCCCCCGGAGCGCGGCGGCGTGGTCCCTCCCGTCCCTCGAGTACTGCGCGCGGGCGGCCATCACGAACCACTACTACCTCGACCTCACGCCGGAGCAGCGGATGAATCCCGGCATCCAGCATACTTGGGATGCCTTCTTCATCAATCGGCGTGAGAGGGCGCTCGCCAGGTATGAGGAGGACGGTCTACCTCCTGGAAACTTCCACGAGGCCGGCCGTCGGCTATGGTGGTACGGCCGGACTCTGCAGAGCGTCATGGACTACATCACGGCCGGCGATATCCCCCCTGCGCTACCCTCGTTCGAGCCACGAGCGCCGCAGGCGACAACGACGGCGACGCCGGCAACTTAGAAGCGGCGCCGACTACCGGTACAACGGCGGCGGCTATGAAGACTACGAGTATGCATATTATACGCCTAGGCAGGAGTATGACTAAATCACTCCAAATTTCATGTATGCAGGAGTATGACTTAGTCACTCCAAATTTCCTGTATGCATGAGTATGACTTAGTCACTCCAAATTTCCTGTATGCAGGAGTATGACTTAGTCACTCCAAATTTCATGTATGCAGGAGTATGACTTAGTCACTCCAAATTTCATGTATGCAGGAGTATGACTTAGTCACTCCAAATTTCATGTATCATCAGTGCTATCTCGAGTCAATTGAATCATTCGAAAATGGACACCAAACACATCACGGGTAATATAATTCACATGATCCATTCAACAAAGTTTGGTACAATAAATTATTACACATCATTTCTTTCCTTGTGTCCCTGCTTGCTTACGATTGTGCCGTATCCATGGAGCATCCTCATCATTTAACTTAATGCTTGGGTCGGTGTTCACTTTGAAGGGCGGAATTTCAGCAAACATATTATAATCTTCTGACATGTCTGTCTTGTCCTCCACTCCCACGATGTTTCTTTTCCCTGAAAGAACAATGTGGCGCTTTGGATCATCGCATGATGTACGATCGTTTTCTTATCTTTCCGTTTCCTCGGTTTGCTACTCATGTCCTTAACATAGAAAACCTGAGCGACATCTTTCGCTAGGACGAATGGTTCGTCAAGGTAACCAAGATTGTTGAAATCCACCATTGTCATTCCGTATTGCTGGTCCACCTTTACCCCACCTCCTGTTAGCTTGAACCATTTGCACCGGAACAAAGGGACCCTAAAGGAGGGTCCATAGTCAAGTTCCCATATCTCCTCTATGTAACCATAATATGTGACCTTTTGCCCATTCTCGGTTGCTGCATCAAAGCGGACACCACTGTTTTGGTTGGTGCTCTTTTTATCTTGGGCGATCGTGTAAAATGTATTCCCATTTATCTCGTACCCTTGGAAAGTCGTTATAGTCGAAGATGGTGTCTTGGCCAACATGTACAGCTGATCTACAACATGTTCGTCATTCATTAAATGTTTTCTCAACCAACTGCCGAAAGTCTCCATGTGGGCCTTCCTAATCCAGGATTCAGGCTTCCCAGGGTTGTCCGAGCGTAAAATATTCTTGTGTTTCTCAAAGTACGGAGCCACCAAGCTGGAATTGGTCAGAACTGTGTGGTGTGCTTCAGTCAGAGAATGGCCGTCCATACATATCGTTGATTTCCTTCCGATCGTGCCTTTTCCACTTAGTCTCCCCTCGTGCCGCGATCGAGGAAGACCAATCGGCTTAAGGTCAGGAACAAAGTCAACACAAAACTCAATTACCTCCTCATTTCCATAGCCCTTGGCTATGCTTCCTTCTGGCCTAGCACGGTTACGAACATATTTCTTTAATATTCCCATGAACCTCTCGAAGGGGAACATATTGTGTAGAAATACAGGACCGAGAATAGAAATCTCATCGACTAGGTGAACCAGGAGGTGCGTCATAATATTGAAGAAGGATGGTAGGAACACCAACTCGAAACTGACAAGACATTGGATCACATCGTTCTATAACCGTGGTAGAACTTCTGGATTGATTACCTTCTGAGAGATTGCATTGAGGAATGCACATAGCTTCACAATGGCTACTCGAACATTTTCCGGCAGGAGCCCCCTCAAAGCAATCGGAAGCAATTGCGTCATAATCACGTGGCAGTCGTGAGACTTCAGGTTTTGGAACTTTTTCTCCGCCATGTTTATTATTCCCTTTATATTGGACGAGAATCCAGACGGGACCTTCATACTGCTCAGGCATTCAAAAAAGATGACCTTCTCTTCTTTGGTGAGAGCGTAGCTGGCACGACCTTGAAACCGTTCCGGATGCCGGTCATCAGGGTCTTTCAAATTGCTGGTCCTGCCGTGCTTCCTTTGTATCATTTGACTTCCCATACACGCCCAAGAAGCTTAGGAGGTTCACGCAAATATTCTTCGTAACGTGCATCACGTCGATTGCAGAGCGGACTTCTAGGACTTTCCAATATTCTAGCTCCCAGAATATAGATTTCTTCTTCCACATGGCTGCGTGCCCGTCAGCTCCCTTCGGAACTGATTGTCCGCCAGGACCCTTTCCAAAGATGACTTTCAAATCCTTGACCATATCAAATACCTCAGCACCAGTGTGTTCCGCAGGCTTCGGCCGGTGATCTGCCTTGCCGTTGTAATGCTTGCCTTTCTTTCTTACTGGATGACCTTTCGGAAGAAATCGACGATGCCCAAGGTACACGTTCTTCTTACAATTTGGCAAATGTACACTTTCGGTCTCATGTAAGCAGTGCGTGCATGCATTGTATCCCTTATTTGATCCCGAAAGGTTACTAAGAGCAGGCCAATCGTTGATGGTTACGAAAAGCAACGCTCGTAGGTCAAATTCCTCTTCTTTGTGCTCATCCCACACACGGACACCAGGTCTGCCCCACAGTAAAAGTTCATCAACTAATGGCCTTAGGTACACATCGATGTCGTTGCCGGGTTGCTTCGGACCACTGGCATCATAATGAACTTCCGCTTCATGCACAACCAAGGAGGAAGGTTGTAGATGCATAGAGTCACGGGCCAGGTGCTATGGCTGGAGCTCTGCTCGCCAAAAGGATTCATGCCATCCGTACTTAGACCAAATCTTATGTTCCTTGCGTCAGCTGCAAAATCTTTGAACTCTCTGTCGATCTTTCTCCATTGCGTTCCATCTGCGAGGTGTCTCAACTCCCCGTCCGACTTACGGTCCTCTTTGTGCCATCGCAACAACTTGGTATGCTCTTTGTTCCTGAACAGACGTTTCAACCGTGGTATTATAGGAGCATACCACATCACCTTGGCGGGAACCCTCTTCCTGGGTTTCTCGCCCTCAACATCGTCACCAGGGTCATCGCCTCTGATCTTATAACGCAATGCAGTGCATACCGGGCATTCATTCAAATTCTCGTATTCACCGCGGTAGAGGATGCAGTTGTTGATGCATGCATGTATCTTCGAACCTCTAAACCTAGAGGGCAGACAACCTTCTTTGCTTCGTACGTACTGGCGGGCAACTCGCTATTCTTTGGAAACATATTCTTCAACATTTTCAGCAAGTTTTCAAATGCCGAGTCAGCTACACCTGTGCCTTCCATTTCAGCAAATCCAGTGTGCAGCCCAGCTTTTTCAGACCATCATCGCATCCGGGGTACAGCGCCTTCCTGTGATCCTCTAACATGCGATCCAAATTCTCCCTCTCCTTTTCAGTTTCGCAGCGTCTCCGTGCATCAGCAATGGTCCGACCAAGATCATCAACGGGATCATCACGTGCCTCTTCTTCACCTTCCCCTTCACCTTCCCCTTCACCTTCAGCATCCTCCATGAAAGTATCACCGAAATGAGCAAGATAGCTTTCATCGATGAAATCATCCCCTTCTTCATCTTCTTCCATTATAACCCCTCTTTCTCCATGCTTGGTCCAACAATTATAGCTTGGCATGAAACCGTGCCGAAGCAGGTGCATGTGAACATCTCTTGAGGAAGAGTAACCCTTCTGATTCTTACAGTTAACACATGGACAGATAACAAAACCCCCCTGCTTGTTCGCATTAGCCACTACGAGGAAATCTTTCAAACCCGTACTGAACTCGCCGGAGAGTCGGTTACCGTACATCCATTGCCGATTCATCTGCAATATTATAATATAAAATATATAATTAACCATCATGGATTTGTTAAACTAACTAGCTACAAACAATATAAATTAAACAATGAACTACACACATGCATATTTTATCAATGACACATCAAAGGTTCAAGTTGCTAACCGCGATCGAGGAGGAAAAAATAAATGAGAAAGCTCAAGTGTGGCTCCAACACTTCATATCATGTTTGTTTCATGCTCTTGGGGCATTTCATCAAACACCTTATGTGCATAAGAGGAACCAAAAGCAAACCTAACACTCACTTGTGAAGTTTGTGAAGAGAATGGCTCCAAATGGCTAAGTGTTGGTTGCTGGATGGGTATATATAGGGGAGGGGCTTTAGTCCGGTTGGCCTGGTCAACCGCGACTAAAGGCCTTCGGGCACCTTTAGTCGCGGTTGGCCGGCCAAAGCCGCTGTGCCACCGCGCCCTGGGTCCAGGCCTTTGGTCGCGGTTCGCCACACGAACCGCGACTAAAGACCCCATTAGTCGCGGTTCCTATAGCTTCGCGACTAATGGGGCTTCCCGGAAGCCTGTTTTTCTACCAGTGGTTCTACCGGCCGGCCGTAACTCTATGCACCTTTTCAGCCGTCTCCCGCCGTTGCCTAATTTCAGGTGTGCACCTGACCCTGGTGTTGCTGGCTAGTTAGTTTGCTACACGTTTCATGTTCAGTGCTAGTCTTTCTGCAAGTATCTTTTCCCTTTTGAAAATAATAAGCACTCCTAAATGTTGATGCAAAGTTCGATGGAGGAAGTCATGAGTAGTAGAAGTAGCAATTGAGTATGACAAGAACGGGACACCAAACCAGCCTTCCCCTAGCAACAAATAATCGTAGAACAAAGGTGGCTATATATATATAGAGAGAGAGAGACGAGAAGTTATAGGGAATTCAACATGCATAAAACAGAGATCTCCTAATTCTCTCGTCTCTGATGGTGTAAATGTGAACTAATTCTCAAAAAGAAAGAAAAAAAAAGCAAAATAATTTATCTACTATGATTGGAATGATGTTGGCCGAAAGGTACAGATTCTGCGAGAAAGAAAAAAAGGGTAGATGGGTGGATGGTTTCACTGTCCAAGCAAGAGAACCAGCTAGAATACATGTGTCCAAACTGGAATCCGATGCCATGTATTGTCCCTCCCTCCGTCTCATGAAACTTGTCTGAGATTTGTCAAAATTCAGATGTATTTAGTGTTTAGATACATCAAAATTTAGATAAATCTCAGACAACTTTTATAGAAAGAGGGAGTATGTATGTTCAGCGCAGTGGCTAGTTTCAGAATTCAGATGGAGAAGATGAACACAGGACAGACAGCCATATGCAGCAACACTGTGGTGTTTAACTGAATCTATCAATACATGAGCGCCCACGTTACAGATCGGCTGCCGCCCATGATGTGGCAGCATCGAATCTCTAGGTAGACGTACAGACCCCTCGTGGATGCCATCTCAGCATCGTCGTTAAACTGGCCAATTGATGTAAATTTATACTGTATATAAGCACATTAGGTAGTACACAGAGAGAGAGAGAGTGTGTGTGGATAAGTTGCCCGCGGAACGGAACAAAACAAAATTTCTTGTAATCACAATATCACATACAGCTCAGGAATCTGTGCGATGTAGATCGTCCAATAACGGGCTGATTCCGACATACATGGTGTGCCTGCACCCCCTGCAAGCAGGATAGGCAGGTTCGATGTGCGTTAACAAATGTATTTCCTGTACAATTTGATTTTGTCGCCTGATGTGCAGTCTGCTGGTCTTGTCTGGCAGGGCCGAGCCGGCTAAATCCGGAGCCCTGTGCGAAACTCTAAAATGGGCCTTATACGTCAAGAAATTTTTGACTATTCAACATATTATAAGTATATGTCAGAGTATCTTACATAGAAGATAGATATATTAGGAAGCATACCTATTAAACTCCCGGTTGCATAATATTTTTTAACAACTTCATTCTTTTAGGGTTCTTCGAAAAATCTTCAGTAATATCCTCATAATAAATCTTCTCCAATACTTCACTCTCAAATGCAAGGGTCGAAGAATCAACATGAACAAACTGATTATCGGAGGATACTTTTGGTTTCTTTTAACAAACTTGTCAGTTGCCTATCTTTGGGATTGAATCAATTTGTCTTCCTTCTCTTTGTTCTTACGCTTCTGAAAAATCGGATTCAGGCTTCCATGTTGACTTCTACTACAAAAGAGATGAACAAAAATACATCACAATTAAACGAATTTGGGAATTAGGATAAAAATACCTAGGCTAGTACGTACGGCATCTAGTAGAGTGTTAGTCTAGTAAGGCTTACGGAAAAAGCAGACATGAAAAGAAACAGGGAGAGACATGATCGATCAGCGGGGAGAGGGACTCGGAGGGGCAATGGCAGTGCAGAAGCAGAACTGTCGCCACGGCGCCACAGAAGGGAGACGATGAGTGGATGGCGATTGACGAACTGCCCGCATCGCTTCCGCTTCATCTAGGGAGTCGAGCCAGATACACAGTTTCTCGACTGTCGATCGAATCGGTAGTTGGTGGACTCGAGTTCCTTGCCGTCGGCCTCGCTGGTTGGCTCACTCCATCGATTGGAAGGCCAAAGGCTAGGGCCGGCCGTTTTACGTTTTTTTTTTTTGCTGAATATTTATATAGGCCTGTACCAAAATTTGGGGCCCCAAAAAAATTTGGACCCTGTGCACTTGCACACTTTGCACTCCTGCTCGCTCGGGCCTGTTGTCTGGTAGGTCAAGTAGCTAGTAGCACACTGACTGAACTGACTCCAAGAGCTAGAAAAATTTCGACTTGGAGTAGCTAGTCTCATCAGTTTTGGCCCCTCCTTTGCTTCCAAAGTTGCAAGTTTAAAAGCGCGCTCCTTCGGCGGTGGGCACACACAGATAAGGAGAAGTAGAGGAGAATCATCATCGCGAGCACCGATCGCTCAGTACGTACAACATCTCGCCACCAACCAAACCCAGAGCTCCCAAAGTGATCGACCATCCATCCATGGCGTCTATGCTTCTCAAGGGCGTGCACAAGAGGCTGGGCCTGCCGACCATCAACATCTCCTGCTCCTCCGCCGACGCCACCTCCGTCGTCGCTAGCACCGGCCCTGGCAGCGGCAGCAGCCGGTTCATAGATCGCCACTCCCCGCGCCTCCGCGACCCCCACCGCACCTCGACCTCCGCCTCCACCAAGCCGCCAAGGCCGAGCTTCGACAGCGACAACGCCAGAGACTCCTCAGCCTCTTCCCCGAACTCCAACCTGCAACAAGGGCACGGCAGCAAGAAGAAGAAGAGCAGTACTGGCCAAGCTGCTGCTAGTGCTAGTGCTAATGGCCCAAGGTCTTCGGAGAAGAGGCTGGTCAGCCCCGCGACGTCCTCCAGGTTCCTCCTCAACTCCTCTAGGATGCAGTCCGACGACCTCGGCGTCGACATGCTCGCTCTCCCTCCGCCTCCGCCGCCACCGTCCTTTATCGACGTGTTCCCTGGTAAGGACGCGTCCTTACCGGCCTGGCCCGTGCACTTCCCCGAGGAGAAAGAGAAATCATCGGTGGTGCAAGTAGCAGAGACTAGTTCGTCAGGGTCTTCCTCTGCTTCGTCGTCGTCAGAGATCACAACTGCGCCGGTGGACAAAGATGGCCAAGACCAGGAAGAGTTGATGAAGAGGTCGTCCTCCACGAGAAGAACACAGGCAGGACAGGTACATGTTGTTAATTGTTATACTACCATAGTAGTGTATATGAACTGATTAAATCTCTCCATGATGACTGAAGCAACTCATCTGTTCTGTTGCAGGTGGTGGTGGTTCTGCGGGTGTCGCTGCACTGCAAGGGCTGCGCGGGCAAGGTGAAGAAGCACATCGCCAAGATGGAAGGGGTCACCTCCTTCGACATCGACATCGCCAGCAAGAAGGTCACGGTGGTCGGCGCCGTCACGCCGCTCGGCGTCCTCAACAGCGTCTCCAAGGTCAAGCCCGCGCAGTTCTGGCCCTCGCCGCCGCGAACAACATGTCCACCGCGCGCATCCGCATCCTTTTGAAGAATCTCCAAGGTCGATCGATCTGAATCACAGATATAATTTAGTGTTGCTGGTTCAGGCGATTTTAGTTAGTGCCAGTGCCTCGAAGATTGCTGCTTGCCTGACAGCCACGTACGTACTGTAATCTGCAGCAGCTCTCTGGAGTATCTTTCTTTCTTTTTTCATTGAAAGAAACGTAACTGCAGCTTTGTGTTGTGTTGTGTTCTGACTGAAATCGAATCCTGGAGTACTACTTTGTCTCATCGCCTTATTCTTTTGTTTTCTGAATTTCAAACAGAAGATAAACTACTCGTGCACTCGCACGGAGTTCTACAAAACTTCTTACATATTCTAAAAGCAAGAAAGAAGAGGGGAGAAAAGGTGAGTGGAAAAAGGGGAGAATCGAACTTATCCTGGGAGTGCCTGTTTGTCATTGTTTAGTGCACATTTTGATTCTGTTCCGATGGACGAGATCGATCACATTTTGGATTATTATTCTATCATCACTAGCAGCAGCATCAGTAGTAAAGATTCAAAAGAGATGGCACCGATTCCTCCAAATTGATTTAAATCATTAGCCGTGTACATCAGCAGTCCAACAGGAGTGTGAAAGAGGAAATTATACGCCAAAACAGACACGTAAACAAACCAGAACTTGCGCCCAATGGTGGCCGCCGCAAGCTTGGACGTGAACATTGCTCTAGTCTGGTCTAGCAAAAAAACCAATTCTTTCCCTTTTGATCAACATAAATTTATTCTGACTAATTCTAGTTTAGGTGGACGTGTCATCATTGATATGATAAGATCGGTCGGGAAAAATCAGGGCTGGGGCTGTGGAAAGACAAGATCAATCTAAAAAATTAGCATTATACTATGCACCAGCCATCTTTTGCTCTACCGTACTACTCCCTCCGTTCTTTTTTAATTGACTCGAATTTAGTACAACTTTGTACTAAATTTGAGTCAATTAAAAAAGAACGGAGAGAGTACGATACAGTACTTAATAACACTGACCACTGAGAAAGCTAAATCGATCGATCGACCGATCGGCAGTACGTACTTGCGTCGTACTTTCGCGGGGTTTGCTACTTGGCTAGAAACAAAGCAAAAGACAGCGCTAACCAGCTAACCGCCGACCTAGTTTGTTATTAACCGCCGACCAAAAAATAGTGCATTATTTGACTAGCTATGCAAACATAAGGTGCTATTAACAAAAGATAATTTAGCAAAAAGACAATGGAATGGATGTACTAAATGTGTTTTTTGCGGAGAACAAGAGACGGTGGAACACTTATTCTTATCATGTCCCTTTGCTAAACTAATATGGAGAACTGTTAATTTCACTAATAATCTCCCTCCGCCAACCAATATTACAAATATGTTTGGAAATTGGTTAAACGGTGTTGACAAACAATCCAAGGTTTTAATTCGCATTGGCGTATCAGCCTTATGTTGGTCAATATGGAGATGCCGCAATGATATAATTTTTAACAACAAGAAAAATTTCAATTTTTTACAGGTGATCTTCTCCATGGTGCATTGGATCCAACTCTGGGCTCTCCTTTCGCCGCAAGAACAACGGGATGTCATGGCTTCTGGATGCACACGGCTTCAGATGGTCGCTCAGGATATCTTGTGCCGGGCTGGCTGGCAGCATATTAGTCGACTAGAGGATGCTTAGTCACTTTGTGCTGTTTTCCTTTTTTCGCTGGTTGATTTTTGTATCAACTTTAAGCGAACCTTGAGATGTAATAAGTACTTCTGAACAAAATATGCTGGTTTTTAATAAAAGGCTGTGTGCATCATCACGATGCAGAAGCCGGATTTATCCCTTTTCAAAAAAAAAAGCTATGCAAACATAATGGTCCATGGTTGGAGAGACAAGGCTAGTTAGTCAGTAGACCTCAGAGTGAGTGAGAGCAACTATAATAGAGTGATGTAAGAGAGTGTGGCGTTTTGGAGGCCGAACCACATGCATCTCTTTATTTACAAACACTTAAAATTCGTATTTCAAAATTTTAAAAATATACGAAACAAAGTTCAACGGTTTGCTAATGATATATGCTACAATAGTGTAAAATATCAATGCAAAGAAATGTGTATTCTAGACTACATGAATTGACAAAATTAGACAAATTTTATAGTCGGCATTAGGGATTTTTTTCGGTGAAATCCTTGTACGCCGACTATATGAATGGTCATACTCGTTTCTTGAAGAATTATCCGTGGAAATTAAAGGTACCACTGAAAATTAGAATATTTATGTGGTTCTTGAACAAGAAAGTTTTACTCACAAAGGATAATAACTTAGCAAAAAGAAATTGAATTGGATGTACCAAATGCGTTTATTGTGATTCTGAGGAGTCCGTAGAACATTTATTCATAAGTTGTCCATTTGCTAAACTGATTTGGAGGGTGGTCTACTTCACTTTCAATATGCCAGCTCCAACCAATATCAAAAATATGTTTGGGAGTTGGTTAAATGGAGTTGATAAAAACACTAAAGCGCGGATTCGTGTAGGAATTTGTGCTTTACTTTGGGCAATGTGGAATTGTCGAAATGATGTTACTTTTAACAAAGTTGGACGTTCTCAATTTTTGCAGGTTATCCACAGAACTAAGTATTGGATCAACATGTGGTCTCATCTCCTTCCCGAGGAGCAGCGGTGACATATGGATGCTGGATGTACTCACTTGATAGCGGTCGTACGGGCTATCTTCAACCAGGCCGGGTGGTTGGCAGCGTTCTAATAGAATACAAGATGCATAGGGTGATTTTGTATTATCTATTTTGATGGTTGATTCATGTCGCCACCTTGGGTGATCCATGAGTTTGTAAGAGTTTAAATTCTGAATTCTAGAAACTAAGTAATAAAGGGATGTGTGCATCACTTTGATGTAGAGGTCAGGGTCTATCCCATTTCGGAAAAAGACAAATTTTATAGTTTTAAAATATGCACTATAAAATTTGTCAGAATTTGTAATTTTTGTGTATCCTAGAATATGAAGTAGTTTGTATTGAGATTTGACACAATTATAATATACACAATTGGCTATATCTAGAATTTTGTTTCGGATTTTTTTGAAACTTTGAAATACAAATTATGAGTGTTTGCAAATAATGGGCTACATGTAGCTCGGTATCCGTCTAAAGTTTTCTTGATCTAAGGGGGCTATAAGTATTAGAATAATGAGTGAATTTCGCTTTTAACCCCATAGTTCTGCAGTTGTGACACTAATTGCTCGATTGAATAAAAAATCATTTCGATTTGCATTTTAGAAATATTTGGACCCTCGATTTCTGGTGCGTATTCATTATGCAAACTATGAGGTGATTACCTACTTTCAAAAATATCACTACGGGGGTGAGAAATGGAACAATTGAATCAGAAAAATCTGGATATAATCATAGATGAGGGCCTGCGATATTTACACATTTTGTCGCTCCACATCGACGAAATACGCCGGCCATATCTAGCAAAAACAAACGAAATGCTAAATTGAGGCAAAATCATGTTTAAAGACTTCTATAGGGTATTTCGCCTGCGATATTTAGGACCAACAAGTCTTATATTAGCTTTAGAGAAACGGAGTGATGCCAGGAGGGTCGACTACGTGTATGCAGCCATATCCAACGACCACGCAGTGCCTCTTAACTGCTGCATGTGTAGGCAAACACTGGGATTTGGGATTATTTGTTTCACTCCAACATCTCATTACATTGTAGTGTTAACTAGTGGAATAACTATAGTCCCGGACTACATGCATCCATCTGTAGCTCTATATTTCTAGCTAACTCACTACTATTCAATAACTGCGGAATGATCACTCCTTGCGATGAACTATATATATACACACGCCAAAATGCCTAGATCATCCCATAGTCATGTATGTAGTCATGATTATATTGCTGCACACATGTATACAATGCAATTAGTTCTACCCTTTCTCTTAACAGGGCACCACACTTCTTGGCATGAACGATACATTCATGCCACAGGACGTGCGAGGCTCTACCTTACTGCAAACGGGCCAGGTGATATAAGCATGCTTCCTTTGTGCCCGAGGAAGAGAGGGAAACTTCGGATTCAACAACATTATTGTGTGTGAAAATAAGTAGGCAACATCAGTGTGATAGTGGAAATTTATATGCCAAAACAGAAGTAAACAAACTCGGACTTGGGCACCCAATGGTGGCCGCAGGCTTGGACGTGACCATCGCTATGGTCCTGGTCTAGGAAGAAACTAATTCTTTCGATCCCTTTCACAGAGAAATCGGTAGGAATTCATTCTGATTAACTTTAGTTTAGGTGGAAGTGTCATGATTGATACGATTGCATCAGTTTGGACTTTTAGTCCAAGTGGCTAGTGCATGAATCTTAACATGGTATCAGAGCCCTAGGTCTCGAGTTCAAATCCTGGCTTTCACAATTTATTCTAAATTTTCCGCAGCCTCCTGCCGTGTCCGGCCTGTGGTTAAAGTGGCTAGTGCATGAACCTTAACACGATTGAGAAATATCTAGCCCGTGCCGTGGAAAGACATGATCTACCTCCGTTCCAAGAATTACTTCAAATAAATAAACATTGTTTGTATGAAATTAGTATCATTGAAAAGTTTTTTCAATACGAATCTAATGATACTAATTACATATAATATAATCAAGATTTTGTTGCTCAATTTTTATGGTCAAAGTTCATCTTGAAATACGTGTACGCCTTATTTCTTAAAACGGAGGTACTAGTAGTATATATACAAATGGACTCGCTGTTAAAGCGATCGGTATTGATGTATACAACTTCAGAAACCTCTGCATGGTTCGATCGACGGTACGTACTTGCGTGGTAGCTTCACAGGGTTTCCTACTTAGCTGCTAGAAAACATAGCAAAAGACATGGCTGCTTACGCTGCCTAGCCAGTTATTAACCACTGTTTTTTCCAAATAATAGTGCATTATTTGGAGTGGACTTGACTTGGAGTAGCTCTGCAAATATATGGTCCATGCATGTATGAGGCCTTGCACCTTTCCTCTTGTCAGCAAGCTGCTAGTTATACCATGCTTCAGAGTAAGTGGTGACTCTGCGGCTAGCAAGGGGTCCTAGCCAGGATATTTCCTCCACCTGATTTTCTTTATCCTTAGAGCATCTCCAGCCGTGTTCCCTAAAGCGTTCCTAAAGCAATTTGGGGCGCGCCGGACAAAAAATGCGTTCCAACCGCGCCCCCCAAAGTCCAATTTTGTCCGGCGCGCCTCGATACGGTGTCCGGCGTCCCGAGCCCGTCCCCTTCCACAGGGAACGCTCTGGGGATGCCGGACACAACGAAAAGCGAGGCGGGGAGTGGCGGGGCCGACCCGTCAGCGGCACAATAAATTTTAACCTAACCGTCGCCTACCTCGCGACGGAAGTTATTGGCGCGCAGCGACGGTGCGATTCCCGCAGCGATGGTGCAGTTCCCGAGAGCGCAGCGACGCGTCCGTCGCGCCTAGCTCTGCGTGCCGGCGTTAATGAGCGCCACCGCTCATCCGCCTCCCTCCGGCCTATAAAAAGGGCGCCTCTCATCGTCCCTCTCACACACAAACCCTAGCGCCTCTCTCCCAAACCCTAGCCGCCACCATCTCTCAACAAGACTCGACGCTATGTCTGGTAGAGGCGGAGGCCGACCTCGCGGCCGTGGTCGTGGTCATGGTCGTGGCCGCGGCATAGCTGAACGCTCGCCGTCGCCTCCCACGCCGTCGTCTTCATCGTCGGAGATGGACGTGGAGCCGGACGTGCTGTTCGAGTTCGTCCTCGTCCTCAAGGGCGACCCGCGCGGCATCCAGAGGCTGCCGGACTCCTTCGCCGAGCACGTCGGCGCCGTACGCCCGCGCAAGATGCATCTGCGGGAGGCTTCGTGCGGCTACTACCGGTGGATCGTCGACGCGATCTACGACGCGCGCGGCAAGATGTACCTCAACATCGGCTGGGAGAAGTTCGCGCGCCACCACAGCCTCGAAGCCGGCTTCATCCTCTTGTTCTCCTACTTCGGCAACAGGGACATGAGCATCAAGGTCTTCGACGAGAGGCGCTGCCGCCGGGACTACCACAACGATAGGGACTCCCACGGCGACAGCAACGAGGGACGAAGTGTTGTTTCTTCGCAGCGAATACGTGCACGGAGGTTTCTGCCTGTTCGCCTCATCGGTAGAACCAACAAGGGCACCATCCTCCGCTGGATTTTCTAGTTTGGGTGACTGGGTGTGCCCTCGAGTGTTCTTTCTTAGCAGCGAACACAGGAAACCTTCGATGCACGGCCTAGTTAGGTTTAGTTTATTTGCAATTTATATTTGTGTCCACCACGGTTTCAACTATGTATTAGTTTGTGGAAACCACGTACCCAATTATGTATTAGTTTGTGGAAATTGAAATAAAAAATGCCAAAAAAAGTATTTTAAATGTTTGGGGGAGGCGTTTGGGGGACGCGGCTGGGGAGCGACGTCCCCCAAAGGCGGCACGAACAAAACACGTCCCCCAAACGCTCAATCCGGCGCGGTTTGGGGGACGCTTTGGGGAATGCGGCTGGAGATGCTCTTATTTTATTTATTTTGCAATATATTTTCTTCTTTGCACTTTTCTCGTTTTCCCTTTCTTTTTGGTAAATGAAAGCATATTTTTTCTGATATGCATATTTCCGCGGATGTATGAACATATTTATTTGTGTGAACATAATTTTTATTTATATAAACATTAATTTTATGGACATTTTTTTATCATATATAAAAACTATTTTTATAATATATGAAAATTATTTTATAAATGTGTAACATTTATTCGTACGCATCTGAATATCTATGTTAATATAGATGAATATTATTATTTCTTACAGCACATACACTTTTATATTAAACCTACTTATATACACAAAGAGAAAAATAGTTTTGCAGATTATATAAACTTTTTAAAATAAATGCAGGAAAATATGTGTGTTAATGGGCCTTCTCAGTTGCAGTCCGTTGTGTTATGTTATTTGTCAATTACTCCCCCTGTTTCAAATTGGTTGACGCATATTTATTGAAAGAAGTCTAAATGATCCCTAACTATCGGGTTTGGGACAAAGAACCTCCTAAATTTAAAATGGGACACTTGACCCCTCTAACTACGAAATACCAGGTAATCGACCACCTCACATGATAAAAATAGTTTCACTCGGCGATATCGCTGATGTAGATAGTGGTTTAAGCCACAGAGGCACCGCTAAATCCTCATGGCTTAGACTGACATCTATGTCCCGCATATTACGTACATGAATGTTATTGTTCTTTAACCTCATATATCCCTCTAGGCCGACCAGTACGCCTCATCTGCCCTGCTCCCTCTCCAGGTCACGACGACTACCATCTCGAGAAGCATCGGCCACCAACATGGACAACTTGGCAAACTGCGCCGTCGATTTCTCCGCCAAGTCGCATCGCGCAGGCATCTCCGGAGACCATGAACAAAGGTTGCGGGCTCCATCGGTGGCACCGTATCTAGCGGAAGCACCAAAAGGAAAATTCTCCCTTTGCCGCCATTGCCAGTCGCGGTGGTGTAGATGATGAAGGGGCACAGATCCACAAACGATGGCTGCCTCTGGGCGCCGCCATGCCACCAAAAGGGAAGCACAAGGCTGTCGTGGAGGGAGAGAACTCTACCGCCTCCATGTGGTCCCGCTGGAGCCAACCTCGGATCTTGGCCTGCTCATCAACTCCGGTGTGTCTAGCACCCATAAGGAAAATCTCTCATCGCATGCGCTACCCAAAAAATCCCCAAAGAAAAAAAAGCGGTCTTCTCATTGCCAACAGAGGTCATGGCCATGCAAACGGACCTTGGCATGGGCCTAGAGCCATAAGACTTCTTCCTCTTGGCCGGCGCCAACATGAACGCACGACCTATACTATGTTTGCGGCGTGGTTGATACGTTGCAAACGTATCTATAATTTTTGATGCTCCATGCTTGTTTTACACCAATTTCTATATGTTTTGTTTATACTTCGTGCTATTTTTATGCATTTTCTGGAACTAACCTATTAAGAAGATGCCACAGTGCAAGTTCATGTTTTCTGCTGTTTTTGTATTTCAGAAAAGTTGTACATGAAATATTCTCGGAATTGGACGAAACAAAAGCCAAACCTCCTAGTTTTCCCGACCCGAAGATGAAGTCCAAATCAAAGACAGAGAAGAGCCAGGAGGCGGCCACACCATGCCTAGGCGCTGCCCCCTGGCCGTGCCTAGGGGTGGTGTGGGCCCCTCGGGTGCCCACCGACATCGCCCTTTCGCCTATAAATTCACATCCTCGGGAAAAACCTAAAGGCCCGAGCCTCCATCCACGAAAAGTTCCGTAGCCGTCGCCATCGTCGACCCTAGTTTGAGAGGGTTCTGAAGCTCTCCCCGGCACCCTGCCGGAGAGGGAGTCATCACCGGAGGCTTCTTCATCACCATGCCCGCCTCCGAAGTGATGCGTGACTAGTTCATCTCTTGACTACGGGTCCATAGAAATAGCTAGATGGTTATCTTCTCCTCTATATGGTTCATGTTTAGATCTTGTGAGTTGTCTATTGATACACGTACAGCACGCGTCCGTTGGGAACCCCAAGAGGAAGGTGTGATGCGTACGGCGGCAAGTTTTCCCTCAGAAAGAAACCAAGGTTTATCGAACCAGGAGGAGCCAAGAAGCACGTTGAAGGTTGATGGCGGCGGGATGTAGTGCGGTGCAACACCAGAGATTCCGGCGCCAACGTGGAACCTGCACAACACAACCAAAGTACTTTGCCCCAACGAAACAGTGAGGTTTGTTCGACGTGATTTTGTATAAGTTGCAGCAGTGCTTCATTGCTTGGCAAATTGGCGTGAAAAGAAAATAGTTGATCGATTCATGTACTAGTATGCGAAACATGCAAGCTAAGCTAGTATTGAACAACAAGCAATGTGCGTAGAGCTGGCCATTGGATACGTGGAGATAGTAAATTAGCAATTGATGGATCCATGGAGCTTCATGAGGCTATGACACAGGCAGCTTTCACCTTCACGAGCGCCTAAGCTAGCAACGTGAAGCGACTAACTCAATTATGTTTATTATTTTGATTTCTACAGGCATACGAGTACAAGCCCAAAAGTAAATACGTACATCTGTGCATATACACCGGCCAGTTCGTGTATACGCGTGCGGGCCGGTACACTGATCGGTTTGCCTCACAAGATATTTTGGCCAGCTGAAAGCGATCTGATAAACATCAAAAACAAGATCGCTATTAGCGCGCGCGTGCGAGCGTAAGATAAACATTGCTGCCGCCATACTCGCGGAAGGAGACTCCGCGCAGCTATCCATCGCCGGCTGCCTATAAAAGGAAGACACAGCTCGTTCTTTGGGAAGGAGAAAAAGACACAAGACGCAGCAGCCGGAGGCGCAGCTCCGGGGGTCAGCGATCTGAGAGACGCACAGCTCTCGCACCTGAAGACCGGACGCACAGCTCTCGTCTCTGAACACGCAGCAGCCGGAGGCGCAGCTCGGAAGACACGCCCCGGAGGCCATCCCATCTAACCAGACGCAGCAGCCAGAGAGCAAGACGGAGAGAAGACCATGGAGGCACGGAGGCCAGAACTCTCGCGCAGGTCTCGCCCCTGAAGACGCCCAGCCGGAGGCAGCTCTCGAGCAAGGAGAAGGCCATGGAGACGACGACGCCGGCGTTCCCAAACGGTGAGAATTACGGTTAACTCTCCCTCTGCATGCAGCATACTCGCCGACCGGTGTCGCTCGCTCTCGTCTTGCACGATCGCGGACGACAACGAAGTACACGCGCCGGAGCTGCCGGCTCAGTCCGGCGCCATTCGCCGCAACGCGCCCGCGACTAGGCTGTCGGCTGCTGCGCGGCGCCATCAACGACATCCGCCGCAGCGACAACGATGCTCCCCACGAGGCTGCCGGCTGCTGCGCGGCGCCATCTGCACCACCCGTGAGGCGCGATGACAACGTCCGCGAGGAGGCCGCCGGCGTGCAGCGCGGCGCCGCGCCATCGACACACCCGCGAGGCACGACGACACCGACCTCGACAAGGCCAACGATGTGCGGTGCGACGCCATCTCGACGACGCCCGCGAGGAGGCTGCCGGCGTGCAGCGCGGCGCCTTCAACACACCCCGGAGCCGCAATGACGGCGTCCGTGACGAGGCTGCCGGCGTGCAGCACGGCGCCATCAACACCACCACAAGACGCGACGACGGCGTCCGTGACGAGGCTGCCGACGTACAGCGCGGCGCCATCTTCATCACCATAAGACGCGGCGGTGACATCCTTGACGAGGCGGCTGGCATGCAGCGCGGCACCATCTCCACCACCCGCGAGGCGCGATGATGACGAGTCCGTGCCAAGGCTGCAGGCGTGCAGTGCGGCACCATCTCCACCACCCGCGAGGAGCGCCGACGATGACGAGTCCGCACCGAGGCTGCCGGCGTGCAGCGTGGCACCATCTTCACCACACTTATGGGGCGCGACGACAACGCCCGGGATTGCCGGCGTGCAGCGCGACGCCATCTTCAGCTCTACACCATGCCACCGATGATGACGTCGGGGCTGCCGGCATACAGCCCGGCGCCATCCGCCATGGTGAGGACGATGCCGACCTTGACGAGGCTGCCGGCATGCAGCGGTGCCATCATCTTCATCACACCGCGAGGCGCGAAGACGACGAGTCCGTGCCAAGGCTGCCGCCATGCCGCACGACGCCATCTCCGGTACGCCCGCGAGGCGCGAAGACGACGTCCATGCCGATGACGCCGGCATGCAGCCCGGCGCCCTCACTATCTCCACCACCTGTGGGGCGCGACAGAGACGCCCGGAGGGGAGCCCGTCGGCGTGTAGCGCGGTGCCCTCTCCACAACGCCCACGGGGCGCGGCGACGGCGTCCCTGCTGGCGTGCAACGAAGCGGCGTGCAGTGCAGCGCCATGTCCACGACACCCGCAAGGCGCGGCGACAACATCCGTGCCAAGGCAGTTGGTACGCAGCACGGCGCCATGTTGGCACCCGCCAGCACGCGACTCACGGCCCTCTCGTCCTTGGCATGCATTGGTCATGCTCGCCGCTGACACCTCGTGTCTTGTACTTACTGCCGGTTTATGTATAGAACTGGACGGCGTAAGTCTGGCGGCATACAACTCCGGAGGACACGACAACGAAAGACAGAGCTGGACAAAGTGGCTTGGACGTGTGCATGTACCGGGACGCGCAAGCATGATGTCCCGGAGCTGCACATGGTAGCACGTACATGTATGATAATGCAGGTAATACATATGCATTGGCCGTGCGTGCCAACTTAGTCTTATGCAGGTTCACACGGACATCAGGCTCAACGCTGAAAACACCGGTTGTGCCTCCATGGTCAGCGGCACGTGGCCTGGCTGGTGCACTTGCTCAAGCCACACGTCTGCTCCAGTTGGCCGCCCATGAGATGCGACCTGAGCATATCACCGCCAACCTGAGAGCTACCTAAGGCGTGGCGACTCCCACGCTGCTAGCCCCACGGAGGTGGCTGAAGACGGGCAACCACACTTGCCGCCACGACGACATCCATGCCAGGGCTGCCGTCGTGTGGGGTGACGCCCCCAATGATACCGCTCCTCGCGAGCCCGTGCGACAGCGTCCTTGACTACACCGACCGCCATAAACTTGGCGTCAGGCTAAGGACGAGGCGCCGACCACATCGGCTACACCGACTTACGTGCGTGCGTTGGTTTTCACACCGACGCCGGTTTCCTCCATCATTTTACTCCCGCGAGGCATACCCCTTGCGCACCCCGACGAGGCTGCTGGTCGTCAAGAAGTCCCAGCTGAGCGGACCCATGCTACTTCAACTCCAACTACATCAACACCGTCAAGACCGACGAGGCGCGACGGCGAGGGCGGGCTTGGCCGGAGCAAAGGCCATGCTACATGCGGCGCGTGTACCGACGAGGACACGGGCTCTGCCGCCGCCCACACACACCACCATCACATCATGCATGGAGAACGCGAAGCGAAGACGACGAAGACGACCACACGGCTTAATCGGAGGTGTCTCGCGGCGTAACCTGCGGGAGTAATTAACCGGGTTCCTTCCGAGGCCCCGGGAACCAGGAGATCGCAATCGCCATAGTCAAGCTGGCCGCGCAAGCAGGCCACGAAGCGCTTTGTGTTCGGGAACTTGTACTTTGTTTCTCCAAGAGAGATTAATGAAATGCATATGATTCCCTATCTTTTTCTTTCTTGTGTACTACGGTACACTGGCACGCCCGCACTTCTTTTCTTTACCCCGGCGCATGAGAGAAACACGCTACCATCCTTCCCCTCAACGTAGCGCATCTGTCTTTCACGGACGTTTTTCTCGTGTCAAACAAGGTTGTCAATCTCACCGGCTTGCTGTAACAAAGGATTAGATGTATAGTGTGGATGATGATTGTTTGCAAAGAACAGTAAAACAAGTATTGCAGTAGATTGTATTCGATATAAAAGAATGGACCGGGGTCCACAGTTCACTAGAGTGTCTCTCCCATAAGATAAATAGCATGTTGGGTGAACAAATTACAGTCGGGCAATTGACAAATAGAGAGAGCATAACAATGCACATACATGATATAATGAGTATTGTGAGATTTAATTGGGCATTACGACAAAGTACATAGACCGCTATCCAGCATGCATCTATGCCTAAAAAGTCCACCTTCAGGTTATCATCCGAACCCCTTCCAGTATTAAGTTGCAAAACAACAGACAATTGCATTAAGTATGGTGCGTAATGTAATCAATAACTACATCCTCGGACATAGCATCAATGTTTTATCCCTAGTGGCAACAGCACATCCACAACCTTAGAACTTTCCCAGATTTAATGGAGGCATGAACCCACTATCGAGCATAAATACTCCCTCTTGGAGTTAAGAGTAAAAACTTGGCCGAGCCTCTACTAATAACGGAGAGCATGCAAGATCATAAACAACACATAGGTAATAGATTGATAATCAACATAACATAGTATTCTCTATCCATCGGATCCCGACAAACACAACATATAGCATTACAGATAGATGATCTTGATCATGTTAGGCAGCTCACAAGATCCGACAATGAAGCACATAAGGAGAAGACGACCATCTAGCTACTGCTATGGACCCATAGTCCAGGGTGAACTACTCACTCATCACTCCGGAGGCGACCATGGCGATGAAGAGTCCTCCGGAGATGATTCCCCTCTCCGGCGGGTGCGGAGGCGATCTCCGAATCCCCGAGATGGGATTGGCGGCGGCGGCGTCTCGAAGGTTTTCGTATCGTGGCTCTCGGGGGTTTCGCGACGAAGACCTTAAGTAGGCGGAAGGGCGGAGTTGGAGGGGTCACGGGGGCCCCACAGAGCAGGGCCGCGCGGGCCCCTCCTGGGCCGCGCCGCCCTAGTGTGGCGGCGCCCCGTGGCCCCACTTCGTCTTCTCTTCGGTCTTATGGAAGCTTCGTGGCAAAATAGGACCCTGGGCGTTGATTTCGTCCAATTCCGAGAATATTTCCTTTGTAGGATTTCTGAAACCAAAAACGACAAACGGCTCTTCGGCATCTCGTTAATAGGTTAGTGCCGGAAAATGCATAAATACGACATATAATGTGTATAAAACATGTAGATATCATCAATAACGTGGCATGGAACATAAGAAATTATCGATACGTCGGAGACGTATCAGCATCCCCTTAGTTCCTGCTCGTCCCGAGCAGGTAAACAATAACAAAGATAATTTCTGGAGTGACATGTCATCATAACCTTGATCATACTATTGTCAACATAGAGTAATATAACAATGATAATTTCTGGAGTGACATGCCATCATAACCTTGATCCTCGGACATTGTAATGAATGCAGCGATCAAAACAATGGTAATGACATGAGTAAACAAATGAATCATAAAACAAAGACTTTTCATGAATAGTACTTAAAGACAAGCATCAATAAGTCTTGCATAAGAGTTAACTCATAAAGCAATAAATCAAAGTAAAGGTATTGAAGCAACACAAAGGAAGATTAAGTTTCTGCGGTTGCTTTCAACTTATAACATGGATATCTCATGGATAATTGTCAACATAGAGTAATATAACAAGTGCAATATGCAAGTATGTAGAAATCAATGCACAGTTCACACAAGTGTTTGCTTCTTGGGGTGGAGAGAGATAGGTGAACTGACTCAACATAAAAGTAAAAGAAAGGTCCTTCAAAGAGGAAAGCATCGATTGCTATATTTGTGCTAGAGCTTTTATTTTGAAAACAAGAAACAATTTTGTCAACGGTAGTAATAAAGCATATGTATCATGTAAATTATATCTTACAAGTTGCAAGCCTCATGCATAGTATACTAATAGTGCCCGCACCTTGTCCTAATTAGGTTGGACTACCGGGATCATCACAATACACATGTTTTAACCAAGTGTCACAAAGGGGTACCTCTATGCCGCCTGTACAAAGGTCTAAGGAGAAAGCTCGCATTTTGGATTTCTCGCTTTTGATTATTCTCAACTTAGACATCCATACCGGGACAACATAGACAACAGATAATGGACTCCTCTTTAATGCATAAGCATGTAGCAGCAATTAGTGTTCTCATATGAGATTGAGGATATATGTCCAAAACTGAAACTTCCACCATGATTCATGGCTTTAGTTAGCGGCCCAATGTTCTTCTCTAACAATATGCATGCTCTAACCATTAAGGTGGTAGATCTCCCTTACTTCAGACAAGACGGACATGCATAGCAACTCACATGATATTCAACAAAGAGTAGTTGATGGCGTCCCCAGAAAACATGGTTATCGCTCAACAAGCAACTCAATAAGAGATAAAGTGCATAAGTACATATTCAATACCACAATAGTTTTTAAGCTATTTGTCCCATGAGCTATATATTGCAAAGGTGAAGAATGGAAATTTTAAAGTTAGCACTCAAGCAATTTACTTTGGAATGGCGGAGAAATACCATGTAGTAGGTAGGTATGGTGGACACAAATGGCATAGTGGTTGGCTCAAGGATTTTGGATGCATGAGAAGTATTCCCTCTCGATACAAGGTTTAGGCTAGCAAGGTTTATTTGAAACAAACACAAGGATGAACCGGTGCAGCAAAACTCACATAAAAGACATATTGTAAATATTATAAGACTCTACACCGTCTTCCTTGTTGTTCAAAACTCAATACTAGAAATTATCTAGACTTTAGAGAGACCAAATATGCAAACCAAATTTAGCAAGCTCTAGGTGTTTCTTCATTAATGGGTGCAAAGTATATGATGCAAGAGCTTAAACATGAGCACAACAATTGCCAAGTATGAAATTATTCAAGACATTTTAGAATTACTACATGTATCATTTCCCAATTCCAACCATATAACAATTTAACGAAGAAGATTCAACCTTCGCCATGAATACTATGAGTAAAGCCTAAGGACATATTTGTCCATATGCAACAGCGGAGCGTGTCTCTCTCCCACACAATGAATGCTAGGATCCATTTTATTCAAACAAAACAAAAACAAAAACAAACCTACGCTCCAAGTAAAGCACATAAGATGTGATGGAATAAAAATATAGTTTCAGGGGAGGAACCTGATAATGTTGTCAATGAAGAAGGGGATGCCTTGGGCATCCCCAAGCTTAGAAGCTTGAGTCTTCTTAAAATATGCAGGGTGAACCACCGGGGCATCCCCAAGCTTAGAGCTTTCGCTCTCCTTGATCATATTGCATCATTTCCCTCTCTTGATCCTTGAAAACTTCCTCTACACCAAACTCGAAACAACTCATTAGAGGGTTAGTGCACAATAAAAATTAACATGTTCGGGTGACATAATCATTCTTAACACTTCTGGACATTGCATAAAGCTACTGGACATTAATGGAACAAAGAAATTCATCCACCATAGCAAAATAGGCAATGCGAAATAAAAGGCAGAATCTCAAAACAGATCCGTAAAGATGGATTTTATCGAGGCACCAAACTTGCTCAAATGAAAATGCCCAAATTGAATGAAAGTTGCGTACATATCTGAGGATCACGCACGTAAATTGGATATTTTTCTGAGCTACCTACAGAGAGGCAGGTCGAAATTCGTGACAGCAAGAAATCATTCGCATAATCCAAATCTAGTATGAACCTTACTATCAAAGACTTTACTTGGCACAACAATGCACAAAACTAAGATAAGGAGAGGTTGCTACAGTAGTAAACAACTTCCAAGACTCAAATATAAAACAAAAATACTGTAGTAAAAACATGGTTTGTCTCCCATAAGCGCTTTTCTTTAACGCCTTTCAGCTAGGCGCAAAGTGTATATCAAGTATTATCAAGAGACGAAGTATCAACATCATAACTTGTTCTAATAATAGAATCAAAAGGTAACTTCATTCTCTTTCTAGGGAAGTGTTCCATACCTTTCTTGAGAGGAAATTGATATTCAATATTGCCTTCCTTCATATCAATGATAGCTCCAACAGTTCGAAGAAAAGGTCTTCCCAATATAATGGGACAAGATGCATTGCATTCAATATCCAAGACAACAAAATCAACGGGGACAAGGTTATTGTTAACGGTAATGCGAACATTATCAACTCTCCCCAAAGGTTTCTTTATAGCATTATCAACAAGATTAACATCCAAACAACAATTTTTCAATGGTGGCAAGTCAAACATTTTCTTAGGCATAACGGAAATACTTGCACCAAGATCACATAAAGCATTACAATCAAAGTTATTGACCTTCATCTTAATGATGGGCTCCCAACCATCCTCTAGCTTTCTAGGAATAGAAGTTTCAAGTTTTAGTTTCTCTTCTCTAGCTTTTATGAGAGCATTTGTAATATGTTTTGTGAAAGCCAAATTTATAGCACTAGCATTGGGACTCTTAGCAAGTTTTTGTAAGAACTTTATAACTTCAGAGATGTGGTAATCATCAAAATCCAAACCATTACAATCTAAAGCAATGGGATCATCATCCCCAATGTTGGAAAAAATTTCAGCAGTTTTATCACAGGCAGTTTTTTTTAGCTTTCAGGCAATTTTGCACGCTTTGCACTAGGAGTAGTAACATTGACAACACCAATTATTTTACCATTGATAGTAGGAGGTGCAGCAACATGTGAATCATTAGCATTGCTAGTGGTGGTAATAGTCCAAACTTTAGCTACATTATTCTCTTTAGCTAGTTTTTCATTTTCTTCTCTTTCCCACCTAGCATGCAATTCAGCCATCAATCTTATATTCTCATTAATTCTAACTTGGATGGCATTTGCTGTAGTAACAATTTTATTTTCAATATCCTCAGGTTTAGCAGCAATTTTATTAATTAAATAAGATTGTGACGCAGACATGTATGAGATTCGGTTTTCAGCATTTGCAAGTTTAGTTTGCAACCCAGAAATTTCCATATTCAGATTTTCAAGTTGATTTCCTATATTCTTCAACAAGGTAGATTGTTCATTCATAGTTTTAGTAAACAATTTATTTTGCTCATATTGTGATTGCATAAAGCTCTTGGTGGATCTTTCAATTTCTAACATCTTTTCCTCATTAGGTGAAACATATCTACCATAAGAGTTACCATTAGCAGGATATGGCCTAGAATTATTGTAATTGTTATTTTTAATGAAATTCTCATCAACATGTTCTTTTTGAGCAACCAATGAAGCTAACAGAACATTATTAGGATCAACATTTGTCCTACCATTCACAAGCATAGACATAATAGCATCAATCTTATCACTCAAGGAAGAGGTTTCTTCGACAGAATTTACCTTCTTACCTTGTGGAGCTCTTTCCGTGTGCCATTCAGAGTAATTAATCATCATATTATCAAGGAGCTTTGTTGCTTCACCAAGAGTGATGGACATAAAGGTACCTCCAGCTGAATCCAATAGGTTCCGCGAAGAAAAGTTCAGTCCTGCATAAAAGGTTTGGAGGATCATCCAAGTAGTCAGTCCATGGGTTGGGCAATTTTTAACCAAAGATTTAATTCTTTCCCAAGCTTGAGCAACATGTTCATTATCTAATTGTTTAAAAATTCATTATGCTACTCCTCAAAGATATAATTTTAGCGGGGGGATAATATCTACCAATAAAAGCATCCTTGCATTTAGTCCATGAATCAATACTATTCTTAGGCAGAGATAGCAACCAATCTTTAGCTCTTGCTCTTAATGGGAAAGGAAACAATTTTAATTTTATAATGTCACCATCTACATCTTTATACTTTTGCATTTCACACAATTCAACAAAATTATTGAGATGGGCAGCACATCATCGAACTAACACCAGAAAATTGCTCTCGCATAACAAGATTCAGTAAAGCAGTTTTAATTTCAAAGAATTCTGTTGTAGTAGCAGGTGGAGCAATAGGTGTGCATAAGAAATCATTATTATTTGTGGTTGTGAAGTCACAGAACTTAGTATTTTCAGGAGTGGCCATTTTAACAGTAGTAAATAAAGCAAACTAGATAAAGTAAATGCAAGTAACTAATTTTTGTGTTTTTGATATAGAGTGCAAGACAGTAAATAAAGTAAAGCTAGCAACTAATTTTTTTGTGTTTTGATATAATGCAGCAAACAAAGTAGTAAATAAAATAAAGCAAGACAAAAACAAAGTAAAGAGATTGGATTGTGGAGACTCCCCTTGCAGCGTGTCTTGATCTCCCCGCAACGGCGCCAGAAAAAGAGCTTGATACGCGTACAGCACGCGTCCGTTGGGAACCCCAAGAGGAAGGTGTGATGCGTACGCGGCAAGTTTTCCCTCGAAAGAAACCAAGGTTTATCGAACCAGGAGGAGCCAAGAAGCACGTTGAAGGTTGATGGCGGCGGGATGTAGTGCGACGCAACACCAGAGATTCAGGCGCCAACGTGGAACCTGCACAACACAACCAAAGTACTTTGCCCCAACGAAACAGTGAGGTTGTCAATCTCACCGGCTTGCTGTAACAAAGGATTAGATGTATAGTGTGGATGATGATTGTTTGCAAAGAACAGTAAAACAAGTATTGCAGTAGATTGTATTCGATATAAAATAATGGACCGGGGTCCACAGTTCACTAGAGGTGTCTCTCCCATAAGATAAATAGCATGTTGGGTGAACAAATTACAGTCGGGCAATTGATAAATAGAGAGAGCATAACAATGCGCATACATGATATAATGAGTATTGTGAGATTTAATTGGGCATTACGACAAAGTACATAGACCGCTATCCAGCATGCATCTATGCCTAAAAAGTCCACCTTCAGGTTATCATCCGAACCCCTTCCAGTATTAAGTTGCAAAACAACAGACAATTGCATTAAGTATGATGCGTAATGTAATCAATAACTACATCCTCGGACATAGCATAAATGTTTTATCCCTAGTGGCAACAACACATCCACAACATTAGAACTTTCTGTCACTGTCCCAGATTTAATGGAGGCATGAACCCACTATCGAGCATAAATACTCCCTCTTGGAGTTAAGAGTAAAAACTTGGCCAGAGCCTCTACTAATAACGGAGAGCATGCAAGATCATAAACAACACATAGGTAATAGATTGATAATCAACATAACATAGTATTCTCTATCCATCGGATCCCGACAAACACAACATATAGAATTACGGATAGATGATCTTGATCATGTTAGGCAGCTCACAAGATCCGACAATGAAGCACATAAGGAGAAGACGACCATCTAGCTACTGCTATGGACCCATAGTCCAGGGGTGAACTACTCACTCATCACTCCGGAGGCGACCATGGCGGTGAAGAGTCCTCCAGGAGATGATTCCCCTCTCGGCAGGGTGCCGGAGGCGATCTCCGAATCCCCGAGATGGGATTGGCGGCGGCGGCGTCTCAGTAAGGTTTTCCGTATCGTGGCTCTCGGTGCTGGGGGTTTCGCGACGAAGACCTTAAGTAGGCGGAAGGGCGGAGTTGGAGGGGTCACGGGGGCCCCACAGAGCAGGGCCGCGCGGGCCCCTCCTGGGCCGCGCCGCCCTAGTGTGGCGGCGCCCGTGGCCCCACTTCGTCTTCTCTTCGGTCTTATGGAAGCTTAGTGGCAAAATAGGACCCTGGCGTTGATTTCGTCCAATTCCGAGAATATTTCCTTTGTAGGATTTCTGAAACCAAAAACAGAAAACAGCAACTGGCTCTTCGGCATCTCGTTAATAGGTTAGTGCCGGAAAATGCATAAATACGACATATAATGTGTATAAAACATGTAGATATCATCAATAACATGGCATGGAACATAAGAAATTATCGATACGTCGGAGACGTATCATCTATCATGATCAAGATCATCTTTATGTCATGCTACATGTTGTGTTTGCTGGGATCCGATGAATATTGAATACTATGATTGAGTTGATTATAGACATGTTTATATGTTATTTGTGATCTTGCATGCTCTCCGTTGCTAGTAGATGCTCTGACCAAGTATGTCTTGTGACTCCAAGAGTTAGTATTTATGGTCGATAGTGGGTTCATGCCTCTAGTAATCTGGGAGAGTGACGGTAACTCCTAAGGTTGTAAATGTGATGTTTCTACTAGGGAGAAAACAACAATGCTTTATCCAAGGATAATTCTATTGTTTACTTTATACACTTTACTTAATCAATAATCTGTTGCTTGTAACTTAATACCCAAAGTTGTTCGGATGATATCATGAGGGTAGATTATTAGTCATAGATGCAGTTGGATTACGTTCTATGAATCTTGTTGTAATGCCCAAATGAAAATCATAGTAATCATCTTGTCATGTATGGTCTTTATTCTGTCAATTGCCTAGCTATAATTTGTTTACCCAGCATGTTATTTATCTTTATGGAGACACCTCTAGTGAACTGTGGACTCTGGTCCTTTCTTTTACACTGATAAAACCATCTACTGCAAAGCACTTTTCTCTTTATTTCACTGCAAACAAACATCTCTTTTCCACACTATACGTCTAATATTTTGTTTTCAGCAGAACCAGTGAGATTGACAACCTCACGGTAAGTTGGGACAAAGTATTTTGGTTGTGTTGTGTGCAGGCTCCACGTTGTTGCTGACACCGGTAGTGTGCCCTGCCAAAGTTAGCCAGTAACACCTTTAGAAGGGATTTATTTCTCCTACTGGTCGATGAAACCTTGGTTTCTTACTGAGAAAAAACTTGTTGATGTGCTCATCATACCTTCCTGTTGAGGTTTCCCAACAACATACTCTGCACAACATCAGTGGTGTTGGGCTAGAACTCGCGCTCGAGTTCTGCCATCTACACCGAGGAAGGATGCTGCGACAACCGCTCCATGTCAACGATATGGCCACGCGAAACTGCTCTCATCACGCAGAGGGTTCATTTACCTGGTATTGCATATTTAGGGGGTTAAGTGCCCCATTTTAAACTTAGGTGTGTTCTCTATCCCAAATCCGATAGTTAGGGGAAGTTATTTAGACTTCTTTCCGGATTTATCTACGTATGCATATATCTAGAAGTGTTTTAGCGTGCAGATTCCTACGAATCTAGATGAATCTCTAGCAACTAATTTTAATCACAGGAGTATTTATTAATCATTATATAGTATAAAGAAGACACGACACCATAACACAATAGAGCACCTTGTCATAATCTGTAGTTCAGAAAGTACTCCCTCTTTCCACAATTATAGAGCGTTCTATTTTTATGTGCACCAACGTTAACCATCAATTTGATCACTAACATATGACAAAAGTATCCTATAAATTTGAGAATGGATATTGTACATAAACTCGTATGGGTGTGGGCATTTTTGTCACCATTAATGAAAAGCTTCCAGGCCCTTGGGGGCACTCCTTGTTCAAATTTTTTTTATTATTATTTCTTCGAGGTTCTCGCTCACCCTGATAGATGGAAGAGTAGTTCTCTCTCCTCTCATTTTATCGAAATCTCAAAGCAAAACAGATAGTGATGGGAACACCCATACCTATGCGTGTAAGTACAAAAATGTTTCCTTAAACCATTAAAACTTTACTTGCATACAAATCCAAAGGGATAATTTTTAGAGCACATAACCTAAGTTTTGTTGGGTACTTCAAAGTCAACACTCGAAAAATCAAAGCGAGGAGGAGGAGGGAGCAGGTGAGGACTGATGATGATGAGGTGGCAGAGACATAGGGAAGGGCTCCGTCGGGATAGCAGGGAACATTGTGTTTAGCCTGTCCTCGTCATCGCTGCTCAAGGGACAAATGACGCAGTGCATTAGCAACACTACTATCGGTGATGATGTTCTCTCCTACATCAACTTCTTGTCTGTGTACACTTATTCTTCCGGTGCCAGTTTGCTAGATCTATACGGCAAGTTACCCAAATAGGTTCTTGCTAATATATCTGGTAACTAGCTAATTGGGGTGGATTATATGTTTAAAATACTTATTAGGATCGGAGCGCTTGCCATTATTTGGCCGGTCGGCTATGTACAAACGATAGGTTTTTAATGATAAAATTATTCTCTCTTGCAGGTTATTTACCGGTGCACTGCATTACTCCGTTTATATTTGTCTCTTCAGTGCATGGAGAATCACGATCTATTTATGGTGGTGTCTAAACGGTTGGAGGACACGACGAGAGTTTTTTCCCAGCATGGGTGTCAGCATAATATGTGGATTGGACCTCCACCTCCCTAGACGTTCATAATAGTTCTAAGTTATATTGCATGAATTTACATTTTGCCTTTTGCAATATTGGAAGTTGGATGTTTGTGAGTTATGCAGATGCTAGGTGTAACGTTTAAAATATTTTAAGTAATAAATCGCACTTTATCAAGAGAAACTTCTTGTCCGTGTGTCCTTTGCCTCGCCGCTCTGCGAGAGCCAAAGCCAAAACGGATGACTAGCTAAGTACTGTAAGTAGTAGTCCATACTAGTACTATAGTTTTGTGAATTTTGGTACACCTGTACATTACACGTGTGCTGCATACGGTCTAAGTATGTACATTACACGTGTGCTGCATACGGTCTAAGTATGAGATCTAACGATGGCCGAACAACCGTTCAATTTATTGTCCACAGCCGTATTTTCGGATCAAATTTGGGGTTGGTCTGCGGTGGACGCGTCGATCTACGCATGCTGTCAAACAAAAGTAAATTTGGAAACGAGCGCACGAGCAAGGCACCAGGACAAAACCAAGGAAGGAAACACGTCAAAAAATTCACATCTTTCGAAAACCTACTTTCATCTTTCTCCGTGCACTTTTATTTTCCACTCGCGTGTGTATGTGTAGCTGTAATCTGATTCGTGTGGACATTACGCTTGTGATGGTCGACTTGCCAATTTGTAATTTTCTTTACTTTTTCGGTCTGTTGATGATTATTAATAGATCGGTGGATTTTTCGCAAAAAGAAAATAAATAAGAGAGATTTTTTTCGAGGGAAATGCACCACGACAACTTTATTGATTAGCAAATAAACTTACATCATTTGCTAGTTGGCTAATAAGAAAACCAGGCGGATCCGCATGCCAAACAATTGACTGAGGTCCCTCCGCATTACTGGCTAGAATATGAGCCATAATATTGCTTTCTCTAGTACTATGAGAAAACAACACTAGCAGAGTTATGGGCTAAAAAAGAGCACTCCTCATATATAGCTGCATCATCTCCTATTAAATTACCTCTGTTTCGCATTGTTTCGATGACATCCATGCAATTACTATTAACTTAAAGATTGTTGCATCCAACCTGTCCCGCGAGTAACAAACCATCTCGAAGAGCTCTTGCTTCTGCGGTGGACTCATCAGCAATGCTCGGTATACCAGAGCATGCACGAGCTATGCACATGCCTTGATCGTCTCGGAGAACAGCCCCTGTGCCACCTGTAAAATTATCCGCTGAAAAGGCTGCGCCAACATTTAATTTTACAAAATCTTCCGGTGGCTTTTCCCACCCATGACGATGTTGGGTAGCGCGCATGAACGGAATAGAATCCGGTGCGTTTCTTGGGCGGTATTTCTTAGTTTGTCATATGTGTAAATAGTTTTTTTGCAATATTGTACCTGGTGGATGTATTACAACTTTTCAACGAATATAACATAATTTTTTACTTCTATTGGTAATTAATATTAGATCAGCGGTCTGTTTCGTAAAAAAACAGTTAATTAGTAAATTGTTCTTAATATTTTTCTGCAAATAAATCGAGTGTTTTCTTGTCGAGCTCATATGCATGCGATTTTTTTAATAATACGAATTTATTATTTATTTCCAGGAATAGCACGAGTTTCCAAAATATTTCAATTTTGAGACTTGGTCGGTCAGGTCAGCAGCTGAGCGACGGAAACTAATTGGTCAGTACTTGGCCAATTGGTCCATAGCCGGCCAATTGGTCACTGATCGGTTAGCTAGAGGCCGACCGGCCTGATGATTTGCATGGTTTGCATTTAGAGTTAGTAGGGTTCCTCTTTCGCAAATATTTTCGGGGACTCGGGGTGATATCTCCCTCCCGCCATCTCATGGTAAACATTTTCCACCCGTACTCCCGTCACCGCTCTCCCGCCATTTTTTGCCGCCACAGCTCTCCCGCCATATGTTCCCGCCACCGCTCTCCTGCCATTTTTTGCGCCATAGTTCTCCCGCCATATTTTCCCGCCACGCTCTCGGATTTTTCCCTATAAAAGGAGGGATCGACACTCTTCGCTACACAAGTGCCACCGCTCTCCGCCACGCTCTCCTTTTCCCAACGCTCGTCCTCAAAGAATCTTGCCCATGCACGTCGGTGTTTCTCCTCAACCTCCTTGTGCACCTAATCCGGCTGCTCCTTGTCTATCCAGTGAAACCATTTGCACAGAGGTGGGGGAGACTGCAACACAAACAGTAACATTAAATCAGAAAAATAAAGACCTGCAAATATGCGTAAACAAAATTCTGTCAAAACATACCGGCGGTCTGGTGGACGACGAAGCTGAACTTAGGGATGGATTATGATCATAGTTCGCACACATGAAAATTTTCATGCCGAACCAATCAGAGAAATCCTCCACCTGCTTAACCTTAGCAAGACGGCCGCACCAACACCGCTCCGCGGTCACATCCGGGGGCAAACTTCCAGCCTTCGTCTTTACCGGCCTAAACTCCTAGTCAGAGCACGACACACTCATGATAGCTAAGGGTGAGTCAACAGAAAAAAAAGATAGAAGCACTTGTGCAGCGAAGAGTGTCGATCCCTGCTTTTACAGAAAAAATCCGAGAACGAGGAGGGAACATATGGTGGGAGAAAAGTGGCGGAAAAAATATGGCGGGAGAGCGGTGGCAGGAGATAGTGGCGGAAAAATATGGCGGGAGAGCGGTGGCGGGAGATACAGGCAGGAATTTTTTTACCGAGTGTGTCGTACGCCGGAGATATGTGCGCGAAAATATTTCCCGAAGAGGTGGGAGGATCCCTAAACTAACCTAAACGTAACCATGTAAATAATCAGCCATATTGGCAACCATGTAAATAATCAGCCATATTAGCAGACCGATCGGTCGACTGCTGACTAATTGGTGGATAGCTGCAAAACTGAAATAGATCCAAAACGTGTAGTATTCCTGGAAAATAATAAAAAAAATCGTATTATTAAAAAAAATCGCCATATGCATGCTATCGCCTGAAGCCCCGAAAGCGTTTGCACTTATCCAGAATGCGTTTGGGCCAGGTTGTGTGGAGTAAATAATAGTCCTCTGACCCAATAAAAAGGTCAGGCTGTGTTGGCCTTTATCCATATAGCAATTCCAGAAGCCCACAGGCCACAACTCCAGAATGCGTTTGGGCCAGGTATCACAAACGCCGATCGTCCCTTCGGGGACATCCTACAAACGCCGATCATGACATCTTCCACTTCTATGCAATTCTAACAAAAAAATCTATTTTATGCTGGTTAATCAGTATTCCATTCCAAAGAACAAATGTTAACCATTACCCATCCACTCTTGGAATATTTGAAGCTCTAGGTTTGTACGAAGTTAACTGGGTTTGTAGAAAAATGTGCTAATATAGTAATATCTACGGCGTCTAATCTATACATTCAAAAATATATTCTATGATAAATTTACCTAAATTAAATTTCATGTTGTACATATAGATATATTTTCTATGAATTTGGTCAAACTTAAATTAATTTAACATAGAACAAATCTGAAACATCAATTGTTTTGGAAAACTCTAATCATCAACTCATTGCAGCTACAACTAGTTTGAGATGCTCGCGATGCTTTGCTCGCAGATCCTCCTCCCGTCGGGGCGATGCCCGCAGCTTCTCTGCCCCTAGTTCTCCACTGCCGCTGCTCATCCGTTGCTTCCCCGTTGAGCCTTCCCCCATGACAGCCGTCGGGTGCACTCCCATGCTCCTCCGCTCCTCCGCTAGTCTGCGCCTTGGTCGCCGTGGTCGCTCCTCTGCGCGAAGGCAGCAGCTGTGCCTCCCACGTGCACCCCTTTCAAGGCTATATATGGATCTTGTTGTCAACGCTATCGCAGAGCTCGCCATGGTCACCATGGATGGCGAGCTCTCGACCTATCACCCCACCGTGGAGAATATGAAATCCTGAGTGGATTTTCACGGTTTTCTCCGGCGTGGCGGAATTGTGTCCGACGAACTTGAATCACCATGGTGGTGCCTCCATTGTTGCCGTGAAGGTCATTTTTGTGGGGGATTTTTTTTTTTGATGTTACATACGCTATCGCGATTTGTTACATGTAGGCACCGTTTTTGTTGTTAAGTGAGATTGCACTTATGTTACATACGCAATGGTGGATAAGTTAAGAAAAAAATGTTGGATGTGATGTAGAGAAATGTTACGAAACTATGTAGAAATGTTAAAACGCAGAAAAATGTTACTTTTGGAAGAAAAAAATGTACCATCGACTAGAGTTTTTGTACCATAGCCGACTGATCCCTAGCTACAATACAATTCAGCGGGAATAGGCTTTACGTCCTCAAAGTGGGGCCGAACCTTGGTAAATACGCTTGTTAGTTCGGTGCCAAGATTTTCGAAACAAGCTTTCTTTCCCTTAACATTTGGCACACCCCTTGGGGTAAGCAGCTGTGGGTGTCGCGAAAGTGATCCCACCAGGATTCTAGCCTTGGTTTCTGTCTAGAGGCTCGGGTGTCACGTGGACTACGTCTTGATCTTGAAAGCTTTATTTTTAAATTGGAACTTGCATTAAAAAAATCCCTAGTCCATCTGATGTTCGAAAAGTTGCTAAAAGTCCAAATTATGAAAAACAAGGTTCTTTCTTTCCAAACTTAGATACCAAAAAATGAGATTTCGTGGAAATTGTATGAATCGCTGAAACCAGTGGTTTAAACTTATCATATGCTGCAAATATGTGAGATCAAAGAAGGATAAACTACAAAGGTCATCGGTACGACTACAAAAGTGCCCCCATGTGCGTCACTTTGTTGTACATCATAAGGAAAAAAGTACCAACAAATATTTTGGTGCTGGAATTTGAGCATTCACGGCGCCAAATGGAGGCGGTGGATAATAGTGTATACAATATCAATTTGCAAGTCGCGGGCTCCTGCAAAATTGAAGTTCTTCGCTTCGCTTGCCATTCAAAAATAGATTTTGGATCGTCGACCACTTGGAGAAAAAATTCAGGATGAACGATAGATGGAGAAAAGAAATAATTAGAACGTGGTGGACCACACACGGTCGATTTGTGTGGCAAATATGTCTACCGGCGTCCGTGAAGACGGTTGTTCGGTGTGCAACTTGCGATGTTCATGCGAGGAAGATGATGAAAGTTGAAGGTTCTGCCGGAAAGGTTTGAGGTACTCCTACTAAGTATTTAGAGAGTTTTTTTTCTTTTTATGAGAGATCTTGTTTCCTAGAAAAAAAGAACTTGCAACTACACGATTTTCAGTTCTCGCAACGACAAGCGGTAAGGTGCTACTCCCTCCGTCTAAAAATAGCTGTCTCAAATTTTTTTCTAGGTACATATGTATTTAGAACTAAAATATGTAGACAAAACTAGTTGGTGCCCGGAAAATGGTAGAGTACCTATTAATTTTTCTCTAGACACCTAATTTTTATATGGAGGTAGTACATTTTTTCTTTCCGAGCATCGGGGCAAGGTGCTTCATGCATGAATAGGGTAATTAAGTGGAGCTTGTACGACTTGAACCGATAAGACTACTCATAGTGGGAGTAACTTAGGTAGTAACATCACACATTTCAAGATATTTTGGTGACATGGCATATCAATAAATGAAAAAAAAGGAAGGTGGTAACTAGCTATGTTACCATAACATCACACGTACCAAGGTAAAATAAGTCTACAAACTAATAAATGAATAAATGAATGAGACTTTGTATGATATCATCTCTAAGTTACTTTGCACTATAAAGGTAATAACATAGACTAGTAACTTATGCTTGACATCACCTTATATTACTCCCCACTATGAGCAGCCTAAATGCATCGATTCTGTGGGCGCATTAAGCACGGTGATGACGGCCCAATTTTGGTTTAGTACGGTCCGTACGGACAACAGCTCCCGGGTGGTCGGAGCAAGTGGACATTTGGCCCGCATGGCAGCAAGATCCAACACACCGTGAAGCCAGAATAGTGAAGGAAGGACGGCCCCGTTGCTAGACCAGTGGGCCATTGTGGCTGCCACGCAGCCGCACCCTGAAATTACTTGCGATAGAGGCCCATCACATTTATCCGATGCTCTGCGATTTTCCGGCCACTAACTCGTCACCGTCACTGTGTTTTTGTCAAAAAATGAACTAGTCACCGCGTGTAATAGTCGCACAAGGAAGAGAATCAAGTAGCAGCTCGGCCGTTTGACTACGGGTAAAGTAGAGGCATATGTACGGCGCACAAATAACCAACGGCAACGTACGAACTACGCGGCATCCATGGTGACCGCAACTGGGTTACTAACTTAATTACCACGCCTGCACGACTATGACCACACGGCTCTGCTATGCGTTATTCATGGAGCAACTTTGGATGCAACCAATAACCAATAGAAAATACCATACACTAGTATCATGCCTATGATACTGATTTATGATACTCCGTATTACATTTACAATGCATAATAATATTGCGTAGTATCATAGCTCTATTTTATTTAATATTTTATAGCATTTGATTGCAAACTTGTGTACATTGATATATTTGCTATTTTTTCCAGTTTACGTGTTATGATACGGTATCTACCTATGATACCATTATCACATTTCTCTTCATTAATTGTTATATCACATCAGACTTTTGCCAACATGACATACATGCATGATAGTACTTATGATATTCTCATTGTGGCTAATCGGTTGGTTATATTTCGGGGTGTACCTCTTTCCGTAAACAACACTTGGTTCACCTGATTTTTCTGGGATCGCTTTTGTACACCACACGATTAATGCATGCTAGATGTGGAGAAGTTCACGGAGCCCCTGAGGTTCAAAAAAAAAATATGGCAGTATACTCCAATTTTTTCGGGACACAAGAAAACATGGGAAAAATATTTACGGATCGTAAAATTAACAGAAAATCCAAGCGGCACTAAGGGACATTAACCTTCAAGTTGCGGTGGCGAACGAGATCACTTTAGTGGAACTTTACCGAGTATGGCCACTACTCATTTGAATCCGCTTACAAGGCCTAGCTAATTTCAAGGGGCAACCTTCACACCGGTTAGCTAATCGTTTGGAACTCTTGGGCTCCCTCCAAAGTAAAGTTCTTCGCTTGGCTTGCCATTTAAAATAGATTTTGGACCGTCAACCGTTTAGAGAAAAGAGGGTGGCCAAACTGCGGCACTTGCTCGCTATGTGCAATCGCACGATGGAGTCGATGGATCACCTCTTTGTTGATTGCCGCTACACCATTAGACTTTGGGGACTCATCAAGGATTGTCTTGTCCTTCACTTCCTCGACCTTTATGCTTGGCGGGGCATCACGACGAAGCGCAAGGATTTGGTATCCATTACCCCCTTCGTGTCATGAAAATTTGGAACGAAAGAAATGTCCGAGCCTTCAAGAATAAGCAAGCTCCAACTCCGATCATTCTTGAAAACGCTAAACGTGAATCGAAGCTTTGGGTTTTAGATGGTACTTTACTTTGTTGCCCGGGGAGTAGTCCACGCTTTGTAACTTGACCATTTACTTTCTTCTAAAACTTCTTATCTTAATTAATTGAATAACGTAAATCTTTTACTCCTACCCTCGTTAAAAAAAGGAGGCTACCGCACAAAAGGTTAGACTCATGGCTGGAAATTACCATGCCAGTTCGCTGGGATTCTGTCAGCACTTGTCACTTGCCCCTTGGCCTGACCGACCGGCCGGCCTCTGTTTACTACGACCTGCCACCCCTTGCGGTGCCAACTTCGATCGCTGGATGCCATGTGATGGATCCGGCGAGATCGAGCAGCGGGCGGACGACCCGGTGACTCGCCAGTGTCGGCGCGCATATATGTTCTCTTGGTTCAGACCACCATCGGAACAACACACCACGACTCATTGCTCGATCGACCTGACACCGCCACACTGCCACTGCCACTTGTACATACATATTCTTACGCTGCATGCACGTTGCCCAGCACTCGACTGAATCACCGATACCTTGAGCGAGGATGGAGCTTTGAAACGGTCTCACCATGACTTTCTTTTGTTCTGTCTGTATATACATAGACTTGTCGATCGCCACACAGCGCCCGAGGTCAAAAGATCAACTGTACATGCATCTAGCAGTTGTGCCAAATCACAAGTGGGGGAAATTTTAATCTTGACAGACTCACATTCACTTTCGTACTCCACACTGTATATAACTACAGTGTGCTGCTGTATATCTAGCTGGGAGTTACCTGGTGTTTACTCCAACTATTAATTGCAGGTCAATGATGTGACCAGCAGGGGAAGTAACTTGCATGCACATTTCCTATCGGTATCTAGCTAATATACTACTCCAATTTCAACTTTCAAACAAGTTTTCTCAAGAAAGATATATCAAAACCAAATAAGAACAAAATAAATGAATTGGGACGATTTGCCAGCTGCAGTACTAGTGTAGAAGTTAACTAGTAATTTTTTTTGCCGAGTTGGGGTTTGCTATTGTCAAGGGAGTGTCAGGCCGGCCAGGACAGATGCATGTCATGTCATGCGCCATGCTTGATATTTCCCATCCCAACCAATTAAAGTGAGTGCGTTGCGGCGCCGCGAGTTACATGTCCAAGTCAAACTAACTAACCTGCGTCCTGGCCGGACGCGCGGCCCCCCAACGTCCACATGCACTAGGAAACAAATTGGTTGCGTTAGCAGTGATCGATGCAACAAATTACTAGTACTACTACCTTACAACGGGAATATATTGGCCAATCGGCATTATCACCGTGTATATACGTACGCATTCTACTTTTACTTCCTTTTTGCTGCGGGTGGGGAGAGTAGACGCGTAGTGATGTATGATGACCGCGACATCGTCATGACCTACTTAACACATGTGTTGAAACTATGTTATGCATTAACCACCAAGCTTATGTCTGCAGCCTCCTGCCATAGTGGCATGTGTGCATGTTATTATGGGATCAGTATTTTCTTCAAGATAAGAATTAGAACTAAGAAAACCTGGGCGGCCGGTCATATCAGGCCTCATGCATGCATGTGTTGAACTTATCCAGTAGACCGCCAATAAAATGATAATATATGTGTAATTTATTAGTGCAAAGTATCACATATATCTTTTTTTTTGTTAAGATGTTCCAAAGCAAATTCACTACTCTCTAATTCATAATAAATGTCGGGACTTTAGTTCAATTTATTTTCTGAATTTAACTAAAGCCTCGATATTTATTATGGATCGGAGGGAGTACTATATGCATGCTCCAGCAGTATCTGCTCTGGCATTTTTCTCTCTTGCGGTTAGAATCTTAGCCGATTTAAGCAGTAGGTACGTCTTAATTTCGTAGTATTGACGATGTTCGGATAAATATTTTATCACCCATTTGTCCATCCACAAATGTCAGTGGTTAAAGCAGATGATTCTTAGCAAAAAAAAAAAAAAAGAACAACTAAAATGGGCCTATGTTCTGGTGAACCCACTTTATAGAACATAGGAAAAAATAATATGGTAGCTCTGAAAATTCTAGAAGATATCACACACATCTATATTAGATTGAAGCTGACTTACCCAGGTTATTTTGTGCATAATAACATGAATATGTGCAGATGTGCTAACTCTTACAAAAAAAAGAGAACACTTAGTATAAGTTTCAAAAACTTACATTCTAGCACTCTCATTTTCTCATCTTCAATTAGCTAAAAAAAGGCATAATATTTTTCGAAATTTATAGATCTTACCAATTTTCTGGTGTACCTAGGTTTAAGCATCTGCTCAGGTTCTTACTATCGACTTAGAAACATTTGTTTCTTAGTCAATTAAAAAATAGCAAAAACATTTGTTTCTTAGAAACATAAATTCGCCGATAACACTGGGAGAAAATATGGACTAATGAAGGTTGGACAACAGGGGGTGCACAAGCATCCCAATTGGTCAAAGATAGCACAGAATAAAATTGCATACAATCGAGTTTAATTATGAGCTTAATGATCGTCATCGATCTGCCGACGTCGGAAAGAAGCTCAACTCATGTCTTTCGATCATCTTTGCCGTACTAGCCATATCCATCCTATCCATCGAATAAGAACGGCCTTTCTCTATATATGGATCAAAGCTATAGGAGCTAGGTAGTGCGTATGATGTAAAGTGGCAGATTAGTTGGATAAACCCCCGCGCACGTAGGATCGGCGAATCTCCAATTAACAACGGGGTTAGTGCATGCTTGCGTACGCGCCCACGTGCACATGTGCGAAAATAAATCAGGTGGATATACAAATCTATTTCATCTGATGACATGTAACAAGCCGTGGATGACTAAGCGGGCACCTACAGGACGTAATCTCGCCACAAAAGTGTGCCCTTTCTGTTGATTGATACGATCCGAGTCCAGGCATTGGCTCGCACCTGCACATGCCAGATGGGATGCTGATCAAGATATATGTGGTGACATATTCGATCATGCTTCCATGATAACAATAGATCGGTGAGCATTTCTAGAATATATACTCCCCTGTTTAATAAATTTTTGTCGAGAATTTTGCGGTTCTATTATAATCATCAAAAATAGTACAAAAACTGCAATAGTAATAAAAATTATAAATAGATCATTGGATCATCTAGCGACGATTACAAACACTGGTGTCCTCGCCCCTCCATTGCCAGAGTTGGACAAAGATTGTCGTAATAGAGGTTGTTGTAACAAACAGACGGGAAGTCGTTGTGCCTAAGGCCGACGACCAGCGCACGAGAGCAACAATCATCGCCAATCATGATAACCGTAGATCGAAAGAGATTGACCTGAAACCACACCAACGAGTATGAAAACTTATCGCCCCCAGGAAATTCGTCAGACACACGACCCCACACACCCCTTCAGAGCGAGGATAGAACGGAAATAACCTTATTCTGACTTTAGGATTTTGTCATCACCCAACCATCCCGAATAGGATACACAAAAAACCCAATACAAGAAACGGAAACCTTCCCGCTAGAGAGAGGCCGGGATCTGCAATACCTCCTAGGCCTAGAAGGCCATCGGAGTTGAGCCACACCAACGACAAAGCTGGTGGAGGGAACGGAAACCCTAGCCGCATGGGGATCGCCTCTCTATTCTCCTTTGTGCCTCTCGTACCTGTTTGGTTCTCTCTATTGTTCATCTCCCCCGTTTAATAAGTTTAACTTATTATACTTCCTCTGCTCACTAATGTAAGCCATTTTAGTTTTTTCGTAAATCATTGTATTTATATGTGTATTAGTGCATACCTCGAAATGTCATGTGGTGGGCCTTAGAGAAACACAAAGTCCCAACAAAGTACATTACCCTCATCAAGGATATGTATGATAATGTTGTGACAAGTGTTCGAACAAGTGATGGTGACACTGATGACTTTCCGATTAGAATAGGGCTACACCAAGGGTCAGCTTTGAGCCCTTATCTTTTTGATTTGGTGATGGATGAGGTCACAAGGGATATACAAGGAGATATCCCATGGTGTATGCTCTTTGCGGATGATGTGGTGCTAGTCGATGATAGCCGAACGGGGGTTAATAGAAAGTTGGAGTTGTGGAGGCGAACTCTAGAATCGAAAGGTTTTAGGCTTAGTAGAACTAAAACTGAATACATGAGGTGCAGTTTCAGTTCTACTAGGCACGAGGAGGGAGAGGTTATCCTTGATGGGCAGGTGGTACCGGAGAGAGACACTTTTCGATATTTGGGGTCCATGTTGCAGAAGGATGGCGATATCGATGAAGATGTGAGCCACCGAATCAAGGTTGGTTGGATGAAGTGGCGCCAAGCTTCTGGCGTACTCTGTGACAAGAGAGTGCCACAAAAGCTAAAAGGCAGGTTTTATAGGACAGCTATCCGACCTGCGATGTTGTATGGCGCGGAGTGTTGGCCAACGAAGAGACGACATATCCAACCGTTAAATGTAGCAGAGATGCGCATGTTGAGATGGATATGTGCCCACACAAGAAAGGATCGAGTACGGAATGACGATATACGGGAGAGAGTTGGGGTAGCACCGATTGAAGAGAAGCTGGTCCAACATCGTCTCAGATGGTTTGGACATATCCAACGGAGGCCCCCGGAAGTGTCAGTGCATAGCGGAAGGATAAAGCGTGCTGAGAATGTTAAGAGGGGTCGTGGTAGACCAAACTTGACATGGGAGGAGTCTGTAAAGAGAGACCTGAAGGTTTGGAATATCGACAAAGATTTAGCCATGGACAGAGGTGCGTGGAAGTTAGTCCAAATTTTTTTCGAGATCTTATGGGTTTCAACTCTAGCCTACCCCAACTTGTTTGGGACTGAAAGGCTTGGTTGTTGTATTGTATTTATATGTGTATTAGTGCATAGCTTCACCCATTTTAATCCGTATCTAGTCCATTTTATAAAATATCTTAAAAGCCTTAAATTATTGAATGAAGAAAGCAAGAAGTTTTAAGTTTTTTCAAAAATACATGTACGGAGTATCTAAGATTTCCCTTACTGTGTAGGTAAATAGGTTCACTTATTTAGCAATGGTATATTAAAAGGAGGATGTGAGGTAAGCATGTTGGAGTTGGAGGAATCGTGCACACAGATCGATCGGTTTGCATGTTGGCATAAACTATCGCAGCGAAACGCGTGGGAGAATCGCGTAAAGACAGACGTACGCATGCTGCACGATCGAGATAAGGATGGGTGTGGCTGCGGATCGTCGTTCCAGCAAGAATTTTATGTCGCCACCACACCACCAACAACTTGTACAGTCGGCCATCTCTCTTTCTCCGTGTGTCTTTTGTGTACTTGTATAAAAAAAGAAAGAAGCTGGACACACTTGAGCGGCCGCAGGGGCTTATGAGGTGACGACACATTTTAGGCGCAACGCAAATGGATAGAAAGGTGATCGACCGCCTCGCACCTAGCTTTCGACGGCCACGCAGAATAGGAAGGTTGCAGTCGTCACCCACGCGCCAAAATTGATAATCTAGTATCAGTATCTTTTTGAGAAAAATCTAGTGCATCATCATCATTCATCGATCCATTCGTCGACCAGAGCACATAGATCGATCGTTTCGCTTTGCGGAAAGCAAAACAAAGCTAAGCGTATGCAATGTACATGCTGGTTTCAGGTCGGTCCTACATATACATACTCTACTGGGAAAACAAAAATAAGGTTTTCAAAATTATCTTGTAGAATAATGTGTGAGGAGCCACATAATCGATCATACGAGTAGAAGATAACTAGTCAAATACCGGGCGAGGATTTCAATTTTTTTTTTTTTTGAATATCAGACCTGAAAAGTGTCTAAACATTTCAAATATGATGTTTCAAGGAGGATTAATCGAAAGCTTAGGGCGAATGAGTTGGGACATGTAGTTGTAGCATATGAGGAACATGTTCAGTTTTGGTTGGACTAATCAACATGCCCAAGTTCAAATAGACTATGATTTTTTGCACGATAAACTCATTTACCGGAGGAGTTAGGAAATCGAGGGGGGGGGGATGCTTACGTGACAAAGCCCGCCAAAACACTGGCCATCCCCCGCCATGAGCGTCGGACTATGCCCTCGTGATTTTGTTTCTAGGGTATGACTTTCACCTACTCTATTGTAACTATCCACGCGGCGCCGTTATACCTCAGCTTCGATTTACTCATTTTTTTGATAAAGGGAATATATTAATATCAGAAGATACCAATTACACGCAGCCTCTGCAACAACACAATGGCCTCACACAACGAAGATGGGTAGATGGGTGCGCCATTGGATCTCTTCTACCATGTAAGAGCATCTCCACCAGCACGCCCCAAATAGTCGCCGGCAGGGACGCCGACACTATCGTATCGGGGCGCCGGCACATCATCCTTTATTTGGGGATGATGTCCCACACCGGCGCCCCCCATACGGCAGCCCCAATAGAAATTCAAATGTAAATGGCATTTAAAAAAACCAAATTCATATTATACAAAAGTTACTCGAATTTAAATGGCATTTAAATAAAACTTAAACTTAGAACCCTAATCTAGTGGCCATCGGTTGGGGCGCGTGACGGGCCTGCCTCGTCGTTGTTCTTCCCCTTTGCCGCTTGCGTCCGTGCCCACCTCTCTACCCTTGCTTTGCGCATCTGGCAGTGGAGCATGACCGCCGGCGACGCATGAGCTTGCCGGCAGTGTCGTCCCCTCAACGATGCCAGCCATCGGCGAGACTCCTCCTTATGGCCGAGCCTCGCTTGCTCGCGGACGAACGCCTTGGCCTGGCGCTGAGCGTTCAGCTCAAGGAGCTTTCGTCGCTCCACCGCCATGAGGAGGCGTCCCACCTCATCTGTGGCCGCCCGCTGGCGCGAGATCTCGACGGCATGCTCGAAGTTCGCGTCGTTTATGAACTCGTGATGTTCCTCCTTCTGCCTCCGGAAGCGTTGCGCGTCCAATGACGCCAGGATCGCCGCCTGCTCCGGTTCAGCGCGGACCTGCGGCTGCTCGCCCTACTGCGCCACCTCCTCCGTCGCCTCATCTTCTTTGTCTGCTACATACGCCTCGTCCCACTCCTCGAACCGCGGGTCGACAGAGTGGTCGTAGTTGCAGTCGACGTTGGCGTCGGGCAACGGCTGTGGCTGCGGTGGTGGTTCAGGCGCCGCAGGCGGCGTGCGGCCGTTGCGGCCAAGTATCGAGTAGGTCGTATGGAGCCGCCGCGTCATTGTTGTGGTGGAGAGGAGAGGATAGCGCGGCGACGGTGGTGGAGATGAGAGAGGATAGGGCAGCGGCGGTGGAGATGAGAGGATAGCGCCGCGGCGGTGGAGGGCTAAATAGAGGTGCCAACTACCCGCAAAGCAGCCGAGGCGTCGCATTTACGGCGGCGTCTACACGTGGACCGGTGGTCTCATCGGCGGTCGTCCGCCCTTCAGCCGAGGAGTCGCATTTATGATCCAACACGAACCGTCGCCTCCTCTCGCTGCCAAGGCGGCCCCATCCGTGAAAACCGACGTGCCTCGCGGCACTGGCGCGTCCGATTTGGCGTGAATCGGACCGGCACAGGGTTGTCGGCGTTTGTATTGGGTTCAAAATCGCGCCGGCGCTTTTTGGGACGCGCCGATGTGAACCAAAAAATCAAGCCAGCCCCCAAAATGCTACCGGAACAGCTATCGAGGTTGCTAGTGGAGATGCTCTAAACAATGTCTTGATTAGGAGGAGAGAGATGAGGGACCGCATGGCGCATCTGGGGCAACAGTGGTTGCGAGGACGATGGGCGCCGCGGCTGCTGCGACTGCGAGCGATCTGGGGGTGTGAGCAGCATGTATGTACGTATGGCGGCCGCGGCTGCTGCGCGAGAAACACGCACAGTCGCCGTCACAGCAAGCTGCGGCTGCGATATCATTTGTTTCAGGAGAGGGGGATGCACCTGATCATCGGCATGGGGTATTGGAGTGGCGTCACAGCAGCAGGCCGTGGCCCCGCGTCTCATGTGAAGACCACGCGGCTCCCTCGCGTTGCTGCCTCCTCCCCACCTCGATCGCCGCGGCGCGCCTAGCTGGGCTCCTCCACCGACCCCTTTCTTCCCCCACCCCATCTCTCCCGATTGGGCGCACATCACACCCAGCCACTGCCGTACTGCTGCCGCTCTGATGGATTTGCTCCACCCTGACGTGCGTACGCACAATCATTTGCCATGCACCCAGCTTACACTTGTTGCACGCTCATAGGCCTCACTGGTAGGAGTGGTGCAACAAATGGATGGAAGCCACGACGTGGAGAAAGGCTTCCTAGAGGCTAGAGATGAACAGTTGGGAGCGAGATGGGGAAGCGATCTAAACATACATCTCTCGTGTCAAGACGAAGATCCTCTTTACGCATGTCCGTCTGGATTTGGTTGGATGTTGAGTTTCGGAAGGTTCCTTTGGTAAATGTAACAGTGCTCGTGCCCGGAGTTTGCTGGTTTGGGAGGTATTTGGTCGTGCGCACTCTTACTTTTATTTCGACTGTTTCGTTTTGGAGGGTTCGACGTGAAGCTCTGTTCTATGTTGCCAACAAATGACATTCTAGTTCATGGTGTATCAGAGATGGAGAATTTCTTGAAGGCCGGTTTGGAGGACTAACAACGGAGGATCGAGTCGTGGTGTTGTTGAGGGATTTGCTTGGTATTCTGGGTCTCGTAACAGCAGTATGCAAGTGGGGGCAGCAGCACAGGAGAAGTTCAGAGTCTTACCTTTCAGGGTGAAAATCCAAAGTCTGGCCTTAATTAGTTGCGCCTGGCAATGGTCTTGTTGACGGCATTGTTTTAAGAGCGGTGACTATGTCCAGGGTGAAAACCTAAGATCTTTTCATCGGGCTACGATAGTGCTTGTGCACTGTTCCCTTCTTGGAGACGTCGCTTGTGGAGAGCCTAGATTTCAGTTGCGTCTTGGTGGTCGTTGTACTGTTGTTTCTTGGACTGGAGTACCATAGCGGTACTTCTTTTTCTTTTTTGGCTGTGTGCATCCGTACTACCATTAGGATACTGCGTTGTTGCAGAGGCGGGGTGTAATTGGTATTGATACGCGTACAGCACGCGTCCGTTGGGAACCCCAAGAGGAAGGTGTGATGCAGCAGCAAGTTTTGCCTCAGTAAGAAACCAAGGTTTATCGAACCAGAGGAGCCAAGAAGCACGTTGAAGGTTGATGGCGGCGGAGTGTAGTGCGGCGCAACACCAGGGATTCCGCCAACGTGGAAACCGCACAACACAACCAAATTACTTTGCCCCAACGTGACAGTGAGGTTGTCAATCTCACCGACTTGCTGTAACAAAGGATTAGATGTATAGTGTGGATGATGATGTTTGCAGAGAACAAAAAACGAGTATTGCAGGTGTATTCGATGTAAAAGAATGGACCGGGTCCACAGCACTAGTGGTGTCTCTCCTATAAGAAATAGCATGTTGGGTGAACAAATTACAGTTGGACAATTAACAAATAAAGATAGCATGACAATGCACATACATGTTATGATGAGTAGTGTGAAATTCAATTGGGCATTACGACAAAGTACATAGACCGCTATCCAGCATGCATCTATACCTACAAAGTCCACCTTCAGGTTATCATCCGAACCCTTCCAGTATTAAGTTGCAAACAACGACAATTGCATTAAGTATGGTGCGTAATGTAATCAACACAAATATCCTTAGACAAAGCATTGATGTTTTATCCCTAGTGGCAATAGCACATCCACAACCTTAGAACTTTCTGTCCCATTTAATGGAGGCATGAACCCACTATCGAGCATAAATACTCCCTCTTGGAGTTACAAGTAACGACTTGGCCAGAGCCTCTACTAATAACGGAGAGCATGCAAGATCATAAACAACACATAGATGATAGATTGATAATCAACATAACATAGCATTCCATATTCATCGGTTCCCAACAAACGCAACATGTAGCATTACAAATAAATGATCTTGATCATGTTAGGCAGCTCACAAGATCGAACAATGATAGCACAATGAGGAGAAGACAACCATCTAGCTACTGCTATGGACCCATAGTCCAGGGGTGAACTACTCGCACATCACTCCGGAGGCGACCATGGCGGTGAAGAGTCCTCCGGAGATGATTCCCCTCTCGGCAGGGTGCCGGAGGCGATCTCCGAATCCCCGAGATGGGATTGGCGGCGGCAGCGTCTGGGAAGGTTTTCCGTATCGTGGTCTCGTACTGGAGTTATTATCGATGAAGGCTTCTTATAGACGGAGAGGTAAGTTTAGGGGCGACGCGAGGGCCCACACGCTAGGGCCGCGCGGTGGGCCGCGCGTGGCCGCCTGCGTCGCCCCACTTCGTTTTCCTTTCGGACTTCGGAAGCTTTGTGGAAAAATAGGATCCTGGGCGTTGATTTCGTCCAATTCCGAGAATATTTCCTTACTAGGATTTCTGAAACCAAAACAAAGAAAAACATGGCTCTTCGGCATCTTGTTAATAGGTTAGTGCCGGAAAATGCATAAATATGACATAAAGTATGTATAAAACATGTGTGTATCATCATAAAACTAGCATGGAACATAAGGAATTATCGATACGTTGGAGACGTATCAGGTATCTATCAATATTAATATATTTCCTTTATACCATAAAAATGTAAACATAGATTCCAAGACTTGGAAAGGATGAAACCAAGTCCACAGATGAAATGATGAAAGGGGACTACCATCTCCCCATCTGACCAGATAAATCAAACATTGGACCACCTCTGAATTAAGAAACAAAGGATACTAGCCTCCAGGATCGAGCTCCCAATGCGGTTGGGGGAGGCCATATTTCTGCTTACCATGATCGACTTATTTGCAGAGTGCGTGGGGAAGTGTCTTCTACATGGTTATCATATCTATCAAGATAGTCTATCTCTCCAAGAGGAACAAAAATCGCTAGATGAAGCAACTAGCGATCATAGGATATGACAAGGACAAGTGGAGTCGACCATGGGAGTGGAATAAAGGAAGAATGAAAGTAGAAATATGGATCTTAAAATGGGAGTACGAGCTCTATTTTGTGCTCCCTACAATGATATTGAGTAAGACCAGAGTGCTCCGAGCAATCATGAAATCTTAGCCCACTCTTAAACCTATAAATCAGCCACCTTGCCTCCATGGATGCAATCGCAATAATCTATTCAAGATATATATGAAGTATAGTATCTTCTATGCGAAGTTTCAAGCGTAGAAACCAAGAAGCAACTGATGACTTCCAAGTGAAAGGGATCGACGTAGCACCTCTGAATGTAGAAGTATGGGGTATTGAACAGAAGGAGCAACAAGGTAAAGAAATTTGTTCCTTCAAACTAGAGTGTCACAATTCTATTTATCTATGCACTAAACAATTTAAACATGCAAAGGGGTAATGATTTGATTTCTAGTTTAAGAAAAAGGATTTTTTGTATATTCGTTAATAATACATGAATGTAAAAGAAAAGCAAACGGGTAAATAAAAAGTGTTTATTATGGATTACCATGGACCTAGGTTCACGGTTTCAGTTGATCTTCCTCTCTCAACAAGGGTGGTGATCATGTTATAGATAATAAAGTACACCCAATTGTCAAGCTTAATATGGTAACACTTATATGGCCAACAAGTCCTAATACATGTAATCGAGAAGGAAAATACCAAAAGGGCGCATTTCACATAGCAAAAAAATATTGTCACTTGGCCCCAAGTATATGTTCTCATATATCCCTAGATGCACTTAATTATACCAAAGGACCCAAGTCTCACTTTTATTGTCACTAAGTTATACCTATTCTCTCACTCGTTTACACCCTCCAATACAGCACACATCTACATACATCACACTTCTTCATAAAAAACAAACATATAAAAGCACATGCAAAGGTTTATTTGTTTTGCGCATCACACACCCCTCTCATCCATTTACACTTGGTGCGGTCAAACACTTCTCATGTGAGCAAACAAGTCATTGAACATACAACAATCTTAACCAACGCAATAGACAATCATAATGTGCATCCAAGTATGACAAGCTATAAATTTCCAACACAATGGTATATGGATAACACGTATCATCTCACACCACAATAAGCACATATGAATTACATGAACAACATAGTAATAATGATAGACAACTCATACGGATTACTACAATGAGAATACATTGAGAGATTGGATCAAGCTACTACCAAAAAATAAACTTTAGAGGTGGAATACTACCTCCTCATGCTGGAGAGTGACGTGGAGGTGTTGGTGAAGGTGGAGAGGCCACCGGAGGCGATTCCGGCAGGGATTCCCCTCCAATCTTCCTCCGATAGTGGATTTCAGCTCTCTAGTTTGACGATTTCAATCTCTGCCTCTGGCCCCATGAAATAAAATCCACACATACCTATAGGGGTTTTTAGGAAAAATGTATCACCACACCAAAGATTGAGGTGAAACAGAGCTTGGACGGCTGAGATCACCTCCATGGCGTGATCGACCATGGTACTGGGGTCGCGTGATGGGCTTGATATCACATCTAGTTGCCCTCTTGGTGCTCCTATTTGGTTTGTTGGATGCCCCTCGAAAATTCAGAAGCTATTTCTTTTAGTTTTCCCTTTTTCGAGTCATGCAGCTCATGTAAAGTCAAAAACACTAAATAGAGGTATTTCTATCTTTGAGGGTTAAATAACAAATAAATGGGAACCTTGTGGAAAATATTCGAAATCAATATAAAACATCTAGGGAACCTTAGATAACATTTAAATAACATATAATAACTTGAAAAACATACCAAAGTTCATGGATAGATGTTACATGTATCACCAATCCAATTGAGAGTGCATGATGAAATCTTGTAACAGTTTTGAGATTCATCTTCCATTGTCCCAGTTTGAGACGACTTTGCATTTTCATGTCGCATATGTATGTGATGCATGTAAAATGCATACACAACTTTGTCCTTTATCATATTGAATTCCCACATATTTTCAACATATGTGATGTTATTACTATGTTTTACATTGATGTATGGGGATTTACCAATGATCCCATTTATTTGGTTTATAACTCTGCGAAACAAGAATTTCTTATTTTGTGTATTTTTCACTTTCAGAGACATATACGGAGTCAAATTGACCTGGGACTTTTGGAGCGTCACTTTTTCATCGGGAGAAGCACCCTAGAGCTTTGGAGGAGGCCTGGATGGGCCTGATACCCAAAAGAGCACATGTGTCGCGCCCAAACATGTAGGGCACGCTACCCATACTCTTTCAGCCGTAGATCGTCCAATTGACCTGATTCTTTCGTCAAACGGCGGATTTTGACCTAAAACTCACTATATATATGGCCCCGAAGAGTTCTTGGGAGAGAGCACCGCACAAAGACATAAACACAAAAATGGAGGCTTAACTAGAGAAGATTGGATAGGGAAACTCCACCGGGATCACCGCTGGAGGGATCTCCATCTTCTCCAATGTCTTCATCATCATCACCATGATCAAGGGAGAGTAGTTCACCTCTGGACTACGGGTTTGTGGCAGTAGCTTAATCTATTTTTCTCATGGTCTTCATAGTTCTTAGTGACATATGAGTTGCCTCACATGATTATGGTCATATTTGTAATACCTATGTGGTGGATCCTTACTCTATGATATTGTGCTACGAGATCTGATCGTATTATGTGTATGATGTATTGATGGATTCATATTATGTACCCCGTTTTAAGCATATGTTCGGATTCAACATCTATGCAAGAGCATGTGTGGGGTGATGTGTGTATTAGATGGAGTAGCATGGTTTTAGTGATTGAATAGTGACAACAAATTCATGATCTATTATGGCTTTGCCTTTTATTTTGCTACCTCACTAGGGATAAAGTGAATGCATGTGCTAGGTTCGTCACGTGAGAAAAGTGATAATCTTGTTTGGTCAAGGTAGCATATTTGATATTCAAACATCAAGTCTACATACTTATGGCTATAGGAGTTTTCCCTTTCTTGTGGAGTATAAGAGAGATGTGTTGCACCATCTCTATATTAGGAGGTGATGCTTGTATGAATGCTTATCTTACTCATATTATTATTTTGCATCCTCATATATCATTGATGAATTACTATTTATCCACTACAACTTAAAAGAGAGAATAGTCAAGTGAACCCATGAACCCCGGTCCACTTTTTATCATAAGAAATATATTTATATTGCTTTTATCTTGTTTTGTATTTGATGCACTATTTTAATCCGAAAATACAAAAATATTTACTTTTCTTATTTGCATCCAAAACACCAAAAAAATCAACCCCTTTACAATTTTAACTTAGTTACTATATTTTTATCTAGTTTTACTCGCTTTATTTTTACTTATGTTTTATTTACTTATACGAAACCTTGTGCTTGACAACCACACTGTGGAGTTGGGGACATAAGGCTTTATTTTACATTGCAGGATTGCTAGAAGAAGAGAGAAGAGAATACTCTTTGCTCCATTGCCCAAGAGTTCGATATGAACTCTCGAGTCACCCTTGTGGGGAAAATACTCTGCTGACAAAACACTCTACACTTGGAGTCCCAACATCATCAGTATCATAGGCCCGCTCGGGCCCAAAAAATTGATGATAGACAATCTCTGTCCATCAGTAGTTTTCCAAATCTTACCATCACCGGTGATTGGCAAACCGAATAACCCCGTCGTGGAGGGATAGCGTCAGAAGATCCATGCTTTGGATCAGTTGACACACATGGACCCACCCACTATGCATGTCTATTCATGTACTTTTCTATGTGGCCCTTGTTTTTCAGACTCGGCTCTCGTATCTAAGGAAGATCACCTTCTGGATCCCAAATTTTGTAGGGATTCTTAGCATCAAAAAAAAAAAAATACTACCGCAAGAACGAATAACAAGCCAAGATCTAATCTACTAGATGGTAGCAATGAGGTGAAGATCATCATACCCTTGAAGATTGCTAAGCGTCAACGAGATAGATCTCGTGGTTGATGTAGTCGATCACATGTCGGTTGCAAAAGCGCGTAGAAGATCTTGACGGTGCCACAATCGAGCAGCACCTCCGCACTCGGTCACACATTCGGTGTTGATGACAACATCATTCTCCCCGTTTCAGCGGGAAGTGGATGTAGTAGATCATCCTCGGAATCCAGCCAACACGACAGCGTGGTGATGGTGGTGGTGGAGATCTCCGGCAGCGCTTCGCCGTAAGCACCGCGGGAGAATAGGGAGGAGGGGAGTGGTTAGGGTTCAGGGAGAGGGGCACTTCGGGCACCGGCCTTGGGTGCCCTTGGTTGGTGCTGGTCTTGGTGTGGCCACCCCCTCCCCTCCCCTCTCTTTATATAGCTGAACCTCCTAGGGTTTCCCTAAAACCATATTGAAGTCCAACTCCAAAAACTGCCTTATTGGTGAAACCTAGGGAAAGTTGGATTGCTCCCTTTCCTTCTCCCTTGGTCGGCCAAGGTGGTCGAGTCCACCATGGAATCCACCTTCCCTCTTGGTTGGCTGGTTAGGGTTGGTGGAGTCCTTCCGGGACTCCACCTTCCATAGTGATTTCTTCCGGAAGGTTCTAGAATATTCTAGCGCCTTCCATAAATGCACCGGATCATTTCCAAACTTGGAAAGTGACTTCCTATATATGAATCTTATTCTCCGGACCATTTCAGAACTCCTCGTGACGTCCTGGATCCCATCTGAGACTCCGAACAACATTCGAACTCCATTCCATATTTCATATCTACTTATAACGGCATCAAACCTTAAGTGTGTCACCCTACGGTTCGAGAACTACGCGGACATGATCGAGACTCCTCTCCGATAAATAACTAATAGGGGGACCTGGAGATCCATAATAGCTCCCACACATTCAACGATGACTTCGTGATCGAAAGAATCAGTCACATAAAATAACAATTCCCTTTTTCTCGCGATATTTTACTTATATAAAATTTGATCGTCGGTATCTCCATACCTAGTTCAACCTCATTACCGATAAATACTCTTTACTCGTACTGTGATATGATATCCCTTGTGAGCCAGTCACATGCTTGCAAGCTAATTGGATGTCATTCCACCGAGAGGGCCCATAGTATATCTATCCGTCATTTGGATGGAAAAATCCCACTATTGATTCAATTGCATCAACCCTATACTTTTCGAACACTTAATGCCACCTTTATAACAACCCATTTGCGCAGTAGTGTTTGGTGTCATCAAAGTATCCATCTGGTGTAGGTGATTAACATGATCTCATGATCAAAGGATTAAGTTACTATGCATTTTAAAGCTTGAAGCATAAAGAACTAAATGATTTGATCATATGCTACGCTTACTATGGGTGTATTTCCATCACATCATTCACCTAATGATATGACCTTGTTATTAATAACATCCAATGTTCAGGATCATGAAACTATGATCATCTATTAATCAACAAGCTAGTTTAACAAGAGGCTTACTAGGGACTCTTTTATGTTTACATAGCACACATGTATTAATGTTTCCGGTTAATACAATTATAGCATGGGATGCAAACATTTATCATAAACACAAAGATATAATAATAACTACTTTATTATTGCCTCTTGGGCATATCTCCAACATCCTCCCACTTGCACTAGAGTCAATAATCTAGATTACATTGTAATGTAACTAACACCCATGGCGTTCTGGTGTAGGTCATGTTTCGCTCTAGGGAGAGCTTTAGTCAACGGATTTGCCACATTCAGATCAGTGTGTACTTTGCAAATCTTTAAGTCGCCGTCTTCGACATACTCACGAATATAATGAAAATGTAGCTTTATATGTTTCCGCTTCTTGTGTGACCTTGGCTCCTGTGCATTGGCTATGGCACCCATGTTGTCACAATAGATGGTCATTGGGTCCAACGTAGTAGGAACCACACCAAGCTCAATAATGAAACACTTCATCCATACCACCTATGATGATGCCTTCGAAGCAGCTATGTATTCTGATTCAGTTGAAGATTTCGCCACAACTCTTTGCTTAGCACTCTTCCAGCTTACTATTGCACCATTCAAAATTAATACGTATCCGGATTGAGACTTAGAGTCATCCGGATCAGTGTTCCAACTAGCATCGGTGTAACTGGTACAACAAGCTCTTGGTCACCTCCATAACAAAGAAACATATCCTTAGTTCTTTTCAAGTACTTCAGGATATTCTTGACCGCTGTCCAGTGTTCCATTCCTAGATCGCTTTGATATCTGTTGGTCAAACTAACATCATGTGCGATATCCGGTCTTGTACACAACATGGCATACATGATAGAGCCTATGGCCGAGGCATATGGGAATTTTTTCATCGTTTCTCTTTCTTTTGTCGTAGCTGGACTTTGAGTTTTATTCAAGGTATTACCTGGTAACATGGGCAAGAACCCTTTCTTGCTCTCACCCATTCTAAACTTCTTTAGAATCTTATCCAAGTAAGTATTCTATGAAAGCCCTATTAGGCGTCTTGATCTATCTCTATAAATCTTGATGCCTAAAATATATGTTGCTTCTCCAAAGTCCTTCATTGAAAAACACTTATTCAAATAGCCTTTGACACTACTTAGAAGTTTTAGATCATTTCCAATCAATAATATGTCATATACATATAATATCAAGAATGCTATAAAGCGCCCACTCACTTTCCTGTAAATACAAGCCTCTTCATGGGTTTGTATAAATCCAAAGTCTTTGATCACCTTATCAAAGCGTCGGTTCCAACTCTAGGATGCTTGCTTCAGTTCATAATTGGAACGGTGAAGTTTGCATACCTTGTCAGCATTTTTAAAATCGACAAAACCTTTGGGTTGTACCATATACAACTCTTCCTCAATGTCACCATTAAGGAGCACCGTTTTGACATCCATCTGCCAAATTTCATAATCGAAAAATGCATTTATTGCTAACAATATCCTCACATACTTTAGCTTCGCTACAGGTGAGAAAGTCTCGTCGTAGTCAACTCCTTCAATTTGTCGGAACCCTTTCGCGACAAGTCGAGCTTTATAGACAGTAATATTACCATCAGCATCTGTTTTTCTTTTGAAGATCAATTTATTCTTGATAGCCTTGCGGCTATCAGGTAAATTTACCAAAGTCCATACTTGGTTATCATACATGGATCCCATTTCGGATTTCATGGCCTCATGCCATTTGTTGGAATCTGGTCTCATCATTGCTTCCTCATATGTCGTAGGGTCTTCATCATTGTTGTCTACAATCATGACATTTAACGCGGGATCGTACCAATAAGGAGTGGCACGTACCCTCATCGACCTGTGAGGTTTAGTAGTAAATTCGTTCGAAGTTTCATGATCATTATCATTAACTTCCTCACTAATCGGTGTAGGCGGCACAAGAACATCTTCTGGTGTTGCGCTACTCTGATTTTCAAGAGAAGGTTCAGTAACCTCGTCGATTTCTACTTTCCTTCCAGTCACTTCTTTCGAGAGAAAATCCTTCTCAAGAAATTATCCATTCTTGGCAACAAAGATTTTACCTTCGGATCCATGATAGAAGGTATACTCAATTGTTTCTTTAGGGTATCCTATGAAGACACATTTCTCCACTTTGGGTTCGAGCTTTTCAGGTTGTAACTTCTTTACATAAGCTTCACAACCCCAAACTTTAAGGAACGACAACTTAGGTTTGTTTCCAAACCACAATTCATACGGTGTCATTTCAACGGATTTAGATGGTGCCCTATTTAAAGTGAATGTTGATGTCTCTAATGCATAACTCCAAAATGATAACGGTAAATCTGTAAGAGACATCATATATCGAACCATATCTAATAGAATTCGATTACGACGTTCAGACTCACCATTGCGCTGTGGTGTTCCCAGCGGTGTCAAATGTGAAAGTATTCCACATTTTTTTAATGCATGCCAAACTCATAAGTCAGATATCCACCTCCACGATCAGAACGTAGAAATTAAATCTTATTGTTACGTTGATTTTCTACTTCACTTTGAAATTCCTTAAACTTCTCGAAAGTTTCGGATTTATGTTTCATTAAGTAGATATACCCATATCTACTCAAATCATCTGTGAAAGTAAGAACATAACGATAACCACCACGATGCTACACTCATTGGTCCACATACATCAGTATGTATGATTTCCAATAAGTCTGTAGCTCGCTCCATAATACCAGAGAATGGAGTCTTAGTCATTTTTTCCATCAGACATGTCTCGCATCTATCAAGTGATTCAAAATCAAGTGATTCAAGTAATCCATCTCAATGGAGTTTATTCATGCGTTTCACTCTAATATGACCAAGACGATAGTGCCACATGTATGTAGAATTATCATTTAATTTCATTCGTTTAGCATCAGTGTTATGTATATGTGTATCACTACTATCGAGATTTAACAAGAGTAAACCATTCATCTCAGGTGCATGACCATAAAAGATATTATTTATATAAATTGAACAACCATTATTCTCATACTTGAATGAATAACCGCTTTGCAATAAACAAGATCCAGATATAGTGTTCATGCTTAACGTAGGTACCAAATAACAATTATTCAGATTTAAAATTAATCCCAATGGTAGATGTAGGGGGAGCGTGCCAATGGTGATCGCATCGACCTTGGATCCATTTCATACGCGCATCGTCACCTTGTCCCTTGCTAGTCTGCGTTTATTCTGTAGCTCCTGTTTCGAGTTACAAATATGAGCAACCGAACCAGTATCAAATACCCATGCACTAGTACGATTACTAGTAAGATAGACATCAATAACATGTATATCAGATATACATTTCTTTTTGATGTTGCCGCTCTTCAGATCTGCCAAGTACTTTGAGAAGTTCCGCTTCCAGTGTCTCTCTTCTTTGCAGTAATAGCACAAAGTATCAGATTTGGGGCCATCCTTAGGTTTCTTAGGAGGCGCATTAGCTTTCTGGCCGCTGATACGTCTCCAACGTATCGATAATTTCTTATGTTCCATGCTTGTTTTATGACAATACCTACATGTTTTATACATACTTTATGATGATTTTATGCGTTTCCGGAACTAACCTATTGACGAGATGCCGAAGTGCCGTTCTCCTGTTTTTGGTTTCAGAAATCCTAGTAAGGAAATATTCTTGGAATTGGATGAAATCAACGCGATCTTATAATTGGACGAAGCTTCCAACACCCGAGAGCCACCGGAGGGGGCCACAGGGCCACCAGATGGGCGGCGCGGCCCCCCGGGTGTCACCGCCCTCCCTCCGACTCCGCGCCTATTTAAAGGTCCCCCTAAATCTTCTACCCACGGAGAGAAACCTTCCGAAACCAAGCCATCCAATCCCCAAGATCACAGTCTCTCCGGCACGCCGCCAGGACGGGAAGTGCCCCCGGAAGGCATCTCCATCGACACCACCACCATCTTCATCACCGCTGCTGTCTCCCATGAGGAGGGAGTAGTTCTTCATCGAGGCTAAGGGGCTGTACTGGTAGCTATGTGGTTAATCTCTCTCCCTATGTACTTCAATACAATGATCTCATGAGCTGCCTTACATGATTGAGATCCATATGATAGCTTTGTAATCTAGATGTCGTTATGCTATTCAAGTGGATTTTACTTATGTGATCTCCGGAGACTCCTTGTCCCACGAGTGTAAAGGTGACAGTGTGTGCACCGTGTGGGTCTCTTAGGCTATATTTCACAGAATACTTATTCACTGTTATGAATAGCATAGTGAAGTGCTTATTTATATCCCTTTATGATTGCAATGTGCTTTGTATCACTATTTATCCATGTGCTACTCTAGTGATGTTATCAAAGTACTCTATTCCTCCTCCATGATGTAATGGTGGCAGTGTGTGTATCATGTAGTACTTGGCGTAGTTTATGATTATGATCTCTTGTAGATTATGAAGTTAACTATTACTATGATGGTATTAATGTGATCTATTCCTCCTTTCATAGTATGAAGGTGACAGTGTGCATGCTATGTTATTACTTGGTATAGTTGTGTTGATCTATCATGCACTCTAAGGTTATTTAAATATGAATATCGAATATTGTGGAGCTTGTTAACTCCGGCATTGAGGGTTCTTGTAGCCCTACACAATTAGTGGTGTTTGAAGGAGATATGCCCAAGAGGCAATAATAAAAGTGGTTATTGTATATCTTTTTGTTTATGATAAATGTTTATATATCATGCTATAATTGTATTAACCGAAACATTAGTACATGTGTGATATGTAGACAACAAAGAGTCCCTAGTATGCCTCTTAACTAGCTTGTTGATTAATGGATGTTTAGTTTCATAATCATAAACATTGGATGTTATTAATAACAAGGTTATATCATTATATGAATGATGTAATGGACACACCCAATTAAGCATAGCATAAGATCACGTCATTGAGTTATTTGCTATAAGCTTTCGATACATAGTTACCTAGTCCTTATGACCATGAGATCATGTAAATCACTTATACCGAAAAGGTACTTTGATTACACCAAACGCCACCGCGTAAATGGGTGGTTATAAAGGTGGGATTAAGTATCCGAAAGTATGAGTTGAGGCATATGGATCAACAGTGGGATTTGTCCATCCCGATGACGGATAGATATACTCTGGGCCCTCTCGGTGGAATGTCGTCTAATGTCTTGCAAGCATATGAATAAGTTCATAAGAGACCACATACCACGGTACGAGTAAAGAGTACTTGTCAGAGACGAGGTTGAACAAGGTATAGAGTGATACCGATGATCAAACCTCGGACAAGTAAAATATCGCGTGACAAAGGGAATTGGTATCGTATGTGAATGGTTCATTCGATCACGAAGTCATCGTTGAATATGTGGGAGCCATTATGGATCTCCAGATCCCGCTATTGGTTATTGGTCGGAGTGAGTACTCAACCATGTCCGCATAGTTCGCGAACCGTAGGGTGACACACTTAAGGTTTGATGTTGAAATGGTAGAACTTGAATATGGAATGGAGTTCGAATATTTGTTCGGAGTCCCGGATGAGATCCCGGACATCACGAGGAGTTCCGGAATGGTCCGGAGAATAAGATTCATATATAGGAAGTCATATTCCAAGTTTGGAAATGATCCGGTGCATTTATGGCAGGTTCTAGAAGGTTCTAGAAAAGTCCGGAAGAAATCACCATGGAAAGTAGAGTCCCGGAGGGACTCCACCTTGCATGGCCAGCCAACCCTAAAGGGGAGGAGTCCAAGGTGGACTCCCCAGGGTGGCCGGCCAACCCCCCTCATGGAGGGGGGAATCCCACCCCAAGTGGGATTCCCACCTTGGGTAGGTTTCCCTACACATGGAAGGTTTTTGGTTCGGGTCTTATTCTAAGACTTGTAGTCCAACACTTGGGGCTTCCACCTATATAATGAGGGGCATATGAGAGGGGGCTGACCACCACAAGCCCATAGCTTGGCCGCACCCATAGGTGGCCGGCCACCCCTCTCCCAAACCCTAGCCGCCCTCTCTCCTCCTCTTCTCCCGCACGCTTAGCGAAGCTCCGTCGGAGATCTCCACCGCCACCGCCACCACGCCGTCGTGCTGCCGGATTCAAGGAGGAGCTACTACTTCCGCTGCCCGCTGGAACGGGGAGAAGGACATCGTCTTCATCAACACCGAATGTGTGACCGAGTACGGAGGTGCTGCCCGATCGTGGCACCGTGATCAAGATCTTCTACGCGCTTTGCAAGCAGCAAGTGATCGTCTACCGCAGCAATAAGAGCCTACTCTTATAGGCTTTGGAAATCTTCAAGGGTTAGTCTTGATCATCCCCTCGTTGCCCCCGTCTTCTAGATTGCATCTTGGCTTGGATTGCGTTCTCGCGGTAGGAATTTTTTTTGTTTTCTATGCAACGAATCCCTACAGTGGTATCAGAGCCAGGTTTATGCATAGATGGTTGCACGAGTAGAACACAATGGTTTTGTGGGCGTTGATGCTCTTGTTATCTTTAGTTTGAGTACTTTGCATCTTTGTGGCATAGTGGGATGAAGCGGCTCGGACTAACTTTACATGACCACGTTCATGAGACTTGTTCCTCGTTCGACATGCAACTTGTATTGCATAAGAGGCTTTGCGGGTGTCTGTCTCTCCTACTATAGTGAAGATTCAATTTACTCTTCTATTGACAACATTAGTATCACCGTTGTGGTTCATGTTCGTAGGTAGATTAGATCTCTCTCGAAAACCCTAAACCACGTAAAATATGCAAACCAAATTAGAGACGTCTAACTTGTTTTTGCAGGGTTTGGTGATGTGATATGGCCATAATGTGATGATGAATATGTATGAGATGATCATTATTGTATTGTGGCAACCGGCAGGAGCCTTATGGTTGTCTTTAAATTTCATGTTGAGTAGTATTTCAAAGTAGTTGTAATAGTTGCTACATGAGGTGAACAACCATGAAGACGGCGCCACGAACCTTGACGCTACGCCGACGATGATGGAGGTCATGCCCGTTGATGATGGAGATCATGTCCGTGCTTTGGAGATGAAGATCGAAGGCGCAAAGACTAAAGGGCCATATCATATCACATATGAATTGCATGTGATGTTAATCCTTTATGCATCTTATTTTGCTTAGAACGCGACGGTAGCATTATAAGATGATCCCTCACATTAATATCAAGATAATAAAGTGTTCTCCCTCGTATGCACCGTTGCATTGTTTGACGTTTTGAAGCATCTCGTGATGATCGGGTGTGATAAACTCAACATACAACGGGTGTAAGCCATGTTGCACACGCGGAATACTTGGGTTTGCTTGACGAGCCTAGCATGTACAGACATGGCCTCGGGACAACGGAAACCGAAAGGTTGAACATGAGTCATATGGATGATATGATCAACATGTTGATGTTCACCATTGAAGCTACATCATCTCATGTGATGATCGGTTTTGGTGTAGTGGATTTGGATCGTGTACCACTTAACAACTATGAGGGATGTTGTATTAAGTGGGAGTTCATTAGTAATTAGATTAAAACATGAACTAATTATCATAAACATAGTCTGAGTAGTATTTTGAATTAATTTTGTAGTATTGGCATCCGTTTTCTACCATGCGCTAGTCTTGTAATTGAGATAGAAATATGTTAAGTCTGATAAGAAACTTTACGGACTGGTACCGTATTGTTAAAGAATCAAGAAATGATTAAGTCCTATTGCAAACTTTTAGTAAACCTCACATTGTTGATTCAAAGAGTTGTGGTTTCAATTAGTACCTAAAGTTATCTTGTCTCCGTAAAACTTGAAGTTCAAATCTGTTTGAAAAATAAGGAGCTGAAAATTTAGTTTTCAGAAATAATCAAGGTATGAGATATATGTGATATCTAAGACCTTATTGCAAGATGATAGAATATATTTTGGTGAGACTACATAAACTCATAAATTTTATGGGAATGTACGAAGGTTGAAGACGCAAGGCGTCCCAATCCTCCAACTATTGGGGCACTAACGATATTCGCATATCCATGAAGTGATTGTCCTTAGTATGCACCGTTGCTAAGACTCGTCGTTTCAAGCATCACGTGATGATCGGGTGTTATAGATTCTACGTGTGCTTACAACCGGTACAAGCCAATATACTAAGGTTAAACTTTACGAGCCTAGCATGTACAGACATGGTCTCGAAAATTCGCATGATATGATGGATAAAATTATGAGTGAAATTGTTCATCATATTAAAAGGTTATTAATAGAGAAATTCGGAACACTTGTCATATGATGATCAACTTCAAAGTAAGAACCTCAAGGTTATTGGTATTTGACCAACAAACCTAGAAGTTATTGATGTTGAAGTGTTTTTCTGAATAATGAGGAAAGCTAAAAGAGAAACTACAAAAGATATTTTGGCAGAAAGAAAGAAAAGACTAGAAAGTCTAGCTCAGGTGTATATAAATGATATACATGTTATGGTTGTATTCCTAGTTAGGTCACACTATGAAATTTTGGGTATTAGTACTATATTGGTTGGTATGAAGTGTCATACAAAACAACACAATACAAGAATACAATGGTCTAAGTGACTGACAAGGAATATGATAGGAATACACTTCTGGAACAAAATAAAGTGTTATTATGTTCGTCGTTGGCATTCTATCTAGCCCTTAGAATTTATAATAACGAACTTAATAATTGTTATTTTGCTCTGGTCAAATGAAAACAATGAGTTGTTCAAATTATGACATTACTCCATGTACGATGGATAAGTGATACGTCTCCGACGTATCGATAATTTCTTATGTTCCATGCCACATTATTGATGTTATCTACATGTTTTATGCACACTTTATGTCATATTCGTGCATTTTCTGGAACTAACCTATTAACAAGATGCCGAAGTGCCAGTTGGTTTTTCTTGTTTTTGGTTTCAAATCCTAGTAAGGAAATATTCTCGAATTGAACGAAATCAACGCCCAGGGCCTATTTTTCCACGAAGCTTCCAAGTCCGAAGACGAAACGAAGAGGGGCACGGGGTGGCCAAACCCTAGGCGGCGCGGCCCCACCCGCCGCGCGCCCAGGCCCCGTGCCGCCTCTTGACCTACCCTTCCGCCTACTTAAAGCCTCCGTGACGAAACCCCCGCACCGAGAGCCACGATACGGAAAACCTTCCACGACGCCAACGCCGATCCCATCTCGGGGATCCAGGAGATCGCCTCACCCGCCGGAGTGGGGAATCATCTCCCGAGGACTCTACGCCGCCATGGTCGCCTCCGGTGTGATGTGTGAGTAGTCTACCCCTGGACTATGGGTCCATAGCGTAGCTAGATGGTTGTCTTCTCCCCATTGTGCTATCATTGTCGGATCTTGTGAGCTGCCTAACATGATCAAGATCATCTATAATTCTATATATGTTGCGTTGGGATCCGATGAATAGAGAATACTTGTTATGTTGATTATCAAAGTTATGTCTATGTGTTGTTTATGATCTTGCATGCTCTCCGTTATTAGTAGATGCTCTGGCCAAGTTGATGCTAGTAACTCCAAGAGGGAGTATTTATGCTCGATAGTGGGTTCATGTCTCCGTGAATCTGGAGGGGTGACAAGAACCTCTAAGGTTATGGATGTGCTGTAGGGATAAAACATTGGTGCTATGTTCAAGGATGTAGTCACTAGTTACATTACGCGCAATACTTAATGCAATTGTCTGTTGTTAGCAACTTAATACTGGAGGGGTTCGGATGATAACCGAAGGTGGACTTTTTAGGCATAGATGCAGTTGGATGGCGGTCTATGTACTTTGTCGTAATGCCCAATTAAATCTCACTATACTCATCATGATATGTATGTGCATGGTCATGCTCTCTTTATTTGTCAATTGCCCAACTGTAATTTGTTCACCCAACATGCTGTTTGTCTTATGGGAGAGACACCTCTAGTGAACTGGACCCCGGTCCCTCTTTACTGAAATACAATCTGCAATACTTGTTCTACTGTTTTCGCAAACAATCATCTTCCACACAATACGGTTAATCCTTTGTTACAGCCGGTGAGATTGACAACCTCACTGTTTCGTTGGGGCAAAGTACTTTGGTTGTGTTGTGCAGGTTCCACGTTGGCGCCGGAATCCCGGTGTTGCGCCGCACTACATCCCGCCGCCATCAACCTTCAACGTGCTTCTTGACTCCTACTGGTTCGATAAACCTTGGTTTCTTACTGAGGGAAACTTGCTGCTGTACGCATCACACCTTCCACTTGGGGTTCCCAACGAGCGTGTGCTTTACGCGTCATCAATAAGTTATTATAAATTTTAATGGTGAAACACACATACATAACACTGACGCTAAAATGCCATAAGGCAAATGATTTGAATTCCACGTATTTGTGGAACCGCCATTTAGGTCATGTTAGAAAGGAACGCATGAAGGAACTCCATGCAAATGGATTTTGGAGTCATTTGATTTTTGAATCATTTGGCGCTTGCAAATCTTTTCTAAAGAGAATGATTAAAATACCGTTCATAGGACAAGAGTTGAACGGGCAACTAACTTAGTGAAAAAGACATGATGATGTATGTGGTTCACTGGGCATAGTTGTGTGCGGGAGATTCTTCTACTTCATGAAAACTTTCAACAATGAATTGAGTATATATATATGTGGATATATTCAATAAGGAAGAAGTTTGAAACATTTGAATGGATTCAAATAAATTTCAGCATGAAGTGTAAATCATCGTAATAGAAAAGTCAAATATCTATGATTGGATCATGGTGAAAATATTTGAATTACGAGTTTTAGCGAACATCTAAGAGAGTCATGAAATTGTTCTACAACTCACATTTCTTGGAGCATCATAATGATGATATAGTATCCGAGAGATGTATCCAAGCCTTGTTGGATTAATGATGAGATAAAATATTATGACGCCATTATATTTTTGTGGATTATGCTTTAGTGACTACCGCTTTTACACTGAATAGAGCATCATCATGATCCGTAGAAATGACACCATACGAGTTATGGCATGGGTATAAACCCTAATAGTCCTTTCTTTAAATTTTGGTCTAAAAGTTAACAACCAAAATCGGATGAATGTCTTTGTTGGTTATCCCAAAGAATTGATTGGGAATTCTTTCCACTATGAAGTAAACGACAAAAGTGTTTGTTAATGTTACTTGCTTATTTCCAAGAAATTATTTTCTAGTGAAGTATTTGAGTGGGAGGACAATAGAACTTGATAAGGTTTATGAACCTGAGCATAATGATCAGAGTAGCGCAGCATCGGAAATTGGTTCCGAAAGCGACCATGATGAACATGGCGCCCATGACTACAAAGTGTTTTAGCCATGGAGATCGAAGTACACATTGAACCTTGTAGGTATGGTTTACTTTGTGATCAAATAAATGATTTGTGAACAAAGGATTGATTTTAAACCAACTACAAACAAAGAAGTTATGATGGGCCCTGACTCCGTTAAAATGGCTATATGCCATGAAATCCAAGATAGATAAATACTTTTGAAAGTAAATGGATCTATAAAATTGATGGACTTGGATGGAATATCCTTAAAGAAGCTCGACTTGTCGAAAAATTGTTTACGACAAAGTTCAAAGAGTTGACTACGATAAGATTAGATCTTCCGTAGCAATACTTATAGTCTATGTGGATTATTCTAGTAATCACTACATATTTCTTTTATGAGATATGCTAGTAGGATGGCAAAATACATTACTTATCAGAAGTATGTATTAAAAGGTGTATACAAGATACAACCAAGAGTTTTGCTGGTCCGTGGAATACTAGATAGGTATACAAACTTCCATTTGATGAAGTAAGTATAGCGGAGTTTGAATCTTCACTGGATGAAATAGTCAAAGAGTTTTTGATTTCATCAGAGACGATGAAGAGGCTTGCATTTGCAAGAAATTAAGTGGGAGCGCTGAGACATATTTATAATACTTATGTAGAAGACATATAGTTGGTTATAATTAATGTAATTACATACTTGATTAAAAGGTTTCATTGAAAAATTAACTTCAATGAAAGTGATATGGACTGAAACAAATTTTGTGTCAAGATCTATGAAGATAGATTGAAACACATAATATGTTCAAGTCAAAGTACATAGAATGGATATTGAAATAGTTCAATATAAAAATATTAAGAAAATATTCTTGTCATGTTAAGTTTTAACAAGACTTGAGTGTATCTGACACTCAATGAGTAAAAACATATGAGTGATTATAGATCACGTATAATATGTACACAATCAGATGTCATGTGCTATAAAGTGTTATGAGCATATACCAGAATGATTCATATGATGATCATTGGACGACAGTAAGAATATTCTTGAGTACTTTAGAAGAACTAAGGATATATATATATATAATTTTGTATGGGAAATGACAAACAAATCGCTGTAAGATGTTGCACCGATATTTGTTTTGTCACATATGAAAATAAAATTTCAATCTCAAATTAGACTAAGTGTTGTTTAAAAGGTAGCACGATGAGCTAGAAGTTGTCTATGCTAGATTTAGAAGAGTTCTAAATATTATGACGGATTCTACAAAAGAAGGCAGAATATGTCATTTTTTTGACAATGACAAAGGATGTTAAAGTCAAGAGGTTCTTTGAGAACTTGGTGTAGTTCCGACAGAGTCAGAACTTTGAAGCTATATTGTGTGTGACAATATTAGTAACATATTTCAGACCGCGGAATTAAGGTTCCACCAAAGACCAAACATATTTAATGCCGACTCATTTGGAAATGAGTGATGCGTTGAGACGCAAATGAATTACAAAATACATACGTTTCTGAGCATGTCAGATCCGTTGACTAAAACCTCTCCCGTGAGCAAAACATGATAAAACACCAGAAGGCCAAGGTGTTATATCTTTACAAATGTAAACTAGATTATTGACTCTAGTGCAAGTGGGAGAAGGAGATATGCCCAAGAGGCAATAATAAAAGTGGTTATTATATATCTTTATGTTTATGATAAATGTTTATATATCATGCTATAATTGTATTAACCGAAACATTAGTACATGTGTGATATGTAGACAACAAAGAGTCCCTAGTATGCCTCTTAACTAGCTTGTTGATTAATGGATGATTAGTTTCATAATCATAAACATTGGATGTTATTAATAACAAGGTTATATCATTATATGAATGATGTAATGGACACACCCAATTAAGCATAGCATAAGATCACGTCATTGAGTTATTTGCTATAAGCTTTCGATACATAGTTACCTAGTCCTTATGACCATGAGATCATGTAAATCACTTATACCGAAAAGGTACTTTGATTACACCAAACGCCACTGCGTAAATGGGTGGTTATAAAGGTGGGATTAAGTATCCGGAAAGTATGAGTTGAGGCATATGGATCAACATGGGATTTTTCCATCCCGATGACGGATAGATATACTGGGCCCTCTCGGTGGAATGTCGTCTAATGTCTTGCAAGCATATGAATAAGTTCATAAGAGACCACATACCACGGTACGAGTAAAGAGTGCTTGTCGAGACGAGGTTGAACAAGGTATAGAGTGATACCGATGATCAAACCTCGGACAAGTAAAATATCGCGTGACAAAGGGAATTGGTATCGTATGTGAATGGTTCATTCGATCACTAAGTCATCGTTGAATATGTGGGAGCCATTATGGATCTCCAGATCCCGCTATTGGTTATTGGTCGGAGTGAGTACTCAACCATGTCCGCATAGTTCGCGAACCGTAGGGTGACACACTTAAGGTTTGATGTTGAAATGGTAGAACTTGAATATGGAATGGAGTTCGAATATTTGTTCGAGTCCCGGATGAGATCCCGACATCACGAGGAGTTCCGGAATGGTCCGGAGAATAAGATTCATATATAGGAAGTCATATTCCAAGTTTGGAAATGATCCGTGCATTTATGGCAGTTCTAGAAGGTTCTAGAAAAGTCCGGAAGAAATCACCATGGAAAGTAGAGTCCCGGAGGGACTCCACCTTGCATGGCCAGCCAACCCTAAAGGGAGGAGTCCAAGGTGGACTCCCCAAGGGTGGCCGGCCAACCCCCTCATGGAAGGGGGAATCCCACCCCAAGTGGGATTCCCACCTTGGGTAGGTTTCCCACACATGGAAGGTTTTGGTTCGGGTCTTATTCGAAGACTTGTAGTCCAACACTTGGGGCTTCCACCTATATAATGAGGGGCATAGGAGAGGGCTGACCACCACAAGCCCATAGCTTGGCCGCACCCATAGGTGGCCGGCCACCCCTCCCAAACCCTAGCCGCCCCTCTCCTCCTCTTCTCCCGCACGCTTAGCGAAGCCGCCGAGATCTCCACCGCCACCGCCACCACGCCGTCGTGCTGCCGGATTCAAGGAGGAGCTACTACTTCCGCTGCCCGCTGGAACGGGGAGAAGGACGTCGTCTTCATCAACACCGAACGTGTGACCGAGTACGGAGGTGCTGCCCGATCGTGGCACCGTGATCAAGATCTTCTACGCGCTTTGCAAGCGGCAAGTGATCGTCTACCGCAGCAATAAGAGCCTACTCTTATAGGCTTTGGAAATCTTCAAGGGTTAGTCTTGATCATCCCCTCGTTGCTCCCGTCTTCTAGATTGCATCTTGGCTTGGATTGCGTTCTCGCGGTAGGAATTTTTTTTGTTTTCTATGCAACGAATCCCTACAGTGTTCATCATCCAACAATAGAGTGTAGAGTGGTTTTATTATGTGATCAATGTTGAGAGTGTCCACTAGTGAAAGTATGATCCCTAGGCCTTGTTCCCAAATACTCATCGCTTGTTTACTGTTCTACTGCATCCGTACTGCCTTCAATATTCCCACCATCAACCACACGCCAGTTGTAGCAGCAAGCTATTTTCTGGTGCCGTTACTACTGCTCATATACATTCATACCACCTATATTTCACTATCTCTTCGCCGAACTAGTGCACCTATACATCTGACAAGTGTATTAGGTGTGTTGGGGACACAAGAGACTTCTTACTTTGTGGTTGCAGGGTTGCTTGAGAGGGATATCTTTGACCTCTTCCTCCCGAGTTCGATAAACCTTGGGTGATCCACTTAAGGGAAAACTTGCTGCTGTTCTACAAACCTCTGCTCTTGGAGGCCCAACACTGTCTACAGGAAAAGAAGCGTGAGTAGACATCATCCGCCCTTCTTAAATTTACCCTTTTTCTTAGGCTTGCCCTGCTTCTTGAACTTGGTGGTCTTATTCACCATCAACACTTGGTGCTCTTTCTTTATCTCCACTTCAGCAGTTTTCAATATTGAGAAGAGTTCAGGTAATGTCTTGTCCATGCACTGCATGTTGTAGTTGATCACGAAGATCTCGTAACTAGGTGGTAGTGATAGAAGAACACGATGATTCCCCAAGGCATTAGGAATCGCTATTCCCAAGTCTTGGAGTTTCTTCGTGTGCCCAGACATCTTGAGCACATGCTCGCTAACGGAGTTGCCCTATTCCATCTTACAGTTAAAGAACTTTTCAGAAGCATCATAGCTTTCCACGGCCGCATGAGTTTCAAATATCATTTTGAGCTCACTGATTTTATCATGAGGGTCGTGGGTCTCAAAGCGTTTCTGAAGCTCAGATTCTAAAGTGTAGAGGATGGCACACTGATCTGTGGAGTAATGTGTCTTTCGAGTGAGGTAAACATTTTTAGCCTCATCGGTAGCTGTTTCTGCAGGTGGCTCACCCAGCGGTGCATCGAGCACATAGAGCAGTTGTCCAGCAGTGAGGACAATCCTCAAGTTACGAAACCAATCCGTAAAGTTACTTCCATTGTTTTTTAGCTTTTCTTTCTCTAGGAACGAATTAAAGTTGATGGTAGGGTCACCATAATCTACAACATATTTGCAAAAAGTTTAGACTAAGTTTATGATAAATTGATTTTACTTATTAATTTAAAACTAACTAGGTGAACTCCCACTCAAAACACTATCCCACGAATTGTCTTAGAAGTCGTTTGGTATCCATCATTTGGGCCTGGAATCTTGGAATTCATTTTGGAATTTCATAGGTGGGCTGTTTGGTTGTTACGAAATTGGGCCATCATTTCATTTAGGAAATCCAGAAAAATGACACCATGGGTAAACACGATTCCGAGCTGAGACCTTTCATTCGCATTTCTCTGTGGAAGCCATTTACAAATTCAATATTGAATTATGCTGTCATTTGCAATTTTTGTGGAAACCAAACAAGTGTCAATTTCTAGAATTATAATGTAAATGTATTCATTTCAAAATTCTACAAATGAAATGAAAACATGGCTTCCAAACGACTCCTTAGTGATTACACGAACCAAATCAACTACACCAAGTCCGATCATCACGTGAGATAATATATGAAGTAATTTCTATGTTCTGTGTGTTAGTGCCACCAACAGCCCAGAAAGATCCATGTTACGTGGCTTCTATGTTGCATATCATATGGATTTCATAATGGACAAAATGGTAAACAAAGCTGTATGAAAATTTTAGTTGTATCGCAAACATCCAACAAAGTATTTTTCATAATTTTCATAATGGACAAGCTGGATATTACCCCGCAACCTAATTTAGTTGTATCGCAACTGACGAAGCTGACACTAGAAAAGCTCCGCGACTAGATGTGCTAGTTTTTATACAACAAGTGATAGTGCCAAAGGAGAGTTTCAAACTCCTGCTTGAGATGTTGCAAGTATATATATGAAATAATCTAAAAAATTCAATTCGGCTCCCAGATGCTCCATCTACCAAAAAAACATATTTTATAATTTCAAAAAGTTTTGATAATTTTTTTTGCATATACATCTCTAAAGTTTTGATAAATTTTTTTTTGCATATACATCTCTATAATATATATGTGTCTGTCAAGTTTCACGATAAACTGATATTTTTTATGGTCTACGTAAAAAAGAGAAAATTTGGCTTGTTAAAAACCTTGCTTTTAGCACTGAATTTTATCTTTTTTATACACGTTACATGATTTTTTTTTCATGAAACAACTTTGTTGGCGCGTAGCACGTGAATATGCACGTGTGAACTTTTATTTTTAATTTTTCTAACATTTCAAAATCCGATCCATGGATCTGGGTTTCTCCTGGAGGGAAGATTAACTATTTCGTACATAAGTACCTTGCATGGTACTTCGCGGTTGGTTCAATAAAATGTGCATACCAAAAATAGGTTTGACATTACATTGAACAAATTTTCTGAAGCATTGGTCTGTGGAACTTATGTTGCATTTGGTTGCGGCACAAAGCGGCAAGTTATCTTAAGATTGGCTTCTAGTTCCTGACAGCTAACAATTCTCTAGAGAGTAGAAAGATTTGATGGGGGGGAGAGGGGGGTAACAATAAAACCATCACAAACAACCACAATGATAATAAAAAATAGAGAGTAGAAATATGATTATATGCGTAGATCTCACTCGCAGTCCGTACTTGCAAAAAAGTCTTCGTTGGGATTAATTAGCTAGGCCTTGGATGCAGTCTTTCTTATACTTTTACATACAGGCTTGAGATTCAACGATTTTTCTTGCAAATTGGCATACATGTTGCATATTTTACAGGATTCCACGAGCCGTGAGATAGACTTGCGATGCCAAGTCTTGCACCAAGTCGTCTGTTGCAATTACTCTACGGTCTGCTTCCCTCCCCCACCTGTACCACTACTTGCTTATATGGTCACAACGTGACAGCGCAATCAGATACAGATACGTAGCAACGAATCTAACCATGCATGCATCTCATTTTCTTTTATTTTTTTCACGTTTATATGTTTCGATCACAGTTTTTGAGATTATGTATACACCTGATTGAAATGTGCTCTGATAAGTATATATCAGTTGATGATGTATATCCAGCTACTACATGGGTTATGCGTGCCTATCGACTTTATGGCAGTAATCCAATTGTCAACTAGTTGCAAACTATATAATACACACATATATACCCACACATAAAAAATACTTTGTTGACACGGTCCGACGATTGCCTATATATGCTTGCTTAAATCCAACACTGCCGACTTCTGCGCAAATATCATATTGTTGGAGTGTCGATTACTATACATGCATGCAATTGGATCGATCTCTGACCTTCTTTATGTTTGGTTACTGATTTTATTACCAATGTAAGTAATCGTGTCTACTTTCCAAAAATAAATTGTGTCTATTAGTATTTTGTTCAGTTAAGAAATTCCTTGTACGGTGAAAAGTCAAGTAAGATCGAATAGGAATCGACAAAGCTATCTATCCATGGACGTGGACATGCATATCCATCGATCTAGAACTTCCAGAAAATTCTACTACGCCGTCCACATCATGGTTACGACCAGGGAGAGACTGGCACACAATGTATTACCTGTGGCATAAAAAGCCCAAGAACTGGATCAGAACCTCAGCTCACATCCACTTGTAGGCATTGCTTCTACTTTTCTCACTCCCACAGAAACCTGCCAAGTTGATTCTAATGGCCTTCGTGGAAAGAAAAATCGTAAGCGCGTCGAATAGTTTTCTTAGCGCATCGGCTTTTTTCTTCAAAAAAATCTACTATTACTTTTCAGGTTTGGGCTTCCATAGACCTCTAAATCTCATAACAGTGTAAATTCTCAAAGTGGTATCTTCCTGTGTAAAACACAAAAACGCACAATAGTTTTTCGGGATTAATAGTAGTATGGTGGAGATCAAAATATACCACGGTACCTCTTTATACTGTTTTGAGATTTGGGGGTCTATAGAAGCACATATCTTTTTTTATGAATTTAGATCCCCATCTAACTATTTTGAGAGCATCCTCCCTTTGCCTACACTACGCCCAAAATTATTATTCCACTCCCGCATCCCCATTCTCAAGCTCTTTCTTTGTCGTTACCATCCTCGCTTGCCAGGGCGACTCTTCCGCTAACACCTTCTTACCTACATGTAAAAAACATTGTAAGTTGTGACCCTAACCCCCGGTTATCTCCCTACATTCGATGGGCAACCTAGTAGTGTCACCTCGCTCCATTGTGAGGGGCGGATCTATGTAGGGACGTGTGGGGCATTGAAATGCTCTCGAATCAATTATTGCTATAAGGTATGTTTGCCTTTTACAGAAAAATACTTATATTCTTTAAATTTATTAAATAAATTCCCCTACTCCATATAATTTTCGGGTTTGCCCGGGTGGCTCGATCTGCCACCACAACACTTCTACTTTTCGTTTGACACCTATCCTATACGGGTTTCATTTTCAATGAAAATGGAGCTGGGGAGAGCTCCCTGTTCATCTAAAAAAAATCTACCCTATACGAGGTGATCCCATTGCCCAGCTCAATGGAGATGAAATATCTTCTCTCACGAGGTGATCCTAGGGCCCCGTGCCCTCAACCGACCCCACTCCCCCACCAGAGGCCTCTCACACACATGTCCTATCTCGGTGTCGTTATGGCCGTGTCGCCATAGAGCTCCGCCTCACCAGGAAGACTAACTCCACCTCTCCATCTCCTTCCTCAGCCTCCCCAACACCATGCCTATGGTGCGCTCCACCTTGCATTAGGTCATCGGGAGGAAGATGAAATGCAGGACAACTGAAATTTAAGAAAAATCCCCATGTCTATACTAAATCTGTAGAACTAATACATGGAAATTTACCACAACGACACTACATATGCATAGCTTAGCCAATGGGGTGCACCATCATGGGCATATCTCCTCTCCCTGATTTAAACACTATCATCTCCCTTTGAGTTGACCCACAACCCAGCACAAGCCCATGATGCATGTAAAATAAAAGTAATGTTATGTTCGGAATAAAATAAAAGCATAGCATAGAAATGATAGCAATACTAGCATGTACAGAATCGACACACGTACATACATAAAGGAGAACAACAAAACAATATGCCCATGTGTACAAATATCTCCGTATTTAGTATGGTGGTAGTGTGCACTAGCTTGCTACACTCACAGTCACCTCCTCGGCTCTCCCTATATATCGCAAGCACTTCCTTCTGCTGCTGCTCTACCTACTACTTGGATCCACACAGCTCCAGCAAATTGAGCTACTAGCTACTCTAGTCCCTAGCTAAGCATCTTCTCTCTCGACGGTGATCGGATGGACAGCACGAGCTGCCTCGTGGACGACGCGAGCAGCGGCGCGTCCACGGGCAAGAAGGCGTCGCCGGCGGCGCTGAAGCCGCTGCAGCGCGTGGGGAGCGGCGCCAGCGCGGTGATGGACGCGGCGGAGCCCGGCACGGAGGCAGACTCCGGTGGAGCCGGCCGTGGCGGGAGGTTGCCGTCGTCCAAGTATAAGGGCGTGGTGCCGCAGCCCAACGGCCGGTGGGGCGCGCAGATCTACGAGCGGCACCAGCGCGTGTGGCTCGGCACCTTCACGGGAGAGGCCGAGGCGGCGCGCGCCTACGACGCGGCGGCGCAGAGGTTCCGAGGCCGCGATGCCGTCACAAACTTCCGCCCTCTCGTGGAGTCCGACCCCGACGACTCCGCCGAGCTCCGCTTCCTCGCCGCCCGCTCCAAGGCCGAGGTCGTGGACATGCTCCGCAAGCACACCTACCCCGAGGAGCTCGCGCAGAACAAGCGCGCCTTCGCCGCGGCCTCCCCGTCGCCGCCTCCCCACCAAAACCCCGCCACCACCTCCTCGTCGGTGGTGGCCCGGGACCACCTCTTCGACAAGACGGTGACGCCCAGCGACGTGGGGAAGCTGAACCGGTTGGTGATACCGAAGCAGCACGCGGAGAAGCACTTTCCTCTCCAACTCCCGGCCGGCGCCGCCGTGTCCGGCGAGTGCAAGGGCGTGCTGCTCAACTTCGAGGACGGCACGGGAAAGGTGTGGCGCTTCCGGTACTCGTACTGGAACAGCAGCCAGAGCTACGTGCTCACCAAGGGCTGGAGCCGCTTCGTCAAGGAGAAGGGCCTGCACGCCGGCGACGCCGTCGGGTTCTACCGGTCCGCCGCTCCCGGCAACAACGACCAGCTCTTCATCGACTGCAAGCTCCGTCTGAAGACGACGACGGCGACAACGACCTTTATCAACGCGCAGGCCCCCGTGAGGACCGTGCGGCTCTTCGGCGTCGACCTGCTTATTACCACGGCGGTGCCGAGGCCCGCCGCACCGGAGCAAGACGAGTATGACATGGCCAAGATGAGCAAGAGATCAAGGGACGCCGGCACCGTAGGCGCGGTTTGGAAGAAGCGATGCATAGACTTCGCGCTGACCTAGTTAGCTAGCATTTCTTTTCTTTTTTTTTTTCCTCCATGGCACCTTGCAAATTAAGTTTCATGGTAGCTTAGAGCTCTTGATCTCCTGCTCGATCGAAATGTTTCCCCGTAGTCTTTCCTTTCTTTCTCATACACATGCTAAGTCTAATCTCGCTTATAAACCGTAAATTAAGCTTGTTCTTGAGTTCTTAATTGCCATACATCCTTAAGTGTACATGACTGGATACATCAGTAAATGAAGTGTACTCCACACATGACTAGACGATGCATCTATCTAAGAACTAAGTGTAGAATAGATAGTTACTAAATCGGGTAGTGACTAAATATGCCTTATATAGCTTTTTTTGCGGGTAGTGACTAAATATGCCTTATATAGCTAGGTAAAAGAAAGAGATCGAGGACTACGTATACATGCCAGAAGAAGCAATGTTCCATGGTAAAAGAAAAGAAGGTAGCTAGCTTAGAGCTCTTGATCATCTCCCTAGATCGAAATCTTTTGCTCTTTTCTTATCTCAACACATAATCCAAGTTTAACTTGCCGTAAACTAAGCTTGTTCTTGAAATGGCAAGTGTGCACTACAAAACTACTGCCAATTATGCCCTAGCTAGCTACCTAGACAGATCGAGGACTAGTCTCATGCCGGAAGAAGTAATGTTGTATTTACAGCTTTTTGTCTATCCTCCTGTTCATATGCCCTGATAATTGCTACGCAAAGATCGAGACGTCGATTTCGTGGCTACATGTCGCAATTTGACTCCCTCTCCTCTTTTGTTCTGGTGCTCTCATGTGGGTTGGAGACTGCGATGTGTGTGCTACAGGGGTGCATGCATGTGGGTACAGCCGCAGTGAGGAAAAAGCTCCGGGAGTTATCTGATCCGTCCCTGGCCATGGGATGGAACGGAAAGTGGCCCATAATTGCATGCATGCATTCATGCACCTGGCCATGATACGGCGATCTGTATATGCTATACTTAGCAACAGCCGGAAAACTAAAGTGGGAGAGACATCGACGATAGGGGGTTGCTAGCAACAGAAGAATAACAGAGAGACCATTATTGTACCGGATATATTGTTGTCTCTATTCACAAGATCCCATAGTAGATCTTATCTTAGCCACATTTCTAATAGACTGATCACCATTTATTGTATTGTTAGTGAACACCCTCAGCGCAAGAATTTGCATGTTCAGATCAAAGTTTTAATAGACTTACCATTTATTTTCACAAAACGAATGAGTTCTAACGTGAAGGATGATTGTCAATGGAGAGCCACCTCTTTATAGGATGTCAGAGTTGTGTGGGCATGTCTCTTCACACCCAGTTAAAGTTATGGTGCTCACAATCACACGCACACACAGTTAGTCATATGTTGGTTGGGCAACTTTTGTGAAAACCAAAACCTTGTAAAGCGACTTGGACCGCACCTCTCCCCCGTCTACAGTGCGAGAGAGGCGATTTGTAGAACTCCCCGTCGTCCCACCTCACTCGCCGGCGATTCGTGGATCCCTCCGCCTCCGGCGGCCGCTCCGGCGGCGGGAGGTTGGGGAATCCACGGATCCCGGCCTGTATATAGTGTAGGGCTCGGTAGGGTTCCGGCCGGCAGCGCCATGGAGGTGGAGGTGCTGGTGGCGCGGTGTTTGGTGTCGGCTTGCCTCCCCTTCGGCGTCGGCGCTCCTCGGAGCTCTGGCGTGTGGCGGTCGACTTCCTCGAGCTCGCTGATCGACGGATCGGCCATGCTCGTCAAGCTCCTCCCGGATCTTGCTAGGCGGTGGATCCGGTTTGTGAAGATGAAGAAGAAGATGGTGTTGACGTCTTCCGCGACGACGACGACGTTCCAGGTGGTAGGATCTCCGGATCCGGTGCTCGGCGACTTCCCAGCTGCCAGGAGCTGGCTCCTGTCCAAGGCTTTGTGCGGAGCGGCGGCAGTGGCGCGCCACCGACAGCCTCTGTTTCGTCGGTGCCGTCGAGGTCCAGCAGGGCTGACTTGTATTTTCCTTTCTTTTCTGGACCTTTTTGTAAGATCGGTTGGTTAATACTATCTTCTGATTCCCGCAAAAAAAAAACTTTTGTGAAAACCATTGTTTTATCCATTGTTATAAGCGCGTAGTGTCGTCAAGCTAGGGTTGATCTTAGTAATGTTTCCCCAAATACAATTGTGTTCATGCTTTTTTTTATCAGCCTCTAGATCGAGCGATGCATTTGGAGCCAATTGCAAAGATCGGAGCATAATGAACTAAATGTTCATGTCATCATGTTATGAAGTGGACCTAGCAGCCAATAAGTTTTTTTTTTTTTTGCTTAACATGGATGTCAGCGTAACCTGCATATTGGTCCTCCATCACTTTATTACTTTGATCTATCCTTTTAGTAGCATGTTAAGAATTTATGTTTATCCTTTTATTTTGACTTTTTTTGGTATTGTGCATCTTTGTTGTGTAGCGGTTGGGTGTAACTTTATTGGTTCTATCCTCTTGATGCAAACTATTGAGCTAATAAAGATGCAATTTATCCCAAATGCATTAAGCTTGCAAAGTTCCAGTCATCACTAACTATGCAACCTCAAATTAGCCGGAATAACCACAGAGGAGTTCCACGTACTTTACAACTTGTGCATCGCGTATTCTATTGATAAATCACCCTAACTCGGTTGAACATACTCAGTGCTACCATCTCAATTGGTTTTACCGTGAGACCAGAGAATCTCAAGCGGCGGCTTCTAGACGGATATTATTCCGTTGCTTGATATTATTTACAGACTGTGTAACTCTTTAGGTGCAAAATCTAAATATTTAAACTTCACAATAAAGCAGGATGTGTGCATAGATCGATGCAGTGGCTGGTGCTATGTTCCCCCCCCCTTTTTTTTTTGGAAAAACGAGACGTAAGAACAGATGTGATGACTAAGCCAGATATGGATAAATTTGTATTGAAAAAGTTAAACTTCCTGATGGTGGGGAAGGTTCGACGCAGCAAACACAGTCTGACATACTAGCTAGGCTTGTAACGGGATGAAGGGGAATGCTAAAATCTAAAGTTTGCAAGGTTCTGTTTTGTTGAAATTCTATCTTTGGTGGAGGCTTGAGTTCCTAAATAAATTTCTTATGCGGGAAATCGTGTTTCGCGCAAACATTACTTCCTCTATTCCTAAATATATGAAAACATTTTATATTTAGGAATAGAGGGAGTATTTGATAAAGATTATTCGTTTCGTGCGAATCTTGGTACCTGAACGTAACAGCGGAATGTTGGGCGGTTTGGAGATTTGGACAAGTACGTAAAAGAAAAGGGAGCATATCTAGTGGATGGAATCTACGGCGATGCACGCCGGTTTCTTGAAAACAAGTGTACATGATAATGATGTAGCTATGCATTAACAATGGAGAATGCATGATGCTGTGTTCTCTACACGCTGCTAGGAATGATATGCACCGGTAGTTTTGGCGTGTTGTCAATTCCCAAGGGGGAAGAGGCACGATGGAGCTAGCAGTGTGTTTCCAAAATTGCTCGGAGCGGATAAGCCTGCCGGGCCGTGGTTTGTGAGGTTAACCCACGGCGCTCAAGGTCCCCAAACAGATAAACCTTGGCTGCCATTTGTACAGAAGCTAGCACGCGCTGACGCGCCGACCCGGCATGCCCTTCTTTCGTCGAAGTTTCTCCCGGGGACGGCGACGACGACGACGGTGAGATGCACACACGGCAGGGACGCGGCTCCAGGAGATGGCCCCCGGCCCGACATAGCAGTACATCGATCGATCCAGATCAGGTTTAGGCCATACATATATATGTGCCTATGTGGGGACAAACTGATAGCCCGTCTTCGGCGACCGTTGACAATACACACCACATTTCTTTAGCTATCGGTCTGCACCTCGTTGAAGATTGGGACGGAGATATGGTTCAGAAACCGGCATGGCCTAGCAGGCTCTACCTGCTGATGTGCTGCAGTTATGTTTGCGACAGTACCTGAGCGCTGGACATCGCTAGCTCGCCACGGCACACTTGACACGTTCATCATGCAAGTTGCATGAGCAACAAGGTGTCAATTTCGTTCAGTTATCATGTTCAGTGAACGCAAGGTACGACGACGATCGATCGACAGCTAGTGTGACGCTCGAAAGTGAAACAGGGATAACAGGCTAAGGCTCTCAATGTCTCGAGTTATGGCGAGTCAACCTGGCGTTGCAAGTCCCGGTCTGAAGACTGACTCACCGGAATCCCTGACCGGCTCCGCGGCCCAGATCCCAACGCCGGCGCGCCAGGTCGTCGTCGTTCACAGGGTCTTCTCCACTCCACATGCATTTTCTGTATACTCCTTGTACTCTCATAGCTTCACACTTGTGTACAACAAGGCCGGTGACATTGTCACAGTCTGGACTACAAAGGAATAATGTTTCTGTCAATTTCTTTTACTACGTGGCTTAAGTGTAAAAACGACAAGCTGACAAGAAAATTTTACCAAAACACGGTTTCTGCCAGCGCTAGCCGGATCGAGAAGCAACCCAGGTTTTACTTGCCCTGGTTAATTCTTCTCCACGTACATACTCTACCTACTCTGTATGTAGCAAGTTGGAGTATATTTTGTTGGTTCTTGGGGGGCACGAAATAGATTGTGTAAAGAAACTGGAGGGATATACGTCAGAGGATAAGCACACACACATGGATGGATGGATGTATATATGTTGGGAGAGCATGGAACTCCATTGGGTGGAGTGGACAATCGTCAAACTTGACAGCCCATGCATGTTAGCGCATCGAAGCGAATCAAAACTCGGTCAAATGCTTAATTATTTACACTCCCACTAGGCACCAGCAACATCATCAATCGATCCATAGTTATCGATATAGTATGGATCGTTTGGTTGAAACCTTCACTAGATTCTTTGAGAGAGGGTTTTATGCCTTAATTTGTTTCTCATGTTTAAAACTACACTAGCTCAGCTGCTCAAGTAAGAAGAATACTATAGCTCAATTAAAAGGTTACATTTCCCAATCAAATGCGGGTTGAATTGTTCACAGGAAGAACGTCGGAGAAGATCTACGAGTCTTACCATTTGTTCCCTCTAAAGACAAATCACATACTAATATTAGAAAAGAACATCAATGTCTAATTAAATATGTCCTGTGACACGTACGTGAACCGGTACGTCTCCACGGAGGCGATCAAGGAGGCTATTAGGGTTCCCAGCCGCCACCCATCGGCACCGCCGACCTGCCTCAATTATGTGGCCTTCGGGCTATGGAGGCAGGGTGGATCTAGGTCTCCGTCAGCGGTAGGGCTCGGGGTTTTTTTTTTGGTTTTAGGGTTATGGTTCGGTGTGGCGGCGCTCAGGTGGTGGCGGTGGCATCTTCTCCAATAAAGTCTCCCAGGCTTCAACCCCATCTTGGCAGCAACGTCGAGAAACTTGCGAGAGTTGTGTGGTTCTCGAGGACTTCTTCTGGCTAGGGGATCTCCGGATCTTCATCAGCGGTTTTTCCTTCTTCTTCGTCTACGGGACGAGTGTGATCTTTTTGAACTATTCGACAACTTCATGTCCACAAGCAGCAATGTCATGCCGACTCAGGGTGGTGCGGCAGCGGTGGCGCTCTGTTGACACGGTATGGTGGTTGAAGACGAAGAGCATCTCAAGGATTTGATTGTAATTTTCGTTTTTATTGGGATGATTTGTATTGTTCGATGTTTCTTTTAATGTTAGGTTAATGTTAGGGTTCTGTTCGCAAAAGAACTCCAGTGACAGCTTTCCGAAGAAAAGAATTCAATCTTGGTCAGCTAACCTTGGTATCTGTCCTAAACATGCGACGAAATCCATTTTCTCAACGTGGATCGATTTGATATCTACCTTGTGATCGTCTCATCTTATGCACTTTCGGAGATAAAAGGAAGTGTTCCATATTAACATCTAGCGAGCGCTGCTGACGAATAGCCACGGAATTTTATATACTGCGCATCAGCAAACAACAGCTAAATTCTGGCCGTCAGTTTCATAATATCACAACAAAATGCGTTTGAAGTTGTGTGTATATCGGCCACAGTCAACAAGCAAGAACGCATGCGTGTGTCATGATGCAGCAATTCGATCGTCTCGTCAGTCTGTTGCTCCCAACCCAATCATGTAACGTGGCTTAGCTAGTTCCGTCCAAGTCTTTAGAGCTCTAATCAAACGGTTAAAACCAAGTGGCATTACTTGTTGTTGCACGGTGCTGCAGTATCTCTAGCGATGCGCGGTAGTTTCGTGGGTCTTGGCTACACCTACACACAGCTAGCTGTCGATCCAGGAAGCAATCTGGGTGCCAGATTTCGAAGAACTTTCCGAGTCCTGTAGCCATCTGGAGATATCCCTATCTAATAAGTCCAACCCTTTCGTGTCCAAAGCAACCAATGGATCGATGTCCATGCTGCCCAATTCTGTCTTTGTTCTAGGCTGTTGTTCCCTAGTTCCGTGCTTGTTCTGGAAGCCAAGCTAGCATCAGAGAACTTGAGTAAGAAACATGAACAGCGACAGACTACTTGGGACACTGACATATGGGGCTTCTGAAATATGTAGCCATGGAAAAGTTCGAATAATGGGTTATCTTTGAAGAGGGGAAACCGAGTCGCTCTCCTCGGGTCGCCCCCTCCAGGCGACCGAGGGGGCGAAACCCTAGCCGCGCCGCCACCGCCTTCCCTCCCTCCTCCTCCCCTCCTCCTCGCCCCCAGAGACGCTGCTGGGCTAAGCCCGCGACGCCGGTGATGGGGGCGGCGGGGATCTGAGCCCTTGGCCCCCCGCGCGGTGTCTAGATGGAGGACCTCCGCGCCTGGACCGCCATGACCGGGGCGGCTGCTCGACGGGCTCCCCTTCCTCCGACGGCTGGCCCTGGCTAGATCTGAGGAGAAGGGCGATCTGACGGGCGGCTTCCACGGTGGGGGCTCCGGTTCCGAGGCGGCGGCCTCGTCCGGTGAGGCGACACCGGCTCGGCGGCGAGCGGTGCTCGCAGGTGCGGGATGGCCTCGTGGCCTCGCGGGTGGCGTGATGCCGACGGGGGCCGGTCTCGGCCAGGTGGTCCGCGTGGCCGCCGTGCCCAGATCCGAAGCGCCAGCCCCTCCCTCTCCTGCCTCATCCCACTCCTCCAGATCCACGGCTGCTGCTCGATCTGGCGGGGTGCTGGCGAGGGGATCGACGACCGGGAGAAATCCTTGACCAGCTTGCCGGTCTCGACGGCGGCGACGCCCTTCGTGCCGTTTACCTCCTTGGGGGCGCCATCGTGGTTTGTCCTTCTCCTCTCCCTTCCCCTACCTCCCCAGGTGAAAGCCTAGATCCTTGATTGGGCCGCGGCGGCGCCGGTGGTGTCGTTGTCCTTGCTGAAGGCGCGGCCTTGGGCGAGAAAGGGGGGTCTGTGGCCGCTGGCGGTTTGTGGAGGTGTGCTAGTGTCTGGTGGGCGGTGCTGCTGCGGTTGGCAGCGTCCACTTCTTCTCCGGCTTCCCGTGCAGTTTCTTCTCGGAGGCGTGCGACGGGACTACGGGGCGGCTCTCCTCAGGATGTGTGCTAGCAGTGTCTGGCTGTGCACGGTGGTCCGCCGGGGGTTTCGGCTGCACTTCCCATTCAGGCTCAGGGAGAGCGCTGCCATCAGCCGACGGTACGGCGTCCTTCGAACCAGGACGAGGAGGCAGGGAGCCTTCTTCGGCCATGGACTGGGTGTGAGTGTAGTTTCCATCTCCCAGGTGCAATCCATGGCGTCAGGTCTGCTGGATCCTTCTTCAGCTAGCTTCTCCAGACTCCGCCGCTGCTCGTCGATGAGGGCCTCGGCTACCTCAAGCTATGCTTAGTGTTTCTTTCTTTTTGTGCTTGTATGGTTGATGGTTTGTAAGCTGTTCTTCAGCACCAATGTACTGGCCGTAAAAGGCTTTATTAATTTAAAGCTGGGCACTTATGCCTTCTCTTTAAAAAGTTCGAATAATCTGAAGCGAAAGGTATTCTTTTACTGCTACTGTTATAGGAGAAAAGATAGGATTGACATTTCAACTTTCAACGACGGCCGAAAAAATATCAGAGGATCAAAAGCGTGAGGTGAGAGAGCGAAGCTTCAAGGTTGTATGGTCAGACCGTGTCCAGGTAACCTTTGGGGTAACGAACCTACGAAAGTTAGAAGTCAAGTCGTCTTGTCAGGCTGGCTAACCTCGCAGTTTTCGTTCTTTTCAGTTGATCTTTCATCTTCTTCACGAAACATTTGCAATAATACTACCATATCAATCCTATTAACTTTTAGATTGTGATATCACAACTCATTATTATTTTGATTTTTAAACAATTATTTAAATAAACATTAATGGTTAACAGTAATAATAATCTCTATGTATGATGCGACTATTAGTTTATTTATAAAAAAAATCCCGAATTTATGGCAGAAGCTAAAATCCTTTCATATTTTTATTTGGAATTTTGAGAATCTAAAAATTAGCTAACCGTGTAACTTCGTATTCAATTGCTTTCATACTTTTTCCCACGATTCATTTTGATATATTATAATATTTAACTTCGTATGCAACCAGAAAAGCCGTTTCACCGATACATGATGCAATTTTGCAAAAAAGATCGAAATTTATTTTTATTAAATTCTCTTGCAACTAGATGACATAACAAATGGACATCTCGAAGGATTTTGTTTTTTGATTTTTTTATATCATTTTTGCCTTTCAGTTGAAACTTAAAAGACGATCCACGGGAGGTGGGTGGAGGGAAAAAAGTTCAACCTCTACGCCGAGGGTGGCCATCAGCGTAGATAAAAAAAAGGAGAACACTATGCCAAGAGCAACCGTCGACGAAGCCTTGACGCCGTGACGCCGCTGTCACGGCCTAACTTTTGTGGGCCGCCTGCACAGGTCTACGGCCGAGGACAGCCGCCAGCGTCGTAGCGTTTCCTACGGCGACGGCCCTTTTGGCGGGCTGACATGGCGCCCATACGACGACGGCCCCGACTTTTGGCCGTTGACGTATGAGCAGGCCCGTCGGCGTTTCGAGCCATTCGTGTAGTGAGATAGACCACGCATACGTAGATGCCTGCTGCTTCATAGATCCATCGAACCTGACAAGTCTGCATTCAAACAGACAGCTTAGAACCACATGACAAAACCGGCCATGTAAGAAAATCAAAAGAACATCAGTGTTAGTGTTAAACCTTAAGAAACGTCATAGGCTGATACTAACCTAGTCTGGCTCAGTTTACTTACGGCTAGTCTCTCACAGACCGTGTGTACCAGTCAAAGCATAGCTGTTGGAGCCGGAGGACTGCTCGTAATATGCGATTCCTAGACTAAAGACCAAGTTAGCTTCACTTACTGAACCTACTACACCATTACCGTGATGTCTCCCCATTAAAACTGCAGCATGCCAAGAATGTGTCATTCGAACTTGCCATCGATGTCTCTGACCCGATGGAACACCTGAACTACACGAGAGCCTGCGCAGAAGACCACGAGAAAATAATACACTGCATGCGATGCTCAATTGCTCATGATTTGTCCATCTTATCTGATATATGCACGTGAAGGTGATCTGAACTTGGCTTACGATTATGTACTGCTAATCATGCAAAAGGACGTGGCCTCCGACTACAGCTGGGCATGGGCTGCCCGGCCCGACCCGGCCCGGCCGGGTCGGGCCGGGCTTGCATGTCGGGCTGGGTTCGGGCCTGATTTCGGAGCCCGAACGTTGGGCCGGGCCGGACTCGGGCTTGTGAAAAACGCAACCTAAGCCTAGTTCGGGACGGGCTTTGTCGGGCCGCGCCGGGCTTTTCTCTGTTCGGGCCGGGTTCGGGCCTGATTTGTAAGCCCGAAGGTCGGGCCGGACCGGGCTCGGGCCTGGGAATATAGGTTCGGGCTTTTTCGGGCCTGGCCCGAAACCCGGCCCGGCCCGAGGAATGTCCAGGTGTACCTTCGACCGCGTGCAATTTTTCAAATTCATGTTAGTCACGCCGTTCTCTGCCTTTATTGTAACAATTATAGTGTACTACTCAGCTTTTTCAGGTCATCTTTGCAATTTGGATATAACATTTTTTTGTGATCCTCTAACATCTACCGAACTTCAACCTCTCCTTTTCAGTTTCGCAGTCTTTCTTTTCATCAGCAATGGCCCGACCAAGATCATCAGCGGGCTCATCTGATGCCTCTTGATCTTCAGCTTCCCCCGTTGCAGTATCATCGTATTCATGGAACATTGGATAGTTGTCATCATCCTCTTCTTCTTCATTATCTTCCATCATAACCCCTCTTTATATGTGCTTGGTCCAATAATTATAGCTGGACATGAAACCGGACCGAATCAGGTGGGTGTAAAGGGTTCTCGAGCAACAGTAATCCTTCGTATTCTGATAGTCAACACATGGAAAAAACATATAACCATCCTGAATGTTTGTCTCAGCCACACCGATAAAAAAATTCAGGCCCGCTATGAACTGGGCATGGCAACGGTCACGGTACATCTATTGCCGGTTCATCTGCATTATATAATTAAGTTTATAAAATTTTTTTACAAAACATCATGAATAGTGAAACGATGTACATCGATACATGCATTTTATCAATGATGGAGGAATGGATAAAGTTGTTAACCTCGACCGAGAAGGAAAAAAGATGAGAAAGCTTAAGTGTGTCTTGGGCACTTTATATCATATTTGTTTTGTGTGAACTCAAGTGGCATCATGCTCTTGGACATTTCATCGAGCATCTCTTGTGCATAAGAAGGGAAAGCAAAGCAACATACACCTCTTGTGCTGAGAAGGGAAAAAAGTTAAGTGTGGCTCAAAAGCTTGGACGGGACACCGCATATATATAGATGGACCTTTAGTCCCGGTTGAAGACATCAACTAGGACTAAAGTCCCAGTTGGTGTCTCCAACCGGGACTAAAGGTCATGTCCGAACCGGGACTAGAGGGTGACCGTGACCCGTGCGGCATCCTCGCCGCTCGAACCGGAACTAATGCTCACATTAATCCCGGTTCATAAAGCGATCGGGACTGTTGCTCCCAGGGCCTCTGAACGGAAGCCCTTTTTTTCTACTAGTGGCAATCACATCAATCATGCCATATACATTAGTCATGGTTCGTAAAGCCGGTCGGGACTGTTGCTCACAGGGCCTCCGAACGGAAGCCATGTTTTCTACTAGTGGCAATCACATCAATCATGCTATATTGCAATATTAATTACCATGTTAACTACGAACGGAGACGTGTGACTTTCGAGGATGCACTCTTTTGGAAACAGAAATGATATGACATCTCCATGACCATATTTTTGTAGCATTTTAGAGCTTGCCTTACAATGAAATCCAAAAAAAAATAAAAGGTTGAAGCAAAAGCATATTGCCTTTATATGCAGTAAAAATATGTAGGCTGACTAAATCACATGCTACCATCTCCAAGCAATGTACACAGTCCAACAAGCGTCGCGCATATGTAGGCTGAATAAATCACATGGTACCATCTCCAAGCAATGTACATAGTCCAACAAGCGTAGCGCCTCCACACAATTGCAGATAGAATCACATACGTATCCAATGTGTACCCATGTAGATAACCTACAAAAAATGAGAAACTTTGAACTTATGATATCATCACAGTAGTTCCATAATACCTAACATGAACTGTTTTTTGAAACGGAGGCAAAAGATTTGCCTCGAAGAATTTTGACAAGATAGTGAACAAGTTATTACAAGCCGGCCTACTCTCCTGGTACCACATCACTCACACGCTTGGTACCTGTGGTAAACCAAAGTTTTACACTCCATGTTAATTTTAGTAAGGATCACCGTTGGCAGCACATATTATGAAACACTAGTGTTTCTTTCATTCCAAATTTCCAAAGAAGCGAGAAGGACATCGGATGCAATGGATTTTTGATTTGGAGTGGACGTGTCAGTCATAAGAAGCCACCACTTGTGAATTGACTTTGTTATCCATTTGTAAAGGTCGATGAAGTATAGACTGAGCCACTCCTTGAGGAGACCCCATAATCTTTGGGTATAGCAGCAATGAACAAGGAAGACAAGCTCCACAGTTAGGCTATTCTATTTTTTGCAACAGGTCCGCCGTCCAAAGCCTTTTTTGTAGTGCAAGCCAAGCAAAGAACTTGGCGGGCCCCAAATTTTCCAGACCACCCTTTTTATGTCAAAGGTGGTGGCCCCAAAGAATTGAGCTTTGTAAGCCAACGCCGCTGAGTATTGGCTATCATCCATAAGGATCGAAGATATGCTATCTTCCATGTCCTAATTAAGGTGGAAATCTTGAAGTTGGTTCCAAACATCAATAAATTGTTCCATGTGAGCAAAATTAGTATGCTTGTCGATGTTAATCTTGGCAACCCACTAGTCATAATTTAGAACCTTGTTGATCATCCACATATTTCTCTTGGACACCGCATAGATTAGAGGGGCAATGTCTTTAGGCTTAGAACCGTTTAGCCATGGGCGTCCCAAAACTTTGGTTTTATCCCATTTCCCACCAAAATTTCCGTTGAGGCATAGAAGAGGTCCATGTCCACTATGTGCAAGGATTTCCTAATCCAATCTAAATTTCGGTTGGATCCATATCCATTCAAGCCATGATCAACACAACCTGAGCGCCCTTGAAAACTTCTCAATGTTAAGAACACTGAGCCCCCCCCCCCCCCCCTCTTTGGGGCGGCAAACCGTCTCCCAATTTACTTTACATTGGCCACCCGTGACTTTGTCGTTTGCCATCCATAGAAATGTTCTCTCGATTTTCTTCATAAAGTCTACGACATGTGGTGGAATGATGAGGGGATTAAGGTGCTAGATTGATTGCAAGGCAATGACGGGTTTCACAGGGGTGGTTCGGCTAGCCATGTTAATTAATTTGCCATCCCAAGTTGGGATCTTTAAGTCTACACTTTTTAATTGTGAAACTGAGAGAGGAAGCTCGAGATAGCTCATGGGGAACTTAGTTCTCAGGACCGGAAGACCGCAAGAACATTGTCCAAAATTAAATACCTACAATGGATAGGAATGACAAAGCTCTTTTAAAAGTTAGTGCAAAGGTCGGTGACCTCACCAAATGTCTCAAGGATTCTAGAAAGGTTACATATATCCTCGTGATAGAGGCAAGGAAAACCGCTGCATCATCAGCATAGAGTGAGGTCCGCAAGATTGGTCCCTAGTCCCTAACTTCCTAGAGAATCCTATCGGAAGTGGCAAGGTCAAGCACTTGTTGGATAGGATCTATGCCAATGTTGAAGAGTAGCGAAGAGAGCGGACCCTCTTGGCGAAGGCCACGGCCATGGACAATGAGGGGCACACCATTGAAAAATTTCATCGGATGTCGAAGTCACTAAAAGGGTAGTGATCCAACTACGGATGGCACTTGGGAACCCTCTTCGGTGGAGAGAAGCTGAGCGGTCTTCTCTTGAGTTTTTTGCGAAGTGCAGAACGACCACAATTATTTCACCACCTCTTTTCTAGAGGATCCTCCATCCATAGCCTATTTCTGATGGCCAACCAAGTGAAAAAAATTAACCAGGGGTGCCCACAACCTTCCAAACCAACTTTTTCCTCTATGTGAGAGTATCGCCAAAGAATTGTGCATTGTTTGTGGATGTCGTCATAGAGCACACCCATGGGAGTTAGGTTCAAAGAGATGGAGTCCTTGATGTCCTCATAGATATGGATAACATTGAGGTGCACCCATAGCCGAATATATTTGTGAATGTGAGCCACAGCCAAGTTTGTATCCATCCTAATTTTAGATACCCAAGCATTGTTGTGGATGGATTTGATTGATTTTCCGTTACTTTCTCGTGATTGCCTCTGTTGGAGATAGTGCCCTAGAGGCAAATAAGTATTTTTATTTATATCTCGTATTGTTCATAATAGTTTCATGCCATGATATTAAGTGGAAACATTAATACACGTGTATATTGTAAACAAACCCTAGTAAGAACACAATGCACAACTAGCTCATTGTGGTCAATAGTTAATCGAGATTTCCCGGTCATGGACATACACGTCATTGACAATGGGATCATGTCATTGGGGGATGATGATGGACATACCCAATATATATAAGTATTGTAACGCGATTAAGTCACATAAAATTCAACGTTACGATGTTTATGAAAGCGTAGTGATCTAATCCTTAGACCGTTACTCTAAAAAAAATCCTTAGACCATGAGATAATGCATAATCACTGTCATCGGAGGCTGCTATGGTTGCATCAACCAACACACCGTGACAACGTGATCATAAAGGTGTAATTAAGTATTCCAAAGAGATGGGTTGAGGAGTATGTATTAATAGCGGGATTTTTTTATCCACGTGACGGAAAGATACATAGGGCCCACTCGGTGATACTACATCCATAAAGTAGTGCAACGCATGACTAGGCCATGGGGATGAAATCGAACAGAATGAGTTGACACTAGTAGGGAAAGCCTCATCAGTGGCGCACCAAAAAATGATTTTGTGGCGCACGGACGGTGCGCCACAGAAACTTCGCCACAAAAATAAGGTTTCTGTGGCGCACCTTCTCATGCGCCACATAATTAAGGTGCGCCACAGAAAAAGGTGCGCCACAGAAGTTAGTTTCAGTGCGCCATAGAAATTGCTCGTATTATACAAGATTTTGTGCTGTCTTCCATACACATACAGATTATACACATCAATATACATATATTATACAGATTATATACAGTTGCAGATATAATATAAATAGCATGTACATTGCACAGATATAACATAGACATCATCATCACATTACTTAGAGCCCGATCGAGATACATATATAGTGGCAAGTGTCAAATGTTTTACATACAACTCTTAATTCCTACAAATTTCACCATTTCGAGATACAAAGCGGTCTTCATCCGGTTCCTCCTTTGCTCCCTCCTCTCTACCCGCCAGGCTCGCTTGCATCGGGGACTTCATCTGGTTCCTCCTCTGATTAAAATAGAAGAAAGTGAGACCAACTCCAAGTCCAATGCACAAGAGAAATGGAATAAATGCCTCATACATTGTTGGTCAACACAAATATTAACATTTAGGGATGGCGTAAGTGAGACCAAGTCTGATGCACAAGAGATTGATATTTATGCTATCTTACCAGGCTCACTTACGCCACCCCCAAGTGTTCGGTAACCAAATATTTTAATCATCGGCGCTATCTCGAAAAAAGACCAAAATAAACAAATAAGTCCAACTCAAATACGAGCCAAGTAGTATCAACTAAATAGCATGCCCCTGAGTGTAGTGACCAACCATTCTAATCATCGGCGAATTGTTTGTGGTGATGCCTCATACATTGTTGGTCAAAACATTCCGGGATGGAGTCAGCGAGACTAGGTAGGATGCACAAGAGATTGATATTTGTGTCATCGCACCAGGCTCACTGGCTCCACCCCAGAGTGTACAAGTGACCAAGCATTTTAATCATTGGCACTAGAATGGAAGAAAGGCCAATGCAATTAAGAAGTAGCTAGTATGAACTAAATGGAATGCCTCATACTTTGTTGTTCAAAACAAATATTAACATTCAGGGATGGCGTCAGCGAGACCAAGTAGGATGCATAAGAGATTGATATTTGTGCCATCACACCAGGCTCGTTGGCGCCACCCCCGAGTGTACGAATGACCAAACATTCTAATCATCGGCAAATGCAATTAAGAAGTGCCAACTCAAATAAGAGACAAGTAGCTGTTGTTCTTATCAGTTTTTGCCTCAGCCTTTGCATCATTGGCTGAGTGCAACCATCATAAGCATGCCATTTAAATTACACATTTTAGTATCTGTTCTTATCCAAGTTTTTGCCTCAGCCTTTGCATCATTGGCTGAGCTAAGACATCAAGCATAGCTGTTGTTCTTATCAGTTTTTGCATCAGCCTTTGCATCATTGGCTGAGTGCAACCATCATAAGCATGCCATTTAAATCACACATTTTAGTATCTGTTCTTATCCAAGTTTTTACCTCAGCCTTTGCATCATTGGCTGAGCTAAGACATCAAGCATAGCTGTTGTTCTTATCAGTTTTTGCCCAGCCTTTGCATCATTGGCTGAGTGCAACCATCATAAGCATGCCATTTAAATCACACATTTTAGTATATGTTCTTATCCAAGTTTTTGCCTCAGCCTTTGCATCATTGGCTGAGGTAAGACATCAAGCATAGCTGTTGTTCTTATCAGTTTAACCAAGCTCAAGAAAAATCACAGCAGTTCCAACACTCCAACACCATCTGGCCAGGGAGCATTCTTTATTTTTAGGGAACTATATGAACTATATGCACATGATCCAGTAAGCATCCCCACTAATCAGAGCATTATAAGCATACCATAAGCTCACAAGAATCCATCAAGTAAATCATCAGGCAACATCACTTTTATCTCATTGCTTAAACCAACCATGAGTTAAATGGGTCATCAATTTATCACAACAAGAAAAATATGTGTGGATGAATAAAATCATCCAAACAGGGGCACCACAATTATATACCCCCAACAGAGAATTACTTGGGTCCAGAAAACTAATCCCAGACCAACCAAGAGAAACCTAGCAGCAGTAAAGCAACTATAAATATGTATGTATACAAGCCCACCAGTAGCATTTCATGCATTTAAATTATGAACCAGTTAACCTCACTGAGCACAACAAATGAACCAGTAGCAATAAGCCATCAAGATTAACAGTTAACCTCACTGAGCACAACAAATGAACCAGTAGCATTTCATGCATTTAAATGAACTAGTAGCATCAAATTCCTATGAGGGGATCGAACTAGGGCATCACCAACGACGACGGAATTTCGTCGAGCACGTTGTGCTCGCGCGGGAGAGGAAGAGGGAGGGGAGGGGAGAAAGCTCACTGACGATGACGGCAGGGGTGGAGGTCGCGGCGGCTCCTCCACCTTGACGCGGCGGCTCCTCCACCTTGATGCGGCGGCGACTCCTCCACCTTGACGCGGCGCCAGCCCCTCCTCCTCCACGCTGCAGCGGCTTGTGCTGCTGGTGGCGGGGATGGGTGGAGCATGGCGGCATGCGGCCCTCGCGGAGGAAGGCGGCGGCGACGGCGACGGCGCCATGGCGGCGGCGCGCGGCAGTAGGGAGAGGGGAGAAAGTGGTACGGGTGAGGGAGGGGGTACGACATGATATAGGAGGGGTTATTTCTGTGGTGCACCCGCGCCAGTGCGCCACAGAACACGTTATTTCTATGGCGCACTGAGGCTAGTGCGCCACAGAATATGTTATTTCTGTGGCGCATCAAGTGCAGTGCGCCATAGAAATAGTGAAACCAATGATTGGGGGTGGCAGGGTGTGGGCCCCACCTAGTTTCTGTGGCGCATGGACTCTCAGTGCGCCACAAAAATAAGCTATTTTTGTGGCGCACAGAGTCTGGTGCGCCACAAAACAACTTTCTGTGGCGCATATTTTACTAGTGCGCCACAAAATTAAGATATCATCTATATGCCTTTCCTACTAGTGTGAATAGCCTGGTCAGTATAGAGATCGAACTAGGTATGATTATACCGACGACCATATCTCGGACAAGTGTTGGTATTGAAGGAACAAAGGGAATGGAAATCAACTAATGGTTCGCACGACGATCATGTCTTCGTAGAATGCACATCACATGGATCATTATTGTTATCCAGAACACCCTGGTGATCATTGATCAGAGAAGCGTCTCGATCATGTCTGCATAGTTCTCGAACCGTAGGGTAACACACTTAAGGGTTCAACAAAACTAAGATAGTTTTGGATCCATAGGAGATAGAGAGAGAATGAAGAAAATGGTTTATGAGTGCCCAAAGAATGTTCGGAGTGATTCGAGAGGTCTCTCGGATTTATGGCAATGGTGTATTATGTTTAAATATGGTAATTGGATGAGTTAATATATTTACTTAATTAAAAATATGATTTTATTAATTAAAAGGCCTCTCTACCTTAATTGGGCCCCATATGGAAAGGGGCCCATGAGGAAGAGGTGGCCGGCCACCCCATGGGCCAAAGGGGGCCCGACAAGCTGGGACAAGGAGGGGGCGCACAACCCAAGGTAGGCCGTCTGGCGCACCACCCCTTCCTTCTCCCTTTCTTTTATCCCACATTGCCAAGCCACGAAGTCAAGTACACCCCTTGCCCACTATATATAGAGGTTAGGTGGGGAGAAATATACATACAATAAAATAGATAAGTCTCTCTCTCTAGTTTTTTCTCTGCGCGGTTCCTCGAAGAACTGCGCAGGACGGGAGACAACTCCACCCAGTATGCGGGAGCGCAACTAGGATCCGGATTCAGAAAATCAACTTCCGCAACCCCTGCTGGATCTGGGGCAGAAGCGTCATTGAGCACCACATGTGTGCGAAACCTCGAGGTGGAGCGCTTGGGGCACTCGATGTCGTGGAGAGGACTGCTACTCGACCCTGAGGTCAGCGACGAGTACAACTACATCGACCATGTTCTAGGGGAACAGTAACAACTATCGGTCTACACGAGGTATGTAACCGATATCATCTCCGTTACAACATTACATCGTAGATAGATCATGGGCACCTGGTGTGCGTTAGTTAGATTTTTTTCTGCTACGAACCCCAACAACCTCATAGATGTGGGGTGCAATGTCTTTTGGCTTCATACCATTGACCAAGGAGAACCTCAAAAGGTGGTATTTTTTATGGAAAATCCATCCCCTTGAGGGTAAGATGCCCAGGAAACTTGTCACTTGGGATGGTAAGAACATCATCGCGGTCGGTAGGGGAGCCATTGTCAAATCCATCCTCACGTCACAAGCGATCTTCCACCTTACTCATCTCAACATCCCACCGGACTGCTTTGACACCATGAACAAGATTGAACGTTCTTCCCAATGGGCCGGGACTAGAGAGGTCTCCAGGGGCAAATACAAGTTAAATTAGGAAGCGGTTTGTAGGCCAACTCATCTTGGAGGCTTGGGCATTCTTCAACTCCAAAATTTTGCGAGGGCTCTTCGGTTGGGGTGACCTTGGTTTGAATGGCATGACCCCGACAAGCTTTGGGTGGGCATAACACTAGTGGAAAACGGGGCTATAGGCCCGGTCCATTTGGGCCTTTAGTCCCGGTTTCCAAACCGGGACCAATAAGGCGGGACTAAAGGGTCCCCCCTTTAGTCCCGGTTCAAAGTTGCACCGGGCCTAAAGGCTGCGCCACGTGGTGTGGCCAGGGAGCTCGCGGTGGATGGCCTTTGGTCCCGGTTCGTGGTACGAACCGGGCATGTGTTCTCGCGCGCAGAATTGCTATTTCTCTGCGCGGCACAGTTTAGGGTGGAGCAGCGTTTCTCTCCACAGAGAAACAGGGCCCGGCAGAGTTTCAGCAATGCATATATATCATTCAACAAAGCACAAAAAATAGTCGTGAATATATATAGACATCGTCAACAGTACACGTAATGCATGCATATTTACAACATAAAGTCGGATCTCTTTACTAAATCTATTAGCTTCTACAAAGTTGCTCAACACATAGCTATGACTTTCCTATAGTGCTCTCCACCTGGGGTAATGACCTCGGTAAGAAAGAATCCCGCGATTTCCTCTTGAATTGCTCGTATTTGATCCTCCGTTATGAGAGTGTCCCGCAGGCGTTTCATCTATATTTAAAAAAGGAGATCATCAATATATATGAATGGAACTCAATACAATAGATGGTACTAATTAAGATAATTGTGAGAATTTGTTATCGTACACGAGTGTGGTGTATACGGGCATCCCCACCCTTGGGACAGGCCATGTCACGAATGAAGGTGCAGATGTAGTATCCACATAAGTTATTTCCGGGTTCCTGCCTCATACACTTTACGAAAAAATAGTTCGATCAAACTAATAATCAAGCATCGTATTGAAAGTAAATATTATATATATAGAGTTTCACAGACATAGATATATAGTACTACTTACAGGGTAATCTTGAAATGTAAGCTCCGGTTTCCATGTACCCGGAACAGTAGTGATGAACCGTTTCCAGGCCCTGCCCGGCAAGAAATAATGAGTAAATGAGTTATTGATTAGTTGATGATATCGTCGAATTAGAACAGATGAAGATGTCAATACGAAATTGATTGAAATTACCTCTGGAGGATGGCAGCCATGTTCGCCCATTCCGCATATTCTTTACGTTTCGAGTCCATTACATTTACGACTCCTTTGTGAAGATCAATGATTAGGAGAATAAAGTGGAATCTGCACAAGCATAGCTCATTGATTACGAGAATAAAGTGGAAGGTGCACAAGCATAATGTATGTTATATATAACACTCACTAGAAGTTGTAGGGAAAGAATATATCCTCTTTGTTTACTTGCTTCACTAAAAACATTAACATGTTGTCCTCTGTGTCCTTGGGGAAGTCTCGAACCGTAACTTCATGAACTGTGTCTGGGTCTATGAACCCCAGCGGTAGGAGCTTGCCTCTTTTGTATTCGAGCTTCTTCATTCTGCATAATTAAATGTATAGCGTACACAAAGAATATAGTGAGGATAATTGTTAGTGCAAATGAATGAGCGCTGAGCTACAGACTTAATTACATAAATAAATCACTTACGCAGTAGCAACTGATGACAGCTTTGTCGAGGGTGTCTTGATTGAATAACTGAAACAGTTCTTCTAACTCAAGGTTTATCTACTCGACCCCGGAAGTAATGCTCATCTCTAAGATACACCGTGAGGTAGCGATCACCTCTTCGACAGGCTTTCAGGTACCAGTCATGCAACCTTCGCATCTGAGTCCCTAGACGCGCGAGCTCGCTAGGTTTGATGAGATCTTTTCCGTATTTATACTTATTTACCACTTGAGCCGTTGGATAGTAATCTTCGTACTCAACTGATGCTCCCTGAGCTCTATCATCCCGTTCGATCATCGATGCCGTCTCTGGATCATGATAGGGCTCCACGATGAAGTGGGCTACGGCCTGAATATCCTGCTGTCCAAGCTGGACGACTTTTTTTGCTTCTTTGTTCGCTCTAGAGGACTGTCCAAGAGAGCGGTCATAATCAGCTCTCAGCTCAGGTCTCTTCATTCTCGTCTCGGCAAAGTGCTTCACTGTATGTGGTGGAATAAACATCTTCTTCGGCGCAAGAAACGCCTTTTGCTCTTCAGTCTGCTTATGTGGTAACAACTCTGGAGTCTGTGCCCTCATCGGAGTTGATGATCTCTTCGGAGGAGGTGCCGCGGTTAGCTTCCTCTTTTGCTTAGGTGGAGGCGGCGGAGTCTCCGACGAGGAGGAGGAGGAGGAGGCGGCGGAGTATTCTCACGCGGGAGACTGCTCATGCACAGGGGAATCATCATCGTGCAGAGGAGAATCATCACGCGGGAGGCGGCGAGGAGGCGGAGGAGGTGGCCCGCTTGGTGGCTTCTCACCTGGAAACACAATGTTCTCCTTCCGCCATTGCATGGTGGTTCTACGGGCTTCTCCCAGTTCTTTGATTTCCCCATCTTCACCTGCAGGGTGCTCAAGCACCAACCCATCATAATCTCTCAACACTTCATCCACCATCACAACAGCAAAGTCGTCTTGGACCGGACGGCAATGGTAAGATCTTGTAGGTAAGAGGATGCCGACCGCCGCCTTGAAGGATAGGTTGAAAACTTTAACATGCAGCTCACAAGGACGGCTCTCAGTGAGATCATCCACGGGGGGGGGGTAGCGAGGAGGCTCGACCACCTGGTCATCATCATCATTATCCACCGCTGAGAGGAAACCACGCTGCTTTTCCGGTGTTGTTGAGATTGCGGGACGAGGGCATTGAGCAATGCAGGATCTACAGCCTGCCCTTGAGCCATCTGGGATGTAAGTACTTGGGTTACCATGGTTAATTGGGCTTTCATGGTGCTCATACCCTCCTCTAAGGACGCTATGCGGTCTGTTTCCCTTGCCTTTCTCCTCTCATGGCTTTTATCGGAAATCTCTTCCTTTCCGCAGAAAGCCATACTTCCAACGGAGCCTTCGTGCCTCGTGTTCGTCCGCCGTATTCTTTGTTCCCAAGGGCGTGTGTCGCTCATCGTTCTCTCTTTCGGGCTGGAACCTCCTCCTCACGTCCTTATGTGCTTTTTCCAGGGCATCAATGGGAAACTTCAGATGAGCTTTCTTATAGATGCACTTCCCTGTTTCTGGATGCAACGTTCCCCCAATCCCGTAGAACCACTCCTTACACCGTTCGATCCAACCGTGTGTCCCTAATCTGATCCCTTTCGGTCGGTCCTCCCTGCCTGCCACTTAGGACGGTTAGCCCTGTATCCACCTGGACCCGAATTTGGTGATATAGCTTCAACGCATCATTTGCCTTATTTGTTTCCGACCTTTTCGAAATTCTTCGACTCCGTGTACTTCACGAATTCGTCCCAGTGATTTTTTACCTTCTCCTGTCCGGAGTCTTCTTTTCTTGATAAGGCCGCGCAATCTTTTCTTGTGGTTCTTGAATAGTTCGGCCATCTTCTTCTTGGCAAACACGCGGAGGGCCTGCTCCATCTTGGCCTTTTCAGCGTCATCCCCTCTTCGGGTACTATGTTGAAATGTGACATGAGCTTGGTCAGAATGTTGTTTGGCTACATCATCGATATAAAGACCTTGAGCTTCTTCCTCTGCAGACAGCACTAGTCCCTTCGGCTTGTTCCATTCTCGAACGGTGATCGGGACGTGGTCCCTAACAAGCACTCCGCATTGAGCTATAAATGCCTTTGCACCTTTCTCTGAGCAATCGGTTTACCATCCGTAGCGATGTGGGTGATGTCGTGCCTAACACCGTCGTCCAACTTTTTGGCCGAGCCTCGCTTCCTCGACTTTACAGAAGAAGTGCTCGATCCGGAGGGCTAAAAAAGAAATAATTCATAGTCAGTACAATTTAATTAGTTAATGCATCTAGTCGATCAACATCGGCTTAATTAATTTATATACCTGGGTGATAACTACGGTTCCGGAGCCATTATGATGATCTTCTTCCTCACCGGCGCCATTAGGATCTTATACCGCAATGCAGTGCACACCGGACATGCATCCAAATTCTCGTACTCACCGCGGTAGAGGATGCAGTCATTAATGCATGCATGTATCTTTTGCACATCTAATCCTAGAGGGCAGACAATTTTCTTCGCGTATCGGGCAATTCGTTACCCCTTGGAAGCTTCCTCTTAATTATTGTCAGCAACTTTCCAAATTCTGAGTCAGTGACACCGTTCTTCGCCTTCCATTGCAACAATTCCAGTGTGCCTAGCTTTTTATGGCCATCTTCGCAAGTTGGGTATAATAATTTGTTGTGATCTTCTATCATCTTGTCGAAGGCCAACCTTTCCTTTTCAGTTTCACATTCTCTTGCATCAGCAATGGCCCGACCAAGATCATCATCAGCAGGCTCATCTGGTGCCTCTTGATCTTCTACTTCATTGTCTTCATTGCCTTCTGCAGTATCATCGTATTCAGGGAAATTGGGATAACCATCATCATCCTCTTCCTCTTCTTCATTGTCTTCGATCATAACCCCTCTTTCTCCGTGCTTGGTCCAACAATAGTAACTGGGCATGAAACCAGATCGCAGAAGGTGGCTGTGAATGAGACTCGAGTGAGCGTAATTTACGGTATTCTTGCAGTTGACACATGGACAATACATGAAGCCACCATGTTTGTTTGCCTCCACCACGGCCATAAAATTATCCAGGCCCGAAGTGAACTCGTCAAACCGTCGATCAATGTACATCCATTGCCGATTCATCTGCATGATATAATTTAGCTGATCAAAACCATTACAGAACATCACGATGTATATATACACATGCATTTTATCAATTACAGATGAAAAGGATAAAGTTGTTAACCTCGATGAAGAAGAAAAAATAAGTTAAGTGTGGCTTGATTTGTGTAAACTCAAGTGGCAAATCCTCTTAAGCATTTCATCAAACACCTCTTGTGCATGTGAAGAAGAGAGGAGAGCAATACACCCCTCTTGTGAAGAAAGTGAAAAAATGGCCAAGTGTGGCTCACACTTGGGCAGGGAAGGTAATATAGCCAGATTGGGACCTTGTCCCGGTTTGTAACACAAACCGGGTCCGAGGGGGGCTTTGGTAATACAAACCGGACTAAAGTTCCCACGACACGGCCTGCCGCGCCCTGCCGTGGACCCTTTAGTCCCGGTTTGTATTACAAACCCCTTTAGTCCCGGTTTGTATTACAAACCGGGTCCAAAGGCCACTACGGGACAAGCTCTAAGCTAGTGGGATCGCCCTGGGCAAAACGAACCGGGACCAATGCCCACATTAGTCCCGGTTTGGTTCTGCACTGGGACATTTGGTTGGGACCAAAGGCCTCTTCTCCACTAGTGTAAGCACCCCTTGCGAAGAGGTTGATGTGGACCTCTTCTATGTTCCACACTTTTATGCAGCAGATAGAGATAGCCATGGGCTACACTTGAAATAATCTTAATCTTTAAGTACAAAAACTACTATTGCCAAAAGAGTAAAACAAGATGAATTCAGTTACAAATCATGCTTGATTACCTCGACACGGTTTCTACTAGATGGCCGGATCAAGAAGCAACTTCCAGGGTTATACTTCGCCTAATTATTCTTCAGCGTGTACGTATGCTGTATGCAAAGTTGGAGTATATTTTGTTGGTTCTTGGGGGGCACGAAATAGATTTTATAAAGAAATTGGAGGGATACGTCAGAGGATAAGCATGCACACATGGATGGATGGATGTATATGTTGGGAGAGCATGGAAGGCCATTGGGTGGAGTGGACAACCGTCAAACTTGACAGCCCATTCATGTTAATTAACTCATCGAAGCAAAGCAAAACTTGGTCAAATGTTTATTTAACTACACTCCCACTAGGCAACATCATCAATCAATCCATAGTTATCGATATAGTATGCATGATTTGGTTGAAATCTCCACTAGATTCTTTGGCAGAAGGCTTTATGCCTTAATTTGCTTCTCATGTTTAAAATTACACTAGCTCAACTGCTCAAGTAAGAAGAATACTATAGCTCAATTAAAAGGTTTCATTACCTAATCAAATGCGTGTTGAATTGTTCACGGGGAAGAACGTGGGAGAAGATCTATGAGTTTTACCTTATTTTCCCTCTAAAGAAAAATCACATACTAATATTAGAAAAAGAATCAACGTGTAATTAAATATGTCCAGTGACAGCTTTGCGCAAACAAACAATTCAATCTCGGTCAGCTAACCTCGGTATCTGTCCTAAACAGATGACGCGATCCATTTTCTCAACGTCGATCGATCTGATAGCTAGCTAGTGATAGTCTCATTCTCGTGCGCTTTCGGCAGATAAAGAAAAGGGTTCCCGATTAACGTCTAGGGAGCGTAGCTGACGAACAGTCACGGAATTAATGGAATTTTATACTGCCCATAAGCAGGCAGCAGCTGGATTTCGGCCGCCAGCTTTAGAAAAATCACAACAAAATGCGTGCGAACCTGTGTGTATATCGACCACACTTTTTTTTCGATAAAGGGAATATATTAATATCAAGAAGATACCAATTACACCCAGCCTCTGCAACAACGCACCACCCTAATGACTACGGATGCACACAGCCAAAAATAAGAAAAGAAAACTAAGAAATAAAAGTCCCGCTACAGTATCTCGGTAACAACAGCAATACATCCACCGCAAGACAACACCTGAATTACGACTAGGCCCCGCTCTCAAAACAAATGCCTCCACCGAGGACATTGCCAGCACAACCAATTAAGCTGATTTTTTCACCCAGGTAGGACTCTCACCCGTGTTGTCGCCCCCACTTTCATACCGTGAAGCCCGAAACACCAAGCAAGTCCCTCAACATCGCAAAGACTTGAACCTCCCTTAGCTAGTCCTCCTCCATTCATGAAATTCTCTTCTTCCGACTTTAATCATGGATCCATAGTCACTTGATGTCAATCAAAGAAAAAGAGCTTGCCGCTCCCTCCGAACCAATCGGTCGGAATAAAAACATGGGTGCGCACGACCGAATACCTCCGATCCAACAAACTCCAAAAGCACCACATTCATCGGCGGAGCCTTCCGAACTCAACACTCCCGATCACGAGTCCAGGCCTCCGGTAGGTCATCCTCTTCACGCAAGAGAGGCCCTAGGACCGCCGCCTTTATTCAGGTCGGACCCCCACATCGGCGACCATCCCGGGCTGGCCACTCCAACCCACCACCGGCGACACCGACGCCGGCTTCCAAGCTCCTCCATCATGCCGCCGGAAAGCGGTGATAGATAGATGGATCCACCACCACCAACCGCAGGCGACCCTCTCCGACGAAGAAGATGGCCACCTCCACCGTCGTACCCAAGGCTGCTGCCCCGGGCGACCTCGTGGCGCGAGAGAAACCCGAGATCGCCTCCACACACGACCGAGAGGCGGGGGGGAAAGTGGCGCAGATCATGGCCTGGCCGCTGCCCGCCACCAGCCCCTCCGGCGTGCTGCGGTGAAGATCCGGCGGTAGGCAAGGGGCTGCCGCTTCTGGCCGTCGCGCAGAGGTCTGGCCGCCGCCGCCGCCCATCACCAAGTCCGACCGGCCGCAGCGAGCGTCGAGGGATCCCGGTCGCCGTCCCAGCGCAGCAACAAGGAGAGGCCGCCACCGCCGCCACGCCCCGCGGCCTTTGCCCGGAGGCGCTACCGGCGGCGGCGGCGGCGGCGGGGTGTGTTTAGGGTTTGGGAGGGGTGCGGGAGGAGAGGACACTTAACAGGCACACACGCATGTCATGTGTGTGTCATGACGCAGCAACTCGATGGTTTCTTGCTCCCAACCTAGGTCTGTCCAGGTCTTCAGAGCTCTAATCAAGCGCTAAAACCAAGTGGTAAAACTTGTTTATTGTTGCACGGTACTGCGGTATCTCTAGCGATCCGCGGACTGCGGTAGTTTCGTACGTCTTGGCTACACAGAGCTAGCTGTCGATCGAGGAAGCAATCCGGGAGCCAGATTTCGAAGAATTTTCCGAGTACAGTGTAGCCATCCCTACCTACCTAATAAGTCCAACCCTTTCGTCCAAAGCAACCCATTTCGTCTCTGTTCTGGGTTGTTGTTCGCTTGTTCAGTTGTTCTGTGCTTTCTCTGGAAGCTAATAGCTAGCATCTCCAATTCCGTCTCCTAAACCGTTCTCTAAAGGGATTTGGGACACACTGGATAAAAAATATTTCTAGCCACGTCTTCTAAAGCATCTTTTTGTCCAGCGCTGCCCGATACGGTGTCCGGCGCCCCGAGCTCGTTCCCACTAAAGGGGACGCTCCGGGGACGCCGGAGACACCCAAAAGCGAGGCGGGGAGTGGCGGGACAGACGCGTCAGCGGCACATTGAACTTTAACCTAATCGTCGTCTACCTCACGACGGAAGTTATTGGGGCGCAGCGACGGTGCAGTTCCCGCAGAGGCGCAACGAAGCGTCTCATCGCGTCTAGCACTGTATGCAGACGTTAATGAGCGTCACCGCTCCCCCACCTCCCTCCGGCCTATAAAAAGGGCCGCCTCTCATCGTCTCTCTCACACACAAACCCTAGCGCCTCTCTCCCCAACCGTAGTCGCCACCATCTCAAGAGTCGACGCCATGTCTAGAGGCGGAGGCCGAGCTCGTGGTCGTGGCGCACGCTCGCCATCCTGCGACGCCGCTCTTCATCATTGGACATGCAGGAGGAGGAGAGGCGTGTGGGTTCGTCGTCCCCACGCCATCCAGAGGCTGCCGGACACCTTCGCCGATTTCGTCGCCGGCGACGGGTGCCCGGGCTCGCTGCATCTGCGGGAGGTTGCCTGCGGCTGCTGTCGGTGGATCGTCGACGTGATCTACGACGTGCACGGCAAGATGTACCTCCACATCAGTTGGGAGAAGTTCGTGCGCTACCACCGCCTCGAAGCCAACTTCGTGCTCATGTTCTCCTACCTTGGCGAGAGGGACATGAGCGTCAAGGTGTTCGACGAGACGCGTTGCCGCCGGCACTACCACGGCGAAACCACCGAGGAGGACGACAAGTGAAGTATTGTTTCTTCGCAGCGAAAATATGCACGGAGGTTTCTGGTTGTTCTTCCTCGAAAGAACCAACAAGGGCACCGTTAACAGCTGGATTTTCCAGTTTGAGTGACTAGGTGTGCCTGCGAGTGTTTTTTCTTGGCAGCGAACACACGAAATCTTCGATGCCTGGTCTAGTTAGATTTAGTTATTTTGCAATGTTTTATATTTGTGTCAACTATGATTTAAACTATGTATTAGTTTGTGGAAAACCATGTTCCAAATTATATCTTCGTGTAAATCATGTTCTCAATTATATATTAGTTTGTGGAATGTTTTTACTCTTTATTGAAATAAAAATGCAAAAATCAAAAAAAGTATTTTAATATTTGGGAGCGGTATGAACAAAACACGTCCCCAAACGTTCGATCCGACGCGAACAAAACTCGTCCCCAAACGTTCGATCCGGCGCCGTTTGAGAAACGGTTTGGGGACCCGACTGAAGATGCTCTAAGCATCAGAGAACTCAAGTAAGTAACATGAACAGCGACAAACAAGTTGGCGGGTTGTCTCACTGACATGTGAGGCCACATGTGGCGGCAAACATACTTGTGCTTCTAGAATTTGTAGTCATGGAAAATTCAAATAATCTGGAAACTGCAGCGAAAGGTATTCTTCTGCTACTATTATTGGAGAAAAGATAGGAATGACATTTCAACTTTCGAAGACGGCAGAAAAAATATCACACAGATCAGCAGAAGCATGAGGTGAGTGAGCAGCCAAGCTTCGAGCTTGTCTGGTCAGACCGTGTTACAGTTTCCATGTGGTACTATTCAGGTAGCTAGCTATCCTTTGGGGCAACGAATCTACGAAAATTAGAAGTCAAGTTGTCTTGTCGGGCTGGCTAACCTCGCGGTTTTCTCCGCTTCCGCGTGGGCGATGTCTCTCTGGCTAGCGCAGCTGAAAATTAAGGTCCAAGTTAGTCAAAACTCTGCAGGTCGTAGATAGACCATAGATACATGCATGCCTGCTGCTTCATACATCCATTCAAAGTTTTACCCATGTAAGAAAAACAAAAGAATATCAGTGTCAGAGTTAATCCATAAGAAACTTCATAGGCTGATACTAACCTAGTCTGTCTCAGTTACTTACTGCTAGTTCTCTCATAGACCGTGTGTACCGGTCAAAGCATAGCTGAGCCGGAGGACTACTCGTGACATGCGATTCCTAGACTAAAGACTAACATAGCTGCATTACTAAAGACTAACATAGCTGCACCCCCTAAACCTACTACATCATGGCCATGACATCTACCCATTACACTGGAGCATGCGAAAAATATGTCTTTCTAACTCACCATCTGTGTCTTTCACCGGTGGAACACCTGAACTGCGAGAGACCACGAAAAAATAAAACATTACTGTGTGCCATATACATATACTAAGTTGCTCATGATTTGCCAGTCTTATCTGATATATGCACCTGCTGAACTTAGCTAACGATTCTGTAGTGCTAATCATGCAAAAGGGCACGGCCGCCGATCGCCATCGCATCAATCATGCCATATTGCCATGCTAACTATGAACGGAATCGTGCATTTTTCTCCTATTTTTGGAGGATGCACTCTTTTTGGAACATCAATGCTCCAGCATCTGCGTGTCCATATTCATTGCAGAATTTTTAGAACAAGGAAATCCAAAAAGATAAAAGGATGAAGCAAAAGGCGATTTTTTAAATAATACATTTTTTTAGCAATTTTACAATTAATACGCCATTTTAAAAAAATTACGGATATGTGGCTCGGTCGGTTGGATCGGCTTTAACCGTCTGCCGATCTGCCCATAGTCAACCGACCAAGCTAGCGTTTGCATGCACATGAGTGTTCTTCTTACTGCTTTTTGCCTTGGCTGCTCACACACATATCTGGTTGGTTAACAGTTGCCCGACTGTCGACTGATCGAGTCACAGATTCGTAAATTTTTAAAATCATGTATTATTTGTAAATTTGATCAAAAAAATTATTTAAAAATAGCAAAATCATGGTGCATTTATGGGTAAAAATCTTGTTGGCTGAACAATCACATGCTACGATCTCCAAGCAATGCATCTATAGTCCAACAAGTACCGCGGCTCAGCACACTGAAGATAGAACCACATACAATCCAAAAAGAACTCATGTGAATAAACCTGCGAAAAATGAGAAACTCTGACCTTTTTAAAACAATATCATCACGGCACTTCCATAATGCCCAACATAAAGCGCATACTGCCATTTGAGTTAGCGTTAAGCTACACGGTAACTTCTTTCAACTAGTTCCACAACATTGGTAGGGATTAATTAAGGGCAACATGGAATGTCTGCTGACGAGGAGACTATAGTTGGCTAGGTAAATCTGAAAGGATTCAATCGAATACTATAAGAAATTGTATGGGGCACGGTTAAAAAATATTTTCACTATGCAAGAGGACGTCAATGCTGATATCTCCAGCTGTCCTCAGAAAATAACAATATCCTCATAGCCCACATCACCGAAGAAGAAGTTTTTGAGGCTATCTCTCAATGGAACATAATAAAGCTCCAGGTCCACACGGATTTCCCACCGAGTTTTACCAAATATTCTAGGAAGTCATCAAAAAAGATTTTATGACTTTATTTGTGCAGTTACAACAAAGATAGTTACCACTGCATAAATGAATTTTGGAGTTATTACCTTTCTTCCAAAGAAAGAGAATGTGGTTCAAGTCCAGCAGTGTCGCCATATTTTCTTACTAAATGTTAATTTAAAATATTCACGAAAGTAGGAACAAATAGAATAACATGGATATCCCCAAAAGTTACCAAGCATACTCAGACCGCGTTCATGCCCAGTCGCATCCTAGAGGGGGTCGTCATGCTGCATGAAACAATAATCCATGAACTTCATCAGAAGAAGATGAATGGTGTTCTCTTCAAAATTAATTTTAAGAAATCATATGATAAAGTTAAGTGATCTTTTCTCCAACAAACATTATGTATGAAAGGTTTTGCACCAGAGTGGTGTGAAATAATTACGCAATTTATTCAGGGTGGATCGGTTGGAAATAAGGTCAATAACAATATTGGACATTATTTTCAAACTAGAAATGGACTGTGCGAGGAGATCCCTTATCACCATTACTTTTTAACATTATCACGGATATGTGGGCCATTCTAATTTTTAGGGCAAAAGGAGCTGGCCAAGTAGGTGGACTCATTCTCCATCTAGTTGAAGGAGGATTTTCAATCCTACTTAAGCCGATGATATGATCCTTTTCTTGGATCATGATCTAGAATTGGCAGTCAACATAAACTTTATCTTGGGCATCTTAGAACAACTTTCGGGGATCAAGATTAATCTTCACAAGAGTCGTTTTTGAAAATGCCAAGGAAATGGAGGAGTAGTACAAGAAACTTTTGGAAATTTGGAATGCGCAGTTGGCTCTCTTCCGTTCCGATATGTACGTGTGCAAATCCCTTACAAAAGATTACTAAATAAAAAATGGAACCCAAGGGAGAATCTCTTTGAGAAAAAGTTGGGCTGCTGGCAAAGCAAGCTACTATCTCATGGTGATGTTCATATTCTCTTTTATAAAGATACCTATAGGGATCGGAAAATATTAGATTTCTAGTGGTCTCATTTTTCTGGCATAGCGATCATCACAAGCAAAAAAAATATAAACCCACAAGATGGAACATCATTTTCCGACCCAAAGAAATGTTTGCTCAGTAAGTGGTTTTATAAACTCTTGAACGAGGAAGGGTGTGGCGGGACATGTTGCATAATAAATATCTAAGAAAGAAAAGTTGTTAAAAGTGATAGCTAAACCAACGGACTCACAATTCTGAAAAGGGTTTTTTTCGAAATGGGGAATAAAACCCCGGCTTCTGCATCATGGTGATGCACATGGCCTTTTATTAAAAGTATAATAGTACGCAATTAAAACAACTCAGTCATCGCCAAGAGTTGATACAAGAATCAACCAGCGAAAGAAAACAAAAAAAGAGGAACTACACATCATTGTAGACGCCTATTGTGCCGCCAGCCAGCCTGGCACAAGATATCCTGAGCGACCATCTGGAGCCGTGTGCATCCAATAGCCATAGCATCCCGCTGCCCCTCCAGTGACAGGAGAGCCCACAACTGGACCCAATGTGACACCATATGGATAACCTGCAAAAAGTGAAACGAAGTTTTTTTGTTAAAAATAATATCATTCCTTGTCCTCCAGATAGACCAGCATAAGGCAGAAACCCCAATACGGATGGAAGCCTTTGATTGTCTATCAACTCCATTTAGCCAATTACCAAACATATTAATAATATTGGTCGGAGGTGGGAGAGCAAAAGTAAAATTAATCATACGCCAAAGAAGTTTCGCTAAAGGACAAGCGATAAACAGATGCTCTATAGTCTCATGCTCACCGCAAAAAACACATTTTGTACAACCATTCCATCTTCTTTTGGCTAAATTATCTTTAGTAAGTAAAACTTTATTACTTAAGAACCACATAAATATTTTTATCTTTAAAGGAACTTTAACTTTCCAAAGATACTTTCGCAGAAAAGGGGTATGGTCATTCATAAGATCCTCATACATAGATTTCACTGTAAACACACCATTTGTTGTCAATTTCCAAACAAACTGATCCTTCTTATCAGATAAATTAATCCTCATAAGTCTGCGGCATAACTGCAACCATAAAGACCATTTGTTTCCCACTAACAACCTTCTGAAACTGATATTCAGAGGTGTTTGGACTAACACATGGGCTACTGTTACATTCTTGTGATGCGCAATACTATATAAGGATGGATATTGTTGTGCTAATGGAGTATTACCTAGCCAGGTATCTTCCCAGAACCGGATATTGGTACCATTACCTATCTTTAAAAAACCCCTTCTAAAAAAATCGTCCTTGACCTTCATCAATCCCTTCCAAAAGGGAGAGTCTGTTGGTTTGACCTGTACCCTGGATAAGGTCTTTTGTCTTAGATATTTCTTCTGTAGCAACTCCTGCCACACCCCATCCTCATTTAGAAGTTTATAGAGCCACTTACTCAATAAACATCTATTTTTTAATTCAAGGACCTCAATACCTAGACCACCTTGATCCTTGGGTCTGCAGACAATATTCCACTTGGTGAGCCTATATTTTCTTTTATTTTCCTCGGATTGCCAAAAGAAGCGAGACCTATAAAAATCCAATCTTTTCCTTACCCCAACAGGTATTTCTAGAAAAGATAACATAAACATCGGTAAGCTTGTTAAAACTGAATTGAAAAGTACGTAATTTGCCTTTCCAGCATCCCAATTTACTCTCAAATCGGGTCTCCACTGGATACCAATCAGAAATTCTAAGCTTTCTAAAGTGTATAGGAATACCTAAATATATAAAAGGTAGGGAACCAGCGTTACATCCAAAGATTTGTTTATACAGGTTTACCTCCTCCTTAGCCTTCCCAAAACAAAAAATCTCGCTCTTATGAAAGTTAATTTTAAGCCCGGATAGCTCTTCGAAAAGACAAAGAATTAGTTTCATATTCACAGCTTTCTGGAAATCATGTTCCAAGAAAAGAATAGTATCATCAGCATATTGTAGGATTGAGATCCCCCCTTCAACAAGGTGAGGAATAAGCCCCCCTACCTAATCATCATTTTTTGCTCTCTCAATTAAAATAGCAAGCATGTCCACCACAATATTAAAGAGAATAGGCGACAAAGGATCACCTTGTCTCAAACCTTTTTTTGTTTGGAAATAATGATCAATGTCATCATTTACCTTAACTCCTACACTACCCCCTTGGACATATTGACTGATCATCCTACGCCATTCAGGAGCAAACCCCTTCATCCTCGAAGTCTGTTGTAAGAATGACCATTTCACTTTATCATATGCCTTTTCGAAGTCAACCTTAAATAAAACCCCATCTAGCTTCTTAGTATGTAACTCATGAATAGTCTCATGAAGAATGACCTCCCCTTCTAGAATATTCCTTCCCGGCATAAAAGCGGATTGTGTTGGTCTTATGACACGTGGGGCAATCCCCGTAATACGATTTGTACCGGCCTTGGTAAAGATCTTGAAACACACATTCAGCAGACAAATAGGTCTATATTGTTGTATTTGCACCGCATCCTCTTTTTTGGGTAGTAAGGTAATGACGCCGAAATTCAATTTGTAAAGAGGCAAATCCCCAATACTGAATTGATTGAACAGTGCCATCAAGTCATCTTTTATTACTTCCCAAAATTTCTGATAAAACTCTGCCGGGAAACCATCAGGCCCCGGCGCTTTATTAGATTCCATTTGAAAGAGTGCCTCATGAACTTCTTCCTCAGAAAAAGAAGCTGTCAAGATCGCATTCTCCACAATCGATATCTGAGGAATGTCCTGCACTTCTTCCTCTACCAAAGAGATGTTGTTGGATGCCGGTGCCCCAAATAATTTTTTATAAAACTCAGTAATGTACACCTTCAAATTATCTTCCCCAACAATAGTTCCTTCCTGTTGTGTCTAATTGGAAAATTTTCTTTCTTCTATGTTTCCCATTTGCAATCAAATGGAAATATCCCGTATTGCTCCCCCCTTCTTGGATGTGCTTAACTTTAGCTCTTTGTGCCCATTTAGACTCTTCCTCTCTTCGTAATTTATTCAGCTTATCATTTGCATCTTTTAGCAATTCTCTCTCTACCATCGATAAACAGTTCTTTTCAGCCTTCAAATCTAACCCATCAATAATACCAATTAACCGATCCCTTTCTTTTTTATATTGGCCGCTTTGGTTCTTTGCCCAACCTTTAAGAAATTTTCTGATATGTCTTAATTTATTCAACCACACATCCATTGGATTCGTCCCCACTAAAACAGACTTCCACTCCTTTTCAATCATGTGAAAGAACCCATCTTGTCGCAACCAATGCAACTCGAAAGAGAACTTTGACTTATTACCCAAATGTGCTTTCACCCCTGAGTCAATAAGAATCGGAGTATGGTCCGACTCCGCTCTTGTCAACGCACGCACAGTGACAAGAGGGAATTTTTGCTCCCAAGAAATTGAAGCGAGCACCCTATCCAATTTCTCATAAGTTGGTACTTCCCGACGACTTGCCCACGTAAACTGTCTTCCCGAAAGAGCAATTTCGTGTAAATTTAAATGTTCAATAATGGCATTAAACACAAAAGGCCAACGAGCTTTAAAATTATCATTATTTTTTTCCTCACGTTTCCGAATAATGTTGAAATCACCACCTACCAACATAGGTAATGTTTCAGTCTCACAAATTCTGACCAATTCCGCTAAAAATTCAGCCTTGTGTGCTTCTTGGGCAGCCCCATAGACAGGTATAAGGATCCATTCGAAGCCATCCCTTTTACATTTAATGTGCAACTTAACACAAAAATCTCCAGTACTCACCTTGAGCACCTCGAGTGTGTCAAAATTAATACCTACCAAAATACCTCCTGATCGACCATGTGGTGGTAAACAAAACCAGGAATAGCTATATCCCGCCGCCAATTGATTTAAAAAAGGAATAGAGAAATTAGACCTTCCAGTCTCCAATAAGGCTACGAAGTCTAATTTATGTTCTCTAATTGCCTCTTTTACAAACAAATGCTTAGCAGTATCCCCAAACCCCCCAGGATGTCTGGATCATAGACTTATCCCCGCTGATAGTGATATGTTCATCAGGAGAGGGTTTTATAAGCTTCGCTTTGAAGTGGAAATTGAGGATCAGTCGCAGGAAGTTAATATGGAGGATTCACAATTCAAATGCACACGCTGAAAAGGGTTAATGAGAGTTAAAGATGATTTCTTTAGTAGAGGTTATTTTAAACGTAGGGACTGGCCAAAGAACTCGTGTTTGGGAGGATACCTGGTTAGGAGGCACACCACAGGCAAAGAAATACCCATCCATGTATAATATTGTGGGACATAAATTTTTTTGTGTTGCCGATGTCTTTATGAGGACTCACCAAATTATCGAATTTAGAAGGGTTTTAGTTCGAAGGTTAACAAGGTCAGTTTAAGAACCGGAGAAGATAGATTCATATGGAATCTTTCATTTATGATTTGGATTCTAATTTCCCTCATTTTAAAATATTGTATTTTATTTATGATTTGGATTCTAATTTCCAAGTGTTTGTTTGAATTCAAATTGAATACTTTTTTATAAATCAAATCTGAATTCAAAAGGGTGTTTTGAATTCCAATTTTGAAGTAATGGTTTGAATTCAAGTGCTATACTTATTTGCACTTCAATTGTGAATTCAACGTGTGCATTTGAATTTAAATTCTAATTTCTACCCCCTCAAAACACTGAGTACAAAGAGGTCACGTCGAAATCTATCGCACTCTTGCAACGACTAACCTAATTCACAGTGAGAGAGAGCCATTGATCCCATAGGTTTTTAACATTTAAGCATGCGGTTTCCCCTGTTTTGAGATGCAAATGCACAACCCTTCTAAAACAACCTCATGATTGTCCTAAAACCTAGGATGTTACAACCTTCCCCTTTAAAGAAAACTTCATCCCGAAGTTGTGGTGTGGTATACCTGAACAACTCCAGATAGACTTTTCTTAATTCCTCTTCCTTTTCCCACGTAGATTTTCTCGGGATGATGTTTCCATTGTACCTTGCAATACTTGATTGCTCGGTTCCGGAGTTGTTTCTAGTTTTGTGCCAAGATTTTGGATGGCTTACTGACATAGGTTAAATCTGACTAAAAATCCAATTATTCAAGTGATATGGGTTCACCTTTGTCTTTAGACACTTCCGGAGTTGTGAAAGATGGAACACATTGTGTACTAGGGATAACCTTTATGCTAGTTCCATTTTAAAGGCTAAACCCATGTATTGACTGAGAATCGTGAAAGGTCCAACGTATCTGGAACTTAGCTTTCCTTTGACTCCAAATCTTTGAACTACTAATGGCAAAAAAAATCTTTGAAATCTTTTCATTGGACTTACTTTCAAATATACCGTGTCTCTAATTTTGGTTCCCATGTCCTTCTCTTTTGGTCAGCATAACCTTTTTGTCTACTCTGAGCTATCTTGAGCCTGTCTCGGATGACATCAATTACTTGTTGCTTCTTGTTGACATAGTCGGGATCAAAAAAATTAATTTCTCCCGCTTCATACCAGCATATGGGTGATCTACACTTCCTCCCATATAGTGTTTCAAATGGTGCCATCTTTGTACTGTTTTGGTAACTGTTATTGTAGGAGAACTCTGTTTGTGGTAAGTGATCATACTACGAACCTCCGAAGTCAATTGCACAGGTTTTGAGCATATCCTCCAGGACCTCATAGATTCTCTCACAATCTATCATCCGGTTTAAGGATGATACGTTGTACTGTAATCCAATTTTGATCCTAAAGCTTCATGTAGTTGCATCCAAAAAGCTGAAGTGACTATCTTGTTTGGAGCTCCATGTTTGCTCACAGTCTCCCTTACATGGACATCTATTAGTTTCTCGCATGGATCATTTTGATTTACATCTATGAACTGTGCATTCTTCGTCAACATATCCACAACTACCCACACCATTTCATTCTTGTTCTTGTTCATGGGCAATCCGGTAACGAAATCATTTCCTATCTCTTTCAATTTCCATTATGGGATATTTAGAGGTTGCGTTAGTCCAACGGGTCGATGTTCTTCTTTCACTCGTTGACAAGTATGACATTTTTCCACATACTTAGAAATTTCCCGCTTCATGTTTTTCCACCAGAATTAATCTTTCCAATCCATATAAATCTTCATGCTTCTGGGATGAACAGAGTATGGTGTTTCGTGTGCTTCTTTGAGTATTAGCTCCTTTACTACGGCTACATCTGGCACACAAATCCTTTTGTGGAACCATAGGGATCCAAATTTACCTATGTTGTATTCTGATTGCCTTCCTTATGATATTCTTATTACTTCTTCTTCAATGAAAGGATCATCTACTTGATTCATAGTGATTCCATTCTTCAAATTCATATCCACCATCTCTCGTACAATCCTCAGCGCTGATAGTCCTTCCGTGGCTTCCTTCTCATAAAGTTGAATTTGGGCTTGACTTAGTTCCCTTCGTAAGTCTACCGGTATCTCTTGTTCTACTCCTCATGTACTTTTCCGGCTTAAAGCGTCAGCTACAACAATAGATTTTCGTGGGGTGTAGTTACTTATCATGTCATAATTCTTGATCAACTCCAACCATCTCTTTTGCCTCATGTTCAACTCCTTCCGGTTAAAGAAGTACATGAGACTTTTGTGATTTGTATATAGCTCAAATTTGGCTCCATAAAGGAAATGCCTCCAGCTTTCAGTGGAAATACTACTGGTGCTAGCTCTAAATCATGCGTTGGGTAGCTAAATTCATGTGGCCTTACATGCTTGGATCCATAAGCTATAACTTTCCACTCTAGATCTTATGGTTAACACGGGTGTTTACGGCGCAAGAATTACTAGACAATATTTGTTGTTAATTATATGTGAATATAAAACTAATTGCATTGGAACCTCCACCAAACTCATACAATGTATCTATTTCCCAACACATAATCACATTCATGAGTAGAAAAAGCAATACTATGCTTTGTAATACAGGAGTGATACAGATAGTAATTTGCAAGTAATTTTATAAAAGTAATCAAATGGCATGAGCAAGTGAAGAGTTTTCCTACATACCGCAAGTTAGTGCAGTTGGATGGTTTGGACAGCTGGGGTTGTGAAAAGTAGCATCATTGTCTAGTAAGGGCAATGGTTAAAGATCCAAATGATTCATGCTTTGGTGGATTCGGTGGTATTACATCCTTATATTTGATGAAAAATTCTTAAGCTTGAGTTGGTACATTATTTTGAATTCATTTAAAGAATAGGGATTAATTATAAATTCAAAAGAATTAATAATTACTATTTAGGGGTTTTCTAAGATTTTTCACAATTTCTTTAACTAATAAACGGAATCTTTTTAGTATTTTTCTCTCATTATTTTAAATTCCTTATTAAGACAATTCAATTTTAGTTTATAAATTATTTTTAAGAATTTCTTAAGTTTTCCTTATTTTTATTACTTAAGAATAATGCCTTTATTTAATTACAAAAATATTCTAAATAAAAAAATTGATGTTTTAAAACTTTATTCAAAAATAATTTCAAGAATTAAATTGTAATAAAAAATAATTTATTTTATTTCATATCTGGATTTTTTGTTTGGGACTTTCAGGATTTATTGGGACTTGGATAAGACTAAAATGCCCTTCAGGCCCCACTAGTCACATGAACCGGTTCGTTAAAACCCAAACCGACCTATTTAGTCGGCCCACCGGCCAGACTCCTCTCCTCCACACCCGAGTGGTACTAACCCTAATCCCCTTTGGGCTCCCGCGACTCTTGTGTCGCCTCACCGTCGCCACCTTCCTTCGACCACTCCGGTCGTCGCTGTCGGTCAAAGTTCGACGCGTTGTTCGCTGCGCTGTCGACTAGTCCATGTCAATTTAACGATCGCATCCTCGACTGCTCGTGCGCAACTCTATCTGTGCCTAGGATTTCAGTTGGGTGGTAGTGCACGCTGTTGCCGGGGATGCAGTGGCGTTCTTGGATGCTGGTGGTGGCAGTGTCGTAGGCTGGTAATGGCTTGGCACAAGCCACGCCGTCGACTCCTTGTGCCGCCGTGCCGCAATGGCCGCCGGTGTTGCTGTTGTAGGTACCAACCTCCTCTCATCTTCTCTTTGTTCTAGCTCTCCGGGTACCTGCTCTATTGTTGTTCAGTTATCACTAGCTCTGGTTGATTAATGCATCAGCTCTATGTTCATATCCTTCCGTTTCTTGGCATCCACTTTTGATCAGCTCCAAGGGCCTCCTTGGTCTTATATGATTGCTCTGGATCCATGATCTATTACTAGGACTATTTCCCGGTTCATAAGCTCTAGTGGTTATAGATCACTGGCTGGTCATGCTCATGCTCATCTGGTTGTGTTGCCCCGATTACCTTATTGTTCTACATGCTCCTGTTGATTCAAGTGTCGCTGATGCTTAGAGAAGGTCACTGTCTATTCTAGATAATCATACTATGCTATTGGTTGCTGCTAATGATTATCATTGACCCTTGCTCATTATGGTCCATTGATTTAGATACCATGCTATACTATTGTAATGCACTGCTATTGGTTTTATTTCCCTGCTTACTATTGAGGAAACAAATCCCTGAGGAATCTCATCAAATTCATCTGATTGCTCAACTCAAATGTTCCCAGGATGCTTGATTTATATTTTAGAGTCTTCTAGTGTACCATGATGGTGATGATTTAACTTGGCTGTGATGGTTGGTGGCTTATTTTTGTATCCATGAATGGATTGAGTTGCATCATTAATTTCTTACTACTTCTTCGTTGCTCTTCATGATTTAAAATATAGATTTGACTTGTGGGCTTGGCTAGCATTAGGTGGTCTACATATGGTTGCAACTGCTACCTTGATGTTGGGATAAAAACATGTAGACAATTTATGGATTTAGTCAAACTGTTTCTTACTTCTGATGGTGTTTTAGGACATTTTCTAGGGTTCTTGTTAGCCTAGTAACTCATGTGATACTTGCTAGTTGTGGTGGGGGAAATGATGACGCTCTGCGCCAATTTGACTGCTTCCCTCGTAGGTGTTGTAGATGGCTAGTTTAACAAACTCTAGAACTTTTTTTAGATAAACCAAACGATGATAGGAGCCTTACAAACTATTTCTGTTTGATGAGATATTTGATTTGAATCATGTGGTATTGTTGGAATAAATATTATGGATTTATCGAGGGTATCTGGTATACCTTGCTCCATCTCCTAGAGGATTATGATATCCTGCTCATGTTGATGCCCTTGATCCACTCCTTCCCCTCCTAGCTCCTGCTTGGTTTTGCTCTACGGAACCATATTGTTGGACTGTGGTGTTTTGGGGTGGATGAGCTACTGATGAACTTTGTGAACTGTGGTGATGTTCTAGAAATAAACTGATGTTGTTGTTGTCGATGGTTTGCTTGTTCTGCTGGCATCCTACTTTTATAGTAGGGTGCCCTGCAGCCCTTGGTCGATAGGCGCCCTTGTGATTGTTATTGCAACTTTGGTGTGAGCAGCTTGGAAACTTGGGTCTATGTTAACTCAAGCCAATCTTGGATAGGGCCAGCCCTTGTGATATTTATCCCATGTTTGGGTTGTTTTTTATTGTCAAATGGCAATGCCACTAGTATTCTTTGTGTGCTTAAGTGTGTGCAGGTTATCCAAAGATCAAAACAGCTAGGAGATGATAGTGGGAAAGATGAAATGAAGGAAACGTAGTAGCTAGTTTAGTTTAGGTTTCTATTTTGAAACTTGTAATTTTCCTTTTCATTATTTGTTGTAATATTCTGGAATATTGTAAAGACAATGTGGTATGTGTGATTTATTAATAAATCTCTAATTTACCTCATTTGGAAATATTGTAATTTATGTATGGTTTGGATTCTAATTTCCAAGTGTTTGTTTGAATTCAAATTGAATAATTTGTTATAATTCAATTTTGAATTAAAAAGGGTGGGTTTGAATTCCAATTTTGAAGTAATGGTTTGAATTGAAGTGCTTTATTTATTTGCAATTCAATTTTGAATTCAAAGTGTAAATTTGAATTTCAGTTCAAATCCCCCCCCCTCAAAACCAGTACAGAGAGGTCACATAGAAATCCATCGCACTCTCGCCACGACTAACCCTAATTCACAGCAAGAGAGATAGAGACATCGATCCGCATAAGTTTTTAACATTTAAGCGCGATTTTGTTTTCCCTGTTTTGGGATGCAAATGCACAACCTTTCTAAAACTATCCCATGATCGCCCTAAAACCCAGGATGTTACAACCCATCTCCGACCTCCATAGCATAATTGACTTAAGATCGTGTAAATTATCCTTCGTCAATCCTAAACTAACGTCTCGATCGGCCTGGTATCTGGCTTGTGATCCTCTCATCTCATGCGCCTTCGGCTGATAAAGAAAAACGCTCCAGATTAACATCTAGCGATCGAGCACGTACGTACGTATGCTGCTGACGGACAGCCCATGCCACGGAATAGAATGTTATGCCAACGTACAACAAGATTCGTGTGAAAACTGTTTGCGTATCAACCACACTGAACAAGATGCATGCGTGTACCATGACGCAACAATTTGTCGTCATAGCAAAGCTAATTCCACCCAGGCCTTCACCGCCCTAACAAAGCGTTAAAATCGTGTGGCGTCGCTTCTTTCCATGCAGAAGAATATAACGGCACTGCGCTATCTCGAGCTATCTACAGTAGTCGCATGCGTCTTCGTTGCTAGCACTCCACTCGCTAGCTACACATGCTAGCTGTCGATTGAGGAAGCGATCTGGGGGGCAGATTTTTGAAGAATTTTCATAGTCCCGTAGCCATCCGGAAGACCAGAAATATTCCTACCTAAAGAGTCCAATCCTTTCGTCCAAAGCAACACTGCATGTCATGTGTTGTTCTTCACTTTGTCTTTGTTGTGGGCTGTGCTGTTCACTTGTTCTGTGCTGGTTCTGCAAGCCAGCATCAGGTGCCAGACACGGGAGTTCACAGAACTCAGCTAAGCAACATGAAAAGCCACAGTGTAGTTACGACACTGACACCAGCATATTTGTGCAAATGTGAATTTAGTTTGTGCTTCTGGAATGGCATACGCACTCATGAACTACGAACAGTCCAAATGAGCTAGAGACTGCAGAGAAAAGCAACATGCTAGTACTATTATGAAACAAAAGATAAGCTTGACACTTAATTAAGCTTTCGACAACGACACAGCAAATATCGACAGAGAAATATATTTGCTTGCAGTACTATTCAGCTAGCCTTCGAGGCAAAGAAAGTTACAACTTACAAGTCAAGTCGTCGTGTCAGGCTGGCTAAGATTGCGGGTTTTCTCCGGTTACATGTGGGCGATGTGTCTCCAGGGCAGCCGCGCAAGTCCATTTTAGTCAAGTTCTTCAGGTCGTAGATAGATCAGAGAAAGGTGCCTCCATGATAGATCCATTTGAAGCCGTACCATTCTGCGTTCAAACCGCGTTGTTGGTCTGAGACAGCCTAGAGCGTCAGAACCAAGTACGACTAATTAAGTGGGAAGTGCCTGTGCTCTGATACCAATATACACAGATTACGATTTATTTACTAATAAATTCGAAATTAAAATAAACTGATTAAAATTTATTAAATGTTAAGATTATTTTATGGATTTTTGTAAATGTTAAGATTATTTTATGGATTTTTGCAGGATCTTGGAGGCTGGCGAGACCAACGGTACTTTCGGCGGTGTGCGCAGTGGTGTAATAGTCCTACTCAGTACTCCCCGTATTTATCATTGTATTGCTTCAGAAGCAGCTAAGTTTCTTTCCCTAGATGTTTTTAGCCAAGTTTATATGGGTTGATTTTTATCGTCTTCCCAGGCAGTTCCACCCGAAGGGAACACTTCTCTACGGCTACGGTTCTCGTTCTGACGCCACACGCAGGGCTTAACAGAGAACTACACGCAGAGATTTCTCCTATAGGATCCCTAGCATAAAAACCCCTCCCATATAAACATGATAAAAAGATCAAGGGAAACACGCAGAACTACTTCATTTCCACAATATAATTTACATACGGGTTTCCCTTTCGGGAACCCCCGAAGGGTTTACACACGGACGGAGGAATTACCTTACAACTTCTCCAGATATATCTTACAAGCGCCTTCTTCTATGGAGGCTTCTTATTTTAGGGAAGAACTACTACTACTACTGAGTGGAGAGTGTGCTCTGGATGTGCTCTGGATGCTTGAAGCTTGCTCCTCTGGCTGGTGATCCTTCTTCTGAGGCTTGGCCTCCTTTTATAGGAGGGAGAGATGCCTCCAGCACCGCTTCGTGGCCCTTCTTGGCGCTTCTCTTCATGGCACCACGTGGAAACGGTTGGTGTCACAGTATTCGCCATATTATTGGTCATACTGTGTGATACAGTATTGGCCATATAATTGGTGATACTGTGCGGTACAGTACCGACCATATAATTGGTGATACTGTGCGGTACAGTACCAACCATATTATTGGTGCTACAGGAGTGCACGCATTCGTGGCAATCTTCTCGGGCACGCCTTGTATGCTTGAAGTCTTCTTGGCATGTACTCCAGGATACATGCTCTTTTTTTTTTTTTTCGCTGTTGCTACAGTGGAATTTTTACTGTTGCTACAGTAGCATTTATCATTTTATTTTTATTTTTTATTTTTATTTAAAAGGGGGGTCTTCCCCGCCCAATTTATTGATAACACGTTATCAATATACCTTATATTTTTTGGGGGGTCATGTATATATATATATATATATATATGCAATTCCTAGACTAAAGACCAAACTAGCTTTCACTCTGAACCTACTACACCATGACCGTGACATGTGCGCATGGCAATTGGAACATTGCGAAATTTGTGTTGTTCTAACTTGCCATCTCGCTCTCAATGAGGAAACACTTTTTCTTTGGCAACACGGATGAAACACCCGAACCGTGAGAAACGATGCCAAACCAATGTGTTCTACTGTATATCATGCTCGATCGTGCGTTGTCATTCTTATCTGATCTATACATCCGGAGGGACTGAACTTATGCCATGGTTCCGTTTTGCAGATAATCATGCAAGCAGGGAAGCTGCCGCCGCCGCTGCGGCTGATCGCCACTGCATGTCTGCATCAATAATGCCATGCCAACCATGAACGAACCCGTGCAATTTGCATTCATCTTTTTTTTTGCGGGTAATTTATTTTTCATTCATCTATACATATGATGCAGCATATATAAACAAGTGTGCGTACTAACCTGCCCAATAATCACTGCATAGGCTCCAACAGTTCCTAGAACCTCTCTCACATTTTGCCTTTAACGGGGCAAAAGCCTGTTTCGAAGAGAATACACCACGTGATGGAGGAATTCAGTTACCGATCTCTGCTGCCCGCCTCCTTCGAATCTAATGCTCGGACAGTGCTGCAGACAGCAAAAGGTTCGATGATTGCGATCCGAGGTGGCTGCTGCTGTTGTCTCCACTTAGTTCTTGACTTGTGTGTTAAGAATGTGGTGACGGTGCATGAGGCCACTTGTGTTTTTAACTTGATATAATGTAGTCCAATAGGCCGACCAGCCCTGTTTGTTACATACATACATAGATGGGCTGGGCTTGTGTACAATTTCTGGCCCAGTCCAACTCTAACGGAAGAGAGGTGCTTCTGAATGTTGCTACACTCAGTTACATCTAGCTGACACTGACAGAACAACGCAAGCTGTTCAGCATCAAGATGCCAGGTTCACCAGGTAGCAAAACGAAGCAACGACAAGCAGACTGGTGCCCTCCATAGCACCTGAGCATCCACGAAACAGCCCCCATACTACACAGAAGAGGTCTAGAACGATGTTACTACTACACAAAAGAACCCCAGTCAGGTACTCAGATTACACAAAACAGGTCCAGGCACTGAGCAAACACGACATCACTCCGACGAAGCGAAAAACGCTCTCGCGTCGCTCGACCTGGGCGGCTCGGGAGCTAACCCTAGCGCCGCCAAGGAGCTCCCCGCCGCCGCTGCCGCCCCTCGCCGCCACTGCCGCCGGCCATCGCCGCGGTGGCGGCGGGCCCTGTCCCCAAAGGTGGGCAGGGGTCTTCTCGCCGTGGCTCGCGCGGGAGAATCGGTAGGCCGGGGCGGCGGCCCCGGGTCGCTGGTGTTGATGGCGGCGTGGCCTGCTGCTGCGGCCGCGCGGGCGGCGTGGTAGCCTGCTCCGGCGCCGGCCTGTGCCGCTTGTGGTGGCGCGGGATGGGGAGCACGGCCTCTGGCGCGGGGCAGTGTGCGGCGGGCCGGATCTGGGCCACGAGGGCCGGCTTGGGGGCGCGGGTGGTCTGAGCGATGCGGCGGTGCTGCGGCAGGCCGGCACGGGCCCCTTGGCGTGGAGGTGCTGCAGGGCTTCGGCAGCTGGATGGTGGTGGTGTGCCGGGGCGGCGCCCCCGGGCAGTGGCGGCGTTTTGGTGGATGGCGGTGATGGCATGCTGGCTATCCTGCCGGTGAAGGAGTTCTCGACGGGAAGGTGCTTGCTCCGGGTGAAAGCTCTACCCGACTTGATCGGTGCCGGCGATGGCGACGCCCTAGGGCGCCGTTCCCCTTCTTGGAGGCATCGTCGTGGAGCTCCCACCTCTCCTGCCTTCGAGGCTTCGTGCCCTCCGGGTGAAAACCCAAGCTCTTGCCTCGGCCGGAGCGAGCGACGGCGGCGGTCTCGTCGCTTCCCTTCTTGGAGGCGTCGTCTTTGGAGTGCATGACCTTCATTCGGCGATGGTGGTTTGTTTGCCGGGCTGCGTTGCCTTGCCGTCTGTGTTGGAGGATGCCGAGGCGGCGGCCTCGGGTAGATGGCTGTGTGCCGGGGCGGCGGCCCCGGAAGGCGGTGCGGCAACATCTCTATGGTGCGGGGATGCGGCTTGCCACAGCTTGGGTGGCGGCCCTGGCCGTGTGGGCGGCAGGGCAGTCGGCTCGGTCGGACGTGTCCTTGAGAGGACGGTCGGACGTTATGTCGGGGCGGCGGCCCGGATGAGTTGGTGTGATGCCCGTGGTCTGCGGCCGTTTGCCCTGTGCAGCTTGGGCTGCGGGTTCATGGTTCGTGCGGCGTTGCAGCTCGAGAGCGAGCGGTGGTAGGGCGGCGGCCCCGGAAGGGTGGTGGTCTTGGTGGACGTGCAGGGCGCGATGGAGCAGCGTATGTCGGAGCGGCGGCTCCGAATGTTCGTCATCTTCGAGGGTGCTTGACCTTGGGTCGCGTGGGCGATAAGGTGACTCTCGACGGTGGGCTTGGGTGGCCACGACAATGGTGTTGAGCATGGTTTGGTTGCTACAAGACCGTGTTAGTCGGCTCCGTCCCGGCGTGTCCGAATGTCTTCAAGTTGGTCTCCTCTTGCTGTGAAGTCGAAGCTGCCTTTGGGTGGTGTACGATGACCTTCGAGGGGCGGTCTGGCGGTGAAGGTCCTTTTCGGCGCAGGTCTTGTGCATCTCCTCTCCAGGGCTCGTCGTCAAAATCGGAGCTACCGGTTTTTCTTGGGGAGCCACCTGTTTGGCATAGGCCAACTCGAGCTTCGCGTTTGTGTAGCTTCTGTGGATAGCCAGGGTGGCTCGGTATGCCCTTCGCGGCGTCGTGTGGGTGGGTGTGGGCTTGGCCCTGTCTTTGTAGGTTTTTGCCCGATTTTCTCCTAAAAATCGGACACCTTCTTCTTAATTAATGGATGAGGCAAAACTTTTGCCTCCGTTTCAAAAAAAAAAAAAAAAAAAAATCACTCCGACGAAGCGCGTCCAGCCTGACGACGGGCGATCGTCAGAATGAGCCCGAAGTGGTCGCTGCGCAGGACAGGGAGTACCAGCTTGAGATCCTTCCCGTCGATTGTCTTTCTCTTCACGTACGAGACACCAGGCAAGGCATCCTTCCCGATCATCTCGATGTTGTCTATGTCGAAATCTTCCAGCCTGCACACGAACCGATCCAGCCTCTTCTGCAGCGTACCGTTGGCCGACAGCATGGGGTTCGCCTTCGTGTCGTACATCGTGAACTACCAATGAAAATGGATGCACAATCATGGGTAGATTAATTTGTAGATATTTTTGTTATAACCTCGGTCCAGGCATCCTCACCTGGCCTCAGCTCGGTCCAGGCATTGTTTTGTGTGCAGGTTCACTAATGGAGAACGGGTCTAATATTGTGGGTCGTAAGCCCTTTTTCTCGCGGGCGGCCAGCCGCGATAACGGAGGCGGGACAAAAGGTCTACCCCTTTGTCGCAGGTTGCTTACCACCCATGACATATGGTCCACCACGTGGCAGGCGCGGGGCGCCCAGAGGACACACCCTTTTGTCGCGGGTAGGGTTTAAGGGGTGCAGCACCCCCCGCCACCGCCCCCCCCCCTTATTTCATTTTTCATTTTAAAATAAAAGTTGCATATATTTGTACGCTACTACAAGTTCTACACGTTCATTCATTATATATAGATCGAGCAAAAAAATACTGGAAGCAAAAGTCTATTTGTAGATTCACCTATACATGGAGCTCACTACTACCGGGACTAAAGCCCGTCGCCTATTCGAGTGATTACATGGGGATCATTTGTTGCGCCTATTTGGACTAAACAAGCCGTTGTCGTCTATTACTTCACCAGATGTTTCTCCACTGCCGACCATCAGCGGGGTGCCTCAACATCGCGTCTTTCTTACGTTCTTCCATGTGTCATCGCAACAACTTGGCATGCTTTTTGTTTCTGAACAAACGTTTCAACCGTGGTATTATGGGAGCATACCACATCACCTTCGCAGGAACCCTCTTCTGGGTGGCTCGCCCTCAACATCACCAGGGTCATCTTTTCTGATCTTATACCGCAATGCACCGCATATCGGGCATTTATTCAAATTCTCGTACTTCTCACCGCAGTAGAGGATATAGTCATTAATGCATGCATGTATCTTCTGCACATCTAATCCTAGAGGGCTTTCTTTGCTTCATACGTACTGGCGGGCAATTCGTTCTTTCTTGGAAGCAACTTCTTTAATATTATCAGCAATTTTTCAATCCCGAGTCAATCACACCGGCCTCTGCCTTCCATTTCAGCAATTCCAATATGCTACCCAGCTTTCTATGCCCATCTTCACAATCTGGGTACAACAATTTGTGGTGGTCCTCTAACATCTTGTCGAACTGCAACCTCTCCTTATATGTGCCACAGTCTATCCTTGCATCAGAAATGGCCCGACGAAGATCATCATCAACAGGATCATCTGGTGTTCGTTCTTCACCTTCGTCTTCTTCATTGTCTTCCTTTGCGGTATCATTGTAATCATAGAACATAGATCGGTACTGGTCATCGTTATCTTCTTGTTCATCGCCGTCTTCCATCATAACCCCTTCTTCTCCGTGCTTGGTCCAAACATTATAGTTGGACATGAATCCGAACCGAAGCAGGTGGCTCTTAATGTCTCTTGACTAAGAGTAATCCTTCTCATTCTTACATTTCAGACATGGACGACACATAAAACCTTGATTCGACTTGTTGGCCTCGACCACAAGCAGGAAAGAATTAACGTCCTCTCTGAAAGCGGGAGCACATCGGTTACCGTACATCCATGGATGATTCATCTGCATCATAAGTACAATTATGTATAAGATGCAATCAGCTTGCTAAAATTAGTATTGTACATGTAAGAGCAAGATCTATGACCCTTGTTTTGTGTGTTTGATAACAACACTCGAACAATTCTAACCGTGCACAAAGATTATCTTTGATGGATTTGTAGGTGTACGGTGCCCTCGCTGAACACACTATGATTGGAAGACTGAAGCGTAGATCTTCGGTTTTCTGGTTTTGTGTGTGTGTCATGAGGTAACATGGTAGGAGAGGAGAAGAGGAAAAAGTTGTTTTAGTCTTTCGGTACTACCGGTACCAGGAGCGGTAGTACCGCTACCCCTACCGTTCGTACCGTTGTGGTACCGCTTCGGTACCGCTTCGAGTCCAGTAAGCTCTGGACCCTGTTGCGGTACCTCGAGCGGTACCGTAAGCGGTAGTACCGCAACGTGTCCACGTGGACAAGTTCGTGGGGATTCGAACTCGAGCGGTAGTACCGCTTCCAAGTAGTACCGCTTAGGCAAAAACAGCAGGTAACGGTTGGATTTGGAGGGACCTATATAAAGGCCACTTCTTCTCCAGCCAGCCTTACCTCTTCTCTCTCTCTCTCTCCTCCATTGTTGCTGAGCTCAAACTTAGTGGATCTCTCTCCCTACCCAATCAATCTTGCCCATACTTTGAGGAGTGGTGGAGGAGACCCCGATCTATCGTTCTACCGAGAGAAATTTCACCAATTCGTGGTAGTCCTTAGTGGATCTTGGTGGTAGAGTTCCTATTGTGGAATCATGGAAGAAGTGCATCCATGGAGGCTAGCTTGGTGTTGTACTAGCTCCATGGGTTGTTGGGAGCCTCCTTGTGGTGTGGAGCTCGCCCCAACCTTGTGAAGGAATCACCGCCTCGACCGGTGCCTTAGTGGAGAAGGGGGAGCACCTTTGTGGAGCTCTCTCGAGGAAGAAGGTGAGGCCTTCCTTCGTGGTGTGGCCGTCTAGTCTCTTGTGTGAGGCTAGCACCTCCTCAACGCAGACTCCCTTTTGTGGGAGGAACTGCGGGAAACAAACCTCGCCTCATCTCCGCGCCCTCCGGTTGTCCCGCTCCTTACTCTTACTATCTTGTGATTGTTCCTTTGCTTGTTGTACTTGTCTAGGATCATTGTAGAAACACCGCCATCGCTAAAGCTATCATATTTATCTTCTGTTGCACTAAAAATTGAAAAAGGCTAAAACTTGACGTAGCGCCCATTCACCCCCCCTCTTGTTCGCTACGATCCATTCAATTGGTATCAAAGCAAGGTTTTCTTGCTCGGGCTTTACCGCCTAAGAAATGGCCGAACAAGAGGTGGTTGTGAATGGTGTCCTTCCCCGTGAGCAAACACCTCCATCATCAAGTGTCGATAATACTCCGGCTACTTTGGATGACCTCAAGAAATTGGAGTCATCCATTGTATCTCAATTGAAGGCTATGATGATGGAGTTGATTACTCCGAAATCAAACCCCATCATAGATACTAAGAGAGGTGTCGATGTTTCCTCACCACAAGTTGACATCTTTCCTTGTGTTGGAATTATTGAGCGATCAACAAATTCACCTCGGGAAAAGGATCTTGAGGATGTTGACACCTCATCAAAAGGGAAGGATGAATCTCCGGTTGCAGGACAATTAAGAGATGATCATGCGGTGTCTCCACCAAGTGATTATGCCGTAAATGTCCCAATACCCACGCCTTGAATTTTGACTCATGGTCTACCACCATTACTTGAATCTAATAGCTTTGGTGATTGGAAACTCTTAATGCGTCCTCATGTGCGCAGCGCCTCTACCGAGCTTTGGCGTATCATTGAAGAAGGATATTCACCACAAGACCCAATGAACTTGACAAGAAGGGAAGTGGTGGACCACCAACTCAATGACATCGCCATCGACATGATTCACTTGGCCATTACTCCCAAGGACCGCGCTCATATCCACTCGCTCAAGACCGCCAAGGAAGCTTGGGACGAACTTGACAAGCTCTTCCTTGGAAATGGGAGCATCCAATGCTCTCGTTTTTGTGAAGTGATGGCCAACGACTTTGTCATGATAGAGGGAGAATCGCCCGAAGAGATGTATTGGTGCCTTATTGCTCTCGCCATGCAAATGCGAGATCTTGGAGCAACATTTGTGGATGACCGTTGGATCAAGAAAAAGTTCTACAATGCTCTCCTTCCTTGGAGTGAAAACAAGAAACGAAACTCAAGACCAAGGAACTCGTGCTACAATTGTCGTGACAAAAGTCACTTCGTTGCGGATTGTATCTACGAGAGAAGGGACTTAAATGGTGGATACCTCATTTGTAAGAGCAAGTTTAGATCTCTTCCAAAAGGGCCCTCCAAGCTATCCCTCAACAACGACGTCACCAAGATCTCCTTCACCGAGAAGCCTAGAACTAACATGCTTGGAGATGAAGACCATAGGGTAGAAAATGAAGGGCTTGAAAAGAAGAAGGAATTAGAGCTTATCTCTCTCACTCAAGCTTATGAGGAAGAAGTGTGCATGCGTATGACTCTTGAAGCTAGTGCTCTTACTCTTGAAGACTTGAACAATTCTCTCATCTCCCAACTCATCAAGGACCGAGATTATGCTCTTGGTTGGTTGGACAAGCTCAAGGCAAAGAAGGATTATCTTGAAGAAAATCATGAATGGTCAATTGAGGATGTTGCAACCTTTGCCAAGAACAAAGAACATGAAGGTCCTAATTCATGTTGTGACAAGCTCCTTGACGAAGTTTGCCTCTTGAGAAGACACAATGCAAAATTCTTGGAAGTCATCTCAACTCAAGAGAAGGCCTTGAATGAATACTATCACTTGAGTAAAGAGAAGGTGCAATGTTGTGATCACGAAGATGAAGTTAACCACTTGAAGTCCGAGATTGAGAGTCTCCAAGTCCAAGTCCAATTCTTGGAAGGAGTCATTGAAGCCTATGGGGACTTATGCAATGAAGGAGGAGTGGCAATCATGCCAAGGAAGATCGAGAGAGAAAGAAGGATCAATGAAAAGAAGAATGTGAAGATAGGGCCCATTGAAAAATGGGCTCCTATCTCCAACTCTTGATCCATGAAGAACCTTGCTTTCGGAGGTGCTTATTGGGTGGTCAACCTTGGAGCCACAAGTCTTATGTCCGGAAGCAAGGAATTTGTTGTCGTCATCAAGTCACTTATCTATATCTTTCTCATGGCGTCAACACAAGCAAGCTTAAAGGTATTGGAGCCTTGACAAGGTGGTGACCAAGTCCTATCTTGTCAAGACTCTTGCATTTGTTTTCTTTGTTCATTGCATTACACTCTTGGGTCTTTGTACCTACTATTATGAACATGTAGTGGTTCTCTTGTGGAGCTAGTCTCTTCAAGAGGCCATGGCCTAGGACTAATGGAATTTGCTTCTTTGTGTAGAGATTGTGTTTTTGTAGGGTTTGTGTTGAAAAAGATGAACCATGATGAAGTTTCTCAAACAATCTCAATACAAATTCTAGAACATAATCTTTGCAAGAAGAAGTGACGATGGAATGGAGTTTATACTCAAGATCTTGGATGTCTCCATTGGCAAAGGAGGAATCCTCTATATACTCCTAGCCACATTCTTACCCCAACCTCATGGGGTGCCGGAAGTGAGAAAGAAACCTTAGTTGGAAACACTTAAACATGATGATGGAGCATGAGTCTATTGTGTGGTTTGTGGTATTGAGTGATGAGACCTTTCGATGGATATGATAGTTCTTTGGAGGAGGCGAAGTGCTTCTTGTGAGAAAGGAGATGCAATTCCCCCGGTTACCATAGGAAGGATGAGTGTTGGCACTTGCTGATCTCAAAAGCTACCTTCTATGAGTACCGGGGAAGGACGAAGTTACACCTATGTGGAGCCATCTACACCACAAGGCCAAGTCTCTTCCTTTGGACAACTAAGTGATATATCACCTCTTCCACAACCTAAAGTTCGGCATCAACAACGATGAGGGTCAAGGCGAGGACCTAAACCATGATGAAGATTAAGGGATCACACAAGAATCTATCCTATTGGTCCATTCTCGCCGGGGTGCTAAAGCGTCAAGACTCCTTCATGACTCAAGCAAAGTACAAGGCTTACTCAAGAGCAAGATATGAAGGGGTCCAACGGTATAGCAACCCCAAGCACCTAGAGCATCAATACTTCCTTAATGAGCCCAACAAAGCAATGGACTCAATCTCTACCGGCCAAGGTTTGCTTCTCTACCCTTGTGCTTCTCATCCAGACGTCGTGTCAAGAGTGGATGATATCACTTTTGTACTACATGTCTAGATGTAAAGCACGCACGAATATAGGGGAGTGCGGTTTAAACTTATTGAGCTATCCCTCCCCCCATAATGCATAAAGAAACCCAAAACATATGCTATTCGTCAACTAAGTGACTAATGAGCTTCATGTTGAGTTGTAGCCGTGAATCCTAGATATATCTACGTGATCTCACACTACTAAACTCTTACACGGTGGCTTCGTCCACCAAACCTCCTCCTCAAGGAGTTTGTTGTTCCTTTTGTTTTCTTTTCTCTTCTTGTTTTTGTTTTTCCTTTCTTCTTTTCTCTTTGTTTCTTCACGGGAGATTCACCCAAGCTTGGCTTTTCTTGCTTTGATTCTTGCAAGCTTGGTTGGGTAGTACCTTAACAGTTCCGCCGTCTAATCCTAAGCCATTATCTATCTCTTGAGCCAACTCAGTCTAAAAGCACAAGTCTACACCAAAATCTGAGGTTTTGAATTTGGAGGACGGTACTACCGCTTCTTGGACCGGTACTACCGCTCTGGGGCAGTTCTCTGACGAAACTGAACAATTATCCCCAGAACGGTACTACCGCTCTAAGTACCGGTACCGGTAAGCGGTACTACCGCTTTTAGGAGCGGTACTACCGCTTGCATCTTTTGACAAGAGGTACCGGTTGGGGTCGGGTTTACCCTAAATCACCACAACTCCTCTTCCACCTCAAGTCAAAAGCTCCTCCAAGCTCAAGACCTCGAGGAGATCGGCCCCGATCTCCTTTTCCAGCCACCGCCGGCCAAATCTCCTCCGTGGAGAAGCTTCCCCAACCCCTTCTCCGCCATGTCCTCCGGTATGAACCCTAAATTCTCTCTCTAGGATGTGTTGAACTCCCTAGATGCATATGCTAGGGTTTGTTGGAGTTTTGTGGTGGAGAAGCATTCTTGAAAGCTATTCATGTCCAGGGATACTAGCTAGCAACAATGTGTGACTCTAGATCGATTTTTACCATGAACCCGATCTTGATTTGGCTGTGCGGAGCTTAAGCGGTAGTACCGCTCATCCTCGGGCGGTACTACCGGTCAAAGCGGCACTACCGGATTGAATTGCGGTACTACCGCTCTGTCTAAAGTCACCAATGTTGCTTGTTAGTGTCCTTTTTGACCTTTAAAATTCGTGGCTTGTGCACTTATCCCCTATTCCCTCCCAAACCTTTGCTATTCACAAGAGCACCTAGAACCCGTGGTGGCAAGGTCAAGCCCTCTTCTCGCCGTTATCGAGAAGACGGAGAGCAAGATGAGATTGTACTAACAAGGTCCACCAAGCGTCAAAGGGATGCAGCAGCAGTGGCAGCGGGCAAAAGGACCGTCCGGGGTCCTCAGATATCTATGAAAGATCTCAAGAAAGCCCAATTCTTGCAAGTTCGAGGGGTCAATCCTTACTTGGTGCCAAAGAACTCTCGTCTCTGCCCCAACTCATTCTTCTACCATGCCGATCAAGAGAGGATATACAATGAAGTCTATGGGTCAAAGGAGTTCCGGTGTTGTCCTCAATACTCCATCAACATGGACAAGCTCCAAGCCAAGCCCGAGTACTTTGGGGATGCACTCGAGATATGCGAAGAACAAGGTCTTATTCCTTTGATGACTTTCTCTCACAACTACTCGAAGGAGATAATATGCCAGTTCTATGCCACTGTGGTGTTCCTTGAGGATGAGGATGGTTTCCGCTCTTTGAAGTGGATGACTAGGGAGCATGTGATGGAAGCCACGTGGGAGGATTTTGCCAGAGGCATTGGATATGAACTTCCCGAGTTTGACATCAACTTCTTCAAGATTCACCTCCAGGCCAAGCCTATGGCTAAAGAGAAGATGGCAAACCTCTACATTCCCGGGAGGACGTTATGTGGAAGTGCTTACAACCTCCTTCCCGTCTACGACATCATGAACCGCATCTATCGCAGCACCCTCAATCCCAAAGACACCAACCATGATGAGGTGCATGGCTTCCTTGTAAACCTTCTCGTGCGCACCGATGAGATGAGGGGTAGGGGCAAACAATTGGATATCATGGACTTTATCTGGCATGAGATGCGTGATTGTGCCTTCCTCCGCAAGCTCCCTCAATATGCACCCTTCATCATGAGGCTCATTTGTCTCAAGTGGGATCGAGATGGACGTGGAGATCTTCTTGACCAATGTCACCCCATCACTATCCATAAGGAGAAGAGTCCTCTTGTCAAGAAACATGATCCTCCAAGGTTCGGCAAGGGAGCTCCCAAGGACATGGATGAAGACGAAGCCGATAGTGATGACTCCGACTATGTGCCCAACTCCATCAAGACCAAGGGCCTCTTCGCCAAGCTCACCGCTCGCCTCAAGAAGTCCTTTTGCTTCAAGAGGGATCTCGAAGATAGGATGTATCAATCTCATCACGACAACAAGAAGATTCGCCAATGCCAAAAGGCAATGATGAGGCACATGCAACTCCCGGTCTCCGAGGGCTCCGATGACAACATTACTCCTCCCGGTGAGTGGAAGTCGAAGCTCGTTTGGTCAAGCTCCGAGGAATCCATCCCCGAGCCGCCTCATGGCAAGGGCCTTGCCCAAGATGATGATGATGATGAAGGCGAGTATGAGGAGGAGGGTGATGAGAACGAGGATGATGATGACGAGGAGGATGAAGACGAGGAGTGATTCCCTTGGGACGTTAGTATGCTCCTTCTCCCTTTTTGGTGTCTCGATGCCAAAGGGGGAGAAGTTGATCTATTAGGAACGGGAATTTTCATGGGGATGCCAAGGGCTTGGTGCTTCGTTTTGGTTCTTTCGGCCTTGGCATCAAATCTTCCCTAGTTATTTGGAACTTTATTCATGTGTGTGCTTGCTACTCTATTTGTGGATCTCCCGATCCCCCGGTTTGTATTAAGACTTAATCGTTCGTAGCTTAATGGTCTTCACTATTTATCCTTGATTGGCTACATCAATTCTATGGAGGCTTTTATTATTATGAGTTTGGGTTTTCTCTCAAGGCAAAGGTATGAAAAGTTTCACCCAAACTCTCCTATATGCACTTATACTTGCCTCCATAGTGTGCTTGTGCTATATGATCTTGTCATATGTTCTTCTTAGCACTTATGCTTGGTTTGTAGAATTTAGGGGGAGTTTCTCTCTAGGATGTGTGCATTTGTATACAAATGCATATTCTAAATATGCACACATCTAGGGGGAGCTTTGTCTACTCTTACAAATCATATACCTTATCATAATATCCTATGAATTATTGCAAATTCGTGTGTTGTCATCAAACACCAAAAAGGGGGAGATTGTAAGAGCAAGATCTATGACCCTTGTTTTGTGTGTTTGATAACAACACTCGAACAATTCTAACCGTGCACAAAGATTATATTTGATGGATTTGTAGGTGTACGGTGCCCTCGCTGAACACACTATGATCGGAAGACTGAAGCGTAGATCTTAGGTTTTCTGGTTTTGTGTGTGTGTCGTGAGGTAACATGGTAGGAGAGGAAAAGAGGAAAAGTTGTTTTAGTCTTTGCGGTACTACCGCGGTAGTACCGCTACCCCTACTGGTACCGCCCGAGATACCGCTCTGAGGATTGCATATGGAAATGTCCCACAGAACCCGTTACGGTACCTTTACGGTACCATGAGCGGTAGTACCGCTTGAGAGCGGTAGTACCGCCCACGGTACCGCTCAAGTACCTTAAAGCGTTACGGTCGTACCGTTGTGGTACCGCTTTGGTACCGCTTCGAGTCCAAGCTCGGGACCCTTGCTCGAGCGGTACCGTAAGCGTAGTACCGCAATGTGTCAACGTGGACAAGTTCTGGGGATTCGAACTCAGAGCGGTAGTACCGCTCGGCGACCGCAGGCAAAAACACAGTAACGGTTGGATTTGGAGGGACCTATATAAAGGCCCCTTCTTCTCCAGCCAGCCTTAGCTCTTCTCTCTCTCTCTCTCCTCCATTGTTGCTGAGCTCAAACTTAGTGGATCTCTCTCCCTACCCAATCAATCTTGCCCATACTTTGAGGAGTGGTGGAGGAGACCCCGATCTATCGTTCTACCAAGAGAAATTTCACCAATTCGTGGTAGTCCTTAGTGGATCTTGGTGGTAGAGTTCCTATTGTGGAATCTTGGAAGAAGTGCATCCATGGAGGCTAGCTTGGTGTTGTACTAGCTCCATGGGTTGTTGGGAGCCTCCTTGTGGTGTGGAGCTCGCCCCAACCTTGTGAAGGAATCACCGCCTCGACCGGTGCCTTAGTGGAGAAGGGGGAGCACCTTTGTGGAGCTCTCTCGAGGAAGAAGGTGAGGCCTTCCTTCGTGGTGTGGCCGTCTAGTTTCTTGTGTGAGGCTAGCACCTCCTCAACGCAGACGTACTCCCTTTTGTGGGAGGAACTGCGGGAAACAAACCTCGCCTCGTCTCCGCGCCCTCCGGTTGTCCCGCTCCTTACTCTTACTATCTTGTGATTGTTCCTTTGCTTGTTGTACTTGTCTAGGATCATTGTAGAAACACCGCCATCGCTAAATCTATCATATTTATCTTCTGTTGCACTAAAATTGAAAAAGGCTAAAACTTGACGTAGCGCCCATTCACCCCCTCCCCCCTCTTGTTCGCTACGATCCATTCAGTACGGACTATGTATACGAGAAAATAGTTGCTAACCTTTTAGGATCAAAAAGAGGAGAAATCTTATCAAATAAAATCAAGTGGCATCCCTCACAAACATTTCATCAAACACCTCTTGTGCACATGAAGAAAAAAGAGCTAGCATAAACCTCCACCTTTCACCACCAAGGAAAAAATGTAGGGAGGTGGGGCTGGGTGTGTATATATAGGCCTTGTCGCGGGCCGTACCACGACCTACGACAAAAGGGGTGCCAGCAGGCGGCGCCAAGTCTTAGACCCCTTTTATCGCGGGTCGTGGTACGGCCCGCGACAAAAGGCCCGGACCGCTCCAAAGGGTTTCGGGATGACGTGGTGATGTCTACGCACGCTTCTATTCCTGTAGACAGTGTTGGGCCTCCAAGAGCAGAGGTTTGTAGAACAGCAGCAAGTTTTCCTTAAGTGGATCACCCAAGGTTTATCGAACTCGGGAGGAAAAGGTCAAAGATATCCCTCTCAAGCAACCCTGCAATCACGATACAAGAAGTCTCGTGTGTCCCAACACACCTAATACACTTGTGATATGCACTAGTTCGGCGAAGAGATAGTGAAATACAAGTGGTATGAATGAATATGAGCAGTAACGGCGCCAGAAAAGTGCTTGGCGTGGTTGATGGTAGTAATATTGCAGAAGTAAAGATGCAGAAAACAGTAAACAAGCGATGATTGCGTATTTGGAAACAAGGCCTAGGGATCATACTTTCACTAGTGGACACTCTCAACATTGATCACATAAATAAATAAGTCCTCTTCCTTTGTGCTACATATACTCTTGTTTGATAATGAACACCATTCGTTGTGTAGGGCTACAAGAGCTCCCTCAAGCCGGAGTTAACAAGCGCCACAACATTCAGCATTCATATTTAAGTAACCTTTAGAGCATAATAGATCTTTGCAATTTAAACCGAGTACTAACATAGCATACACACTGTCACCTTTACACTATGAAGGGGGAATAAATCACATCAATACTATCATAGTAATAATTAACTCCATAACCTACAAGAGATTATGATCATAACCTACGCCAAGTACTACACGATGCACACACTGTCACCATTACACCGTGAAGGAGGAATAGACTACTTTAATAACATCACAAGAGTAGCACATAGACTAATAGTGATACAAAACTCATATGAATCTCAATCATGTAAGGCAGCTCATGAGATCATTGTATTGAAGTACATGGGAGAGAGATTAACCACATAGCTACCGGTACCCCCTTAGCCTCGATGGAAAACTACTCCCTCCTCATGGGAGACAGGTGATGAAGATGGCGGTGGTGTCGATGGAGATGCCTTCCGGGCACTTCCCCCCGGCGGAACAGAGACCCTGTCCCCCATCTTGGCTTCGCGATGGCGACGGCTCGAAGGTTTCTCGTACCGTGGCTTTTCCGTATCGAAGATTTAGGTCAGGGACCTTTAAATAGGCGAAGAGGCGGAGTCGAGGCGACGGGGCCACCACACGAGGGCGGCGCGCTGGCTTCCGCACCGCCACCATGTGTGGGCCCCGTGCTCTCCTCTCGTGGCTCTCGGGTGTTGGAAGCTTCGTGGAATTCTAAGATGGGCGTTGATTTTGTCCGATTCCGAGAATATTTCCTTACTAGGATTTCTGAAACCAAAACAGCAGAAAACAACTAGCACTTCGGCATCTCGTCAATAGGTTAGTTCCGGAAAATGCATCAAAATGATGTAAAGTGTGAACAAAACATGTAGGTATTGTCATAAAACTAGCATGGAACATAAGAAATTATAGATACGTTTGAGACGTATCAAGCATCCCCAAGCTTAGTTCCTACTCGCCCTCGAGTAGGTAAACGATAACAAGAATAATTTCTTAAGTGACATGCTACCAACATAATCTTAATCAACAATATTGTAAAGCATATGAGATGAATGCAGCGATTCGAAGCAATGATGAAGATAATGAGTAAACAAATGAATTATATAGCAAAGACTTTTCATGAATAATACTTTCAAGACAAGCATCAATAAGACTTTCATAAGAGTTACTCATAAAGCAATAAGTTCGAAGTAAAGGCATTGAAGCAACACAAAGGAAGATATAAGTTTCAGCGGTTGCTTTCAACTTCAACATATTTATCTCATGGATAATTGTCAACACAAAGTAATATAACATGTGCAGTAGGTAAACATGTAAGAATCAATGTACACAGTTGATACAAGTGTTTGCTTCTGGGATAGAAAAAAGTAGGTAAACTGACTCAACAATAAAGTAAAAGATAGGCCCTTCGCAGAGGGAAGCATTGATTACTATTTTTGTGATAGAGCTTTTCATTTTGAAAACAAGAAACAATTTTGTCAACGGTAGTAATAAAGCATATGTGTTATGTATAAGATATCCTATAAGTTGCAAGCCTCATGCATAGTATACTAATAGTGCTCGCACCTTGTCCTAATTAGCTTGGATTAACACGGATTATCATTGCATAGCATATGTTTCAACCAAGTGTCACAAAGGGGTACCTCTATGCCGCCTGTAAAAGGATCTAAGGAGAAAGTTCGCATTGGATTTCTCGCTTTTGATCATTCTCAACTTAGACACCCATACCGGGATAACATAGACAAAAGATAATGGACTCCTCTTTTAATGCTTAAGCATTCAACAACATTTAATTTTCTCATAAGAGATTGAGGTTTTGTGTCCAAACTGAAACTTCCACCATGAATCATGGCTTTAGTTAGCGGCCCAATGTTCTTCTCTAACAGATGCATACTCAAACCATTTGATCATGAAAATCTCCCTTACTTCAGACGAACATGCATAGCAACTCACATGATTTTCAACAAAGGTAAAAGAGTTGATGGCGTCCCAGAAACATGGTTACCGCTCAACAAGCAACTTATTAAGAAATAAGACACATAAGTACATATTCTTCACCACAATAGTTTTTAAGGCTATTTGTCCCATGAGCTATATATTGTAAAGGCAAAGAATAGAAGTTTAAAGGTAGCACTCAAGTAATGTACTTTGGAATGGCGGGGAAATACCATGTGGTAGGTAGGTATGGTGGACACAAATGGCATAGTATTTGGCTCAAGGATTTGGATGCACGAGAAGAATTCCTCTCAATACAAGGCTAGGCTAGCAAGGTTGTTTGAAGCAAACTCAAGTATAAAAGGTGCAGCAAAGCTAACATATGAACATATTGTAACTATTATAAGACTTTACATTGTCTCCTTGTTGTTCAAACACCTTAACTAGAAAATATCTAGACTCTAGAGATCAATCATGCAAACCAAATTTTAACAAGCTCTATGTAGTTATTCATTAATGAGTACAAGGTACATGATGCAAGAGCTTAAACATGATCTATATGAGCACAACAATTGCCAAGTATCAAATTATTCAAGACATTATACCAATTACCACATGCAGCATTTTCTGTTTCCAACCATATAACAATGAACGAAGCAGTTTCAACCTTCGCCATGAACATTAAAAGTGAAGCTAAGAACACATGTGTTCATACGCAACAGCGAGCGTGTCTCTCCCACACAAGCATGAATTTATTCAAACAAAACAAAAACAAACAGACGCTCCAAGTAAAGTACATAAGATGTGACCGAATAAAAATATAGTTTCAAGAGTAGAAACCTGATAAGTTGTCGATGAAGAAGGGGATGCCTTTGGCATCCCCAAGCTTAGATGCTTGAGTCTTCTTAAAATATGCAGGGATGAACCACGGGGCATCCCCAAGCTTAGACTTTTCACTCTTCTTGATCATAGTATATCATCCTCCTCTCTTGACCCTTGAAAACTTCCTCCACACCAAACTCGAAACAAACTCATTAGAGGGTTAGTGCATAATCAAAAATTCACATGTTCAGAGGTAACACAATCATTCTTAACACTTCTGGACATTGCACAAAGCCTGGAAGTCAATGGAACAAAGAAATCCATCCAACACAGCAAAAGAGGCAATGCGAAATAAAAGGCAGTCAAAACAGAACAGTCCGTAAAGACGAATTTTTAGAGGCACTGGACTTGCTCAGATGAAAATGCTCGAATTGAATGAAAGTTGCGTACATATCTGAGGATCACGCACGTAAATTGGCAGATTTTTCTGAGTTACCTACAGAGAACTCTGCCCAAATTCGTGACAGACAGAAATCTGTTTCTGCGCAATAATCCAAATCTAGTATAAACCTTGCTATCAAAGACTTTACTTGGCACAACAATGCAATAAAATAAGATAAGGAGAGGTTGCTACAGTAGTAACAACTTCCAAGACACAATAAAACAGTAACAAAATAAAAACATGGGTTATCTCCCAAGAAGTGCTTTCTTTATAGCCATTAAGATGGGCTCAGTAATTGTAATGATGCTCACATAAGGATGAGAGTTGAAGCAAAAGAGAGCATCAAGAAACAAATTCAAAACACATTTAAGCCTAACCCACTTCCTATGAAAAGGAATCTTGTATATAAACAAATTCATGAAGCATAATGCAACAAGCATAGAAAAACTAGACAAGCGCAACTTCAAGATTTTCAGCATATAGAGAGGTGTTTTAGTAACATGAAAAGTTCTACAACCATATTTTCCTCTCTCATAATGATTTTCAGTAGCATCATGAACAAACTCAACAATATAACTATCAAATGAAACATTCTTATCATGAGTCTCATGCATAAAATTATTACTACTCCCAACATAAGCATAATCAATTTTATTAGTTGTAGTGGGAGCAAATTCAACAAAGTAGCTATCATTATTATTCTCATCATCAAATATAGGAGGTATAGTATCATCATAATAAACTTTATCCTCCATAGTAGGCGGCACCAGAAGACCACTATGATTATAATCATCATATATGGGAGGCATATCATAATCAACATAAACTTTCTCCTCAATACCCGGAGGACTAAAGAGATCATTTTCATCAAAACCGACCTCCCCAAGCTTAGAATTTTCTATATCATTAGCAACAATGGTGTTCAAAGCGTTCATACTAATATCATTGCTACTAGCATGCAAATAAGGTTCCATAGGTTTTTTAATTTTCGCATTAAACCATTCATGTCTTGCCTCAGGAAATAGTTTAAAAAGCTCACAGATGTTTTCCATTATGCCTTACTAGTGTTTAACAAGAAACAAAAAGATGCAATTGCAGATCTAAAGGAAATAGCTTCGAACACACACACAACGGCAACAGAAAAGTACTTAGTTACCTGGACCGGAGTATGAGTGCCTTTACCTTTCCTCCCGCAACGGCGAAAAGTGCTTGATGTCTACGCACGCTTCTATTCCTAGACAGTGTTGGGCCTCCAAGAGCAGAGGTTTGTAGAACAGCAGAAGTTTCCCTTAAGTGGATCACCCAAGGTTTATCGAACTCGGGAGGAAGAGGTCAAAGATATCCCTCTCAAGCAACCCCGCAATCACGATACAAGAAGTCTCTTGTGTCCCCAACACACCTAATACACTTGTCGATGTATAGGTGCACTAGTTCGTGAAGAGATAGTGAAATACAAGTGGTATGAATGAATATGAGCAGTAGTAACGGCGCCAAAAGTGCTTGCGTGTGCAGTTGATGGTAGTAATATTGCAGGAAGTAAAGATGCAGTAAAACAGTAAACAAGCGATGATTGCAGTATTTGGAAACAAGGCCTAGGGATCATACTTTCACTAGTGGACACTCTCAACATTTTTTTTGAAGGTGGACACTCTCAACATTGATCACATAAATAAATAAGTCATCTTCCTTTGTGCTACATATAATCTTGTTTGATAATGAACACCATTCGTTGTGTAGGGCTACAAGAGCTCCCTCAAGCCGGAGTTAACAAGCGCCACAACATTCGGCATTCATATTTAAGTAACCTTTAGAGCATAATAGATCTTTGCAATTTAAACCGAGTACTAACATAGCATACACACTGTCACCTTTACACTATGAAGGGGGAATAAATCACATCAATACTATCATAGTAATAATTAACTCCATAACCTACAAGAGATTATGATCATAACCTATGCCAAGTACTACACGATGCACACACTGTCACCATTACACCGTGAAGGAGGAATAGACTACTTTAATAACATCACAAGAGTAGCACATAGACTAATAGTGATACAAAACTCATATGAATCTCAATCATGTAAGGCAGCTCATGAGATCATTGTATTGAAGTACATGGGAGAGAGATTAACCACATAGCTACCGGTACAACCCTTAGCCTCGATGGAAAACTACTCCCTCCTCATGGGAGACAGCAGCGGTGATGAAGATGGCGGTGGTGTCGACGGAGATGCCTTCCGGGGGCACTTCCCGTCCCGGCGGCGTGCCGAACAGAGACTCTGTCCCCGATCTTGGCTTCGCGATGGCGGCGGCTCGGAAGGTTTCTCGTACCGTGGCTTTTCCGTATCGAAGATTTAGGTCAGGGACCTTTAAATAGGCGAAGAGGCGGAGTCGGAAGGCGACGGGCCACCACACAGGTAGGGCGCGCGCTTGGCCGCCGCCACCATGTGTGGGCCCCCCCAGGGCTCTCCTCTGGTGGCTCTCGGGTGTTCTGGAAGCTTCGTGGAATTCTAAGATGCTGGGCGTTGATTTCGTCCGATTCCGAGAATATTTCCTTACTATGATTTCTGAAACCAAAAACAGCAGAAAACAGGAACTGGCACTTCGGCATCTCGTCAATAGGTTAGTTCCGGAAAATGCATCAAAACGATGTAAAGTGTGAACAAAACATGTAGGTATTGTCATAAAACTAGCATGGAACATAAGAAATTATAGATACGTTTGAGACGTATCACGTGGCCAGGCCATTTGTCGCGGGTCCAGACGCGCCCGCGACAAAAGGCTTCCATGAAATCTCTGTTTTCCACTAGTGGTTCCACGTTGTTGCTGGCGCCGGTAGTGCATCCTGCCACTAGTCAGCTAGCAACACCTTCAGAAGTCACACGTTTCTCCTACTGATCGATTAAACATTGGTTTCTTACTGAGGGAAAACTTGCTGATGTGCTCATCATACCTTCCTCTTGGGGATCTCCAACGGTGTGCAGTCTCCGCTCATCAAAGAGCAACCCAAGTTGGTGGACATGGTGATGAAGACCCCCATGGAGGCAGCCACGCAAAGAGTTGGCGGCGGCCCGATGCACGATGGAGGGGCGGAAGCCCTTGGGCCCCTCTTCCTTGGTGTTGGTGCTGGTCTGGAGGAGCTCCTGCCCCTCCTTGGCAGTTGCCAAAAGGAGTAATTTTCGTCAACATGGATTGTGGCCTCCAAAATGATGGTTTCCTTCAATATATGGAGGCGGAGATGCACTTTAGGCCATGGTATTGATACCCCTTTGATCTAAAGGCTCTTGGGCACCTCTAAAAGCTTCCTAGGGACTCCTCTATGTTCCTAAATGAACAAGCTCCCCATTCAGGTCTTGTTTTCTTCTCTCGTATTTCCACCGAGAAGTTTGGGGATGATAGAGGTTTGGTGTTCACCCAATCCTTTACCATCCCCTCAAATACTATTCCCCATAAATACACTAGAGAGTTATCAGTCTAGGCAAAAGAATAAGAGAATTTGTGGGGATATCTCTTGATTTTCCCATCCAAACCAGGATAATTAAGCGGACTACTAAGCCTTTTCCAGGATTTTGAATAACCCCTTCTAATCCCAAAAATACATCGGAATAAACAAGGCGTTATCATTCAAATTTGGGGGAGATTTGAAGGTATAGAGAACACATGTGTATGTCCATGTTTATGTACATAGGCAACATTCTCACGTGGTTGTAGGCCTGACTTGAACAAACCTCAATCCTCCCACCCATTTTTTCTCGTCCAACCCGACTCCTCTCTCCTGCCTCAAACCAGTGCCATTGTCGCCACTCCTTCTCCCCGTGTTGATCCACTTCTTGACCTCGCACCCTAACCCTAACCCTAACCCTAAACCCTAACCTAAACCCTAACCCTAACCCTAAACCCTAACCCTAAACTCGCACTCTAACCATCTAACCCATCACTTGACGTTTCCTTTTTATTTTGCAGGCATGTTCAACCTTAGGTAGTGGACAACACTAGCCACCAATTCCCATGCAAGTCTCCTGCAGCATCCACCATGGGAGCCGAGTGAGCTTGATCTAAACTTGATCTGTGATGGCTTTGAAAAACGCCATATTTTCTCACGTTTAAATCCTTAGCTACATCAAGAAATTGAGTAAACTTCTCTCTAAGTATGAAACTAATGACTAATTATTGTAAAGGTGTGCAATCTTCTCTTTATTTGAATGGTGTGCAGGAAATCAAGCCATAATGACAAATGGATCTACAATTACTGTAGAGAATCGCATCAAAAGAGCACCAAAATTGACTAGAGGTTAAAAGGATGTTCCAGAAGGTTTAGCGGGCATCGTTACGGGCAAGACCCGCCCGTACGGGTCGCCAGCACTCCTAGGTCAATTACTATATATTTTGTGAAGGGCCCCCGATGAAAAAGAGAGCCATTTGTCATCCAACAGAGCCGACATCCACCAGATCCATCTACACCACATCGAAGGAGATCCATCCACCATTTATGTGCATTTAATCTTATGATCATGTGTAAGAATTGAATAGGAGTTTTGCGATCTTGTATCTTCGTCTCTTTTCCACGATGCGAAGGACTTGAAGGTACCCATGTCTCTCGGATCGATCAAGGGAAGAGGTGGGATGAGTGGAGAATGGTGTGCTATCACAAAACCTCAGTGAAAGAAAAGGGAAAATAACGGTACATTCTTAGTGATTCGCTTGGGATCACGGCATAATTATCTTGCTTAATGCTTTGGTATCTATTCATTTACTTAATAATTGTTGTTACTTGCGGCTGTGGAGACAATGATTAGATCAAGAGACTATTGTTACCTCTGACTTTAGGGACAATACTATTTATGGATGTGCTGCTCACAAATCCCTTATCTCTATTTAATTTACTACACATTTGCACTTTATTTATATATGCATGCATAGCTGCAGGAGAATCCATGACCCTGGCCTATTTTATCCATTGATCACAACACGCCGCAAAGTAAACTTGAGAGGTCCAGTAAACATAGGATAAAAATGATTAGCAAAGTCTTGTAGACGTTTTCTTTACACAATTTAGCAATTCTTCCCAAGGTTCGATTAAATCTAGATCTTTTAGGAAAAAACATGGTACAATCTGTAATCTGGATCGAAAGTATCAATCGGCTGCCCTACCTCGTTGGATGAGTGTAGCTCTTCCAATCCCTCGCTCTCCACCTCGGTCTTGCCGACATGCAAGGTGTTTCTTTTACCAAGATGGCTTAGCGGTATTAATGTATTAAAAACTCTATGTCATGACATTATACTAAACTTTATTGAAAGATTGCGGAAACATTATCGAATGATGATGTTGTCGATGATGAGGACAAACACATTTTGATCATGTATCTCTTATTGGATTAGAGGAAGAACGGAATGCATTTCCAAAGTTCCAAGGTTTGACACTAGGACAGGTGACGGTTAATCGTGACAGGCTAGTTGATCATGTTATTCTATAAAATGACTACTATGAAACAATGTAATGTCCCCTCTAGAGAAGTTTTGCAGACACTTCAGGTTATCCATGCAAGTTTTTAATAGTAATGTGGAGGGTGTGAGGGCTATGATTGAAGAGATACTGCAATGGAAAACTTGTGTTTTCTTTTATTCATCAATGCATTGTTTCCATCTTTTTAATTGTGTATGGATTTTTTGTCGACCATATTGATGGGTGCATTCACATGGGAAAGAACACATGCCTTGTTGCGGTGTAAGAGTATCGTTTTTGTGCAACAGTTTCGAGGAGAGTACATGAGGCAACCAAATGATCTATACACAACTCGGCTCTTGACCATTGACCAAGCAAGAGGCTAGGCTTGGATGTAAACTCCGTGCACTTGGAATGTAAAGATTGTTGGTTTAGTTGGAAAAGGCAATTTAGTGATCATTTTGGAGAGTCAATTATCATACTTGAAGTTGTGGTGTCATACTATAAACATTGCTACAACATGACTCTCTTTTTTGGTTAAAAGAGCTTCATTTCACAAATCTCAAGTGTGGTTGCCAAAATGATCTAGGCAGGATTTGCTGCGTTGCCTAAATCATTACCCTCTCACACTCGTGTCATCAGTCCTAAGCTAGGTGGCGGGTCATAAGACACTCTACTAACAAGTTAGGCCTTGATTAGTGTATTGAGGTCATTGGAAGTAACTTATGTCGATGGGTCTTGACCTATTAGTAGAACAACTTTCCACTAACGAATATATCTATCGGTGGAATGCCCACTAGGAAAAGCTACCAGATCTCTTGGATGTGCCCATCTTATTGCATGGAGAATGCTACTTCACACTTTTAAATCTTTCACTCTTGTTAAACATGCCAGGTCATATGACTGTGATCATGTCAAGCTCAACACCAAGTCCTATAATACCAGTGAAGTTAAGTTCACCTCGTAGTGTACCTTCGTCGCATATTGTTCCGATGAAAAGAACTCAATTAAACCACTACAAATGTAGTGGACGAATTCATTAGGCTTGCAAACTTGTTACCATGATTGTATCTCATATATGCTTAGGTTTGGGCATCATCCGCTAAAATAAGTATGAAAGGAGGGGAAAAAAGTTCTACATCTGGTACTTTTTGCCACACTCAATTCATAATCTACTAACTTGAGAAGCATGGAATTAGCAAGGAAAGAACGCATACCTTATAGTATTTCGGACGCGCTCACCTCAGATTCTCCAAACTCGACATATTGTCTCTATGCACCAATCTTCCTCAAAGTTCAAAGTGCCCCACACCCAAAACCATTAGAATCAATAGATCGCACCTAAATCTGAATCTTCATTCGGAACCACGAGTCGTGCCTCACAAATTAGCTGACTCAACATAGATCCTCTGAAGCCTCAAGCCCACTCAAAAGTATGGAGCGGACTCCGCAAAACCTTTGCATCACTCCTCCCATGATAAGCTCGTTCTTGCCGCCCAGACACATATTGAGGAATCCTCATGTTTGGAATCTTTTGACCACATCACCCAGAACTTTCTAGACCACGTTTTCTACGGATAGTTACATGGGCCCATGAGCTTTTAAGTGGTCTCATGGCCCATCTAAACCTAGGGTTAGGGGGTTGGGCTATAGATTCTCCTAGTGATAGACTAGATATGATGACTTAGTTGAGCTTTGCTCTCTCTCTCTCTCACTCACTTGTGGAGTCCAAGACCAAGTCCTCCCCTCGTGGAGTTTTCCCAAAGCTAAGACACTCACTTTGTTCAAGTTATTCGTTCAGATTGTGATCATGGTCCTATAGATTGGAACATAATTTCACTAAGAATTTGGTTGATTTAAGTTTGGTTTCAAAGGCTTGCACATCAGTGTTTGTTGTCGGGTTGAGTTCTTGAGTTTGCTAGGCTAGTTATCCTTCCAACTCGTAAAGATCGACATTCCCCCGTATGACGATAGCACTGAGATTACATAATGCCATTGAAACGTGTCCAAAACCTCCGACAAACCTGGTGGAACCTTTGAAAAATGATATAGCTAGAAATTTGTGTTCGACGCAACAGAGAGATAAGGTTGGCTCATCCTAACATGTCTGGTACCTTCGAGTGAGGATTGATTTTATACTTTCTAGACAAGTACTCTAGGATAGATAATATTTAAATTGTGTTCGGAATCCGCACATGCGTTCCGTTCGAACTTCGGACCTTGCTTTTTATCTAGGTTGTATACTTCCTTGTATGCATCATAGCTAGTAAAAACACACAAATGCTTGCCAGATTTTGAACCTGACCGGTGTTGTATGCGAGAGTTTCATTGTTTGTGAGACGATGGGTAGTTTTTTTTAACAGGGATGGGTAGTTTTAGGGACCATCTACTTCAAGCCAACGCCATGGATCAAATCGCAAAGTTTTCACTTATCTTTACAAGAAGCATATACATAAGAAGCTTGCTACCCAAGGTGGACTTGGTGTCCATGATCTTGAAGTTAAGAACAGGGTCTTGCTTGGTAAATGGCTGGCTAGGTTGTTAACGGAGGATAGTATGTGGCAACAACTGCTGCGGAAAAAGAATGTTGGCTCAAAGGCGATCTATCGGGTTCTAAGAAAACCAGGTGATTCGCATTTTTGGGATGGCGTCATGGCAACTAAAAAATACTTTTTTCCCTTTTGGTTCTTTCTCCATTAAGAATGGGACAGAGATACGGTTCTAGGAGGATAAGTGGTTGGGAACAATCACTCTTCGCGAACAGTATCCAGCTTTGTATAGTATTGTTCGTCATAAAGGGGATACCTTGCAGAAGGTGTTGGAATCTTCCCCTCCCTCTATGAAGTTCAGACGCGGTCTCATTGGTCCCCAGCTAGTCGCTTGGAACGATTTGCTTCGGCGGTTGGATCTTGGTTCAGGGGACAGATGAATTCCATTGGAGTCTAACCAAGAATGGTGTATTCTCGGTTAGCTCCATGTACAAAGCTCTGTGCATCCCAACACAACTGGTTTTAAATAATAAATCCATCTGGAAGATGAAGATATCTCTTAAAACAAAGATCTTTACATGGTATCTTCGTCGAGGTGTGATTCTTACTAAAGATAACCTTGTAAAACGTAACTGCCATGGTTGTACGAAATGTGTGTTTTGTCACGAAGACGAGACAATAAAACACATTTTCTTCAGTTGTCGGGTTGCTAGATCTATATGATCAATCATTCACATAGGGTCTACCTTACATCCACCTTGTAGCATTGCAAACATCTATGGCAATTGGCTAAATGGGGTTCATCCTAGGTACAAAACTATTATCAGAGTGGGAGCGATTGCAGTAGCATGGTAGCTTTGGCTATGTAGAAATGGCATGGTTTTTAATGACAAAAATTACTCTATCATGCAGGTTATTTACCGGTGCACAACTTTGCTCCATTTATGGTCGCCACTTCAGCGTTTGGAAGATTGAGAGCTCTTTACGGAGGTGTCTACACTGTTGGAGAACACAGCCAGGGAGTTTATTTCCCAACATAGGTGGCTGCATAGTCGGAGGATTGAAGCCAATGGAGCTTTATAGTAATTGATTTTTTACATCGTTCCTTTTATCTCCTTTTGTTCGATATTGGACTACTAAACGGTTGTGTGCATCCTATTTATGCAGATGTTGGATGTAATGCTTAAAACTATTTTGAGTAATAAAGCGTCTATTATCAAAAAAAAAAACTATAAAGTGGTGTTTCTGATTGCATTCTGTTAGAGACCTCTGCTGCCGGCCTCCATGGAGTCTAATGCTCGGGCACTGGTTCTCGTCTCCATGCCAACGGCAAAAGGGACTATGGACAGGTCACGCGGCAGTACCGACTGATTGCAATCCGAGGCAGCAGCTGCTGACTGCACTTGGTTCTCGGCTTCTGGATTAAGTATGTGGTGATGGTACGCATGAGGCCAGTGCCCTGAAACAGAGCATGTAACATGTCATTATACATAATCTTGCTCTACTCTGCTCAAAGAAAAAGAAAAAAAGGCACTTCCGCAATTCAGAATTGACATACGTACCATGTTCAGCAGATGGAGAAGGGAAAAACTGCAGGTAGCAAAACGAAGCGACCACAAGCCCTGCAGAGATACACACACCCACACCTCAGTCTGACAGTATGTATGATCTTCAGGAGACGGTAGTACTCGTAGAAGGTAATCTAGGTCTTAAGAGTCGGGACCTACCCAGAATTCCACCGGCGAAAACGTCCTGCCAGTGGTGCCAGTAGTCGTCCACCCGCGACACGCCGACCATCGCCGCAAGGAGCAGCGGCAGGATAACGATGCACAGCTTGGCGACGTGGCCGCTGCGGTCGAACGCTCTGATCTTGCCGGCAAGGTACCACGACAGGAAACCTAGTCCGGCGAAGGCCCCTGCATTGCACGCCAGATGAACAGGAGAAATCTACGAGACTGAATGTACAGTTCCCGGCAAGTATATGAAGAAAGGTAGAAAACCAGTTCATGACTCATGAGCATGTTCAGAACTTCAGATGGTTTTCGGACTAGCAGATGGTGGTCATCTTGATCTTACCTGAAGTATGGCCACTCGGGAAGCTCTTGTACCCTTCTTTGATGACGCCGGCGTCTCCGTGGCATATGACTTGTCCAGTTATATTGTGGTAATCCTAGAAAGAAAAAAATGAAAACTAAATTCAGCACGGCATTCTTTCTTGAAGGGGAAAAAAAAGTAGCTCTGAATAAGCAATGGAGAACTCACGGGCACTCCGTCAGGAAAGCATCTCCAGTAGAAGTCGGGGCGAGGCCGGCCAACGCCGTTCTTGATCGCTTCGGTGATGATGGCGGTTATGAGCACAGAGAACAGCAGGCCTGTCCGCAGGATTTCACATCTTTCAGAGCCGAGGTCGATGCGAGCACAGTAATTAATCTGAATAATTCACAGCACAGTTGGGAATAACCTGCCTAGTATGGCGTGATGCAGGTCGTAGGCATTCCTCCTCTTCACGTAGATCCCTGCGAAGATGAGCAACGGCACGACGATGGCGAGTACCTGCGCGCCGTCGCCGAGCAAGATTCGATCAACAATACAAGGTAAAAGAATGTCTAGAATCTTGAGCAGACAGTATTGCAAGCAGGTGGGAGGGCGTACCCCGAGGGCCCAGATAGGCACGGTGTTGTCCTTGAGCGGGTACAGGAGGGTGTCCATCATGTCCTTGCTGACGAACCGGTGGAACGGCTCGATGATGTTGAGCGCGCCAGCTATGGCGGCAAGGAGGACCAGCACGATCCAGTCGACCATGTGCAGCCTCGCCACTTTAGCTCCGTGGGTCTTCAGGTAAAGGTGCGGGTGCGGCGCCGCCTGCGCCACCGCCGGTGCCGGCATCTTCTTCCGCTGAGTTGAAACGAACCGAAATCAACGACGGTTGTCGGCCGGCAATGGCTGGATGATGGGAGAGGGAGAGGCGGCGGCGCGGGCCGATGAACCAAACACATGCAGCTCGGCCGTACAGCTGGACCTCTCCGTTTTATCCTTCTGGCGCACGCCGTCGACTGGGATCACCGGTCTGTTGGATTCAATCTTTCCGATGCTTCCGCAAAGTTTCTTGCCTTCTGCGTGTGCAAGTTCCTTTCCTGTGGACTAAACTGGGACGGGAGGCACGTTCGTAGAGGAGAATGGTCGTTGCAGGTTCTCTTTCTTTATATGCTAAAGACAAATGCTCCCTTATTTTCCTACTTTCTAGTCAAGCCCTAGAGTTTTTTCTTCATAGTGAAGCACAATTTTTTTCTTTTTGGCATGCGTCATCTAGAAAAGGAGAAATTTCGCAAGATAGTAAGCTTATCTTTATTTTTCTAAGAACTTTTATACTGAGATTTTAAGATTTTATCCCTGAAAATCGTATGACCTTTCCTTGGCCTAGTTTTGCATCAAATGCCAAAAACATGTTTTTTTTTTACATAAGCCAAAAACATGTTGACTACAGTTTGCGAATTTTTTTTATTTTCTATGCTAATTATGAGTTTCTAGAAAATATTGTCAAATGTGGTGACAACTGACAACATCGAGTAGCGGATGTCTCTTGGTCAGCAGTCACGATGCTATACTGTACGATTTTGTTGGGGACTTTAGGTGAAGGTCCTTGTACACCAACATGTTGCATAATATATCCCGTCAAAAAAAAATGTTGCATAATTTGAATAATATTGTAATTTCCAAGAATTATAACAGGGAAAAAGTCACGTAAACCAAAAAAAAAAAAAAGGATGACAACGTTTCGAGCAAGGGGTAACATAAAATGAGAACAAAACTGCATAACAATGCATAGACTGTGTATAGTTTAACCAGAGCAACTTAGGTGCAGTACTCCAATATGAAGTACACAGACCTTGAGCTCCATGGGTGCGTCCGTAGCCTACAGTCACGCTGGCAGGGCCATTTTTCCATCCGAGTGGACGCGCCCCTCTCCTTTCGCCGAGGACTTCGTGTTGATCTAAAACTACTTTCCCCCTTCTCCCCTCTCACCTCGCTACAGTAGCCCGCCCCTTTGAGAGTCCGCCGTCCGTCACCACCCTCGCCGGCCCGATCCGGAATCTTCTCCGTCGGCACTGCCGGCCGGAGTGGACGATGGAGAGGCGCCTGGCAGCCTGTATATAGTAGTATAGGTTGTTCTTCTCTGCTGTTTACCCTAGTGGAGTATGCGAGTAGGTGGCCGGATCCCCATGGCCAGATCCGGCCGGTCCTCGCCTTATTCTTCGTGGTTGTCCTTCTCCGGTGGCAGGAGAGGTGGCAGGCGGCGAGGAGGCGGCGTGGCATCTTCGCCAATAAGGCCCTTCTCTTCTTCCTTCGTCATCCGATGTGGTTGCATGTGAGCGGCAACCAGATTGTGGAGCTTCTCCTTCCCGGTACTCGTTCATGGTGGACGGTCAAAGGAAGAAGAAGATCCAGGGATGGCTTCCTCAATAAGCTCATCTTCTGGGTCCGCCAGCGTCGCTGACAAGGGATTAACTTATCAATGCCTACAAGTTGTAGACTAGGGTTTTAGTCGGAAGTAGAGGGCAAGTAGATCTCGAAGGTTTCAGCCGAAAAGTGCTCGACGATGTGAAAACTAGGGTTTCGTGAGACAATGATTTGATGATTTCTTTGTCCCTCGACTCCCCCTTATATAGGAGGCGGAGCCGAGGGATTCGTAATACACAAGTTACAGAGTTCGGGAGGGTTTCCAACCCATCCCGCCAGATTACAAGTATTATTTCCTAATACAACTCTAGCTTTCCTTAACAATAACTTGGGCTTCCGATTCTTCTTATTCTTCGAGTCGTGTGCCTTCAGTAACCCCGGTACCATCTTCGGCCCATTGGGGATGCCTATGTCCCCGAGATTTTGCTTGAATCGCAGAATCAGGGAAAATCTCCAACTTTATATTCATTCAATAGCTCTGCCGAATTTTATCACATATCTTTAAATGCGTAATTATATATTGTACAGGGATAATGGTAGTTGGGGCTAGTTCATCTGATGGATCAGGTACTAGTTAACTGCTCTAGTGGCAATCCGCAAAAACCTACTTCAAGATCACGTCCCTGGACATGATCTCGGGATACTGGTGTAAACTTCGACAGTGCCGCTTAAGGTCTTACCATTCGTCGAGTCCCAGTCATATTTTATCGGGTACCTAACGCGTCCGTTAGGATTTTTCTTCGTATCTGTTGATACGGAAAAAAAAGTAGCAAACCGACGTCAGAGACGGCGCCACGCCACTCAGAACGGATCTAGGGTCTTATCTTCGCAAAGTTTTGCGGCATTCAGAGATTGTTCGTAACTTTGGCGCTCTGAGAATATATTGTCGAGTGCTTTTTCGGCTGTTGGAATAGCACATTTTATTGAGTCAACGGATGACTTATATTGCCCTCCCGATGGGAGTATATGTAGAGTTATTTATATAACTCGAAATATGCTCACTTTTTCTTCTTCCTTTTTTTTTTATAATTTCATCGGGCACGCGAACAGCGTTCCCGATGGGAGTAGCCCCTGATACGCGTACAGCACGCGACCGTTGGGAACCCCAAGAGGAAGGTGTGATGCGTACAGCGGCAAGTTTTCCCTCGTAAGAAACCAAGGTTTATCGAACCAAGGAGCCAAGAAGCACGTTGAAGGTTGATGGCGGCGGAGTGTAGTGCGGCGCAACACCAGGGATTCCGGCGCCAACGTGGAACCTGCACAACGCAACCAAAGTACTTTGTCCCAACGTAACATGAGGTTGTCAATCTCACCGACTTGTTGTAACAAAGGATTAGATGTATAGTGTGGATGATGATTGTTTGCAGAAAATAGTAGAACGAGTATTGCAGTTGATTGTATTCGATGTTAAGAATGGACCGGGGTCCACAGTTCACTAGAGGTGTCTCTCCGATAAGAATAAGCATGTTGGGTGAACAAATTACAGTTGGGAAATTGACAAATAAAGAGGGCATGACCATGCACATACATGTTATGATGAGTATTGTGAGATTTAATTGGGCATTACGACAAAGTACATAGACCGCTATCCAGCATGCATCTATGTCTAAAAAGTCCACCTTCGGTTATCATCCGACCCCCTCCAGTATTAAGTTGCAAACAACAGACAATTGCATTAAGTATGATGCGTAATGTAATCAACAAATACATCCTTATACATAGCATTGATGTTTTATCCCTAGTGGCAACAGCACATCCACAACCTTAGAGGTTTCTCACTCCCCCAGATTTAATGGAGACATGAACCCACTATCGAGCATAAATACTCCCTCTTGGAGTTAGAAGCAAAAACTTGGCCAGAGCCTCTACTAGTAACGGAGAGCATGTAAGATCATAAACAACACATAGATAATAGATTGATAATCAACATAACATAGCATTCTCTATTCATCGGATCCCAACAAACACAACATATAGCATTACAGATAGATGATCTTGATCATGTTAGGCAGCTCACAAGATCCAACAATGATAGCACAATTAGGAGAAGACGACCATCTAGCTACTGCTATGGATCCATAGTCCAGGGGTGAACTACTCACTCATCACTCCGAGGCGACCATGGCGGTGAAGAGTCCTCCGAGATGATTCCCCTCTCCGGCAGGTGCCGGAGGCGATCTCCTGAATCCCGAGATGGGATTGGCGGCGGCGTCTCCGGAAGGTTTTCCGTATCGTGGCTCTCGGACGGGAGTTATTATCGACGAAGGCTTAAGTAGGCGGAGGAGGTAGGTTTAGGGGCGAGCGAGGCCCACACAACAGGGCCGCGCGGCCGGGGGTGGGCCGCGCCGCGTGTCGCCGCCTCGCCCCACTCCGTTTCCTCTCCGACTTCTGGAAGCTTCGTGGAAAAATAAGATCCTTGGCGTTGATTTCGTCCAATTCCGAGAATATTTCCTTACTAGGATTTCTGAAACCAAAAACAGCAGAAAACAACACCTGGCTCTTCGGCATCTTGTTAATAGGTTAGTGCCGAAAAATGCATAAATATGACATAAAGTATGCATAAAACATGTAGGTATCATCAATAAAGTGGCATGAAACTGACCCGGTACTGGATTGGAGGAGAGGGATAGTTCTCCTCGCTGGGGAAGAGCAGCGACTCCTTCTTCTTGCTGATCCCAAGCTTCTTCAGCAAGTTGATGTCCTGGGCGGAGATCTTAGATCTTTCCCACTCAGCGCTCCCCAGATCCGCTGTCGTCATCTTGGACTCGGGCGTGCTGTGCCTGGTGAGCCGCGCGCGCGGTGGCATCAACGAAAGTGGAGGAGAAAAGCGCGAGCGTGGTTGAGCTCAAGAACCGTGGGGCGCAATGGAGGATTTTAGTAGAGGAGAGCAGAGGTGCGACGTGAGCGAAAGTGTGGAAGGAGGAAGACGATGACCTTAAGTAGAGGTGCGGTGAATCGATGCACCGTTGGATGGAGAAATTGTGAGATAGATGGTGTACACGTGGACAAGGGGTAAAAACGCAATTTCATTGAGAAGGGAAGGAACATGCGCTACAGTGCGTGCGCCAGGAAAAGTGGAGGACATGTGTCCCCCACTTGCACGACGTGTCAATTTGATAAGAAATTTGGGCCCGCAAGACAGAGAGAGCGCAGTCCTCGCGTTTTCCCGGTACAGTGGTCGTGGCTATCGTCAGCAGTGATGTCATCTTGGCAAAAGAAAATCTCGGCTATGAAGCTTCATAAGACTGGCGACAGCAGAAGATTATTGATTATTCCGAGAGCCTTTGGTCAAATACAAGTTTTTTATCAAATGCTCGGGGGCTACTTTGGAAAAATGAAAAATTCGAGTATGACAAAATAGAAATGGCGAGAGCCTATGATCAAATACAAGCATTTGCTCATAGCCTCGAGGGCTACTCCCATCGGGAGCGCTGGTCGCGCACCCGATAGATTTGAAAATCTCGATAAAGAAGGAAAATATAGCAACGTAAGGCGTTGAGCCTACACCCAAACACAAGTCCTTGGCTCTAGCCTCGGGAGCTGATACGTCTCCAACGTATCGATAATTTCTTATGTTCCATACCACTTTATTGATGATACCTACATGTTTTATGCATACTTTATGTCATATTTATGCATTTTCCGGCACTAACCTATTAACAAGATGCCGAAGAGCCAGTTGCTGTTTTTGGTTCGAAATCCTAGTAAGGAAATATTCTCGGAATTGGACGAAATCAACGCCCAGATCTTATTTTTCCACGAAGCTTCCAAGTCCGAGAGGAAACGAAGTGGGGCGATGAGGTGGCAACACGCCGGGCGGCGCGGCCCACCGCCGCGTGGCAGTGTGTGGGCCCTCGTCGCCCTAAACCTACCTCCTCCGCCTACTTAAGCCTTCGTCGATAATAACTCCACGAGAGCCACGATACGGAAAACCTTCCAGACGCCGCCGCCGCCAATCCCATCTCGGGGGATTCAGGAGATCGCCTCCGGCACCAGGAGAGGGGAATCATCTCCCGGAGGACTCTTCACCGCCATGGTCGAGTGATGAGTGAGTAGTTCACCCCGGACTATGGGTCCATAGCGTAGCTAGATGGTCGTCTTCTCCTAATTGTGCTATCATTGTTGGATCTTGTGAGCTGCCTAACATGATCAAGATCATCTATCTGTAATGCTATATGTTGTGTTTGTTGGGATCCGATGAATAGAGAATGCTATGTTATGTTGATTATCAATCTATTATCTATGTGTTGTTTATGATCTTGCATGCTCTCCATTACTAGTAGAGGCTCTGCCAAGTTTTTGCTTGTAACTCCAAGAGGGAGTATTTATGCTCGATAGTGGGTTCATGTCTCCATTAAATCTGGGAGTGACAGAAACCTCTAAGGTTGTGGATGTGTTGTTGCCACTAGGGATAAAACATCAATGCTATGTCTAAGGATGTATTTGTTGATTACATTACGCACCATACTTAAGTTATAAAGTTCTTACAAAAACTTGCTAAGAGTCCTAATGCTAGTGCTATAAATTTGGCCTTTACGAAACATATTACAAATGCTCTCATAAAAGCTAGAGAAGAGAAATTAAATCACGAAACTTCTATTCCTAGGAAGCTAGAGGATGATTGGGAGCCCATCATTAAGATGAAGGTCAATGACTTTGATTGTAATGCTTTATGTGATCTTGGTGCAAGTATTTCCGTTATGCCTAGAAAAATCTATAATATGCTTGACTTGCCACCATTGAAAAATTGTTATTTGGATGTTAATCTTGCTGATAATTCTACAAAGAAACCTTTGGGGAGAGTTGATAATGTTCGCATTACCGTTAACAATAACCTTGTCCCCGTTGATTTTGTTGTCTTGGATATTGAATGCAATGCATCTTGTCCCATTATATTGGGAAGACCTTTTCTTCGAACTGTTGGTCCTATTATTGATATGAAGGAAGGTAATATTAAATATCAATTTCCTCTCAAGAAAGGTATGGAACACTTCCCTAGAAAGAGAATGAAGTTACCTTTTGATTCTATCATTAGAACAAATTATGATGTTGATGTTTCGTCTCTTGATAATACTTGATACACACTTTCTGCGCCTAGCTGAAAGGCGTTAAAGAAAAGCGCTTATGGGAGACAACCCATGATTTTACTACTGCACTTTTGTTTTATATTTGAGTTTTAGAAGTTTTTACTACTTTAGCAACCTCTACTTATCTTAGTTTTGTTGCACTGTTGTGCCAAGTAAAGTCTTTGATAGTAAGGTTCATACTAGATTTGGATTACTGCGCAGAAACAGATTTCTTGCTGTCGAATCTGGGCCTAATTCTCTGTAGGTAACTCAGAAAATTATGCCAATTTACGTGAGTGATCCTCATATATGTACGCAACTTTCATTCAATTTGAAAATTTTTATTTGAGCAAGTCTGGTGCCTCTTAGAAATTCGTATTTACGGACTGTTCTGTTTTGACAGATTCCTTTTATTTCGCATTGCCTGTTTTGCTATGCTTGATGGATTTTTCTATTGCATTAACTTTGAGTAGCTTTGTGCAATGTCCAGAAGTGTTAAGAATGATTATGTCACCTCTGAACATGTGAATTTGGATTGTGCACTAACCCTCTAATGAGTTGTTTTGAGTTTGGTGTGGAGGAAGTTTTCAAGGATCAAGAGAGGGAGATGATACAATATGATCAAGGAGAGTGAAAGCTCTAAGCTTGGGGATGCCCCGGTGGTTCACCCTGCATATTTCAAGAAGACTCAAGCGTCTAAGCTTGGGGATGCCCAAGGCATCCCCTTCTTCATCGACAACATTATCGGGTTCCTCTAGTGAAACTATATTTTTATTCCATCACATCTTATGTACTTTGCTTGGAGCGTCTGTTTGTTTTTGTTTTTGTTTTGTTTGAATAAAATGGATCCTAGCATTCATTGTGTGGGAGAGAGACACGCTGTTGCATATGGACAAATATGTCCTTAGGCTTTACTCATAGTGTTCATGGCGAAGGTTAAACTGCTTCGTTAAATTGTTATATGGTTGGAAACGGGAAATGCTACATGTAGTAATTGGTAGAATGTCTTGAATAATTTGATACTTGGCAATTGTTGTGCTCATGTTTAAGCTCTTGCATCATATACTTTGCACCTATTAATGAAGAAATACATAGAGCTTGCTAAAATTTGGTTTGCATAATTGGTCTCTCTAAGGTCTAGATAATTTCTAGTAAGGGTCGAACAACAAGGAAGACGGTATAGAGTCTTATAATGCTTACAATATGTCTTTTATGTGAGTTTTGCTGTACCGGTTCATACTTGTGTTTGTTTCAAATAACCTTGCTAGCCTAAACCTTGTATCGAGAGGAAATACTTCTCATACATCCAAAATCCTTGAGCCAAACACTATGCCACTTGTGTCCACCATACCTACCTACTACATGGTATTTCTCCGCCATTCCAAAGTAAATTGCTTGAGTGCTACCTTTAAATTTCTATCCTTTATCTTTGCAATATATAGCTCATGGGACAAATAGCCTAAAAACTATTGTGGTATTGAATATGTACTTATGCATTTTATTTCTTATAAGTTGCTTGTTGTGCGATAACCATGTTCCTGGGGACGCCATCAACTACTCTTTGTTGAATATCATGTGAGTTGCTATGCATGTCCGTCTTGTCTGAAGTAAGGGCGATTTACAATGAGTTGAATGGTTTGAGCATGCATACTGTTAGAGAAGAACATTGGGCCGCTAACTAAAGCCATGATCCATGGTGGAAGTTTCAGTTTTGGACAAATATCCTCAATCTCATATGAGAAAATTAATTGTTGTTGAATGCTTAAGCATTAAAGAGGAGTCAATTATCTGTTGTCTATGTTGTCCCGGTATGGATGTCTAAGTTGAGAATAATCAAAAGCGAGAAATCCAATGCGAGCTTTCTCCTTAGACCTTTGTACAGGCGGCATAGAGGTACCCCTTTGTGACACTTGGTTAAAACATATGTATTGCGGTGATAATCCAGGTAATCCGAGCTAATTAGGACAAGGTGCGGGCACTATTAGTATACTATGCATGAGGCTTGCAACTTGTAGGATATAATTTACATGATGCATATGCTTTATTACTACGTTGACAAAATTGTTTCTTGTTTTAAAAACCAAAGCTCTAGCACAAATATAGCAATCGATGCTTCCCTCTGCGAAGGGCCTTTCTTCTACTTTTATGTTGAGTCAGTTCACCTATTTCTCTCCATCTCAAGAAGCAAACACTTGTGTGATGCATTGATTCCTACATACTTGCATATTGCACTTGTTATATTACTTTATGTTGACAATATCCATGAGATAGACATGTTATAAGTTGAAAGCAACCGCTGAAACTTAATCTTCCTTTGTGTTGCTTCAATACCTTTACTATGAATTATTGCTTTATGAGTTAACTCTTATGCAAGACTTATTGATGCTTGTCTTGAAAGTACTATTCATGAAAAGTCTTTGCTATATGATTCAGTTGTTTACTCATTACATTTACCATTGTCTTGGATCGCGCATTCATTACATGTGCTTACAATAGTATGATCAAGATTATGATGGCATGTCACTTGAAATTATCTTTGTTATCGTTTACCTACTCGGGACGAGCAGGAACTAAGCTTGGGGATGCTGATACGTCTCCAACGTATCGATAATTTCTTATGTTCCATTCGACCACCTCATCCGCGGTCTTTCTTCCCCCATTCACGACTTTCTGCGTGGGTTGCTTTTTGTTTACGGATTGCAACTTCACCATCTCACTCCCAACTCTATCCTCCACATCTCGATTTTTATCACTCTTTGCGAATCCTTCCTTGGAGTCCAGCCTAACTAGGCTCTATGGAAGCGCATTTTCCCCCTTCGCCGTAATGGCTCTCCCAACGTCGCCTACAACATAGGCGGCGTTGTTATCTGCGTCCGCCCTGATGTCGAATACATCGATGTCAAATTCCCTGACTCAGTTCAAGGGTGGCGCAAAAAATGGTTGTACATCCACGAGGAAAGCAATAACTCGGTGGAACATAACATTCCTCCTTTTGATGGCAACGAAAAAATCTGTCGCCGCCGGTCTTGGGATGCAGAGGCTAGCGACGAAGAAAAAACGGCGACAGAGGCGCTGATGACACGCATCCACGAGCTTCAAAATACCCGCGGACAAGAACTGTCGGGTATCCAAATCACAGCTTATTTCCTTAGGACTAGGGTGCAGCCTCTGCAGGCTCGCAAAACCCCCTTTGGATGTATGCTGGCGACAAGGATGTAGATCGCCTGTCGATAGATTTACCGGTCAAGGACTTAGAAAAACTTGTCCGGAAAATCTCATCGCTCGGCAAGAAAGACACCGTGTCGTCATCTTGCCGTGTGACGCCATACAGCGCCACCAACGCGCTCCCGCAGGTAGTACTTTTATCGTCTGCTTATTTGCTCAATTCTCTTTTTCTTTCTTTTAACTGCTATATTTTCGACTGCTGTTAGTGACACAAAGTCTTGTCGATGCTTTTTTTATGTTTTGTCTAGAACCACAAAACTGTGTCGCCTCTTCCTCCCCTTCCCGAAGGTGTAGAAGTCGAAGAGCGCGCAGTCTTTTCTGAAGACCCCCATGTTCCTCCTCATCCTGAGAGCGAAGTCGTGGTTTCGCACAGACCCGCAGCTTCCTCTGAAAAGGAGTATGAATCCGAGGCTACCGCATCGACACACTCCCTCCCTTCTGCTGTTTCTCCAAGGAACAAAAGAAAAAGGGACGAAGGTGCCGATTCTGGCACCTCCAAGGCCAGCGCACCTCCTGCCGAAGAAGTTGGTCCTTCTGAAAAGAAGACAACTTTCAATCCTTACGAGGATGCCCTTGTCAGTTCGTAAGTTTTTATTGCTCTTTGTCGTTTGCTCTTGATATTTTTTTCTATGTTGCTTCTTATATTGTCGCCTTTTATTTGTAGTGGTGACGAGGATGAAGATCAACCTATTGACGCGACTACTCGAACGAGTACGTCGCGTACTTTAGTTCTTTCTGAAGCTCAACCTGATGGAGATGAAACTTCGCCTCCTCAGCAAAACCTCGAGCATCCAACTCCACCTGCAAGCCCCCGTGCCCCTTCGCCAAAGAGGGCTAGGGTCGAGCCGGCCAAAGAGCCTACCTTGCTACTTGGTAGCTCCACGACTCCTCCTCTGGATGATGTAAGTTTCTCACTTGTTCTTTTATGTGTCGAACATTTCAATGCTGTTATCTTCTTCTCTGTTTTTGCATCTCTTTTCCTTTTGATGTCGAACTCTTTACTTCCTATATTGATGTTTCTTTCTCTATCTTTCTTTGTCAGCCTTTGATGAAGGAATTCATCCGTCTCGGTACCCAATTCATCGGGTACCGTGACCATGCTAAAAAAGCCGAAGGTACTATTTTGCTGCTTCTTCTGGTAAATGACCTCTCCATCATTTCTTGTCATGATATTCATTACTGTTGATTATGTTGCCAGAAAATCTTGTAGAAGCCAACAAGCGTGCTGATTCTCTTGCTCGTAAACTGGAGCAAAGTGAAAAGGCTCGTAAGAAAGCTGAAGCAGATGCTGCCGCTGTCGAAGATCTTCGAAAAAGACTTCATGACGCGGAAACTTCTTTGAGCGACAACCTGGTTGAGCAAGCTACTCGTGAAAAAGAAATCCGCATTCGCTTGCAGTCGCAGAGTCGACGTTTTGTTAGTAAGTACTCAAATCTCTGCTACTTCTTCGGGTTGTCAAATTTATCCTTGCGCAATTTTTCACGAGCTTTCTTTTGCTTCTTTGTAGGGAAGACACATCAAGATTTTGACTTGGAATGTCCTGAAGGTGGTCAACTTCTTGACGAGCTTTCTCTTCTTGAATTTCATGGAGAGGAGGCACGCGAAGGCCTTGCTGAAGCCAGAGCAGGTCTGTCACGTCTTTTTCCTTATTTCTTCCCGAGGAAAGAAGAGCCCAAGATTTTCACAACTCTCGCCAAGTGCTTCACCTCTCAAGAAGATCTTGGGCTCAAACTTCGCCAAGAAGGCCTGAAGATTGGCGTCGAAGGCACCATTGCTCTGGTTGCTCACAGCCAACAAGACGTCGACTGGGCTAAAGTTGGCAATATAAAGGAGATGGAAACGAAAAAATGGCAATCTTTGATTAAGGCTGCCAAGCCAAACTCAAAGCCAATCCTTGCCTTCCTTGGCTGCAAGCCAACTCCTGCTCCCAGCTCGTCCAAGCAGGAGGTCAAGTAGACCACCCTGTCTTTCTTTTGTTTTCTCTTTTCTTTTGATGCTGTCACCAGAATAGCTTTGGCGACACCTATCTCATTAGTTCGATAGGATATCCTCCTTATGTAATGCCTTGTAAATATTTTGAGAATCAATGTAAATCTATTTTGCTTGATGATTGATGTCGAAACTTTTATTTTCAGTTGATATTTGATAACTCCACTTCAACTCCTCGTCCCTCCGATGTTTTTCCTGCTTCCTCCCACTCGAAGAAAACGCCTGTTGATAATGAATTTGGTGAAGACTCTTCAAGTAAGGGTTCAGCACAAGACTTGGAGGAACTTCGTCAACAGCTTCAGTATATGAAGAAGCAAACACTTATAATAATGGACCAGTCTCAAAAATCATCCGAAAAGGAGAAAGTTGCACTGCAGCAGGCTCAAGAGGCCATAGCTGCCAAAGAAGCCGCCGTTTCTGAAGCTGCACAGGTTACCACCCGAGAGAATTTTATGCTTGAGTTGATGACTGAAGCAAGCTTGGATATGACAGGTATGTTTTGCAAACCAAAATTTCCTCTGTTGTTTCCCTGTTTCCTCCTTTGAAATTCTTGTGCTGTCACCAAATAGGTTCCTTTCTAGACACTGCTGCCGAGGACCAACGGGTAGACACAAGGACAAATCTCCTTATTAATCTTTCACTTGAACATGGTTCTCTTTTCTGGACTACTCCAGAACGCACCCGACAAATTGTCAGATTCCAGGACCGCGCTTGTCAAGTTCGTGAGTTCCTTGATTTCTGTACAAGAACCTTGTCTCTAGTTAATAGTAGCATGTTTCCTCAGAACAAAATACCGGACACTCTTCCTGCTCTGATGGAGAAGTTTCGGGATGCCCCTCGTATCCATAATTTTGTGCGAGCTCAATTATCTGCTGGGGCAAAATTCGCCATGATCATGATACAGATCTGCTACCCGAAATTAGATCTGACGAAGGTTGTCACCAAGTGTCTGGCCAAGCAGTCGAAGCGAAAGAGGAACATCGATAAAATCAACGACACTGTAACTCCTGTAGCCGAAGAAATGATGGACGAACTTCTTCGATGGACTCAGAGTTCTTTGTAAAAGGTAGCTATGCTGAACATACGACTGGTGCTGCAAACAACAAAGGTGTAACCATAGATGATATATTAGGTAGCAACTGAGTTGTACTATATTGCGGGAATTCATATATATTTTTTGTGTCGAATTTATCTTGATGATGAAGTTGTCTATATTGTAAAGTATAATCTATTTTGAAAAGCCCCCGAGCCTTTGGCCGGAGCTCAAGCTATTTTTACGTCTCGATGAATTTACTATTTTGCGAGAAGATATATATATTTGTTGCTACGGGTTATGAGCCCCCGAGCCTGTCGACGAAAAAAGATGTATCTCACCAATATCTTTTACTATATTGCAGCACCGTGAGCCCGCCTCATTAAAAACCTTTCAGCCCCACTCGGTGCCCTGAAAGGAAAAGAGTGTGTCTGAAAACTCACAGGCATTTCAGTACATTGTATTTTTACAAGGAGGACTATATTTCGACTCTAGGCGTAAAAACGTCTTAACTGCGCCACATTCCAGGGGTTTTTCTCGGGAGCCCCCGTCTTCTTGTCCTTTATCTTGTACGCTCCTCCTTCGATTACTTCTGTAATGATGTAAGGGCCAAGCCATGGCGACTCGAGTTTTTCATTTTGTTTTGATTGAGTCGTAGAACTAAGTCTCCAACTTGAAAGGATCTTGGCCGCAAACGTCGACTGTGGTAATTTTTCAAGTCTTGCTGGTACTTGGTGACCCGTGATAATACTTCATCTCGAGCTTCGTCAAGTGCGTCGACATCGTCTGATAATGCTTTTCTGGAAGTTTCTTCATCGTATTCCGTGACTCTTGGAGAATCATGCTCTATTTCTATCGGTAGTACTGCCTCGGCTCCATGGACCAGAAAAAACGGGGTCTCCTGTGTCGTTGTATTTGGTGTTGTTCGAATACTCCATAATACACTCGGAAACTCTTCTGGCCAAGTATGTCGAGCTTTTCAGTGGTCCTAACAAGCGCTTCTTGATACCGTTGGATGATACCATTGGCTTTCTCGACTTGACCATTGGTCCGGGTGCCCAACCGCGAAGTGCAATTTGATGCCTACCTACAGTATGCCTTGAATTCCTTGGATGTAAAATTACTGCCATTGTCTGTGACGATGCTATGACGTACTCCAAACCGAAAGACAATGCTTTTCACGAACTTTATTGCCGATACTGCGTCTTGTGAGTTTATCGGCTTTGTTTCTATCCACTTGGTGAATTTGTCGACGGCGACGAGCATATACTCGTATCCTCCTAGCGAGGCTCTGTGTAACTTTCCTACCATATCGAGGCCCCATTGAGCAAAGGGCCAAGACAACGGTATTGGCATCAACTCCGCTGCCGGAGAATGAGGCTTCGCGGCAAATCTTTGGCACGCGTCACAAGTTCGTACTATCTCCTTCGCATCCTCGATTGCTGTCAACCAATAAAATCCAGCTCAAAACCTTGGCCGCGATAGCTCGGCTTGCGTGATGACCACATATTCCCTCGTGTACGTCCAATTATCCTTCCTTCTTCGGGTGTGACCTTTGTAACACACCTGAAATACTTCGCTTACCTCCTTTGACCACCGTAAAAGCTTTGGATCGTCTAATAACTCGCCTTGCTTCAACTGGGTCGTCGGGTATTTCTTTCCTTAAGATGTATGATATGTACGCTTGCATCCATGGAACCTGCACCATCATCACTAGCTCATGTTCCTCTTCTTATTCTAGTGCTTCTTTAGGAGCCGTCGAGGTTTTCTCATCCTTCTGCTTCTTCTGTGCCTTCTTCGGCTTTGTAGACCTCTCAGTTATCTCTTTCCAGAACACACCTGGTGGAATTGCGAGGCACTGCGACCCGATGTTTGCAAGAACATCGGCTTCATCGTTGCTCAGCCTGCTAATGTGATTTACTTCGCATCCATCGAATAGCTTCTCTAGCTCGTTGTACATTTCTTTGTATGCCACCATGCTATCATTGACTGCATCACATTGGTTCATGACTTGCTGAGCCACCAATTATGAAACGCCAAATATTTTTAGTCGAGTTGCACCACAAGCCTTCGCCATCTTCATCCCGTGTATAAGAGCTTCGTATTCTGCCTCATTGTTAGACGCGTTTGGGAACGTCATCCGTAAGACATACTTTAATTTGTCGCCTTCAGGTGATATGAGTATTACGCCTGCTCCAGCTCCCTCTAATCTCTTGGACCCGTCAAAGTTCTCGATAAATCCGAGGGTCCTGTATTTTGTAGCTCCATCCACTCTGTGATGAAATCTGGCAGAATTTGCGACTTTATTGCTTTTCTTTTTTCATACGTGATGTCCCGAGGGGAAAGTTCTATTCCCCAAAGGGAGACACGACCTATAGCTTCTGGATTGTTTAGTATGTTGGATAGAGGCGCCTCGTTGACCACTATTATCGGATGCGCCGAAAAATAGTGCCGCAATTTTCTTGCGGTTGTAAACACTCCATGTGCTAACTTCTGGTACTGCGGTACCGCTGTTTTGAAGGCGATAAAACTTCACTGATGAAATATACCGGCCTCTGCACTCCATGGAGTTTTCCTTCCTCTTCTCCTTCGACAACAAGTGTCGTGCTGACCACCTGAGGTGTGGTTGCAATATATAACAGGAGGGGTTCCTTCTCTTTAGGCGCCACCAAGATTGGTGGTGTCGAAATTGTGCGCTTGAGATCCTCGAAAGCTCTATCTGCCTCTTCGTTCCACTGGAACTTCTCTCCTTGCTTGATTAAAGCGTAGAACGGTAACGAATCTGCTTAAAGCAGCGACTCGTCTAGTTAACTGATGTATTTCTTTCAGCTTTGTTGGCTTCCTCATTGTTACGATAGCTTGAATTTTTTCTGGATTAGCTTCAATCCCTCTTGCTGAGACTAGGAACCCGAGAAGTTATCCTGCAGGGACGCCGAAAGAACATTTCGTCGGATTCAGTTTGAGACAAAACTTGTCGAGATTGTCGAAAGTTTCTTTCAAGTCCTCGATCAGTGTTGTCCCCTTTTTTGACGTTATGACGACATCGTCAATGTACACTTGTACGTTTTTCCCAATCAGTGTTGCTAAGCACTTCTGCATCATCCGCTGATATGTTGCTCCCGCGTTTTTCAGACCAAAGGGCATTGTTCTGTAGCAAAACACGCCGTAAGGTGTAATGAACGCTGTTTTGAACTCATCCTCTTCTTTCAACCTGATCTGGTTATAACCAGAGTATGCGTCCAGAAAGGAAAGACGTTCACATCTTGCCGTGGAGTCGATAATTTGATCGATCCTCGGGAGGGGAAAGTGATCCTTTGGACAGTGCTTGTTGAGACACGTAAAGTCGACACACATGCGAAGGACTTTAGTGTTTTTCTTCGGGACCACCTGGGTTTGCTACCCACGTGGCCTCTGTGCTTCTTTAATAAAACCAGCTTCTCTGAGTCGATCAATCTCACATAGCTTTGCGGTTTGGTTCAAAAGCCGCAAAGGTTGTTTAATTGGTCTCGCTATTGGATCCAAGTTGAGGTGGTGCTCGGCAAGTTCCTGGGTACTCCTGCATGTCAGCTGGACACCATGCGAAGATTTTCCAGTGCTCACGGGGAAACTCAACGAGCGCGCTTTCCTATGCGAGGTCCATGTCTGTCGCAATGGACGTCGTTTTCTTTGGATCTGTCGAGTGCTGCACCTCCTTGGAATCTTTCGCAGTGTTAAAGGTTGGTTCTTTGTTAGGCCTCCCTACATCTGGCAACACATCATAATCAGTCGTGAGCCTTGACGCCATGTATTCTGCTTGCATCCCGAAAGTTTCTGACAGTCGATGAAAATCTTTGTCACATTTATCGGCTAACACAAAACTTTCTTTGACTGTAATTGGTCCTTTAGGTCCAGGCATCCTCCACAACAGGTACGTGTAGTGCGGTACCGCCATAAACCTAGCATACGCTGGTCGTTGCATGATATTGCGACGGGAAATCCACGACTTCAAACTCCAGTCTTTCTATTCTGTAATTTTCTCGGGTCCCAAACTGAACATCGAGATTGATCTTCCCCAATGGATAACTTGGCTTCTCTGGTGTGATACCATGGAAACGTGTGTCGGTTGGTTTCAGATTTGCTAGAGATATGTTCATCTTCCTTAGTGTATCTGTGTACATAAGGTTTAGACTGCTGCCTCCGTCTATGAATACTCGAGATACATCGAATCCTGCAATTACTGCTGGTAAGATAAGTGCCGATCCCAGTCGAGGAACTTGCTGCGGGTGATTCGCTATTGTGAAGCCAATGTCCTGCCCTGACCAATTTAGGTACTCAATCGTTGGTGGAGACATCTTCTCTGCCATGAACATTTGTCGCGAGATTACTTTCTAACCTCTATTGGACGGCCTACCCTTCTAAATCATCGAGACCGCGCCATTGGAGTTGGGATCAACGTATGGAGGTGGTTGTGGTGCTGCCGCTATTCTGAGCTGGTGCCGATTTTCGTCCGTAATTGCGGGAGGAGGTGGCAAGTGGATCTCACTCCTGGGGCCTTGAGGATTTCTATTTGTCGCTGAGCATTGGCTTGCCCTGCAAACCTTAGCATTGCCTGAAAATTTCGATCTTCTGCAGATGTCTGACTGTCTCTTCCCATTCTTGTCGAGATAGAAATGCATCGACACACCGTTCATCATATCCTCGGGAGACACGAAAGGTCTCTGGAACCTTGGCCCACTATTTTGCCTGTTATTTCGGGAGTCATCTCTATTATCGCCTCGCTGCTCGCTGCTCCTTTGATAGTCATCTCTATTGCCTCCTCCATTGTTTCCTCGAAAACCAGCCGATATTTGGCCAGGAGCGTCATAGCTCGAGTACTGCCGAGGAAATCGTCGTCTATTTTGGAAATTTCGGGTCCTCTTCAGCGACGTCGCTTATTGTGGACATATCTTCTCCATCCCCACCTGTTTGCTATCTCCATCAATGCTGATCTTGTTTTGGGTTGGTTCTCCCCAAGTCTTCGACAAAATCTCCTCGTCGGATTCCTGCTACAAACGCATCTATCGCTCTCTCGTCAGATATGTTCTCTGTCGAGTTTTTAATGATGTTCCACCTTTGGATGTACTTTCTCATTGATTCATCCTGCTTTTGTCGACACGCTCTCAACTCTTCTAATGATGCGGGTTTTTTGCAGGTGGATCGAAAGTTCTTGATGAACACATCCTCGAAACTGTTCCAGTGTCGATGGAACCGGAGGAAGCTTCTTTATCCAAGACCGCGCGCTCCTTAGATGTACTTGGATGCTCTGCATGGCTTTTGCTCTGGTTCCTCTATCACCGTCTCGAGATAATCAATTAGCCAATCCTCTGGATCTTGCAGGCCGTCGAACTTTTTGAAGTTATCGGGTAATTTAAACCCTGAGGGAACTTGAGTTTTCCGGACCCTCCTTGTAAAGCAAGGCAGCCCACACATATCCTCGTCATCTATCTCTGGGGAATGCCAATGTTCCCTTCTATTTTGTCGTGCTCTATCCACCCTTGCCTGTGCTGCTGTGTCTCTTGCTCCACTTGTTATCTCGGGACCTGGTGCTGCTGCAGTAGGTCATGGACTATTTTGCCTTGCTGATCCTTCGGGGGGCGAATTTATAAACGCCGTTTTCATGGCTCCAACTCCTGCCATAGCCATGTTGTATAATGCTTCCCTTGGATCTCCAGGAGGTGGCTTGGATGCGAGGATGAACGCTTGCGTCGCCATGTATCTAGCTTCTGGTGTCTTAGGGATGATATTCCCCCTCGTGTCTATCGACATAAAGGACATGTCGAGGTTTTGAACCACATTCTCCCTATCTACCTCAGGTATATTTTGCAGCCGCGATCTCGCTCTATTTCGAGCTGCTTTGCGACTATCTCCCGAAGTACCAGAATGTTGACTCAAGTTAGCTCTTCGCCTGCTTGACGCAGAGGCTGCTTCCTGCCTTCTATCCAACTCGATTTTCTGCTTCTCGAGCTCCCGCCTGGTGCGTGCAAGCCTATATTGATATGCTTGTAACTCCTCAGGTGTCGCCGTTACGGTCATTGGCTCTGTACCATTAATAGCTCTTGCAACTCGATCCCATACTTCCTGTGGAAATCGCACCATCTCTCGTGTTTCTAGTCCGATATATTTTGTTCCTAGACCTCTTGTGAGATCTGCTGGATCGACGCACGGATTTCCCGCCTCGTCGAAGTTCTCCGATGTCTCCTCCTATGGGCGACTCGGATCTCCAATGGCATAAATCTGGTGATATTTTGAATACTGAGCCTCGCTGGGTTTGGTGACACCATCGTAGAGATTGGTGAAGACCTCTCCAACAATAGTGGATCTGTCGATGAAGTTGAAGCTGTCGACGCTCGAGTCATCGCTTATATCGGTCCGAGATGACTCGAAGGATATGTCGTTGAAGATCTTGGCGAGTTTTTCGCTTGCCTTGGTGCGATGAAGCGTGGCGATGAAGTCTCCTCGTCGCTGACTCGATTGACGATGTTGAACTTGAAAAATCGGGATCGACCTGATAATCCCGACGAGATCGGAATTTCGAGACGATACGCTCCTTCTTTCTCGACGCGAAAGTGGAACCTTCCAAACGTCATCTCTATAGGCTCCTCCAGATACGCATATGCATCCAAACGGGAGGGCGGGTGAGGAACAAAATCGACTAGACCAGTTTCGATCTGTTTACCTCTGTCCATCGCGTTGCTTGCAGTTGACGAAGTCGACGATCTTGAGTGTGCCATCGATATCAGATCCTTGACGCCTCTAATCCCCACAGACGGCGCCAATTTACAAGGGATTAACTTATCAATGCCTACAAGTTGTAGACTAGGGTTTTAGTCAGAAGTAGAGGGCAAGTAGATCTCGAAGGTTTCGTGAAAAGTGCTCGACGATGTGAAAACTAGGGTTTCGTGAGACAATGATTCGATACTTTCTTTGTCCCTCGACTCCCCTTATAGGAGGCGGAGCCGAGGGATTCGTAATACACAAGTTACAGAGTCCGGGAGGGTTTCCAACCCATCCCGCTAGATTACAAGTATTATTTCCTAATACAACTCTAGCTTTCCTTAACAATAATTTGGGCTTCCGATTCTTCTTATTTTTCGAGTCGTGGGCCTTCAGTAAACCCCGGGTACCATCTTCGGCAGGCCCATTGGGGATGCCTATGTCAGTCGCCATCATCAACGCTCGTCTCCCCGAGTCCGTGGCAGGTTCTTCGGGTCCGATGGCGGGTCAAGCTCTTCGTTGCGGTGCAGGATTTGCCCTGCTGCTTCTTCGACTTCACCTCCTCTGCAGATTTCCCCGGATCCAAGCACCAAGGTGGTGACAAGCAGGCCAATCGGCATGGTGGGTGGGATGCGGAAGTGGCACCGGAGCTTTTATGAAGCGATCTTTTCGAGCATCACATCGGCGGCGAATTTGCTTGCCGTTATCTACTCCAGTGATCCTTGGCGATGTTTCAACCTCCATCGGAGGCCCTCTCGGAGATTAGAGGTCGCGTTCTTCGTCGACTTCGAAGCAAGTGGTGCCGTCCCCGCCTTGGAGTCTGAGGGTGGCTCTCTGGTCTCTTGCTCGCCGGTGGGGAAAGAGAAGGACCTGATTGCACTCTTCTTTTTCTTAGTGAGGTCTTTTCTGCTTTTACCAGGGACCTATGTGTTATTTTTCTATTTCATGGGGTGCTTTGTAACTTATTGTACACCCACCGCTTGGTATTAATGATGCTTCTACGCCCTTCGGGGCGCTCCGTGTTTCAAAAAAAAATGTTGATCTAAAACTAAGTATGTGTACCTTTAATTTTTGTTCCGTGACATGGATATCGCCTTTGCGAGACATAGAAAAAAACATGGGATGCACATGGCTTCTTTTTTTTTTTTGAGAGAAGATAATATATTCAAACTAAAAAGGAAATACAAAGATGACACGCGCACACAGTCTGGAAACATCCCGACCACCTGTCCTGGAAAAAGAGCAAACAAGACCCTGGAGAAGAAGAAAATAACAAAGAAACCCTTTAGGATCCAGCTGCACAACCGTCGCATCACTTGCCGCATCTAGCCTCCAGCGCCGCCGAAACTTCGCCGGAGAAGAAGAAGATGAGGCCAATCCACAGCCAACACCAAACGGGGCTTGATAGCAGCTATCTGCGTTGAGGCACCGCATGGGACATCCAGCATCGCCAGAATCGAAAACAGTGGAAGAACATCGGTGGGGAAAAGATCCCCAAGCCACCGTTGGCTCGTCGTCGCTGCCTCCGGGCCAAGCCAGAGGGAGAGACGAAGACACCAGCTTCCATCCGCTGACCCCCACCAGGCCAGATCTTCGAGAACACCAGAACTGAGCAAGCTCCTGGAACCAGCCTCACAAGCTTCACGGAGACGAGGGAGCCGTCGTCGCCGTAGCAGGGAAGAAGCCGGAGGACAAAAGTCCAAACCGTGGTCGCCGCCTCCGCCTCGCCGACCACAGTTAGACACCTCAACGCCATCGATTCCTCGCCGCCCCCACACGGAAGAGCACCGAGAAGAGAAGAACCGAGACGACCTTATTCGCCGACGCGCCGCCGTCGTCCCCATCCGAGCCGCGGCGCCTGACACCGAACTCCTACTATCTACACGCCGAGACAAAAGCACCGGGGTTCCCCCACCCTCCCGCCGCCGAAGCGGCCGACGGAGGAGGAGGGAACCGCCGGGCTTAGCTGCGACGGAGCGAGGAACTGGACTCTCCGCCCTGGTCGCCTTCCTTATCGCCTACAGACGAAGGGATAAGAGAGAGCGAGCATTTACATACGGAGTAGAAAAAAACATGGGATGCACATGGCTTCGCTGGAGGAGATTGGAGGGAGTACCGCCTCCGGTCACTTCTCCTCCTGCGCCACGGACCCTTTGTTGATCCCCACCATGAAGTGGAGTAGTCCACTCCATGTACCATGGGTTTGTGGACTATGGTGTTAGCTTCACCATATCTCTATGACTCTATGAACTTCGATGTCTATAGATCGTATGACCTAACCTACATGACTACCGCTGAGTACATGTATTTATGAGCGCTGTGTCTTTGTTTATGAGATGATTTGTCTTCTGAAACCATGCAAGTCGTAAACAAAAGGTCGTTCTTTTTCATACTTGCAACTCCTCTTTTACTTTACCTTTTGTTTACTTTTCTTCGCTTGTTACTTTACATGTTGTTTTACTCTCAGTGTTGGTGAAGTGCAAAGAAGGATATATAAGAGCATCTCCACCGGTGCCGTCGATTGACTGTATGCATTGGGGCTGAAAGAATTGTCCTTTTTGTTTAGCAGGAGATCTACAAGGGGCATATTGATTTGACATGCATTTTTTGGCATGGCAGGAACAAACAATGATATCAATGTGCTGCAGCGCTCTCCGGTGTTTGCCAGGCTAGCTAAGGGACAAGCTCCTACCGTGAACTTTGAGATCAACGGCCACGCATACAACAAGGGGTACTATCTAGCTGATGGTATCTACCCGACGTATGCTATATTTGTGAAGACAATTCCCTCTCCATCGAACGAGATGAAAGCCTATTTTGCAACATGCCAGGAAGCAGCACGCAAGGATGTTGAGCATGCTTTTAGGGTGCTTCAGCAGCGTTTCGCCATTGTCAGGTACTCTGCTCTCACTTGGTCTGAGGCACAGATGTGGGAGGTGATGAACGCATGTGTGATCATCATCCATTTGATTATCAAGGGCCACTAGCTGAGGTAGAGCATGTACCCCAAGAAGTCGGTGCTTTTCTTCATACGCACAATGAAATTCGAGATGCAGGTGTCCATGCACAGCTGAAGGGGGATTTAGTTGCACATTTATGGGCAAGGAGTGATTTTATTTCTATTTGTTTGCCTCTATGAATAATTTAAGTACTATTTGTTTGTTGGGTTGTATGAATAATTGAAGTACTATTTATTTGATTGATTGTATGAATAATTTAATTATATTTGTTTGATTGATTGTATGAATAATTTAAATCTATTTGTGTGATTGTATGAATAAAATGTGATTGATATGTTATTTCAAAATATTGTAAAAAGAAAAGAAAAATTGGGAGCCGCCGTTTTGGAAGGCGTCGGTGTGTGAGCAGCCTCCCAAATGGAGGATGCACTGCCGGCGCCCCCCAAATGGAGGTGCCGGCGCTTATTTGGGGGCTACCGGTGGAGATGCTCTAAGTGGATAAGTGACATATATAGCTGAAGAGAATAGATGTCTTGCATACTGCTCCTGCGGTCTAATACTCTAATCTCGCATTGAAATATCCTACAAAACTGCCATGTGCATTTGGGGTTTGCTAAGACTTCTCTTTCATTTCTATTCAGGACCTCTTTGCTTTACCCCTCTACTCTTCATGTGAGTTTTCTTGGAGTGTTCATCTTTCTTCGGAAAGGTCATGGATAACAGGTCTACTTCAAGCCAACGCCATGGATCAAATCGTGCAATTTTCACTTATCTTTACAAGAAGCATATACAGACGAAGCTTACTACCTAACTACTGAGAAAGACAATTGTGCAAAAACATGTCCATCTGCTCCAGTACTATGGTAGTCGTAGTTACCGTGTTCTGCTGCCAGCCTCCATGGAATCTAATGCTCGGGCAGAGGTTCTCATCTCCATGCCCACAGCAAAAGGGACTATGGACAAGTCACGCGGCAGTGGTTGATGGCGATCTGTTGGCTGTACCTGGCTCTCGACTTCTGGGTTAAGAATGAGGTGATGGTATGCATGAGGCCAGTGTCCTGAAACACAACAGGTAACATGTCAATGTAGAGAATTTTGATGATGCTAGTCCCAAAGATGGCTTCAATTTTCGGTTTGATTCATGATTCTGCCTGTTGGTTTTGGCCATTAGGCTGATTTTCAGAACATGCCCAGCTAGCGAACGCCCAGTAGACAAACAATAACAACGAAAATAGCCCTTACTTTCAGAACGTCTACTAAAACAATGATTATTTTGCCCAGTATCGAGCTCAAAGGAATAGAGATGCTTCTGTATGCACACTCACTTTAGTTGTATACTATGTTGCTAAAAAAACTTCAGTTATGTATGAACATTCACTTCAGTGACATGCTGCTAAAAAAAAATTCTCTTTTCGAGGGATGCTGCTAAACAATTTCAGTTATATATGCAGCAGCAATTCAGAATCAACATACCATGTTCACCAGAGGGGGACGGGAAGAACTGCAGGTAGCAAAACGAAGAAACCACCAAACCTGCAGAGATATACACACACACCCACAGGTGAGTCTGACAGAATGATGAGGTACTGATGTATTTTTCACAGGTTGAATTCTTTGCACCTACCGAGAATTCCACCAGCGAACACGTCCTGCCAGTGGTGCCAGTAGTCGTCAACCCGCGACACGCCGACCATGGCTGCGAGCAGCAGCGGCATGATGACGATGCAGAGCTTGGCGATGTGGCCACGCTGGTCGAACACCCTGATCTTGCCGGCAAGGTACCACGACAGGAAGCCTAGCCCCGCGAAGGACCCTGCATTGCATGCCACATGAACATGAGAAATCTATGAGACTGAATGTACAGTACTTGGCAAGTATGTGAAGGTAGACAGATAAATAGTTCATGAGGTTGCATACACCAACAAGTTCACATAGTTTTCAGAGTTGCAGATGGTGGTTGTTGCTTACATGAAGTGTGGCCACTTGGGAAGCTCTTGTGCCCTTCTTTGATGACGCCGGCATCTCCGTGGCATATGACTTGTCCAGTTATGTTGTTGTAATTCTGAGTGGATAAAGCATCGAGTTCATTATGGCAGTTCTTGATAAAAGCTCTGAAGAAGCAATGTGCAATGAACAACTCACCGGCACTCCGTTAGGAAAGCACCGCCAGTAGAAGTTTGGGCGAGGCCGGCCAACACCGTCCTTGATCGCGTCCGTGAGGACGCCGGTGATCAGCACGGAGAACAGCAAACCTATTAATTTCACCAAAGGATTGATTTTGATTACATTTTTCTAAGCCGATAAAAGTGAAAAGAGCAGTAATCTGAATAAAATGACACAGTGCAGGGATAACCTGCCTAGTATGGCGTGATGCAGGTCGTAGGTATTCCTCCTCTTCACATAGATCCCGGCGAAGATGAGCATCGGCACAAGGACCGCCAGTATCTGCATCCATCCGTCAGCCGCCGCCGACGGCGAGCAAGGTTCGATCAATCGAGCGTTAAAAGAAAGAATGTGCAGGATCTGGAGCAACATTGAAGGTAGGTGGGCGTACCGGGACGGCCCAGACGGGCACGGTGTTGTCCTTGAGCGGGTAGAGGAGGGAGTCGAGCATGTCCTTGCCGACGAACCGGTGGAAGGGCTCGATGAGGTTGAGCCCGACGTCGATGGCGCCGAGGAGGACCAGCACGATCCAGTCGAGCATGTGCAGCCTCGCCACTTTGCCCCCGTGGGTCCTCAGGTACGGGGGCGGCGGGCCAAGACGGGCAGCCGCCGCCGGTGCCGGTGCCGGCATCTCCTCCGCCTGCGGCAAAAGAGGGGATTTCAGGCGACCGTCCGGCGTGCCGAATGATTCCCAGAAAAGTTCGTGGTCTCGATGCATAATTTCTTGGACGTGGCGAGACAAATGCCAGTACATGACATGACAGGGGCGATGACGACATATAATACTGTATCAGGTCAGGAGCGAACGAGCGAGCGACTCACAGAAGATGAGATTCCGCTTGCAGCGCGCAGAAGTCAACGGCGGCCTGAGCGACGATCGACGACGAGCTCCTCCGCCGCTGTTCTGCTCCCCTGCACGACTCCGGCGAGAGCTGGGGCACCAACGGACGAAGACGAAGATGTGTTCAGCTCCCTCTCTCAAGGACCAGCTGCCTCAGTTTCAACTTTCTTTGCGCGGCTGATCCTGACGCCGAACGCCGTCGACTTGAAGGGTGGAACCGGTCTGTGTCTCGAATTGAACGCCGACTGCTTCCTCGCATCTTCTTCTGTATGTGTTTGCAGTTTTTATTTCTAGCGTTGAACTGGTGGCCAACTGGGGGAGGCTGACTGACGAGGGGAAGGTGTTCCGTGGAGGATCATGCTTCAAGCTTTCAACTCGTCAGAATCGAACGCGTTTGTTGAATGCTCGGTGTGATCATCAGATGAGGAAGTAAAGTTTCTCTGTGGTACACCAGATGGCAGATGCAACCCGTCAGCAAGCAATATAAATGTGTTTTCTGTTGGACACACGCTTTTCATTTGTTTAAAGATTTCTTTTGTTGACACTTCAAGGCGAAGTATGCACAACATAAGTTGAGCCTGTAACTAATGGAAGTATCTAAGGCTTTTCAGAATTGGTTGTATCTTAACGCGCTATCTTAGGTAGTGGTGTATGTTAAGAGATAATAGCTTTAATGCATTGTATGATTTGGAGCAGCCCGGAACTCACTAGGAGAAGAAGTCGTTGTTGCAAAAAATAGGTTCTCTGGTGGACATACGCATGCCATGACCTCGGTCACATTCATGACATACACATGAAGTTAGCTGCTCACGAGTATGGTCTTGGCGTGAACATTGTACACGACCGATAACCATGTCCATGTAAGGTGTCGTCTTCGATGACAACGTCTACAAACAGAAAAGTGTCGCGGACCGTGGACCATCCGGTGCAATACCGCATTGGAAGATCATCAGCATCGCCGAAGCTCACATTCCCCTCCCTTGTGTTGACCTCCCATGTGGCATCCTTAGGAGGATTATTTGCACCCCGTTTGTCTAAACCTATTAATTTAGAGCAGATGTTCACTCCGCTGCGATCTAAAGACCAAGGTTGTCGACCGCGAGAGAAGACATTGCACAGAAGCCACGCGAAAAGATGCCAACCAAACATGGATGATTACAGGTTGTCGCGTCGTCTTTTCTTTCATTAGCCACCACCCAACCGTGTTCTGCTTCTCCATCTGGCATCACGGTGTCGCTCTAGCGCGTCACTTCACCTCCATCCCAACGCGCATGAGGGCCCTAAAAGGATGAGATGCCGCTAGATGTGGTGAATATGCGTTTTAAAAAACAATTATGGATTTAGCTTGTAAGAATGCAGAATTAAACTAACACCTATTTTACAAGCACAAAATCTAAATAAGCTAGGCTCAACTAAGTGCACCAATGACAAGATAAACTAGACAAGATAGCACACGATATATATACCACACTTGATAAGCAAGATATAAGTATGTCAAGCACAATGGCTATCACAAGGAAGTAAACTCGGGTATAGAGATAATAGAGGTAGATGGAGACGAAGATGTATTATATGTTCCCTTACATGAATTAAGGTACATCATATTGGAGATATGCGGGTTACCATGAAGGTCTCCCGAATGTCACGAAGGGTCACCTTCTTCTCCAAGCCCTCTCACGAAGCCAAGTGCCATTTCCTTGTGGCTAGTTTTTCCTCCACTACGGAGATGGCAAGATCCACAACAACTTCACAAGCTCCACGAAGGAGAAGCCTTGGCATCTTCAATATATTCCACGAAGAGGTTACTGGAGCACCAACCGCCAAGCCAACTAGGAGATCACCCTCCAAAAGTAACAAGATCACGGTCTGTCACTCGAACATATCGTAAATGGAGAGCTCAACACAATTCAAGGATGCAAAGCAAGAACACCAAAGGAGTTCAAACCCTTCACACTCAAATCCCCAAAGCAACAAGTGATAGAGAGAATTAGAGAGGAAGAACAATGGTAGAGACCAACAAATGACTCCAAGTTCTAGATTCAATGGGTTACCCTCACTAAGAGGAGGAATTGATTGGAGGAGATTATAGATCTATATCTCATCTTCCAAATCCCTCGGAGAGATGCAAGAATCATAGGACGGAATGGATAGGAAGCAAGCTTAAGAGGGTCAACAATGGAGGTCAGTTTCGGGCTCAAGAAACCCTAGAAAACTATTGGGGAAGAAGCCTCATTTATGGGAAAACAAAACATGACTGTTTGGGCAAAAAACGAGCAGTCTAATCAAGATTGGTGTACAGGCCCGTGCATCGATTCTCACGCAGGTATGACTGGCGTATAGGCAAGTGGCGCCGGTTCCCACGCTGGAACGACCGGTGGTTACCAGTTCGGATGCTAGTTCACAACCAGTTTAGTGTTGTGGCCATCCTGGCAGCCACAAGTGTATAGGCCGGCGGGCATCGGGCATTCTGGTAGTGAAACTAGTTTGTTCGCTGGTTTTTCAGACTTAAAAAGGAACTTACAAAAATAGTGCTATCTTTGCGTTCGAACTCCGATTTTAGCAAACATGGGCTTTCTAAAAAGTTAAGAAGAAGCTCTATCTAATATAGACTATAAAACTCAATAAATGTTAAAATTTTAAATTAAAAATAAGGAGAGGTGTGAAACCTCCCTAAGCGAAGAATTGGTAAAACCTCCAGACTCGGAAAACTAATAATAGATGCATATGATTTCTATTTTCGATGAACTTGGGTTTGTTGAGAAGCTAGCAACAAGCTTAAGACCCTCACACAAAGAAACACGATGTGATCAAGTTACCCAACCAGAAGCTCTCTTGATAGTCAACCTAGCAAGGCCATACCTTTGCCTTGCGCATCTCACTTGATCTTGATGGCACCGCTTCAAGCTTCATTTTAGTCGGAATGCTTCACTTGATCATTGTTGCTTCGTAAGGACACATAAGTTGCTTCCCCATACACCACAATGGGATAGCTTCATTAAGCTTCACTTGATCATTGTTGCTTCGTAAGGACACATAATTTGCTCCCCCATATACCACAATGGGATAGCTTCATTAAGGCACATCTTCACATGTCATCCATTATCACCAAGTGGACGACAAGTTTCAAGCATATGATCTTCTCGAGATGTTTATCTTGAACTTTCCATTCTCAACTTTGATGATGATAACCACTAGATGTCATTCTCTCCCGGGCAATAAGAGATCTTACTTTTGATGCATGTCCATGGAAAGATACCTAATCGACATAGACAACATAAAGAGACACATATGATGGGTTAGGTCACAAGCATAATTGACAAAGATTACCATACCATGATCTTATGTGGTACATTTTATGCTTCATGAGTTGACCAACTTGAATTCAATCTTCACTCTTAATATTGGTCAACTTTCTATCTCATCATTCTATATCATAATATGCCTGAGGTACATAGAGAAGTCCTCATTTGATTACATGCTCTAAATCTTTGTCAACCATAACTCAACTCATGATACTATCATGGCACCGACTTAGAGCCATACATTCGAATTCTTCTCTTAAAATAAAACTCTCAAGATCTTGATCATATCATATTTTTCGCTTCATATTGATGATCTTACCAAAACTAAAGGTATATATTTATATTTATGACATCAAAACTTGGATCCAACACATTGAATACAATCACTACATATGGAGTATTCCTTTACATAAACTCAAAGAAAATATTAGTCATAGGGATTGTCATGAATTACCAAAACCACATATATGGGCAATGTACCCTTACAAGGCCATCACCGCGCAGCCCAGACCACCACACAACCCATCCCATGAGGATGGAAAAAGGAGTCACGCCGCCACCGTTGGTCATGGGCTTTGCCCGACGGTCGTCACCGATGGCGGCGAGGAAACAGATAGGTGGGAAGTCGGCGGTGGGATGTTGGGGTCAGCACCAATATCACTCGGTCCGTACAATGCGTGGGCAATTACGATGCAGGCAGGGAAAGGTTATGTTCCCCTCATATTTATTCTTAAATGTCCAAAGAAATGTTCATCATGATGTAATTCACGTCATGCAACAAATGTTTTGTGTGGTCTCGTAGTTAAAAAGTGCAAATCTAGCACGAATCTCAATGTTCGATGGATGACCAACGACAACGACTGAGCTTTATTTTCAAAAGCTTCCTTTGATAATGTGAAGTTGGAATAACACACCCGACGAAAGATTAAAACAAACAAGAGTAGTGTAGCTTCTTGATAACAATAAAAGATACCCAAAGGTCTTTATTCATAGGTTGTCATCTTCCTCACCTCACTTTTATTTCGCTCACTACTTGATATCCCCTTAGGTCCACACAACAACAAAAATTATATCCCCTTAGCGTGTGTGTTTCCAGTAAAAAAGAACTACATAACACCAAACTTGGACATTCTCAACCAATGAGAGATTTTCAAAGGCACTCAAGTTGCGACGACCTAAAATAGTGAAATACACTATGATTAGCAACCCGCCCTTGCAATACGTGATGCTAAACTTTTGCTTCTACACCAAAACATCAAGGATGAAGCCACAAGGACTAGCAGAAATGGAGGAAATCAGAAAACTGGCAAACAAAACAAATTCAACACTATGGACACTATCTTTGGTATGTAGGTTCTTAGGCTACTCAAATGATATTATACTTCCTTTGTTTTTTCTTATGAGGTGTATTTTCTTTTGAAAAGTCAATCTTGCTTTGACGATTACTTTAGAAAAAAATGCCAACATCTAATATACTAAATAAATAAATAATGAAAATATATCTAATGATTAGTCCAATGATTAATTTGGTACTATAAATGCAGATAATTGTTATTCTAAAAACTTGGTGAAAGATAGTCACATTTGATTTTTTTAAACAAATACACCTTATAAGAAAAAACGGAGAGATAGTTTACCTTCATTTAGCTTTGACCTTTCTACAACTATTCCTACACTTAGGGCATGTGGAGTACAATACATGTGCTTAGGGGCAGACGCTAGGATTAGTATCCCGGGTTATCGACAGTTAGAGCATGTACAACGCCCAACGCTTACACGGGCGCTTAATTTTTTTGAGTTTAGAGCGATGCTGAAAAACTAACTGGAAACCCCATTAAAACGGACGAAACGTCTGGGATTTATTTCCTAGCGCCTGCGTAAGCGTCGGCGTTAAAGCCGGAAACAAATCCTAGCGCCGGACAAAAGAGTCCACGGCTTATCTATAATATCTATAAAGTTCATCCCCACTAAAACGCATTTAATGTTTGCAAGCTGAAATCTGGTGAAGCCACATCACCCTAATAAATTTCATCCATCCGATTGCAATCCTACGTTACAGACTACACTTTGGCCCACGTCCAGCCCAATCCTCCGTCAGGCCACTTCTCTCCTCCATTCTCACGGGATGAACCAGGCAGATAAAAAAAGAATGTGATGGACCAGCCGAGCACTATTGGTCTTCTCCATTACATTCACATACACCGAACGGATCTCGCCCCACCGCCTAGCACCATTAACGCCTCCCACTCCCTCTTCACCATCAATCTCGCGATGCACGCCTTCTCTTCCTCTCCCCAGCGATCTTCATGAGAAACGGAAATTGATGGCGGCAGACGTCGAGTTCGCGCAGATTTCCCCTATTTAAGCTCTCACTTCCACCTTCACCATCTCATCTTCCTCAAGTACAGGTGAGTTCTGGCGTTGCCGCTGGTGAGGTACTCTTCTGTTTCTTTCCTCCGTTGGCACTAGCACATCAGATGATTCACTGAATTTACTTTCTCAGGTAGACAACGTCTTGAACAACGAAGCAGTTGTTCTCGGTCCTTCGTCGTTGCATACCATACTGACAGCTCCAAAAAAAAATTCATGTGCTTAAGCTTTTATGTTTCATCAGATTAGTTTCCGTTTAAGACCTGGAATTACCATGGCTTTATCAGCAATAGTGCATCAGTAGCATGTGGGATTTAGCATGATTAGAGTCTAAATTAGAGCTACAGAAATAAGGACATCCAGCTCCTTTCTATTTTTTGTTTTGTTCATCCAAATCCCCTCATGTTAGATAAGTATACTGGAGAAACGTGCTTTCTGAATCTAATTTATTTATATCCTTTCTTTATCAGTTTTATCTCTAATTTTCGATTTTTGTTTGCTTCACCCAACTTCCTACAGGTACATGATTTCATAATAGTGGACTTTTTAATTCCTCAGCTGCTGAACCACTTGGACACAGAAACAGCCGGTGCTGGTCCTTCCCTGCTGAATATGCCCACATTCATGGAGTCCTGCTGGTACATATTCTTTCCATACGCTGTTTCCTTTGCTTTTTAAAAACTTTATCTAAACAATCAAGTGTTAGATTTATACCTACAGAACATGGTTTCTTCATCCATCTTTTCATCTAAATCTGTCAAGGGTGTATGCATCTCATGGCTAGGAAAATTAATAATCATTGAAATATATTATCTTCCTGTGCTAGCTTGCATTTTTTTAAAGAAGGATATCAGGCTCTCAGATCACATCTTTGATCATATTCTACAGTACAATACCATAGGTTTGCAATACTCAAGTGTTCTCTTATTCTTCCTTCTCATTGTTGTTCTAAAAAAATCCGTGAGATTGTACACGCATGCCATGTGAATACCTAAAGTAACAAATTGAATAGTTACTACTTTCGCTATTGTCAGTTTCTACACATTCATTACACAAATAATAATTATTAAAACACTTTCATACAGATTTTTTTTCAAGACTGCACAACACCTATATAACATCACCCCAAAGATTGCGCCCCTACAAATTCATCATCATTTTTTGCAGACTTCTTTCTATTTGAAATACATCGACAATCCACAGGAAGGCAACAATATGGGTACTACATCAAGTTTTATTTGATTTTTCAGCTTCACGGGCTTACCTTATTTAACACTACACAACCATTTTCTGCAGGATTCAAGCTGATGCACCAAACAATTACTCTGCCACCCTCATCAGCTCATTCAGCCAGAGAAACTCACAACAAGTATATAGAAGCAATTTCAGAGATGAAGAATAATGCAAAACTGCCTATGTATCACTTTCAAAAGCACTATTCCACGCAAACACAACACCACAAAGCTTCCTGAGAAACACCCATTCAAGGTTGCCAAATACATGTTCGAGTACATGAAGAAAGAAACCCTCTATGTCCATATTGTCCTCCACGAAGAAGTCCCCCACCCGAAAACCTCTAAATAAACCCACCATGTATCATGCTACTTACATTCAATGAATATTTTGTAACGATATAATTATCAAATAGAATTAACAATAACTATTTCCTTTTTGTGTTCTCATATTATATCATTTGTTTTCTTCCTTCATTTTATTTTGTTTTCAAAAGTGACCTTTTAAACCAAATATCATCCAAATATATTTCAATTAATTTCCGCAGCAACGCGTGGGGTATCATCTAGTTGTTGCAACGACTTGGTCCGACTTTCCTGCCGCTAGCCAATTTACATCTAATCGTCTAACACAACTCTTCGCATCGACGCTAGAATTTAGACGATGTTGACCAGGATCGTGTTAAACAACGTGATATGTGTTATGGTTAGAGATAGATAGAGTCAAGTTGTTAGGAGTTTGTTTTCTAAACAACTTGGGCTTCACGTTGTAATCCATCGGACCCAGATGAGGATCATGATGGCTCCTTCTTTCTCTCATCTCTCGTTGTAACCTCTCGATGTAATCTCTCGGGCCTTGCCCCTATATATTAACACGCAGCCGATGGGAGGCCAACCATCGTTAAACCAAACTTTCATATGGTATCAGAGCCATTTCTTCCCAAACACATCTAGCCAAAATTCATGTGCCTCGCTCCTCCCACCGCTGCCATGGTGAATCCTTTCTCCGGCATCAGCGTGAGCGAAAAATTAACAAGGAAGAACTACCTCCTATGGCAGTCCCTTGTGCTGCCTCCCATCCGTGGCGCTCGGAGGATGAATTTCCTCAACGAGAAGGCCGAGCCACCGCCAGAGTCCATCACCGTCGAGAAGGACGGCAAGACCACCAAGGAGGAAAACCCCGTGTACTATATGTGGGTAGAGGCGGACCAGCAGGTACTGTCTTTTATTTTGAGCACTCTGTCGCCTGATGTTGCTGTTGCTACTATTGGCATGGACACGGCGGCTGAAGTATGGGCAGCGATCAAAACCATGTTTGCTGCCCAATCGAAGACGCGGGTGTCAAACCTGCGCGTTGCCCTCGCCAGGACAAAGAAGGAGGGCAACATGACGACGACGCAATACTTCACCACGATGAAGGGCTTCGCCGATGAGCTCGCAGTTGCGGGTCGAACGATCGACGAGGATGAGCTCGTTGAGTATCTCCTCGCCGGTCTTGATGATACCTACAATCCCCTCTTCGCCGCCATCGGGATAAACGGTGCGGAGGATCTCACCGTGGGCGAGCTTTACGCCCAAGTCTGCGCCTACGACAACCGCCTCAACCTTCTCGGAGATGACTCCGGTGGAGGCTCCTCCGCCAACCTCGCCGCGCGTGGACGCGGCAACAGCCGTGGTGGACGCGGAAACCGTGGTGGACGACGCGGTGGCGGCCGCGGAAACAGTCGTGGCCATGGCCGCGGCGGACGCGGCAACAACGGTGGACGCCGTGGTGGAGGACGCGGCACCAAGAACCGCGACGACACCGTCTGCCAGATATGTGGCAAAGCTGGCCATGAGGCATGGCGCTGCTGGCATCGTTACTCTGATGACGAAGGCGAAGAAGAGGAGGAGGAGAAGGGCGCTCACGCAGCGTCCTACGGCGTGGACACCAACTGGTGCTACGACACTGGTGCCACCGACCACATCACCGGTGAGCTCAACAAACTCACCATGAAGGAGAAGTATCAAGGCCGTGAGCAAGTCCACACGGCCAATGGTCAAGGTATGAACATTAGCCATGTTGGTCATACAATTGTCAATTCTCCCTCAAAAACTTTGCATCTTAAAAATATTCTGCATATTCCACAAGCCACCAAAAGTCTAATTTCCGTTCATAGATTTACCAAAGACAACAATGTCTATATTGAATTTCACCCTTGGTATTTTTATGTCAAGGATCTGGCCACGAGGAAGGTACTTCTCAAAGGTAGATGCATCAAAGGCCTCTACCCCAACGTTTCTTCAGTAAAATTCAAGAATAAGCGAGCTTTTAGTGTCATCAAGCCTTCAGCTTCGAAATGGCATAGCCGCCTAGGACATCCCTCGTTTCGTATTGTTCAACCAGTCATTAGTAAACATCAGCTTCCTTGCTCAAATAAGCCTAGTAACGAGTCTATTTGTGATTCTTGTCAGAAAGCTAAAAGTCATCAGTTGCCTTATGTAAGATCTACTAGTGTCTCCACTGCTCCCTTGCAACTTGTATTCAGTGATGTGTGGGGCCCTGCGCCATCCTCTGTAGGAAGAAAATCCTACTATGTAAGTTTCATTGATGACTATAGCAAGTTTGTTTGGATTTATCTTCTCAAAAAGAAGTCAGATGTCTATCAAATCTTTCATAATTTTCAAAACCTTGTTGAACGCCAATTTGATACAAAGATCCTTGCCATTCAATCCGATTGGGGTGGAGAATATGAGAAACTAAATTCCTTCTTCCAAAAAGTTGGCATAGAACATCATGTATCTTGCCCTCATGCACACCAACAAAATGGATCAGCTGAACGCAAACACCAACATATTGTAGAAGTTGGTCTCGCTCTCTGATACGTCTCCAACGTATCCATAATTTCTGATGTTCCATGCTTGTTTTATGACAATACCTACATGTTTTGCTCACACTTTATAATGTTTTGATGTGTTTTCCGGAACTAACCTATTAACGAGATGCCGAAGGGCCTTTTCTTTGTTTTTGGTTCGAAGAAAAGTTGTTCGGGCAATATTCTCGGAATTCGACGAAACGAAGACCCAACATCTTATTTTCCCGGAACCTTCCAGAAAGTCAAAGGGGGAGAGAGGGCCACGGGGGCCCACACATGTGGTTGGCGCGGCCCAGGAGGGGGGCGCGCCGCCCTGTTGTGTGGCGCCTCCGTAACCCCTCCGACTCCGTCTATTCGCCTATATAAGCCCTTTCGACCTAAAAACGCGATACCAATTGACAAAACTCCAGAAAGACTCGCCGCCATCGCGAAACTCCAATTCGGGGACAGAAGTCTGTTCGGCACTCCCGGGGGAAGTGCCCTGGAAGCCATCTCCATCAACGCCACCGCCTCCATCATGCTCGTGAGTAGTTACCACCCGATTTTGGCCAAATCAGGAGTTGGGCCGTAAGTGAAGATGGGCTTGAAGGACGTACACGTGGAGCATCTTCGAAGCGGCCTTGCGCTGAGAGTTTGGGCTAAGTTGCCCATGTATCTATAAATTAGTAGATCGGGTTGTATTTAGAATTAAGAGATAGAGTCTGGCCCGTGCACGGTTAGGTGCACGCCTCAATTAGAAAGTCCCTTGGACTATAAATATGTATCTAGGGTTATCGGAAAAGGAGGACAATCATCGTTCAACCAACACAAATCAGGCGCATCGCCACCCCTTTCTTCGAGGTTTCTCCGGGTAAGCACCATGCCTAGATCGCATCTAGCGATCTAGGCGGACACGTTATTCAACCTTGTACTGCTCGTGTTGAAGCCTTGTTGATGGCGCGCATTTTTTATCCTTAGGTGTTTAGGGGCTTGCATTGGTGCTTTCACGTGCATATCTGCGTGGCAATGCCGTCCTCGACACCTAGCTGCCCTCTATCCGGACGTAAGGGAGCATCTTGCTTGTTCTTACTTAGTAGATCCGATCCGTTATAGTTGCTCCTTGCTCCGCAAGGATTGGTTTAATATCTGCATAGTTAGGCCTTATGTTGGGGTCGGAGGATCCGGTGGTGCGTTAGGCGTTGTTTACCGTCCCGCGAGGATGTTCCGAGGATCAACGTTATGTTGGTTTTTAGGCCTCTCGTAGGTAGTTTGCATCGTCTCTCGTAGCTGCTAGGCCCGATCGCACGTAGGACGTTCCGATTATGCGGTAAAAACCCTAAAGCGTCGTGGATCGCTTTAGCTGTCTGATCAAGCAGGATCCCCATGCCATTGTAAATCAACGTGAAACATGGGGCGATCGGCTCCTTGAGCCGATCCACGAAACCTGAGAGCCGATAGGGCTCGTATTTAATGTGTACGTGTCTACCATGCAGGAACAATCGAAGCACTAACACCTTCCGATCGGGTCTAGGTCGGTGGCACGCCCTAGCAACCGCCAGGACGTTGGCGAAGATTTGCGGGACGGAGCCGAGGATCCCAGCGGCCTGGGAGCTTCCGGCTCTTCGTGTTGCTTAACCAACGCCCGTCGGGGTTTTGGAGGGTAACACATTCAGCACGCCCGGTGGGACCATCTTCTGCAACATCCACGTCAATATCGACATCCGAGATGGCAGAGGAAAAATCACGCAAGGATCTCTGCGAGCACAAGAAGAAATACGATGAGCTGAAGGCCATCTCAAGCCGGGCTCATCGGCTCCTTTGAGACAACCCGTTCTCACAACATCAAGCTCAAAGGAAACACGTGTCCGTCGCATGGCGTCAACACGGTAGATCTCAGCCATTCCATAAGGGAGCCGGGTTCTCCTTTGATGTCGCATGGCTGTGGTGACCGCGGGCAAAGCAGAGAGTAGCCACTCTCGTGGCAAAGATAAAGAAGAGGCCGTTCCATGCGACCGGCCCCAAGGCGACGATAGACGGTACCAGGAGGAGGTGAGAAGCATACGGTATCAACGCCCATTATCCGTGCATCTCCTCAACAAATATGAGCAGCAGTATGACCGACGTCGGCGCTACGACAAAGACGATGAAAGATATCGTCGGTCTGATGCAAGCAGAAGGTATCGTCAGTATGACGGCAACGACGACGGGTACGAACGTCACGCCGAAGGGAGGTCAAGGGAGCAAGACAACGTGGATAGGCAGAACTGCTCCTTCTTCAAACATTCTGGGACTCGGGAATGAGCCGATTGCCAACAATCGAAATGAATGCATGCGGCGAAGGAGAAGGAGAAACGAAGTTTCGGTGTTCGAGCGTGGGACCCCTCACCACATAACAAACGAGCTGAGTCCTCTCAAGAAGAAGACTTCGAGGAGTCAAGAAGATATAGTATCACCGACCAAGGTGGTGCCGATGGACTCAGCCATTCTCAGGAGCGTAGGGTGCAACGGCTGAGAGCACGGAAGAGGCACGTACTACACATTGAGAGAGCACCGCCCGATCTGCCGTGAAAATCCAACAAATAGTGGAGACAAGCGCGCCCGCCAAAGAAAGTATGGCGCCAAAAACAGGCGAAGCACGAGCATCGGCGGCGCCGATGCGGACATCGGTGATGCAAACATGGTATTCATACTCCGTCTTTCGCGCTCCAAGCGACGAGGAAGTTCGGTGGCTCAATTGACTGCGGTCCACGACCGGTTATCTTTGAAAAGCCACGAGATAGAAGCTACAGCATCTGAAAGCCCTGTACGAGGTTTACATCAACGGGCAGCTGTCGCAAGATGTTGGTTGATACGGGCGGCGTCAACATAATGCCGTATTCCATGCTACGTCGTTTGGGACATTCCAGCGACGATCTGATCAAGACCAACATCACATTAAGCGACTTCAACGGCCGGGCGTGGGCGAAAGGTGTTCTGAATGTAGAGCTTACTGTAGGCCGGAAGACCATACCTCGCGTTCTTCATCGTTGACGACAAGCAATTACGCGTCCTATTGGGAAGGGACTGGATTCATGCTAACGTTGCATCCCGTCTACAATGCACCAATGCATCATACAGTGGGATGGAGATGAAGTGGAAGTCGTTCAGGCGGACGACTCAATTGAGATATCATTAGCCGCCATGAGCGTGTGGGAAGCAGATGACCAAGAGCCGCTCTCTGGAATCAGTTTAGTGGGTTGTGAGCGTATCGAAGCCTCGAAAAATGGGGTAAGGCTGGTTTTATCCACCGGCCTAACGGAGTAGCAGGTCCAAGACATTGGACATACGTGGCAAGGCCGATTCCGAGATCGGCCCTCGAAAAATGAAAAAACAGAGGATCTCATCTCCAACATGCCACGTAGCTACAGTGAAATCCGAGAAGTTGCAAATCATCGCCAAAGCCTTGCGGAAAAGGAGGCCGATTACCGCAATCGGCCAAAATTATCCTCAACATCCTTTTGTCTGTGTTGTTGATCCAACAGATGCCTGAAGAGCCGATGCCATCAATTACTTGACAGAATCGGCTCGGGGGGCACATAGATGGATGAGATACGAGGATAAGGAGCTGGGGACGGATGTCAAATGTCCAGTAGAGCAACTCAAGTATGAGGGCCGATACGTAAGCAAATCGGCCGCAAACAACTGAAAACTGAAAACTCCAAAAAATTTGAGCACAGCCGATGCGTAGACATCGACTTAAGGATTCAATGCCGATACACGGCCATCGACTCAAGGGATATAAGCGGAAGCCTAATAGAGCAGTCATTTACTGGAGGAACCCCTCATTGGGATTGCTTGGCGACTCAGGTCCGCTCTTCAGGGACTTCCAACTCCTTCTGCAAGACTTCAAGCTCCTTCTGCAAGACTTCAAGCTCGGCAGTACCAACAGAAGCATCAGTTTGGGCATCCAAGGCGGCCCTTTTTCTCATTTAAGCCATTCTCACCAGAGGTTGCCCCATTGGACTGAAGAAGCTCGGGGGGCAGTTCACGTTGAAGGTTCTCTGCTTTTGAAAGCCGATTTGGTTAGAATCGGTGATGCTGCGCCATGGTGAGAAGGCGATAGGGGCCAATGCGGTGGTGCACTTTCATTCTCGCTTTGACCGAGGCTCGGGGGCTAGCCCGAAAATTCCTCATTCGAAGAGCCATGGTGTTGAAATTGGCTATCCCTGCATCATAACCATGTTGAACGAAGGACTCTTGCAGAGGAAAAAGAGCCATCATCATTGATCACGCTCTAGACTAGTCCGTTGCTGCAAAGAAACAAAACATCGCAAGGGAAGCTGAGGACAAATAGCACCCGTTTTACAGAGTATCGACTTCAACATCAAGTTTGTCAGCAACGGGCTAAGGAGCTTGGAAGCATTAATCCAGGAGTTTTTCCATCGGGACAAACATCACGATCGGATGATTTAAAAGTCGAGGATCTAGGTCGCACGGATGCGCGTCAGACCTGTCCGGTTGAAGTTTGGATCTGAACTTCATGGATTGCAAGTTAATATCTGAAAAGGCGATTAGATTGATCTGTCTTGCAATTTATTGGAAAAGCTGATGTATTACCATCGGCTCGTTGGGCATTGACCGAATTGACAATCGGCTGGTCCACTTTTATCCTCGCCTTGACTGAGGCTCGGGGGGCAGCTCGCCCTTAAGGTTCCTTGTTCTATGGAGCCGATTTGGTTGAAGTCGGCTTGCTCTGCATCACAACTCGTCGAGAAAGGGTGAATTATTGCACAAGGGAATTGCTGGAGTTGATGGGAGGAACTTAGAAAGGAAGCAACGATCGTTGATGGGCTCTGGACCAGTTGTGGCTGCAAAGAAATGAAGCATTACAAGGACAGTTGTGGGCGAATAATGCCTGTTCCGCAAAAGTATTGGCTTCAGTAGCGGAGTTGTTCTAACGACGGTCCTAAGACCTCCTGAAGGCAAGGAGGATCTGGAAGACGAGGATGCCGCTAAAGTCCAACATTCCGTTCAGTTGGATCTACATTTCCAGGATCTGGGATTTGCACGATTGTGGCTCGTCCGGGAGGTGGAGGTCTGGATGGATCTACCTCGAATTTGTCATGAGAGTCCAATGCGTTGCCATCGACTCATTAAGCACCGACCAAGTTGACAGTCGGCAGGCTCGGTATGAAGGGCAATCGGCTAAATTACCATGAAGAAGGTCGACAAAATCAAGTTGGGGAAATTCTTCATTGATAAACTAGATTTCTTACATAAAGAGCTGATTGCTCTCAAAAGGAGATCCTAGGGGGACATTGCCCCGTCTACTGCTGCTAAGGTCCTATCTAGGGGCCATTGCGCCCTCATCGTCGTCGTCATCATCGCCGTCGTGTCGCTCCCAGCCCGCTCGTTGTCATTTCTGTAGCGTCCACCGGCGGACCCTTGTTGTCTTCGTCCTCCTCGTCGGCATCGTGTGTCCTTTGTCGAATCGAGGTTCCCGCCAGAGGCGGTGGCGCTCGCGGCTCATCGGAGGAGCTGTCATCTTCTTCTCCCTCCTCTGCTCCTCCTCCTCGGAGGAGGGGGCCCGTCCCGGGAAGGTGGTCGTCGTCGCTTTCTCACCTTCCTCATTGGCAAGGAAGCGGAGGTCGCTCTCCGTCGGTCGGGATTGGTCGTCCTCGACCGGATGGAGAAGTCGTGGCTTGGTTCGTCCCGGCCTCGATGGGCGGATGCTGGCCGCATGGGCTTCCTCCGGGTTCCACTCCGGCGTCGGCTCGCGGAAGGGGAGGACTGCGAGAAAGATCCGATGAAGAGGAAGACATGGTGGCGCAGGAGGGTTTTGGAAGTACTAGTGCAAGGAGGATGAGGGAAGACAGGAAGTGGCCGAATAAGGGGAATATATGGTTTAATGCATTCAGCACGTGGTGCCGAACCGTCAAGTTGTGCGAGAAGGCGAGGAGGCAAGACGTCATCATGAAGAAAACTGCGACGGCTCTGCCATGACATGACCCTTCGAAGGACAGATGGTTTTGCAATTATCATTATCAAAACCAGGGGCATGTGTTACCACCCGATTTTGGCCAAATCAGGGTTGGGCCGTAAGTGAAGATGGGCTTGAAGGACGTACACGTGGAGCATCTTCGAAGCCTTGCGCTGAGAGTTTGGGCTAAGTTGCCCATGTATCTGTAAATTAGTAGATCGGGTTGTATTTAGAATTAAGAGATAGAGAGCCGTGCACGGTTAGGTGCACGCCTCATTAGAAAGTCCTTGGACTATAAATATGTATCTAGGGTTATCGGAAAAGGAGGACAATCATCGTTCAACCAACACAAATCAGGCGCATCGCCACCCCTTTCTTCGAGGGTTTCTCCCGGGTAGCACCATGCTTGCCTAGATCGCATCTAGCGATCTAGGCATGCTTTATTCGTCAACCTTGTCTGCTCGTGCTTGTGTTGATGGTGGCGGTACTATTTATCCTTAGGTGTTTAGGGGCTTGCATTGGTGCTTTCACGTGCATATCTGCGTGGCAATGCCGTCCCTCGACACCTAGCTGCCCTCGTCTATCCGGACGTAAGGCAGCATCTTGCTTGTTCTTACTTAGTAGATCCGATCCGTTATAGTTGCTCCTTGCTCAAGGATTGGTTTAATATCTGATAGTTAGGCCTTATGGGGGTCGGAGGATCGGGTGGTGCGTTAGGCGTTGTTTACCGTCCTGCGAGGGATGTTCCGAGGATCAACGTTATGTTGGTTTTAGGCCTCTCGTAGGGGTAGTTTGCATCGTCTCTCGTAGCTGCTAGGCCCGATCGCACGTAGGACGTTCCGATTATGCGGTGAAAACCCTAAACTGTCGTGGATCGCTTTAGCTTTGTCAATCAGCGGGATCCCCATGCCATTGTAAATGCGAAACATGGGGCGATCGGCTCCTTGAGCCGATCCACGAAACTGAGAGCCGATAGGGCTCGTATTTAATGTGTGTGTCTACCATGCGGGAACAATCGAAGCACTAACACCTTCCTGATCGGGTCTAGGTCGGGTGGCACGCCCAGTGCCGGGACGTTGGAAAGATTTGCGGACGACGCGAGGTGCCAGGGATCCACTAAGCGGCCCTGGGAGCTTCCCGGCTCTTCGTGTTGCTTAACCAACGCCCGTCGGGGGGTTGTGGAGGGTAACAAGTTCCCCCATGGACTACGGGTTCTAGCTGTAGCTAGTTGGTATTCTCTCCCCCATGTACTTCAATACAATGATCTCATGAGCTGCCTTACATGATTGAGATTCATCGGATGTCGGTGTTGTGTTTGTTGGGATCCGATGGATTGTTACATTATGATTAGTCTATCTATAAAGTTTGTGAAGTTATTGTTGCTGCAATCTTGTTATGCTTAATGCTTGTCACTAGGGCCCGAGTGGCATGATCTTAGATTTAAGCTCTATACTTATTTTAGATTGTATCTACAAGTTGTTTGCACATGTCTGTCCGGAAAGACTAGTGTGACAGGATAGAGGAGGGAAGGCGTAGGTATGAGGATCACATGTTTTCACCAAGTGTTAATGCTTTGCTTCGGTGCTCTATTAAAAGGAGTACCTTAATTTCCATAGATTCCCTAGAGGCCCGGCCACCGGTGGTAGGACAAAAGATGTTGTACAAGTTTCTCATTGCACGTATGACTATATATGGAAAACATGCCTACATGATTAATAGACTTGATGTTGTCTTAATGCTATTTCAATCCTATCAATTGCCCAACCGTAATTTGTTCACCCAACACTTGTTATTGGAGAGTTACCACTAGTGTAGATAGGGGAACCCCGGTCCATCTCTCATCATATACTCGTTCTACATGTCATTGGAAGTAGTATCAACTATTTTGGTGTCATTGCTCTCATATTACTCTCTGCTGCTGTGTTACTGTTACTCTTGCTCTCATATATCTGTGCTTTCACATCACCTTACTAGTGCTTTTCCGGTGCAATTTGAATTGACAACTCAGTTGTTAAGGCTTATAAGTATTCTTTACCTCCCCTTGTGTCGAATCAATAAATTTGGGTTTTACTTTCCTCGAAACTGTGCGATCCCCTATACTTGTGGGTTATCAAGACTATTTTCTGGCGCTGAGGCATAGCTCTACTCATAAGTTCACTGGGAGTACACTCTACCTCTCTCTGCTTTTATTTTATTTTGTCTTGCTAGTTTACTTCTATCTAGTTTATTTGTGTTTAGTTTATTTCTGTCTAGTATTATTTTGCTTAGTTTACTTTTGCCTAGTTTATTTTTGTCTTGTTTTATTTTCCCTATATACCCGAAAATCCATAAAAATTTGAAAAACCAAAAAATTAAAAACTGCTATTATGGGAGAACCTACAACTTATTTGGAGCTTATTGAAATATATAATAATTATAGAAAATCAAGAAAGGGTGAAGTTATGAGTGCTGTGATAGAAAAATTAAATACAATTGCTAAAATCTTGCTTAAACGCCATGATATAAACTGTTGCTCTCAACAGGATACTAAACATCTGAAATTTCAATGTTGCTTTAGTAAAGAAGTTTTAATTGTGAACTATAATTGGAATAGCTATATTCATTTTGGGTTCGAAGAGGTAGAAAAATTTGTCATATTTATGGGAGCCTCTGAGATAGAATCATTCATGTCTAAAAATTATGAAACTTGTGCTGTTTGTAAGGACCTTAAAGATTATGTCTCTTCTATCCTTAATTTTTGCATAGAAAGCTACAGTGATAATCCTTATATCATTGATTATAAAGAGAGACTCATTAATGCACAAGAATGCACTCACAATTTGCAGGGAACCGGTGGAAGAATTGATGAACCTGAAAGCTCATTGGATGAAAAAGAGGAGATTGATGAACCTGAAAGCTCATTGGATGAAAAAGAAGAGGAGAATGATGAACAAAAGGAGGAAGAATGGATTAGCTACCCATGCCAACCTTCTAATGAGAGTAACTCTTTATCTCTTACACTATTTGATTGTCCTCCATGCTTACCGAAAGAGGATGAATGTTATGTTCCTGTGGATTCTCTTGAAATATTACCTATGAGTAAAACTTGTGAGAATGATTATGCTACTGTTGTCTATGATAATGCTTTGTTTGTGCCTGATGTCGAAATGCATGGTACTAAAGAGTTTTGCTTGGCAAATGTTTATGATAAATCTCTAGATGATGGTCCTATGTTACTTGATAATATTAATTGTACTACTAATGAAAATGGGATTGGAGAGTTCTTGAATTTATCTATGAGTCCCATATCTTTTGAGATTGATCAATCATCTTGTTATATTATTGATAAAAGTGGGTTTGAAAGTTTTAATCCTATTATTTCTGAGCTTGATAAAAATTATGTGTTTGTGAATCATGAAAAGCATGCTTTATGTGATAGTTATATTGTTGAGTTTATCCATGAAGCTACTGAAAATTATATGAGAGAGGAAAATATGGTTGTAGAAATTTTCATGGTACTAAAACACCTCTCTATATGCTGAAACTTTTGAAGTTACTCTTGTTTTATGTTCTTATGCTTGTCACTTTGTTCTTCATGAATTTATTTGTGTACAAGATTCCTATGCATAGGAAGTGGGTTAGACTTAAATGTGTTTTGAACTTGCTTTTTGATTCTCTCTTTGCTTCAACTCTCACCCTTATGTGAGCATCATTAAAATTGTTGAGCCCATCTTAATGGCTATAAAGAAAGCACTTCTTGGGAGATAACCCATGTGTTTATTTTGCTACTGTTTTGTTGTGTCTTGGAAGTTGTTACTACTGTAGCAACCTCTCCTTATCTTTATTTTATTGCAATGTTGTGCCAAGTGAAGTCTCTAATAGAAGGTTGATACTAGATTTGGATTTCTGCGCAAAACAGATTTCTATCTGTCACGAATCTGGGCATATTTCTCTGTAGGAAACTCAGAAAAATCTGCCAATTTACGTGCGTGATCCTCAGATACGTACGCAACTTTCATTAGTTTTGAGTTTTCTGATTTGAGCAACGGAAGTACCCTTCGTGTTTACTGGCTGTTCTGTTTTGGCAGATTCTTTTTTGCATTGTCTCTTGTGGACTTTAAGTGAGGCTTTCTAGACGTGGAGAGCTGTAGCTAATGTTTTGTTGAGTTCTTGCAATGTGTCACTACAGGACCAAGGTGGATTAAAGTTTTTGAGTACTAACCCCTCTAATGAAGTTTATGAGAAGTTTGGTGTGAAGGAAGTTTTCAAGGGTCAAGAGAGGAGGATGATATATGATCAAGAAGAGTGAAAAGCCTAAGCTTGGGGATGCCCCGTGGTTCATCCCTGCATATTTCAAGAAGACTCAAGCGCTAATCTTGGGGATGCCCAAGGCATCCTTCTTCATCAACTTATCAGGTTTCTTCTATTGAAACTATATTTTTATTCGGTCACATTATATGTGCTTTACTTGGAGCGTCTATGTGCTTTTATTTTTGTTTGTGTTTGAATAAATTCGGATCCTAGCAATCCTTGTGTGGGAGAGAGACACGCTCCGCTTTTTCATATGAACACTGGTGTTCTTCGTGTTACTTTTAATGTTCATGGCGGAGTTGAAAACCGATGCACTTATTGTTATTTGGTTGGAAACAGAAAATGCTTCATATTGTCTTGGATAATTTGATACTTGGCAATTGTTTTGAGCTCTCAAGTAGATCATGCTCTTGCATCATGTAGTTTAAACCTATTAGTGGAGAACTACCGTAGAGCTTGTTGAAATTGGTTTGCATGATTGGTCTCTCTAAGGTCTAGATATTTTCTGGTAAAAGTGTTTGAGCAACAAGGAAGACAGTGTAGAGTTTTATAATGCTCGCAATATGTTCTTATGTAAGTTTTGCTGTACTGGTTTATACTTGTGTTTGCTTCAAACAACCTTGCTAGCCAAAGCCTTGTAGGAGAGGAATGCTTCTCGTGCATCCAAAACCTTGAGCCAAAAACCTATGCCATGTGTGTCCACCATATCTACCTACTATGTGGTATTTCTGCCATTCAAGTAAATACTTCATGTGCTACCTTTAAACAATTCAAAAGATATTATCTCTTATTTGTGTCAATGTTTTATAGCTCATGAGGAAGTATGTGGTGTTTATCTTTCGATCTTGTCATTTACTTTTGACAGACTTTCACAATGGACTAGTGGCTTCATCCGCTTATCCAATAATTTTGCAAAAAGAGCTGGCAATGGGGTTCCCAGCCCCAATTAATTAACTTTCATTAATAATTCTCTTCACGTGTTTTGCCCTGATCTATCAGTAAGCAACTTAATTTTGCAAATAGACACTCCTCCATGGTATGTGAATGTTGGAAGGCACCCGAGGATTCAGCCATGGCTTGTGTAAGAAAAAGGTTGGGGGAGTGTCATCTAATAAATAAAACTAAAATACATGTGTAAACAAAAGAGAAGAGGGATGATCTACCTTGCTGGTAGAGATAACGTCCTTCATGGGAGCCGCTCTTGAAAGTCTGGTTGACGAGGTAGTTAGAGTGCCCGCTACCATTCGTTGACAACAACAAACACCTCTCAAAACTTTACTTTTATGCTCTCTATATGATTTAAAAACTTGAAAAGCTCTAGCACATGATTTTATCCCTGCTTCCCTCTGCGAAGGGCCATTCTTTTACTTTATGTTGAGTCAGTTTACCTACTTCCTTCCATCTTAGAAGCAAACACTTGTGTTTGCATTGATTCTTACATACTTGCTTATTTGCATTCATCATATTACTTTGTGTTGACAATTATCCATGAGATATGCATGTTGAAAGTTGAAAGCAACCGCTGAAACTTATATCTTCCTTTGTGTTGCTTCGATGCCTTTACTTTGAATTTATTGCTTTATGAGTTAACTCTTATGCAAGACTTTTATGCTTGTCTTGAAAGTACTATTCATGAAAAGTTTTGCTATATGTTATCTATTTGTTAGCAAATATAGATCATTGCCTTGAGTCACTTCGTTCATCTCATATGCTTTGCAATAGTATGATTAAGATTATGTTGGTAGCATGTCACTTCAGAAATTATTCTTTTTTATCGTTTACCTACTCGGGACGAGTAGGAACTAAGCTTGGGGATGCTGATACGTCTCCAACGTATCCATAATTTCGATGTTCCATGCTTGTTTTATGACAATACCTACATGTTTTGCTCACACTTTATAATGTTTTTATGCGTTTTCGAAACTAACCTATTAACGAGATGGAAGGGCCAGTTTGTTGTTGTGTTTGGTTCCAAAGGCTGTTCGGGCAATATTCTCGATTCGACAAACGAAGACCCAACATCTTATTTTTCCGGAACCTTCCAGAAAGTCAAGGGGAGGAGGAGGACGGGGGCCCACACATGTGGCTGGCGCGGCCGGGAGAGGCGCGCCGCCTGTGTGGCGCCTCCGTGCCCCTCCGTCTCTTCGCCTATATAAGCCCTTTCGACCTAAAAACGCGATACCAATGACGAAACTCGGAAAGACTCGCGCCATCGCGAAACTCCAATTCGGGGGGACAGAAGTCTCTGTTCCGGCACCTGCCGGACGGGGAAGTGCCCGGAAGCCATCTCCATCAACGCCACCGCCTCCATCATGCTCGTGAGTAGTTCCCCATGGACTACGGGTTCTAGTGTAGCTAGTTGGTATTTCTCCCCATGTACTTCAATACAATGATCTCATGAGCTGCCTTACATGATTGAGATTCCTCTGATGTAATCGGTGTTGTGTTTGTTGGGATCCGATGGATTGTTACATTATGATTAGTCTATCTATAAAGTTTGTGAAGTTATTGTTGCTGCAATCTTGTTATGCTTAATGCTTGTCACTAGGGCCGAGTGGCATGATCTTAGATTTAAACTCTATACTTATTGCTTAGATTGTATCTACAAGTTGTTTGCACATGTCTATGTCCGAACCCGAGGCCCCAGAGTGACAATGGGATAACCGGAGGGAAGGCGTAGGTATGAGGATCACATGTTTTCACCAAGTGTTAATGCTTTGCTCTGCTCTATTAAAAGGAGTACCTTAATTTCCATTAGATTCCCTAGAGGCCCCACCGGGTGGTAGGACAAAAGATGTTGTACAAGTTTCTCATTGCGAGCACGTATGACTATATATGGAAAACATGCCTACATGATTAATAGACTTGATGTTCTGTCTTAATGCTATTTCAATCCTATCAATTGCCCAAGTGTAATTTGTTCACCCAACACTTGTTATTGGAGAGTTACCACTAGTGTAGATAGCTGGGAACCCCGGTCCATCTCTCATCATCATATACTCGTTCTACATGTCATTGGAAGTAGTATCAACTATTTTCTGTCATTGCTCTCATATTACTCACTTGTTTGTGTTCTGTTACTATTGCTCTCATATTCTGTTGCTTTCACATCACCCCTGTTACTAGTGCTTTTCCGGTGCAGCTGAATTGACAACTCAGTTGTTAAGGCTTATAAGTATTCTTTACCTCCCCTTGTGTCGAATCAATAAATTTGGATTTTACTTCCCTCGAAGACTGTTGCGATCCCCTATACTTGTGGGTTATCACTCTCCTTGCCAATGCATCCATGCCTTTAAAATTTTGGGATGAAGCTTTCTTAACCGCCACCTATCTCATCAACATACTTCCTTCAAAGGTCACTGCCAATGAAACTCCTATGGAACGCCTTTTTCACAAAACTCCAGATTATGCATCTCTCCGTGTTTTTGGTTGTGCTTGCTGGCCCAACCTTCGCCCATACAACAAACACAAACTTGCTTTTCGATCTAAACAGTGTGTTTTTCTTGGCTATAGTCACATGCATAAAGGTGTGAAATGTCTTGATGTCAAATCTGGCCGAGTCTATATATCTCGTGATGTTGTTTTTGATGAAACGGTGTTCCCCTTTGCTGCTCTTAATCCCAATGCAGGCTCATTGCTACGGCAAGAAATTCTACTCCTTCCAGAGTCACTTCAAAATCCATCGGTGTCATCTCATGAGGGGGAAAACAATTGTACTGATCTAATACCTAATGTCTCTGTAAATCCTGGTATTTCTAGTGCCTCTCAGGTACAGCAAGAAGCAGGAACAAATTTGGAGCAAAATGGTGTTGAAACGGATGCAAACGAAGTAGAAACATGTGCTACATCGCATGTGTACGCGCCAGACACGGAAATTGATGAAGATTCGCCTGGGATCACGCGTCGTACCTCCGACACCAGCAGATCAGCGTCGGGATCGCCACCGAATCCCGCGTCTCGATCCAGCATGGGTGCGCGGGCTGCCTCCTCGCATGGACGAGCGGGCGCCGAATCACCGCATGCCACGCGGAGCCAGTCGCTGTCGTCGGCCCACTCGCGGGACCCACAACCCGCGTCTTCTGCCACGGACACGGCGTCGTCACGCACGGAATCTTCCGCAGCGGGATCAGCGCCACACCAGGCCGTGCATGCCCCAGGATCTTCTGCGTCAAGGCGTCCTGCAGTGCAACCTGCAGCACCAGTTTACAGAACAAGATCAAGAACGGGTAACTCAAAACCAAAAACTTATACTGATGGTACAGTTCGATATGGCTTATCTTGTACTGTAGATGAACAAAATCTCGAAAAAGCTTTAGCAAATTCAAATTGGAAAAATGCTATGGATGATGAGTATAGGGCCTTAATGGAAAATAAAACATGGCACCTAGTACCATATAAAAAGGGTAGCAACCTTATAGATTGTAAATGGGTCTATAGAATTAAAAGAAGGGCTGATGGAACTATTGATAGATATAAGGCTAGGTTAGTAGCAAAAGGCTTTAAGCAAAGATATGGTATAGACTATGAAGACACTTTTAGTCCTGTTGTAAAAGCTGCTACTATCAGACTTGTTTTAGCTATTTCAGTTTCAAAAGGATGGACCCTAAGACAGCTAGATGTGAAGAATGCGTTTCTTCATGGCGTTCTGGAAGAAGAAGTTTATATGAAGCAGCCACCTGGTTATGAGGATGCACGTGCACCCTCTTTTGTGTGCAAACTGGACAAGTCATTGTATGGACTTAAACAAGCTCCAAGAGCATGGTTTTCCATGCTAAGTTCAAAGCTTCAAGAGCTCGGTTTTCTGGCATCCAAGGCAGATACATCACTATTTATATATCACAGGTCAGGTATCACCATTTATGTGCTAGTGTATGTTGATGATATCATAGTCACTAGCTCCTCCAGCAAAGCCATTATAGCACTTCTGCATGATCTTAATTCCTCTTTTGCATTAAAAGATCTTGGTGACTTGCATTACTTCTTGGGAATTGAAGTTAAACAGTCTAATCATGGTATTGTTCTAACTCAAGAGAAGTATGCTCTAGACCTGCTTGACCGAGTTGGGATGAAAAAGTGTAAAACATTTCCCACACCATTGTCAGCCTCAGAAAAACTCTCAGTTACAGGAGGAGAACTTCTAGGACCTGAAGATAGTACAAGATACAGAAGCATTGTTGGAGCATTACAGTATCTAACTCTTACACGGCCAGATATTGCCTTTTCTGTTAATAAGGTATGCTAGTTTCTTCATGCTCCTACCACTGTACACTGGACAGCTGTGAAAAGAATTTTGAGGTATGTCAGTGGTACAACAAGCATTGGATTAACCTTTCGGAGGTCACCCTCTACTCTTATAAGTGCCTTCTCAGATGCTGATTGGGCAGGCTGTGTAGATGACAGAAGATCCACAGGGGGTTTTGCAGTGTTCTTTGGACCCAATTTAATTTCTTGGAGTGCTAGGAAACAAGCAACAGTGTCCAGGTCAAGCACAGAGGCTGAATATAAATCTCTAGCTAATGCTACAGCTGAAGTCATTTGGATGGAGTCTCTTTTAGGAGAACTTGGTGTCAAAAGGAGACAAATTCCTTCTTGTGGTGTGATAATATGGGAGCAACATATCTTTCAGCTAATCCTATTTTTCATGCCAGAACAAAGCACATAGAAATAGACTTCCATTTTGTAAGAGAAAGAGTAGCAAATAAGCAATTAGAGATCAGGTTTATTTCCTCTAAAGACCAAGTGGCAGATGGCTTCACAAAGACATTACCAACTCGAGAGTTTGAAGCATTCAAGAACAATCTCAATCTCAAGAAGGCTGTGATTGAGGAGGGGTGTTAAACAACGTGATATGTGTTATGGTTAGAGATAGATAGAGTCAAGTTGTTAGGAGTTTGTTTCCTAAACAACTTGGGCTTCACGTTGTAATCCATCGGACCCAGATGAGGATCACGATGGCTCCTTCTCTCATCTCTCGTTGTAACCTCTCGATGTAATCTCTCAGGCCTTGCCCCTATATATTAACACGCAGCCGATGGGAGGCCAACCATCGTTAAACCATAGCGTGAACTTTCACAGATCGAACCCCGCAAGTGCTAATCGGCCGGGATCAAATTCCTAGCGCATGTACATAAGCGTCTCCATTGTACATGTCCTTATTATGTAATTAGATCCTAGCGTCTAGCTCCGCATCGGTGCAAAGACTTATGTCGGGCCTAAGCCTCTTTTTGTTCGCGGCAGGGAGAAGCAGACGTTGGAATCAATACTGTTTTAGCGTTTCAGGCTCCGTTTCAGGTTGTAGGAGCGGCCGAGCCAACTGCTATCTACTTTATTATCTCAATTTATTTATTTGCACGTAAGCACCTCCTCAAGTGCTCTGCATTATACCTGCTCTTATACGGGAGAAAATTTGACGACCGTTTAGGTACTTACAAATCAGAACGACATTATCTATAAACATGTTTTACAATGAGTGGCATTTTTCTGGTTTTCAGGCACTAGTGATCTTGTTATTTTAAAAATTCAAGAGTTTCAAAAAGAAAGTAATTGTTTTAGAGGTAGCCGATGATGTATCACACAAAATTGTACAATATCAATTTCAAATATACTATATTACGAGCTAAAATAATGACAAATCTCCAATTTGAATATATGCATAGTCTGATCCACACTTTTGTTATTTTTGTGTTTGCTCATAATACAAAAAAAATCCGGAGTGTGATTTCCCATGTTGGGAGGGCGCATCATTGATTATGTCTAGGTTTATTCAGAACAATTAATTATAAATATGATTTTTAAACTTTTTAAAATGAAAGAATCACTTGACCTGAGGATCCAAAGACATTTTTCGGTCTTACAATTGTTGGTTGACCTGTCAGGTTTAAGAGATAAACATTGACAAAAACGTTCTAGTCAAATAACGTTAAGGAAGAGGCCCACGAACCAACGTTCGTGACCACTTCGTTCGCATCTCACGCGCCCTGATCGGGGGCACCAAAACCAACTCGATGGTTTGGTCCCTGTCGCCTGCGCCATATAAAAGGGGGGAGCCTGGCTGCGATCTGATGGACGAAGTTCACGATCAGCTCTCTGCTCTCCCCACAACCCCAGCCCTACCGATCTAGGGAAGCGCAGAACGACGGGAAGACCAGCCTACACCCCGGCGGTGCCAGGGCAGTGCCGCTGGAGACCGGAGGGGATCAGGAGGATCTCCAGGTCATCTACCTCGCCCACAGCCTCTCTGCTTCACGCCTGCAACGAGCAGGCGACGATGGGATCGTCAATGCCCCGTAATGCATCTATAAACCTCTCTGATTATGATCATTAGGTGTTCTAGTGGCTATTGTTCACGATCTGGTGTTACTCTTGAAGTATTAGGCCTAACAATGGTATCAGATGCCTAGTACTGCTAGCACTAGAACCCTAGTAGTTATCTGAGATCACGTTTTTTGTATAAAGATCATGTTTTTAGATAGTTTATGTTCATGTTTAGGCTCTCAGATTATTCCATCTGCAAGCGATCTCATGATGTTTTTAGCCTCAGATTAGCCCCTGTCCATGCATGATTAGAGTTTGGGGACAAACCTTACGCCGCCGGGTCGTTGCCTCTCCCTTCGGGGCCCGCCGGAGCAGCGCTAGCTCCGGCGAGGGCAAGGATCCCGCGCCGCTGCTCTCTCCCGACGGAGGAGCGCGGATGGACGCGCGGTAACGCGCGGAATGGCCGCCGGCCTCGCCGGTGCGCGCCCCCCTCGCAGATGGAAACGGCGCCAGTAGCCACGCTCGACGGAGGAGCGCGCCGGACATGGTCCGTCGCACGCTGCTCTGGCGAGCGCCGCCACCGCGCCGGCATGATGAAGGGCGCCTCGGGCCGCCAGGCAAGGCCGCCTCGCGCGCCTCGGGCCGCCGGGCGTCGCGCGCCTCGCGCGCCTCGGGCCGCCGGGCGTGGCCGCCTCGCGCGCCTCCGCGTCTGGCCGCCGGGCATGGCCGCCTCGCGCGCCTCCGCGTCGGGCCGCCGGGCATGGCCGCCTCGCGCGCCTCGCGCCGCCGGGCCCTGGCCGCCTCGCGCGCCTCGGGCCGCTAGGCGTGGTCGCGCGCCGGGCGTGGCCGCCCCTCTCCGTCGGCTGCGGAAAAATCGGGGGAGGAGGCGAGAAATGGTTTAGGGTTAGGGCTCGGCGGCCGTTTTTGTTCTGGGCGGGGTCGATCTCAGCCGTCCGTTTCGTTCCGACGGTCCAGATGGACGCGGAGCAGTAGCCGGGCCGGGGAGGCTACGGGCTGAATCTGAGGATGGGTTTTCGGCCTAGGTTTTCGGTAGTCCAGAAGGTTTCTGGGCTGCCGAATTTCCTTTACTGTTTTCTGTGTTTTTTAGTGCATTCTAAATGTTTACCTTATGTTTTTTGCACTATTACATACAGAAAAATCATTGCCTATAAAATGTGATCAGAAACATGTTATTGTTCTGGAAAGAAATGAACCAACGAGATTTTCTTGTCTAGAATATTTAATATGTTTTAATGTTGAATTATCAAATTAAGCATCATATATGTTGTTCCTTAAATGATTTAAAGTTGATGTTTATTTTGAGAATGTTATGGCTGCAAAATAATTCTGACCAACGTTGTATTATTTCTGCATGTCAACCCCTAATGTTGTTCTAATTCATGTCATTTCTGCCCAACGGTGTTTGACATAGAATAAGAAATTTATGGCATGTTGATTTTCCTAAGCATGCAATTTTACTAATGAATGTCCATGTCAAATTTCAGCTTCCACTGCGATGCGTTATGATGCTGTCGAGCAGTTGACCGGCAGCAACTTTCCTCGTTGGAAGAACTCCATTGAGCTATGTTTGGCTTTCAACGAGTTTGATTATGCCTTAAGGGAGGATAAGCCCGTGGCGCCAGTTGCTGGTGCTACGGGGTATGATGAACTAAAGAAAACTTATGACTCCAAGATGGAGAAGTGGGACAAATCCAATCACGTTGCAATGCTCGTGATGAATTCTTCCATTTCACCTGAGATTATTGGGGCTCTCCCCAAGAAAGATACTGCTAAGGAATTTATGGAAGCCTTGGAGGAGCAATTCAAAGGCTCTGAAAAGGTTTATGCTCATGAGCTTTTTCACAAGCTACTTGGCAAGTATAAAAATGATGGTGATGTTAGGGGACACATACTGAGAATGATAAATGCTTCAAATAAACTGAAGCACCTAAAGTGTGAGCTCAGTGACAACCTCCTTATCATCATGATCTTGGAGTCCCTCCCTGAAGAGTTCGATCAGTTCAAGATCAACTACAATTCCATGAAGGAGAAGTGGACACTTGCTGAGATATCCCCTCGGATTGTCCAGAAGAAAGAATGATAAGGCAGAACAAGGATCAGGCTTTTCATGTTGGCTCCTCAAAGAGAAAGCATGACGGGTCAGGCCCTTCAAAGTCGCCAAAGAAAACCTTCAAGAAGGAAATGCCAAAGTTCAAAGCAAAGGAAAAGGATAATGGGCAGTCTTCAGCACCTACTGATAATGTGTGCTTCCACTGTAAGAAAGAAGGCCATTACAGGAAGGACTGTGCTGAATACCTCAAGTGGATGATGAAGAAAGGGATTAAATTTGATCCAAACCATAACAAGCGGGGCAAGACGACTTAGAGTTGCAAATGGAGTTGAAGTTGATGTTGAAGCTGTTGGGTCACTCACCTTGGAGCTCCACACCGGCTTTCACCTTCATTTAAATAATGTTCTTTATGTACCTACTTTAAGTAGGAATTTGATTTCAGTTTCTTGTCTCGATGATAACATGTTTGAGTGCAAGTTTGGTAACAAACAATTTGTTTTAAATTATTGTAATAATGATGTTGGCCTCGGTGTCAGATGAGGCAAACTATATATGTTATCTATGAATGATTATGTTTTGCATGTGAGTAATGTTTCGAATGTTGAGAAGAAATGGAAGGGTACTAGTACTTCTTCGAAATTGTGGCACTGTCGTTTGGGCCACATTTCGAGGGGGAGAATGGAAAGACTTATTAAAAATGATGTACTCCTCCCATTAGACTTCTCCGATGCGGACAAATGTGTTGATTGCATCAAAGGTAAATATGCAAAAACAATTAAGAAAGGAGCGGTAAGAGCCACGAGTGTCCTCGAACTCATACATACTGACATATGCGGACCTCTTAATGTTAAGTCTATAGATGGTTTTGATTCGTTCATCACCTTCACAGACGACTTTTCCCGTTATGGGTACATTTACCCTATACGTGATCGATCGGAAGCTTTGGACAAATTTAAAGTGTTCAAAGCCGAAGTTGAGAACCAACTAAATGCAAAAATTAAAGTTGTACGATCTGATCGCGGGGGAGAGTATTACGGTAGGCACGCTCCTTATGGGCAAATTCCAGGACCTTTTGCTAAGTTCCTAGCTGAGAATGGAATTGTTGCCCATTATTCAATGCCTGGTGAACCTCAACAAAATGGTGTGGCTGAGCGCCGCAATCGCACGCTTTTGGATATGGTGCGTAGCATGCTCAGTCATGCAAGTTTGCCGGTAAGCCTATGGATGGAGGCATTGAAGACGGCTGCACATATTTTAAATCTTGCTCCCACTAAGTCAGCACCGAACACACCTCACGAGATGTGGACGGGAAAGAAACCGAGCTTGAACTATTTACGTGTGTGGGGCTGTCCTGCTGAAGCTAGAATTTTCAATCCACAACTTAAGAAGTTAGACCCAAAAACGGTTAGTTGTTTCTTCGTCGGATACCCGCACAGGGGAAATGGATATCGTTTCTATTGCCCAGGTCATACCACTAAGTACGTGGAGACCCGGCAAGCGGTATTTTTTGAGGATAATGAAGTTAATGAAATAAGGAAGATCGATCTTGAGGAAAAGCGGGTGTGTGCTCCATCCCCGATTATCCAAAAGGTCGTTCTACCAATGCAGAGGAGAATCACTTCTAATGTTGAGACTGAACCTCACAGTTCTGATCCTCAACCTGATGGTGATCCTGAAACTAATGATAACGCAAATCCAGAAGGTGAAGAAAATCACCAGTCGGATAATGAAGAAGATCCTCATAATAATGATGCCCCTCCACCACCATCGCCTGTGAGAAGATCACATCGAGAAAGAAGAAAAGCCATCTCAGATGATTATATCACCTACATGAGTGAGGATGTAGATGATATAGGAAAGGTGGAGGATCCAACCTCATACAAGGAGGCCATTAAGAGTTTGAATTCGTCCAAGTGGCAAATCGCCATGGAAGACGAGTTGAAATCTATGTGCTCAAATGATGTTTGGGACCTAGTAGAAGTTCCTAATGACGCCAAAAGAGTAGGCTCCAAATGGATCTACAAAACTAAGTACGACCCCAAAGGGAACATCGAAAGGTTCAAAGCTAGACTTGTGGCAAAAGGTTTCACACAGAGAGAAGGAATCGATTATAATGAGACTTTCTCTCATGTGTCATCTAAAGATTCTTTTAGGATCGTCATGGCTCTGGTAGCTCATTTCGACCTAGAATTGCATCAAATGGACGTTAAGACGGCATTTCTAAATGGTGACCTTGATGAAGACGTATACATGACTCAGCCGGAAGGTTTTGTTGTGGAAGGAAAGGAACATTTAGCATGTCGTCTGAAGAAATCCATCTATGGCTTGAAGCAAGCTTCAAGACAGTGGTACCTCAAGTTCGATAAGATTATTAGAACTTTTGGTTTTACTGAAAATGTTAAGGACAACTGCATTTATGTTAAGTTTAAGGGCAGTAGGTTCACAATATTAGTCCTGTATGTGGATGACATATTATTGGCCTGCAGTGATAAGGATATGCTGCACGAGACCAAGAATTTTCTGTCTTCCAATTTTGATATGAAAGATCTCGGTGAAGCTTCATATGTCCTCGGCATTGAGATTCATCGAGATAGGTCTAAAGGTGTGTTGGGACTATCACAAAAGGCATACTTTGAGCGAGTACTAAAGAAATTCAATATGCATAAGTGCTCTGGCTCACCTGCCCCAGTAGTCAAGGGCGATAAGTTCGGGACATTTCAATGTCCGAGGAACCAAATTGCTGATCAGATGAAGTCGGTTCCTTATGCTTCAGTTGTCGGAAGCATCATGTATGCACAAGTTTGTACACGCCCTGACTTGGCTTTTATAACCGGGATGCTTGGCAGATTCCAATCAAATCCAGGACTAGACCACGGAAGGCCGCAAAGAAAGTCTTGCGTTATATGCAAGAGACAAAAGGGTACATGCTTACGTACAGAAGGTCTGATAACCTACAAGTTGTTGGTTATTCAGATTCTGATCATGCCGGTTGTGTGGATAGTAAGAAATCCACGTCAGGTTATGTATTCACACTTGCCGGAGGAGCTATATCGTGGAAAAGATCCAAACAAACTATAGTTGCTTCATCTACGATGCAAGCAGAGTTTATAGCATGTTATGAGGCCACTGGGCAGGCTGTATGGCTAAAGAATTTCATTCCCGGACTTAAGGTGGTCGACAGCATTTCAAAACCACTTCTATTGTACTGCGATAATGAACCCGCAGTTTTCTATGCGAATAACAACAAGTCAAGTGATGCTGACAAACACATTGACATTAAGTATCATGTTGTGATGCATAGGATCCAAGATCAAACAACTATTGTTAAGCATATAAGTACGACTCGTATGCTTGCGGATCCGCTAACGAAAGGCTTACCACCCAGAATCTTTCGTGAGCATGTTGCCGGCATGGGATTACTGGAAGCCTTATGATTCTGGAATAAAGGGACCATAATAAGAACCACTCCCAATAAGTATTATGTTATCCATTTCAAGATAGGCTGGTTTGCCATAAGTGTTGAGGTTCAATAGCATTTCATTGGTTGTTGTAACACCTCACTTTGGTTTATTATTCCTATGGAGAATGGGCAAATGATGTTAAACCTAACGATCAAGGGGGAGAATGTTGGTTGACCTGTCAGGTTTAAGAGATAAACATTGACAAAAACGTTCTAGTCAAATAACGTTAAGGAAGAGGCCCACGAACCAACGTTCGTGACCACTTCGTTCGCATCTCACGCGCCCTGATCGGGGGCACCAAAACCAACTCGATGGTTTGGTCCCCTGTCGCCTGCGCCATATAAAAGGGGGGAGCCTGGCTGCGATCTGATGGACGAAGTTCACGATCAGCTCTCTGCTCTCCCCACAACCCCATAAGCCCTACCGATCTAGGGAAGCGCAGAACGACGGGAAGACCAGCCTACACCCCGCGGTGCCAGGGCAGTGCCGCTGGAGACCGGAGGGGATCAGGAGGATCTCCAGGTCATCTACCTCGCCCACAGCCTCTCTGCTTCACGCCTGCAACGAGCAGGCGACGATGGGATCGTCAATGCCCCGTAATGCATCTATAAACCTCTCTGATTATGATCATTAGGTGTTCTAGTGGCTATTGTTCACGATCTGGTGTTACTCTTGAAGTATTAGGCCTAACAACAATGTCTTACTATCTCTTAAGGGTAATGTTAATGTTAATGTTAATGTTTGCAAGTCTTCAAATGTTTTGGTAAATAGTCAATATTTCCTAATAAACTCAAATACATCTTGTGAATATCTTTTCATCTCATCGTATTCATGTCGGATGGTGTCTTGCCGCCAATTTAGAAACAATTTGCCTTGAGAAAAAACAAAACCGGTACGAGAGAGAAATGTTTGTTTTAGCACTAAATTAACTCTCAAAGCAAAGTAAATAATTATACGATTCTTTTTTTTAGTTTATCTAGCAATTATCTCGCGTGCATGTTCGGTATAAAAGAAGCCCTGCAAGTTGCAATTGCAATAAGGCTGGTGCCAGCGCGGGCGTTAGCGGAGGCGGTAGCGGCGGCGGCGGGGCGGGAGAGGGGCGGGAGGCGGGCGGGACTGGAGGGGCGGGCGGTAGCGCCCGCTACCGCCCGGCTGCCGCCCGCGTTGGCGGCGAGATGGAGGCGGGAGCGGGGCGGGAGGCGGGGCGACGCGATGGCGGGGTGGGCGAGAGGCGGGGCGGGAGGTAGAAGACAAAGGGGGTTTTGCAGAAAACCCCCTGGACTTAGGAAAAATTGGTAGGATTTGGCATTTTAGGGTGTTTTGAGCCAAATTTTGGCATTTTAGGGTGTTTTGAGCCAAATTTTGAGGGGCTTTTTCACAACAATTTAAATAGAGCTGGCACTATTTTATGATGAAATGGGTAACAATTTTAGTTCAATAAAATAATTTCCTTGCATTATTATTAATGTTATAATCTGAAAAAGAAAAGCTAATGTCGAGGAGAGAGAAAAGCTGATGTGGAGGAGAGAGAAGTGAGAGCTCTCACTATAGCCCATGCATTGGCAAGGTGGGGTGAGAGTGGGGTGAGAGTGGGGTGAGAGTGAGGTAAAAGCTGACGTGGCGAGGCTAGAGCGGGGCGGTGCATTGGCACCAGCCTAACACATCTTGATAAATCAAGATCGTAGCGATTACTCCTGATAAATCCACGTCGGAATCGCGCAACGCTGCACGACCGCGACGCGACGTCGGTCTCTCTGTCTGTTCTTCACGAGAACTCGTAGGGAGATAGCATGGAGAAGTTTCTCCCGTCTCATCTCATCATCTCCTGATAACACGTCAGTGTACAGTGGTAGTGCCAGCCACTGGCAGGCAAGGACTGACTGTACCCGCGTCACGACCAGCAACAATCAGGAATTCTGAATACAAACAACCAGTTGAGCCGACAACCAAGAGCGTGGTTGGTGCTTTAAAGTTTTAGTAAAACGCGACTTGGCCATGTTTTGCAATTAGTTTGCGTTCACATTGTGTTTCTCTTTTTGGCACGGAAAGAGAAATGCGACTTTGATGTTTGGTTGCCTACAGTTTGTATTTTTGCTTGTTGTTTGGTTATATATTGACATATGCCTTTTCACCTCTAATATATTGTGGCACTAGTTAATTAACAATGGACTGCCATGCTCTAAAACCCATCTAGGATTTTGGTCCCTCGGGTGGCAACGGTGTTGTTCCGCTCTGTCTTCAGTGGCCTTTGAGCGTTGGTGTGGTGGATCACAACTCTTGCTAGTGGAAGAGTTTCCTTTATTTAGGTTGTTTTTCGGTGTCTTTTTGGGATGGTGAGGCGATAGCTATAAAATGAAGTTGAAATAATGTCCTCCCCGTCCTAATCTCGCTTTTGGTGGTGCGTCTAGCATCGGCGGAGGGTGTCTCGAGACGTGTGCCCTGGGACCCATTCGCTTTCCGTGTGCGTTGGTGTGGTTTCAAGTCAGTGTCTTCCGATCTACGGTTGCTATCATTAATGATGGTTGGTGCTATGGTGTGCCGGTCCTTTGGGGCTTTAGCACGACGACTTCTCGGTTTGTCTACTACAACATACTATTAGGAAAAGACTTATAGGCCCCAAGCTACTGCCGACGTGCCAAAAAAGTGGTCCGTCGGCGCTATGCCGATATATACCGCCGACGCACCTAATATTGGTGCGCGGGTGCTGCTCAAAATGCTGCAGATGCACCAAAAAATTGGGGGTAACGGTCGTCCAGGTTCGGGCCAGGGCAAAAATCGGGTGCCCATTTACCGTCGGCGCGCCACTATAGTGGGATGCCGGTAGCACTTTTTTATATTCCAAACAACAAATCCCCGACGCACCTGGTTGGTGCACCGGCGGTATTTATGTTACCGCAAGCGTGTGTGGTTGGTGCGCCGACGGTAGTGTGTTACCACTGGCGGGCGCTGGTGCGCTGGCGGTAGCTAATTTTTATCCACCGACGGTAGCGTTTTTCCTACCAGTGACAAGCTAAACTACTAGAAGCTTTGTCCGCCTCGGTGACGGAGATGCGAGGACAGCGTCACGTCGGCGGCTCGCGCTAGTGTATGTAGTCGTCGTTATGTGGTCTAGATATCTATTTATAATAATAATTATCATTAACGCTGTTTGTACTCATGTTGATAATTATTAATAGATTTGAGAAATTTCGCCAACAAAAATTAACAATAGTGATCGCTTCACTCGCTCATCGCCATTGTGGACTCCTGGGCACTACAGGAATGGGAGGCTATGCCGAGGGCCAGGCTATACGCCGACGGCCAAAAGTCGGGGCCGTCGGCGTATGGCCCGGCCTGGCCAGCCTGCTCTTTCAACCATCGGCAAAACGTGGCCGTCGGCGTAGCGACCTCTACGCCGAGGGCAGCCCTCGGCATATCTTTGGCCCTAGGCGTAGACAGGGCTACGCCGACGGCCACCCTCGGCGTAGGCCATTTTTCAAATTTGTCTAATTTTGTAAAAATCATAACTAATTCATATGATGTCAGAAAAATGCGTATGAGGTATCAAAATGTTCAGAAAAACATCCTCTATCAGTTTATGTCAAAATCATGCATATTTGAATCATGTACAATAACATGTTAACATAGAAACAATTCAATCACTTTCTTATATGTTCTCAGGTTCCCGTTTTAGCCAGATGGCAATTTAAACGAAGTCAGAAAATCTTGCGGGGCCGCATGGCATCATTTTATGTGTCCTAGTAACCACTCCAAAAGATGGAATTAGGATACGGCAATTATTTTGGAAAACCCTTTACGAACAGGGCTATCAAGTCCGGATTTCTATGGCTTTTAGGGCAATGAGTAGGAAACGGCCAGTGATACCGCATAGTTTGCCGGAACGAGGCCATATTTGGCACGTGCGTGGTCCCTGGGATGGGAAGCAAGGCCCCAGGAGCGCATTTTCAATCCGACCCATGGGCGATGGTTTTTTCATTTTCGGGGTGCCAAAACAGGGTTTTTGTGAAGGAACTACATGGGCGCATTTTAGTATTGCGTGAGACCTCTGCGTAGTGGTAGGACACCGCGCACCACATATCACATGCCATGTGCTAGCTATCTGGGATTCGGCCATGCGGCTTCTGCGGTGTCCCGCCGAATCCGCTGAAAAGTGACCGGATTTGAACTAGGGCTACACTTTCCGTCGCTCAATAAATTCCGCAAAAATTGTTTTTAGGTCTATGACATATCAGTTTATGTGCTAATTTTTGTCCGTTTAGCGCGATGGTAAACGGGTGCACCAGCGCGCGGTACGGCCATACCGCATCTCCGTGGGGGCCCGTTTTGGCCAAATGACAATTTAAACAAAGTCAGAAAATCCCGCAGAGCCGCATGGCGTCATTTTATGTATCCTAGTAACCACTCCAAAAGTCGGAATTAGGATACGGCAATTATTTTGGAAAACTCTTCACAAACAGGCTATCACGTCCGGAGTTCTATGGCTTTTAGGGCAAATGAGTAGGAAACGGCCCGTGACACATAGTTTGTCGAACGAGGCCATATTTGGCACGTGCGTGGTCCCTGGGATGGGAAGCAAGGCCCCGGGAGCGGATTTCCAATCCGACCCATGGGCGATGGTTTTTTCATTTTCGGGGTGCCAAAACGGGTTTTTTTTATGACGAAACTACATGAGGCGCATTTTAGTATTGCGCGAGACCTCCGCGTAGTGGTAGGACACCGCCTTCGCACCATATATCACATGCCATATGTGCGCGCTAGCTATCTGGGAATCCATGCGGCTTCCTGCGGTGTCCTTTGAAACTAACAGGATTTGAACTAGAGGTACACTTTCCGTCGCTCAATAAATTCTGGGAAAAATGTTTTTAGGTCTATGACATATCACTTTATGTGCTAATTTTTTCTGTTTAGCGCGATGGTAAACGGGTGCACCAGCGCGCCCCCGCATCTCCGTGGGGCCCGTTTTGGCCAAATGGCAATTTAAACGAAGTCAGAAAATCCCACGGAGCAGCATGGCGTCATTTTTTGTGTCCTAGTAACCACTCCAAAAGTCGGAATTAGGATACGGCAATTATTTTGGAAAAATCCTTCACAAACAGGGCTATCACGTCCGAAGTTCTATGGCTTTTAGGGCAAATGAGTAGGAAACGGCCCGTGACACCGCATAGTTTATCGGAACGAGGCCATATTTGGCATGTGCATGGTCCCTGGGATGGGAAGCAAGGCCCGGGAGCGGATTTCCAATCCGACCCATGGGCGATGGTTTTTTCATTTTCGGGGTGCCAAACGGGTTTATTTTTGAAGACTACATGGGCGCATTTCGGTATTGCGAGACCTCCGTGTAGTGGTAGGACACCGCCTTCTCACCACATATCACATGCCATATGTGCGCGCTAGCTATCTGGAATCCATGCGGCTTCTGCGGTGTCCGTCGAATCTGAAGACGGGATTTGAACTAGGGTACACTTTCCGTCGCTCAATAAATTCCGAATTTTTTTTATGTCTATAGCACATCACTTTATGTGCTAATTTTTGTCCGTTTAGCGTGTTGGCGAACGGTGCACCAGCCCGCCCGATACGGCCATTTCGCATCTCGCGAGGGGCCTGTTTTGGCCAAATGGAAAATTGGGCGTCATATTTGGATTCCTCTAATTTTTAGGTTCAAATGATGATATGTATGTTATATTTAGATTCCTCTCATTTTTCTGATCGATTTAGACATATTATTTGTGGAATTTTGATTTTCCGATTTAAAGATATTAATTATTCAATATTAAATAGAAAAAAGACCAAAAAATAAAATCATTTTATTTTTATTTGAATTAAATATTATTATTACTTATATATATTCATTGTTGTCTACTTAAGTAATTGTTTGGGATTCAAAAATAAAGAAGTGTGCATCACGGTTCAAGGGTTAATATGGTTGATATGCTATTATTATCAGCAAGAGGTGTCAATTCTATAATGGAAGCTCATCCGAATGGAAGAAGTTAAGCGTGCTGAGGCTGGAGTAGTGTGAGGATGGGTGACCGACTAGAAAGTTTAACCATGATTGTAATTTGACATAAGATTAAGTGTAGTTAGAGTTAAAAGTGTATTGGGTGAAAGATAAATAAGAAAAAAAAGAAAAAAAAGGAAAAAATTGTGTAAAAGAAATTAAAAATTTTAAATTTTTAAAAGTCTATGCCGAGGGTTTTGCCGTCGGCATATAGAAAAAATATTTTTTTTTCGAATATTTTTTTTTGAATTTTTTTGGAAACGAAAAATTTGAATTATTTAAAAGTCTATGCCGAGGGTTTTGCCGAGGACCGGGCTACGCCGACGGCGATAGTGGCTTTGAGCTGCCGAGGCTATGAGGGGCCTCGGCATGAGGCCAAAGCATGCTAAGGTTCCCGGTCCTCGGCATATAGCCCTATTCCTGTAGCGGGGGCGGCGTCGTCGATTACGAATTCACTGCATATAAACAGCAAGCTGGGCCGACAACCAAGTTGCAGCGTGGAGAGCGAGACGAAGTTAGTTTCAGCTTCAGAAGATGACTGAATTTGACACTTTGTCCCGAGAATAGTTTGAGAGGATGTGACACCGCGCCACCATGTCCATCGGATGGTTGCAGCCAATTGATTGGCTTGCCGTGTTGCGAGAGCTCACGCATGGCCTTGGCACTGGCCTCGCGTTCCCGTGCACCGTGTGCTGGTTGATGAAAGGGAGAGGAGTGGAGAGCTGACATGGACAGCTCAATCACCTCAATGATCAGACGACACACCTATCTACTATTGCATTTTCCTTAACTCCTCCTTATCCACAAAGCTCAAGTTAGTATGCATGTCAAGAATATTAGGCATATACGATTGTCTTCCTTGATAAAATGCCAAAAGCCCGACGTCAAATTAATGGCAGTCTTCAACGAGAAAATAGAACTCAGTCTGCAAGATTGTTATGCTACTTCAGGATAGAGTTGAGTTTGTTTCTCTAGAATCGTAACATGATACTTCAAGATGATCGATGTATCACTATACATCCTCACCATCGAGGCTTAACAAATGACCAACGTGTTACGTTAATCGTCATACTCTTTCACTACATGTTTGGATTTGCATGAAGAAGTAGAAGTAGGAACCATAAATCATGACATTATTGTAACACAATTCTCCTATATGTGCAAACTTTTTGTTAAGTCTTTTTATAATCAATACCATATATATTTATAGTAGTAAATAGTATGTTGTAGAGATATTTGGGCTGTCTTTATCGATTACAGAATAAAATCTAAAAATGAGCAAATTTTTAGGTTTTCAAAAAAAATATCCATGATATAATCTTGTACTTTTCAGAAGACAGTTGAAGAAAAATAAATAGATATCAAACCACATACGGTAACCAACGAAGGTTTTTCCGTAATTTTAGTTTGAGCCACAAAGTCAAGCCCATGTGCACGTGCGCAGACATTAAAATAGTCAATCAACATTGGTAAGGGTATCAACACCAACATGTTAGGTAAAAGCAACCAAACAGCCCAATCGACGTGCTAGGGAGCGGAAAGTCTGAATCATGATGTAGCAGCTAGAACAAAAACTGTGAAGACAATCCTCCCCGTGGCATCCATGAGAAAAAGATCCAAGATCGATCTAGCAAAGCAAGATCTGAATGCCCATACATAGAAAATTTTAATCTTCCAACGCCACCATTGAGGCGAGGGTCAAAAAAGACGGATATCAAGTCCTAACCCCGAACCTAGTCTATTAAAAACACTAATTTTGTTACAAACGCCACTCATAAATTGGGTTCCCCACCACTTCCGGCATCGATGGGACCGAACTGAGGAGGTGGAACGAGGAGGATGCGAAGGTGGAGGCTGCGCTAGGTTTTGGAATAGGAAGTTGTTTAATTCTTCTTCATGTAACACAACTTGTAGGGAAAAAATCGTGCTGACTAGTGAAAACATGCCGTTTTTTTAGGTTAGCGAAAGAAAGTCTTAATCAAAGAATTTTCCTTGGATCAGCGGCGTGTGTTTATTTGACTATCCATAGACCGATGCAGCGTTCAATAGCCCATTCCACGGCCGTCCGATATAGAGCCGCCACCCAGATCTGACGGCCACAAACCATCCTGACGGTTAGACGACTTGTATTTCATCGGCTCGGCTGCTCGTCCGAAATAACTCCTCCCACCAACCGCGAAGCAGAAGCGCCCGAGGAACTCCGTTCGAATGGCCCGCGACGGCGCGGCGGAGCGGCGGCGGGTGGCGCTGCGGGTCCTCCTGGCGCGCGGCGAGGGTTCCTCCTCTTCCTCCCCGCCGCCGCGGCCGGAGGAGGCGCGGAGCAAGCCGGGGCTCGCGTCGGCCCTGCGCGGGCTCGGGTGCACGTCGGCCGCCGCGTCGCTGGCCCACGCGCCGGTCGCCGCCTCGACGGTGGAGGCCGTCCGCTCTTCGGCCGAGGAGGAAGCGGAGTGGCGGGGGAGCCGACGGCGGCGAAGGAAGGAGAGGAGGACCGCGAGGGGCGCGGTAGGTGGCGGCGGCGGCCCTGCGGCGGGCGGAGGGGTTGCCGGGGACGTGTGGTGCACGTGCACGCCGGGGATACCCTTCGCCGCCGAGGCGTCATCGGTGGACTGCGTCGTGGCGCGGCACCAGCCGGCGGGCGCGGGGCGCCGCGGGGAGGGCGAGAGGCGACACAGGGAGGTACTCACTGCTTGCCCCGCTTCTCCTTGTGGATTCAGTTCTGCAGATTTCTCCATAGCTTGCGCCGCAACTGCTGAAATTTGAACTGGTTTTCTGGGATGCTGTGTTCTAACTCGCGAATTTCAGTCTCAGTAATTTTCGTCAGAAATCCAACTGAATCTCGTTCGTGTTCTGTCGAATTGACTTCTGAGTTCTGATTGATTGCTGGGTTACAGAGGGCTGCCGAACACCGGGCTCGCAGGGTGACCATGCGGGAGCACATCTCCTCGTCGTTCATGGACTCGCCGCCACGCTTCCACATGCCGTTCCACGACGCCGACATCCTGCATTCAGGCCGCGACCGCCATATCAGCGGATTCAGCCACTCCCACGCCAGGACCGAAGAAGAGGTACAACACACCATCTGTTCCAAACTTCCATTCCATGCATTATTACTTTCCGTACGACCTTATCGACAAAATTACAGTACCACTCCTACTTGACACTACTGTTGATACATGATTGGCTGGTCCTCAAGAAGAATATTTCTGATTGGGTATAAAACCTTATACTAGTAGCCTTCATAGGTGGTTTTAGGGGGTCCATGCTGATTTGGCATATTTGTTCGTTTGCATGTCAATTACTCACATGGTACACCATCCTCTTGAGTTGTGTTAGCTACAAAAGCTTGATAGCTTCAATAATGAAGTGGCTGCAGCTCAAGGACTGGTACAACATAGTCTATTACCCTTAGCTGGTGTAGTTATGTTTATAAGACACGCATGCACGCAGCAGATACGACATGGGAGGGGGAGGCACATGACATTGAGAGCAGGTGATGATGGAATACGGGTCATTGGGTAGATACGTTAGGTGCGGCAGGATGCCCTTTGAGTGTCGATGCAGATTTCTCTTTCCTTGCTGTTTACACACACCAGGTGCTGACTGAATCATTCTGCTGGATTGAGCAGCCATGTTGCTGATTCTTTTTGCCTAACCCAGCTGACATGTTGCTGGAATGCACGGTTATTTTTGTTGTTTACCGTGATCCTCTAGCATGGGGCAGGCTCAACAATGGGTTTTAATTCAGAGCACAAGGATTATAAGAATCTGCCACCATGTCCTTTGTTCAAGTGGATCTGATGATACGTTGAACTGGCATGTGTGTGAGTTAAAGATTTGATTCCGGTGTGTTAGGTTTCGGGAAGTTGTGGTTCTTATTTAGAGAAATGTGTTACTTTTTTTTGCTCATAAAAGGGTAAATTACATAAATGCCACTGCAGCTGTGCTGATTCGGAGAATGAGAGAAATGCCATTACAATTTTGCTCTTTGGAAAATTTTCACTCCAAATTGAGTACTAAGGGCGTGTTCGGTAACTCTCCAGCTCCCAGCTTCCCGGAAATCCGTCGCGGAGCGGCACCGAACACGTAAACTCCACGGAGCTAGCTTCGAGAAGCTGGGCGAAAGTGATGTACAAACCGCGGAGCACCTATTCTGCAGCTTCGCGGATCGGCTAAGCGCGGAGCTGCGATAAATTACCGAGGACTGCCACCGCCAAGTCGAAACAACGTTTCGCTGGTATCCTCCCCACGCTCATTCCCAGGTCAACACGCTCCTAATCCCCAATGGACCTGAGCCGGCCGTCCTCCCCTCCAACCCCGCATCCCGGCGTCCCTGCCCCGAGCCTCGCCCTGCCTCAAACCGTGGTTGCCTTCTCCATCAGATCTCGCCGGCGGCGTCCCCGACCTGCTCCGAGCCTCCTGCAACCAGCTCAAGCTCCCACGCCTCGGTCAGATCGACGAGCGTCGTTGCTTGATTGGACACCGAGGTGCTCGAGCACTCTCCTCCAGTTCCGGCCTCCTCCCGCCGGACGACTTCCTCTCAAGCATCGAGTTCTCCGCCTTCAGACGACCATCCCGAGCCTATCCTCCCACCGGATGACCACCTCCTTCCCGAGCTCATCCCCGGGCACAGGTTCTGCCTCTAGCCCGAGCTCCTCCTCGAGGCTGAGCGCGTCCTCGCGAGGACAAGCTCCACGCCCCACCTTCTCTCCGCCTGCGCTCTCCCAGCCACAGACAGCCCGCCGTCGGCGATTAGTCCGTCGGACGGTGGGAATCGATGGGGATTTGTTCGCGATTTTGTTCCTGGGCGGTGGGAAAAAGGTCAACGAGGAGATGCATCGAACTGGTGTTGTAGTTCTGGGCTCAATTATCTCCAATCGGGACTGGGCTTCGGCTGGGCTAGCTGTGATAAATGGGCTTCTTGCCCAGTTGTAAAGGAAGAGTGCGCCGAACGTTTGTCGCTCCGGCAGCGACGCTGGAGTAGCGTTTGAGAAGCGGGATCTAAGGATTTGGTGAAGCCAGACTATTTCCGAACACGCCCTAATAAGTTCTGGAATTCCATTTGTTCTACTCTGGATGTTGGCACCATGCCACTCATGAGCTCTTTAGATCCCTTAATTTTTTCTGTTACTGGATATACACAGCATGCGTTTTCTCCAAAATGTATGAACTCATGATGTCTGTTACAACATTCAGATAATGATGTTCCGAACGAGACTATTGTTGGGAAGAATGGGCATGTATGACCAATACCAGGATTGGCGCCTTGACGTTGATAACATGAACTACGAGGTACCTCTTTCTCTGTCCATCATTTGCAACAGGTTTTTAATTTGCACATTGCCATGTTTATTTGGGGGAGTGTTCATTGTCTCTCAACTGCATCATTTGACAGGAGCTACTCGCCCTTGAGGAAAGGATTGGGTATGTGAGCACAGGGCTGCGCGAGGATGAGATCGTTCGTGGCCTTAGGATGGTCAAGCACTCGGCGTTCGACCGCAAGCATTGTTCGACAGAAGCAGATAGGAGCTGCAGCATTTGTCAAGTACGGTGAACTCCTCTTGTCTATTTTGGCAGCTTCTCTTCTCACATGAGCATCGGCATTGGTGCTTTACAATCTAATCTGAACATGTATTCCATTGCAATTTTCAGGAAGAGTATGAAGCTAGCGACGAAATAGGGAGGCTGAACTGTGGACACGGCTACCATGTGCACTGCATCAAGCAGTGGCTCTCTCGGAAGAACGCTTGCCCAATTTGCAAGATCGCCGTCTCAAAACCATGAGATCCCTTGGCCACATACTTTTTGTTCTGGTATAGTACTTGTATGCATTCATGTCTGAAAGGTGTTTCACATTTGTTCTTCCGTGTAGTTGTACTTGTACAGCCCTCTGCTGCTCTGCATATAAACATTGTTGATGTAAAAAAAAACAGGCACACATGTGCATATAGAAACAACGTTTTTGTTCTTTGTGCCGTCTGTTGGGCATGATGGCATCTCCTGTAACGCGTCTCATTTCCGACCTGTAAATTTCGCGCTGATGAGCTTCAGATAGTTTGGTATCAGTACCCTCATCTTCTTGTTCTTGACGCGGATCGACGGCGGCGCTCGTGGATTCCGATGCATTGGTGACGACGAAGTGGACAGCACCGCCGCCATCGTCTTCCTCCTTGATGTCACCGCCGACGAGCCGCTTGCCCTCACGGGTCTCGTCGACAGGGCGCGCTGCAGCCCTTCACGCGGCCTCTGCTGCTCCTCGTCGTCGTTCACAGCCTGAGCCTCTGCTTCTCCGAGCTCCCTCTCGACCGCCTCGGCCCGCATTATCATCTCCTTCTCGCCGGCCCGCCGCGCCTCCACCCACGCCTCCGCCGCCGCCACCTTCTTGTCGGCCACCGCTCGGACCACCTCGGCGCGGCCTGCCAGGTACTCGTACTCGAACCTCGGGATCGTCACGTTCCCGGACCTCTGCGACACCGTGAACCTCTCGCTCTCGACGGCTTCCCTGAGCTTCCCCGTCGCGGCGGCCTCGCCCGCCCTCGCCGCTTCGAGCTCCCTGACCGCCGCCCTGATCCTCTTCTCCGCCGCGGCGATCTCGGCGGCGACGCTCTCCGCGTCAGCTACGGCGCACCCGTTCTCCAGCTCCGTCAGCGCCCTCTCCTTCTCCGCCGCCTCCGTCTCCTCGTCCACCCGCCGCAACGCCGCCTTCAGGTCCGACAGGATCTCGCCGGCCATCTCGTCGGCCGCCGTCACGGCCGCCAGCCGGGACTTGGCGTCGCCCAGCACGGCGTCCAGCTGCCGCACCTGCGCGCCGGCCTTCTTCTCCTGCCCCTCCAGCCGGCCCATCTCCTCGGCGATGCGCTCCATCTCCGCGCGCGCGCGCAGCATGGGCGCCGTGAACTGGAGGCTCTGGCTCTCCTCCTTGAACGACTCCAGCTCTGCCCGCGCCATGTCCAGCTCGGCCTCCGCCGCCTGCAGCGGCGGCCAACCGTCGTGCACCTCATGTCCATGTCTCCTGGCCACGGCTACCGACCCCAAGGAAGAGGAGTATTCGTGCCCTTCGTCCGACTCCGACTCGGAGCTCCCCGCCGTGAGCCACGCTTCGACTTCGCTCGACACGCTCGCGCGGCCCCTGGCCGCGCCTTGCCGGGGCACCATGGCGCGCGCCGTCCGCCTCGTGGCCTCCTCCGTCTCCCCGCCGGCTCTGGCAACCTCAACCGCGGCAGGCACCTCGTTCGCTTCGCCGGCGTCACGTTCCTTCACGCTGCCAGCGACGATCGAACCGGAGCTCGTCGTGGTGGACGATGGCGACGCAGACAGTACAGCCGCCAGCGCCAACGGCGTGCCTCCCCCGGCTTCCCTCGCGGCCTTCACCTCGCGCTGCAGCTCGCGGAGCTCCCTCCTGACGCGGTCCAGCTCCTGCATCACGTCGGCGTAGCTCGCGCCACCGCTGCTCTGCCGTGGCGTAGCGCCGTCGCCGGGCGCCCCCTCGACGTCGACAACGAGGCCGTTCGCCCTTCTGCCGCTGCCGCGCGTTCCCTGGAGCTCCGGCCTGCGAGGCCTCGCCGCCTTGACGTCGACCTGCCGCTCCAGCTTCTTGGCCATCTCCTTCTCCGGCGTGACCGGACGTGGGTGCATCCAGTCCAAGCTGACTCTTGCCACATCCACGACGTCATATGAAATATTCTGCATGTGCCCCAGTTGATGTCAATACAGACATACAGCATTTGGCAAGATGAAGTCTTCGAGAACAAGTTTTACCTTGTGTGTAGCTCGTCTCCTCAGCTTGCTCCGCCGCCTCACGTCGATGCTCTGGCCACCGAAGATGCTCATGCCGTCTCCAACCGACACTGAATCGTTGCCTCCATAGCGTTGCTCCATTATTTTTGCTTTCTCCATTGCTACTTTCCTAGCTTCCTATGAAACTCTCTTGCTTGGAACAATGGTGGCCAGGTTAAATACTTCCGTCTTTGTTGGTGTGCTGGTACGTGGTGACAAAGAGGAATGGCGATTCCAACCCTTTCTGTCCGGCAAAGTCTAGAGGAACTCGCTACAGCACCAAGCATTTCTTGTTCACTCAGACGACAGTGTCGCTGCGGCGGTTTTTTTTACGTTCGCTGACAGCATGCATTATATGGACAACGAAATTAGGAGAAGAGATCTAGGTTGCATTTGGAAATGTAACAGCTTCAGACAAATTAGCAGTTTGTCATACTTCTAGGCTTCCAGAAGATTTTGCAAAGCAAAAGCGTGAACTAGGGAAATTCGTCTCAGTCAGATACCTTTCAGTTTGGTCTTACTTACGTTCCAATGAATTTGCATTGCCAAGCCCTGCCCCACAATCAGATTCAGTATGAACGAAAAGAGCACCTTCAACCATTTTACTGAATGAGTATTATGCTTCATCCCACAGAAACAGAACAGCGTCACAGAACTCGGAATGTTCACCATTCATCACAAAATTTAACTACATCAACAGAGTTCCTGAGCTGAATGCTAACAAAGATACAATCACACAATGACCCTGCCTCTTCCTCCATGTGTTTCTTTCAGTTTCCAGTATTCTTTCAGTTTCCCTTCCTCTTCCTCCATGTGTTCAGGCTTCCAGCAGACTGAACCTAACTTAGGGGCAGATAGGTGATGAAGGAATGAAAAAAAACAGGTGGCATTGCCAGCTACGCGCCCAATAATCTATCTTACAGTGGGTTAAATTAACCGGTGACATCAATTGCATCAGATAATCAGACTGCACTATGAGCTGAAGCTACAACAATGAACACACCTATTGGATTGATCTTTAGCCCACGAAAAATAGAAACCATAAAACACAATGTACAAAAGAGGTCAAAGAAAATATGGGACTGAGGTCCTAGGCCCTCGCATTTGGTTGTTCTCGTCGGTCTCTGTGAAGAACTTGACCTCTCTTTCCTGCCAATGGAGTAAAAAAAAGGGTAGAATTAAATTATGAAATACAAAAAAAAAACATAACCAATCCCTATTTTTCATGAGATAACTCAGATTATGGTATGCACAGACTAACACATCGGCTACAGACTACAGTAACACAAGTGAATTGAATGAAGGTCGTCGCAAATTTTTATTGTTATGTAATTTATGTTCTCTTCATCAAGGAAAGATAGCAGGCACCAGTTCATTTGTTGGCAAGTGTACAGCTTGGAAGCTGGTAGCCCAATGGTTTATTTATTCTTGTCATGCCATATTCATTTGCTTACCCAGCACTAATTCCTTTTCCAGATTATCATTACTGTTAGTTTGTCAATATCAAGAGTACACAGAACTGGCTTCCATCAATCATAACAGCAACTGTTGTGAATTTCACTACAACACTACTATGTATTAACCAGGAACAAAATAGGAAGTAAACTAAGTTGCCAAGCTTTCTCTATCTGGCTACGCTATTAGGAGCTCCTAAGTTCATATACAAAACAATTGAATTGCTACTGTATATCTCACTGATATTATCCGTAAAAGTTTCCACTGACACCTATCAAAGCCTTAGCAGGAACAATTTCTTTGAAGTTTTGAAGGCAAATGAAATATCTATAGCAAATTATTGCAGGTTGAAGATATTAACTGAACTAGACAAAATCATAAAGACATAGAAATACCGAATGACCTACCATGTTTTCACCAAAGCTCAGTATAGAAGCAACGTTGCCACATCTGTAACAATAATTAGGTGCAGACCACACCTGGAAAATAAGTAAAAAAATGAGCACCCGGAACTGGTTACAAGTTCAAGAACATGTCAATATATGAAAACTCAGAGCTCACAGTTACAAGACCCTTGTCTTGGAACATGTATTTTAGGCCTTCCTGGACTAGTTGATGAGCCCGACAAACTAACTCAAGATTGTTAACATGGTTGAACTGCATCAGAACAACAGGCAGTCAGTACTGGGTGAAAACATCATATAGATAATCAAGAATAAAAAAAACATCAATATACCTCTGTTGTCACCCGTGATCCAAAAAGCCAACCTGCTCCACGGGGACTAACACCCCATGTCTCTATCTCTTCTGGATCACTCCACATTAGATCACAGAAAGGTCCTTCATGAGGAATTTCGCAATTTCGATCAATTATCCGCATCTGGATGCAACAAAAGAAATTGTAAAACTATTAATGAGATCTCCAATTTTGGTTTGGAACTTCATTGGGCAAACTATATAACAAGGAAAGCAAAATCACATAATCAGGCAGTTGTACTCAATAATTAGTATCACGAAACTACCGCTTTCCACCTAAGGATGACAAGTCTATTTTTATCACGCGAAGAGAAATGAGTTCACCAAAGATGACTTGACCGGAAGTGTTGTGGCCGTCAGTACATGACATCAAAGCAGCAATATCTTCATTGCAGCAGCCGTGCCATACGCATTTGTCTCATAGTTTGGTTAAGCCGGAGATGCAAGATGGCACAAGCTATGCACAGGAGCAAGAATGGCGGCGGTACCAACCCTAGCAAAGCCGCCCCTGTTATCTACAGCACAGAGGGCTGACTCGATGGCCTGTTCTGAATTGGGCCATAATGTTGGGTCAACAAATCAATTAGGTTGTACTTTTTGGCTGCATCGGGTATCCCTTCCCTTTATGCAGAGAATGAAGCATCAACTTGTGATAGGGTCCTGGAGGGATGAAAGGGTACTTGAAATGTCTAAAGTGGAATTCAAGCAAGAAACAGAAAGGGGACTGCATGGCAAAGGAATTCTTATCCAAATTGGAGACGATTATGGTTGGGAGAAATTTCTGTGTATGTATGTTTCCATGTATTTGATCTACAAGGACACCAAGTACACATTTTCAGCAGGGTTTAGATTCTGGATACAGGGACAGAATAGAATCAGGATCCTTATCAAGAAATATTTTTTGAAGTAATTATTTGTGACTCAATACAATCTCTCATAACATGGGATAATCTAGGACTGCAGCCATGGCTGCCACCCTGCAGCTTGAGGACAAGCTGCTTGTCTGAGAGGGGTGTAGTGTTGTGGACGTGAGTACATGACATCAAAGCAACACTAGTTCTCCTTCTGTATTGCAGAAGGAGATGGTCACCTGGTTGGCATGGACTTGCAGCAGAAAGGAGGAGAATCTTTTAGGAAGGTATAGGATTAAGAAAGAGTGCACTTGTATAAGGGAAGGTCTAATAAGTCCAATCGTATTAGGAGAGGTCAAGGGTCTAAGCATCCACTATATAAGGATGTCATGAATCTAAGATTGAAACAAGCAAGAACAATCAATCTAATCTATCCCTGATTATTCTCTCTTCTCAACCCATGTCTACTCAATCCCTCTCATCCACACTGCCTGGCTATCTTCTGCACGATAGTTAGCCGTTGTAGATCTAAGCCCACAACAGGACCCAGTACACGAAGAAAACTCACGGAATATCACAGTCCATTAAGAGCCATATTTTTCTGATGATGCTACTGATTAGTAGTTTAGTACACCCTTCGAACAACATAGAAAGTTACTCAAAGGGACATTGAATAAAGGCAGTACAAGAATTAATTTAGCACAGGAAAATGTGAATAACTATATCTTAAATTGTGATTTCATATGAAATATGAGCCGAAAGTGAAGCAACTCCCTAACCTGATCAATCGTTCGTACATCAGGTGAAAGGCCACCATGAACACAGAGGACCTGACAATTCAAGATGTCACTAAGTATGACTTGGCATCATATGAACTTGCCATTCGCTTCTTTGACCAAAGAAACTTACCGAGCCATTAATGATTGCCGAAAGAGTAAGGTAATCAAAAACGTCAGTGCAATACCGCCATGCGTTCGCATTCCCATACTTCCTCTGACACTCATCATAAAAACCATACACCTAAGGAAATAAACAACTATTAGGATACATGCACGATAGGATTAGTTTAGTTGCAATAGTATAGGTTAACCTGTATAAACCTTCAATGTATATAGTACAAGTGATATTCTAGTTCTAGTTAGAAAGGAAGCACACGAGGCAAACTACAAACTAAGAAAATAGTATATGTTTATTGGTATAGGACTACAGGAGTATACCTGCGTCAACTGTCTGCTTTCATGGTTCCCTCGCAGAAGGGTTATGTGGCCAGGATACCTAATGACAGTCATGACATTCAATAAATATACTAAATAAATTATCCTGAACAAATGGTTAGAGCTTACAATCAAAGACTACTGGTTAGGTATGGTGGAACAGGGGCACAGAATGTGGAAGTGCTAAGGAACTTGTGATGCCAAAAAAGGGGAAATTATTCTGATACAGAGGTAACTGAAATTAAGTCCTTGAGCACAAAGCAAACCAATCTGGGTTTGAACAGAGTATTCGGTAATCGGTACTAACAGTTGTTTTACCAAGATGGAGTCAGCAATTATGTTACTGCCGGGGCAAATTATTAAGCATGAATCGGTGGTTCTGTTCTACAGTAAAGGACAATCAAGTATAGTTACCTGAATATTCTAATGTCACTTAGGCGCTAGCAATTATAGAGACAGCCCTTCTAGCAAAGCAAGTTGCACATGAACTATCATGCATTGAATCACTGACTACGGCATACTGAATTACAGACGACAACAAGCTAAAACAACGTCATTCATCAACTAATTCAATCAACATATGTGCAAGACAAATCAGTAGCCATAAATGATAAATCTGCGGAGAAAATCTTATTCATTTAATTGGTTACAGCAAGGAAACAAAGTGGACATTGCATCAGCACTTAGTCTCCAACATGCTCAAACTTCATTGCATCAGCTAGGTCAAGCATACATTCAATGGCATACCTGGCTTTTAGGAGCAAAAGAATGGTGAAGACCTCAAGGCTGTTGAACCCGCGATCGACAAAGTCACCCTGCAAGAAGGCGATACAAACTCAGTTCAGGAAATCAGGGAGAGGCCACAACCAACCAACCCAAAGACACCAAACGACCAGCAGAGCCAGAGACCATAAATATGTAGTTGGTCTCGGGGACATGGCCTCCCGTGGCGAAGAGCTTCATCAGGTCGTGGAACTGGCCGTGGATGTCCCCGCACACCGTCACGGGGCTGTTGACCGGCTGCACGTTGGACTCCTCGATGAGGATCTCCTTCACCTGAATGGTTTCATCACGGGTTACATATTTATCCACAGCTGCACACCCAAATCAATCAGCAAATGCAACTACTCGCACCCCTCTACTCCCCACGGATTCGCGCCCCCAGCTCAGCTCGTTGAACAACACGCAGACGCGCACCACTGAGAACCCCGAGACCTAGGCTATACTGGGAGACGAGGGGGGCTATCGCGAGGGGAGAGAGAGTGTCGTACGTATTCGCAGAGGGACTGGAGCTCGTGCTCGGCGAGGTGCTGCCCCTCCTTGACCTTGACGATCCACAGATCCAAATCCATCTCGCCCGGCGGCTGGGAATCTCCGGCGCCGACTCCGGCTCCCGGCTAGGGTTTGGCGGACGGGATGGACGGGACTGGAGATTGGATTTTGGTGGAAGGAGACGATTTGACTCGATCGGAGTGTGCACAGGGCGGGCGGCGAGTGGGAATTTCTTTTAAGAAGAAGAAGAGAAGTTCTCGGTTTGGATTGTTTTTTCTTTCGAAATCTTCGGCTTGGAATTCCCCACATGTCCCCGAAATAAAATCCTATGTGTCCCGACATGTCAGATGAATCAGCTCTCCCTTATATATACTAGCTAAAGTGCCCGTGCGTTGCACCGGGAGAAAAAAAACTCGAACACTCCCAGTGAATCAACGGTGAAACATGTTAATTCTAAGAAAATTAACATGTAATAACTTTTTTAAACGATAAAAGGTGTCGAAGGATCAGGAAACTGTATTAAAAAGGCGGATGGTACAATTTTATAGAAAGTCCCTAAGCGAATCACGAATATGTAGGCACATGTCCTTGGTTTTTATGAATTGCACCCCAGGATAAATCGCGTCGGCCCGTGAAACACGATCGAGTCCTTGTGCTCTGCCGCTAGGTGCAGTCGTTCCAAACACCGCGAGGGACGAAACCACTTTGGGCATTGGAGACAACGGACTCCAACGTGCCGGTGCTGAAGAAGAACCTTGGATGGCGGACGAACCAACTCGAGATGACCATACTTGACCGCAGCTGGGCCAAGCCCGTGGCCTAAGATAGCGGCGGCCGCTCGCCGACGGTTAGGATTCGTTGATGAAGTCACACTTTTCGTGGACTCCGGAATCCCCCGATGCCATTTGTAAGATCGACGCCCCAGACCAACAATGTCCTCACCCTCGCCACGACGGCCGACCAAGAGAAAAAGATAACATGTAGGCAACCAAAAGGCCGATGGCCACGCTTGATAAGGGGATTGGCTAACATAGCCAACTCCATCTCCTTCGTCCATGGAAGCAAGAACAAGCTTCTCGTTAACCACCGCTTGGTACCGTGCTCACGCTCTAGAGCAGGATCTAATCCCCAACCACCTCCAGATTAGCCCTAGGACCTGTGTCGGGCCCAGCTAGACCAGACAGGCCCAGATACTTAGTAGGCCCGAGCGAAACTTGGAGCTTCCTTTTTTCCATTCCCTCTCTAAAATTTCTACTGGGCCGGTCTGCGTCTGCGAATTTCGCTTTCCATCACGGCGGCATCTGTTATCAGTCGACTGCTCATCTCTCTCACGCTCTACGGGCGAGCTTGTTTCTTCTCCTTGGGCTCATAGCTCACACCCAAATATATCTGTTAATCAAGGAGACACACCTTGCTGATAATACGCCAATTTGTTGGGATATGAACCGGTGAAGTCCCTATGATAAACCGAGGTGGGACTATACATAAGAAGACACGAGACATAGGAATTACGAAAGGAACCGAGTTGATGCTCGTGAATTGGCTCTATTGATTCTTGCTGGTGTATTGGGCTGTTTGGCCGGCCCACATCGCCCAGCTCGCACGATAATTCCGTGTCAACAAAAATACCAAATGCAAAAAAGCGAACCAGTACAACCTTTTTCTTTTTCCTCCATTCCCTAGGTTGCTCATTCAGTCATTCCTGAACGCATCGTTATTTTCATGTTCTCTCATGTTGTTTTCGTTGACTTGGAGCCGAGCTTAGCCATCGAATGAGAACGACACGATGAGGCGTCTTCACGTATCTCCCCATGATTTCTCTATCTTTCTTATTACCAATCGTCGACCTGTATCGTCTGAGGTGTTAGCCCTCTGCTCTCGCATTTGTGAGATAAGAACAGTGCGATTTTTTTCACTAAAGTAGTGGCAGATGCTATAATTTTGTTGGAAATATTTTACTGACAATGGCTATAATTTTATTTAAAAATATGAGTAGAAACAAAAATAGACGAAACAATGGGGAGAAGTGCTCCTCCCTGTAATGCGTATAACAAATAAACATTGGCACATAAATAAATTCAATAATCGATTGAATTTTCCAAATATATAATTCAATTTTTAAATTTCATTTTCTAGCTTTGAAGCGAAAAATTAAATTTACCAAATATATAATTTAATTGGGACACTGCAAATTGACAAGAACAAAAATTGATGAAAATACCATTAGCTAGCAGTAAACAATGCTACAAACATCCTAGCAGCAAACGACATCAGCTAGCTAGCAAATTGCAAACGGAATAGAGCAGTAGCCCGGCTGATCTTCGAGCTTCGTGCGCGTGCACACACAGCATGGCCGCGGCATGATGGCAGGCCGCTGAGCTGCTCATTGCTCTCACCGACTTGGAGTTGGAGATCGGGTGCAGCGGCTGGAGAAGAAGAATGGAAGCAGTGCGTGTGATTCTCGCCGGCGTGGTGTTCTCCTCGTGATTTTTTCCTTCCCCAGCCCGAATCTCTCTGCATCTACTTTCCCAAATCAACCATGCCATGTCTAAGAGAAAGTCAACCAGGCCAGATCCGACGAGCCCCTCCCAAATTCGTCTTCTCCATGAGGTCCGATCGCCAGACTACCGGTACACACCTCACATCAGACCCACGCCCCCCGCGCTCTCCCCTCCAACGGTAGGTGAGCCGCCAACTCCTCCGACAGTCCGACCCCCGGTCACCCTTCTCTATCCTCCGTGTACATCACTGCTTGGAAAATTCGGCGAGCCGGCGCTGCCCCGTTCCGATTCCTCACGGCCAGGTCATCCCTGCCTCTTCGCCCATCTATCATGGCCAAGACCGATGGGATTCCGGCCAAGAATTGTCGCACGCTCCTGCCCTACCACCTAAAGAGACCACCAGCCGATCTTCGGCGCGAGGACACCTCCGGCATGAAGACGTCGTCCTAGAGCACCGCCGAAGATGTGGCCCACATCCCTGTCCGTCCTAGGCTTCAGCGGCGCCAGATCGAGCCGGTCTCCTCCGCGCGCCCGCTTGTCCTGTCGGGCGGAAGCTCCTCCACGGGAGTTCGGCATGAGCTATTCCATCGGGTCTGAGGGTCAACCAACCGGTACGTGGCAGGTGCAGTATAAAGGAATTTGGTGGGAGGGCAAAACGGTCCATAAAAAAGCGTTGACGAAATTTTTGGCAGAAACCAACGGACCGAACCACGGAAACGTTAGCTCCTTTATTATTAGGTATAGATATAGATATAGATATAGATTTTTCTTACTTTTGAAATACCCATATGTTGAATTTTGAATCGAGTTACCTGCAAAAAAAAAAGAATTTCCCTTCGAGAAATACATGTTTCGTATGTGCGTCCCTAGCCATAGAGAGTGAATGCTTAGAAATCGTTTGATACGAAAAAAGAGGAAGGCCCCAACATCGATGTGTGTGAAGGAGGAAGATGAGAACGAAAGCACAATGGATAAGGAGATGGCGAGGAGAATGAGGGAATGAACAAGGGTTGGTGGAGGAGTTAAGCAACTCATGCTATTCATGAACAAAAATAAAGAGTGATCCTTTCGGGGGACTTCAATCTCATTGCCAAAGAGAATGACATGAACAACTTGCTTATCGAGTGTCACTGTGTGTTGTTTTCTCTCTACGCATCAGGGAGGGTTGCATGCCTTGAATTTCATCATTCTGGTGTTCGAGTTGTTAGCAACCATACTTAGAACTTGGTGAAGTCAGAGTAATTTCTGATCATATATAAGGACATTGATCTTGCCAATATTTTGAATGTCTTCCTAGGCAACGTGTTACGATTCCCAAGACATTACGTGGTCCAATCGTTGTACTTCAAATGTTTTAGGAAGGTGGACATTCAACATCTCATCAGTTGCATAAGGTTCTCGGCCAATAGATGTAAAGGGAAAAATCCACTTGGATATGACCTTCCTATAGCAACATTGTCTATCGTGGTGACCTACGGTATTTTCGATCATTCAAATGCCTAACTAAATTGTCCGGCGGTAGGCTTGATCGCATCTCACGTATATTAATATGGAAGGGGGCAACGATATTTTGAGAGGAGGGGGTGGACAGTGCTTGGCCTGGTCAATTTGAAGACACTGTGACACCCCAAAATAATTGGGTGGTCTTGGCATTTCTAACTTTGAGATATCGATTTGGGGGGGCTTCGCGTTCCCTAGCCATGCTTCCATTGGCCCAATCCTCAGTGGCCATGGGTATGCTCATAACTCCTTTTTTTTGCAAAAACAATATATGATCCTCTTTCTGCATCCACGATGATACAATTGGGTCATGGTTGAACACATCCCTTCTAATTTAGCAACTAGATGATTAATGGATTGCTCCATTTTGTGGCCCTGAGTTGTTCAAGATTGCGACATGGAAAATAGATGTGATAAAGGATGTTTTGAACAACAACTTGATTTAATTGAGTACACAAATGAAAAACCCTACACAACTATTGGGATTTTTTTGGACCTTTGGGAGGTGTTGAACGGGGTGTTGTTGGTTTCCGACATGGCAGACACATATTCATTGTTGTCAATTGCCAGTGGAAATTACTCCGCAAGTTCAGCCTACAAGGTCCAGTTCATGGAATGCCATATAAAGTTTAAACCGAAAGCAGTTTAGTGAGCAGTTTGTGGCTCTAAAATGCTAAAAACTTCTCCTAGATCCTCTAGACAAACACATTCGCGTATCAACACATGTTAGCCATTTGTGGCTAGACCCATGAACTTTCATCCCAACTTTGTATGACTATAGACACTAAACTAACCAACGAAGAGGAAGGCTCCAACATCGATGTGTGTGAAGGAGGAAGACGAGGAAGAAACCACAATGGATAAGGAGATGGAGAGGAGAATAAGGGAATGTGCAAGTGTTGGTGGAGGAGTTAAGAAACTCGTGCGATTCATGAATAAAGAGTGATCTTTTTAGGGAGAACTTCAATCTCATTGCGAGAGAGGATGTCATGAACAACTTACTTATCAAGTGTCAACGTCTCTTGTTTTCTATCTATACATATAGTGTTGCCATTTGTGACAACCTAGTCGGGGAGGGTTGCATGCCTTGAATTTCACTATTCCGGTCTTTGGGTTGTTACCGACCTCACTTCGAACTTGGTGAAGTCGACGTAATTCCTGATCAGATATGAGGACATTGATCTTGCCAACATTTTGAGTGTCTTCCTAGGTAACATGTTACGATTCCCAAGACATTATGTGGGCCTACCGATATACTTCAAATGTCTTATAAAGGTGGACTTTCAACATCTCATCAGTTGCATAAGATTCTCGGATAGATGGGAAGGAAAAAATCCACTAGGATATGTCCTACCTATAGTAGTCTTTGTCTATCGTGGTGACCTACAATATTTTCGATTATTCAAGTGTCTAACTAAATTGCCTGGCAATAGGTTTGATTGTATCTCACGTGTATTAATATAGAAGGGGGACAACAATGTTTTGAGAGAGGGGGTGGACACTGTTTGCTCTGGTTAATTTGAAGACATTGTGGTACCCCAAAATAATTGGGTGATCTTGGCATTCCTAACTTTGAGAGATCGATTTGGAAGGGCGCTTCGCTTTCAATAGCCATGCTTCCATTGGACCAATCCTCAGTGCCCATGGGTAGGCTCATAACTCCTTTTTTTTGTGAATAAAATGATATGATCCTCTTTATGCATCCACCAAGATAGAGTTGGGTCATGGTTGAACACATCCCTTTAATTTAGCAACTAGATGATTGATGGATTGCTCCATTTTCTAGCCCTGGGTTGTTCAAGATTGCGACATGGAACAAATATTTGGTAAAGGACGTGTTGAACAACAACTTGATTCAATTTAGTACACAAATGGATAATCCTACACAACTATTGGAATTTTGTGGACCTTTTGGAAGGTGTTGAACGGGGTGTTGTTGGTTTCCGACATGACAACATGTATTCATTGTTGTGGATTTCCTGTGGGAGTTGTTGGAGATATGCCCAAGAGGTAATAATAGAAGCTTTTATTGTTATATCTTAGTGTTCATGATAAATGTTTACATCCCATGCTATAATTGTATTAACCGGAAACATTAATACTTGTGTGTTTTGTAAACATAAAAGAGTCCCTAGTAAGGTCTCCTTTGATTCAAAGGATTTGCATAGGAATTGTGTAGGATTTGGTTCCTATGGGAAAATTTCCTATACATGTTGTTTGATTCATAGGAACATAGCCTATAGGAAAAATTCCTATAGGAATCTTGTAGTGTAATTCCTATAGGAAAAAAGCATTAGCTCATACCTCATGGAAAAATTCCTTTGCTACAATCAAACAAACTTCATTTTCCTATAGGATTCAAGTAGACATGCCATTCCAATCCTATACCTTTCCTATTCCTATGTTTTTCCTATCCTTCAAATCAAAGGAGCCCTAAGCCTCTTGTTAAACTAACTTGTTGATTAATAGATGATCATGGTTTCCTGATCATGAATATTGGATATTATTAATAACAAGATCATACCATTAGGTGAATGATGTGATGGACATACACCCATAGTAAGCGTAGCATATGATCAAGTCATTAAGTTTGTTTTGCTACAAGCTTTAAGATACATAATAACCTAATCCTTAGACCATGAGATCATGTTAATGACCTACACTGGATGGATGCTTTGATGATATCAAACACTACTTCGTAAATGGGTAGTTATAAAGGTGGTATTAAGTGTTCGAAAAGTATAGGTTGAAGCGCGTGGATCAATAGTGGGATTTTTCCATCCAAATGATGGATAGATATACACTGGACCCTCTCGGTGGAACGTCATCCAACTAGCTTACAAGCATGTGACTGGCTCACAAGGGACATCATATCAAGGTACGAGTAAAGAGTACTTATCGGTAACGATATTGAACTAGGTATAGAGATACCGACGATCAAACTTCGGATAAGTAAAATATCGCGCGACAAAGGGAATCAGTATCGTATGTTAATGGTTCTTTCGATCACGAAGTCATCGTTGAATATGTGGGAGCCATTATGGATCTCCAGGTCCCGCTATTGGTTATTGATCGGAGAAGTGTCTTGATCATGTATGTATAGTTCACGAACCGTAGGATGACACACTTAAGGTTCGATGTCGTTTTAAGTAGATATGGAATATGGAATGGAGTTCGAATATTGCGCAGAGTCTCGGATGGAATCCATGACATCACGAGGAGTTCCGGAATGGTTTGTAGAATAAGATTCATATATAGGAAGTCACATTCCAAATTTTGGAATGGTCCGGTGAATTTATGGAAGGTATCAGAAGGTTCTAGAATCATCCGGAACAATTCACTATGGCAGGTGGGGACTCCACCAGCCCTGGCCGAGCCACCAAGTGGGAAGGTGGAGTCCATGGTGGACTCCACTACCTTGGCCGGCCACGTAGTAAGGAAAGGGAGAAATCCCTCTTCCTCTAGGTTTCCAATTTTGGTAAGTGTCGGAGTTGGACTCCAAAGTGGTTTTTGGGGGAACCCTAGGTTTTTCACCTATATATAGAGGAGGAGAGGGGAGGGGACCGACCACCACAAGCAACCGCACCACCCTGGGCACCCAAGGCCGGCGTCCCAAGTCCCCCTCTCTCCCAAACCCTAGCCCTTCCTCCTCATATCTCCCGCAAGGTTTTGGCGAAGCCCTGCCGGAGTTCTCCACCACCACCGTCACCACTCCGTCGTGCTACCGGGATTCCAAGGAGGATCTACTACATCCGATGCCCGCTGGAACAGGGAGGAGGACATCTTCATCGACACAGTATGTGTGACTGAGTGCGGAGGTGCTGCCCGATTGTGGCACCGTCAAGATCTTCTACGCGCTTTTGAAAGCGGCAAGTGATCGACTACATCAGCCACTAGATTTATCTCGTTAACGCTTAGCGATCTTCGATGGTATGATGATCTCATCTCGTTGCTACCATCCACTAGATTAGATCTTGGTTTGTTATTCGTTCTTACGGTAGGAAATTTTTCGTTTTCTATGCTACGAATCCGTACAGGAGTTACTCTGCAAGTTTAGCCTACAAGATCCAATTTATGGGATGCCATAAAACGTTTAAACCGAAAGCGGTCTAGTGAGAGGTTGTGGCTCTAGAATGCAAATACTTCTCCTAGATCCTTCGACACAAGCACATTCTCGTAGCATCACATGTTGGCCATTCATGGCTAGCCCGATGAACCTTCATGTCAGCTTTGCATGACTAGAGACGGTAAACTACCAACTATGCAAGAAGTCAAGGACCACCCCTCCACACATGCAGTATGGGAGCTTGTAAATTTATGGTCAAGTGGCATGTCAATGCTAAGGCTGCACGATTTTACGTCAATTGGGCAGTATGGAACATGTTACTCCAATCTCGCCCTTCTAAGTAGGAGAAGAGAGACATGAGTGAAAAGTTGTGTCTATTTGCCGGAATGCTTGGAAGAAAAGGCAAAAGCTTACCAATTGATAGGTCTCCTTCTCGGTTTCCAAAGGAAATGTACATTTTAATATAGAGTGGTCGGTCCATGAGTTGCTAGTAGGATAGGTTTTGAGAAGCAGTTCACACGAGGATGGTCCGGCCCTACAAGGGTGTGCCTATAAATATGTCACACATGTACATATTGTAAACACAATATCTTCTTGACTCAAATTAATAGATAGTGCTACCCGCCGCATCTTTTGAGAAAGAAAGCTGTTATTATCTGATACAATCAGAGATGGCAATTGATGATCATCATAAGCTTGAGAAAAGCGCAATTGGACCGCTGGTTGCGATGGATGACTGGAAATTTGGGAGGTGGCATTTGGGCAGTAGGAGAGGGGGGGCAACATTGGTCTATGGATGGCCAGAGGAGGAGATTCAGAGGATGTCGTAACGACCGTGGCGATCGCACGATAAGCATATGGCGCGACAAACTTAGCGGCATCCATACACATTTTTATCTACCTATTTTTTTTCGCTTCAGCTTCTTTTCAAGAAAAATAAGAGAAATAAAGCCACCACACCTCAAAGCTCTTCTAGTTACTAAATATAAGACAATGTGGGAGTTTGATTTGAACTCCCAAACTCGTATTATATGTACAAATGAAAGTAATATACCTCAAGAACATCACTCAACTCTCATTACGTCAAGCATATCCGCACATTTACAGTTCATCAACAACCACAAGTGTTCTCACGAACTTGTAACTGAACAGGACATCTGAGTCCAAATCCCCCTCAAACCGTTAACCAAACTCCATCCGAACGCAACGTATGAAACACCCTAGTACTCCCTCCGATCGGAATATATAGATTAACACGCGTGATGCACATGAGTAATTTATGTACGTGCATATATCACGTCGATTAAAGATAATCAGAGGGAGTACTAGTTAACTCTTCTCTTAATAGGGCCTCTTGGTATCTTGTTGAGCACATTGGAGTCCACCTTCCTGTAGAACTTCTTTAGGTCCTCACCGCCCTTGGCCACCAGATGGTCCACTTCGGTCTCGTACCTCTCGTACAACGCAGGAATTGTGAGAGCGCAGAGAAACCCTGAACATGAAAGGGAGACATGGCACAAAATGTTAATCTTGTGAAATTGCATGCTCTAGCCAGTTTAACTAAAAGGCCAATCTTATCTAAGAGATTAGGCAATTATATTTAACACCTACTCTCACGTCTAGGTTGGTGGATCTTTTTTTAAAGCTCTCGCACGGGCCATGATTTAAACCTAGAACCTTGTATTTAAATTCAGGACCTTGTAACTCTGGTACCATGTGAAATTGCATGCTCCAGCTAATTTAGTCAAAAGACCGATCTCATGCAAGAGACCAACCATTATATTCAACAAAGTTGTTGATCATGTGTTTAATCTCTATTTTTGTTAACTTTTCGGTGGTACTTACCAACGAACAACAGAGATGTGAAGCTGCAGTTGTCTCCGATCACGGCCAGCACCCACAGAGATCCAACCACCTTGCATTTCAGAAGAAGAAAAAATGGACTTAATTAGGAGTAATTCACTGGGCTGAATATGCTAACATAAAAAAAAAAAATGAATATGCTAACATCAAAATAGCTGCTACTGTCACGTACCGTGAGGAACTTCTTGAGATCCTTCCCACACGCGATGTCATAGAGCACCGCCACAGAGTGCTCCAGTTTGCGGTGCACCGTCAGAGCGGCTTCCCTGAAGGCGTGCTCGGAGACGATCACCTCTGGGATACGCGGAGGAGCCCTGGAAAACCACGAGTTTTCAGATTGGTATTCTCTAATTCTTCATGACACGAAACTACGATGTTTTTGACAGTGTATATGTGGTGATCGCGACCTGTCGACGAGCGGCGCGGCGACGTTCCACAGGAAGAGGAGGAGCATCCCGAGGAGCACGGCGTGGCAGAGCAGCGTCACGGCGTTGTACTCGGCAACGTCGAAGAGGAACCATGTCAACGCGGCGCCGGCGAGGATTCCCGCCGACAGGTTCCTGTTCCTCCACAGCAGCACGTCCGCCACTGCAAACAAAGGCCGAATTTAAACGGTTCAGAGATCATGGCAAGTGAAACCGGTTCAGAGTGAAAAAGCTCCTGAAATGCAGGTGAAATGCCGCACCTTTCCTGCCGCCGAGGAGCCTGTGTATCGACCGCTGCCTTCGGATCGTCCGGACCGTCGTCGTCGTTGGCGCTGGTCGGCGGTCATCGTCGGACTCGGAGTCGCTCCGGACGTGAGGAACCACGGCTCCTGACATCTTGCTGCTCTTCATTAGGTATTTTGCAGGTCTATGGTGTGCTGCTGGCTGGTTAATGTTGGACATGCAGGCTGCAAAAGTTCTTATATCCACTCTGATGGTAGAACAAATTAGCATTAGGCTGGGAAGGAAGGGATAGCTTGGTACATGGGATACAGGGGAATGAAGGGATGCTCGGGGAAGATTTGCTTCCGTCAGAGGTTTCCTAGGATCCCAGTAGATACCTTGCTAGAGCCCTGAAGCAACACCTCGTACAGTCACAGTTTTTAATTGTCCATTTTGAAGTAGCAGATAGCATTTTGTTTGTCAATATCTTGCACTTGCATCTTGTTAATTTGTACACCTATCATCCGTGCAGCTCAGTCAAAGCATTTCTACTTTACTTAGAGGAGAGGGTTCTCTACCCGTAGGGGAGTAAACGGATAGAATAATTTTCACGCTGAAATCGGTCTCGAATCCATTTGAAGGTATCCGTATCTGATTTTAAAGATATTCTATTCCGAAGTGGTGCTCTGGAGTATAGGATATGTTATGGAAAATAGCAAACGGTCAATCCGCATTCAAATCCGTACTTCGGTATATCCGCATTCGAATTTGAAAACGGTTAATATCCGTTCCGATTCGAATCCGAGAAAAACATATGGTATGAGCAAAATCTGACTCAATCTGATCCGTTTACATCCCAAAGTGCCTGGCCTCTGCAAGGGCATTTCTACTAACTGGATTCAGAGTTCAGTTTGTTCGATCTTAGTTCTTAAGTTATAACCACTACGACTGGATGACCCACGGATCATGCTTTAAAGCTCCAATTCCTACAGGAAATTCAAACAATTCAGCCACCCACAAACACACCTTGGATCCTTCTCGGCAATTTCAACTTAATGCGGAACTCAAATGACAAAAACAATGACTCTTTTAGACAAGACGAAGCAGACACTTTCAACGATGCAATCAATAATCTAGCCCTAATCGAGCTACCTCTAACCGATCGTCTATATACTTGGTCAAGTAACCGTGTCGAACCCACACTGCAAAGAATCGATAGAGCTTTCATCAACACTTCTTGGAATCAAATGTTCCAAAATTCAACCCTAACCTCGCTAACGCGCTTCGTCTCTGATCACGTCCCTCTACTCATCACAGTATCCACACTCATACCCCGTCCCGCCTTTTTTCCGATTTGAAACTAGCTGGGCCCAAATCCCTCAATGCGGCCCAATAATCGCCAGCGCCTGGAACTCGACCCATTACAGTTCAAACGTAGCTTCCCGCCTAACAGCAAAACTAACACGGACGAGACAATCTCTTAAATCTTGGAGACGATCTTTTACCCCACAAAAAATCAGAGAATCAAACACTAAATGTGTCATTTCCTTCCTTGATCAACTAGAGGAAAACAGAAACCTCTCACACTTAGAGCTAAACCTGCGGATGCTTCTTATAAAAATCCTCCAACGACTCATCAAAGAGAGAGTTGCTTTTTGGTGACAGAGAAGCAAAATTAAATTTGCCATCGAAGGAGACGAAAATACTAAATATTTCCATGCTCTAGCCTCAACTAAATATAGAAACAATAAAATTCACACTTTGCATCACAACGGCACTGACTATTCCTCCCATCAACACAAAATGGACATCCTCACTGGCTACTTTAGACAAATGCTTGGACAAGCCTTTGTTCCCTCATGGAATTTCAGTCTTCATAATCTCTACCCCCAAACAATCACAGACTTATCATCCCTAGTCCATCCTTTCACACAGGAGGAAATCACAAATGCCTTCTTTCTAATGAACACATATGCTAGTCCTGGACCTGATGGTTTTGGCCCAGGTTTTTACAAAAAATATTGGCAATCTATTAAATCAGAAATCTTTGAACTTTTCCAACAATTCCAAAACCAATCAGCTGATATATCCAGTATAAACCGTGCATACCTCATACTTTGGCCAAAGTCAGATTCCGCCACTTCTCCTGATGCTTTTAGACCAATCTCACTCCAAAATTGCCCAATAAAAGCTATAGCAAAAGTACTAACAAACAGACTACAAACCTTCATTCCAGCAATAATCCACCTTGACCAAACTGATTTTGTCAAAGGCCGTTCAATAGCAGAAAACTTTAACTAACTATGCTGCAGATTTGCTTAATTGTTGCCATAAGAGAAAGACTCCGACCATGCTTATCAAAATAGACTTTAGAAAAGCTTTTGATTCAGTTTCTTGGACTGCCCTAAATTTTCTTCTCATACAAAGAGGTTTTCCCTCCCTCTTCTGCACATGGATACAAAACATCTTACAAACTGGCAGAACTGCAATACTCCTAAATGGGGTTCCAGGACCATGGATCCAATGCAAGAAAGGGCTGAGGCAAGGAGATCCAATATCTCCTTACCTATTTATAATCTTTTCAGATATCCTACAACAGCTCATCACGCAAGCCTCCACACAAAATGATATACTGCATCTTATCAGAGATGACTTGCCACCTGTAACTATCCAATATGCAGATGACACTCTAATCCTGGCCAGAGCTTCCCCACAGGCTGCACAAAAACTAAAATCAATCCTACAACAATTCCAGGAAGCAGCAGGGCTACAAATAAACTTTAACAAAACTACCCTCATCACACTTAATGTCCACCCAACACAGGAACAACAAATTGCCTCTGCTCTGAACACAACAATCAGCTCTTTCCCCCAGACTTACCTAGGACTCCCACTCTCCCCAACAAAACTACCACCATCAGCATTCCAACCCCTCATTGATAGAGTGGACAAATATTTAGCAGGATGGTGTGCCTCCCTTCTGTCCAAAGGAGGAAGGCTAACCCTTCTTTCTGCAGTCCTGGACAGCCTGCCATATCATTTCGTGGCCTCCTTACTTATTCCACTACTCATTATTGAAAAACTGGACAAGAAAAGAAGAGCCTTCTTTTGGGCTGGAGAGGACAGAGGACTCTTGCTCAGGTTCACAATGTCTAGTTGCTTGGTCTAGAGCTTGTCTACCCAAAAAATATGCTGGTCTAGGCATTAAGATCTTACATTTGCAAAATGTTTGTCTATTACTGAAGTTTAGTTTCAGAACTCTGCAGCAAGAAAATACTCCTTGGAGACTTTGGATCTCTCACCTATCCCCCTACCCTTTTAGCCAAGGTGCTCATAGTTCTTCCTTTGGTAAGCTTATCCACAAAAAGCTAGACACCCTCAGAGCCATCACACAATGCAAAGTACAAAGTGGCAAAATCACCTTCTTTTGGCTAGATAGATGGTTGCTGCCAGAACCCCTAGCCAACACACACCCAGCCATCTTTTCCCACCACCTAAGCCCTAATGGACTTGTTTGTGAAATCTTGAAAGAAGGGCTAAGTTCTGATCTTAGGAACAGGCTAACTAATGTGGCTGCTGCAGAGCTGGCTTCGCTGTCTTTGTTGCTGCAGGAAATTCAGTTAACTGAATTGAAGGATAGACGCATCATGCTAGATGGGTCCAACTTCTCCACCAGGGCAGCATACAACTCTCTGCATGACCAACAAGAAGATGACATAACTGAACACATGTGGGCCTCACATGTACCAGGCAAGATCAAGATTTTCGGCTGGCTTTTTCACCTCGACAGGCTAAACACAAGATCCAACCTGCATCGCAAGACCATCATCGCCTCTCCGTCATGCCCAAGATGCCCTAACACCCCTGAAGATCGTCACCACCTCTTCTTTAGCTGCCCTGCTGCGCGCATGATCTGGCAGAGAGGCCACCTGGACCATCTTCTACTCAACTACCCCAACACTTGGAGCTTACAGTCAAACAACATTCTGCCTAACTTTGTGTGGCCATCCATCCTCCTCTCCATACTTTGGTGCATCTGGGATGCTAGAAACTCACTTATCTTCAGAGATGTAACTGTTTCCCCTTCCACATCTATCTCTCATGTAATTGCTGACCTATCTCTCTGGTTGCATAGGTTTAAAAATCCTAGGCATAAAGAAGATGTCATGATGTGGCGAGACCACTTCTCAGCTTGTAATTCTCAAAACTAAGTGCCCTTTATCAATGAAATTCAGGTGGGGACTCCCCCCCCCCCGGTGAAAATTTCAAAAAAAAAAAGTACGACTGGATGGTTTCAGAACAGCAGTATCTGTCGAAGCATTGCTTGGCCTATATTTCCCTGAATGTGATCCTAATAAGAAGAAGCTGGGGCAGTGCCATCGCCACTATCGACAGGTTGTTGGCTTAATGGAATGGAGCACTTGCTGTGTCACGCTTTAAACTTTCTTTCTATACTAGCATCTGAACACGTCTATCTGCTGATCACAAATAATACACTGGGCACAAGCCAGTTCGAATCACATATTTTTCTAGCAAAAAAAAGGAACACGTACTCCTTTTTTTAAGTATAGTTTCTTTATGCTTGTCTTCAACTTAGCATAACATTGAGCCGGATATGTAGGTGTACCTTTGCCAAACCCTGAAACCCTACTATCACTAAATCACTTCACTTTTTACTCTTACACTGAACTCTTTTTTACCAGATGTTTTATGTTGCCTTGGCTTTGCAGAGTAGAGAGTACCCAAAACTACCAAAGTAACTCGACCTTTTCGCTGTTTTTTAACCAGCTTAAATAATCTCCTACTACTCCATAATCAGAGCACTGGGCACGATCCCAGCTTAACAAACCATATCACGGGCACTCCACCTAATAACCTGCTTTCTGCTGGGGTTACGTATGTGTGACACTTGCAGTGTGTTGCAGAGCTAGTGCGCGAAGCTTTGTTGTGCTAGTTGAGTTGCTTTCAGCGCGACTAAAATTGGCACTGCTGAGTGGCATTGCAGTGCGCGGACCATTTCTGCTCATCATCATGTCTTCCATAAACGCAATGAGCTCTTGCCAAGTGGTCACACTTGTATTGCACTAGCCATGGCCATGTCTACACTTGCACTGAGCTCACAATGCAACGCTGACACCCTCTTCATCGAAAGCCTATAAATACCGCTCATCTCAGCCCAAACACTCACACCATCTGAAGCCAGCATCCTACAAACCACCACTAGCTAGTCGGTCGTTAGTGTTCTTTTCTGTCAAAGTTTCAGGGAGGGGCGACATGAAGCCGGCTCAGCTCCTGCTAGCCTTCCTGGCCGTCTGGGCGGTGGTGGTGCTGATGGTGGCGCCGGCAGGCGCGCAGGCGGCGACGTGCAACGCGATGCAGCTGACGCCGTGCGCGGGCGCCATCGTCGGGAACGCGGCGCCGAGCGCGGCGTGCTGCAGCAGGTTGAAGGCCCAGCAGCCGTGCATGTGCCAGTACGCGCGCGACCCCAATCTGAAGCAGTACGTCGACTCCGCCAACGGCAAGAAGGTCATGGCCGCCTGCAAGGTGCCCATCCCATCCTGCTAAGTCGACGTGATCCGTCGAAACGAGACGAGAGCTAGCACAGCGCGCCACTGGCCGGCCGCATGTGTTGATGTGTTGATGTGTGAGTGTTTGCCTGTTTCTGAATCCGTGTCGTTGCTGCAGCTGTAGTAGCAGTACTCCAGCACCCTGTCTAGCTACCCGATCGATGTATCTAGACCGGTATGTACCTGAATAAATGCAGCAACAATGATGATGTGTGCGATTTATGTACGAACAACTCCCAAACCACGGTACAGTAGTATTGCTAGATATGTTCTCTGATGGTGATCCCACGCGCTTACAAGCTGGGTATTTTTATCCGCTAACTTGAGAAACAATCGTCCCTTGAAACGACATGGATCACTAGATATGTTTTTGGACAGAAGTACACCAGTTGCTTCAAATTTTGGTTGCTTCAGGATGTACCCAGTTTTTTCTTTCTTTGCGGAAACGACCGCAGATCTATAATTATCAACAGCACTAAGAAAACATCAAAAGTACTAATAAAAATTATAAATAAATCTTTGGACCACCAAGCGATAACTACGATCAGTGTAGCTAGCTGAATATGTGTTGCCATTATCGCCCCTCTATCACTAGAAACATACAACTTTTATTAAATTAGAACTAGTTGTAGTAAACGGAATGGAAATTTCTGTTCCAGAGTGTATGGACCATACATTCTGAAACAAAGCTTACCTTCCTTTGTTTGTAAAACTAGGAAATGGTAATCGTGACCCTCCTAAGATTAGAAAACCCTAGAGTTCTTATTTACCTTGTAACCGACCCGACATGGTACCTAAGATCTAGCCTCTAGAAGGACTAGGAGGGACCATCGGGGAGGACCCTTGAACTACACATACACAAGCATCCCTATAGCCAATCTCGACGATATTGTAATCTGCATCAAGCAATCAAGATCAGACAAGCATGAAGTAGGGTTTTACCCTCTGGAGACCTGCCTGGGTAAATCTCGTCTTTCCTTCGCTTGCTAGCTGACGAATTCACCAGCGCATCTCTTTCCCTAAAATAAAAGTCCATCATCCATGAACATTGCCATGAAGACCCCACGTCACAAGCTGCAAATATTTTTTCATTTCACACTACATGACACAACTATGATGTGAGTACATCTTTGTACACAATATTGTTCCCAACAAAAATATTTTTCCAATCCTATGGTCATAAAAAACATAGAATGATTGGAAATTGCTTTCTCTTTGATTTAAAAGGAAACATTTTATCATCTAACATGCATAAAGGTATTCGAGGTAGATAGATTCTTTCCTCAACGTTGCGGAGTGGGAGTGTTGTATTAGCAACATGAGATATCGGCACCATCAATGGGAGAAGTTGTTGAAAATGAGTAAAGAGAGGTATCAGGAAGCTAAATTAATGGATGAGCATCAGCTAGCTAAATTAAAACCACTAAACATGGGATGTTTTTTTTTCTCGAATAGAACTCTAGCATTAAAAGAAACAACGAACAGTACAAAGCACACCAAGAAAACCGAAATTTACAACGAGATCCCTGAGAAACCCTTCATCGTCAACCTCCAGACCATGTCGACGGCGTGTTGCCGCTGCCGCTCCTCCCTGAGTCGGCCTGACGTTGTTGGTTGCGGACGGGAAGTCGCCGAACGCTTCAAAAAGACCACATCCGTCCCAGAGACGAAGAAGAATGAAGAACTACCGATGAAGCTTCTTGACGATCCGGAGATCCTCACAACCAGACGAAATCCTCGAAGACCACACCACTCCCACAAGCCTCTCGATGTTGCCTCCGAGATGGGTTTGAAGTCGGGAATACCTTATTGCACGAGACGCCGCAGCCACCACCTGACCGCCACGCCTACAAACCTTGACCCTAAAAACGAAGAACGAAGCCCTCAAAATAGGGGGCAGGTCCCTCCCACTGACGAGGGCCGAGATCCACCGCGCCTCCATGTCCCAAAGGCCACAGAGACAAGGCGATCAGAGGTGGCACCGGCAAGAGGCCGAGATCCAATCGTCTGCCGCCTTGCCCTTGTCGTTGTTAAGTGCCTACTAAACATCGGATGTTAGGATACTATCTTCACCAGATTTTGAAGTAGTGCCCGTGGTATGATGATCTATACGTGGTTGAACATCCAACCACTCATATCCATGGCTCGAGGACAGCCGCGGCCTCTCGAAAAAACACTAGCCGCCTCCAATTCATCCTCCTCCATAGATTGGTTCCCCCTTCTCCGGTCGGTTTAGCCGACGTCGGGAGGAGTGAGGAAACCGATCTATCCGTGGAGTTTTTAATAAAAGTAGTGTTTTCAGTAGTTTATGTTAGGGTTTTGGTAGCCATTTTGTTGTTGGTTTCCCCTTAGTGGAGATGACATCGTCTACAATAACCGATCTTCGGCCTTTCATTCGAAGATGTGATCTCGTTCCCGACGAATGATGGCATTGAAAGATTATAATTATCTAGGTATGGACGTTCAGATCTTGCTTCACCAGATCGATTTTGAATCTTTTCTCATGGTTGCCGGGAGGAGGATTTTCCTCGCGGTTTTTGTCCCGGCTGCTACGTCCACGATAATGGTGATTCACACTCTCGGCTCTCCAACGACGTCGATAAGGCTGATCGGTTGTTATTCCCTAAAATATTGGTGTTGATACTCTTGCCGATGTTGATTGACTACTTTAATGATTGCGCGTGTGCACACGTGACATTGCGGCTCAAATTAAAATTATGGAAGAACCTTCATTGCTATTTACATGTCTATAGTTTGATACCTATCTTTGGCTGCCTTCACGAAAGTACAAGATTGTGTTTTAGAAGAAGAAAAAGTTTGAAGATGTTGAAGATTTCTATTCCCTTCGATCCATATTAATTGCTACACCACACTAGAGGCAAGTAATACTATGAATCACAATGAGTAGTATCTTTTATGTTTTATGTTGTAATAGTTGGAGATAGCTTATATATCTCTATCATGTACTATTTGTTATTATGAATATATGTGGAGGAGTGGTGTTTTGGCACATGGTACTATATACTACTCCCTTTATTTTGAAAAGCATCTTAGATACATTTTGAAATGTCAAAATTTTAAAATTAATAATTCGCTCGTACATCTCCGTGTGCTACACGCTCACAAAGTCATTTCATGAAAAGTCGACTTGTCGTGTGGCACGTGTAAAAAAGATAAAATTTACAAATTTTATTTTTTACATAGATCATAAAAAATATCATTTTTTCGCAAAACTTGACAAATGTACATATATTAGGGAGATGTACATGTATAATTTTTTGTCAAAAATTTTCGACACTTAAAAAAAATATTTTTGGTAGAGGTAGCATGGGCATGGGAGCCGAATTGAGTTTCTCGGTGGTACTGACTGTGAAAAAAAAAATCCAACCACTCTTCCTCCAACGGCTTCTGCCTTGGTTCGTCCTGCGGAACCGGAATACCGGATGTGAACTTGTTCTCTTCACGTAACCTAATCGGAATTTCCCTGACCTTTCTGAACTAATTTCAGACCGGCCGTCGCCTCTTCCCCAACTCACCCATGCCGCCATGCGTGCATCGATCGATCCACGAGCTTGTTCAAGATTACAATCGAGATCCCTGTCTTGCTACGAGCACGCGTTGGCCGATGGCGATTCCTTCGACGCTTCACAGCGTCTCTTCTTCGTGGCAGCGATGACGGGCGTGTATGTGGGCACGAAGTATCACTTGCGCGGGCTGGAGGAGCGCCGGCGCCAGCGCCAGATGCAGGTACGCGCCGCCGCCGCCGCAAAGGATCCCAAGGCCTAGAATCGCCCTAGACTGCTTCGTACATGGATCGGCCTACCGCGCCGAGGCGCCGACGGCCGGATGACGATTGCTGACGCTTATACTCGTATTTGGTGTTTTTACACCTGATTCTTCATTTGCTTTGTTTTTTATGTAAATGGAAGTATAGGCTCAGCATCTGCATTTAAAGGATGCACACATCTTTTTTTTAGATTATTTATAAAATCTTACAAGAAAGATACAAAGGTCAACTCGAAGCCACACTTTTAGCGACAACTCGCTATACCTACAAGAACGATGAACGGGTGATCATGAACATGACCATTACCCAGATAATACACCAACGCACATCATCTAAAATCGAATGCTTTCTCAAGCCGCCCATTGGCGGGTGAGAAACACAACTAGTCAAGCAGATCCTCAACGCACGCCACTGCACACTGATGGCGTGTAAGCACACATTCGTTGGGAACCCCAAGAGGAAGGTGTGATGCACACAGCAGCAAATTTTCCCTCAGAAAGAAACCAAGGTTATCGAACCAGTAGGAGCCAAGAAGCACGTTGAAGGTTGATGGCGGCGAGATGTAGTGCGGCGCAACACCAGGGATTCCGGCGCCAACGTGGAACCTGCACAACACAACCAAAGTACTTTGCCCCAACGAAACAGTGAGGTTGTCAATCTCACCGGCTTGCTGTAACAAAGGATTAGATGTATAGTGTGGATGATGATTGTTTGCAGAGAACAGTAAAACAAATATTGCAGTAGATTGTATTCGATGTAAAAGAATGGACCGGGGTCCACAGTTCACTAGTGGTGTCTCTCTCATAAGAAATAGCATATTGGGTAAACAAATTACAGTTGGGCAATTGACAAATAGAGAGGGCATGACAATGCACATACATGACATGATGAATATTGTGAGATTCAATTGGGCATTACGACAAAGTACATAGACCGCTATCCAGCATGCATCTATGCCTAAAAAGTCCACTTTCAGGTTATCATCCGAACCCCTTCCGGTATTAAGTTGCAAGCAACAGACAATTGCATTAAGTATGGTGCGTAATGTAATCAATAACTACATCCTCGGACATAGCATCAATGTTTTATCCCTAGTGGCAACAGCACATCCATAACCTTAGAACTTTCATCTGTCCCATTTAATGGAGGCATGAACCCATATCGAGCATAAATACTCCCTCTTGGAGTTACTAGCAAAAACTTGGCCAGAGACTCTACTAACAACGGAGAGCATGCAAGATCATAAACAACACATAGGTAATAGATTGATAATCAACATAACATAGTATTCTCTATCCATCGGATCCCAACAAACGCACATGTAGCTTACAGATAGATGATCTTGATCATGATAGGCAGCTCACAAGATCAGACAATGATAGCACAATGAGGAGAAGACAACCATCTAGCTACTGCTATGGACCCATAGTCCAGGGTGAACTACTCACTCATCAATCCGGAGGCGACCATGGCGGTGTAGAGTCCTCCGGGAGATGAATCCCCTCTCCGGCAGGGTGCCGGAGGCGATCTCCTGAATCCCCGAGATGGGATTGGCGGCGGCGGCGTCTCAGTAAGGTTTTCCGTATCGTGGCTCTCGGTACTGGGGGTTTCTCGACGAAGGCTTTAAGTAGGCGGAAGGGCAACGCGGGGGGCCACATGAGGGCCCCACACGCCAGGGCCGCGCGGCCTAGGGCTTGGCCGCGCCGCCCTGTTGTGGCGGCGCCTCGTGGCCCCACTTCCTTTCCCCCTCGGTCTTCTGGAAGCTTCGTGCAAAAATAGGACCCTGGGCGTTGATTTCGTTCCGAGAATATTTCCTTACTAGGATTTCTGAAACCAAAAACAGCAAAAAAAACTGGCTCTTCGGCATCTCGTTAATAGGTTAGTGCCGGAAAATGCATAATAATGACATATAATGTGTATAAAACATGTGAGTATCATCATAAAAGTAGCATGGAACATAAGAAATTATAGATACGTTTGAGACGTATCACACACGCCGTAGAAATCGTTACCGCCATCTTCCTCGAACCCATCTCCAAGAGGAACCACCGCATTAACCTTGCCAAACCTGCCATCGACGCCACCATGATGCCTAACAGCACCACCGTCCTGCGCGCGTTCATCATCTCCGTTGCGCCACGCTGCCGAGACACCATCGTCGACGCGGTATATAAACACCACACCACCGCAGCCCACCACCATCCAACAGCTGCTCCAAAAACGATGCCCAAGGAGGTAGAACGACGCGTAGAGTGCCGCCATCGTCCGACCAGGGAGATCCAAATCTAGGGTTTCCCCCGGAGCAACACGAGTGAGTAGACACAGACTGCAACGGTGATGCCTTCAAGAAGGTTACGACGCGTGACGTCACCATCGCCCGCCATGACCAGGGTCGGAGCACGGTTTTCACCGGCAGCCGCGCATCCCCAACTCGCTTCTAAGACTAGATGTGAGATCAGGAGATCGCCACAACCAGCCCCAATCTGGCCGACCACCTCTGATGGAGAAGATGAACACAACCACCATGCCTAGAGCTACTGCCCTAGGATTCCTCATGACGCAAGAGAGGCTTAGTAGCGCCTCACCACCGACGTAGCAGCAACCGCCGCCAACAGATCGGCGCCATGGCCGCCGCCTCCCCGCACCCCCGCATTAGGGGAGGCCAGGCCGATCACCGCCGTCATGCCCACTGGTTCGCGGTCGAGGAGAGTCCGCCGCCGCCACGCCACCAAGGCTTTGCCTGGCTGCGCGTCGGGCTGCGGCGACAGGGGAGGAGGGCGCACATGTGAGACGAGGAGGAGCGCCGACGATCGCCCTGTCGCATCGTGGCGCCGCCGCGCGGGGGCGAGAGAGTTAGGGTTAGGGAGGTTGCCCTTCTGCTAATAAATTGATCGATGTCTTCATCTGAAAAAGAAATGGGACACTCGGACACGAAGACTTGACGTGTTTATATACACAAAAATACGGCAACAAGTCGCCGTGGTATAATGTTCCGTACATATTTCGATGCGTCACCCGCTATCTCTATTGCTCTCGGTAGTTCAAACTCGTCTGTCCTACTGCATATGCAGTTATGCACATTTTAGTCGCTTTTCAAGGCCTCGGAATTTCCTCGCTTCAGATTTAGAGCATCTCCAGCCGTTGGAGGCCCTCGGGACACAATCCGAATGAAAATTCGTCCAGATTGGACCTATTTTTGGTATGGGGAGCAACAATTTCCCAGCCGTCCCGGGGAATTTGCGCGGGCCAAAGCGGCGGAATCTTCACTGACACGCGGGCCAGAACGCGGAATTTGCTCCATCCGGAGTCCCCGGCAGCACCCCGGAAAACCGAGGATGGCCTGGGGAGTCCGGACGGATTTAGGCCTAAATCCGGACGAAAACGAGGAACCGGGGACGTGTCTGGACCGTGTTTCGCCGTCCGGATGAAAAAAAGGGGTCGTGGGGTGCCTCTCGGGGAGATGGCTGGGGATGCTCTTAGGGAATACTCCCTCATTTCAAATTACTCCTCTCAAAGTCTGAGTAGTCCTTATTACCCCCCTTTCAAATTACTCCTCATATTATGTATAGGAAAAACATCAAGTTCTACGGTACGAAATGGTAACGCGATGGTTCCGATAATATTGCTTTTGACATTATAGAGGATAGGACAATGCCCGCGCGTTGCTGCGGAAGAATATGTTGTTGATCTTGTAGGTAATTTTATTCGGTGAATATGTGTCGCATTGGCACAAATTTCCCGCGCCTTGCAAAGGTTGTTTAACATTGAATATTTTGATTTGACGTAATAATGTTTCACTCGTTGAATGACTTAAATTTTTCCGCGATATTTAGAAAGCACCGTAATGTTAGTTTTACTTTTGCATTTTTCTATTTTCTCTTGCAACATAGCACATGCAGCAGCATTTTGTCCGTTCATTTTCATAGTTCTCTAAATAAATATATTTTTGTTGTAAAACTTTTAAAATGTATCACAAATATTTGTAAAAAATCAAAAATATTTTGCCCAAAGCACTTGCCTCTTCCTTTTATTTTTTCTGTAAATCAATCGGAAAATAGGAAAAATAACAGAAGAAAAAGGCCCAGCCCAACCCAGCCGGCCAGACCTAATTCAGCCCAAGGGCATAAATAAATCAACCAAATCCTAACAATAGGGAACTGCATGCGAGCACTCGGCGCTCGATTCCTCGCACTGCTACTCTCACTACGAGTGTTTCCTCTCCTGCCTCACCCCAGAGCTCGATTCCCTCATACCTCCCCCCACTTATTTCCTCGCGTGCCTCTCTTCCTCACACGAATGGCGTGCCCTGGCCGGTGCTTGCCACCCCTCCAATTTCGTGGCGCGCTTTCCAGACCTGTTTCTAATCGTCGCTCTCTTCTCCGGGCTGCGGCCTCCTTCTTTTTTGTTGTTTCCTTTCTTTGTTTTCCTTCTTTGGTGCTTCCTTCCATATACTAATTCATTAATTTCCTCCCGATTATTATAGCTTACACCAAACAATAGTGGTGCTCATGTTTTCCTAGATGGCTTGCTGATTCGAGAAAACTTGCGTTGTAAACCGGCAAGATTCAGTTTAACAAAACGAGGTGGGACTAATTTAGGCATTAGGACGGTGGAACTAATCTAGAATCTGTTTGGCATTTTGATGGAACAAATGTAGAGCTGGGCCTAGCAGCGCACCTACAATGGCCCATTTTGACCTGAGCGATGACTGCTCTGGGTGATGTACGGCCACAGAAACAATTCGACGACCCTGGCGAAGGGATCAGGAGTCCTAGCGGACCGTGATTTAAGTCAGGTGGTGGCAGTCCACCTTATTTCCAACAAAAATATGGGTAATAATTAAACGGACCAAAATAAGGGGAGAAATCTTACCTCCTTTATTAGTAGGTAAAAATAAGCGATCCATTAAAATTGAGTAAAATAAATAAAAATTAGTTTGTCAAAGTTGAGCAAAAGATAGTAAAAAATCGCGAAGGTGAATGCCAATATTTAGACTGTTTGCTCACATCTCGTTGCACCACCAGCTTGTCGATTCAAGCTCCGGCCGCTACTCCACTCATCCAATCCTTGTCCTCTTTCACTTCGGCTCGCATCTTGGACAACCAGCTCGTCTTCTACTTCCAGCGCCATCTTTTCCAATTCATCCGATTCTCTTGTATCTTTCCTTCCTAATGCCATTCTTCCTAGCCATCTTTTCCAATTCATCTCCCAATATCGTTGGCCCATGTAGGGATATCTGCTTGTTATTCCAAGGCGACTTAACCCAGAAAAAATACGTATGTAAACTGGTAGCACTTGTTATAAGGAAGCGAGGTGGGACAATTAACATCAAATATTCTGTACGTGCGTGACCTTTCCTTATGGCATGCGATGGAAGCAAAGACATCAATTCAGCCCATCATGAACTGTGGCCCACTTGGGTCTTCGGTGTCTGCATGGGGTGAGTACCATGCCTACCTGGGCGGTGGCATTACCAGTAATTTCATCTGAAAATGAGGGATAATTAAAAAACGGACGAAAATTTTGGAGAGAAACCTTACTTCCTTTATTAGTAGGTATAGATAACAATTTTTCATATATTCGATCAAATTTAGCAAAATTTGGTCGTGCCATGTGTCTCGGGTCGTGGTGGCTGCTCTTCGTACACGCGTGGACGGGGCAAGTCGGAGCGTCCTTATACTGCCGATGAGCTCGTGATTTTCCCCCATGAGCTGGGCCCCGTCGTCGAGGAGGCTGTGTACGTGGTGCGCACCTCAGGTACACCAACCACGGGGTGGAACCGCCGCCTCCCCTCGTGCACATGAAGAGCTCGCGGGACACGGCTAAGTGGGCTCCCACAACACTGCCGCCGTCAGCGCCGCAACGCGGCCACGACGATGAAGTCCCGCTTGGGGACTATCGCGAGCATCCTCAAACAAGGAGCGTTGTATGCGGCGGGTTCACCGCCGCTACCTTGTCTTGGTGGTCACTGACAAGATGTGCCTCTGTGACAAGAACAACGCAACTCTCGTGGCCGACATTGTTGTGAGCGAGGAGAAGCGCGAGCACCACGCGGCGGAGCTGCAGGGGTGGATGTACATCTCCAACATCGATTGAGCTTGGTCGCCGTTGTCACCGCCGATCCCACCGCCCACCGGACCCGGTGAGGTACCCCAGCCGAATTTAGGTCATTTAGTATAGGGTTAGCGGTGCAGATACATTAGGGTTAATTTTGATGTAATATGTAGTTGATGTAACTGAATTTGGATGATCTATCTAGCTATTTTCAGCAGTTCGTCGAATAATTTTGGCACAAATTCTTTTCTAAAAAAATTACGGGTTTCATTTCAGGTTTTTAAGGTACTCCTTCCGCGTAAAAGTAGGTGTTATTTAGATACGGATATATCTCTAACTAAAATGTATCTAGATACGGCGTATCTAGATAAAAATGAGACATATATTTTTAGACGGAGGGATTATATGTTCTACCGCAAGTAGTTTGCAAACACCTTCTGTAGCGCTTATAACAAGCGTTCTAAAGGTGGCAGAAACAAGATACTCCGTATATGTTAGAGTTGTTCTTAGGTTCGGTGTGTGGAACCGGATTGGAGTTGTTCTTAGAAAGTAGTGTATTTTGTTTACATACTTCTTCCTCCTCACGGTAACCTCATTGGAATTTCCAGTGTTCTCGGTAGGGGTCCATCGATCGGTCCGCGCTTTCGTTCTGGTTCTCTATCATCCAACTCTGATCTTTCTTTCTATGCGCAGATCTGAACAGATCTCTGCCGGTGACGCGCGCGGGGTTAGGTTCGGTGCGTGGAACCGGATCGGAATCCTCCAGCTTCTTCCTCTTCAAGGTAACCTAGTCGGAATTCCCCAGGTCTCTCTGAAATAAATTGGAGCCCGTCGCCCCTCTTCCCCAACTCACCCGTGCGTGCATCGATCGATCAGCCTCTCGTTCTCGACCATCGAACTCTGTCTTTCTATGCGCAGGCGTGGGCTGATGGCGATAAATCCGACGCTTCATAGCGCCATCTTCGCGGTGGTGATGTCGAGCGTGTACGTTGGCACGTCGTATCAATTGCGCAAGATTGCGGAGGAAACCAAGGAGCGCCAGCGCCAGATGCAGATACGCGCCGCTGCCGCCAAGGACCCCAAGACGTAGCGCCAGATCGCCGACGGCTGGATGCCTGGATGATGACGAGGGTTACGTTTAGGATCCAGCATTTGTTTTTGCAAGCATGCTCGTAATTCTCTAATCACGTTACGTGTTCGAGTAACTAGCAAGATCTGGCACGGCGGCACGCCGTGCCGAATGTGGCTTAGAATAAACGATGGTATTTTTATATGGTCTTTTTTTAGAGTGTGTTGCACACTTCTACCAGAATGCTAGTTGTTATTTCCACTAATATTTAAACTGGCTGTGAGAGAAACCGTGCACGTGGGACTATCTATGATTTGCCAAATTATGTTGAACGTGCATGATTTGCTAATTTTTTTGGTTCCTTAGAATGTTAGTGGTACATTATTGGCTAAGTTGCAGTTGGTTTTTTGGTATATAAGTATATTGGTATCCAATGTGGCAAATTGTTTGTTTTGCTAGTGGAGAGTTCTTCCTCCTTCAAATTCCAACAGAGTTAATTACTCACTAAATGAGGTTGATAAAATGAAGAAAGAAGTTGAGAAGTTCGTATGATTATAGACATCACACCAATATTCAATGATAAACAACAGAGAATAATTTAGACAATTATACATAGTCATTTCGTTGTTTAACTTACATCATGAGGATAGCGTGCATGGTTGGTAGATCCATATATAACATAATAATACTACGGATGATATCTATGGTAATAGGAGTCAGTAAGACAATTTCACCAGTGCGGATATTTCTTTATTTTCGCCAATCAGGTCTGCTATCTGTCAATGGAGATAAAATATAGGTGACACTGGGAAAACAGGAGATTGAAATTAGTGTTTTTGGTATGCTGATTTATGGTTTGCTTAATTGACATTTATTTTAGGTGTCTACCTGCCAAGGTGGAGCTTCTTACTTGGGCAGGAATAATTCCTTGTTGGCTTTCTTCTCTTCATGTGCTACATTGCACAGAGTGGACGGGCGATAAGTACATGGCATGAGTGGAATCAATTGTATATTACCACTGAAGAAAATAGATGTGATAGTGTACATTTTTTCAGCCCATGTAGCCGTTTGTGCTTGTACTCTCCCGTGGGTCTCATGTCCTGATAGGGCAAATTTAGCGTGTTAGACAAATTTGCGCAAAATTCATGAAATTCATTGCTGGTCCCATATGCTTTACCTCTGCTAAATCTGTGTGGACTATTTCCATGACATCCCAAGTCGGTGTATCTTCTGCCAGTGTAGATCTTTGGTTGTTCGCTCTTGGATCAATAGGCAGTATATAGCTCGTGCTGAATGCTATGGCTGGGCATCTTTCCTAATGCCGGAACAACAACGATGACATGCTTTTTTTCCAACATTGCAAGTTATGGCAGGTGGGACATAATCTGCTTGATCTCTAGTAGTCTCCACCATTTAGTATTCTATAACCATGTACTGAAGTAAGACAGAGCTCGTATAGTCTTCACCAATATGCAAGATTATATGCATATGACTAAAATGTATGACTATGGAAGTCATTTTAGATCATAGAATTGTTTAGATGGATCATTTCATCACGCCTAGGTGGCTAGATCTTGCAATTGTGTAGGGAGAGCAACTAAGAGGACATGTAACATTGTTGGATAAAATCTCTACTATGCATGAATATAATATATTTATATTACTGCTATTATCTCCGATCGGTAATGTTATCATGTATGGGCTTGGGGCCTTTAATTTATAGGAATTCAAATGGAGTGCCTAGATGTTATGGAAAACGTTGAACCATTAGATGGGCCACTTTGCTAGAATTGGTTAACATATATGAATTAATAATTTTTGGGTAAAAATTAATAGTACCAAACATAGTGTTTTTGGTTAATTTTGTTCCTACCTTTTTTCCTAAGTGTTTAATTACCGATGTAAGATGAGGCCAAATATATATTTCCTGCTGCAGATTATTGCAATTATAGCCACTTTAAGTGATCGTTTCAAGAGGGAACTTGCATGCCGTATTGGAGAGAAATGTCAGCAATGTAGGATAACGTTGCATAGAAAACAAAAATTTTCCTACCGCGAACACGAAATCCAAGCCAAGATGCAATCTAGAAGACGGTGGCAACGAGGGGATTATCGAGTCTCACCCTTGAAGAGATTCCAAAGCCTACAAGATGAGGCTCTTGTTGCTGCGGTAGATGTTCACTTGCCGCTTGCAAAAGCGCGTAGAAGATCTTGATCACGATCGGTTCCGGCGCCACGAACGGGCAGCACCTCCGTACTCGGTCACACGTTCGGTTGTTGATGAAGACGACGTCCACCTCCCCGTTCCAGCGGCAGCGGAAGTAGTAGCTCCTCTTGAATCCGACAGCACGACGGCGTGGTGTTGGTGGTGGTGGAGAAATCCGGCGGAGCTTCGCTAAGCGTGCGGAAATTGGAGGAGGGGCGGCTAGGGTTTGGGAGGGGGTGGCCGGCCACTCTAAGGGGGTCGGCCAGGCTGTGGTCTTGGGGTGGCCGGCCCCCTTGGCCCCTTTATATAGGTGGATCCCCAAGAGTTGGTCTCCAAGTCTTCGAATAAGACCCAACCAAAACCTTCCATATGGTGGGGAAACCTAGCCAAGCTAGGACTCCCACTAGAGGTGGGAGTTCCACCTCCCATATGGGGGTGGCCGGCCCCTAAGGGAGTCCACTTGGGACTCCTCCCCCACTAGGGTTGGCCGGCCATGGAGGTGGAGTCCCATGTGGACTCCACCTTCCTTGGTGGTTTCTTCCGGACTTTTCTAGAACCTTCTAGAACCTTCCATAGAACCTTCCGCGTCAATTTTATTCACATAAAATGACATCCTATATATGAATCTTATTCTTCGGACCATTCCGGAACTCCTCGTGATGTCCGGGATCTCATCCGGGACTCAACAAATATTCGAACTCCATTCCATATTCAAGTTCTACCATTTCAACATCCAACTTTAAGTGTGTCACCCTACGGTTCGCGAACAATGCGGATATGGTTGAGTACTCACTCCGACCAATAACCAATAGCGGGATCTGGAGATCCATAATGGCTCCCACATATTCAACGATGACTTTAGTGATCGAATGAACCATTCACATACGATACCAATTCCCTTTGTCACGCGATATTTTACTTGTCCGAGGTTTGATCTTCGGTATCACTCTATACCTTGTTCAACCTCGTCTCCGACAAGTACTCTTTACTCGTACCGTGGTATGTGGTCTCTTATGAACTTATTCATATGCTTGCAAAACATTAGACGACATTCCACCGAGAGGGCCCAGAGTATATCTATCCGTCATCGGGATGGACAAATCCCACTGTTGATCCATATGCCTCAACTCATACTTTCCGGATACTTAATCCCACCTTTATAACCACCCATTTACGCAGTGGCGTTTGATGTAATCAAAGTACCTTTCCGGTATAAGTGATTTACATGATCTCATGGTCATAAGGACTAGGTAACTATGTATCGAAAGCTTATAGCAAATAACTTAATGACGAGATCTTATGCTACGCTTAATTGGTCCATTACATCATTCATACAATGATATAACCTTGTTATTAATAACATCCAATGTTCATGATTATGAAACTAATCATCCATTAATCAACAAGCTAGTTAAGAGGCATACTAGGGACTCTTTGTTGTTTACATATCACACATGTATCAATGTTTCGTTAATACAATTATAGCATGGTATATAAACATTTATCATAAACATAAAGATATATAATAACCACTTTTATTATTGCCTCTTGGGCATATCTCCAACAGTCTCCCACTTGCACTAGAGTCAATAATCTAGATTACATTGTAAGATACCTAACACCCATGGCATTCTGGTGTTGGTCATGCTTTGCCCTAGGGAGAGCTTTAGTCAACGGATCTGCTACATTCAGATCAGTGTGTACTTTGCAAATCTTTACTTCTCCATCTTCGATGTACTCGCGAATCGAGTGGTAACGCAGCTTGATATGCTTTAGCCTCTTGTGTGACCTTGGCTCTTGTGCATTGGCGATGGCACCCATGTTATCACAAAAATGATTAATGGGTCCAATGCACTAGGAACCACACCGAGCTCTACAATGAACCTCTTCATCCATACCGCTTCGATGAAGCCTCCGAGCTATGTACTCTGATTCTGTTGAAGACTTCGCCACCGTGCACTGCTTCGAGCTTGCCCAGCTTACTGCAGCACCATTCAATATAAACACGTACCCAGATGTGACTTGAGTCATCGGATCGGTGTTCCAACTTGCATCGGTGTAACTTGTTACAACGAGCTCTTGGTCACCTCCATAACAAAGAAACATATCCTTAGTTCTTTTCAAGTACTTCAGGATATTCTTGACCGCTGTCCAGTGTTCCATTCCTGGATCACTTTGATATCTGCTAGTCAAACTAACAGCATGTGCTATATCCGGTCTAGTACATAGCATGGCATACATGATAGAGCCTACTGCCGAGGCATAGGGGATCTGACTCATCCTTTCTCTCTTCTTCTGCCGTAGCCGGTTCTTGAGTCTTACTCAATACCTTGCCTGGTAACATAGGTAAGAATCCTTTCTTACTTTCGTCCATTCTAAACTTCTTTAGAATCTTGTCCAGGTATGTACTGTGATAGCCCTATTAGGCGTCTTGATCTATCTCTATAAATCTTGATGCCTAATATATACGATGCTTCACCAAGGTCTTTCATTGAAAAACTATTATTCAAATAACCTTTAACACTGCTTAATAGTTCTATATCATTCCCGATCAATAATATGTCATCTACATATAATATTAGGAATGCTACAGAGCTCCCACTTACTTTCTTGTAAATACAGGCCTCTCCATGACACTGTATAAACCCGAAGTCTTTGATCACCTTATCAAAACGTCGGTTCCAACTTCTTGATGCTTGCTTCAGTCCATAGATTGAACGCTGAAGTTTGCATACTTTGTCAGCATTTTTAGGATCGACAAAACCTTTGGGTTGTACCATATACAACTCTTCCTCAATGTCTCCATTAAGGAATGCCGTTTTGACATCCATCTGCCAAATCTCATAATCGAAAAATGCAGCTATTGCTAACAAAATCCTCACAGACTTTAGCTTCGCTACAGGTGAGAAAGTCTCATCGTAGTCAACTCCTTGAATTTGTCGGAAACCCTTTGCGACAAGTCGAGCTTTATAGACAGTAATATTACCATCAGCATCTGTTTTTCTCTTGAAGATCCATTTATTCTCGACAGCCTTTCGGCTATCAGGTAAGTCTACCAAAGTCCATACTTTGTTATCATACATGGATCCCATTTCGGATTTCATGGCTTCTTGCCATTTGTTGGAATCTCATCATCGCTTCTTCATACGTCGCAGGGTCCTCATCATTGTTATCTACAATCATGACATTTAGACAAGGATCGTACCAATCAGGAGTGGCACGTTCCCTTGTCGATCTGCGAGGTTCAGTAGTTTTCGCAAGTTTCATGATCATTATCATTAGCTTCCTTTGTTGCCGGTGTAGGCGGTAAACAACTTCCGCGCTACTCTGATCAACGAGTATAGATTCATCAATCTCATCGAGTTCTACTTTTCTTCCAGTCACTTCTTTAGTGAGAAATTCTTTCTCAAGAAAGGTTCCGTTCTTAGCAACAAAGATTTTGCCTTCGGATCTGTGATAGAAAGTGTACCCTATAGTTTCCTTAGGGTATCCTATGAAGATGCATTTCTCCGCTTTGGGTTCTAGCTTGTCCGTTGTAACTTCTTTACATAGGCTTCGCAACCCCAAACTTTTAGGAACGACAGCTTAGGTTTCTTATTAAACCATAATTCATACGGTGTCGTTTCAACGGATTTTGATGGTGCTCTATTTAAAGTGAATGCGGCTGTCTCTAATGCCCAAAATGATAACGGCAAATCGTAAGAGACATCATAGAACGAACCATATCTAAGAGAGTTCGATTACGACGTTCGGACACACCGTTGAGGTGTTCCCGGCGGAGTCAATTGTGAAAGTATTCCGCATTTCTTTAAATGCATGCCAAACTCATAACTCAGATATTCACCTCCGCGATCAGATCGTAGAAATTTGATCTTCTTGTTACGTTGATTTTCTACTTCACTTTGGAATTCCTTAAACTTCTCGAAAGTTTCGGATTTATGTTTCATGAAATAGATATACCCATATCTACTCAGATCATCCGTGAAGGTTAGAACATAACGATAACCACCGCGCGATGCTACGCTCATTGGTCCGCACACATCGGTATGTATGATTTCCAATAAGTCAGCTCGCTCCATCATACCAAAATGGAGTCTTAGTCATTTTTCCCATTAGACATGCTTCGCATCTATCAAGTGACTCAAAGTCAAGTGATTCAAGTAATCCATCGGTATGGAGTTTCTTCATGCGTTTCACTCCAATATGACCAAGACGACAGTGCCACATATAAGTAGAATTATCATTCAATTTAATTCGCTTAGCATCAATGTTATGTATATGCGTATCACTACTATCGAGATCTAACAGAAATAAGCCATTCTTTTGTGGTGCTCGACCATAAAAGATATTATTCATAAAAATAGAACAACCATTATTCTCAGACTTGAATGAATAACCGTCTTGCATTAAACAAGATCCAGATATAATGTTCATGCTCAACGCAGGTACATAATAGCAATTATTTAGGCTTAAAACTAATCCCGAAGGTAGATGTAGAGGAAGTGTGCCTGCGATCACGTTGACCTTGGATCCGTTTCCAACGCGCATCGTCACTTCATCTTTCAGCAGTTGTCGTTTATTCTTTAGTTCCTGTTTCGAGTTACAAATATGAGCAACCGAACCAGTATCAAATACCCAGGTACTAGAACGAGAACCAGTGAAATGAACATCTATAACATGTATATCAGATATACCTTCTTTCTTCTTCTTGACAAGGCCGCTCTTCAGATCAGTGATACTTGGAGCAATTACGCTTCCAGTGTCCCTTCTCCAGTAATAGCACTCAGCATCACCTTAGGGCCGTTCTTAGGTTTCATAGGAGGCGTGGCAGCTTTCTTGCCACCCTTCTTGAATTTTCCCTTAGACTTGCCCTGTTTCTTGAAACTGGTGGTCTTGTTGACCATCAACACTTGGTGCTCTTTCTTGATCTCAATCTCAGCAGCTTTAAGCATGGCGAAGAGTTCAGGTAACTCTTTGTTCATGTTCTGCATATTGTAGTTCATCACAAAGTTCTTGTAACTAGGTGGCAGTGATTGAAGGATACGATTAATCCCCAGTCTGTTAGGAATAACTATTTCCAAGTCACTGAGTTTCTTCGCATGCCCGGTCATGGCGAGCATGTGCTCACTAACGGAGCTACCTTCTTCCATCATGCAGCTGAAAAATTGTTTCGATGCTTCATAGCATTCCACGGCCGCATGAGTTTCAAAAATAGTCTTTAACTCTTTCATCAACTCATGAGGATCGTGGTGCTCAAAACGTTTTTGAAGATCGGATTCCAGACTGCATAGGATGGCACACTGAACTTGAGAGTACCGAGTTTTCCGAGTCGCGTAAACATTCTTTACTTCATCGGTTTCGTTTCTGCTGGAGGGTCACCTAGCGGTGCATCAAGCACATATTGCAGATTTCCGCCAGAGGAAGATCCTCACATGACGGAACCAGTCGGTGAAGTTGCTACCGTTGCTCTTAAGTTTCTCTTTCTCTAGGAACTGATTAAAATTGATTGAGGACGCCATCTCTACAACATATATTTGCAATAGTTTAGACTAAGTTTATGACAAATTGAGTTCAAATTTTAATTCAACATAATTAAAAATCTAAGTGAACTCCCACTCAAAACAATATCCCTCGCATTGTCTTAGTGATCACACGAACCAAATCCACCACACCTAAACCCGATCATCACGAGAAAAGGTGTGATTTCAATGGCGAACACTCAAAGTGTTCATCATATCAACCATATGATTCATGCTCTACCTTTCGGTATCATGTGTTCCGAGACCATGTCCGTATGCTAGGCTCGTCAAGGCCACCTTAGTATCCGCATGTGCAAAACTGTCTTGCACCCGTTGTATGTACTTATTGAATCTATCACACCCGATCATCACGAGATGCTTCGAAACGACAAGACTTGATAACGGTGCTACTAAGGATGAACACTTTATTATCTTGAGATTTTAGTGAGGGATCATCTTATAATGCTACCGTCGCGATCTAAGCAAAATAAGATGCATAAAAGGATTAACATCACATGCAGTTCATATGTGATATGATATGGCCCTTTTGTCTTTGCGCCTTTGATCTTCATCTCCAAAGCACGGACATGATCTCCATCATCTTCGGGCATGATCTCCATCATCGTCGGCGTAGCGTCAAGGTCAATGTCGCTGTCTTCATGATTGTTCTCCATGTAGCAACTATTACAACTACTTTGAAATACTACTCAACATGAAATTTAAAGACAACCATAAGGCTCCTGCCGGTTGCCACAATACAATAATGATCATCTCATACATATTCATCATCATATTATGGCCATATCACATCACCAAACCCTGCAAAAACAAGTTAGACGTCTCTAATTTGGTTTGCATATTTTACGTGGTTTAGGGTTTTCGAGAGAGATCTAATCTACCTACGAACATGAACCACAACGTTGATACTAATGTTGTCAATAGAAGAGTAAATTGAATCTTCACTATAGTAGGAGAGACAGACACCCTTATGCAATACAAGTTGCATGTCGAACGAGGAACAAGTCTCATGAACGCGGTCATGTAAAGTTAGTCCGAGCCGCTTCATCCCACTATGCCACAAAGATGCAAAGTACTCAAACTAAAGATAACAAGAGCATCAACGCCCACAAACCATTGTGTTCTACTCGTGCAACCATCTATGCATAGACACGGCTCTGATACCACTGTAGGATAACGTTGCATAGAAAACAAAAATTTTCCTACCGCGAACACGAAATCCAAGCCAAGATGCAATCTAGAAGACGGTAGCAACGAGGGGATTATCGAGTCTCACCCTTGAAGAGATTCCAAAGCCTACAAGATGAGGCTCTTGTTGCTGCGGTAGATGTTCACTTGCCGCTTGCAAAAGCGCGTAGAAGATCTTGATCACGATCGGTTCCGGCGCCACGAACGGGCAGCACCTCCGTACTCGGTCACACGTTCGGTTGTTGATGAAGACGACGTCCACCCCCCGGCGGGCAGCGGAAGTAGTAGCTCCTCTTGAATCCGACAGCACGACGGCGTGGTGTTGGTGGTGGTGGAGAAATCCGGGAGCTTCGCTAAGCGTGCGGAAATTGGAGGAGCGGGCGGCTAGGGTTTGGGAGGGTGACCGGCCACTCTAAGGGGGTCGGCCAGGGGGGCCGGCCCCCTCCCCTTGGCCCCTCATTATATAGGTGGATCCCCAAGAGTTGGTCTCCAAGTCTTCGAATAAGACCCGAACCAAAACCTTCCATATGGTGGGGAAACCTAGCCTCCCACTAGAGGTGGGAGTTCCACCTCCCATATGGGGTGGCCGGCCCCAGGGAGTCCACTTGGGACTCCTCCCCACTAGGGTTGGCCGGCCATGGAGGTGGAGTCCCATGTGGACTCCACCTTCCTTGGTGGTTTCTTCCGGACTTTTCTAGAACCTTCTAGAACCTTCCATAGAACCTTCCGCGTCAATTTTATTCACATAAAATGACATCCTATATATGAATCTTATTCTCCGGACCATTCCGGAACTCCTCGTGATGTCCGGGATCTCATCCGGGACTCCGAACAAATATTCGAACTCCATTCCATATTCAAGTTCTACCATTTCAACATCCAACTTTAAGTGTGTCACCCTACGGTTCGCGAACAATGCGGACATGGTTGAGTACTCACTCCGACCAATAACCAATAGCGGGATCTGGAGATCCATAATGGCTCCCACATATTCAACGATGACTTTAGTGATCGAATGAACCATTCACATACGATACCAATTCCCTTTGTCACGCGATATTTTACTTGTCCGAGGTTTGATCTTCGGTATCACTCTATACCTTGTTCAACCTCGTCTCCTGACAAGTACTCTTTACTCGTACCGTGGTATGTGGTCTCTTATGAACTTATTCATATGCTTGCAAGACATTAGACGACATTCCACCGAGAGGGCCCAGAGTATATCTATCCGTCATCGGGATGGACAAATCCCACTGTTGATCCATATGCCTCAACTCATACTTTCCGGATACTTAATCCCACCTTTATAACCACCCATTTACGCAGTGGCGTTTGATGTAATCAAAGTACCTTTCCGGTATAAGTGATTTACATGATCTCATGGTCATAAGGACTAGGTAACTATGTATCGAAAGCTTATAGCAAATAACTTAATGACGAGATCTTATGCTACGCTTAATTGGGTGTGTCCATTACATCATTCATACAATGATATAACCTTGTTATTAATAACATCCAATGTTCATGATTATGAAACTAATCATCCATTAATCAACAAGCTAGTTAAGAGGCATACTAGGGACTCTTTGTTGTTTACATATCACACATGTATCAATGTTTCAGTTAATACAATTATAGCATGGTATATAAATATTTATCATAAACATAAAGATATATAATAACCACTTTTATTATTGCCTCTTGGGCATATCTCCTACAAGCAATGCATAATTAAGAGAATGTTGTATAACTATTGTTTTAATTTCTTTTATGCTAGGATGTACCAAGTTATTTCTGGTAAATAAGAGATAATATGGAAATATTGTTTCAGTTTAAACACCATTGATCCAGCAACGGAAAATTTAAAAATTGGTAACATTGACACTCAGTGCATAGCACACTTTCTTATTCAGGCAAACTACAAACAGAAGTCAAGAGAAGCCAAATTCAGAATACTGTACTTTTGCTTTGTGCATCAATCGATGCATGTCCTCAAGAATAGTGGATGATATATACTCAGATCTGCCAAAAAAATATTATGTTTTATTCTAACAGGAAGACTGAACACTTAGGCTAAATATGCAAATCACATGCATTTTTCATCATTATAGATTCCTACACCGGCCGTCGATTGTCAGCTATTAGAATTACATAAAGATGGATGGTTTTTTATTTTTCTAGAAGTTCTAATGATTGCCTTTCTTTGATAAAGGCTCATGTCAGTAAGTCATGTATTAGATTACATCTTCCAAATATAAATGTTTAGTCTGATACCTATATAATCATATATCAGTAGTGTTGACGGCGAAGCTTTCGAAGGCAGTGTCTATTCAAAATGTAGTAGTAGTTATTGGAAGAATTAACTTATGTAGCATCAAAACTATACTATCAATCTAGGGAACATGAGTCACCAAGGCATGAACATAGTGAGGCACAAAGTTGTTGCAACAATGCACAGATCATCCCTATTTTTGAGGTGTCCTAATGCATAACTGGAAGACCAAGAAACTAAAGAAAGCAAGAATCGATTTTCAAGCGCCACCACCATATGAACATGCATGACCCTCACCTTTGATCGTCCAAAGAAGGTGAATCATGATCCTCATCCTTGGATTTGCCATCATCTGGATTGACAGAAGACGCGACACTGCAGATGAACTGAAAGAGCAGAAGCTCAAGGGAATGAACCCACAAGAAGAATAGATCTAATATAAAAGATTAGGCCTAACTGGAAATGAATTCACGATTGCCTCCATTATAATTATAAAGAAAACGTAACATACTGAAGCAGGTGAGAGATCTCTATACATATTCAAATTATTATACCAAAAACTGACTTACAAATACTGGAGGAAATGTGAGATCTCTGGAAGCGAGATAAGATACTCATATAATTAAATAGAAAGAGATGAAAAATTGAGTGAACTAAGCAAGACATTGGTTCAATATCAATCCATGTTTTAACATGTGAACCTATGCATGTTTCTAAAATAACGGGGTACTTTTAGAGAGTGTAGCAAAGTAAATTCAAACATAGAAGAATCTGCATTAGTATGTGATTACTCTTTTACGAACTGATATAGTACAAAGTTCATACCTCATCAGTACTATGAACTCTAACCTTTGACATTTCAGGTACTGCAATTCGAAAGGAAGAGAAGAAAATTATGGACGAACTGTCTTTCCTGATCCGATCTAAGCATAGCTGTCAACTCTGACAGCCAACGATTATCCCAAAATAGACCAACTGAGGGGTAGGCACCATAGTTTTTTTTTGAATAAAATACAAAGCCAGTAGGATAATCCATAAGAGGAGAGATTAAGCCCATAACTAAAAGTACTTATGAAGAAAAGACAAAGGTTCAATAGTCGGGTAAATTTAACCATACAAACACTTCAAAATCATCAAAACGTGTAATAGCTATAGTGGAGACATTTATGACTACTATACTCAAATGCTTTCTTGAACTATGTGCACATTCTACTCTTCTGATCTGAATGGAAAATCCAGAGTACAAAATTTAGCGAATATGAAGATTTAATAATTGCACTATAAAAATATACATGGACTAATAGTATGGTTTAGGCAGATAGAAACAGTACTATATAGAACTTGGAACATCAATAATAGAAGAAAATGCTATTGAATACTGGGAACAACTTCTCTAACATTTGAATTGAACAACATAAATAAAACACAGTTAGTTCAAACGAAGGAATCATAAACAGTATGAATGATTTCATTTATATTCTTGCCTAATGCACCTTTGTGGAGAATACTTTACGCAAACAATGTGACAATCATTTAGACTGCAGAAACGAACCCTAAAATAATATTCAGGAGCAACCATACAAATCTTCCAATAAAAGAATTACTCCACCTTTAAGAGCATGCCTATTATCACCAAGAAAATAAAGAATTAGAGAGTACCATAGGAATAACCGAAAGCATGGTTGTCTTGCAAGATGAACCAAACTGACAGGTCCTCAACTGATTACCTTCTCACAAACCCATGTAGGGGAGATCTCCTGGACAACATTTTTCTTACCGAAGAAAGAGAAGAAAGAAGCAAGCTTTGTCTGCTAAGATAACCAAAGTTTTCTTCTACCCACAGATAAGATAATTGTAATCCGAAAGAGATAACATACCTTGTTCGTCAGAACATGGTACCAGATGTGTGGACTGTGGAGTCTGGATACCTCGTCCTGCAGCCTGGATGACACGAAACAGCCATAGCACTTAAGTGACAGTAGAGAAGATTTAAAACTTGAAAAGTATCCCTTGAGAAAAATGACACGATGCGTGGACTGTGGAGTCTGGATACCTCGACCTGCAGCCTGGATAACGCATACATATTTCCATTGAAAATGAAATATCATGACTGAACACTTGTATCATTTGGCTGAACAAACAACCATAGCCCTTAAGTGACAGTAGAGAAGATTTAAAACCTGAAAAGTATCCCTTGAGAAAAATGACATGATTCATAAAGTCCATGTTTATTCCCCAGCAGTGATTGCAAATCCGTGAATCAAAGACACCTGTAAGAACAGAAAAAACTACTATTGAGCATACCCTATTAAAGGACTAACTACAAGTAGAAAGCAAAAGATTTGTGTTGTTTAGATAGCTACCAAGAAGAAGACACTAATATAGTCATTCAACATAAGAAATTAAGGCTATTGAAATAGTGAGGATGCTATTAAGAAGTACGTTTTAATAAACTCTACATCCTCGGATTTAATTCGTGTTAGCTGTTTGATCCTAATGGGTGTGCAGATAGTTAAAACTTGGGCAATCAGACAAACAACAGTATACAGAGTGAAAGAGATCACATTTGTAGAATTAAGCATACAATAGTAGTATAATAGTTTTTATTACAACGCATCAATCTAGCGCTGCTGTCAAGGTTGTTTGCAACCATACATTCACATGGGAACAAAATTGAAGAATCCATGAGAAGAACGTGAGAAAATAGAAGCGGTGGGAGGGTTTCTAATTGTGTCGGAAATACGTGAAGGGTTTTTTTGCAAAATTTCCACCACATCATGTAAATCGGGCCGGAGGGAGTAGTAGAAAGCATGTCTATTGATACCCAAAAACTTCACAGGTATGGAAGTGCCAATAAAAAAGATGAGATAAACAAGACCAAGCAATGATCTCCCAAAGTGGAAGACATAATTGTCCCATGGCTCAGCAACTTCAACTCTCATAGAAGTGACGAACTGGTGTCTCTCACACTCGAGCTTGGCAGAGCAAAAGTAACAATAAAAAATATGTTACTTCATCGCAACACAGAGGTCAAAGTAAACTAACTGACCAATTCAACACAAATAAATCTACAACATTCATTGATATTATCAAGTTGAGTGTGAAAGGACGGCAAGAGAGAGAGAGAGAGAGAGAGAGCAGTCAGATGCATTTAACAATTATCTTTACAACCGTACATGTATATTGAGAAGAAGCAATGACTACTTAACATATAGAAGGACCACTTCCTTCATAGTTCTGCACAAACGCAAATAACAGAAACTACACCTGTGATGGGCTCAACCATCACAGTTAACTTACAGTGCTATGAATCAATTTCATGTACTCAATATTTAACTATCAGACCAAGAAGAAAACTACCTTCCATCGAAGTCATCAATAACAAACTGTCAAACAAATAATGAGGTAACTTGTCCACCCTTATATACTGCAAAAAAATTAAGCATGGGAAGACCGCATGATAAATGAATTAGATTGCAATAACAAAGTAGTAATGTGAGAATCGACCCCCAATTCGGTACTACATACACTATTGCCATTTGCTGCTTCAAGAAGTCACGGAAAATTCATGCTACACAGGTGAATCCGGCATGGAAATATATATGTGCAACACTAAACACGTTCTGACCATCTGAATGTTACCCTTTACTCACTACTGGAACTACATAATCCCAATTGATAAACCTTGGAAAAAAATTGATTCGTAGTGGCAAACATGAGCTTATGAAACTAATGGAACAATCAACAACAGCAAAATTTGCAGGCGAGAGTGATCTACAATAGGCAACTGAACCTACAAAACAGCTATGTACCTCGAACAAAATAAACCACGTTCTCTTTATATTTCACTCTCGAGGAGATAAAGATTTCGAGATTCTAGATTTAATGAATATTTGAAACTTTCAAGAGAACACCTGCCCTGCACTCCTGCTCAGTGAAAGCAAAACCTTGGAAAACGTAGCTAGGAGAAGATGGGCAGTGCCGACTGAACACAGTGGCCTACTTGAACCCAACCCACAGCCTGGATAGCTAGGTTGATGTTTCAGAGCTTTCCCTGGTTGTATAATTGAGAAAAATCCACATGCATTGAACAAATTTCAGTACAACGAAACTCCAAGAAAACCTTATCAATTCTTTGTTGCCCTCATCAAAGAGATCAGCTGCAAAGAGAAGATCATGTCTCCAGGCCATGATGTAGCAAGAAAAAAACTGCACTGTTAATTAGTATTTGACCAATAGTATAGTCCAAAGACTAAAGGTGGATGCAACTAATTAGTAACTGAGCAATAGTAAACCTCCTGAAAACCCAGCTACTACATTAAGCTCAGACAAAATTTATTGGATTAGCTAACCTTCTTATGTATCTCTTGTATAAAAAAAGGGGATAAAGATTAGCAAAATAATTAGAAATAGCAGAAAATAGGTAAGATCACAAGTTTCAGTGGTTCGAAAACCGCTCTATCGTTTCAATTCTCCATGCTTATTATTCTACGGTCTAACAAAAAACCAAGAAAAAATACCTAATACAATTGTAAGAACAGAGACGTCGTCTCAGAATCAAAATTACAGTACTAAACATTGAGGAATTTGCTCATTATATAAGATAAAAAAATTGTATATCCTTTCCATCCTTATAGAAAGAAGCAGGGAGATTAACCAAAACGAAGAAAATATAAATAAGGAAAAAACAGATTAACAATACTCATATGAAACTTGAAGCAACACAACTATGGCTCTCCTACGAAAATGCTAGTAAGAGAAGATAAGAAAATAACTGCTGAGAGATCTCGCCTCAGTAACCAAAGACGTGTATGTCAAATATAATTCAATAGCGAATAATTTTTGGATCTGCCTGTGCTGCTGTGTAAGTCACCTCACTTTCATCTGCCTTCTTTAACCTCGTCAACAATATCCTCGAAGGCCGTGAGGAGATACATAGAGTTAAAAAAAATTACACATTGAACATCCCGCAAAGCCTACAATTACAAAGATCAATACTCAAGCGACTGTTAAATTGTGATACGCTCACACATGAGACATACATGATTTTTCGGATAGCCTGATACGCTCACACATGAGACAGAGATCATTTTTCGGATAGCCTCTAAAACTGTCGATGGATAAGTATATTCCAAATACTCTTGGCTAAAATAGAGAAGAGTGGGACATAACGTTATGGAATATGAACTTACTTCTTTCGATATCCTCCTAGAGCGTCTTTATTAGGGTTAATTTTCTGTCATCCCCATGCGGAAGCTTCTACCAGAAAACTGAATTCTGCATATAAATTTACACTTAAGCTCCATCTCATAAACCTAAAATAATTTTCAACTTCCTGACATGGTATTAAGAACATAGGAAACACACATGTAAGTAAAAAGTCAACCTCACGGGAAAATTAATTGTGGAAGAGACGATCCAGGGAAATTAACAAACCTTGGTGGATTGAGAGAATGAATCACTGCAACTCGTGTTCTCCCTTGCCCATAACTTATTCCACATGTGTAATCCCCTAGTGGATAGTATTGGACGCAGCCGTCAGGGCCAACAGAGGGAGTTTCCCTTGCTGTGCTTGTACAGAGACGTGCAGGTCAGCCGGCTGCGGATCCTCGCGTGGCAGTGTTCTCCTTGTGCACTGCATGTACGCGATCTTCGTCTTCTACGGCGAATCGCGGCTCTCTACCTCGGCACTCCCGTCCGCGCTGACGGAGCGGCTGTGCCCGGTGGCTTCTGGCCATGGCGACGCCGCCATGACTCTCAAGTGCCTCGCCGCGCCGAAGGACCTGCTCGCCCGCTCACACTCATGGGCTCATGGCCTTCCCTCTAGGCCGCTCCTTCAATGCCGCCTCCTAGGTCGGGTTCTCCGCGCGCCTCCTCGAGGTCCTCTCCCTTCTGCCTAACATCTCCTGCGACGCCGAGAAACTCACCAAGATGGAGCTCCGCCGTGCTGCTCCTTGACGCGGTCCGTGGTGACGGGAAACTGAAGAGGAGGAGGCGGCGACGCTGGACGTGGATGGCGCCTCGCCGTTCGCGCCGCCCGACCGCCCTCTCGCGCGTCGGCGCCGCCCATGTGTGGTCAGCCGCCCGCCGCCCGCGGCCGCACTCCTGGCCGTCCCCGCGCTGCGCCGGCCACGCGTCGCCGTCCTGTCAACCTCCCGCCGCGCCGTCCGTCCGCGCGCCCCGCCGCCCATCCTCCGCCCTCTCGCGCGTTGGCGCCGCCCATGTGTGGTCAGCCGGTTGCCGCCCGCGGCCGCCCTCCCGGCCGTCCCCGCGCTGCGCCGGCCGTGCATCGCCGTCCCGACGACCTCCCGCCGTGCCGTCCGTCCGCGCGCCCCGCCGCCCATCCTCCGCACTGTTGCGCTGCTTGTCCCCACAGCCCGCCGCGCCGCCTGACCCCCTCCCATCCTCCGCGCCGTCGCGTGCAGATAAATCCAAGAGGAGGTGGCCTACATGTTCCCAAGAAAAGAATGAATACGCGTTGAGAACTGAGAAGGGAAAGGAGGCAAGACATCAGAGTCAAAGCGGTGCTAATAAGCTGGCCCACCACAAACAGCAAAAGCCACACTAATAATGCACCAAAACATGCATAGCAGATGTAGGTAAATGCTAGGGAGCACCGAACCATACCCAGTAAAATTTCTATGTAGATCAAACTAACAAAGAAACATACGTGTCAGCTCAACACTAACCTGAAAAATAATCTAAAATTAGGAGAAAAATCGAAGTTGTTGCACTTTAGTATAGTAGTTATCCAACGATCGATATTTTCAAACAATATACACGCGAGTATATGCTAAACTGATCTCGGTAGATACTTTACAACATCCCTAGCGGATATATAGGAAAACAGCTTGAAATCGGAAAACTCCAGCCGTTTTTCGGGGTTAGGTTTTTTTTTACTCGATATACGATAACACGGCCCACACCAGAAAAAGACATCCACATACCTGATATAGTCGTGAGCGATCACTATATACCTGGTGCGCCGGACAATTTAGGGTTTTCCTACCCAAGCCCACCGTCGCAATTTCTCGCCCTGCCGTCCCTCCCACTCCCCTCTCCGACGAGCAATCCGATGCACGATGGCAACAAAGGAGACCCTCCTCGTCGTGCATCGAACCATGGGCGCCAGCTAGCGTGGGATGGATTCCCTAGTATCGAGGAAAGACGCGTGGAAGTGTGTCTCCTGCGGGGTGCCAACAATGTGAAGGTGGTGAGCTCCCTCGTGCTCCACCCGCTCTGCCCACGTTGGATGTGGAGCCTCGGGGCCTCCTGTCCCAGAGCAATCTGAGGGCATGAGCGACGATGCCGGCTTGGATCTCTAGGCATGCCAGGATGCGTTGTAGGTATTTGTGGATGCAGGGGCGGCGGCGAGAGTGTATCCTGCCAAAGCGGCATTGCAACACCGCGTCGAGGAGGCGAAGGAGGAGCATGACTTGCAAAAGCCGCTCCTTGATAGCTTGAACATCGAGCACAGTTTCGTGCAACCTCCGGCTCAACGCCGCCCCGACGACAAGGCGTAGGGCCTTTGGTTAACGCCGGCTCCGCTGAGTACTAGGTCTTCCGGCGATGTAGGGTTAGGGTTAGATTTGCAAATCTAGATAAGCTTTTTTTATTTATGTTTTTATGTATGCTTTGCTTGTAAGATTATGATGAATTGTGCTACTACTATGTATGAAATGTTCCTCCTTAAATATCGCGGGGTTCTTCTTTTAAATTTCCAGTATCAGATCCCGGATCTTCGGCGCCACGTGTTTCCTTAAGCTCAAACCAGATTTGTGGTACCTGATCCTTGATATCTAGTTTGGGGAGACACCAGGACGAAAGTTCAAGGTTGAAAATACGAGAATTTTAGATGGGTAAATTCACTACATTGACTTGCGGAGCGAGTGATATGGCTGGACTGGGCTCGAGACGACTACAACGAGTTTTCCTTTATAAGGGCAAACTGGGAGCTTTATTCAAAAACCAAGTACATGGGAATACAAGTGATATCAGGTGTCTCTAATGGCCAGATATACCGGCCATTTTGGCAAAGAAACCACTTTTTTCGAGCAGAGTGGGTATTCCACATGCATCCCCGAACTTCTGAACTCGATTTCCTTCAAATCATAAAATATCGACAAGGCATCTTCGGCTTCAAATTATTGATCACCTCGAGACAGTAGGATACCATGTTGATCTTTTCAAGATGAAGATCATAGGCTAACTTGCACGAGTCCTCGGATGTGGATTCTCCGCCATGTCATGCATTGGGCTCTGAGAAGTGAGAAGTATGGTGTTGTTGTCTTTGCAGTGTCTTGTCTGAATCCGGCAGGCGGGTGGTTGTTATCACCAGAATTTGACCGAGTCAGAGGTGGCCCGCGATCAAGATTGGGCTTGAAGAATATATATATGGAAGAATATGTGAACCGGCCTTGTACACGAAGTTTGGGCTAGTTTGCCCTTGTATCTGTAAATATGATAGGATACGTGTCGGTTAGTTAGAGTTTGGCTCGTGCACGGTTGGGATTATTCCCACGATAGAAAGTCTACGGACTATAAATATGTATCTAGGGTTTATGAAATAAACAACAATCACGTTCACCACAAACCAATCTAGGCGCATCGCCAACTCCCTTGTCTCGAGGGTTTCTTCCGGTATCATGCTGCCTAGATCGCTTCTTGCGATCTAGGCAGACACGTTATTCGTGTTGTGCTGAAGCCTTTTTGATGGCGAGCAACGTAGTTATCTTAGACGTGTTAGGGTTAGCATTGTTCATCGTATCATATGCTGTCGTCGTGCAACCCGAGACGTCTAGCCGCCTTTACACCTATCTTAGGTGTAAGGGCGGCACCCCGCTTGATCGTTACTTAGTAGATCCGATCCGTTATGATTGCTCCTTGTTCTTCAAGGATTAGTTTAATATCTGCATAGTTAGGCCTTACAAACGGGTTGAAGGATCCAGTAGGTAGTTTGCTAGCCCTAGACAGATGTTCCGGGATCAACCTCGTGTTGATTTTTAGGCCTTGTCTAGGGTCGGTTTACGATCACCGTGCGTGGCCGCCAGGCTCAATCACGAGTAGGATGTTCCGATTATGTGGTGAAAACCCTAAATCGTAGTAGGTCGTTTTAGCTTTGTTTTGATCAAGCAGACCACCATATATTCGTACACCTTGTACGGATCATGGGTGGATCGGCTCTTTGAGCCGATTCACAGGACGACCTGAGAGCCGATCGAGGCTCGTATTTATTGTTTACGTGTATGCCATGCAGGAAACTAAGCGAGGCACATCCATCACCTTCCTGACCAGGTATAGGTCGGTGGCACGCCCTGCACCAGCATCGGACGTGCGTGCCGAGCGGGCCGTCGCTCGGAGGGACCAGGGCCAGCCGCAGTCCCGAGAGCCTCCCGGCTCTACTGTGTTGCCCGTCGCTGTTCGCCGGTGGGTTTCTGACCGCAACACATTCTGGCACGCCCGGTGGGACAATCTTCGACATCAACCGCATCGCCATCTACATCTGAGATGGCGGAAGGCACCCCAGTCACGTACGAGATCTGACCGAGGAGCTCAAGAAGAAGTATGACGAGGTCAAAGCACTCGAAGCCGACCTCATCGGCTCTTTCACGAACCCGCTCACATGGCATCGGTGGAAAGGGTTCACACCCGCGCTCGATGGAGTGGACCTGTCCGCCCCGTCGAAGAACGCACCAGGTCCCTGCGTCAGGAGATTAACTTCATGGTAGCTCACTCGCTGCACCGCCATTCTGAGAGCCTGGTGAATACTTTGGAGCGTGTCGCTCTTCGGGTGATCCAGGAAATCATGAGGCATCAGTACTCTCCGTCAGGACCAGCTCTCGGGACCTACCAAGGAGAGGTGCCACTCCAGTCCCGTCCACCGCTGCCATTCGTGTTGGCAGCACCAGAAGTGCCGAATTCACCGGCATACGTCGTCTACAAGATCGGTGGTGACCCTAGTGACTACCAGTTCTTGCATGAGGCGCCTAAGGAGATCCCCCACGGATACACGTGCACATACGTGCCGGCAGAATCGGGCCACAAACCAGATGCGACAGCAGGGACTTGGAACAGCAGAGGAACTTCGGGAACAGATCTTGAGAAGCGACACGTGCTAATGCCACTCCGACAAACCTCCAGAGCTCAGCTCCTGTAGTTGGCTCAGAGCTGGAAAAGCAAGCATGGCTGGCTAAGTATGCCACTCCGGCGAATCTTCAGAGTTTGACTCCGGCAGCCAGCACATTGGATCAGATCAGTACCATCCTGAAAGACCAGTTCGGCATGGTGCCGAAAAGGAGGACAATCGGCTATTCCAAGCCGTACCCCAACGCGTACGAGTTGATCCCGCTACCACCCAAATATCGGCTCCCGGACTTCTCCAAGTTTAATGGATCAGATGGTTCCAGCCCCATCGAGCATGTGAGCCGATATTTGGCACAGCTGGGCATGATCTCAGCATCAGATGAGCTGCGTGTGAGGTTCTTCGCACAGTCCCTCACAGGATCGGCTTTCGGGTGGTACACATCGCTGTGTTGCGGTCAAAACCCACCGGCGAGCAGCGACGGGCAACACAGTAGAGCCGGGAACAACTTAGGGCTGCGGCTAGCCCTGGTCCCTCCGAGCGACGGCCCGCAAAGCCTCTGGTACACACGTCCGATGCTGATGCAAGGCGTGCCCACCTATACCTGGTCAGGAAGGTGATGGAGATGCCTCGCTTAGTTTCCTGCATGGCATACACGTAAACATTAAATACGAGCCTCGATCGGCTCTCAGGTTATCCTGTGAATCGGCTCAAGGAGCCGATCCACCCATGATTCGTACGAGGTGCACGAATATATGGTGGTCCTGCTTGATCAAGATAAAGCTAATGCGATCTACGACGATTTAGGGTTTTCACCGCATAATCGGATCATCCTACTCACGATTGGGCCTCGCGGCCACGCACGGTGATCGTAAGCCGATCCTAGACAAGGCCTAAAAACCAACACGAGGTTGATCCCCGGAACATCCTGTCTAGGACTAGCAAACGACACCCTACGTGCCGCTGGATCCTCCAACCCTTTGTAAGGCCTAACTATTGCAGATATTAAACTAATCCTTGAAGAATCAAGGAGCAACCGTAACGGATCGGATCTACTAAATAATGATCAAGCGGGGTGCCGCCCTACACCTAGGATAGGTGTAAGGGCGGCTAGACATGCAAGGGTTGCACTACGATAGCATGTGATACGAAGAACAATGCTAACCTATCTAAGATAACTACGTTGCTCGCCATCAAAAGGGCTTCAGTACGAGCAACGCATGAACAACGAGCATAAACTTGTGCTGCCTAGATCGCAAGATGCGATCTAGGCAGCATGATGCTTACCGGTAGAAACCCTCGAGACGAAGGAGTTGGCGATGCGCCGAGATTGATTTGTTGGTTGAACGTTGGTTGTTGTTTATTTCATAAACCCTAGATACATATTTATAGTCCGTAGACTTTCTAACGTGGGAATAATCCCAACCGTGCACGAGCCAAACTCTAACTAATCGATACGTATCCTACTATATTACAGATACACAGGCGAAATAGCCCAAACTTTGCATATAAGGCCGATTCATGTATTCCTTCCATGTATATTCTTCAAGCCCATCTTGATCGCGGCCCACCTCTTTCAAAATCTGGTGATAACACATGCCCCCCTGGTTTTGGAATTGATAATTCCAAAATCACTCGGCTTTTTCTTCGTCGGGTCATGTCGTGGCAGAACCGTCGCAGTATCCTTCATCATGACGCCTTGCCTTCTCAACTTCTCTGCACGATTTGACACTGTAGTTCCTTTTTCGTGGTAGGCAGCTTCATTGTGCGCACTGCCTCCTGACTTTTTAGGCCGATCTCAATTCCGCGTTCATGGACCAAGAAGCCCAAGAATTGACCGGCCGTCACTCCAAATGCACACTTCTTTGGATTCATCCTTAGTCCGAATTTCCTAGTTCGATCCAGGATGCGTCGTAAATCCTCCAAGTGTCCCTCTACGGAGACAGACTTGACCACCACGTCGTCAATGTAGATCTCAACTAGTTTGCCGATCAGATCATGAAATATGTAGTTCATGGCTCTTTGGTACGTTGCACCGGCGTTTTTCAGTCCAAATGTCATGACTACATATTCAAACAAGCCCACTGAACCTGGTACTCTGAATGCAGTCTTGTGTATATCTTCTGGATATTGTCAACATAAAGTAATATAACAAGTGCAATATGCAAGTATGTAGGAATCAATGCACAGTTAACACAAGTGTTTGCTTTTTTAGATAGAAGGAAATGGGTAAACTGACTGAACAATAAAAGTAGAAGAAAGGCCCTTCACAGAGGGAAGCATGGATTGCTATATTTGTGCTAGAGCTTTTATTTTGAAAATAAGAAACAATTTTGTCAGCGGTAGTAATAAAGCATATGAGTTATGTAAATTATATCCTACAAGTTGCAAGTCTCATGCATAGTATACCAATAGTGCCCGCACCTTGTCCTAATTAGCTTGGATTTACATGGATTATCATAGCATAGTATACGTTTTAACCAAGTGTCACAAAGGGGTACCTCTATGCTGCCTGTACAAAGGTCTAAGGAGAAAGCTCGCATTGGATCTCTTGCTTTTGATTATTCTCAACTTAGACATCCATACCGGGACAACATAGACAACAGATAGTGGACTCCTCTTTAATGCAAAGCATTCAACAACAGATAAAATTCTCATAAGAGATTGAGGTTTGTTGTCCAAACTGAAACTTCCACCATGGATCATGGTTTTAGTTAGCGGCCCAATGTTTTTCTCTAACAATATGCATACTCAAACCATTTGATCATGATAAATCACCCTTACTTCAGACAAGACGAACATGCATAGCAACTCACATGATATTCAACAAAGAAATAGTTGATGGCGTCCCCAGGAACATGGTTATCGCCCAACAAGCAACTTAATAAGAAATAAGATGCATAAGTACATATTCAATACCACAATAGGTTTTAAGCTATTTGTCCCATGAGCTATATATTGCAAAGATAAAGAATAGAAATTTAAAAGGTAGCACTCAAGCAATTTACTTTGGAATGGCGGAGAAATACTCTGTAGTAGGTAGGTATGGTGGACACAAGTGGCATAGTGTTTGGCTCAAGGATTTTGGATGCATGAGAAGTATTCCCTCTCGATACAAGGTTTAGGCTAGCAAGGTTATTTAAAGCAAACACAAGTATGAACCGGTACAGCAAAACTCACATAAAAGACATATTGAAAGCATTATAAGACTCTATACCGTCTTCATGGTTGTACCTTTTATCATCATATCGAAGCCGATCGCTTGAACCGGCCTCCTCTTTGTCCTTGCCACCAGAGTGACTGCTCTCTTCTTTGTCTTTGCCATGGCGGTAAACAGACCCTGCCATGTTGACATCTGACCATAATACTTTGCAATCCTATAGCCGATGGCTGTTCATCGGCTGTTTTGAGAATCCAGTCTCCTTCATCTTCTTGCAGCAACAGGACGGTCCAGACCCTATAGATAACGACGGCTTCCCTTTCAGGCTCCTTTCCGCAGCTCTAGTAGTCTTCTTCTGTAACAACTCGCCGCTTTCGAAGAAGGTTATGATGCAGGGTCAGCCGATGACACTTCAATCGGCTTCCAAAAACAGAGTGTCTACCAAATTAGCTGCCCCCCGAGCCTCAGTTAAGGTGAGAACAGTGGCGAGGACACACAGTTCAGTCCAAGGGCCTTGAACTCAGGCAATTGAGACAGCCACCATGCAGAGGTCCTAGCCATTCCTACGAGCGTAGCTGAGGAGGTGGCCAACTTAGCCAGGCCGACGGTAGATACACCGGAGCCGATCACCTTTTCTTCCTTTGAAAGCCGATATTGCAGACGAAACACCAACGGCCTAATGAGTAGAAGGTTGGAGGTTGGTGTAGGATAACGTTGCATAGAAAACAAAAAATTTCCTACCGCGAACACGAAATCCAAGCCAAGATGCAATCTAGAAGACGGTAGCAACGAGGGGATTATCGAGTCTCACCCTTGAAGAGATTCCAAAGCCTACAAGATGAGGCTCTTGTTGCTGCGGTAGATGTTCACTTGCCGCTTGCAAAAGCGCGTAGAAGATCTTGATCACGATCGGTTCCGGCGCCACGAACGGGCAGCACCTCCGTACTCGGTCACACGTTCGGTTGTTGATGAAGACGACGTCCACCTCCCCGTTCCAGCGGGCAGCGGAAGTAGTAGCTCCTCTTGAATCTGACAGCACGACGGCGTGGTGTTGGTGGTGGTGGAGAAATCCGGCGGAGCTTCGCTAAGCGTGCGGAAATTGGAGGAGCGGGGCGGCTAGGGTTTGGGAGGGGGTGGCCGGCCACTCTAAGGGGGTCGGCCAGGCTGTGGTCTTGGGGTGGCCGGCCCCCTCCCCTTGGCCCCTCATTATATAGGTGGATCCCCAAGAGTTGGTCTCCAAGTCTTCGAATAAGACCCGAACCAAAAACCTTCCATATGGTGGGGAAACCTAGCCAAGCTAGGACTCCCACTAGAGGTGGGAGTTCCACCTCCCATATGGGGGGTGGCCGGCCCCCTGGGGGAGTCCACTTGGGACTCCTCCCCCACTAGGGTTGGCCGGCCATGGAGGTGGAGTCCCATGTGGACTCCACCTTCCTTGGTGGTTTCTTCCGGACTTTTCTAGAACCTTCTAGAACCTTCCATAGAACCTTCCGCGTCAATTTTATTCACATAAAATGACATCCTATATATGAATCTTATTCTCCGGACCATTCCGGAACTCCTCGTGATGTCCGGGATCTCATCCGGGACTCCGAACAAATATTCGAACTCCATTCCATATTCAAGTTCTACCATTTCAACATCCAACTTTAAGTGTGTCACCCTACGGTTCGCGAACTATGCGGACATGGTTGAGTACTCACTCCGACCAATAACCAATAGCGGGATCTGGAGATCCATAATGGCTCCCACATATTCAACGATGACTTTAGTGATCGAATGAACCATTCACATACGATACCAATTCCCTTTGTCACGCGATATTTTACTGTCCGAGGTTTGATCTTCGGTATCACTCTATACCTTGTTCAACCTCGTCTCCTGACAAGTACTCTTTACTCGTACCGTGGTATGTGGTCTCTTATGAACTTATTCATATGCTTGCAAGACATTAGACGACATTCCACCGAGAGGGCCCAGAGTATATCTATCCGTCATCGGGATGGACAAATCCCACCGTTGATCCATATGCCTCAACTCATACTTTCCGGATACTTAATCCCACCTTTATAACCACCCATTTACGCAGTGGCGTTTGATGTAATCAAAGTACCTTTCCGGTATAAGTGATTTACATGATCTCATGGTCATAAGGACTATAACTATGTATCGAAAGCTTATAGCAAATAACTTAATGACGAGATCTTATGCTACGCTTAATTGGGTGTGTCCATTACATCATTCATACAATGATATAACCTTGTTATTAATAACATCCAATGTTCATGATTATGAAACTAATCATCCATTAATCAACAAGCTAGTTAAGAGGCATACTAGGGACTCTTTGTTGTTTACATATCACACATGTATCAATGTTTCGGTTAATACAATTATAGCATGGTATATAAACATTTATCATAAACATAAAGATATATAATAACCACTTTTATTATTGCCTCTTGGGCATATCTCCAACAGTCTCCCACTTGCACTAGAGTCAATAATCTAGATTACATTGTAAGATACCTAACACCCATGGCATTCTGGTGTTGGTCATGCTTTGCCCTAGGGAGAGCTTTAGTCAACGGATCTGCTACATTCAGATCAGTGTGTACTTTGCAAATCTTTACTTCTCCATCTTCGATGTACTCGCGAATCGAGTGGTAACGCAGCTTGATATGCTTTAGCCTCTTGTGTGACCTTGGCTCTTGTGCATTGGCGATGGCACCCATGTTATCACAGTAAATGATTAATGGGTCCAATGCACTAGGAACCACACCGAGCTCTACAATGAACCTCTTCATCCATACCGCTTCTGATGAAGCCTCTATGCTATGTGATTCTGTTGAAGACTTCGCCACCGTGCGGTTTGCCCAGCTTACTGCAGCACCATTCAATATAAACACGTACCCAGACTGTGACTTAGAGTCATCAGGATCAGTGTTCCAACTTGCATCGGTGTAACTTGTTACAACGAGCTCTTGGTCACCTCCATAACAAAGAAACATATCCTTAGTTCTTTTCAAGTACTTCAGGATATTCTTGACCGCTGTCCAGTGTTCCATTCCTGGATCACTTTGATATCTGCTAGTCAAACTAACAGCATGTGCTATATCCGGTCTAGTACATAGCATGGCATACATGATAGAGCCTACTGCCGAGGCATAGGGGATCTGACTCATCCTTTCTCTTTCTTCTGCCGTAGCCGGTCCTTGAGTCTTACTCAATACCTTGCCTGGTAACATAGGTAAGAATCCTTTCTTACTTTCGTCCATTCTAAACTTCTTTAGAATCTTGTCCAGGTATGTACTCTGTGATAGCCCTATTAGGCGTCTTGATCTATCTCTATAAATCTTGATGCCTAATATATACGATGCTTCACCAAGGTCTTTCATTGAAAAACTATTATTCAAATAACCTTTAACACTGCTTAATAGTTCTATATCATTCCCGATCAATAATATGTCATCTACATATAATATCAGGAATGCTACAGAGCTCCCACTCACTTTCTTGTAAATACAGGCCTCTCCATGACACTGTATAAACCCGAAGTCTTTGATCACCTTATCAAAATGTCGGTTCCAACTTCTTGATGCTTGCTTCAGTCCATAGATTGAACGCTGAAGTTTGCATACTTTGTCAGCATTTTTAGGATCGACAAAACCTTTGGGTTGTACCATATACAACTCTTCCTCAATGTCTCCATTAAGGAATGCTGTTTTGACATCCATCTGCCAAATCTCATAATCGAAAAATGCAGCTATTGCTAACAAAATCCTCACAGACTTTAGCTTCGCTACAGGTGAGAAAGTCTCATCGTAGTCAACTCCTTGAATTTGTCGGAAACCCTTTGCGACAAGTCGAGCTTTATAGACAGTAATATTACCATCAGCATCTATTTTTCTCTTGAAGATCCATTTATTCTCGACAGCCTTTCGGCTATCAGGTAAGTCTACCAAAGTCCATACTTTGTTATCATACATGGATCCCATTTCGGATTTCATGGCTTCTTGCCATTTGTTGGAATCTGGGCTCATCATCGCTTCTTCATACGTCGCAGGGTCCTCATCATTGTTATCTACAATCATGACATTTAGACAAGGATCATACCAATCAGGAGTGGCACGTTCCCTTGTCGATCTGCGAGGTTCAGTAGTTTCCTCGTTCGAAGTTTCATGATCATTATCATTAGCTTCCTTTGTTGCCGGTGTAGGCGGTACAGGTACAACTTCCGGTACTGCGCTACTCTGATCAACGAGTATAGATTCATCAATCTCATCGAGTTCTACTTTTCTTCCAGTCACTTCTTTAGTGAGAAATTCTTTCTCAAGAAAGGTTCCGTTCTTAGCAACAAAGATTTTGCCTTCGGATCTGTGATAGAAAGTGTACCCTATAGTTTCCTTAGGGTATCCTATGAAGACGCATTTCTCCGCTTTGGGTTCTAGCTTGTCCGGTTGTAACTTCTTTACATAGGCTTCGCAACCCCAAACTTTTAGGAACGACAGCTTAGGTTTCTTATTAAACCATAATTCATACGGTGTCGTTTCAACGGATTTTGATGGTGCTCTATTTAAAGTGAATGCGGCTGTCTCTAATGCATAACTCCAAAATGATAACGGCAAATCAGTAAGAGACATCATAGAACGAACCATATCTAAGAGAGTTCGATTACGACGTTCGGACACACCATTTCGTTGAGGTGTTCCCGGCGGAGTCAATTGTGAAAGTATTCCGCATTTCTTTAAATGCATGCCAAACTCATAACTCAGATATTCACCTCCGCGATCAGATCGTAGAAATTTGATCTTCTTGTTACGTTGATTTTCTACTTCACTTTGGAATTCCTTAAACTTCTCGAAAGTTTCGGATTTATGTTTCATGAAATAGATATACCCATATCTACTCAGATCATCTGTGAAGGTTAGAACATAACGATAACCACCGCGCGATGCTACGCTCATTGGTCCGCACACATCGGTATGTATGATTTCCAATAAGTCAGTAGCTCGCTCCATCATACCAGAAAATGGAGTCTTAGTCATTTTTCCCATTAGACATGCTTCGCATCTATAAAGTGACTCAAAGTCAAGTGATTCAAGTAATCCATCAGTATGGAGTTTCTTCATGCGTTTCACTCCAATATGACCAAGACGACAGTGCCACATATAAGTAGAATTATCATTCAATTTAATTCGCTTAGCATCAATGTTATGTATATGCGTATCACTACTATCGAGATCTAACAGAAATAAGCCATTCTTTTGTGGTGCTCGACCATAAAAGATATTATTCATAAAAATAGAACAACCATTATTCTCAGACTTGAATGAATAACCGTCTTGCATTAAACAAGATCCAGATATAATGTCCATGCTCAACGCAGGTACATAATAGCAATTATTTAGGCTTAAAACTAATCCCGAAGGTAGATGTAGAGGAAGTGTGCCGACTGCGATCACGTTGACCTTGGATCCGTTTCCAACGCGCATCGTCACTTCATCTTTCAGCAGTTGTCGTTTATTCTTTAGTTCCTGTTTCGAGTTACAAATATGAGCAACCGAACCAGTATCAAATACCCAGGTACTAGAACGAGAACCAGTGAAATGAACATCTATAACATGTATATCAGATATACCTTCTTTCTTCTTCTTGACAAGGCCGCTCTTCAGATCAGCCAGATACTTGGAGCAATTACGCTTCCAGTGTCCCTTCTCCTTGCAGTAATAGCACTCAGCATCAGGCTTAGGGCCGTTCTTAGGTTTCATAGGAGGCGTGGCAGCTTTCTTGCCACCCTTCTTGAATTTTCCCTTAGACTTGCCCTGTTTCTTGAAACTGGTGGTCTTGTTGACCATCAACACTTGGTGCTCTTTCTTGATCTCAATCTCAGCAGCTTTAAGCATGGCGAAGAGTTCAGGTAACTCTTTGTTCATGTTCTGCATATTGTAGTTCATCACAAAGTTCTTGTAACTAGGTGGCAGTGATTGAAGGATACGATTAATCCCCAGTCTGTTAGGAATAACTATTTCCAAGTCACTGAGTTTCTTCGCATGCCCGGTCATGGCGAGCATGTGCTCACTAACGGAGCTACCTTCTTCCATCATGCAGCTGAAAAATTGTTTCGATGCTTCATAGCATTCCACGGCCGCATGAGTTTCAAAAATAGTCTTTAACTCTTTCATCAACTCATGAGGATCGTGGTGCTCAAAACGTTTTTGAAGATCGGATTCCAGACTGCATAGGATGGCACACTGAACTTGAGAGTACCGAGTTTTCCGAGTCGCGTAAACATTCTTTACTTCATCGGTTTCTGTTTCTGCTGGAGGGTCACCTAGCGGTGCATCAAGCACATATTGCAGATTTCCGCCAGAGAGGAAGATCCTCACATGACGGAACCAGTCGGTGAAGTTGCTACCGTTGCTCTTAAGTTTCTCTTTCTCTAGGAACTGATTAAAATTGATTGAGGACGCCATCTCTACAACATATATTTGCAATAGTTTAGACTAAGTTTATGACAAATTGAGTTCAAATTTTAATTCAACATAATTAAAAATCTAAGTGAACTCCCACTCAAAACAATATCCCTCGCATTGTCTTAGTGATCACACGAACCAAATCCACCACACCTAAACCCGATCATCACGAGAAAAGGTGTGATTTCAATGGCGAACACTCAAAGTGTTCATCATATCAACCATATGATTCATGCTCTACCTTTCGGTATCATGTGTTCCGAGACCATGTCTGTACATGCTAGGCTCGTCAAGGCCACCTTAGTATCCGCATGTGCAAAACTGTCTTGCACCCGTTGTATGTACTTATTGAATCTATCACACCCGATCATCACGAGATGCTTCGAAACGACAAGACTTGATAACGGTGCTACTAAGGATGAACACTTTATTATCTTGAGATTTTAGTGAGGGATCATCTTATAATGCTACCGTCGCGATCTAAGCAAAATAAGATGCATAAAAGGATTAACATCACATGCAGTTCATATGTGATATGATATGGCCCTTTTGTCTTTGCGCCTTTGATCTTCATCTCCAAAGCACGGACATGATCTCCATCATCTTCGGGCATGATCTCCATCATCGTCGGCGTAGCGTCAAGGTCAATGGCGCCGTCTTCATGATTGTTCTCCATGTAGCAACTATTACAACTACTTTGAAATACTACTCAACATGAAATTTAAAGACAACCATAAGGCTCCTGCCGGTTGCCACAATACAATAATGATCATCTCATACATATTCATCATCATATTATGGCCATATCACATCACCAAACCCTGCAAAAACAAGTTAGACGTCTCTAATTTGGTTTGCATATTTTACGTGGTTTAGGGTTTTCGAGAGAGATCTAATCTACCTACGAACATGAACCACAACGTTGATACTAATGTTGTCAATAGAAGAGTAAATTGAATCTTCACTATAGTAGGAGAGACAGACACCCGCAAAGCCTCTTATGCAATACAAGTTGCATGTCGAACGAGGAACAAGTCTCATGAACGCGGTCATGTAAAGTTAGTCCGAGCCGCTTCATCCCACTATGCCACAAAGATGCAAAGTACTCAAACTAAAGATAACAAGAGCATCAACGCCCACAAACCATTGTGTTCTACTCGTGCAACCATCTATGCATAGACACGGCTCTGATACCACTGTAGGATAACGTTGCATAGAAAACAAAAATTTTCCTACCGCGAACACGAAATCCAAGCCAAGATGCAATCTAGAAGACGGTAGCAACGAGGGGATTATCGAGTCTCACCCTTGAAGAGATTCCAAAGCCTACAAGATGAGGCTCTTGTTGCTGCGGTAGATGTTCACTTGCCGCTTGCAAAAGCGCGTAGAAGATCTTGATCACGATCGGTTCCGGCGCCACGAACGGGCAGCACCTCCGTACTCGGTCACACGTTCGGTTGTTGATGAAGACGACGTCCACCTCCCCGTTCCAGCGGGCAGCGGAAGTAGTAGCTCCTCTTGAATCTGACAGCACGACGGCGTGGTGTTGGTGGTGGTGGAGAAATCCGGCGGAGCTTCGCTAAGCGTGCGGAAATTGGAGGAGCGGGGCGGCTAGGGTTTGGGAGGGGGTGGCCGGCCACTCTAAGGGGGCGGCCAGGCTGTGGTCTTGGGGTGGCCGGCCCCCTCCCCTTGGCCCTCATTATATAGGTGGAACCCCAAGAGTTGGTCTCCAAGTCTTCGAATAAGACCCGAACCAAAAACCTTCCATATGGTGGGGAAACCTAGCCAAGCTAGGACTCCCACTAGAGGTGGGAGTTCCACCTCCCATATGGGGGTGGCCGGCCCCCTAAGGGGGAGTCCACTTGGGACTCCTCCCCCACTAGGGTTGGCCGGCCATGGAGGTGGAGTCCCATGTGGACTCCACCTTCCTTGGTGGTTTCTTCCGGACTTTTCTAGAACCTTCTAGAACCTTCCATAGAACCTTCCGCGTCAATTTTATTCACATAAAATGACATCCTATATATGAATCTTATTCTCCGGACCATTCCGGAACTCCTCGTGATGTCCGGGATCTCATCCGGGACTCCGAACAAATATTCGAACTCCATTCCATATTCAAGTTCTACCATTTCAACATCCAACTTTAAGTGTGTCACCCTACGGTTCGCGAACTATGCGGACATGGTTGAGTACTCACTCCGACCAATAACCAATAGCGGGATCTGGAGATCCATAATGGCTCCCACATATTCAACGATGACTTTAGTGATCGAATGAACCATTCACATACGATACCAATTCCCTTTGTCACGCGATATTTTACTTGTCCGAGGTTTGATCTTCGGTATCACTCTATACCTTGTTCAACCTCGTCTCCTGACAAGTACTCTTTACTCGTACCGTGGTATGTGGTCTCTTATGAACTTATTCATATGCTTGCAAGACATTAGACGACATTCCACCGAGAGGGCCCAGAGTATATCTATCCGTCATCGGGATGGACAAATCCCACTGTTGATCCATATGCCTCAACTCATACTTTCCGGATACTTAATCCCACCTTTATAACCACCCATTTACGCAGTGGCGTTTGATGTAATCAAAGTACCTTTCCGGTATAAGTGATTTACATGATCTCATGGTCATAAGGACTAGGTAACTATGTATCGAAAGCTTATAGCAAATAACTTAATGACGAGATCTTATGCTACGCTTAATTGGGTGTGTCCATTACATCATTCATACAATGATATAACCTTGTTATTAATAACATCCAATGTTCATGATTATGAAACTAATCATCCATTAATCAACAAGCTAGTTAAGAGGCATACTAGGGACTCTTTGTTGTTTACATATCACACATGTATCAATGTTTCAGTTAATACAATTATAGCATGGTATATAAACATTTATCATAAACATAAAGATATATAATAACCACTTTTATTATTGCCTCTTGGGCATATCTCCTACAGTTGGCCTTGAGGCTGAACTGAAAACCGACTTGGTCAAAATCCGTATATTGAACACGCAGATGGTAGATCTTGTGTAATTGTACTAGAATCGATGGCTGTGCATCGGCTGTATACCATGAGAATTTTTTTTTACTGGCCGATTTTTCTATCGGCCCCCAATATTTCACTACACATGTTCATCTGATTAGGTGCCCCCCGAGACGAATCTGTCAGGTAACTGCGGATATCGGCTCTGTAGTTAGCCAAGGCACTGTGTTTGAACGTCGGCTTCATTAGGACTAATGTTGACTCTCATCAGCCGACGTACAACTGCTGCTCAATAGATCGACATTGGTCCCACCGGGCGTGCCAGAATGTGTTGCGGTCAAAACCCACCGGCGAGCAGCGACGGGCAACACAGTAGAGCCGGGAACAACTTAGGGCTGCGGCTGGCCCTGGTCCTCCGAGCGACGGCCCGCAAAGCCTCGGTACACACGTCCGATGCTGATGCAATGCCACCTGACCTATACCTGGTCAGGAAGGTGATGGAGATGCCTCGCTTAGTTTCCTGCATGGCATACACGTAAACATTAAATACGAGCCTCGATCGGCTCTCAGGTTATCCTGTGAATCGGCTCAAGGAGCCGATCCACCCATGATTCGTACGAGGTGCACGAATATATGGTGGTCCTGCTTGATCAAGATAAAGCTAATGCGATCTACGACGATTTAGGGTTTTCACCGCATAATCGGATCATCCTACTCACGATTGGGCCTCGCGGCCACGCACGGTGATCGTAAGCCGATCCTAGACAAGGCCTAAAAACCAACACGAGGTTGATCCCCGGAACATCCTGTCTAGGACTAGCAAACGACACCCTACGTGCCGCTGGATCCTCCAACCCTTTGTAAGGCCTAACTATTGCAGATATTAAACTAATCCTTGACGAATCAAGGAGCAACCGTAACGGATCGGATCTACTAAATAATGATCAAGCGGGGTGCCGCCCCTACACCTAGGATAGGTGTAAGGGCGGCTAGACATGCAAGGGTTGCACTACGATAGCATGTGATACGAAGAACAATGCTAACCCTAACATATCTAAGATAACTACGTTGCTCGCCATCAAAAGGGCTTCAGTACGAGCAACGCATGAACAACGAGCATAAGCTTGCTGCCTAGATCGCAAGATGCGATCTAGGCAGCATGATGCTTACCGGTAGAAACCCTCGAGACGAAGGAGTTGGCGATGCGCCGAGATTGATTTGTTGGTTGAACGTTGGTTGTTTAAAACAAACACAAGTATGAACCGGTACAGCAAAACTGTTGGAGATATGCCCAAGAGGCAATAATAAAAGTGGTTATTATATATATCTTTATGTTTATGATAAATGTTTATATACCATGCTATAATTGTATTAACTGAAACATTGATACATGTGTGATATGTAAACAAACAAAGAGTCCCTAGTATGCCTCTTAACTAGCTTGTTGATTAATGGATGATTAGTTTCATAATCATGAACATTGGATGTTATTAATAACAAGGTTATATCATTGTATGAATGATGTAATGGACACACCCAATTAAGCGTAGCATAAGATCTCGTCATTAAGTTATTTGCTATAAGCTTTCGATACATAGTTACCTAGTCCTTATGACCATGAGATCATGTAAATCACTTATACCGGAAAGGTACTTTGATTACATCAAACACCACTGCGTAAATGGGTGGTTATAAAGGTGGGATTAAGTATCCGGAAAGTATGAGTTGAGGCATATGGATCAACAGTGGGATTTGTCCATCCCGATGACGGATAGATATACTCTGGGCCCTCTCGGTGGAATGTCGTCTAATGTCTTGCAAGCATATGAATAAGTTCATAAGAGACCACATACCACGGTACGAGTAAAGAGTACTTGTCAGGAGACGAGGTTGAACAAGGTATAGAGTGATACCGAAGATCAAACCTCGGACAAGTAAAATATCGCGTGACAAAGGGAATTGGTATCGTATGTGAATGGTTCATTCGATCACTAAAGTCATCGTTGAATATGTGGGAGCCATTATGGATCTCCAGATCCCGCTATTGGTTATTGGTCGGAGTGAGTACTCAACCATGTCCGCATAGTTCGCGAACCGTAGGGTGACACACTTAAAGTTGGATGTTGAAATGGTAGAACTTGAATATGGAATGGAGTCCGAATATTTGTTCGGAGTCCCGGATGAGATCCCGGACATCACGAGGAGTTCCGGAATGGTCCGGAGAATAAGATTCATATATAGGATGTCATTTTATGTGAATAAAATTGACGCGGAAGGTTCTATGGAAGGTTCTAGAAGGTTCTAGAAAAGTCCGGAATAAACCACCAAGGAAGGTGGAGTCCACATGGGACTCCACCTCCATGGCCGGCCAACCCTAGTGGGGGAGGAGTCCCAAGTGGACCCTTAGGGGGCCGGCCACCCCCCATATGGGAGGTGGAACTCCCACCTCTAGTGGGAGTCCTAGCTTGGCTAGGTTTCCCACCATATGGAAGGTTTTTGGTTCGGGTCTTATTCGAAGACTTGGAGACCAACTCTTGGGGCTTCCACCTATATAATGAGGGGCCAAGGGGAGGGGGCCGGCCACCCCAAGACCACAGCCTGGACCCCCAGAGTGGCCGGCCACCCTCCCAAACCCTAGCCACCCCGCTCCTCCACCTCCCCCGCTTAGCGAAGCTCCGCCGGATTTCTCCACCACCACCAACACCACGCCGTCGTGCTGTCGGATTCAAGAGGAGCTACTACTTCCGCTGCCCGCTGGAACGGGGAGGTGGACGTCGTCTTCATCAACAAACGAACGTGTGACCGAGTACGGAGGTGCTGCCCGTTCGTGGCGCCGGAACCGATCGTGATGAAGATCTTCTACGCGCTTTTGCAAGCGGCAAGTGAACATCTACCGCAGCAACAAGAGCCTCATCTTGTAGGCTTTGGAATCTCTTCAAGGGTGAGACTCGATAATCCCCTCGTTGCTACCGTCTTCTAGATTGCATCTTGGCTTGGATTTCGTGTTCGCGGGAAAATTTTTGTTTTCTATGCAACGTTATCCTACAGTGGTATCAGAGCCGTGTCTATGCATAGATGGTTGCACGAGTAGAACACAATGGTTTGTGGGCGTTGATGCTCTTGTTATCTTTAGTTTGAGTACTTTGCATCTTTGTGGCATAGTGGGATGAAGCGGCTCGGACTAACTTTACATGACCGCGTTCATGAGACTTGTTCCTCGTTCGACATGCAACTTGTATTGCATAAGAGGCTTTGCGGGTGTCTGTCTCTCCTACTATAGTGAAGATTCAATTTACTCTTCTATTGACAACATTAGTATCAACGTTGTGGTTCATGTTCATAGGTAGATTAGATCTCTCTCGAAAACCCTAAACCACGTAAAATATGCAAACCAAATTAGAGACGTCTAACTTGTTTTTGCAGGGTTTGGTGATGTGATATGGCCATAATATGATGATGAATATGTATGAGATGATCATTATTGTATTGTGGCAACCGGCAGGAGCCTTATGGTTGTCTTTAAATTTCATGTTGAGTAGTATTTCAAAGTAGTTGTAATAGTTGCTACATGGAGAACAATCATGAAGACGGCGCCATTGACCTTGACGCTACGCCGACGATGATGGAGATCATGCCCGAAGATGATGGAGATCATGTCCGTGCTTTGGAGATGAAGATCAAAGGCGCAAAGACAAAAGGGCCATATCATATCACATATGAACTGCATGTGATGTTAATCCTTTTTGCATCTTATTTTTCTTAGATCGCGACGGTAGCATTATAAGATGATCTCTCACTAAAATCTCAAGATAATAAAGTGTTCATCCTTAGTAGCACCGTTGCCAAGACTTGTCGTTTCGAAGCATCTCGTGATGATCGGGTGTGATAGAATCAACAAGTGCATACATGCAAGACAGTTTTGCACATGCGGATACTAAGGTGGCCTTGACGAGCCTAGCATGTACAGACATGGTCTCGGAACACGTGATACCGAAAGGTAGAGCATGAATCATATGGATGATATGATGAACACTTTGAGTGTTCGCCATTGAAATCACACCTTGTCTCGTGATGATCGGGCTTAGGTGCGGTGGATTTGGTTCGTGTGATCACTAAGACAATGCGAGGGATATTGTTTTGAGTGGGAGTTCACCTAGATTTTTAATTATGTTGAATTAAAATTTGAACTCAATTTGTCATAAACTTAGTCTAAACTATTGCAAATATATGTTGTAGATATGGCGTCCCCAATCAATTTTAACCAATTCCTAGAGAAAGAAAAGCTTAAGAGCAACGGTAGCAACTTCACCGACTGGTTCCGTCATGTGAGGATCTTCCTCTCTGGCGGAAATCTGCAATATGTGCTTGATGCACCGCTAGGTGACCCTCCTGCAGAAACTGAAACCGATGAAGTAAAGAATGTTTACGCGACTCGGAAAACTCGGTACTCTCAAGTTCAGTGTGCCATCCTATGCAGTCTGGAAGCCGATCTTCAAAAACGTTTTGAGCACCACGATCCACATGAGTTGATAAAAGAGTTGAAGACTATTTTTGAAACTCATGCGGCCGTGGAATGCTATGAAGCATCGAAACAATTTTTCAGCTGCATGATGGAAGAAGGTAGCTCCGTTAGTGAGCACATGCTCGCCATGACCGGGCATGCGAAGAAACTCAGTGACTTGGAAATAGTTATTCCTAACAGACTGGGGATTAATCGTATCCTTCAATCACTGCCACCTAGTTACAAGAACTTTGTGATGAACTACAATATGCAGAACATGAACAAAGAGTTACCTGAACTCTTTGCCATGCTTAAAGCTGCTGAAATTGAGATCAAGAAAGAGCACCAAGTGTTGATGGTCAACAAGACCACCAGTTTCAAGAAACAGGGCAAGTCTAAGGGAAAATTCAAGAAGGGTGGCAAGAAAGCTGCCACACCTCCTATGAAACCTAAGAACGGCCCTAAGCCTGATGCTGAGTGCTATTACTGCAAGGAGAAGGGACACTGGAAGCGTAATTGCTCCAAGTATTTGGCGGATCTGAAGAGCGGCCTTGTCAAGAAGAAGAAAGAAGGTATATCTGATATACATGTTATAGATGTTTATCTCACTGGTTCTCGTACTAGTACCTGGGTATTTGATACTGGTTCGGTTGCTCATATTTGTAACTCGAAACAGGAACTAAAGAATAAACGAAGACTACTGAAAGATGAAGTGACGATGCGCGTTGGAAATGGATCCAAAGTCGATGTGATCGCTGTCGGCACACTTCCTCTACATCTACCTTCGGGATTAGTTTTAAGCCTAAATAATTGTTATTTTGTACCCGCGTTGAGCATGAACATTATATCTGGATCTTGTTTAATGCAAGACGGTTATTCATTCAAGTCTGAGAATAATGGTTGTTCTATTTTTATGAATAATATCTTTTATGGTCGAGCACCTGAAAAGAATGGCTTATTTCTGTTAGATCTCGATAGTAGTGATACACATATACATAACATTGATGCTAAGCGAATTAAATTGAATGATAATTCTACTTATATGTGGCACTGTCGTCTTGGTCATATTGGAGTGAAACGCATGAAGAAACTCCATACTGATGGATTACTTGAATCACTTGACTTTGAGTCACTTGATAGATGCGAAGCATGTCTAATGGGAAAAATGACTAAGACTCCATTTTCTGGTATGATGGAGCGAGCTACTGACTTATTGGAAATCATACATACCGATGTGTGCGGACCAATGAGCGTAGCATCGCGCGGTGGTTATCGTTATGTTCTAACCTTCACAGATGATCTGAGTAGATATGGGTATATCTATTTCATGAAACATAAATCCGAAACTTTCGAGAAGTTTAAGGAATTCCAAAGTGAAGTAGAAAATCAACGTAACAAGAAGATCAAATTTCTACGATCTGATCGCGGAGGTGAATATCTGAGTTATGAGTTTGGCATGCATTTAAAGAAATGCGGAATACTTTCACAATTGACACGCCGGGAACACCTCAACGAAACGGTGTGTCCGAACGTCGTAATCGAACTCTCTTAGATATGGTTCGTTCTATGATGTCTCTTACTGATTTGCCGTTATCATTTTGGAGTTATGCATTAGAGACAGCCGCATTCACTTTAAATAGAGCACCATCAAAATCCGTTGAAACGACACCGTATGAATTATGGTTTAATAAGAAACCTAAGCTGTCGTTCCTTAAAGTTTGGGGTTGCGAAGCCTATGTAAAGAAGTTACAACCGGACAAGCTAGAACCCAAAGCGGAGAAATGCGTCTTCATAGGATACCCTAAGGAAACTATAGGGTACACTTTCTATCACAGATCCGAAGGCAAAATCTTTGTTGCTAAGAACGGAACCTTTCTTGAGAAAGAATTTCTCACTAAAGAAGTGACTGGAAGAAAAGTAGAACTCGATGAGATTGATGAATCTATACTCGTTGATCGAGTAGCGCAGTACCGGAAGTTGTACCTGTACCGCCTACACCGGCAACAGAGGAAGCAAATGATAATGATCATGAAACTTCGAACGAGGAAACTACTGAACCTCGCAGATCGACAAGGGAACGTGCCACTCCTGATTGGTATGATCCTTGTCTAAATGTCATGATTGTGGATAACAATGATGAGGACCCTGCGACGTATGAAGAAGCGATGATGAGCCCAGATTCCAACAAATGGCAAGAAGCCATGAAATCCGAAATGGGATCCATGTATGATAACAAAGTATGGACTTTGGTAGACTTACCTGATAGCCGAAAGGCTGTCGAGAATAAATGGATCTTCAAGAGAAAAACAGATGCTGATGGTAATATTACTGTCTATAAAGCTCGACTTGTTGCAAAGGGTTTCCGACAAATTCAAGGAGTTGACTACGATGAGACTTTCTCACCTGTAGCGAAGCTAAAATCTGTGAGGATTTTGTTAGCAATAGCTGCATTTTTCGATTATGAGATTTGGCAGATGGATGTCAAAACAGCGTTCCTTAATGGAGACATTGAGGAAGAGTTGTATATGGTACAACCCAAAGGTTTTGTCGATCCTAAAAATGCTGACAAAGTATGCAAACTTCAGCGTTCAATCTATGGACTGAAGCAAGCATCAAGAAGTTGGAACCGACGTTTTGATAAGGTGATCAAAGACTTCGGGTTTATACAGTGTCATGGAGAGGCCTGTATTTACAAGAAAGTGAGTGGGAGCTCTGTAGCATTCCTGATATTATATGTAGATGACATATTATTGATCGGGAATGATATAGAACTATTAAGAAGTGTTAAAGGTTATTTAAATAATAGTTTTTCAATGAAAGACCTTGGTGAAGCATCGTATATATTAGGCATCAAGATTTATAGAGATAGATCAAGACGCCTAATAGGGCTATCACAGAGTACATACCTGGACAAGATTCTAAATAAGTTTAGAATGGACGAAAGTAAGAAAGGATTCTTACCTATGTTACCAGGCAAGGTCTTGAGTAAGACTCAAGGTCCGGCTACGGCAGAAGAAAGAGAAAGGATGAGTCAGATCCCCTATGCCTCGGCAGTAGGCTCTATCATGTATGCCATGCTATGTACTAGACCGGATATAGCACATGCTGTTAGTTTGACTAGCAGATATCAAAGTGATCCAGGAATGGAACACTGGACAGCGGTCAAGAATATCCTGAAGTACTTGAAAAGAACTAAGGATATGTTTCTTTGTTATGGAGGTGACCAAGAGCTCGTTGTAACAAGTTACACCGATGCAAGTTGGAACACTGATCCTGATGACTCTAAGTCACAGTCTGGGTACGTGTTTATATTGAATGGTGCTGCAGTAAGCTGGGCAAGCTCGAAGCAGTGCACGGTGGCGAAGTCTTCAACAGAATCAGAGTACATAGCGGCTTCAGAGGCTTCATCGAAGCGGTATGGTGAAGAGGTTCATTATAGAGCTCGGTGTGGTTCCTAGTGCATTGGACCCATTAATCATTTACTGTGATAACATGGGTGCCATCGCCAATGCACAAGAGCCAAGGTCACACAAGAGGCTGAAGCATATCAAGCTAAGTTACCACTCGATTCGCGAGTACATCGAAGATGGAGAAGTAAAGATTTGCAAAGTACACACTGATCTGAATGTAGCAGATCCGTTGACTAAAGCTCTCCCTAGGGCAAAGCATGACCAACACCAGAATGCCATGGGTGTTAGGTACCTTACAATGTAATCTAGATTATTGACTCTAGTGCAAGTGGGAGACTGTTGGAGATATGCCCAAGAGGCAATAATAAAAGTGGTTATTATATATATCTTTATGTTTATGATAAATGTTTATATACCATGCTATAATTGTATTAACTGAAACATTGATACATGTGTGATATGTAAACAAACAAAGAGTCCCTAGTATGCCTCTTAACTAGCTTGTTGATTAATGGATGATTAGTTTCATAATCATGAACATTGGATGTTATTAATAACAAGGTTATATCATTGTATGAATGATGTAATGGACACACCCAATTAAGCGTAGCATAAGATCTCGTCATTAAGTTATTTGCTATAAGCTTTCGATACATAGTTACCTAGTCCTTATGACCATGAGATCATGTAAATCACTTATACCGGAAAGGTACTTTGATTACATCAAACACCACTGCGTAAATGGGTGGTTATAAAGGTGGGATTAAGTATCCGGAAAGTATGAGTTGAGGCATATGGATCAACGGATTTGTCCATCCCGATGACGGATAGATATACTCTGGGCCCTCTCGGTGGAATGTCGTCCAATGTCTTGCAAGCATATGAATAAGTTCATAAGAGACCACATACCACGGTACGAGTAAAGAGTACTTGTCAGGAGACGAGGTTGAACAAGGTATAGAGTGATACCGAAGATCAAACCTCGGACAAGTAAAATATCGCGACAAAGGGAATTGGTATCGTATGTGAATGGTTCATTCGATCACTAAAGTCATCGTTGAATATGTGGGAGCCATTATGGATCTCCAGATCCCGCTATTGGTTATTGGTCGGAGTGAGTACTCAACCATGTCCGCATAGTTCGCGAACCGTAGGGTGACACACTTAAAGTTGGATGTTGAAATGGTAGAACTTGAATATGGAATGGAGTTCGAATATTTGTTCGGAGTCCCGGATGAGATCCCGGACATCACGAGGAGTTCCGGAATGGTCCGGAGAATAAGATTCATATATAGGATGTCATTTTATGTGAATAAAATGACGCGGAAGGTTCTATGGAAGGTTCTAGAAGGTTCTAGAAAAGTCCGGAATAAACCACCAAGGAAGGTGGAGTCCACATGGGACTCCACCTCCATGGCCGGCCAACCCTAGTGGGGGAGGAGTCCCAAGTGGACTCCCCCTTAGGGGCCGGCCACCCCCCATATGGGAGGTGGAACTCCCACCTCTAGTGGGAGTCCTAGCTTGGCTAGGTTTCCCCACCATATGGAAGGTTTTGGTTCGGGTCTTATTCGAAGACTTGGAGACCAACTCTTGGGGCTTCCACCTATATAATGAGGGGCCAAGGGGAGGGGCCGGCCACCCCAAGACCACAGCCTGGCCGACCCCCTTAGAGTGGCCGGCCACCCTCCCCAAACCCTAGCCGCCCCGCTCCTCCAATTCCCGCACGCTTAGCGAAGCTCCGCCGGATTTCTCCACCACCACCAACACCACGCCGTCGTGCTATCGGATTCAAGAGGAGCTACTACTTCCGCTGCCCGCTGGAACGGGGAGGTGGACGTCGTCTTCATCAACAACCGAACGTGTGACCGAGTACGGAGGTGCTGCCCGTTCGTGGCGCCGGAACCGATCGTGATCAAGATCTTCTACGCGCTTTTGCAAGCGGCAAGTGAACATCTACCGCAGCAACAAGAGCCTCATCTTGTAGGCTTTGGAATCTCTTCAAGGGTGAGACTCGATAATCCCCTCGTTGCTACCGTCTTCTAGATTGCATCTTGGCTTGGATTTCGTGTTCGCGGTAGGAAATTTTTTGTTTTCTATGCAACGTTATCCTACAAAAACTCACATAAAAGACATATTGAAAGCATTATAATACTCTATACCGTCTTCATTGTTGTACCTTTTATCATTATATCGAAACCGATCGCTTGAACCGGCCTCCTCTTTGTCCTTGCCACCAGAGTGACTGCTCTCTTCTTTGTCTTTGCCATGGCGGTAAACAGACCCTGCCATGTTGACATCTGACCATAATACTTTGCAATCCTATAGCCGATGGCTGTTCATCGGCTGTTTTGAGAATCCAGTCTCCTTCATCTTCTTGCAGCAACAGGACGGTCCAGACCCTATAGATGACGACGGCTTCCCTTTCAGGCTCCTTTCCGCAGCTCTAGTAGTCTTCTTCTGTAACAACTCGCCGCTTTCGAAGAAGGTTATGATGCAGGGTCAGCCGATGACACTCCAATCGGCTTCCAAAAACAGAGTGTCTACCAAATCAGCTGCCCCCCGAGCCTCAGTTAAGGTGAGAACAGTGGCGAGGACACACAGTTCAGTCCAAGGGCCTTGAACTCAGGCAATTGAGACAGCCACCATGCAGAGGTCCTAGCCATTCCTACGAGCGTAGCTGAGAAGGTGGCCAACTTAGCCAGGCCGACGGTAGATACACCGGAGCCGATCACCTTTTCTTCCTTTGAAAGCCGATATTGCAGACGAAACACCAACGGCCTAATGAGTAGAAGGTTGGAGGTTGGCCTTGAGGCTGAACTGAAAACCGACTTGGTCGAAATCCGTATATTGAACATGCAGCTGGTAGATCTTGTGTAATTGTACTAGAATCGATGGCTGTGCATCGGCTGTATACCATGAGAATTTTTTTTACTGGCCGATTTTTCTATCGGCCCCCAATATTTCACTGCACATGTTCATATGAATGGGTGCCCCCCGAGCCGAATCTGTCAGGTAACTGCGGATATCGGCTCTGTAGTTAGCCAAGGCACTGTGTTTGAACGTCGGCTCCGTTAGGACTAATGTTGACTCTCATCAGCCGACGTAAAACCGCTGCTCATTAGATCGACGTTGAACACAGGCAGAACGTGTGGTGAAGATAATTTTGGCCGATTGCTGGAATCGGCCTCCACGTTGATTGAATCGCTCAATGAAGGTTTTGCAATGTCCCACCGGGCGTGCCAGAATGTGTTGCGGTCAAAACCCACCGGCGAGCAGCGACGGGCAACACAGGAGAGCCGGGAACAACTTAGGGCTGCGGCTGGCCCTGGTCCCTCCGAGCGACGCCCGCAAAGCCTCGGTACACACGTCCGATGCTGATGCAAGGCGTGCCACTGACCTATACCTGGTCGGAAGGTGATGGAGATGCCTCGCTTAGTTTCCTGCATGGCATACACGTAAACATTAAATACGAGCCTCGATCGGCTCTCAGGTTATCCTGTGAATCGGCTCAAGGAGCCGATCCACCCATGATTCGTACGAGGTGCACGAATATATGGTGGTCCTGCTTGATCAAGATAAAGCTAATGCGATCTACGACGATTTAGGGTTTTCACCGCATAATCGGATCATCCTACTCACGATTGGGCCTCGCGGCCACGCACGGTGATCGTAAGCCGATCCTAGACAAGGCCTAAAAACCAACACGAGGTTGATCCTCGGAACATCCTGTCTAGGACTAGCAAACGACACCCTACGTGCCGCTGGATCCTCCAACCCTTTGTAAGGCCTAACTATTGTAGATATTAAACTAATCCTTGAAGAATCAAGGAGCAACCGTAACGGATCGGATCTACTAAATAATGATCAAGCGGGGTGCCGCCCCTACACCTAGGATAGGTGTAAGGGCGGCTAGACATGCAAGGGTTGCACTACGATAGCATGTGATACGAAGAACAATGCTAACCCTAACATATCTAAGATAACTACGTTGCTCGCCATCAAAAGGCTTCAGTACGAGCAACGCATGAACAACGAGCATAAGCTTGTGCTGCCTAGATCGCAAGATGCGATCTAGGCAGCATGATGCTTACCGGTAGAAACCCTCGAGACGAAGGAGTTGGCGATGCACCGAGATTGATTTGTTGGTTGAACGTTGGTTGTTGTTTATTTCATAAACCCTAGATACATATTTATAGTCCGTAGACTTTCTAACGTGGGAATAATCCCAACCGTGCACGAGACAAACTCTAACTAATCGATACGTATCCTACTATATTACAGATACACGGGCGAAATAGCCCAAACTTTGCATATAAGGCCGATTCATGTATTCCTTCCATGTATATTCTTCAAGCCCATCTTGATCGCGGCCCACCTCTGACTCGGTCAAATTCTGGTGATAACACGCTGCCACTAGACTCAATCCGGACTTGGAAGCAGTTGGAAGAGCAGTTCCACGTACAGTATCACTCAGAGGCTTCCGAGGCTGGCATTGCCGATTTAGCGCAAGTACGTCAGAAGCGCGGAGAAACAGTGTCAGATTACGTCCAGCGCTTCAGGACCGTTAGGAACCGATGCTATTCGGCTCGTGGACTGAAAAAGAAGCGTCGAGTTGGCGGTGGTGGGTCTCGCATCACCGATCAAGGACGTGGCCTCCCAAGCAGACTACCCTTCACCGGCGCACATGGTGCAGAAGCTGTCAGTATATGAACAGCGCCACCCAGATGTATACCAGGATAAATTCAAGCGTGCGGTGGTCCTGGTTGAGGCAGATGAAGACGAAGGCTCTGGAGATAAAGAGGTAGCAGTGGCTGAATGGACTCGGGGGGCAAGCCCCGTGTCATGCAAGTGGGTTAAGCCACAAGGTCCTCCTAGAGGGTTTGACTTCGACGTTACCAAAGCTGAGCAGATTTTCGACCTCTTACTTAAGGAGAAGCAGCTAAAGGTACCCGAAGGCCACAAGATCCCCACGGTGCAGGAGCTGAATGGAAAGCCATACTGCAAGTGGCATAACACGTTCACCCATGCCACCAACGACTGCAGGGTGTGGCGGCAGCAAGTCCAAATGGCGATAGAACAAGGGCGTCTAATTGAAAGGACACGGATGTCGCCTAGAGGGGGGGTGAATAGGCGATTTAAACTTTTACGAGATGGGCTTAACAAATGCGGAATAAAACTAGCGTTTACTTTGTCAAGCCCAAAGCCTATATACTATGGTTCACCTACACTAGTAGGAAAACCCTTATAGGCAAAAGCTTAGTTCTGTGGCGCACCACTAAATATGCGCCACAGAAACTTTTTTTGTGGCGCACCAGGCAAGGTGCGCCACAAAAATAGCTTAATTTTGTGGCGCACCAAAGAACCCTGCGCCACAAAAACTAGGTGGGCCCCACCAGCTGACACCCCCAATCATTGGTTTTACTATTTCTATGGCGCCACAAAAATAAGATATTCTGTGGCGCACGGCCACGGTGCGCCACAAAAATAAGCTATTCTGTGGCGCACAGCCACGGTGCGCCACAAAAATAAGCTATTCTGTGGCGCAGCTTGGCTCGTGCGCCACAGAAATAAGGTATTCTGTGGCGCATTTGTTCAGGTGCGCCACAGAATTAGCGAACCAGATCTACAAAAGTGAGCCAACCTCCCACCTACCACACTACACAAGTCATTCTTCTTCCTCCATCTAGCTCGTCCCCCCCTTCTCTCTCATACCATTTTGACTCTACTTTTCACTTGCTTGGGTATTTATTGCACTTACTTTGGTTGATACTTAATTGGAGTTGAGGAGAAGGCTCTCCATACTCTCTCCTCCTCTCGAACTCATCGATCGCGGTCTCGTCTCGGTATCGAATCTAGAAGGTGAGTAGTTGGAGGAGACATACATATGCTTGGAGGAGACATGCATATGCTTGTTGATCTTGTGTGGCCGTCGTGTGTATGGATGCTTGTTGCAGGTGAAGCGCTTGTGTGTGTCGGTGTGGTGCATGGATGTTTGCCGAAATGTTGATTCATTTCCGTTTCGGCAAGTTTTGCACTACCCATATGTCCTACTTTGAGGAGAGGTCATGCCGAATTTTTCCGCTCCATGTAATACCTTGAGGAGAGGTACGGCCCATGCATGTGTGTGCATTTGGTGCGGTTCTAATTTCCTGTTCTATGTATACCATTTGCAGGCAAGCATGGTCCTCTCGATGAGTTCCGCTCGAATCTCTAGATACAAGATAGACGCGAAGGAGGACATGATTCGGAACAATAGGCGCCAGATAAGATGTCCGTGTCGATCATGCAAACTCGAGCGCTGGATCAACCCTGATTCCGGACAACTGGAGGAGCACCTGCTGAGGCGCGGTTTCATGCAAGACAACCAGGCGCGGCCGGCCCCATCAAATGGTGCGCATGAAGACCATGTCGAGCGAGATGACTATCATCATGAAGAAGACTATCATCATGCCGACGGGGACTATCATCATGAAGAAGAAGTCGGCGGAGAAGATCATCATGAAGAAGAAGATGCCGGCGGAGAACATCATCATGATGAAGAAGAAGATTCCGGCGCGACCCCGCTAATTTCGGCCTTGCGGGACTCTCATGTTCAAGATCTTCTCCTCCAGGAGACGAGCAACGATAGAGTTGCAGCTAGAGAGAGAGCCAAGCTGTCGCAAATGGAGAAAGACGGGATGACTCCGATCTTTCCTGGGTGTCGTCCGCAGGATACGCGCTTGCATGTAACGCTTGATTACCTGCAGATGAAGACGCAGAACAAGTGGACCGATTCCAGCTTCAGCAAGAACTTAAAATTCTGGCACGATCGTCTCCCGGAGGGGAACACATTGCCAAGTAGTACCGAGGAGGCCAAGAAAGTCGTGTGTCCCCTTGACCTACCGCACGAAAAATACCACGCCTGCATTAATGATTGTGTGATTTATAGGTGCGAGTACAAGGACAGAACCACATGTCCGGTGTGTGGCCACGGACGGTACAAGGTTGGGAACAAGAAGGTACCTCGAAAGGTGGTATGGTACTTTCCTATCACTCCCCGTCTGCAGCGGTATTTCGTGGACCCTAAGGAAGCAAAGCTCATGCAATGGCACGCGGAAAGGCAGAAGCCCGAAGAAGATCCGGAGATGGGCTATATGCTGACACACCCTTCAGACGCTGAACAGTGGCAAACATTGGACATCGCCTTCCCTAGGTTCGGGGGCGACGCAAGGAACATCAGGCTGGGTATGAGCACCGATGGACTCAATCCGTTCGGCAACCAGAGTAGCACGCATAGCACCTGGCCTGTGTTTGTATGGCCTTACAACCTACCCCCGTGGCTGTGCACCAAGCAAAGGTACATACACCTGAGTATTCTCATTCAGGGGCCGAAACAACCAGGCGTCGACATGCATTTGTATCTCGGGCTGCTGAAAGAGGAGTTAGACACGTTGTGGAAGACGCCACCCCGTACGTGGGACGCCTACACTAGAACTTATTTCGATATGAGAGCCGCGTTGATCACGATGGTCACGGACTATCCTGGTTACGCATATGTATCTGCCCAGGTGGGCCACGGATTCAACGGCTGTGTGAAGTGCATGGACGATACCCCGCATCTACAACTACCAAGGGATCCCGGGTCCTCGAAAACCGTCTACCCAGGTGCTCGAAGGTGGCTTCGCTTGGATCACCCGTGGAGAAAACGCGGTGATATGTTCAATGGTAAAGATGAGCCCGATGGACCCCCACGCCCGAGGAGCGGCGCAGAAATCGATGATCTTCTGAAAAATTGGAAGGAGTGCCCAGCGCCGGGAAAGAAGCGACCGAAGCCAGAGCCGCTGCTCGGTGTATGGAAAGCGAGGTCTGTTTTCCACGACTTGGAGTACTGGAAGGTCCTCCACACGCCCCACAGCCTCGATGTCATGCACATTACGAAGAACGTTACCGAGAGTCTGCTTGGCACTCTTTGCAACTCAGAAAAGTCCAAGGATGGACCGAAAGCAAGATACGATCTTAAACATTTTGGCATCAGGAAAGATCTTCAAGCCCCCGATACTGACGATGATGATGATGATGATGATCAGACGGAAGGGACTCAACGTCTCCGTAAAAGGGCTAAGAAGAACGCGGTGCAGCTTCCCGCTGCCTGCTTCACAACGAGTCCGGAGGAGCTCGAGCAGTTTTTCAGGTGCCTCCTAGGAGTGAAAGTTCCTCACGGTTACTCGGGGAATATAAGCAGATATCTGGACGTAGCGAAGAAGAGGTTCACCGGGATGAAGTCTCACGATTGCCACGTGCTAATGACGCAGATACTTCCCGTTGCGATCCGAGGCATAATGGACGAGCACGTCCGTGATACGCTGTTTGGCCTATGCAACTTTTTTGACGTTATCACCAGGAAGTCGATCGGCGTGAGGCAGCTCAAGATGCTACAGGATGAGATCGTGGTGATACTATGTGAGCTCGAGATTTACTTCCCGCCTGCATTCTGTGATATATGCGTCCATCTCCTTCTCCATGTCGTTGAAGACATCAAGCAGCTCGGCCCAACGTTCCTCCACAACATGATGCCTTTCGAAAGGCAGAACGGTGTCATGAAAGGATACGTTCGCAATAGGGCCCGTCCAGACGCAAGCATGGCCAAGGGGTTTCTAACCTACGAGTGCATCTCCTTCTGCCAGAATTATCTAAGCACCGAGGACGACGAGGATCATGTTGGTCTACCCCCCAGGACACACCTCGGGAGGCTCGCTGGAGTCGGTCACCGCGAGGGCTACCGCTCAGTCCATGTCGGCATTGAAAATCGACGCGACGACTTTGACAGGGCTCACCGGGTCGCGCTACAACACTTAAAACTGATCGAACCTTTCGTGCAAGAGCACAAAAGCATGGTCGAGCAGAATTACATCGATATGGGCCGGCCGAGGAAGATGGGAGACGTAACCAAAGAGCACAACTCCAGCTTCACGCGTTGGTTCAAGCAAACACAACTGCTTGAAGCACAGAGAAATACGCCTTCTACCGAAGATGAAAAACTCATATACACCTTATCACAGGGACCCGCGCATAACGTAAGGACCTATCAGGGGTACGACATCAACGGTTACAGATTCTACACCGAGGAGAAGGACAGAAATAGTGAAAATCAAAACTCAGGAGTAACTATGCTGTCATACGCCGATGATGAGACTAATGTCAATGAAAGATTTTTTGGAAGGATCGAGGAGATATGGGAGCTCAATTACTGTGGAGAGACGGTGCCAATGTTTCGTGTGAGATGGGCCAAGAAGGTCGAAAAAGAAGGCCGATATTTCACAACCATGGTTATACCCGATGCAAAATCGAAGAACGCATCCGCGAAAAATGAGCCATGGGTACTCGGTAGCCAAGTTGACCAATGCTTCTTCATCACCGATCCGTCGAGGCCTAGCCGTGTTGTCGTCAGGAGGGGCAAGAGGAGCATCATAGGAATGCAAGGAGACGCCAACGAGGAAGACTTGGACAAGAACGGTGACCCGAAGATTGAGGAGGAATTCGACAGGCACTTCGACATGCCTACTACTAGTAAAGTAAGAAGGAAGACCTCCCTACCCTCTAAAGGTTGTCCGTTCACGCGAAGAAATCTCAAGGTGGCCGGCATAAAGTATTCAACCGCCAACAACCGAAAGGGCAAGAAGATTGCGAAGAGACGCTAGCTAGAGCTCGAAGCCGGGACGAAGAAGATCTTTTTTTGGTCTATCACATGTGTGTGTGAGTGTGTGTTAGACAAGTACATCCATGTGTGTGTGAGAGAAACAAGAACGTACATGTTTGTATGAGACAATTAATTTATAATACTCTACTAATTACTAAATAATGTTGTGTTATTTATTGAAATGTAACTAAAATGTGAAAAAAAGGAAGAAAAATTGTGTGGCAGCCAGGGTTCGAACCTGGCTACTAATGGGCTAACATTGACCTTAACCACTGGGCTAGTGCTAAGTAACTGTCAGTACACAGCAGTAAACCATTTTGTTTTGCTAAGTGCCTAAATTCTGTGGCGCACGCCCCTTTAGGTGCGCCACAGAATTAAGGATTCTGTGGCGCATGTCAGAGCTGGTGCGCCACAGAATGCTTAATTCTGTGGCGCACATGGAGGGGTGCGCCACAGAATTTAGACACTTGGTGAAATATCGATCGACCCTTTCTTCCCCACACTCACAACAGCAGTTTCCTTCCCCGACAACCCTAGCGCCACTGCAACCACCACCACCGCCAAGCGCCGCTGCCGCCGAGGAGGAGGAGGAGGAGGAGGACGGCCACGCCACCGCCGAGCAGGACGCCCAAGCCCGAGCCGCCACCGCAGATCGAGGAGGAGGACGCGCGAGCCCGAGCCGCCGCCGCAGAGGAGGAGGGAGGAGGACCGCCACGCCGCCACCTAGCGCTGCTGCCGCCGAGGAGGAGGAGGAGGACGGGCACGCCACCGCCGAGCAGGACGCCCAAGCCCGAGCCGCCACCGCAGATCGAGGAGGAGGACGCGCAGCCCGAGCCGCCGCCGCAGAGGAGGAGGACGTACAACGCCATCACCACCGCGCCCTGCCACCGCCGCCGTTCGGTGAGAGTCCCTCTCCCCCTCCCCACTCCCTTGTCCCCCTCCCCACTGTCTTGTGCCCGAATTTCGGAGAAGAAGGGCAACATTGGTCAGATTTTGTATTGTCTCATGTTCTTGTTGTTTGCATTGCCATGATCCAAGCCATCCAAGCCATCAAAGAATTGCCATGATCCTAACAGTAGCTAATTTCTTGGTTATGGCATTATATTCTTTCTATGTGATGAAATTCAGGGGCTCCATAGCTAGATGTAGAAAGTTCTTGCTATTTTTTTAATTCATTGGTTGCTGTTTTTTTTAATTCATTGCTTGCACTAGAGCTAATTGGTTTTGCAGTAAACAATTAATTGGTCTCTTGTGTTTTGCAGTAAACAATTATACAATTTTAGGACAATTTTAATTAGTTGATAAAGTAGCAGCAGTAGCTAGCAGTAGGTTTATTTAGTTGATATAATTTGGTGATTTAAATTTGCTACTGCTGGGTAATGCTATGCTAGCTATTGGTAGGTAATGCTATGTTAGCAATAGCTCATGCTCATTTTCTAAATTCGAATTGGCAGAGAAATGTAGATACAAATAATTGGTTGATTTAGGTTTTGAATGTAGTTAGTGAATTGGCAGATACAAATTGGTTAGTGAATGTAGTTAGTGAATTGGTTGATTTAGGTTTTGAATGTAGTTAGTGAATGTAGATACAAATTTACTACTGCTAGGTAATGTTTTGAATGTAGATGGTTTTAGTTCACCTTTGGCCACTGATTAAATAGATGGTTTTAGTTCACATATGACCACTAATTAAATACATGATTAAATGCATAGATGGTTGCAGTATATATACAGTATATATATAGTATATATGAACTGTGTTCGTTGAGAAAATGCAGTAGAGCTAATAAAGTTCTTGAAGTTCTCTCTGAAAAAGAATGAAGTTTGTTTAAATGAAAATTAAAATGAAGCTGCTACTACTCTGTTGATGTACATGGTTCAATAAAATGAACAATGCAGTAGGTTTTTTAATACAATGCAATAGGTTTTTTAATACAAATGAAAAAATGAACAAGCTAATGATGAAATGATACTGCCTAGTTGATTTTGAATGAAATGCTACTGCCTACTATTGAAGTCATTTTTCTAAGTCATTAGCTACTGCCTTGGCTGCACTAAATATGCTAACAGTTGGTTAAAAAGATGCTCCAGGTTTGTTGTAGTGCTCCAGGTGATTGCTCCAGGTTTTGTTTGATGTATTGTAGATTCTCCAGGTTAATTTGTTGTAGATGCTCCAGGTTAATAATATCTGTTGTATTGATGCTCTAGGTTAATAATGCCTCCTGTACTGATGCTCCAGGTTTTGTTTGATGTATTGTAGATGCTTCAGGTTAATTTGTTGTAGTGCTCCAGGTTAAAAAAAATAGGAACTATATGGTGTTGTAGTGCTCCAGGTTTCTGGTTTGTAGTACTCCAGGTTAATTTGTTGTAGTGCTCCAGGTTTCTGGTTTGTAGTACTAACTGATATGGTGGATATGGTGGATATATGGTGTATATGGTGGATATATGGTGTATATGGTGGATATTTTTGCAGGGATTTCATTGAGTTGCCCATTTCTCCCGAAGCGTTGATTAACTTCCGTTTCGGTTGAGAAATGGGCACTCCTACGTAGAAAAAATAGCAAAGGTCATGCCGAATTTTTTGGTTCACTTTTGTACTAACTTGTTGCCTCTTTTTAATGAAGTGCAAAAATAAACATGTCGGGCAACACTTCTAAGCCCAGGAGCCAGAACGAAGAAGCGAGAGAGGCCAACAAGGACTTCTGGGAGGACTACGAGCAGCCCCGGAAGGCCGCCGCCGAGTCGCCCGACGATGAGGAAGAGGGCCGGGACACTGCCTCCGAGGGAGAGGGCCGGGGGGCCGCCGCCGACACCGGCGACGATGAAGATACCTGGGACGACGCCGCCCAGACCGGTGAAGAGACGACCGGTGAAGAGAACGCGGCCAACCGCACGGAAGGTGATAGCGGCGGCAACCCTCAGGAGGGTAAGAAGAAGAGGACGGCGAGGAGGGCGAGGAGGGATCGGAGGCCGCAAGTGCTCGCCAACGTCACCGATGTTGTCACGGTAGTCTCCCCAAGTGGCCAACCGATGGAGCCTTCGTGGGTTGCCAAAGGGTACGGCATGCAACTAGGGTGCATCGTCCGTGAAACCGTGCCGATCCTAACTCAGGACCTCAGAAGCAAGGAGAACGAGGCTATCGTCCAATCCCTCCTCCAGAAGCTTCACCAACGATACACGTTCCCGGAGCCGTTCAATAAGAAGGTGGACTCTTTAGCTCTCACGAAGATGAGCACCGCCTTGAGCAGCTGGAAGAACCGGCTGAAGAAAAAGATCGACGCCGGTGAAAGCTGGGAGAGGATAAGTACCAAAGAACCGTCGCTCTCCTTACAAGACTTTAATGCATTCAAGTCTTACTTAGAGAGTGACGATGTTAAAAAATGGACCGCCTGGGGGAAGAAAATGCGGGATTTGAACTTAGGGACCCACCATTGCGGAAGCGGCGGTTACCGAGGAAAACAGCCCACTTGGGACAAGGAGGATGCCGAGATGGTACGTCTGGGGAAAGAAAACCCCTGGCACAAAATCCAGGATGAACAGGCTAGGAACTTTGTCCGGTCCCGCTACTACTTAGACTGGAAGACGGGGGAATTTATTACGGATCACGAAGACGTGAAGGATTTCGAGAAGTACCTGGTAAGGATAGTTCTATATTATTTCGCTCATCTTATTAGGCAATGAAGCCAAATGGGCTAACCTTAAGTTCCTTTGTCTGAAGGATGAAGAGTTGACGAAGGCTGGCCCGTCGTCCCAGGGGTCGACGGAACCGTGGGACACGCCTTTCAACAGGGCGATGAACAAATACAAGGAGAGGGAGCTAGACAAGCCACCGACGTCGGGTGGCCGTGTGTCCGGCTTTGGCACAAGTATGAAGCTATCCGAGTACTACGGATCGGATGCCAAGACGAGAAAGCTGGAGAGGAGGTCATCGGCAAAGGATAAATCCGAGGTTCAGGAGCTGAAGAAGAAGGTGGAGTCACTAGAGAAGCTGGTGGCCGAAAAGCCTCTGGAGAACACGGAGATGATGAACAAGTTATTGGACGAGAAGATCCGGCAGATCATCCCCCTGGGGTTGATGGAGGGGTTAGCTGCTTGGAATGCGGGAGGTCAAGTGGGGCCGATACATGTGCCCAGCATTAGCGGCAGCAACTCAAGCTTCCACGTGTCGCCGACGGTGCCGCTCCACCCGACGCCGGCGTCGGGGCTCCACCAGACGCCGCCGCAGCTCCAACCGCCGCCGCAGCTCCAACTGGTCGCATCGACGCCCCCAACCGCCGCCCTTGTATCGACAGTAGCCGAGATCGACGCCATCAAGGAGGTAAACTCATTAGTTACTCCTTCGCGTCATCTTCTTTAACTATATATGCCTTTCGTGACTGCCATCTCACGATGCCCAACATGGCGCCCCTGACTCAGGATGAACAATGCATACTTCTGCAAACGGTGGAGCCCGGCGGCGAGTTGGTGGAAGTTGCTAGCGGCTATGTCATGGCTTCCCGCGTTATGCACGGCACTACATTGGCGAAAGACGTGGCGAAGGTCAAGTTGGTAATGGTAGTGCCGGAGTACCGCTACGCCCTCCCCCCTTTCAACCTCCGGGCACAGACGAAGGCGACGTTTTGCCCCTTGGGGATTGCACCTCATGGCTTATGACATGGCCGAAGAACCAGATTCGTCTGGGGGGGGTCTTCCGAGTGGTAAGAAAAGCACCGGCGCCACCTCCCCTATCATCCGGCCCAAGATCGCCAGCGCCGACGACACCCTTAAGGAAACGGCGGTCGCCGCCCCCACTACCCTGAAGGAACCGGCGGTCGCCGCCCCCACTACCCTGAAGGAACCGGCGGTCGCCGCCGCCACCCGGAAGGAACCGACGATCGCCGTCACCACCAGACGCCACAAACAGTTGTTGGGAGCGCTACCGCAACGACCGTCTACTAGACACGCGGTACGCCAAGCGGCGGCATCGCAACCGCCACCACCTAAGGTCCAGGACATGGCGCCACTTGATGGCAACGATGTAGATGATGATGATGACATCGATGCCTACATCAACACTGGCGCCTGCAGCCAAGATATGTACATGCCTCCTATGGATGAACAAGCCTTCCGCACACACGGCGATCAACTTACTCGTCCCCCTACAGTCACGAAGCAGCGCCTGGTCTTCACGGGTCTTTCTCAAGACACTCCTCCGGAGGCTGGCAATCCAGCTCAAGTCAAGCCTGCTACCGTTTTCAGCCCTAACACGCTGCGTAAGACGATCATCGGGGAGCCACCCAAATCAACCCCAGCAACCTCAGAAGCACCACCAGCACCCGAAGCACCACCATCAGCACCACAAGCACCCCCAGTAGGTCAGGTGAAGAAGGGAAGGAAGAGAGGACCCAAGAAGGGCGCATCTTCGAGCCAGCCTGCTCCTAAGAGGATCCGGGCCGACGACATGGTACCACCTACCCCGGATGGCTTGCCCCGGTGTCATGAGGCTGGTAAACCTATACTGCCTCCGGACATGGAACACCTCGCAAGTGGACAAATGCTCCCTTTGCAGCACTCTATTCATTATCAAGAGAGCGTCCTTCTTAAAGAAAAGGATCCAAATTACCCGGTGTTCTCGGTCAAGGTGCCGTCCGACCAGAGCTTCGTCAATGAAGACCCCGCGGATATCTTCTTCATAGCGTTCGAGGACGTCTTCAATCTATTTCACTCGAAACGGCTCGACTATAACTTGGTGCGCCTATACGCGATCAATCTTCAGATGAAGATCAACAGAGAGAGACCCCGCCACATCGCGGTAGCGGATCCCTACTACATGCGCGATAGCCAGCTCCAGGACGGCTCAAGGACACGGACCAAGGCGGTGCGGTACCTCCAGAACTTCATGCTCATGCACAAAGAGAGCAACACCATTCTTCTGCCTGTCTTTCCCGAGTAAGTACACATCCGCTCACGGCCGTCGTAACTTATGCTTTCTTATATATTTCTTCCATTGCCGATCATTTCCAACATTCCATTTCAATTGCATGTGTTGAGCAGGGACAAATACTGCACACTCATCATCCTAGATCCAAAGTGGTCACTAGCCCAGTATTTCGACTCGTCGAGTACGACGACGAAGAAAGACTACACGAGAATAAGGGGTGTTCTCGATGAGGCTATCCTTGGCTACTCCAAAAGTGGAGGCACCTTCGACAAGAATGGGCAATATATCAGGCCGGACACTAAAAAGATCGGGTTCAAGCACGTGATCAACTTCCCTTGTATCAAGCAGCCAGCTGGCAGCATTAAGGAGGCCTTCTATGTCCTCCATCACCTTAAAGGGTTTGTCGAGGATGCAGAGATGATGTCTCTGCCACCTAGTAAGCGAGACCCCATTAAAATGTCGGGGGAAATCAGTGATGATGATCTTAGAGAAGACTTCCATCGCATCCAAGTAAAGCTCTCGGAAATTATCTTACAAGATGTATCCAACGGATCGGGGCTCTTACACGTAGCCAGAGCGTTGCCTAAGAGGGATATCGAAGAACGCCTACATAGGCAGGGTGATGGAAGGACGTGGACGACGAAGGACTTGTACAAGCCGTTCCCGGAGCCGCTCAAGAAGACGTCTCGTTGACCGAGGCCGGTGTGCCTAGCTAGCATTACTTTGAATCGATAGACAATTTGTACCGTGTTGTAAACTAAACTTGCTTAATTTGCTCGAAACGGTGGTCGTCGTTGTTGGACTTCAATTTCTATTGTAGTCGTTATCGTTGAACCATATTACTTATGTGATACCGATGCTATATTTCTTTTAGGTTTATTATTATTTCCTTGCTTTAATTCTTGTGAATATGTATGCATGTGAACCCTCTAACTCTTTCCATTGCGTTATATACTAATATGCCTTGTGTCCATAGAGATGACGTACTACGTCGTGTTCGAGGGGCGGGTTCCAGGAGTGTACGAGGAGTGGGAGGAGTGCAAGAAACAGGTGCACAAGTTCAGCGGCAACTGCTACAAAGGGTACCCGACTAGACACGAGGCGGTTGCCAAGTGGAGGGTGCACCAAGCGAACAAGAGCAAGATGAAGGCCTTCCTTGTGCTCTCGCTCTTGCTCACCATCGTCGCGGCGGTACTCTATTTCATCCTAGTGTAGGCGGCGGCCGGTGTCACTTCGTTTGTATCTAGAGATGATGAGAACTTTCTTAATTTGCATGGATTATGAGTTGTATGGAGCTATATGTATAACTCGATCGGGCTCTAAGTAATGTGATGATGATGTGATGATTATATATGTCCATATTATATCTGTCTATATTATATCAGTATATAACCTGTATACTGTGTATAAAACCAGTATAAAACCTGTATAATACACCAGGGAGCACAAAATCGAGTATACCTGTAGATAGTTCTGTGGCGCACCAAAAAATAATTCTGTGGCGCACCTATTTCTGTGGCGCAGCTATATCACATGCGCCACAGAACTACTTATTTCTGTGGCGCACCGGCCCGAGTGCGCCACAAAAACCTTAATTCTGTGGCGCACGGCCAGATGCGCCACAGAAAGCTTATTTTTGTGGCGAGGTTTCTGTGGCGCACCCTCCATGCGCCACAGAATCGAATTTTCGTGCGCCACTGATGAGGCTTTTCCTACTAGCAACCTAATCTCAGCAAAGGTTAATCTATGTGCACCAACAACTTATGCTAAGCAATACAAGCAAGTATGTGATAGCAAGATATATATAACTTCAAGCACGATGGCTATCACAAGGTAAAGTGCATAAGTAAAGAGCTCGGGTATAGAGATAACCGAGGCACGCGGGAGACGATGATTTATCCCGGAGTTCACACTCTTGCGAGTGCTAATCTCCGGTGGAGAGGTGCGGTTGCTTAGTGCTCCCGAACGCCACAAGAGGCTCACCTTGAGGTGTGGTTGCTCGATGCACACCAATGCCACAAAGGCCTCACCCCAAGATGCGGTACTCACACACACACCGAACGCCACGAAGGCGCCTCACCTAAATCTCCGGTGACCCTCGCCACAAAGGCCTAGGTCACGGTTCCACTAAGGGATTTCCTTCGAGGCGGAAACCGGGCCTTACACAAAGATTGGGGCACACATCCACAACTTAATTGGAGGCTCCCAACAAATCGCCACAAAGGCCTAGAATCCGTCTAGGGTTCCAAGAACCCAAGAGTAACAACTTTCTTGCTTTCACTTCCACGAATCACCGTGGAGAACTCAAACCTATGCACCAAATGCAATGGCAAGAACACCACAAAGATGCCCAAATCCTCCACTCTCAAATTCCAACAAAGCTACTAAAGCTATTGGGGGAATAAGAGAGGAAGAACAATATAAGAAGAGGAACACAAAATTTCTCTCCAAGATCTAGATCTAGAGATTCCCTCACAAAGAGGGGAATTTGATTGGTGCAAATATAGATCTAGACCACCTCTCTCTTTTCCTCAAATTTGAGCAAGAATCATGGAGGGAATAGGGGAGAGGAGGAGCTCTCAAGATGCAACAATGGTGGAGAGCCAAAGGTTGAAGAAGAAGTGCCAAGGTGAGAGAGAAGGGGGGATTAAAAAGAGACCCCCAAAAAATCTGCCCGTTGGAGGCTGCTGTGGGCTGGGAGGGGGAGGCCGGAGGTACCGGCCAGGTAGGGCCGGTACTACCGGCCATGGTCGAGCAGCGCGGCGAGTAGGAGCGGGCCACGTGGCCAGGGCGAGGCCTGGGGCGCGCGGGCCGGGAGGGGAGGCCGGAGCCTCCGGCCAAGGTACCGGCCAAGGTACCGCCGAGCGCCCCAACCTCCTGGAAAACATACTGTGAGGCTCGGCCTGATTTCCGGTACCGCGGGCGGTACCTCGGGCGGTACTACCGGCCGTGCACGGGCGGTACTACCGCCCAGCCCAAACACCACTCTATGGGCAAACTTAGAAAAATCATAACTTGACTATCCGGACTCCGATTTTGATGATCTTGGACTCGTTTCGAAGCTAGTAAAAAGCTCTACAAGATCATGCAGGGAACCATCATAGTACAGCAAAGGAGTATAGAAACAAATGATGAAATGTTTTACCTATCTAAGAAAGACATACCGGTAAAACCTCCAACCTCGAAAATGCAACAAGTTGCCCAAGCAAAAACCATTCTTGATGAACTAGAGCTTGTCATGAGAATACGCACAAGCTCTAAAACATCACATGGATAAGATCCAAATAACAACCAAGAAAGGTGATGAACCAAACTCGAAAACGCAACAAGTGATCTATGCGAAATCCGTTTTCGATGAACTAGAGCTTGTCATGAGAATAAGCACAAGCTCTAAAACATCACATGGATAAGGTCCAAATAACAACCAAGAAAGATGATGCAAGGATGCAAAGGTTTGAGCTCTCTCCGAACGATACGATCGAGTTACTTACTCGAGAGCCCTCTTGATAGTACGACAACTAAACTATAAACCGGTCTCCAACTACACTATGAGACCGGTGAGAAAGAAACCCTATCAAGAGCAAACCTTATACTTGTGCATTCCACTTGAGCTCGATGACGACGATCTTGACCTCAACAAGATGGAACGCCTTTCTTGCTTGTGCTTGCTTGACGAAGTCTTGTGGATTGCTCCCCCATAATCCACCATGGGAGAGCTTCTTCTTCGGCGCATCTTCACATATCCATGAACACCATATGGATGGCAAGAGTCAATCAAAGGATCTCTTCGAGATGGCTCATCTTGAACTAGCACTTCATTTCTCCATGGCAAGCTTCAAGCTTATGAACTCTTCGAGTTGGCTCATCTTGAACTTGCACTTCATTTCTTCATTCTTCATCATGTTGATGTCTTGAAGTAACTTGAGGGATCACTTCATCTTCATCTTCAAGACATACTTGACACTTGATATCCTTCATCAATTTCTTCTTATTGCAACCTTGAAGCCAACATATGGTTCAAGAATTGCCTATGGACAACTCCTACAAATATAACTCAAAGCAAACATTAGTCCATAGGGATTGTCATTAATTACCAAAACCACACATGGGGGCTCCATGCACTTTCAATCTCCCCCATTTTGGTAATTGATGAAAATCTCTTTGAGAGGGTTTATATAAGGAATTTAAGTAACAAACAAGTTGAATATATAGAGCAAACTCCCCCATAATATATGCATGTGTGAATGATCTTGACTTTCATTGCATATATTGGCATTCAAAGCCTAGTGGAGTTTCCTCTAAAATTCAACTATGCAAAGCAACAAGATGCAATGCAAGAAAGGCACATGCTTATGCACAAAGAAATGACATAACCAAATTCCCTTAAACCCTCCAAACTTCTCCCCCATTGGCACCAATTGCCGAAATGGGTGAAAAATTTAGAAGGTCAATATAGTGAGAGTTCCTCCATAGCGTGTGCATTTCTCATAATTTGAGTGGAATCAAATGCACGTATCCAATGACGAATATTCGGAAGGAATCACACTATAGATAGGATCAAAGATTGCAAAAAGATAACAAAGTCTAGAAGCTTCAACAAATGAAGCAAGCAACCAAATGAACCACAAAGAAGATACCAAAAGAAAGATAGATATTATGATAAGATCAAGAAGATTGCTCTAAATAATATGAGGAAGCTCCCCAAGGTTTGTGCACAAAACTAGACAATTTGCATTGGAGTATAAAGTGCACAAACATGGAATCATCACTCCCATAATATCATTCAAAACAAAAGATACCAAGTGAATCAAACTCTAATGATCACCACAAGATAGTGTTCTAAATCAAATGAGGAAGCTCCCCAAGGTACATGCATAAAATAAAATGTTGCATTTGAATACAATATGCATAACATGGAATCCTCACTCCCTAATTATCATTTAAAAACACAAACATTTACAAAAGATCATAGATAGAAAAATAAGCTTAACACTTGCAACAAATAAATAGTTGAGCAACAAGTAAGAGGCACCATAATGAAAGGCTCAACCAAGAGGATATGTGAAAGGCATGATAAAGCATATTATAAGACTATTACAAGGATGAGCAAAAAGCATCATCATAGTCTTCAATGAATTATATTGCTTAGCATGACCAATCAACACGCAACAAATAAATAAGATATCAAAATGAGATGTATCATCTCTTATGTGTATAAGTTTCTCTAGGTGGACAACATCACTAAGATATTTATCCACAAAGAAACATGCACACACAAAATAGACACACAAGACATATAGCATGATATCCAAAATGAAGTCATGCAATATACCAATAAGAATTTTTGCTTAATAGCATGGCCAAAGGCTCAATTTTATCTTATTGTACATTCATGAACTTCAACCACAAACACATCAAAGATATCACAAATATCAACAAGGGAAAGAAGATAGTTGAGATACTTTGAGAGGAGCAACAAGTATCACAAAGAAAGGATACCACAACAAATAACTCAATTTGCACTTTCATTGATATTGCACATGTGAGAGCCTTGAGGAATTGATATGCAATAAAATTGCTAGATAGGCATAGTTGGGATGGATGAATCATGAGCATGATTTAAAATACTTCCCAACAAATGCACTCATCTCAAATTACTCACATTCACAATAAAGAGGTTTCATAAAAACTTTTTCAAGAAGCACAATATTTGCAAATCAAGAGATTCATGCCAAGATGCAACCATAAGGTTGGATACAAGAAAAGTATGCATGAGAAGATACTTGTTACCAAGATAGCATTGGTGTGGATGTAGTAGATATGTGTTCGTTGACCATCCTAGCTTGCCTCAAGTTACCATTGAGTCACCACTTATTCCCAAGAGTGAGACAAGCATCCAATGCATATCCATTGTACCTAACACAAAGGTAAGTACAAAAAGGTCCCCAAACTAATTGGGTCCGAAGTAGTTAGACACACTACAACATATAGGACAAACTCCATAATTCTATGTGCATATAGATATGAAATTGAATTTCATGCACATCTTAGCCAAATTAGGATTTGATGGAGTTTACCCTATATATTGGATCAAAGAAAGTGACACATGACATAAGATATACATATATTAAATATGCATGCACAATACTTTCAAGAGCCAAAGGAGATACAATTTGGACAAAACACCAAATAAATCAAGAGACAATGGTTGCCCAAATTGTATCAAAGAATCAAATCAACACAAGATTGACTCCAAAGACTTATCTCATTATAAGAAGCTAATTAACCCTAAACACAAAGAATGAGATAACCAACTCCCAAGAGAGCAAGGTTCCAACAAATAAACCAAACCCTCGACACTTTTTATGATGGCACAAAGTACCAAAAAGAAAATTTTATATCTCCCAAAACCAAATTTTTGATAAAGATCAAGAGATGTTAAGAATTCTAACAAATATAGAAGAGCTCCCCCAAGAATAGTGCATTATCTCGGATTTTTCATATGAAGACAAAATGCACAAAACTAGGATCATCACGCTACCTATATATACTAAAATGCCAAGAAAGTTGAATAGACAAATTAGATCCATAAGATGCAAGGAAGACATATGGGAGTCAAAGCAAAACAAATTCATGGCAATAAATAAGGCAATTCGAACACAAGAGCCAATGTAAATATGATCAATAAAAATCTACCTCATAAAGATTACCAATTGTCCTAGGACAAGAGGTATTAGGAAATATTTCCCGGTGGTAGTTTGTAAGAATTCATGAGATCATATTTACAACGAATAAAGCATATGGTAAAAGATAAGAGTTAACCATCATGCAAAGATAGTTTCTTGATAGCTTCATTTAGTCATACCAACATGCAAAGCAATTAATAGTATTCATACCAACATGCAAAGCAATTAATAGTATTCATACCAACATGCAAAGCAATTAATAGTATGACTTGAAGCACATGGTTTTCCAAAAATGTATTGAGGGACACATTGTGAAAGACCATGCCAAGAACAACTTACACAAATAAGATCCACAAAGGTATTTGCAATGAAGCCATTTAAGCAAATTGGAACTTGTTTGAGCAAACATGCCACATAGGAGAGAGATAATTTACGGTATCAATTCTATGTGACACAACCTTAAATGTTCACATTTTCTAGGCTTGTAATATGCACAAAGCTTATTACTCCCCCATAATGTGATAAGGAATTTATTTTCACAAGAGGCAAATAAGATCCAACTAGAGATATTAATGGACATTAGAATTTGAATTTCTCATGAAGATGACATACCACATAGCGACTAGATAATATCGCAATATCAATTCTAAGTGATATTTCTCATGTACACACATTGTTTAGGATCATGAAATTCCCAAAGGAATATCACTCCCCCAAAATGGGATAGTCCATTAATCTCTCATAAGAGCCATATAAGATACAACAAGATGCAAAGAGGCTCCAACACAAACACAAATACATGGTGTGCAACCTAACATACATAGACTTGATTTCTCAAGAAAAGCAAGTAGGAAGCACAACATATACAAACACATGTTAGGAACAAAACTAACACATGCAAAGGGGCGAGTAACTTTCAATATAAATGAGTTGAGCACATGTTACCGCAAGGAGGAACATTGGATATAAGATAGAAGCAAGATAATCAAAAGACTTGGCTTGATATAATATAAATGATTAAGATCCCTTAATTCTTCATGATGTAGCCAAGTCTCCAATGCCCTCCAACAAGCACCTATTGATCAAGTTTTGGATTGTTGGTCCCCAACTAAGTTGGGTCCTAAGAGGTTAGTCACAATAGGCTTGGCAACCCAAATGGTTCTTTTCTTGACACCACTTTGAGAACCAACAAATTTGGCAAACACATTTCCACCCTCATCCTTACGAAGGGAATAAACATCATCAATGGTGATAGAGTTGGATGAGGTACCAATAGTGCAAAAGGAGGAGATGTGGCCCTTCTCACGGCATATGTAGCAAGTTCTTTTCTTCTCCTTCTTATCACTAGATTTCTCCACAATGGGAGCATTGGCTTGATTCTTCTTGGGAAGTGGCATTTCTTCAACTTGAGGTTGAATATGAGTTTGAGCTTGAGGCCGCTTCCCTTTTTGCTTCTTCTTCAAAGGGCAAGATCTAACATGATGCCCTTCAATTTTGCACTTGAAGCAAACAATCTTGGCCGGGTCTTTGACTTGTACTTGGCCCTTCTTCTTCTTGTTGTTGTTGTTGGACTTGATCTTGTTGTTGGATTTGAATCCAAGTCCACTCTTGTCATTGGGGGATTGTTGCACACTCAACATCTTGTCAAGTTTGCATTTCCCTTCATGACCCTTTACCAAGTCGTTCTTCAAAGAAGTGACTTGGGCCTTGAGCTCTTTGATTTCCTCTACATGGTTAGTAACAACACAAGTACTAGAGGAAGTAGAACCTTCATTGTTAGAGCAACAAGGCAAGGAAGATAATTCATCACAAGATTTAGCAATACTATGAGTGGATGAATTACTAGGACTAGCACATGGCAATATAGAATTTTGAGTAGTAGTGCTAGTATCCACATGAGGCTCACAAGGTGTTGCCTTTGATATGATAGCCTCATGAGCTAACTTTAGCCTATCATGGGAGGCTAGAAGATCCTCATGGGAGCTAGAAAGCTTTCCATGATTTTCTTCCAACTTCCCATAATTGCTAGTTAGCAATTCAAGTTGAGCCCTTAGCTCAACATTCTCCTTCAAGATAGATGCTTCACAAGAAGTAGAGTTAGTAGCACAAGCATCATCACAAGACATATTAAGAAGAGATGGTAACATAGCATGCTCTTTTAAATAGGAAGCTTGAAGTTGCTCATGGGACTTGGTGAGGATAGAGTGTTCGCTCTCCAAGACCTTGTGGGTCTTGTCTAGATCATCTAGATCCTTAACAAGTTTATCATGACCAACACCAACTTTGGAATTTTCCTTTTTAAGCATTTTTACTTGAGCTTTAGCATGGTCTCTTTCCTTAGTGAGTTTAGAAACTATTTCATTTTGAGACACTTCAAGGGTTTCAAGTTGCTCTTCAAGAGAGGCTACGGTCTCTTGTTCTTCTTCAAGATCATTCTTTAGGGATGCTACATCATTGGCATACTCTCGTTCAAGAGCACCCTTTTTATCAATGGTGTTCTCATGCATCCAAATAAGTTTTTGGCTCTCAATAGCGGTAGTCAAGATTTCAAAGAAGTGAGAGCTAGCAATTTTATCTTTGCAAAGAACCTTGAATACACTCTTACCCTTATCGCGTAGAGAGACAACCCAATCCTCTTCTTCATATTCATCCTCATCCTTATCATCACGAGAAGTATGAGGTTCCATGGTAGGAGATACCGTGGAACCCTTGGCCATAAGGCACATATGAGAACCGTGAGATAAAGATGAGGAGTTACTTGAGGCTTCTTTCAAGATCTTGTCTTGACCAATAGAATTTTTGGTTTCCTCTACAATGTTAGTCACACAACAACTAGAGGAAATAGAAGCATTTTTATCATGGCCACAAGACAAAGCAAGCATATCATCATTAGATTTATTCAAGCAACTTACACATGATATGCAAGGACTATCAACACAAGCATGTAAATCATTTCTAGTGCTAGATGTGTTTGAGTCCGTAGATGAAACATTGCAATGAGATAGAGATGAAGAATCATCAATAGAAAGCTCAATATCAACATTGCAATTTTCATCACCACTCACCATATCATTACCTTGTGTCTTGACACACTTTGGTGAAGTGGATGAAGATGAGAACTCATCACGGCCAGAAGTGGAAGCAATACAATCATCCTTAATAATATTGGACACATCATATTTATCTTGAATTTTTGTCCATAACTCATGAGCGCTCCAAAAAGGCAAGTATGGAAAAAGACCTACATCTCTCAAAGCATTCATAAGAACATAAGAAGCTTGAGAATTGAGATATAAATTTTTCTCATCCTCTAAAGATAGATTTTGTGAATCCATAGGAGGAGAAAAACCTATATCTACAATTTTCTCCATATGAGGGTCAATGTCCCGAAAATGACTAAGCATGCAAATTTTCCAAACATCATAATTTGTGCCATCTAATATAAGAGTGTTATCGTGCACTAATCCTCTAGCCGACATCTTTACTCTCAAGGCGGTGAAGCCTAAGAATGAGAGACCTTGCTCTGATACCAATTGAAAGGACACGGATGTCGCCTAGAGGGGGGGTGAATAGGCGATTTAAACTTTTACGAGATGGGCTTAACAAATGCGGAATAAAACTAGCGTTTACTTTGTCAAGCCCAAAGCCTATATACTATGGTTCACCTATGTGCACCAACAACCTAATCTCAGCAAAGGTTAATCTATGTGCACCAACAACTTATGCTAAGCAATACAAGCAAGTATGTGATAGCAAGATATATATAACTTCAAGCACGATGGCTATCACAAGGTAAAGTGCATAAGTAAAGAGCTCGGGTATAGAGATAACCGAGGCACGCGGGAGACGATGATTTATCCCGGAGTTCACACTCTTGCGAGTGCTAATCTCCGGTGGAGAGGTGCGGTTGCTTAGTGCTCCCGAACGCCACAAGAGGCTCACCTTGAGGTGTGGTTGCTCGATGCACACCAACACCACAAAGGCCTCACCCCAAGATGCGGTACTCACACCACACACCGAACGCCACGAAGGCGCCTCACCTAAATCCCCGGTGACCCTCGCCACAAAGGCCTAGGTCACGGTTCCACTAAGGGATTTCCTTCGAGGCGGAAACCGGGCCTTACACAAAGATTGGGGCACACATCCACAACTTAATTGGAGGCTCCCAACAAATCGCCACAAAGGCCTAGAATCCGTCTAGGGTTCCAAGAACCCAAGAGTAACAACTTTCTTGCTTTCACTTCCACGAATCACCGTGGAGAACTCAAACCTATGCACCAAATGCAATGGCAAGAATACCACAAAGATGCCCAAATCCTCCACTCTCAAATTCCAACAAAGCTACTAAAGCTATTGGGGGAATAAGAGAGGAAGAACAATATAAGAAGAGGAACACAAAATTTCTCTCCAAGATCTAGATCTAGAGATTCCCTCACAAAGAGGGGAATTTGATTGGTGCAAATATAGATCTAGACCACCTCTCTCTTTTCCTCAAATTTGAGCAAGAATCATGGAGGGAATAGGGGAGAGGAGGAGCTCTCAAGATGCAACAATGGTGGAGAGCCAAAGGTTGAAGAAGAAGTGCCAAGGTGAGAGAGAAGGGGGGATTAAAAGGAGACCCAAAAAATCTGCCCGTTGGAGGCTGCCTCCAGGGGGGGCCGGTAGTACCGGCCAGGTTGGGCCGGTACTACCGGCCATGGTCTGCGCGTGGCGAGTAGAGCGGGCCAGCGGGGCGAGGAGGCGCGGGCCGGGAGGGGGAGGCCGGAGCCTCCGGCCAAGGTACCGGCCGTACCGCCGAGCGCCCCCCCTGGAAAACATACTGTGAGGCTCGGCCTCGACCTCCGGTAACGGCGGTACTCGGGCGGTACTACCGGCCACCGGTACTACCGGCCACTACCGCCCAGCCCAAACACCACTCTATGGGCAAACTTAGAAAAATCATAACTTGACTATCCGGACTCTGATTTTGATGATCTTGGACTCGTTTCGAAGCTAGTAAAAATCTCTACAAGATCATGCAGGGAACCATCATAGTCCAGCAAAGGAGTATAGAAACAAATGATGAAAGGTTTTACCTATCTAAGAAAGACATACCGGTAAAACCTCCAACCTCGAAAATGCAACAAGTTGCCCAAGAAAAAACCATTCTTGATGAACTAGAGCTTGTCATGAGAATACGCACAAGCTCTAAAACATCACATGGATAAGATCCAAATAACAACCAAGAAAGGTGATGAACCCAACTCGAAAACGCAACAAGTGATCTATGCGAAATCCGTTTTCGATGAACTAGAGCTTGTCATGAGAATAAGCACAAGCTCTAAAACATCACATGGATAAGGTCCAAATAACAACCAAGAAAGATGATGCAAGGATGCAAAGGTTTGAGCTCTCTCCGAACGATACGATCGAGTTACTTACTCGAGAGCCCTCTTGATAGTACGGCAACTAAACTATAAACCGGTCTCCAACTACACTATGAGACCGGTGAGAAAGAAACCCTATCAAGAGCAAACCTTATACTTGCGCATTCCACTTGAGCTCGATGACGACGATCTTGACCTCAACAAGATGGAACGCCTTTCTTGCTTGTGCTTGCTTGACGAAGTCTTGTGGATTGCTCCCCCATAATCCACCATGGGAGAGCTTCTTCTTCGGCGCATCTTCACATATCCATGAACACCATATGGATGGCAAGAGTTAATCAAAGGATCTCTTCGAGATGGCTCATCTTGAACTAGCACTTCATTTCTCCATGGCAAGCTTCAAGCTTATGAACTCTTCGAGTTGGCTCATCTTGAACTTGCACTTCATTTCTTCATTCTTCATCATGTTGATGTCTTGAAGTAACTTGAGGGCTCACTTCATCTTCATCTTCAAGACATACTTGACACTTGATATCCTTCATCAATTTCTTCTTATTGCAACCTTGAAGCCAACATATGGTTCAAGAATTGCCTATGGACAACTCCTACAAATATAACTCAAAGCAAACATTAGTCCATAGGGATTGTCATTAATTACCAAAACCACACATGGGGGCTCCATGCACTTTCACTAATTTTCAGCCAGTACGCCATGAAAGTCGACACACACCCTTTCCTCGCCGTTAACATGGTGGAGTGCACTTACCCTAGAGGGTGCCAGCCAGGAGTCTCGTTCAATATCAACATGGTAGGACCTGGACACCACTCTGGTAAGGACGGAGACGAGGGCAGCTGCTCGTAGCAAGGACACGAGGAAGCCGATTCACATGATCGGCTCCGTCACGATGGCAAGCGCTACATCACAGAGGGAGAAGTGAGGAATGTGAGATATCAACGACCTCTCTCTGATCACCTCCTCAACAAGTATGTGAGTCAATATGACCAACGCCGACGAACCAACGACGATGGTGAAAGAGATCGTCTGGCTGGGGACAGGAGGTATCGTCGGCATGATCGCGACGAGGAGAGATATGAGCGCCATGCCAAGGAAAAGGTGAGAGAGCAAGACGACGAGGATAGGCACTGGACTGTCCCTTCTTCGAGACTGCTGGGATTCAGGAATGAGCCGATTGCCTACAATCGGCAACGCCCAGAATGTAGACAGAGGAAGACGCATCTAACGTGTCCGTGTTCGACGTCTAGGGCCTCTCCCGCCTCGGAACAAGCACCCTGAGTCCTCTCGGGTGGAAGACCTCGAGGAATTGGGAGATGATGAAGAAGAAGAAGATAGGTACCACCGGCCAAGGTGGTGCCCTGATGGACTCAGCCGTTCCCAAAAGCGTAGGGTTCAGCGACTACGTGGTTTGGAGGAAGCCGAAAGGTTATACCTGCACACGTTGAGGAAGGCGCGGCCTGATCTGGCCGCCAAAGTTCAGCGAACCCTGGACGAAGAAGGTCGGCCACAAAGGAAAGAGTGGCACCCCAGACAAAAGAAAGCCGATGATGAAACATCGGCTGGCACAAACATGGTGTTCATCCTTCCGACGGAGTTTAGTGCTCCAGGATTAGACGAAGCACCCGTGGCACAACTTGACTGCGGCCCACGGCCAGTTATCTTCGAGAAGCCACGAGAAAGAAGCTACAGACATCTGAAGGCCTTGTACTTGCGAGGTTATATCGATGGGCAGCCTGTCAACAAGATGCTGGTGGACACCGGAGTGGCAGTCAACATTATGCCATACTCCATGCTGCGTCGGTTGGGACGCTCTAGCTCGGATCTGATCAAGACCAACGTGACATTGAGCGATTTCAATGGCCAAGCGTCTGACGCACAAGGTGTTCTGAGCGTGGATCTGACCGTAGGAAGGAAAACCATCCCTACGACGTTCTTTATTGTCGATAGCAAGAGCACCTACGCTGTCCTGCTAGGAAGAGATTGGATCCACGCCAACTGTTGCATTCCATCCACGATGCACCAATGCGTAATACAGTGGGATGGAGATGAGGTAGAGGTCGTCCATGCAGATAACTCAGCCGAGATTTCAACGGCTGGCATGAACGTTTGGGAGACAACAGGCCAAGAGCCACTCTCAGGCATCAATTTGGACGACTGCGAGCGCATCGACGTGACGAAGGACGGGGTTAGGCTGGTCTTATCCACCGGCCTGACCATGTAGCAAGAACAAACCTATGGACAAACGTGGCGAGGCCGATCCTTGGGATCGACCCCAAAGATCTATGGAGGAACATTGCCAAACCTTCATTGAGTGATTCAATCAACGTGGAGGCCGATTCCAGCAATCGGCCAAAATTATCTTCACCACACGTTCTGCCTGTGTTCAACGTCGATCTAATGAGCAGCGGTTTTACGTCGGCTGATGAGAGTCAACATTAGTCCTAATGGAGCCGACGTTCAAACACAGTGCCTTGGCTAACTACAGAGCCGATATCCGCAGTTACCTGACAGATTCGGCTCGGGGGGCACCTAATCAGATGAAAAATCGGCCAGTAAAAAAAATCTCATGGTATACAGCCGATGCACGGACATCGACTTTAGAGCTAAGAAACAAAGCCGATGCGCAGCCATCGACTCTAGTACAATTACACAGGATCTACCCGCTACGTGTTCAAGGACTTCCAGGGAGTGAACAATGAGAGCTTCCTCAGCCGCAATGAGCCGATTTTGGTGCCCGAACTTTCTCTTCGAGGACTTCCAACCCTTTACGTCGGGCTTTCAACGGAAGAAGAGGCGATCGATGGGAACAAGTTTAGCTGGCTCGGCATGGTGGCTGTCTCAGAATTACCTAAGTTTAAAGCCCTTTGTCTGATCCGTGCATCCTCACCGTTATTCTCGCCTTGACTGAGGCTCGGGGGGCAGCTGGCCTGGTAGATGCTCTGTTTTAGAAGCCGATTGGAGTTTCATCGGCTGGTCCATCGTCGCAACCTTCTTCAAAAATGGGAGTTTGCGCAGAAGAGGATCACTGGAGCTGGTGGGAGGAATTTAAGGGCTCTCTTGAAGGCAAGGGTCGTCCACATTATCTACCAGATCTCAAAGTCATCAGTTGAGTTGAAGGATAGATTTTGAAGAACCGATGCGTTGCTATCGGCTCATTGAGCATTGGCTAAGTGAACAATCGGCAAAGTCAGTATGAAGGGGAATCGGCTAAATTAGCTTAAAGGAAATCGGCAAAATCAAATTGGGGGAAATTCTTCATTGATAAATAGGATTTCTTACATAAAGAGCTGATTGCTCTCAAAAGGAAGTACTAGGGGGTACATTGCCCCATCTACTACTGCTGATCCTATGCTAAGGGTCCTATCTACGGGCCGTCGCTGCCCTCGTCGTCGCCGTCGTCGCCGCTTATCGGCGCTACTCCCGCGGGCTCGTCATCGCGCTGCAGCGGCCGCCGGCCGGCCCTCGTTGTCCTCGTCCTCCTCGTCGCATCGCTGCCGCGTCGGTCGCTGAGGTTCCCCAGCCAGGGGCAGAAGCGCTTGGCCGACGGCTCGTCGGAGGAGGTGTCGTCGTCCTCCTCCTTCTCCTCCTCCTCCTCCTCGGGGGAGGTGAAGTCATCCCAGGAGAAGCGATCGTCATCGCTCTCCTCCTCCGTTTCCCCGTCGGCAAGGAAGCGGAGGTCACTTTCCCCGTCGGTCGAGGACTTGTCGCCCTCAGACCAGATGGAGAAATCATGACTGGATTCCTCCCCGGCTTCAATGGCGCGGCAGATGTTGGCCGCATGAGCTTCCTCCGGGTCCCACTCCGGCGTCGGCTCGCGGGAGGAGGAGGATTGGGTGGAAAGACCCGATGAGGCAGAGGAGGAAGAAGACATGGTGGCGCATGAGGACTTTTGGAGTGCTAATGCAAAGGGGATGAAGAAGCAGACTGTTTGGAGCGGTTAAATAAAAGGGGATATAGTGGAAATTCAATGCCATAGCAGTTTCCGAGGAAGTGGTGCCCAAATGAAAAAAAAAACTGCCAAGTCACGCGGAGAAGTTGAGAAGGCAAGGCATCGTGATGAAGGATACTGAGACGGTTCTGCCATGACATGACCCGACGAAGAAAAGCAGAGTGATTTTGGAATTCTCAATTCCAAAACCAGGGGGGCATGTGTTATCACCAGAATTTGACCGAGTCAGAGGTGGGCCGCGATCAAGATTGGGCTTGAAGAATATATATATGGAAGAATATGTGAACCGGCCTTGTACACGAAGTTTGGGCTAGTTTGCCCTTGTATCTGTAAATATGATAGGATACGTGTCGGTTAGTTAGAGTTTGGCTCGTGCACGGTTGGGATTATTCCCACGATAGAAAGTCTACGGACTATAAATATGTATCTAGGGTTTATGAAATAAACAACAATCACGTTCACCACAAACCAATCTAGGCGCATCGCCAACTCCCTTGTCTCGAGGGTTTCTTCCGGGTAAGCATCATGCTGCCTTCTTGCGATCTAGGCAGTACACGTTTATTCGCTGTTCATGCGTTGCTCGTGCTGAAGCCTTTTTGATGGCGAGCAACGTAGTTATCTTAGACGTGTTAGGGTTAGCATTGTTCATCGTATCATATGCTGTCGTCGTGCAACCCTGAGACGTCTAGCCGCCCTTACACCTAGGTGTAAGGGCGGCACCCCGCTTGATCGTTACTTAGTAGATCTGATCCGTTATGATTGCTCCTTGTTCTTCAAGGATTAGTTTAATATCTGCATAGTTAGGCCTTACAAACGGGTTGAAGGATCCAGTGGCGCGTAGGGTGTAGTTTGCTAGCCCTAGACAGGATGTTCCGGGGATCAACCTCGTGTTGATTTTTAGGCCTTGTCTAGGGTCGGTTTACGATCACCGTGCGTGGCCGCCAGGCTCAATCACGAGTAGGATGTTCCGATTATGTGGTGAAAACCCTAAATCGTAGTAGGTCGTTTTAGCTTTGTTTTGATCAAGCAGGACCACCATATATTCGTACACCTTGTACGGATCATGGGTGGATCGGCTCTTTGAGCCGATTCACAGGACGACCTGAGAGCCGATCGAGGCTCGTATTTAATGTTTACGTGTATGCCATGCAGAAACTAAGCGAGGCACATCCATCACCTTCCTGACCAGGTATAAGGTCAGGTGGCACGCCCTTGCACCAGCATCGGACGTGCGTGCCGAGTCTTTGCGGGCCGTCGCTCGGAGGGACCAGGGCCAGCCGCAGTCCTGAGAGCCTCCCGGCTCTACTGTGTTGCCCGTCGCTGCTCGCCGGTGGGTTTCTGACCGCAACAGTGGTTTCTATTGGTGATGGGGTTGTTAAGTCTAGGCTATTAGCAACAGTGCATGGAGCTATCGTCGCCAGAAAGGTTTGCGATTTTCTCGCCATCTTGGTTGTTACCTTCCCTAGATCCGCAATTAGTTGACGGGTACCCCCAGTGTTGTGGCTTGTCTTTTTCGGCACGGCGTTGGAGTCTCGTGTTCAAGTGTTTGTTAATGTCGCTTTGTGGTCTTTGTGGGTGTCGCTTTGTTAGTATCGTGGCTTGTCTTTTTCGGCACAGCGTTGGAGTCTCGTGTTCAAGTGTTTGTTAATGTCGCTTTGCGATTTTCTCGTCATCTTAGCTTTTGCCTTCCCTGGATCAGCAATTGGTCGACGGGTACCCCCCAGTGTTGTGGCTTGTTCAAGTGTTTGTTAATGTTGCTTTGTAGTTTGTGTGGGTGTGTTGGTTGTGTGGGCTTGGCCCGGTTGCTGTAGTTTTTCGCTCGATTTCACCTAAAAATCGAGCACCCTCTTTTTAATTAATAAATAAAGCAAAACTATTGTCTCCGTTTCAAAAAAAAAGATTATAGGATAAAGAGAGTGCTTCATTGCATGCATGATCTCCTAAACTAGCAGGATGAGTTAACCCACGGTACACAGTACACTACAGCAGAGGCGCTAATGTATTGCCGAAGTAATCTCGGTATAATGCAACAAACTATGAAGACACCCTTAGACCAAAGAAGAGAGAGGCCCATGCGAGGGTCAGAACCCAAAATCTAATGCATCCAAGCGATCCTCTCCCGGTCGTTACCGTGCTTAATTAACCCAGCACTAATTAGTCCCACACGGCTAACACGCCAGCAGAAACACCAGGTTAAATAAGCGTGTATCCTCTAACCCACCAGCCGGGCTTGGTCGTGCACGCCTGTAACTCCAGCTATGGAGGGCTTGAAGAGTTGGTGACTGTGGGTTTGCTTGAGCTTATGCACCACAAAGCCCAGTGCGCGCCCGCCGATCTACGTTGGTGAGCGTGCCCTGGCCTGGAAAAAGCTAGGCCGGATGGGGCGTAACTGTCCTGGGGAGAAACACCTCAGGCCAAAGTCCTCTCTAGTGGCCTGCTATGGGACGCCATCTCAATGCGCCACGGAGTATATTGCTATTACCTGGTTGGTGCTAGCTTACTCAACACACATTGCCAGCTCTTTTTAATTTGTGTGCACATAATATTAATTTTACATGCGTTGAAGGGACAATATGAAGTCATTTATATGCACACAAGATTAATTTTATGTATCTATTTATCTGGTGGTGCTCTCTTACTCAACCCATCTTACCAGCTACCCCGTTCCTAGATATAAGGTGTATAGTTTTTTTACGAAAAGTCTCTAAAATATAAGGTATATTGCCTTGGATGTGTCGACCTTTTCTTAGAGATTTTCTTGTGTTTTCTTATCTTTTGAAAACTTTTTTATTTTATCATGTCAATTATCCGGGATCAATCCCGCCAAAAGCTTGTGTAGTTTTCTCTCCATGTGTGTTTCTTAATTTTCGTGCCAAAAACTATAGACATTATATCTAGGAACGGAGAGAGTAGTTTTATTTAAATTTCTATGCACACAACATAAATTTTATATGCGTTGGATGACCAATATAAAGTACGGATATTGAATTCTACATAATTTGGTATGGCTTTTCTCCCATATACATATTAAAGGTTTGTCAATTATGATAACTGCATATCGTCTCTACATCTTGATACAAAAATTAATTAATCACCTTGTTCTTATAGAAGTCACTGGCGGAGCGGAACAATCATCGGGAGAAAACACAAAAGTAGTTTTGCTACTCCCCTGTTACCCAAATAAAATCCTCAATCCCCTGATGAGATGGTACTATCTACCATTGCTGACACAAAATGTCAGCGAAATAGTTTGGTCATATTCGCCAGAATATCGGTCATCGGCTCATCGTGGTGGACATTTTGGTCATCTCGCCATCTCCTAGGAAACACATCCAAGACTTATATCAACGATTTTGTCTTCATCCGCCTCGCCTACATGTCGTCTTTCCTGTCAGACTGCAAATTCGTTGTGAGTAACATAGAAATCTACCAGCGGTATCTTATATCTGTTAGTTTTGGTTGCTTAGATATGTTAGTATAGACTTGTTAGTTTATATTTGATGGCGGTATAGTTGATTTAGCAACTGTAGTTTCATCATGTAACTTTGAGAAGATGTAAATCAATGTTCTAGCGGTGCGTTAGATGTGTTGCCTGATCTTCATTGATTTAGTAGTCCATGATATCCGGTCCTCAGATTTCTGGGGCCCATGGAGAAATTAGGATTCAGGACCCTCAATATAATTATTAAAATAATAATTAATACTCATATTATATAATAAATGAAATCAATAATAAATATTTAAAGTGCATTCAAATTTCAAACCCATCATTTTTATTACAATATAGATATTTATTTAAATTACTGAATTTTTTGTGACTCATAAATCATTTGTTTTCTCTACTACCAAATGCATAAATTTTAGATGACATGACTATTTGATACCGTTGCGACTGAAGTCATTACCAAAACGAGTAAACTCAATATGATGTACGCGAACGAACCGATAAGTTGTTGTAATTCCTTACTGTATTGTAAGCCAACACATAAAAAATAACCGACTAACTTGCGAACGAACCGATAAGTTGTTGCGACTGGCCATGTTTCAGCTGCGTCTATCTCTGCGTTAGCGATCCACCGTGCTCTCAACCACCTCATGGAGCACAAGGCACATGCCACCAAGTATCTCGCGAAGAGCACTAAGAGGATGATGAGTTGGTTTACTGCCTTCATGTGGAAGTATTACTTTGCGAAGCGCATGAGATGCTTGCTATGGTGCTTGTTCTGGTGATAATGATGAACAACATGAAGAATGCATATTTTGGAAGTAGCTCGTTTGATGAAATCTAATGCCTAGTTTGTATATTTTGTGAGGTGGTATGTGCTGACCTCTCGGCTGATAAAGTTGTTGTTCGTGTACTCGGGTTGCAACACTGTGATCCACTGCTAAAACTACATTAGTCCCGCTAATTATGTGTTATATATTAGTCGTCGCATGAATTGATATTTCATCAAACACCTTGTAGGTATTGTTTCTTTGTTGGGTAAACTCACAACATGGGCTACATCACGTAAAGAACTTGTAACCAAAGGACGGTTTATTTGGTGGAACGGAAAATGTGGGCAACCAATCGGCGGGACTTGGCTTCTTCTATGATGCCTGGAAGGAAATATTTAGAGATTACATTTCAACGCACAACTTTCACGGAGCGAATGCACAAAACTCTTGCGAGTATCCAAACAGGCTCTTAGTGTTTCAGTCTGCTGATTAATCTAACTAGATTTTATGGTGGTGACTGAACCACCCTCGAGTCGCTATTTTTCATGGATTTTCCACAGGCATAAACAAATAGACTATACTTTCTTAGATCATAATACAAACTGAACCAGCGCCTGGACTACAAGCATGTGCCTCAGCCAATCTTCAAGCGACAAAACAGAGGGGCGGTCTACAGTTATGCCGAATATTTCACTGTCACACTTGCAGGGAGACTCCAGATAACCATTGTCTTGAGAATCATCTTGACTACTTCAGCTGGAGGTCACTAGACCTGGTGCCTCCGAATCCGGGGCTGCATGGAGATTGAATACTTTAGAAAAAAATAAATAAACATGTTAAATTCATTCATATGCCAGGTAATATCTAGGCTCATTTCTTATAGTGGGTTGATTCAGCTTCAACCAAATCAGTGCTACAATTTAAATTGGTATTCTGAGTATGCGAACCTTCAAATATATCAGACTAATTTGCGGAAGATAAAAAATAGATATACTTTAAGTCAAAGTATCATATATGTCATGTGTGTAACTCGTTGTAACCTGAGTGAAAGGTTACCTGATGTTTCAATTGTGCGCTTCTTGGAAGGCTGGTTTGAAGGATTAAGAAAGTTTGGTACCCCTTCTTTGTTATACAAAGAATAAGGTGCAGCAGTTATAAGTCTTCTTTTTGATCTAAAGGTTTTTAGCATGCACTCATCGTTTGTATCTGTCAAACCAAAAACGAGGTGTAAGATAAATGAAGTTTGCTAATCATAAACAGACAAGTAAAATTTTTACCTAAAATTGACTTCACTGCTAAACGAGCAGCCTTCTCAGCAGCATCCTTTTTGCTTATGCCTATTTCACCTATATATTCCTTCCCAGCAACAGAGACCGTTGCAACATTAAAGGTCATTCTACCTGGACCTTTTTGACGATGCCAGGAGTAAGAAGGCTGGTCTGTTTTTTTCTTAGTTGCAAATTCATAAAGAACCGTCTTGCAGAGGAGCAGATCCTAAATGAAAAAAAGGAAAAGGTATAATATTTAAATTGAAAAGTACCAAAAGACTAAAAGATCAGCAATCGACACAAAACCCATAATTCAAATTGATCAACAATACAAACAAAGAGTATGTCCGAAAGAAATACCTTATCAATGAGTGCCACCACGTCTGCAAAATTATCACCATCTCTTGCCATTAAGAACTCATATGCAACCTTGGCGGCATCTTTCTCAGCTTCTTTTTTATGTACATGAAGACGAACTGATTCAAAGCGCTGGCCATCCACCTCAACAGTACAACAAAACTTGAGATCGTGTTGTTCACCTTCAGACCTAGTTATGTAAACTGGATACCTTCGATATTTACTTAACGTAAAATCTTGTAGGAGGTTTTTATGAGAGGACTCTGCATTATGAACAAATGACACCGATAAATAATATTTTTAGTTTTTTATTTGGATAAATAGCAAACAAGAGTAGATGCACATCGCAGTCTACCAAGAGTGACAAAAACTGAGGAAGGGATCACAAACCACGAACTGGCTTCTTGGGCCAATTGATCTGGTCAATCGCCTCATGCAAGGTTGGACCCTTGTACCATTCAAGGTTAGTGGATCCCTCAATCACATTATCACCCTTTGAAACGGAGATGGGAACAAATGTAATTTTGTTGTGGTCGTATCCCAGACTGTTGAGGAAGGAAGAGGCTTCCCTCACGATTTCATCATACTGGTCCTTTGAGAAGGCAGCTTGCATCTGACCAACAAATACACCATCACTCCATGTGATTGACAATTTAACAATTCAATTTACTGAACATGCACTGGCCTTTATACTACTAATAAATGGCACTTCATAAATATGTTTCAGAAGTAGAGTAATATATACCTCATTGCAACAACAGATCAGCTGCTTCCTACCAAGAGCAAAAGCACGAAGAGTATGTTGTATATGTCCATCCTTGGATAGGATAGACACGATAGTGGTGTCGTCGATGATGAGAACCGCGCAATCAGCCTGTTCAGGGGCATCAGTGATAGTGCAGTGGTACTTGCTGGTCTCAAACTTCACGTCCGTCACACCAAGCTTGTTGATCAGGTCGCATGTCGTTGCAGGATCCCCCGAATCGACATGGCCAATGACCAGAATGTTAATGTGCTTATCCTTACCCATGACTGCATAGAACATTAGACAACACAAACAACTATGTTGAGCAACATCATCGTAGAGAAGTAAATAATTGAAAGGGGCATATGATCCTAAGTTTGATCTAAAGAATAGCTCAAAAAAAGAAATTATGGGGAATTAGGGATGACAGAGCAACACAGGTCGCTGTCCTAATTCCCTGGTATGGAGAAGAACAGATCGAAAGAGGCATGGACACGACTCAAACTAAAACCCTAGCGTCTCGCGAATACATCATTACCACGCATCCGAGGGGAAGACTGACCGTTGTATCGAGGGGAGGGCGGCGGCGGCGGGCGCTATCGAGAGGAAGCGGGCGGCGCCAGGAACCGTATAGGGGACGGATCGGGGCGGGGCAGGGTTTTTCTTTTTTTTGAGGGATGCGCGGGGCAGGGTTCTGTTCAATGTGGGCGTCTGATCCTTTCTCTTACGGTGATCGGTGTTTGTGAAGACCAACTCGAGTACGTCCGGAATACGGATCGAACCGAGTCCAGAAACCAACCCTGATTTGTTTTTTTTTTCACGAAAATGAGGTACATTACTGAGGACGAATCTGCCCTAGACAAATTTCACAATGGGCACTGAACAAATTTCACAATGCGAACCAACCAGAATCAATCTGTGTTTAGATGGTTAGGAGGCCAGTTCATTAGTGTTTAAATCCTAGATTTGAAACTTTCAGTGGAAAGCAACGGCAAGATGTCATGACTTTGTCAATCTCAAAACCCGTTCAATGAGTTTTTTCGACTTGGTTTCTCAAAGATGCTCATAAAAGTTGATATGCGTGCGTTCATAGGGGTGAGTATATGTACGTATATATAAGCGTCTTCGTCTGTATTGTGTTTCGCAAAAAAGATCTAGCCCAGTTCAGTCTTTGGTTTCGTATGACCAACATTAGCTAAGCAATGTTTTTTTTCTAAATCACCATGTTTACCTCATTCATTAGTTACAAGCTGACAAAGTACACGTACAACATAGGCACACGGAATCCACCAACACGATCGAGAGGAAACACTTGTCCACACAGAAATAAGCTGAAAACACCTCCAGCAAAGCAATTGCAATTATGGCCGCAACCGTCCCCGGAGACGAAGGAGAACCATCACCCCGAAGGGACTTTGTGAGCCGAAGCCTTCCATAAGCGAGACCTTTGTCGCTATGATGTGTCGGCCTGGAAGAAATAATATGTGTAATTATAATTAGCTAAGCAATGATTCCGAGTACGAATAATATGTGTAATCATGCACATATTATTACATACACTCACCACCATAACACACGCACACCCTACCCCTCATCTAACGGTTCTTGAGATTGACAAAGTTACTACATGCATCTCGTTGTCGACGGGAAGGTCACCTCCCACCAAAAAATATTCCGTCTTTCATAAGATACCATAGTGATAAACCTGGGGTTTGATCCCTGCTGAAGGTGCCACTGCTCTCATAACCATCCAACCGCAGGTTGGTTATCTGCATTCTCTTCCTTCCTAAATCCAAAAGGAGACACACTTCACTAGCCAGTGAAGCATACAAAAAAATATCAATTTATACTAGACGAGTTAGGATAGAATACGATTGTCTAGACAGCTTGTACTTCAAGTCTACCTCTCTCCGATTACTTTCTATAGATAGTCTCCATAATGCAACAACAACCAAAAAGATTCACAGACATTGACTTACCTAGAATCCCTAGCGCCTCATGTCTGAGCTTTCGTCCATCCACGGCGGTGTACTTGAAAAAAAAAATAGCACCTACTCTCACTGAAGAGAAGGTAACAAAAAAATGCAATTTTTTGGAGTATGAGATAAGGTGATATCTTATTTTAAAACAAGATTCAAAAGATAGTTTCACTAAGGAGAAGGTAACAAAGTTCCAAAGTGAAGAAAAAAGGTGAAAAAAGAGAGATGCAAAAGCTCTATTCTCACGGTATGATGCTTCTCGATTTCTTTGACCCCACCATAGTCCATGGTTTGACGCCTATTTTCATTGTAGCTAGGAGAATGGTTGACGTTGTAGACTTGTTGTAGAAGATCGTTGCATTTCTTTAGTCCCAATTTGTCCAAGACGTATGCATGATGAGGGATGCTTGTACCCTGCTAGCATTGTCAAAATATTAAAAGAAAAATTATTGCAGGCAAACGTAGCCCATATTTAGGTGTCGAGTGCCTCGAACTCCAATAAATTCTCAATCATTGTCGAGAAATTTAAGGTGAAAGAAGAACCAGAGAACAAATGGGCAGCTTCCTTCTTTGTTCTCTTGCACAATGTGCATACCACACAATTTGGCCACTTGGTAGCTCAAGACAATTTGATGTCCATGTCATGTTAAGCATGGCAAATCCATTCAAAGAATTTGATTCTCAGAAGTGCCAAAACCGTCCATACTATTTCTTAGTGGGGATTAGAGTGGCCCAAAATAACTCTGCGTTATATGCCAAGGATGCTAAGTATTCACCGATCGCCATGAGTTTCCAAATGAATGAGTCTTCACATGGCTAAGTTCGTCACATAGGATAACCGATCCATGAATGTGCGCCACCGACAATAAGTTATCCAAGTTGATATTTCTCATCGGAGCATCATGAAGATGAGCAGGGAATTGTCCTTCAATTTCCACCCAATGAGGCAAGGTGAAGCCGAGAAAGTAGATTTCTTTCTACTACCAACTTTGATGGTGGTAGAATCGTAAAAAGGTCTAGGTCCATCTCTATGGTCGTCCCATACCCTCCCACGTATCGGTGGTGTCTCCATTGTAGTTAAGGCCAACTCAAGCGAAGGGGCACATGCAAATTGTTTGAGGTGAAGGATGCCAGGTCCACCAAGATGAGATGGCCGAGATACTATTTCCCAATATATATTTTCATTTGGTCTTGCATAGAGAGATTTAAACTTGCCAATTGAATATGTTAACCAAACTACATTGTATGGTTCTATTATGATGAGACAATCATGCTACCACTAAGCTCGGTTGCCGTTAATGAACAACACGCTAGCCAAACAACACGCTGGTGCATGCTTTCCACAACTTTTTCATGTGTCCAGGCTCTTATAACCATGCTATCTTCTTTTGTAAAACATTGTACATGGATCTCCATTGTGTATGGTATTTTGGGTTTCTTGATATGTTAAGGCTCCTTTAACCATGTTATCATTTTGTGAAAATCCGATTGTTGAAACGGGTTGTTCGTGGTATTTGGGCTTACTTTTTGTAAATGGGAAGAAACCACCGTGCAACTTCATTAACCTTATTTCCGTGTACTAATTGTATGTTTTTAAATAATTTCTATCATATAAAGTCATTGTTTGCTCATAGTTCTTCCTCTTGATGTGAACTTGCAGAAACAGTGCACGACCTTTATCGATGTTCTCAATCACTATTCATCCAAACTACACTTTATTTTATGAAAATCAATATAAAGTGGCCATATGTTGTGCATGGGTTGAGGGGTTTCTTGATTTGATGTCCAAATCTTGTGCAATTAACAACATAGAGATGTCAAATAATGACACATGCATGAGCATGGCAATCATGCTGACTCATGAGACTTCATTAATCATTACAGCTATCTTCTTCCTCAATTGCATTGAAAGTATGATTGGTAGGCTAGGGCTTGCTCATAGCACCCACACAGTCTACACATGTAAGTGTAACTTCCATTGACCGTTTCAGCCTTTTGCATGTTAAGTTTGCTTGCTAACCCCTTTATACTAACCCATTCATATCTCTTTAGAATGAAGGCCAGCCTATCCACAGGACAAAAGTGGATAACATTCCACCTCTATCCACACTATTGGATACATCACACATTGTGCCGATGGATCATTAGTAACACTGCAGATATTTGTATATCTGAACATCTTTTATTTCTTTTATTTACGAGGTATCCTTTAGTGTCTTGGGTACAGATCATCAGGTGTAGGGTCTAAAAAATATCTTGATATATTTATCCAGTGTATGAGTAGGTATAAGCTAATAAATAATCCAAGAGTACATAAGGTGTTTACAAGGAGCTTGTCATTGAATCATTCACGCTGTTAGTTTATTCTTTTGTATTTCATGGTCAAATGTTTCCTAGTCATTTCTCTAGGTTTATTAATCAGGTAATTACATGTGCAGGATGTGCACTATGTATTAAAATTGAAATGTCATTCCCTTAAAAACACATATATATTTAGGGGTCTCGTCCTTTAGTTTTTTTGATATACATTCTAAATATGACTGTGCAATTCAATCTTGAAAGTAATGGTGAACTGCACCCTGTAACCCACTAAAAAAGTCAAACCGGTCAAGATTTATGCATTCATGTATTAACTTGAAACACAACCTATAGAAAACAAAGATAAACATTCTAAGAGTATTAGTAAAATTGAACAAAAAAATTAAAATCTTAGTATAAACAACATTAAGTTTAGCAAGTTTGAGACTCAGATGGTACCAATTTAATGCAAGAGCTTCACCGTAATAATAATAATAATACGAGAGCTTCTATTGCTCTATAAGGATAACCTCTTCATCCTCATGATCTTAAAAGTTGGCAACATGAATTCTTATCTGAAGGTGAGAGAAAAACTAGAAAGCAATGATATGATATTCGTAACTCACCACTTGGGTTTCACAAGATATCACCAACTCCCCATAGAGTTTACCTACACTTGAGACATAGAAGAAATGGCCTTGCCTTTCAGTGTTACAAATGGGTTGGTCTTGAACATAAAACTGACTTCGCATGCTGAGGCAAATATATAGTCGATATCTTCAAGCTTGATTCGGATTTTTGTGATACTAGATCAGATAGTTGTTTGTTATCTATAACATGCATACCAGCCATAAGAATTAGTATTTCAACATGGATTCCCCCACTTGTTACACATAACATATTTCTCCATGCAACTTAAGATATATCACTTAGTAAGAACTACCAATGACACACAAGTAAGTCTGATCTAAACGACAGTCCATTCCTCTGAACCAAACTACAATAAAAAAAAGCTTTTTTCAGAGAAAATCGAAGTACTTTTTATCAATGAAATTAACATGTACAAAGAAATAAAATCTAAATACTTTCTCAACTAAAAATTGTGCATGATTTGTTTAAGAATTTGTATGCTTTGCAAAAAAACCATAAGTAAATAAAAACAAAAGGGTTTTTCTTTCTTCCGAAGTCAAACGCATAAAGAAATAGAATTTAGTGCAAATACCTAATAAAATGGAAAATAATATTCGAAACATAATTAAATTAAAATACGACAAAAATACATTTTGAACGCATCATGGACCGACAATGGGCCATACTCCATTTCATATCCGTCCAAGGCGCAATTCAGCGGATCTTAAGGCCTAGATGCACGGGTTTGTCTTGGCTTGTGCTTCATGGATGAACCCTAACCATAGATAACCTAGAAATCCGTGGGTGGATGATACGTCTCCAACGTATCGATAATTTCTTATGTTCCATGCTTGTTTTATGACAATACCTACATGTTTTACATACACTTTATATCGTTTTTATGCATTTTCCGGAACTAACCTATTGACAAGATGCCGCAGTGCCAGTTCCTGTTTTCTGCTGTTTTTGGTTTCAGAAATCCTAGTAAGGAAATATTCTCGGAATTGGATGAAATCAACGCCCAAGATCTTAAAATCCCACGAAGCTTCCAGAACACCCGAGAGCCGCCAGAGGAGGGCCCTGGGGGCCCCACACGCCACCCTGACGCGGCCAGAGGGGGCGCCCCCTATTGTGTGGCGGCCCCGTCAGCCTTTCGACTCCGCCTCTTCGCCTATTTAAAGGTCCCTGACCTAAAATTTCGAGACGAAAAAGGCCACGGTACGAGAAACCTTCCAGATCCGCCGCCATCGTGAAGCCAAGATCTGGGGGACATGAGTCTCTGTTCCGGCACGCTGCCGGGACGGGGAAGTGCCCCCGGAAGGCTCCTCCATCGACACCACCGCCATCTTCATCACCACTGCTGTCTCCCATGAGGAGGGAGTAGTTCTCCATCGAGGCTAAGGGGCTGTACCGGTAGCTATGTGGTTAATCTCTCTCCTATGTACTTCAATACAATAATCTCATGAGCTGCCTTACATGATTGAGATTCATATGATGATGCTTGTAATCTAGATATCATTATGCTAGTCAAGTGGATTTTACTTATGTGATCTCCAGAGACTCCTTGTCCCACGTGTGTAAAGGTGACAGTGTGTACCGTGTGGGTCTCTTAGGCTATATTTCACAGAATACTTATTCACTGTTATGATAGCAGCATAGTGAAGTGCTTATTTATATCCCTTTATGATTGCAATGTGTTTTGTATCACTATTCATCTATGTGCTACTCTAGTGATGTTATTAAAGTACTCTATTCCTTCCTGCACGGTGTAATGGTGACAGTGTGTGCATCGTGTAGTACTTGGCGTAGGTTATGATTGTAATCTCTTGTAGATTATGAAGCTAACTATTGCTATGATAGTATTGATGTGATCTATTCCTCCTTCATAGTGTGATGGTGACAGTGTGCATGCTATGTTAGTACTTGGTTTAGTTGTGTTGATCTATCGTGCACTCTAAGGTTATTTAAACATGAATATCGAATATTGTGGAGCTTGTTAACTCCGGCATTGAGGGTTCGAGTAACCCTACACAATTAGTGGTGTTCATCATCCAACAAGAGAGTGTAGAGTATAGCATTTATCTATTCTGTTATGTGATCAATGTTGAGAGTGTCCACTAGTGAAAGTATAATCCCTAGGCCTTGTTTCCAAATACTGCAATCTCTGCTTGTTTACTGTTCTGCTGCATGTTTACTTACTACACGCCAGCAAGCTATTTTCTGGTGCCGTTACTACAGCTCATATACATTCATACCACCTGCATTTCACTATCTCTTCGCCAAACTAGTGCACCTATACATCTGACAAGTGTATTAGGTGTGTTGGGGACACAAGAGACTTCTTGTATTGTGGTTGCAGGGTTGCTTGAGAGGGATATCTTTGACCTCTTCCTCCCTGAGTTCGATAAACCTTGGGTGATCCACTTAAGGGAAACTTGCTGCTGTTCTACAAACCTTTGCTCTTGGAGGCCCAACACTGCCTACAGGAAAAGGAGGGGGCGTAGACATCAAGCACTTTTCTGGCGCCGTTGCCGGGGAGGAAAGGTAAAAGGCGTTCACACGCTGGTCCCAGGTAACCAAACACTTTTCTGGTACCATTGTGAGTGCTCGAAGCTATTTCCTTTAGATCCTGCAATTGCATCTTTTTGTTTCTTGTTTACACTAGTTAGGCATAATGGACAACAATGAGCTTCTTATTTTATTTCTTGAGTTAAGACATGGATTGTTTGATGTGAAAATTAAAAAACCTATGGAATCTTATTTGCATGCTAGTAGCAATGATATTAGTATGAACGCTTTGAACACTGCTACCCAGGACAGAGCTGTTGACGTGGGAGTTGTAGCTTCCTTGTGACGGTAAAGCACTCGTCCGTTGGGAACCCCAAGAGGAAGGTATGATGTGTACAGCAGCAAGTTTTCCCTCAGTAAGAAACCAAGGTTTATCGAACCAGTAGGAGCCAAGAAGCACGTTGAAGGTTGTTGGTGACGGAGTGTAGTGCGGCGCAACACCAGGATTCCGGCGCCAACGTGGAACCTGCACAACAGAACCAAAGTACTTTGCCCCAACGAAAGTGAGGTTGTCAATCTCACCGGCTTGCTGTAACAAAGGATTAGATGTATAGTGTGGATGATGATTGTTTGCAGAGAATAGTAAAACAAGTATTGCAGTAGATTGTATTCGATGTAAAAGAATGGACCGGGGTCCACAGTTCACTAGAGGTGTCTCTCCCATAAGAAATAGCATATTGGGTAAACAAATTACAGTTGGGCAATTGACAAATAGAGAGGGCATGACAATGCACATACATGACATGATGAGTATTGTGAGATTTAATTGGGCATTACGACAAAGTACATAGACCGCTATCCAGCATGCATCTATGCCTAAAAAGTCCACTTTCAGGTTATCATCCGAACCCTTTCCGGTATTAAGTTGTAAACAACAGACAATTGCATTAAGTATGGTGCGTAATGTAATCAATAACTATATCCTCGAACATAGCATCAATGTTTTATCCCTAGTGGCAACAGACATCCATAATCTTAGAGGTTGCTGTCACTCCCCCAGATTCACGGAGACATGAACCCACTATCGAGCATAAATACTCCCTCTTGGAGTTACAAGCAATGACTTGGCCAGAGCCTCTACTAGCAACGGAGAGCATGCAAGATCATAAACAACACATAGATAGATTGATAATCAACATAACATAGTATTCTCTATTCATCGGATCCCAACAAACACACATGTAGCATTACAGATAGATGATCTTGATCATGATAGGCAGCTCACAAGATCGACAATGAAGCACAATGGGGAGAAGACAACCATCTAGCTACTGCTATGGACCCATAGTCCAGGGGTGAACTACTCACTCATCAATCCGGAGGCGACCATGGCGGTGTAGAGTCCTCCGGGAGATGATTCCCTCCGGCAGGGTGCCGGAGGTGATCTCCAGAATCCCCCGAGATGGGATTGGCGGCGGCGGCGTCTCAGTATGTTTTCTCGTATCGTGGTTCTCGGTACTGGGGGTTTCTCGACGAAGGCTTTAAGTAGGCGGAGGAGATAGGTCAGGGGGGTGCCCGAGGGGCCCACACCATAGGTCGGCGCGGCCAGGGCCTGGGCCGCGCCGCCCTGGTGTGTCGCCACCTCGTGGCCCCACTTCGTTGACTCTTCGGTGTTCTGGAAGCTTCGTGGAAAAATAGGAACCTGGGCTTTGATTTCGTCCAATTCCGAGAATATTTCCTTACTAGGATTTCTGAAACCAAAAACAGCAGAAAACAACAACTGGCTCTTCGGCATCTCGTTAATAGGTTAGTGCCGGAAAATGATGGGATTCGTAGCATAGAAAACAAAAATTTTCCTACCGCAAGACGAATAAATCCAAGATCTAATCTATGGAACACCCAAGATCTAATCTACAAGATCGAAGCAACGAGATGGAGATGAGACTAACCCTCGAAGATTCCAAAGCCTACGAGATTAATCTCGTTGTTGGTGTAGACGATCGTCCCGGTGCTGCAATCCGGCAGCACTTCCGTACTCGGTCGCGCGTACGGTGTCGATGAGCTCCTTCCTCTCCCGTTCCAGCGGGCGGGAGGTGTGGTAGATCTCCTCCAAACTCCAGCAGCACGACGGCGTGGTGGTGGTAGTGGAGGAAGAAAAGCTGCAGGGCTTCGCCTAAGCCGGAGCAGCGTATGGTGGAGGGAGAGGCGGCCAGAGGAGGAGGCAATGGATGGGGGGTGTGGCCGGCCACCCCCTCCCCTCTTTATATAGGGGGCAGCCGGCCAAGGTGGCCCCCTTTCCCATCTAGGGTTAGGGGGCGGCGGCCAAGGGCTTTCCCCTCCCCCAAGTTGATCCCCCCTAGGGAAACCCTAGGGGTTGGCCGGCCTGGGCCTTGGGGGCCATGTGCCCCTGGCCCATTAGGCCAGGGAGCATCCCCTCGGCCCATGCTAGGCCTCCTAGGTCGTGGGCCCCATGGAGGACCCCTCCGGAACCTTCTAGAACCTTCCAGTCAACCACCGGAAAAATCCCGAACATTTCCGAAACCCAGAAATCAACTTCCCTTATGTGAATCTTATTCTCCGGACTATTCCGGACCTCCTCGTGACATCCTGGATCACATCCGAGACTCCGAACAAACTTCGTCTCCATACCATATTCAAATCTACTTATGCGACATCGAACCTTAAGCGCGTCACCCTACGGTTCGCGAACTATGCAGACATGGTCGAGACTCCTCTCCGAGCAATAACCAATAGCGGGATCTGGAGATCCATAATGGCTCCCACATATTCAACGATGACTTAGTGATCGATTGAACCATTTACATACGATGTCAATTCCCTTTGTCTCGCGATATTTTACTTGTCCGAGGTTTGATCATCGGTATCTCCATACCTTGTTCAACCTCGTTACCGACAAGTACTCTTTACTCGTACCGTGGTATGTGATCTCTTATGAACTATTCATATGCTTGCAAGCTAATCAGATGACATTCCACCGAGAGGGCCCAGAGTATATCTATCCGTCATCGGGATGGACAAATCCCACTGTTGATCCATATGCCTCAACTCACACTTTCCAAATACTTAATCCCATCTTTATTGTCACCCATTTACGCAATGACGTTTGATGTAATCAAAGTACCCTTTCGGTGTAAGTGATTTACATGATCTCATGGTCGAAGGATTAAGACAACTATGTATTGAAAGCTTATAGCAAATGAACTTGATGACTTGATCTTATGCTACGCTCATTTGGGTGTGTGTCCATTATATCATTCAACTAATGACATAACCTTGTTATTAATAACATCCAATGTTCATGATCACGAAACCATGATCATCTATTAATCAACAAGCTAGTTATACAAGAGGCTTACTAGGGACTCCTTGTTGTTTACATAACACACATGTATCAATGTTTCGGTTAATACAATTATAGCATGGTATATAAACATTTATCATAAACACAAAGATATTATAATAACCACTTTATTATTGCCTCTTGGGCATATCTCCAACAGTCTCCCACTTGCACTAGAGTCAATAATCTAGATTACATTGTAAGGTACCTAACACCCATGGCATTCTGGTGTTGGTCATGCTTTGCCCTTGGGAGAGCTTTAGTCAACGGATCTGCAACATTCAGATCCGTGTGTACTTTGCAAATCTTTACTTCACCATCTTCGATGTACTCGCGAATCGAATGAAAACGCAGCTTGATATGCTTCAGCTTCTTGTGTGACCTTGGTTCCTTTGCATTGGCGATGGCACCCGTGTTGTCACAATAAATGACTAACGGGTCCAATGCACTAGGAACCACACCAAGCTCAACAATGAACCTCTTCATCCATACCGCTTCCGATGAAGCCTCTGAAGCCGCTATATATTCAGATTCTGTTGAAGATTTCGCCACCGTGCACTGCTTGGAACTGCTCCAGCTTACTGCCGCACCATTCAATATAAACACGTACCCAGACTGAGACTTAGAGTCATCAGGATCGGTGTTCCAACTTGCATCGGTGTAACTAGTTACAACGAGCTCTTGGTCACCGCCATAACAAAGAAACATATCCTTAGTCCTTTTCAAGTACTTCAGGATATTCTTGACCGCTGTCCAGTGTTCCATTCCTGGATCACTTTGATATCTGCTGGTCAAACTAACAGCATGTGCGATATCCGGTCTAGTACACAGCATGGCATACATGAGAGAGCCTACTGCCGAAGCATAGGGGATCTTGATCATCCTCTCTCTTTCTTCTGCTGTAGCTGGACCTTGAGTCTTACTCAAGACCTTACCTGGCAACATAGGCAAGAACCCTTTCTTGCTTTCATCCATTCTAAACTTCTTTAGAATCTTGTCCAAGTATGTACTCTGTGAAAGGCCTATTAGGCGTCTTGATCTATCTCTATAAATCTTGATGCCTAAAATGTATGCTGCTTCACCAAGGTCTTTCATTGAAAAACATTTATTCAAATAACCTTTAACACTGCTTAATAGTTCTATATCATTCCCAATCAATAATATGTCATCTACATATAATATCAGGAACGCTACAGAGCTCCCACTCACTTTCTTGTAAATACAGGCCTCACCATGAGTCCGTATAAAACCGAAGTCTTTGATCACTCTATCAAAGCGTAGATTCCAACTCCGGGATGCTTGCTTCAGTCCATAAATGGAACGCTGAAGTTTGTATACCTTGTCAGCATTTTCAGGATCAACAAAACCTTTGGGTTGTATCATATACAACTCTTCCTCAATATCACCATTAAGGAACGCCGTTTTGACATCCATCTGCCAAATTTCATAATCGAAAAATGCAGCTATTGCTAACAAAATCCTCACAGACTTTAGCTTCGCTACAGGTGAGAAAGTCTCATCGTAGTCAACTCCTTGAATTTGTCGGAAACCCTTTGCGACAAGTCGAGCTTTATAGACAGTAATATTACCATCAGCATCTGTTTTTCTCTTAAAGATCCATTTATTCTCGACAGCCTTGCGGCTATCAGGTAAGTCTACCAAAGTCCATACTTTGTTATCATACATGGATCCCATTTCGGATTTCATGGCTTCTTGCCATTTGTTGGAATCTGGGCTCATCATTGCTTCTTCATACGTCGCAGGGTCCTCATCATTGTTGTCCACAATCATGACATTCAGACAGGATCATACCAATCAGGAGTGGTACGTTCCCTCGTCGATCTGCGAGGTTCAGTAGCTTCCTCGTTCGAAGTTTCATGATCATCATCATTCGCTTCCTCTCCTATCGGTGCAGGCTGTGCAGGAATTTCTTCCGGCACTGCGCTACTCTGATCTATGAGAGAAGGTTCATTAACCTCGTCGAGTTCTACTTTCCTTCCAGTCACTTCTTTAGTGAGAAACTCCTTCTCAAGAAAGGATCCGTTCTTGGCAACAAAGATTTTGCCTTCGGATCTGTGATAGAAAGTATACCCAATTGTTTCTTTAGGGTATCCTATGAAGACGCATTTCTCCGCTTTGGGTTCTAGCTTGTCAGGTTGTAACTTCTTTACATAAGCTTCGCAACCCCAAACTTTAAGGAACGACAGCTTAGGTTTCTTTCCAAACCATAGTTCATACGGTGTCGTTTCAACGGATTTAGATGGTGCCCTATTTAAAGTGAATGCGGCTGTCTCTAATGCATAACCCCAAAACGACAACGGCAAATCGGTAAGAGACATCATAGACCGAACCATATCTAAGAGAGTTCGATTACGACGTTCGGACACACCATTACGCTGTGGTGTTCCCGGCGGTGTCAACTGTGAAAGTATTCCGCATTTCTTTAAATGCATGCCAAACTCATAACTCAGATATTCGCCTCCGCGATCAGAACGCAGAAACTTAATCTTCTTGTTACGTTGATTTTCTACTTCACTTTGGAATTCCTTGAACTTCTCAAAAGTCTCGGACTTATGTTTCATAAAGTAAATATATCCATATCTACTCAGATCATCCGTGAAGGTTAGAACATAACGATAACCACCGCGCGATGCTACACTCATTGGTCCGCACACATCGGTATGTATGATTTCCAATAAGTCTGTAGCTCGCTCCATTGTACCAGAAAATGGAGTCTTAGTCATTTTCCCCATTAGACATGCTTCGCATCTGTCAAGTGACTCAAAGTCAAGTGACTCAAGAAGTCCATCGGAATGGAGTTTCTTCATGCGCTTCACTCCAATATGACCAAGACGACAGTGCCACATATAAGTAGAATTATCATTTAATTTCATTCGCTTAGCATTAATGTTATGAACATGTGTATCACTACTATCGAGATTTAACAAGAATAAACCATTCATCTCAGGTGCATGGCCATAAAAGACATTACTCATATAAATCGAACAACCATTATTCTCAGACTTAAACGAATAACCGTCTTGCATTAAACAAGATCCAGATATAATGTTCATGCTCAACGCAGGTACCAAATAACAATTATTAAGGTTTAAAACTAATCCCAAAGGTAGATGTAGAGGGAGCGTGCCGACAGCGATCACATCGACTTTGGATCCATTTCCAACGCGCATCGTCACCTCGTCTCTTGCCAGGCTTCGTCTATTCCGCAGTTCCTGTTTCGAGTTACAAATGTGAGCAACCGAACCAGTATCAAATACCCAGGCACTACTACGAGAACCAGTAAGATAGACATCAATAACATGTATATCAAATATACCTTTCTTTTTGACGTGGCCGCTCTTCAGATCGGCCAAGTATTTGGGGCAATTGCGCTTCCAGTGCCCCTTCCCCTGGCAGTAATAGCACACAGTCTCAGGTTTAGGACCAGCCTTAGGCTTCTCAGGATGCGGTGCAACTTTCTTGCCGCCCTTCTTGAAGTTACCCTTGTTAGGCTTGCCTTGCTTTTTGAAACTGGTGGTCTTGTTGACCATCAACACTTGGTTCTCCTTCTTAATCTCTACTTCAGCAGATTTCAGCATGGAAAAGATTTCAGGTAAATCCTTATTCATGTTCTGCATGTTGTAGTTCATCACGAAGTTCTTGTAACTTGGTGGCAGTGATTGAAGGACACGATGAATACCCAGCTGGTTAGGGATCATCATCCCCAAGTCATTGAGCTTCTTCGCATGCCCGGACATGACGAGCATGTGCTCACTAACGGAGCTGCCTTCTTCCATCATGCAGGTAAAGAACTGCTTCGAGGCCTCATAGCTCTCCACGGCCGCATGAGTCTCAAAGATAAGTTTGAGCTCACGCATCATCTCACATGGGTCGTGGTGCTCAAAACGCTTTTGGAGCTCTGCCTCTAAGCTGCACAAGATGGCACACTGAACTTCGGAGTACCGAGTTGCCCGAGTCTCATAAACATTCTTTATGTCCTCGGACACTGCAGGAGGTGGTGGGGGACCTAGCGGTGCTTCGAGCACAAATTGCCACCAGTGAGGAAAATCCTCACATGACGGAACCAGTCAGTGAAGTTGCTACCATTGCCCTTAAGCTTTTCTTTCTCTAGGAACTGGTTAAAATTGATGGAGGGGGGCGCCATGATCTACAACATATTTGCAAAGAGTTTAGACTAAGTTTATGATAAATTGAGTTCAATTTAATTCTGAAATTAACTAGGTGAACTCCCACTTAAAACAACATCCCTCGCATTGTTTTAGTGATTACACGAACCAAATCCACTACACCAAGTCCGATCTTCACGAGAAAAGATGTAGCTTCAAAGGCGAACACTCAAAGTGTTCATCATATCATTCATATGACTCATGCTCTACCTTTCGGTATCCCGTGTTCCGAGACCATGTCTGTACATGCTAGGCTCGTCAAGGCAACCTTAGTATCCGCGTGTGCAAATCTGGCTTGCACCCGTTGTATGCACATGTAGAGTCTATCACACCCGATCATCACGAGATGCTTCGAAACGACAAGTCTTAGCAACGGTGCATACTAAGGATGAACACTTTATTATCTTGATATTTAGTGAGAGGGATCATCTTATAATGCTACCGTCGTGATCTAAGCAAAATAAGATGCATAAAAGGATTAACATCACATGCAATTCATAATGTGTGATATGATATGGCCTTTCATCTTTGTGCTTTTGATCTCCATCTCCAAAGCACGGACATGATCTCCATCATCACCAGCATGGCGTCAAGGTCAGTGGCGCCGCTTCATGGTTGTCCATCACTTATAGCTACTATAACAACTACTTGAAATAAAGCTATTACATGATGAATAGACACGCAGGTCTTTAACAAAAATTAAAGACAACCATTAGGCTCCTGCCGGTTGCCATAATACAATAATGAACATCTCATACATCAAATATAATCATCATCACATCATGGCCATATCACATCACCAAACCCTGCAAAAACAAGTTAGACGCCTCTAATTTGGTTTGCATATTTTACGTGGTTTAGGGTTTTCGAGTAAGATCCAATCTACCTACGAACATGAACCACAACGGTGATACTAGTGTTGACAATAGAAGTGTAAATTACAATCTTCACTATGGTGGGAGAGACAGACACCCGCAAAGCCACTTATGCAATACAAGTTGCATGTCAAGCGTGGAGCAAGTCTCATGAGACGCGGTCATGTAAGGTTAGCCCGGGCCGCTTCATCCCACCATCCCGCAAGAAGCAAAGTACACAAACTAAAGCAACAAGAGCATCACCGCCCACAAAACCATTGTGTTCTACTCGTGCAACAGATCTATGCATAGACATGGCTCTGATACCACTGATGGGATTCGTAGCATAGAAAACAAAAATTTTCCTACCGCAAGACGAATAAATCCAAGATCTAATCTATGGAACACCCAAGATCTAATCTACAAGATCGAAGCAACGAGATGGAGATGAGACTAACCCTCGAAGATTCCAAAGCCTACGAGATTAATCTCGTTGTTGGTGTAGACGATCGTCCCGGTGCTGCAATCCGGCAGCACTTCCGTACTCGGTCGCGCGTACGGTGTCGATGAAGCTCCTTCCTCTCCGTTCCAGCGGGCAGCGGAGGTGTGGTAGATCTCCTCCAAACTCCAGCAGCACGACGGCGTGGTGGTGGTAGTGGAGGAAGAAAAGCTGCAGGGCTTCGCCTAAGCCGGAGCAGCGTATGGTGGAGGGAGAGGCGGCCAGAGGAGGAGGCAATGGATGGGGGTGTGGCCGGCCACCCCCTCCCCTCTTTATATAGGGGGTCAGCCGGCCAAGGTGGCCCCCTTTCCCATCTAGGGTTAGGGGGCGGCAGCCAAGGGGGGGAGAGGGCTTTCCCCTCCCCCAAGTTGATCCCCCCTAGGAAACCCTAGGGGTTGGCCGGCCTGGGCCTTGGGGGCCATGTGCCCCTGGCCCATTAGGCCAGGGAGCATCCCCTCGGCCCATGCTAGGCCTCCTAGGTCGTGGGCCCCATGGAGGACCCCTCCGGAACCTTCTAGAACCTTCCAGTCAACCACCGGAAAAATTCCGAACATTTCCGAAACCCAGAAATCAACTTCCCTTATATGAATCTTATTCTCCGGACTATTCCGGACCTCCTCGTGACATCCTGGATCACATCCGAGACTCCGAACAAACTTCGTCTCCATACCATATTCAAATCTACTTATGCGACATCGAACCTTAAGCGCGTCACCCTACGGTTCGCGAACTATGCAGACATGGTCGAGACTCCTCTCCGAGCAATAACCAATAGCGGGATCTGGAGATCCATAATGGCTCCCACATATTCAACGATGACTTAGTGATCGATTGAACCATTTACATACGATGTCAATTCCCTTTGTCTCGCGATATTTTACTTGTCCGAGGTTTGATCATCGGTATCTCCATACCTTGTTCAACCTCGTTACCGACAAGTACTCTTTACTCGTACCGTGGTATGTGATCTCTTATGAACTATTCATATGCTTGCAAGCTAATCAGATGACATTCCACCGAGAGGGCCCAGAGTATATCTATCCGTCATCCGGATGGACAAATCCCACTGTTGATCCATATGCCTCAACTCACACTTTCCAAATACTTAATCCCATCTTTATTGTCACCCATTTACGCAATGACGTTTGATGTAATCAAAGTACCCTTTCGGTGTAAGTGATTTACATGATCTCATGGTCGAAGGATTAAGACAACTATGTATTGAAAGCTTATAGCAAATGAACTTGATGACTTGATCTTATGCTACGCTCATTTGGGTGTGTGTCCATTATATCATTCAACTAATGACATAACCTTGTTATTAATAACATCCAATGTTCATGATCACGAAACCATGATCATCTATTAATCAACAAGCTAGTTATACAAGAGGCTTACTAGGGACTCCTTGTTGTTTACATAACACACATGTATCAATGTTTCGGTTAATACAATTATAGCATGGTATATAAACATTTATCATAAACACAAAGATATTATAATAACCACTTTATTATTGCCTCTTGGGATGTGCCCCTGGCCCATTAGGCCAGGGAGCATCCCCTCGGCCCATGCTAGGCCTCCTAGGTCGTGGGCCCCATGGAGGACCCCTCCGGAACCTTCTAGAACCTTCCAGTCAACCACCGGAAAAATCCCGAACATTTCCGAAACCCAGAAATCAACTTCCCTTATATGAATCTTATTCTCCGGACTATTCCGGACCTCCTCGTGACATCCTGGATCACATCCGAGACTCCGAACAAACTTCGTCTCCATACCATATTCAAATCTACTTATGCGACATCGAACCTTAAGCGCGTCACCCTACGGTTCGCGAACTATGCAGACATGGTCGAGACTCCTCTCCGAGCAATAACCAATAGCGGGATCTGGAGATCCATAATGGCTCCCACATATTCAACGATGACTTAGTGATCGATTGAACCATTTACATACAATGTCAATTCCCTTTGTCTCGCGATATTTTACTTGTCCGAGGTTTGATCATCGGTATCTCCATACCTTGTTCAACCTCGTTACCGACAAGTACTCTTTACTCGTACCGTGGTATGTGATCTCTTATGAACTATTCATATGCTTGCAAGCTAATCAGATGACATTCCACCGAGAGGGCCCAGAGTATATCTATCCGTCATCGGGATGGACAAATCCCACTGTTGATCCATATGCCTCAACTCACACTTTCCAAATACTTAATCCCATCTTTATTGTCACCCATTTACGCAATGACGTTTGATGTAATCAAAGTACCCTTTTGGTGTAAGTGATTTACATGATCTCATGGTCGAAGGATTAAGACAACTATGTATTGAAAGCTTATAGCAAATGAACTTGATGACTTGATCTTATGCTACGCTCATTTGGGTGTGTGTCCATTATATCATTCAACTAATGACATAACCTTGTTATTAATAACATCCAATGTTCATGATCACGAAACCATGATCATCTATTAATCAACAAGCTAGTTATACAAGAGGCTTACTAGGGACTCCTTGTTGTTTACATAACACACATGTATCAATGTTTCGGTTAATACAATTATAGCATGGTATATAAACATTTATCATAAACACAAAGATATTATAATAACCACTTTATTATTGCCTCTTGGGCATATCTCCAACAGAAAATGCATAATAATGACATATAATGTGTATAAAACATGTGAGTATCATCATAAAAGTAGCATGGAACATAAGAAATTATAGATACGTTTGAGACGTATCAAGCATCCCCAAGCTTAGTTCCTACTCGTCCCGAGTAGGTAAACGATAACAAAGATAATTTCTTAAGTGACAATGCTACCAACATAATCTTGATCATACTATTGTAAGCACATGTAATGAATGCAGCGATCAAAACAATGGTAAATGTCATGAGTAAACAACTGAATCATAAAGCAAAGACTTTTCATGAATAGTACTTAAAGACAAGCATCAATAAGTCTTGCATAAGAGTTAACTCATAAAGCAATAATTCAAAGTAGAAAGCATTGAAGCAACACAAAAAGAAGATGAAGTTTCAGCGGTTGCTTTCAACTTGTAACATGTATATCTCATGGATATTGTCAACATAGAGTAATATAACAAGTGCAATATGCAAGTATGTAGGAATCAATGCACAGTTCACACAAGTGTTTGCTTCTTGAGATAGAGAGAAATAGGTGAACTAACTCAACAATAAAAGTAAAAGAATGGTCCTTCAAAGAGGAAAGCACCGATTGCTATATTTGTGCTAGAGCTTTTATTTTGAAAACAAGAAACAATTTTGTCAACGGTAGTAATAAAGCATATGAGTTATGTAAGTTATATCCTACAAGTTGCAAGCCTCATGCATAGTATACTAATAGTGCCCGCACCTTGTCCTAATTAGCTTGGACTATCGGATCATTGCAATATACATGTTTTAACCAAGTGTCACAATGGGGTACCTCTATGCCGCCTGTACAAAGGTCTAAGGAGAAAGCTCGCATTGGATTTCTCGCTTTTGATTATTCTCAACTTAGACATCCATACCGGGACAACATAGACAACAGATAATGGACTCCTCTTTAATGCATAAGCATGTAGCAACAATTAATGTTCTCATATGAGATTGAGGATATATGTCCAAAACTGAAACTTCCACCATGATTCATGGCTTTAGTTAGCGGCCCAATGTTCTTCTCTAACAATATGCATGCTTAACCATAAGGTGGTAGATCTCTCTTACTTCAGACAAGACGGACATGCATAGCAACTCACATGATATTCAACAAAGAAATAGTTGATGGCGTCCCCAGAAACATGGTTATCGCACAACAAGCAACTTAATAAGAGATAAAGTGCATAAGTACATATTCAATACCACAATAGTTTTTAAGCTATTTGTCCCATGAGCTATATATTGTAAAGGTAAAGAATGGAAATTTTAAAGGTAGCACTCAAGCAATATACTTTGGAATGGCGGAGAAATACCATGTGGTAGGTAGGTATGGTGGACACAAATGACATAGTGGTTGGCTCAAAGATTTTGGATGCATGAGAAGTATTCCCTCTCGATACAAGGTTTAGGCTAGCAAGGTTATTTGAAACAAACACAAGGATGAAGCGGTACAGCAAAACTCACATAAAAGACATATTGTAAACATTGTAAGACTCTATACCGTCTTCCTTGTTGTTCAAACTCAATACTAGAAATTATCTAGACCTTAGAGAAACCAAACATGCAAATCAGATTTTAGCAAGCTCTATGTATTTCTTCATTAATAGGTGCAAAGTATATGATGCAAGAGCTTAAACATGAGCACAACAATTGCCAAATATCACATTATTCAAGATGTTATACCAATTACCACATATATCATTTTCCAATTCCAACCATATAACAATTTAACGAAGAAGAAACTTCGCCATGAATACTATGAGTAAAGCTAAGGACATATTTGTCCATATGCAACAGCGGAGCGTGTCTCTCTCCCACACAATGAATGCTAGAATCCATTTTATTCAAACAAAACAAAAACAAAAACAAACAGACGCTCCAAGCAAAGTACATGAGATGTGACGGAATAAAAATATAGTTTCAGGGGAGGAACCTGATAATGTTGTCGATGAAGAAGGATGCCTTGGGCATCCCCAAGCTTAGACGCTTGAGTCTTCTTGATATATGCAGGGGTGAACCACCGGGGCATCCCCAAGCTTAGAGCTTTCACTCTCCTTGATCATGGTGTATATCATCCTCCTCTCTTGATCCTTGAAAACTTCCTCCACACCAAACTTAAAGCAACTCATTAGAGGGTTAGTGCACAATTAAAATTCACATATTCAGAGGTGACACAATCATTCTTTATACTTCTGGACATTGCACAAAGCTACTGAAAGTCAATGGAATAAAGAAATCCATCAAGCATGGCAAAACAGGCAATGCAAAATAAAAGGCAGAATCTGTCAAAAACAGAACAGTTCGTAAAGACGAATTTCTAACAGGCACCAGACTTGCTCAAATGAAAAAACTTAAAACTAATGAAAGTTGCGTACATATCTGAGGATCACTCACGTAAATTGGCATAATTTTCTGAGTTACCTACAGAGAATTAGACCCAGATTCGTGACAGCAAAGAAAACTGTTTCTGCGCAGTAATCCAAATCTAGTATCATACTTTTATTAGAGACTTTACTTGGCACAACAATGCAATAAAACTAAGATAAGGAGAGGTTGGTACAGTAGTAAACAACTTCCAAGACTCAAATATAAAACAAAAATACTGTAGCAAAATAACACATGGGTTATCTCCCAAGAAGTTCTTTCTTTATAGCCATTAACATGGGCTCAGCAATTTTAATGATGCACTCGCAAGAAATAGTAGTTGAAGCAAAAGAGAGCATCCAGAGGGAAATTCAAAGAACATTTAAGTCTAACATGCTTCCTATGAAAAAGAATCTTGTAAATAAACAAGTTCAAGAAGCATAATGCAACAAGCATAGAAAGATAAAACAAGTGTAGCTTCAAAAATTTCAGCACATAGAGAGGTGTTTTAGTAACATGAAAATTTCTACAACCATATTTTCCTATCTCATAATAACTTTCAGTAGTATCATGAGCAAACTCAACAATATAACTATCACCTAAAGCATTCTTATCATGAGTCTCATGCATAAAATTATTACTCTCCACATAAGCATGATCAATTTTATTAGTTGTAGTGGGAGCAAATTCAACAAAGTGGCTATCATCATATATAGGAGGCATATTGTAATCATAAAAGAAAATTTTCTCCTCAATGCTTGGGGGACTAAAAAGATCATGCTCATCAAAGCCAGCTTCCCCAAGCTTAGAATTTTTCATAGCATTAGCAACAATGGTGTTCAAAGCATTCATAGTAATAACATTCCCATTAGCATGCATATAAAGTTCCATGGGTTTTTTAATTCTCTCTTCAAACACATCATGTCCTAATTCAAGATAAAGTTCATAAAGATCTCTCATATTTTTGTTGTTTTCCATTATGCTTAACTAGTGAAATAAAAACATGCATGATATTAAGTAAAGTAAATGCAAGTAACTAATTTTTTTGTGTTTTTGATATAGAGAACAAGATAGTAAATAAAGTAAGACTAGCAACTAATTTTTTTGTGTTTTGTTTTAGTGCAGCAAACAAAGTAGTAAATAAAATAAAGCAAGACAAAAACAAAGTAAAGAGATTGCGATGTGGAGACTCCCCTTGCAGCGTGTCTTGATCTCCCCGGCAACGGCGCCAGAAAAAGAGCTGCTACCCAGGACAGAGCTGTTGACGTGGGAGTTGTAGCTTCCTTGTGACGGTAAAGCACTCGTCCGTTGGGAACCCCAAGAGGAAGGTATGATGTGTACAGCAGCAAGTTTTCCCTCAGTAAGAAACCAAGGTTTATCGAACTGTAGGAGCCAAGAAGCACGTTGAAGGTTGTTGGTGACGGAGTGTAGTGCGGCGCAACACCAGGGATTCCGGCGCCAACGTGGAACCTGCACAACACAACCAAAGTACTTTGCCCCAACGAAACAGTGAGGTTGTCAATCTCACCGGCTTGCTGTAACAAAGGATTAGATGTATAGTGTGGATGATGATTGTTTGCAGAGAACAGTAAAACAAGTATTGCAGTAGATTGTATTCGATGTAAAAGAATGGACCGGGGTCCACAGACTAGAGGTGTCTCTCCCATAAGAAATAGCATATTGGGTAAACAAATTACAGTTGGGCAATTGACAAATAGAGAGGGCATGACAATGCACATACATGACATGATGAGTATTGTGAGATTTAATTGGGCATTACGACAAAGTACATAGACCGCTATCCAGCATGCATCTATGCCTAAAAAGTCCACTTTCAGGTTATCATCCGAACCCCTTCCGGTATTAAGTTGTAAACAACAGACAATTGCATTAAGTATGGTGCGTAATGTAATCAATAACTATATCCTCGAACATAGCATCAATGTTTTATCCCTAGTGGCAACAGCACATCCATAATCTTAGAGGTTGCTGTCACTCCCCCAGATTCACGGAGACATGAACCCACTATCGAGCATAAATACTCCCTCTTGGAGTTACAAGCAATGACTTGGCCAGAGCCTCTACTAGCAACGGAGAGCATGCAAGATCATAAACAACACATAGATAGATTGATAATCAACATAACATAGTATTCTCTATTCATCGGATCCTAACAAACACACATGTAGCATTACAGATAGATGATCTTGATCATGATAGGCAGCTCACAAGATCAGACAATGAAGCACAATGGGGAGAAGACAACCATCTAGCTACGCTATGGACCCATAGTCCAGGGGTGAACTACTCACTCATCAATCCGGAGGCGACCATGGCGGTGTAGAGTCCTCCGGGAGATGATTCCCCTCTCGGCAGGGTGCCGGAGGTGATCTCCGAATCCCCGAGATGGGATTGGCGGCGGCGGCGTCTCGTATGTTTTCTCGTATCGTGGTTCTCGGTACGGGGGTTTCGACGAAGGCTTTAAGTAGGCGGAGGAGGGGGTGCCCGAGGGGCCCACACCATAGGTCGGCACGGCCAGGGCCTGGGCCGCGCCGCCCTGGTGTGTCGCCACCTCGTGGCCCCACTTCGTTGACTCTTCGGTGTTCTGGAAGCTTCGTGGAAAAATAGGAACCTGGCTTTGATTTCGTCCAATTCCGAGAATATTTCCTTACTAGGATATTTGAAACCAAAATAGCAGAAAACAAAGAACGGCTCTTCGGCATCTCGTTAATAGGTTAGTGCCGGAAAATGCATAATAATGACATATAATGTGTATAAAACATGTGAGTATCATCATAAAAGTAGCATGGAACATAAGAAATTATAGATACGTTTGAGACGTATCAAGCATCCCCAAGCTTAGTTCCTACTCGTCCCGAGTAGGTAAACGATAACAAAGATAATTTCTTAAGTGACAATGCTACCAACATAATCTTGATCATACTATTGTAAGCACATGCAATGAATGCAGCGATCAAAACAATGGTAAATGTCATGAGTAAACAACTGAATCATAAAGCAAAGACTTTTCATGAATAGTACTTAAAGACAAGCATCAATAAGTCTTGCATAAGAGTTAACTCATAAAGCAATAATTCAAAGTAGAAAGCATTGAAGCAACACAAAAGAAGATGAAGTTTCAGCGGTTGCTTTCAACTTGTAACATGTATATCTCATGGATATTGTCAACATAGAGTAATATAACAAGTGCAATATGCAAGTATGTAGGAATCAATGCACAGTTCACACAAGTGTTTGCTTCTTGAGATAGAGAGAAATAGGTGAACTGACTCAACAATAAAAGTAAAAGAATGGTCCTTCAAAGAGGAAAGCATCGATTGCTATATTTGTGCTAGAGCTTTTATTTTGAAAACAAGAAACAATTTTGTCAACGGTAGTAATAAAGCATATGAGTTATGTAAGTTATATCCTACAAGTTGCAAGCCTCATGCATAGTATACTAATAGTGCCCGCACCTTGTCCTAATTAGCTTGGACTACCGATCATTGCAATACACATGTTTTAACCAAGTGTCACAATGGGGTACCTCTATGCCGCCTGTACAAAGGTCTAAGGAGAAAGCTCGCATTGGATTTCTCGCTTTTGATTATTCTCAACTTAGACATCCATACCGGGACAACATAGACAACAGATAATGGACTCCTCTTTAATGCATAAGCAATTAATGTTCTCATATGAGATTGAGGATATATGTCCAAAACTGAAACTTCCACCATGATTCATGGCTTTAGTTAGCGGCCCAATGTTCTTCTCTAACAATATGCATGCTTAACCATAAGGTGGTAGATCTCTCTTACTTCAGACAAGACGGACATGCATAGCAACTCACATGATATTCAACAAAGAAATAGTTGATGGCGTCCCCAGAAACATGGTTATCGCACAACAAGCAACTTAATAAGAGATAAAGTGCATAAGTACATATTCAATACCACAATAGTTTTTAAGCTATTTGTCCCATGAGCTATATATTGTAAAGGTAAAGAATGGAAATTTTAAAGGTAGCACTCAAGCAATATACTTTGGAATGGCGGAGAAATACCATGTGGTAGGTAGGTATGGTGGACACAAATGGCATAGTGGTTGGCTCAAGGATTTTGGATGCATGAGAAGTATTCCCTCTCGATACAAGGTTTAGGCTAGCAAGGTTATTTGAAACAAACACAAGGATGAAGCGGTGCAGCAAAACTCACATAAAAGACATATTGTAAACATTATAAGACTCTATACCGTCTTCCTTGTTGTTCAAACTCAATACTAGAAATTATCTAGACCTTAGAGAAACCAAACATGCAAATCAGATTTTAGCAAGCTCTATGTATTTCTTCATTAATAGGTGCAAAGTATATGATGCAAGAGCTTAAACATGAGCACAACAATTGCCAAATATCACATTATTCAAGATGTTATACCAATTACCACATATATCATTTTCCAATTCCAACCATATAACAATTTAACGAAGAAGAAACTTCGCCATGAATACTATGAGTAAAGCTAAGGACATATTTGTCCATATGCAACAGCGGAGCGTGTCTCTCTCCCACACAATGAATGCTAGAATCCATTTTATTCAAACAAAACAAAAACAAAAACAAACAGACGCTCCAAGCAAAGTACATAAGATGTGACGGAATAAAAATATAGTTTCAGGGGAGGAACCTGATAATGTTGTCGATGAAGAAGGGGATGCCTTGGGCATCCCCAAGCTTAGACGCTTGAGTCTTCTTGATATATGCAGGGGTGAACCACCGGGGCATCCCCAAGCTTAGAGCTTTCACTCTCCTTGATCATGGTGTATATCATCCTCCTCTCTTGATCCTTGAAAACTTCCTCCACACCAAACTTAAAGCAACTCATTAGAGGGTTAGTGCACAATTAAAATTCACATATTCAGAGGTGACACAATCATTCTTTATACTTCTGGACATTGCACAAAGATACTGAAAGTCAATGGAATAAAGAAATCCATCAAGCATGGCAAAACAGGCAATGCAAAATAAAAGGCAGAATCTGTCAAAAACAGAACAGTTCGTAAAGACTAATTTCTAACAGGCACCAGACTTGCTCAAATGAAAAAACTTAAAACTAATGAAAGTTGCGTACATATCTGAGGATCACTCACGTAAATTGGCATAATTTGCTGAGTTACCTACAGAGAATTAGACCCAGATTCGTGACAGCAAAGAAAACTGTTTCTGCAGTAATCCAAATCTAGTATCATACTTTTATTAGAGACTTTACTTGGCACAACAATGCAATAAAACTAAGATAAGGAGAGGTTGGTACAGTAGTAAATAACTTCCAAGACTCAAATATAAAACAAAAATACTGTAGCAAAATAACACATGGGTTATCTCCCAAGAAGTTCTTTCTTTATAGCCATTAACATGGGCTCAGTTTTAATGATGCACTCGCAAGAAATAGTATTTGAAGCAAAAAGAGAGCATCAAGAGGCAAATTCAAAGCACATTTAAGTCTAACATGCTTCCTATGAAAAGGAATCTTGTAAATAAACAAGTTCAAGAAGCATAATGCAACAAGCATAGAAAGATAAAACAAGTGTAGCTTCAAAAATTTCAGCACATAGAGAGGTGTTTTAGTAACATGAAAATTTCTACAACCATATTTTCCTATCTCATAATAACTTTCAGTAGTATCATGAGCAAACTCAACAATATAACTATCACCTAAAGCATTCTTATCATGAGTCTCATGCATAAAATTATTACTCTCCACATAAGCATGATCAATTTTATTAGTTGTAGTGGGAGCAAATTCAACAAAGTGGCTATCATCATATATAGGAGGCATATTGTAATCATAAAAGAAAATTTTCTCCTCAATGCTTGTGGGACTAAAAAGATCATGCTCATCAAAGCCAGCTTCCCCAAGCTTAGAATTTTTCATAGCATTAGCAACAATGGTGTTCAAAGCATTCATAGTAATAACATTCCCATTAGCATGCATATAAAGTTCCATGGGTTTTTCAATTCTCTCTTCAAACACATCATGTCCTAATTCAAGATAAAGTTCATAAAGATCTCTCATATTTTTGTTGTTTTCCATTATGCTTAACTAGTGAAATAAAAACATGCATGATATTAAGTAAAGTAAATGCAAGTAACTAATTTTTTTGTGTTTTTGATGTAGAGAACAAGATAGTAAATAAAGTAAGACTAGCAACTAATTTTTTTGTGTTTTGTTTTAGTGCAGCAAACAAAGTAGTAAATAAAATAAAGCAAGACAAAAACAAAGTAAAGAGATTGCGATGTGGAGACTCCCTTGCAGCGTGTCTTGATCTCCCCGCAACGGCGCCGAAAAGAGCTGCTACCCAGGACAGAGCTGTTGACGTGGGAGTTGTAGCTTCCTTGTGACGGTAAAGCACTCGTCCGTTGGGAACCCCAAGAGGAAGGTATGATGTGTACAGCAGCAAGTTTTCCCTCAGTAAGAAACCAAGGTTTATCGAACCAGTAGGAGCCAAGAAGCACGTTGAAGGTTGTTGGTGACGGAGTGTAGTGCGGCGCAACACCAGGGATTCCGGCGCCAACGTGGAACCTGCACAACACAACCAAAGTACTTTGCCCCAACGAAACAGTGAGGTTGTCAATCTCACCGGCTTGCTGTAACAAAGGATTAGATGTATAGTGTGGATGATGATTGTTTGCAGAGAACAGTAAAACAAGTATTGCAGTAGATTGTATTCGATGTAAAAGAATGGACCGGGGTCCACAGTTCACTAGAGGTGTCTCTCCCATAAGAAATAGCATATTGGGTAAACAAATTACAGTTGGGCAATTGACAAATAGAGAGGGCATGACAATGCACATACATGACATGATGAGTATTGTGAGATTTAATTGGGCATTACGACAAAGTACATAGACCGCTATCCAGCATGCATCTATGCCTAAAAAGTCCACTTTCAGGTTATCATCCGAACCCCTTCCGGTATTAAGTTGCAAACAATTGCATTAAGTATGGTGCGTAATGTAATCAATAACTATATCCTCGAACATAGCATCAATGTTTTATCCCTAGTGGCAATAACACATCCATAATCTTAGAGGTTGCTGTCACTCCCCCATTCACGGAGACATGAACCCACTATCGAGCATAAATACTCCCTCTTGGAGTTACAAGCAATGACTTGGCCAGAGCCTCTACTAGCAACGGAGAGCATGCAAGATCATAAACAACACATAGATAGATTGATAATCAACATAACATAGTATTCTCTATTCATCGGATCCCAACAAACACACATGTAGCATTACAGATAGATGATCTTGATCATGATAGGCAGCTCACAAGATCAGACAATGAAGCACAATGGGGAGAAGACAACCATCTAGCTACTGCTATGGACCCATAGTCCAGGGGTGAACTACTCACTCATCAATCCGGAGGCGACCATGGCGGTGTAGAGTCCTCCGGAGATGATTCCCTCTCCGGCAGGGTGCCGGAGGTGATCTCCAGAATCCCCCGAGATGGGATTGGCGGTGGCGGCGTCTCAGTATGTTTTCTCGTATCGTGGTTCTCGGTACTGGGGGTTTCTCGACGAAGGCTTTAAGTAGGCGGAGGAGATAGGTCAGGGGGGTGCCCGAGGGGCCCACACCATAGGTCGGCGCGGCCAGGGCCTGGGCCGCGCCGCCCTGGTGTGTCGCCACCTCGTGGCCCCACTTCGTTGACTCTTCGGTGTTCTGGAAGCTTCGTGGAAAAATAGGAACCTGGGCTTTGATTTCGTCCAATTCCGAGAATATTTCCTTACTAGGATTTCTGAAACCAAAAACAGCAGAAAACAGCAACTGGCTCTTCGGCATCTCGTTAATAGGTTAGTGCCGGAAAATGCATAATAATGACATATAATGTGTATAAAACATGTGAGTATCATCATAAAAGTAGCATGGAACATAAGAAATTATAGATACGTTTGAGACGTATCAAGCACCATTGTTGATAATGATATAGAAAGTTCTAAGCTTGGGGAAGCTGCCTTTGATGAGCATGATATTTTTAGTCCCCCAAGCATGGAGGAGAAAATTTTCTTTGATGATACTTTGCCTCCTATTTATGATGATTATAATAATAGTAGCCTTTTGGTGCCACCTACTATGGAGTATAAATTTGATTATGATTACAATATGCCTCCTATATTTGATGATAGCTACTTTGTTGAATTTGCTCCCACTATTACTAATAAAATTGATTATGCTTATGTGGAGAGTAATGATACTTTTATGCATGAGACTCATGATAAGAATGCTATATGTGATAGTTATATTGTTGAGTTTGCTCATGACACTACTGAATATTATTATGAGAGAGGAAAATATGGTTGTAGAAGTTTTCCTGTTACTAAAACACCTCTCTTTTTGCTGAAAATCTTGAAGCTGCACTTGTTTTATCTTTCTATGCTTGTTGCATTATGCTTCATGAACTTGTTTATTTACAAGATTCCTTTTCATAGGAAGCATGTTAGGCTTAAATTTGTTTTGAATTTGCCTCTTGATGCTCTCTTTTGCTTCAAATACTATTTCTTGCGAGTGCATCATTAAAACTGCTGAGCCCATCTTAATGGCCATAAAGAAAGAACTTCTTGGGAGATAACCCATGTTTTTATTTTGCTACAGTAATTTTGTTTTATATTTGTGTCTTGGAAGTTGTTACTACTGTAGCAACCTCTCCTTATCTTAGTTTTATTGCATTGTTGTGCCAAGTAAAGTCTTTGATAGTAGAGTTGATACTAGATTTGGATTGCTGCGCAGTAACAGATTTCTTGCTGTCACGAATTTGGGTTTAATTCTCTGTAGGTAACTCAGAAAAGTATGCCAATTTATGTGAGTGATCCTCAGATATGTACGCAACTTTCATTCAATTTGAGCATTTTCATCTGAGCAAGTCTGGTGCCTCTAAAAAATTCGTCTTTACGGACTGTTCTGTTTTGACAGATTCTGCCTTTTATTTCACATTGCCTCTTTTGCTGTGTTGGATGGATTTCTTTGTTCCATTAACCTCCAGTAGCTTTGTGCAATGTCCAGAAGTGTTAAGAATGATTGTGTCACCTCTGAACATGTGAGTTTTTGATTATGCACTAACCCTCTAATGAGTTTGTTTTGAGTTTGGTGTGGAGGAAGTTTTCAAGGGTCAAGAGAGGAGGATGATATATGATTAAGAAGAGTGAAAAAAGCTTGGGGATGCCCCCGTGGTTCATCCCTGCATATTTCAAGAAGACTCAAGCGTTTAAGCTTGGGGATGCCCAAGGCATCCCCTTCTTCATCAACTTATCAGGTCACTTCTCTTGAAACTATATTTTTATTCGGTCACATCTTATGTACTTTACTTTGAGCGTCTGTTTGTTTTTATTTTTGTTTTGTTTGAATAAGTTCATCCTTGTGTGGGAGAGAGACACGCTCCGCTGGTTCATATGAACACATGTGTTCTTAGCTTTTAATGTTCATGGCGAAGGTTGAAACTGCTTCGTTCATTGTTATTCGGTTGGTACAGGAAATGTTACATGTGGTAGTGGTATAATGAAACACTTGCATAATCTTGTAGATCATTGAGCTTTGATAAGTTGATTCTTTGCAAACGTTTTGAGGTATTTAGATGGTAAAGCTTGCTGGATAAATAAGTTAAAATTAGTAGTGGATTGTTATCTTTAAGCTTGTGCCGTACTACAAACTCTATTTAAATAGTTGAAGGTGTAGTTGGACTTGATAGCTTTCCATGTCTAAGAGTTCATCGTAATAACTAAGTTGCGCTGAAGGTCGAGGGAGCTAGCGGGGTACTTGTACCGCCGTGAACGGCCCTCCTTGGAGTAAATTTTAATCATGCTCTTAATGTTGAACCTGCTAGATGTTTGCAATAAGCTTGTGAGTTCCTTTTGACTAATGTTAAGCTACGGTTTTTGGCACTTCCACCATCCAAATTTGCTAGCCTCTTCGGTACTGTGCATTGCCTTTTGCTCACATTGAGAATTGTGCATACTTCGCCGGTACATCCAAACCCGTGGGAGGACTTTCTCTTGTTCTCCTACACATAAACCCATACATCTCCTCAAAACAGCCACCATACCTACCTACCACAGCATTTCCATAGCTGTTCCGAGATATATTGCCATGCAACTTCCATTTTACATTACATGCCATGTTGTCATTTATTATTTATACATTGCTTTGCATGATTCTATACAGCTGATGTGAGGTTTACCCATGTTACGCTAGATCATTGCACATCCTGCTACACTGGCAGAGGCATACAGTTTTATACATCATGTTTCATTCATTATGAGTTATTTGTACCAAAAAGTGTGTTGTCATATTAGGATGTTGCCCCTAAAAGTGAAAAGAGCCATGGAGGCCATCGAAAAGAGAAAAAGAAAAAAGAAAGAAAAAAATATAGAAAAGAAAAAGAAAAAAAGAAAAAGGGGGCAGCATTACTATCTTTTATCCACACTTGTGCTCATGTTTTAGCACCTGCATTATTCATAGTCATCATTTGTGCTCATGTTTAGCACCTATACTTCATATGAGAGAGTTTTCATGTTTTACTAGTATAACTATGTGGGGAATTTACACTATAGAACTTGGGTTGTATATTCCAATGATGAGCTTCCTCAAAAGTGCTCTAGGTCTTCGTGAGCAACCAAGTTGGATGCACCCCCACTAGTTCCATTGGAGAGCTTTCATACACATATAGCTCTATGTGCATCCGTTGCATGGCAATCACTACTCCTTGCATAGCTTCGATCATAAGACTTCCTCTTGTCTAATGGTCACTTATAGCTTTGTAAGACTTTCTTCCATTTGGCCTTCCAAACCCCCATTAATGTTCTTTATGCCATAACATCCTGGTGCTAATACCAAATGCTTGCGCTCACCGGTTGAGTAGACTTCGAAACAGTTGATTCATGACGTTCATGTTTATGTTTACTTGACTGAATCCTTCTTATGTTGTGAAAATTTACTTGATGCTTGGAATGAAGGATAGAACTACCATGCTGAATACTTAACACATCTTTAATGAACTTTGTACGGTTTCATGTCTTTAAAGCAATAGTTCATGAAAACTTCTAACTTGTTTAACTCTTGCATTATCATCTCTTATATCAACTATAGACATTTGCTTTGAGTGATTTGATCTCAGTTCATATGCTTTACATCATTATTGGATCAAGATTGTGTTGGTAGCATGTCACTTTAGAAATTATCTTTGTTATCGTTTACCTACTCGGGACGAGTAGGAACTAAGCTTGGGGATGCTGATACGTCTCCAACGTATCGATAATTTCTTATGTTCCATGCTTGTTTTATGACAATACCTACATGTTTTACATACACTTTATATCGTTTTTATGCATTTTCCGGAACTAACCTATTGACAAGATGCCGCAGTGCCAGTTCCTGTTTTCTGCTGTTTTTGGTTTCAGAAATCCTAGTAAGGAAATATTCTCGGAATTGGATGAAATCAACGCCCAAGATCTTAAAATCCCACGAAGCTTCCAGAACACCCGAGAGCCGCCAGAGGAGGGCCCTGGGGGCCCCACACGCCATCCTGACGCGGCCAGAGGGGGGGCCGCGCCCCCTATTGTGTGGCGGCCCCGTCAGCCTTCCGACTTCCCCTCTTCGCCTATTTAAAGGTCCCTGACCTAAAACTTCGAGACGAAAAAGGCCACGGTACGAGAAACCTTCCAGAGCCGCCGCCATCGCGAAGCCAAGATCTGGGGGACATGAGTCTGTGTTCCGGCACGCTGCCGGGACGGGGAAGTGCCCCCGGAAGACTCCTCCATCGACACCACCGCCATCTTCATCACCACTGCTGTCTCCCATGAGGAGGGAGTAGTTCTCCATCGAGGCTAAGGGGCTGTACCGGTAGCTATGTGGTTAATCTCTCTCCTATGTACTCAATACAATAATCTCATGAGCTGCCTTACATGATTGAGATTCATATGATGATGCTTGTAATCTAGATGTCATTATGCTAGTCAAGTGGATTTTACTTATGTGATCTCCGGAGACTCCTTGTCCCACGTGTGTAAAGGTGACAGTGTGTGCACCGTGTGGGTCTCTTAGGCTATATTTCACAGAATACTTATTCACTGTTATGAATAGCATAGTGAAGTGCTTATTTATATCCCTTTATGATTGCAATGTGTTTTGTATCACTATTCATCTATGTGCTACTCTAGTGATGTTATTAAAGTACTCTATTCCTCCTGCACGGTGTAATGGTGACAGTGTGTGCATCGTGTAGTACTTGGCGTAGGTTATGATTGTAATCTCTTGTAGATTATGAAGTTAACTATTGCTATGATAGTATTGATGTGATCTATTCCTCCTTCATAGTGTGATGGTGACAGTGTGCATGCTATGTTAGTACTTGGTTTAGTTGTGTTGATCTATCGTGCACTCTAAGGTTATTTAAACATGAATATCGAATATTGTGGAGCTTGTTAACTCCGGCATTGAGGGTTCGTGTAACCCTACACAATTAGTGGTGTTCATCATCCAACAAGAGAGTGTAGATTATAGCATTTATCTATTCTGTTATGTGATCAATGTTGAGAGTGTCCACTAGTGAAAGTATAATCCCTAGGCCTTGTTTCCAAATACTGCAATCTCCGCTTGTTTACTGTTCTGCTGCATGTTTACTTACTACACGCTAGCAAGCTATTTTCTGGTGCCGTTACTACAGCTCATATACATTCATACCACCTGTATTTCACTATCTCTTTGCCGAACTAGTGCACCTATACATCTGACAAGTGTATTAGGTGTGTTGGGGACACAAGAGACTTCTTGTATTGTGATTGCAGGGTTGCTTGAGAGGGATATCTTTGACCTCTTCCTCCCTGAGTTCGATAAACCTTGGGTGATCCACTTAAGAAAAACTTGCTGCTGTTCTACAAACCTCTGCTCTTGGAGGCCCAACACTGCCTACAGGAAAAGGAGGGGGCGTAGATATCAGTGGATCTGACTCCATGTGCTGGGTTTGCCCGGGTGCCAAAACAACGACAACCCACCTCTGCAAGGACCGCTCCTCCACAATCGTGGTTTCAAACCTTGTGCTAGCTTGGTCTGGGAATGGGTAATTGGAAAAAAATGCCACATTCAGAATTATGTACGGCTGGTGGAATGACTTGATTAAATGTGCCTCAAAAGACGTCTAGCGCCAATGAAGCGGTTGTCTCATGTGCGTGATTTGAAATGCGTAAAAACAAACTCTGGGTCTTCAGCAGAACTAGGATAAAACATACATTGAGGTGACCATGATGCCCTTCAATGGTACCTATGTTTCCTGAGTATAAAGCTATTGTGCCTTGATTTGGACCCAAGATCTCTACCTATGACCTGAGTCAGTAATTTCGTGTCTTTTTTTTGAAAGGCGGTAGTTTGGTGTCTTTGTGTTGTTAAGGCTATTTTCTCCCTTCTTTAAATGGAAGGTTGCTATTGCTAAAAAAATGCCAGTCATGTGTGAAGTGGCCAGTTTGGAGATAAGTAGGCTTCATATTTTACAAATCTAGCAAGCGTCGTCTGGAGACATCTGGTTCTATGGAACAAACCATTTCTTTGCTTGTATTTTCGAGCTAACTATGTTTCCAACAAACCAGGTTTGCAGAAAAGTTGTGTGAATAAAATGTATATCTTGATATTATAAGTGCAAGGATGACCCAGAGAGTCATCTCGGAGGCTTGTGTTTACATCTCTTTGTGATATATGATACTCCCTCCGTGCAATAGAGGGTGTCTTAGATTTTTCCAAACTGGAATTATTTAGCATCTATATACATCTAAATTTAGAAAAATCTAACGCAACATTTTGGAGAAGGACGGAGTACTAAATTTGTACCAACATATAAAACATAAATTTTAGTCAAAAGTTAAATCTTACTAGGTTTTACCAATTATATACGATAAGATATCCACATATGCAATAATTGACACATGCACTATGAAAAATATTTTAATAGTTGATATATTGATATTTTTGGTGCTATAAATCTTCATTTTTTTAAATCTCTAACCTTGGTCAAACGTAGAAAGCGTTGATATATTACTAAGTTTATATGCTTTATATTTTAGGATAGGGGAGAATTTGCAGTAGAGGAGCTCACGTGAAGTGGCGTACATACGAATGTAGGTTGATATTTTTTTTAAAAAAAATGATGTTTGGTCAAGCACGGTGATCATATCATTTATTATTATTTTAGCGGCTTTGTTTTGGCAAATCAACAACACATCATACTAATACGTTAGCATGGGACTAACTTTCTCTTAGGAAAGCAAAGGAAATGTCACATTTCAAGTTATTTTCAAATAAATATATCACATCTCATTACTCAACACATCACACTATACATTGAATCACATTCTTAATAATTGTCACACACGCACAACAAAATTTTAGAAACACATGAATAAATATAAATTAGTTATTTTTATTTCTCTACAAATTTTGGTCATTGCACAATAAATGGGAGAAGCTAATTTATTTCCTTTTTATGATTTATTTATGATTGTTCTGTTCTCCAAATACAGTTTGGTCATGAGTCTGTTGGGTGGAGGGAGCCCTCAATCAGCTCATGTCCAACCTTCAGATTGTTTATCGAAGCAACCATTGCATCTCCTACTTCTCCATCCAAGAACGGTATCGTTTTCTCAGCTCCTCTCTAGATTTTTTCCTCCTGATCATTAGCGGCTGATCACTATAGAAGATCTTTCTCTCCTTGGTATCCACAGGTAGTCGCTCAATATGCATAGGCAACTTATCAATCGCTAGAGGGGGCGGCTCGAACTTTAAGATGGCTGCTAACTTGTATGTTCAATTGTTGCTAGTCCTCGAGGGGTATTCAAATAATTTTGTTCAAGGAATTTTTTATTTAGATAAAAGGCACTAGGTGCCCGACTTTAAATTAATAAAGCCAAACAGGTTCACAGAAGTTCATTACATGGTGCGGCATACAGCTTAGCCAAGGACAGGAATTACTGCAAGAAAAACTGGGGTTGGCCTCCCCTAACAGGCCGAGAACCAGGAAGAAGGTGCAACGTCGACATCCGCCCCGTGGGATGAAGAAGGAAGGTGCAGCATCAGTTGTCATCCGGGAGATGGAGAGCGTGGACCCTTCTGAGCTCAGAGATCAGCCACCTAAGCCAGGGACGGTCCCTAGGCTTCGCCAGTATGAGCCACTGCTGCAAGCAAAACATGGTTTTAAAGATTATGTCAGCAGGGTGTCTAATAAGCTTGGACTCCATAGTAAGTTTGTTTCTGATAAGCCAAAGCGCCCAAGATTGTGCCAGGAAAAGGCACCAAATCGTTCTACGAGCCCGACCCGCGAAATTGACAAGAATCGCAAAGAATTGCGGGAAGGAGTCAAGGCACCAGCTGCACTGAAGGATGAGTCTAAGGAAGCTCCATGCGAACACGGCTAAAGGGCAAGAAAAGAAAATGTGGTCCGCCGTCTCTTTTTCCCCGCAAAGAGCGCAATTGCCGTTGCCCGGGCCATGTCTCGTCAGGATGTTAGCACTAGAAGGAAGACGATCGAGAACTAGCTGCACGCAAAGATGCGGATCTTAAGGGGAACTTTAGCCGCCCACACGTCCTTGAAATGCGCCACTGTCGCCCCTTGAGACAGTCGCGCATACAAGGATTTAACAGAGAAATTCCCATCACTCTCGAGGCGCCAGGACACCTTGTCCTGGCCTTCAGCAAGCACCGTCGAATCGATCAGAGATTGTAGCTCTTCCTGGGCCGTGGCCAGGCCCTGATCCAACTGCCTTCGAAATCTCAACGGTTCATTGGAGCCACACACCTGAGCCACGAAATCCATTTGCGAAGAAGCAACATTGAATAACCCTGGGAACCTGTCTTTAAGCGGTGCATCCCCCACCCACCGATCCATCCAGAACTTGGTGCGGCGACCATCCCTAATGGAGTGCTGGGCGCCTAACTTGAACATATGTTTAATTTTGTGAATGCTGCGCCAAAACTGGGAGCCCCGCTGCCCAGATGCCGAGAAAATGTCGACTGAGTTGTTGTATTTAGCATTGATCAGCTGTCTCCACAATTGACTGTGTTCATCAGCCTGGAGTTGACAATCCCCAGGCCCCCACTGGCCTTAGGTCTGCAAACTGCAGGCCAATTAACCAAGTGGAATTTCCTCTTAGGGCCCACTCCTTCCCAGTAGAAGCGGGCTTTGTGGGAATCGAATTTGGCATGGATGCCGTCTTGAAGCAAAAACAGGCCCATCGCATATGTTGGAAGATTGGCAAGGCAAGTGTTGGACAGAATAAGCCGTCCTCCCGACGACATGAATTTGCCCCACCAAGGTTCCACTTTAGCAGCCAGCTTTCTGACGAGGAACAACCATTGTTCCATGGTCAACGCTCTATCCGAAATAGGGAGTCCGAGGTAAATAAATGGAAACTCCCCCAACTTGCAGTTTAACTGGTCAGCCACACGCTGTTGACGCTCCGGTGATCTCCCCATGACGATCACCTCAGATTTGTGATAGTTGATTTTTAGGCCTGACATGTCCTCGAAGCACATAAGGATGAACTTGAGATTAATCAGTTGCTGCTCATCATCCTGGATCATGATAATGGTGTCGTCAGCGTATTGAAGGTGAGTGATTCCCCCCGGAATCAAGTGGGGCACCACGCCCGCTATATGACCAGCAGAGTTGGCCTTAGTCAAAATGACAGAGAGAGCTTCTGCCATGAAATTGAACAGAAGAGGGGAGAGCGGGTCCCCTTGCCGTACTCCCCTCTTATTCCTGAAGAATGGGCCAACTTCGCCATTGATGGAAATAGCAGTCTGTCCACCAGAAACAAGCTGCATGATCCGATGCACAGCCCCGGAGTCAAAACCTTTGCGTCTAAGAACCTCCCTGAGAAAATCCCAATTGACCCCGTCGTAGGCTTTTTCAAAGTCAAGCTTTAGCAGGATACAGGCCTCCCGTCTGACTTTAATCTCATGAACCACTTCGTGTAAAGCCAAGACCCTATCAAGGATGAACCTGCCTTTGATGAACGCAGTTTGATTCGGGCTAATCACCCTGTTAGCAATTGGATCCAGTTTGGAGACCATAGCCTTTGAAACCATCTTGAAGATCACGTTGATAAGCGCAATAGGCCGAAACTGAGTGATGCGGTCAGCTCCCTGGACCTTCGGGATCAGAGACAGGACCCCGAAATTGAGCCTGGAAATGTCGATCCTTCCCAGCAGAAAATCATTGACAATGTGCAGGACTCCCATTCTAAGCAGGGGCCAAAATTTCTTGAAGAATTGCACGGGAAGGCCATCTGGTCCTGGAGCCATGTCAGATTTCATCTCCTGCACCAGACAATCCAGCTCAGTTTGAGAGAGAGTGCGCAAAATATCCTCGTTCTCCTGAGGGGAGACTCTGGCCGCCGGCACCCAAGCCCCTGGATCCAGAGTACACACCCTTGTGTCAGTTGAACCCAGGAGCCGGCGGTAGAAGTCGTAGATGTGTTCCTGGATCTGTCTCTTGTCAGAAATCGGGCCATTGTCCGTCAGTAATCTCAAAATACAGCATTTCCTGCGTCTTCCGTTGGCGACCGCATGGAAATACGCCGTGTTGGAGTCCCCCTGGAGCATCTATCTGATTCTCCCCCTTTGTCTCCAGTACTCTTCTTCTACTCTAAAAATGGCGAGGATTTGTTCTTCAAGGTGATAGCGGAATGCCCATTCCTCACCATCCAGTCCCACTGAATCTGCTTTCTCATCCAGACCTTTGATCTGCTGTAGGAGCGCCGAGTTGGCGGCGTTAGCCTCGACTTTTCGGTTAGCATTCCAGCCCTTGAGCTTTTTCCTCACGCCTCCACTCATGAAGTTCCACCAGTCGAGGACATCCCTTCCTCGAGCCTTGGCAGCAAGCTCACCCCAAATAGCAGCAATCATATCGGAGAACAGCGGTAATTCAAACCAGCCAGATTCAAAGAAGAATCTATTACTAGAACACTGAATATCTTGACCCGAAACCAGGATCAGCGGAGTATGATCTGAGCCCAAGCTGGTTTCGGCCACCAGGGAGCACAGCGGGAAGTGAGTGTCCAACTCAGGTGCGATGAGGACCCTATCCAGCACACACCTAACCGGATTAAGACGCTTGTTCGTCCAAGTGTATCGCGCCCCGGTTCGGGGGATCTCCCGTAGACCCCAGTTAGCGATGTTGTCATTGAAAGCTTCCATTCTTGCCCAGTTAATTCTGTCATTGTTTTTATCTGCTGCATCCCGCAGCAGGTTGAAGTCCCCACCCATGAGAATAGGGAGGTCCGACGCTGCCACCCTTGCGGAAATTTCCTGAAGGAACTCTTGAGTATAAGCGTGGTCTGCTGACCCGTACACCCCGATGATTAGCTAAGGTTTTCAATGAGGTCATGGAATTTGAGTTACGGTTTTCTGATTAGCTAAGGTTTGCAATGAGGTCATGGCTGTAACCCAAATTCATCTTGCATGTATAAGCACACATGTTATTTGTAATCGTATGACTGCTTAATTAGTAAGTAATAGATGAATTATGCTACATTAGGCTAGAGAAATATTGCGAGGAGAATTATCCTTGCAATAGTAGCCGAGAAAAATATTGCGACGATGCTTTTCCTCGTGATGACCATAAGAAAATATCCAGAATCGATATGGGGAAGCAAGATGTGAATACACGTACCTAGAAAATTAATTGTAATCTTCCAACATCACCATTGACACCAGGAAGAAGATATTGCCATCGAACGAAGAGCCAAAGATCACTTATTATAGACGATTACATCTTCATTGAGACGAAAACCAAAAATAAGACGTTCACCAAAATCCTAACCTAATCTATTGAAAAGACTGCTTTATTAAAAACTCCACACATAGATCTGGTTCCACACCCCTCCTGCCGCTGGCAAAGTCGTCCGAAGGAGAGGGAGCCTATATATGGCTGAGGCTGAGGTGGAGGAGACAGTAGCTTCTTTGGAAGCGACAGCTGCCAAGACCTATAAGCTCGGACAATTGTATTATGTTCGATTTGTCGGTGAATTTTACTCTTTGTAAGATAGGATGTTTAGCCTAGGCAGTCTAATGAAACATCAGCGGGGCCAAACATTTGTGTTCCATTATACCGCGAGGGTAGTTATTTATTTTTGTTCGTCGTGCCTTACGGGTTAAGAGCCCTTCTTAATTAAAACGTTGAGGTTAGATTATGCGCAAGTGCATAGATAGGTTAGTTTTATGATGATGTATATGTGTTAATTGAACTAAATAATGGTTTAATTCTGATGGTAGAATTGTCGAAACGATAAGCCAGATCATGCTAGACCTCAACCCCCGTGAACCAAGAGAGCTAAATTGCTGTCCCGACAAGATGATCAAGAGCACCGACGAGCATGCGCGGGCATCTACTACGTGTAACCCAGCAGTGCACACGGCCGATTATTTCGGCGCCCTCATGATGGGTTCTCCGCTTAAGCCCGTTGGCTTTTACTAACCCACTGAGATCTTCAGGCTGTCCCCCGTTCTCACGGAAAAAGCGCAACACGTCGCCCGCTTGGGCGGCCTCCGTACCGTTGGATGTGCCACGCGCCGCGTCGATCGATCGCCGGTGGAACCGTGTGTCCTCGCGCATGCCGCAGTGGACGCATGCTTGATGCTTCCGCCTTGCACACCTGCACTCACCGTCTCGCGCTTCACCTACTACATGCCGCAGGGGACCTATAAATACACCGTCGGTCACTCCCCATTCTCAGCAACACCAGCAAGATCACTCACGAACCAGTTTGGTATCCCACCCAAGTCCGAAGCTCACTCTGTCAGCTGCTCCCATTTCGTCCGAACCCAAGAACCCAGCAAGCAAGCAAGCAACCATGGCGGCGGTGGCGAAGGTAGCTCTGATCTGCTTCCTCCTGGTGGCGCTCGCGGCGGCGCCGGGCGCGGTGGAGGCGGCGACGTGCAGCCCGACGCAGCTGGCCCCGTGCGCGCCGGCGATCATCGGGAACGCGGCGCCGACCGCTGCATGCTGCGGGAAGCTCAAGGCGCACCCGGCGAGCTGCTTGTGCAAGTACAAGAAGGACCCAAACCTGCAGCGCTACGTCAACTCCCCCAACGGCAAGAAGGTCTTCGCCGCCTGCAAGGCGCGCCTGCCAAAATGCTGAGCTACTGAGCTTTATATATGCATGAGCTCCGTCTCTCTCTGGCACGCGTGTTGCACGTACCCATGCTATGTCACGGCTTTGTTACACTTCCTATGTGTTAAATACGTGGAAACACGTGGTTATTGAGTTAAAATAAAATAAAATGACCGGGCTATACTTTAGTACGGCGCCGTTGTGTGTAAATTTACAGATTTATGTCAGCGTGTCATGTACTGTGTGTATGTCACATGAGTTAATATATGAACTCCTTATATATATATTTTTATATGTACTCCACCGTTCAAATACACCACTTAAACAAGTGTGTTATACTTCTTAAGAATTCTCAATATATCTCATTAATTATTTTTAAAGCGTCAATACAAGCAGCATGGAAAAATATCGACAGAGGCTGACACACTCAAGTACATCATGGCAAGTTATGCGTGCGCGGACCACTAACAATTTTCCACGTGGCAGCCTAATTGGGCGAAGTTGTCGTCTAGATGCTAGTTAAAAAATCAGACGGACGGAAGAACGTGCGCTTGTTATAAATCTCATTAATTTTCTTATATACCCTTTTTGCATGCAAACAAAAAATGCAAATAATAAAAAATAAATTATATAGACCCAAATGATTTTTTTTCATAGAACTCACTTTGGGGTAACTAATGGAATATTTAGTAATGAGCTATATTGAAAACGATGAAGAGGTATAATGGATGCATCTATATGATATATTGAATTTAGGAGTACAATTACAGTAAAAGTAAGATGGTTGGTATGGGGCTGGCTTGGAGCACCGAACAAGTGTAACTTCCGTTAATCATTTAAACATTTTGCATGATATATAGGTTTTCCTGCTAACCCCATTTCGCTAAACCATTGATATATCTTAGGAATGAAGGCCATCTTATTCACATGACAAAACTCTAACATGTCACCTAAGTCCATACAGTTGGATGTGTAACAAGGTGTGTTGATCCATCGTTAGTGACAACACGCGTTGTTCATAAATTAATATCCTTTGAATTTTTTACTTAACATGTATCCTTTAGTGCCTTGGTCAAGATCTTCAAGAGTAGGATTTAACAGATATCTTGATAGAGGTATCTAGTGTATGATTAGGTATAAGAAAATAAAGATGAAAGCCTACATAATATATTTAGGACGAGATTGTCATCAAATCATTAGCATTGTTAGGTTATTTGGTTTGTTCCTTGGTCAAATGTGGTGTAGGTGTTTCTGTGGGTTCAATGTTCAGCTAATAATGGGCGCATGATGTGTACTTTGTATTGAACTTTTAATAGCATCACCTTTAAACACACATAGCCATTTAGGGTTTTGATTCTTTAGTTGTTGATCCATAGTGTGCATATGGCTATGTACTTCAATATTGAAAGGAATGGTGACATGAACCCCTTTAGGCTACTCAAATATGCACTCGTTTGTTGACATCTTTTCCTATAGAAAAGTAAGATACATATTATAAAACATTACTATTGTTGCACAAAGAAGTATAATTTTTAGTATAAAAACCCAAGTAGAGCGTGATCTATTCACTCCAACCATGGGAGGACATAGCATCCCTGTTTCCCGGGTGGTTGTCCGGGCTTCGCTGCAGCCCTTCACGCGCGAGAGGATTTTCAGCGACAAATTGACGAGCTTGGATGGCCATTGCCCAGGCTTCAATTCCAAGTGGCTGATTTCCGGCCACAAGACAAAACGAGCGTGGAGTTTCCTTCGGCCGTGCCCAACGTGGTGGGCCTTGAGGCCTTGGGAGTGCAAGGCACATGCAGCACTACAAGATTTCTTTAAAAAAAAGGCCAGCTACTTGTTTTGGTCTCTTTAATCCCGCCACATTTAGGTATTCAGCTGAGAGTGCAAACTTGTAAAAATTGTAGAAAGTTCATATCATTTTCATTTTGTGTGAATTAAATTTCTAAATTTTCCATTCAATAAAATCAACATTATGGTATCAATTTTGTTGCATAATCATGTATTAAGTAACCCGAGAAGAAAATATGCCTTAATTAGTATTTCAATTACGCAAACTTGGAAATTTCATATGTTGAAGCTCCAAAATGTGTTAATCAAAAGTATTATTTCATATTTTTACTTTATTTGTGCAATGTTGTTGTTTTGGCGTATTCATGTAAAATGTGTATATGTGATGGCCATATAAATTTTTTATTCTTCCAATATTGGACTTGCTATCCTCTTGCTAATGATGTACTCAAATTATATTCTTTCACTCAAATTATTTTCTCAATATTATTATGTCTCAATTCACTAACCCCACCAACCCCCTATGGCCCAATGGTCATATAATCGCCTCAAAAACTACATTTTACCCCTACAGCCGTTGCAGTATTTCCCTACTTTCCGAACAGGTGGGCTTAGCCGCATCTAGCAACCGCAAGCGTGAGAAAGGCGATCTTGTGAACTTTAATGTGTTATGAACTTTTAATGTCTATTATATTCATTTTTTTTGCATTAAACTATTGTGAAACTAACACTTTCTCCATGCGGTACTTATATTTTTCCGTGAACAAAATCATTTGCCTTGTGATGCGCCCAGTCTTCAAAATCTTTCTGGGTCCGCCTATGACTATAACCTTCATGGCTTTAAGCACAAGTAGTACAACAAAAATTCTTTGGTTACACATAGTAATTTAAGGTTCAGATTCTTTAGTTGTTGATCCATAGTGTGCATATGGCTATGCACTTCAATCTTGAAAGGAATGGTGACATGAACCCCTTTAAGCCACTCAATGGTGCACTCATTTGTTGACATGAAACTTTGCCTATGAAAAAGTAAGATACATATTATAAAATATTACTATTGTTGTACGAATAAATATAAATTCTAGTATAAACACCCAAGTAGCGTGTGATCTATTCACTATAACCTTCATGGCTATAAGCACAAGTACTACAACAAAAATTATTTCGTAGTTAGTTGAAGAAGTGCGAATGAGGAACTATCACAGAAGATTTTCGTGTGGACGATCAATGACGTAAAAGTAAGTTGGCCAGTGGTCGTCCCTTGTCACTGACCCAGGGCACAATAGAATGTTTTTTTTAGGGAAATTCGATACATGTTATCTATCAAATTTAATATATGCAAATCAGTAAAAG